>OX578272.1:27548814-28995525 GCA_951217065.1 Baccha elongata
AATACACCCACACCCGAAGCTGATGTGCATACCAGTTATGTAATGAATTTTTAGCAACTTCAAAGATTAACCCCTTCCCATTTCTAGCTTTTAGTAGATTTTTTTTTTCTTTCAGTATCTCTAAGTATGCCACCCCTTGAGGTGTATTGACTCAATCGATTACAAATGAAAAGAAAAACATTCTTACAATCAATGAAATAAACATTTACCCTTAAATTAACCACGAATGGTATACATTGATACAATAGTGTATCATCAACCCTTGTTATAAATATTCCAGCTGGTGGAGGTCTCTCTTTTTGGGGGAGCGAACAAAAAAGAAATCTGTAAAAAGACCAAAGGACTATTTGGTCAAAAGAAATTTAATCAGCTTAATCGGGCCAAAGGTATTGAATTGCAACTCAACGCTCCTGATGAGACTAAAAACTGTTTTTTTTTTTTTCTCTATTTTGTTTTGCATTAATGGTACTGTGAAGTTTTGGAAAAAAAACCCTTTTTGTTTAATGCATTTGCAGCATCAAAACCTTTCGACTGTATTGGATTCCAGTTGAGAATAATCATCATCATCATTGGCGAAAGGAAAACAAAAAAAAAAAACAAGCTTTCACATTTGCAACTTAAAAAAAAATAGGGACGTTTCTCCAGAGATTAGCATATTCTAGCGATTCAATTCTTTTTTTCCAAACTTGAATTTCATAGATCCAATCGAGTTAAAACGTTTGGAAGTCATAGAATGAACGGTTGATATTATTTTTTTTTATTTTTTTTTTTGAATGCTCATTTCTTTTGATGGTACATCAAGGCAAAGTGGCTTACAAGAAGGAAACATTTGAATGGGGTGCAGATGAGAGTTTTTTGGAATGGGGTTCTTATTGGGTAATTTTTTATCAGTCAAAAGTCATGGACATTCTTAGTCTTTGTTTGTGGATTAATTTATTTAATGATATCTATAGAATTTGAGATTTTTCTCTAAAGTCATTGATTGCGATACTTTAAACCAATACTATGTTTAGGTTGGGCATTTAGTTGATGTATATTGCATTGTTAACACCACATTTGTATTTAGGACTGAGCTTAATGTTATCTATGCTCATTAACTCGGCGTTTTACTTTATCAAAAAGTAAAGTGCTTAAGCAAAACATAAGGGAATTATTTATTTATGTAATTTATGCAAAAAAAAATTTGTTTGAGATCGGAATTTCTTTTGACGATTTAAGATCAAATTGTTCCAATAAATCTAGATGACGACCATGAGTTGCATGCGCCCGAACATGGTAGGGTAGCTATCGCCGGAATCCCGATTCTGCCTAACCTCTGTGATACCTCGTAAGTCACAAGACTCTGACAGATGAAGGTGAAATCGATATTGTGACTTTTACGTACTCTGCCCTACAGTCACAATTAATGAGAGTCATAAAACCAATCGCAATTGTGTTCTCCTTTAGACCAGGTCACAACCAGTCACAACGCAAAAACTCCAAATGTTTTGATTTTTTTTCTAGGTTAGGTAGGTATTACTATGATTCGTATTTAAAAAATACATTTTATCTTCAATTAATATATGTTTGTCAACAATTCAGCACGAACAAATTCCAATTTTTCTTCTATTTTGTGTCGTGCTGTGTCATAATCAGCTGGTCTAAATCAAGCAATAATATTCACCATAATGCGGTGAGTTTGTTTGTGATTTTTCTTATGACTTTTGGGGCAGAATACGGAAAATGTTATCGACTCACAACAATCCTCACAATAATCAATCATACACGATTATGACTTGTGACCCCTCACAACCGCAGAATCGGGGTGTAAAATTTAACAAAGCAGCTAGATTGATGGTCTACAAGCGGAACTTTTTAAACAAGCTGGAGATGACCTGGACAGGAACATACACCAACTCATCTGCAAAATATTGGCCGGAGGAAAATATGCCCGATGAGTGGAATCTCAGTTACATCTGGCCGATTCACAAAATAGGAGACCGCCTACTCTGCGCTAACTATAGAGGCATAAGCCTTTTAAACATCACTTATGTAAGCTTCTGAAGCCGTTTGCTGATAATCTAATAGATCCTTACCAATGCGGCTTCAGACCTGGAAAATCGATCACCGATCAAATCTTCACATCGCTCCAGATCCTGGAGAAACCCCAGGAATTTAACATCGATGCCCCCACCTGTTCATTGACTTGAAAGCAGCCTACGACAGCGTTGATAGAAGTCACCTATACTGTGCCATGTCCAGCTTTAGAATTCCTGCTACATTGATACGCCTCATCAGGATGACGCTGGAAAATGCTCGCTGTTCCGTCAAAGTTGGTAGGGACTCTATACTGAAACCTTCGACACCACCAGAGGGTTGAGACAAGGTGACGCACTGGTCTTGCAGCTGTTTAAAAATTGTGCTTGAAAATGTAATTCGGAACGCCCATGCCAGTACATCGGACTCCATCTTTAATAAATCGACACAGGAAAAACAAAGCCAGCAGTAACCGGTGCTCTCACGACTATGGATTCAGCAGCAAGCAGAATGGGACTGAGAATATACGAGGACAAGACGAAGTATATGCTTTCATCAACAAAAGTCCGATCCCACCACCGGCTTAGTCAGAACGTGACTATTGATAGGTATAACTTCGAAGTAGTCAGTGAATTTGTCTACCTGGACACTGCTGTAAAAACAGGTAACAACATCAGCGCTGAAATCAAACGTAGATTAAATTTTGCTAATCGCTGTTTCTTTGGGATGAATATAAATAATTGAGGAATTAAGCTGGCACTCTATAGAACACTCATCATCCCGGTCCTGCTATATGGTGCAGATGCATGGACCCTCACCCAATCGGATGAAATGTCACTTGGAAGTTTTCGAGTGAAAAGTTCTGCGTACGATTTATGGTCCTGGTCTTGATATTCACCCCAAACAGAATAAAGTTCAGCTAAACTTTCCATGCAGAATGCTACAATCACAACAATTCCATCAACTCACAAATTGTTTAAATATTTTGATACCAATCCACCTTAAATATCAAACAGTATAAAATTCCATCTTGTATAAAATTTCACCCCATAATTGGTCTCTACTCAATCGTTTCCATCGCCGTAATAAGATGGTATGTCTACTCATACCTACTTTTATGTGAGCTCCAACATCCTGCGTGAGAGATCATACAGCAAATCTTTTCAATCTCGATGCTCTATGAACCACAATCCTGTAAAGTCCACACAGGTGTCGCAGGGTACTTCGAAATTCAATTAATCACCCTCAGGCGGAGATTATTGTCTTTTAGGCTCTATCACGCCCTCTTCTAGGCCTCCTATCCCCTCTTTTCTTGTGTATACTATATTCGAGGTCAAATCCGTATTTCATCTGTATACATAGGTATGGTCGGTATCTAGATACGCGCAAAAAAAAGTGTTCCGTGCGCGCATGCGCAATGCACATCTTCTGTACAATACCTCGCTAATCACCCTGGAGGATCTGCCTACGCCAAAAGGGTCCCAACTTAGAGATATGCGTATTAACGTATCTTTGGGCGCGCAGGCGCAACTGCATTCACACGAACAACACAACCAAATCACCCAGTAAAACGCTCCAGCTTGTAACCGGCGAACCTTATCAACTTTATCTGCCAACCGGTGTGGTGTAACTCTGAAGGCACGCTATGCCGCGTTAGTGCAAAACTATGTGCACCACCACTTAAATCGCCACCGGGCTCGCGCATAATTTCCGATTCCCCAGGACCGCATCGGGACCGGGCGCGATAAGTCCAGATCGCGGCTGCAACCACAAAGAGATAATGGGAAAGTCGTGTAATCCATTAGCGTTGCTCTTTGTAAATTGTGACAATGACAATATTAAGATAACAGTAGACAGTGGACAGGACACGGACAGGGACAGGACACTGCGCGAACGTGGACACCACTGCCAGAGATTACGCGCTGCTGAACGAATTCTCGATTACAGCAATGCCGAGGATGATGGTGATGTCGGATGTGGATGTGGATGCGGATGATGATGATGATGATGATGCGAATGTGCAACGGTGGACAAAAAGATTTGAAACCAGCTTTGGGATATCCGAACGGCGACACCGATTGCAAGATGGTTTCTGTTTCGTTTTTTTTTTTTTGTGCATCAGGATCCACTTTAGCTTCTGTTGTTCCATCAGTTCTGCGCGCGCATGGGCGTAAGGAATTAATTTGTTGTCACCACTCAGAACATAAATCTCATGGTGAATTCGTGCCGATTGCTGTGTTGGTCAGGTTGGGCTGGTACTGTAGGTGGTCCACGATTTATGCGCGAACATCACTTTGATCTTCGTTCTGATGTTGTCGTTGGTCGTCGCCATCGTCATCAACATTATCGTCGTCGTCAGCTTCATCAAGGAGTCTTAGCCAGGATAACATGATTTGCATAGATTGGCAAATTATCATTCAGATGATGGTACATGAGCTTTAAATTGATTTTCAAATGTGTGGACGTGTGGGTTTTAAAAATCGGATGAAATGCTTTAAGAGGATTGCGTGTCGCGTGATATGGTTTCCTCGATTTATCCAGAGTGGGTTATGTTGTTCCGTATACATTGTCAAAAAATCTTACGCTATCGGCGGAGAAGTTCAACATTGTGATGCAAATTTTTCATTTATCCACGATTGAAAACATGTTTTCATGTTGCCGTCATTCCAGACTGATGTCGAAACTTCAATAGCTTCAATCATGTTACAATAAAAGATGTTTATCCGAGTTTCTACTCTAAGGAGTATTATCTGCGGCATATGAATATTGAATCAACGAAATCATTCTACGCAATAATCATTCGTTTGCGATAACTCAACAATCGATTTCTGTACTTGTTTGTGATGTTCATGGAGTCTTCTAAGATATCACAAGCCTTGGTTTACCCAAATTTGAATACATATTTTCTTTCTTTTCGTTCATTCTTGCCGATTGAAGATATAGTTATGAGCGTCAGGAAACTTATTAAATAACTAAAAAAAAAAATAAATTTTTCAGTCAAAAAATAAAATTGCGCGACAATTTTTTAGTGTCATGACGTATTTACAACAGAAAAACGACATTGATTCTTGTCGTTCGCAGATATAGTTATCAGCTTCAGAAAACTTACTAATAAGCCCTAAAAACTAGTTTTTAGTAAAAAAATAAAATTGCGCGACAAATTTTTTAGTTGCATGAAGTATTTACGATATAAAACGACAATTATTTCGATTATCCTTTTAAACGTTCGATTACACTTAATTCATTTCCTGAGAAGGTAGTGGTAACTTGACCGTCAAGTTAGCATAACCAGCGGTTATTTTTAAGAATAATCGCGCGATATTTTGTTTAGTTGCACGATAAATTTACGAAAAAAAACGACATTGATTTCTGCTGTTCAAAGATATGATTATGTGCGTAAGGAAACTTATTAAATAACCCCAAAAAACTAAGTTTTCAGTCAAAAAATAAAATTGCACGACAACTTTTTTAGTTGCATGACGTATCTACAAAAAAAAAAAAGACGACATTGATTCTTGCCGATCGATGAAATAGTTTATGAGCGTCATGAAACTTATTAAACAACTCCAAAAAACAAATTTTTCAGTCAAAAAATTAAATTGCGCGACAAATTTTTTAGTTGCATAAAGTATTTACGATAAAAAACGACAATTATTTCCATTATCCTTTTAAACGTTCGATTACACTTAATTCATTTCCTGAGAAGGTAGTGCTAACTTAACCGTCAAGTTAGCATAACCAGGGGTTATTTTCAAAAATAATCGCGCGACAATTTTTTTAGTTGCACGACAAATTTACGAAAAATTCACAACAATTAATCCAATAGTTAAAATTTCAAAGTGGTAATGAGAACTTCAACGATTTCATTGTTGGTTGGTTGCTTTGAAAGAATATTCGCAGTGTTCTTTAAATATATCCATGCCGAAATTGTGACAATTGAAGTTAGAAATCTTACCAGTGGTTCCAGTCAAAAAAATTAATTTATTGTGGTTGGAATATAAACTTTTAAGTCTTTACGTATATTTAGGTATATGTATAGATATTTTCCAATCATATTTTTCACCTTCAAAGCAAAATATATCCATCATATATCATTAATCCCATCAAATTGTATTTCCACCATCATTTACCATAATAATTGCGCAAAAATTAAACAAAAAAAAGGAACAAAAATTTCACAGCCAATAAAATGTTTGGCATTTAATGTCGGACGTCTGCAATAGCGGCGCCTACGCTCTACACCCCGTTGACATTCTTCAGAACACATCAATATAAAATTTATTCTTAGATACATAAACTGGCAACAAGATGAACCAACCTACCACCCAATTCCAACTCTCCCCTTTTTATCTCCATATAACGGTACATTATAGTATAAACAATTCACACACTATAATCCGCCGGAATGACATAATAAATCTTCGGAAAATCTAAACAAAAATCTTTATAAAACGAAAATAAAAACTGTGTTTAAGCGAAATAAAAATTACCGACGAAATAAAAAAAAAAGCGTTAATTTAATAACAATTTTACCTGACAGCATGAAGCAACACTTTCATATCTGACGGGGCCAAAGGCCCCCCTAAAAGATTTCTTTAAATCGTTATCACCACCATAAAGAAACGAACCACTAACTCTACATCGTCATATACCCAAAAAAAACCTCGTGATGGTGGTTTGCATTCCGTTTCTTGACAAACTTTCCTCAGATTTGCTAATCTTCATCTGGAAATAGATTTAAGGTTGAGAAAGCCCAGCGCAGTACCGTATTTTTGTTTGTACTACTTTGTCCACACGTATGCGTTTAAGCTTTGTGTTGAAAAAAAAACGATATAGTGAAAAATTAGGAAAACAACATCGCACCACAATCCATGCGGGATGCCCACCCGGTATGTCATTAGCTATTTTTAGGTCAAATGATCAATTTCCATTTTTTTTTTAGCCCAATCACAGAAGCCCACACTATACGATCACAGTGACCCGCAATGGATATCGATCGATAATAAATTAATTTGTTGTTTAAAAACTGAAATGTGGCATTAGCCACCACCACAAGAACCGTACATATCGCACTTCAAAGGCTAAGAAAAAGTATCTGTGCTCCCCAATCGATTGCTTCTGTTAAAACAACAACACGAAGAAGTGATCTTTCGAAAGTTTGAAAAGGTGGAAAGGGGTAAAACTGAAAATAAAGCTAAAGCTGTGATCATCTGGAAAGCGTCTATCAGCTTCTGATAATTTAATAATAATAAAAACAGTGAGATTGTTTTTATTTGTGGGACGATTTAGAGCACTTTTTTGAATGCTGGAGAGGGATGATCATGAAGATCGTATAGATGACGCTTTCTGATGATATGATCGTGGCTGCCATGGCAACAGGGAAAGACTCTGGTTTTTTTTTAAGAAAATAATATTGTTATTCGTTGCTATGGATATGTACTTCCAATTTTTACTGATGCTTACAATTTGTAAGAAAAAGATGCGATTTAATTTCTGTTTTTCTTGGAGCTTAAGGATTTCGTTTCGACAAAATCAAATCAAATCGAAGATTTTTATTTTGTTGACATAATGTTTTGTTTGGGCAGTTTTTATGTTATTAAAAAACCGCTTGAACACTTTTTCATATTTTTCGTTTCGCCAATTTCAAATTCGCATATCACTATTTCGCTTTTTTATTATTTGGATAAATGTTATTTGGCTTAAAATCGTTTTTGTAATTTACTATTTTTTACATATTAATACATTTCGCTCCAAATTTATTAATATGTTATACATATATCGCAAAATAAAAAAAAAATCGTTTATTGAAAAACAGATTAAAAAGTGCACTCCATTTTTTTCTGAGCGTTGAGCTTAACGAAAAAACCGTTTTCACTTATTTCAACTTTATTTTTATTTAATTTCGATGTAGAACACACATTTTCGGATTAACCATTATATCTTAACAGTAGAAATGTTTATATAGCCTATGACGCGTCTGGCAAAGCAAATGAATACAATTGGTGCCATTTTGAACAGTAAAACGATTTGGCGAATAAAAATAATACGATATAACGTTCTGCGAATTAAATATTAGTCTAAATATAAACTGCTGACCAACAATTTCCGAAATAAAAAAAGCGAAAATTATTTACTGAAGTTATAATTAAAAGGCAAATGAAAATTTGCGAAATAAAAATGTGCGAGATGAACAAAATTAATTGTGAACATGGCGATTTAATGATTTGTGAAATAATTTTTGGTCCTAATGCGGCGCACCCAAATTTTAAATAAATTCTAGTCACTCTTAGATTTTTTTGTAGTTTTTCCCTTCGTGAAGATAATTTCGCTGTTTCTTGTCTTACATTTTATCATGTCGCATATAGATTGGTTATCAATTTTTTTTTTTTATCAAATTCTAATTTCGTTATGTAATTGTTTCGCAACAATTTTATTTCGCATTTTCCACTTCGCAATTTGTATTTGGATTTTGATTATTCAGCTTTTTATTACTTCGCAATTAATGATTTGGCATTTTATTATTTGGCTTAGCTTATATTGTTTTCCGTTCAGTGGACCTTTACTATTTCAATAAGCGGTGAGATAATAAAACGGAAACAAATTTTTGCTAAACAGCAAGTTGCCCGTAAAAAAATCCACAAAATTGAATGGAAATATTTTACGAAATCATAAATTTGCAAGCTTATTCAAAGGCCAAACAAAAATTAAAAAAAAAAAATATTTCGAAACAACACCAATTTTTTTTTTGAAAATCGCTTAAGAAAATTTACGAAACGAGTTCTATTGAAAAGGAGTATTGTATGTTTCGCCAAAGATGTTCGGCAAATTAACGTTTACCGGTGGATAATTTCGTCCATTTACTTTTCGCAATTTTATATAGCATTTTGTTGCGTGGCATTCCACGTTTCGTTTTTTAAGTGATATGACAAATAATCATTTCGTATTTTTCATTTCGCCGTTTTCATTTGGTTTCAAAAATAATAAGCTATTTGAAGTTTTGCAATTTTTTTGTCGCCTTTTTTTTATTAGACATTTTTGCGTTTCGCTTATTTTTACTTGTTTTGCTGGTTTTTGTTTGGCAATTTATTGTTTAGCTTTCATCCATTCCTAAATCCGATTATAGTTTCTAATCCAATATTGTTACAATCGTATTTGCTTGGAACAGTATATGCATTATCGCGTGCTTCATTTTATTTTGCGGCAGCCGAGTCGCAAGAAAATTTAAGTAAATCGTTATGATTAAATCGGTGCAATCGCTAGTGCGCGCTTAGCCTATGTTATTTATGTTTTCGTTTTAAATATTAGATAGTAAATTCAGATAGGAAATTCAGTTATCATAATTTGCGAAATTTCGAAATGCGAAGGTTAAAAAAAAACTAAAATAGCCTTCATTAAACGACTGAACGGTTTTCGCATGTTTATATAAATAATCATTATAAAAATTTATGAATCATATAACTTTTATTGAATTGAACAAAAAAGTTTAATACGAAAATGCAAATCCAGCTGTCTGGTATAAACCACAATATGTCCATTCAGTCACAAGCTTATTCAGATATTCAGATTCAGATTAGGTATCGATATTTGCGGCAGCAACATTCTTGCCCTGATCGGCAAGCGGCTCGTCACCATCATAAAGTATTAGAATTGATTTCATTTATAGCACGAACAATTGAAAATTGTATTTACATTTCGCTTGGCACTTGCCACATTTTATTCTATTTTTAGTTAGGTAAAGCGGGAGATCGTTCGAAGTTTAAGTTTTATTTCTTTGACATGAGGCACCACCCAGCAGAAAATGCCAAAGTATCCGAAAAATTGTTTGTTGATTTAAAAAAAACAAAATAAGACGACGACTCGACTGTGTGTTTCCCCCTTAAGCACCAAACACAGGATATTTTTATTCAAAATTGATTGTGAAATTATTCGTAAAATATATCACGATCACCATCACCGAAAATGCAAACAAAAACAAACAGAAAACGTCGATGACGGGTCCCAGCAGGTTCCAGCAATGCAAAGTGATGTCTCTGCAGCTCAGAATTATTTCGTCGAACGTGGAAAAATACAAGCGACAAGCGAATTTATTACTTCCTTGAAAAACTATATTAAAGATTGAACGAATTGAGGTCATTCAAACAAAATGAGAAAAAAAAGAAAAATTGAGAAAAACATCAGCTGAACACGTTTTTTTTTGGTGCAAAGGACCCTTAACCCTAATTAGCACTTTTTTAAAGCGAAAGCGGCAAATTAACAAAGTGCCACTCAATCGACATCATGTTAAGTGGCGACCAAATGTCATTTCTTCATTTTCGGCTTTTATGATGTAAGCCTTAAAAAATAACAAATCTACACGTCTCCAGGATCATAGAAGAAGATCATCACAATATTGGTAATCAAAACTATTCTTCTTCAAAAAAAAGGATATCTATAAATGTTTGTCGATTGGCGGCAAAGGATCATAGAACAAACAGCGGGTGCACTATATGATAGCAATAAAAAAATACAGTAGCTTGTTTGTTTAACATGTCGCCTGATGGTGTTTGTGTTGTCCGACATTTTCAGGACGCAATTAGGTACCCAAGGATCAAATATTAAGAAAGTCTATAACTTGTGTTTGCAATGCAGTGCGAACGAAATTGAGTTGTATCGTTGGGTTTATTAGTTTTTATCCTTTTTATGACAGTTCATCAAGGATTACACCGCGCCGTCGTGGCCGCTCCGATGACTCTTGTTTATTTAGGCGCGTGATATGTATGTGATGTCATGAATGCGTCACAATTTGTTTCAGTAGCCTTAACCAATAGAAAAGGATTTATTTCTTCAATTTAGCATGCTTTCGATAAATATAAGACTAAAGGATTAGAAGGAAGGCGGTTCAACCTTTGATGTTATGAAATTCATACTTAAAGAGATAAAAGGGTGTCTTTTCAGAGAATTGTTGGGAAAATTGATGCAACGTTCGCTTATCTGAAGTCGTAAAAGTTTTCTTATTTATTTAGTTAAATTGATTTGTATTTGTATTGACCTTAAAAGAATTTTAAAGGAGATTTCGAACAAATGTTTCCTCCTTTTTATAAATTTTAAGGTAATTTTAAGACTTTATATTCAAGATGCGTCCGTCTTCTATGCAGTTGAATAGCTTTATTATTCATAATCATGACAAAGATTTCTTCCACTGTTTGTAAAATATTGTTTTTAAAGTGTTGCCAAGGGAATCCTTCTTTTGTTTCATCGACGTTATTTAAACGTGTGCGTCAAGATTGCCAAAGCTATTTTGGATTTTTGAAACATAAAAAAAAATGTTCTGAAATGTGCTACCGTTTGCCCCTATTATTTTTATTTTTAGTTTGCAGATTCTTTGAACAAAACATAATTTTTAGTATGAAGTAGGTGAAGCCATTTTTTTGTTTTTTTTTTTTAATGTGGTGCTATGTTACAACAACATAATTTACAATTTTTCGGACAAAACAAAATGTAACGTTTATTATACAGGGTGATTCGCCTAAGGTGTGCCAAAAAGATGGTTGCATTGAGACAAGAAAAAAATCTTATGGGAGGGGGTCTATCTCCTTCCGTTTAGGCGAGAGGGGCAATTTTCCAAAAAATTGACATAAATCAGAAAAAAAATTATTAAAAAACAATGATTCAACCTACAATGCCATATTATACCTTTTTAAACAGCCAGAAGTCTATAGTTTTTCATTCTTTTTAAATAAAGTTGATTTAATTTACTGTTTTTGAAAAATCAATTTTCAAACTCAAAATTTTGAAAAAAAAATTAAAAAATTTTTTTTTCAAAATTTTATGTATACCTACTATTATTTTTATTTTCGAAATTCAATGTTCTTATTAATTTTTAGTCAAAAACAGAAAACCGGATGCCAAAATTTATCTTAGTTTTTTAAAAAATTAAGAAAAAACTAAAAGCATTTTTTCCAAGAAAAAAAATTTTTTTTTTGGTTTTCCCAAGTTTGACCTGCTCAGGTCAACTAATAATTGGGCGATAATCTCTTTTTTTATTTTTTATTAAATACCATCCGATTTTAAGCAAATAAAAAAAAAAGAATTAACTTTTTACTTTTAATTTGTTTTTAATTTTTCAAAAACTAAGATTTATTTTGGCATCCGGTTTTTTGTTTTTGACTAAAAATTAATAAGAGCATTGAATTTTGAAAATAAAAATAATAGTTAATTACGTAAAATTTTGAAAAAAATAAGTTTAAACTTTTTTTTTCAAAATTTCGAGTTTGAAAATTGGTTTTTCAAAAACTGGAAGCTAAAAAAAAAAAACAAAAATCCTCTTAGAAGATTTCAACGCCAAGAATGGGAAAGAAGACGTCTTTGGTACAACAATTGAGAGCAAAACACAGACTGCAGGATATCAACTGCGTTGACTAAGGCTTATCGACTTTGTAGTGGGGAAACAAAATGGCGGTAACGGTGAATAGAACGAGGTTCACACATCTCGAAATATTAATACGTAGAACAAAGTGCAGCAACCAGAATGTTTAGCGACAGCGAAGCAACTAATGGAAGACACTTCTCTACTCTAAAGGCAGTTATAGAAGAGCCAACATCGTCTATGAGCATTATTTGGTTGGTGCACAGCTTTGCGTACGGATATCGAACGAAGCTCTCAGAAGAACGCAACCTGCGACGAGAAAATACATTGAGAGGGGGAGAAGTAGTAAAAGCTATGCTAACCGAGTAAACCTAGAGCTTGAGTCAAAACTACACCACTGTGGATATGAACCTTGAGGACGAATAGCAACAATAACGCTGCATCAGAGGTACTGGGACTCTCTCAACTTACTCTTAGGAATCCCAGGTCCAACTTTGAGTGTTACCAGACCAGGCAAATAAACCCAAACTAGAGGCCTACATGGCGTGGCTAGAGATAAAAAAAAGAGTGGCTCGGAAGCTATAGACCGCAGAAGGCCTGCTCACGAAGAAGAAAAGAAAGCACGAATGGCGTGAAGTCGAGAAGACGTTGACATGGTTCGACAGGAAACAGATAAGATTCTACAGAAGTATGAATAAAGACCAGGAGGCTCAAGTCACATTGAAACATGTAAAAATAGCAAAGGAAATACGAACGACTTTTGGTCATGTTGGTGTTGAAGAGCACAACACCTTGCGAAGAAGATACATCGACAAACTACAAGTGCTGTAAGGCGACATAAGCTAAGTGCAGAAAACTCTTCAACTCCAGCACATCACGTCCTCAACTTCAAACTCAGAGTAAAGAGGACTCCAAGGCCGACCTCAGCTTCAGTTCAGTGTTAATTTGGAGGAGATCTCTACCTTGGTATACGTAAGTGCAGACAACAGGCTTGAGCGAGCTGGCTGGAGAGGCTACAGTAACACTCCCTATACTGAGAATCATGAGCCATCTGCCTGTGAAAAAACTCACCGTCATCTACTAGAAATAAATCTGGAGAATTGCATTTTGATAAACAATTTTTTTGAGTATTTCTTCTTTGCAGAAAGTTCCTACTTTTCAGCATTCAAAATTTTAGAGCAGTCTGGGTTGCATCAGAAGCCAGTATAGGTATTTCATCCAAGTCTTGATACACTTAATACACTTTTTCTTCTCTCTTGCAATGTCTGTAGAGCACTTTAAGTCCTCCTTTCAACATGGATTATATCATTATGACTTTTTCGTTCGTAAAATACGCTCCGCAATTGCCGTTATATAACGTTTAATTTAGTTTTACGTTATATCGTACTTTAAGTCAAATCATATACGAAACTTATATTTGAATTGAATATGAAAGAAAAAACAACGAGATTCGGTCAACTGATGCTTTTGATGTTTGGCGCCCGGGAAAAGGACCCTTTTCTTGTTTTCCATTTTATGAACTTTAAGTTGTTCTCACACGTGAACGGAGTAGGAAAATTACCCTAGGCAAACCCATGTTACCACAAGACTGCTAATTGAATTAATATCAAATTCCACATGCGATCCAAAACTTAGCAAGATAACCAAGATCCACATGCGATCCAAAACTTAGCAAGATAACCAAGATCTGTTCTGTTCAACCTAGATGTTAGTTCAGCCCTTGTCCTTGTGTCAGTCAGTCATTTGCACCACAAAGAAATAGTTAAGAGCTGTTATACGATTACAGCTAAAGATCTTCCCAAGATTATGCGATAACGGGTCACAATTTGACTGATAAGTTATGACGCAAACTTTGTGTCAATTTATAATAACGTCAATTTGATTTTCAGTTTTCATCATTTTAGTAAATTTTCTGATGTCTAATTTCTCGGTACAGGATCAGCTCCATCTGGTAGAAGTTCATAATGGATTTTTTTTAGAGCAAGTCTTGTCATACCTATCGAAATGTTTCCAAACTTGAGTCGCATGAGATCCATGCACGAGTATTATGCTTCGTCCTTCCTTAGTTTTTGTAATGTTATTGATAGTGCTCGTACCTATAGTTGGATATACTTGATTCATTTAAATGTTGCTCTATTTTTGACTTGCGTTACAATCTCATTTTATAGACATCCATTCCATCCATTCAAGGTTTCACCCAAAATTGCAATAAAATAAAACACCAACCTTGGACTAAAAGTTGTTCCTAAAAAAAAAAATATCAATACCAAAACTCTCCCCAGGCCAGTATACACATTATAGTTATGTGTTGCATTCAAAAGCAAAAGACAAGGGGTAGCATTCCAAAAATGTAATCAACCAAAGAATATTTATGGTTGCCTCAAAACGGTATGTTTTCCAAAAGCTACTTCTGATGTTACTCGGCGCTGGATAAAAGTTACGCCGCACACAAAATTCACGATGTCGGTCATGAAGCTACCACTGCCATCAATTTTCAACCCAAAACAAAATAAAGGAGTTCCTCGCATCCTTGCAGACGAAATTATCCGCGATATTACATTTCACCCTGTTCTTCCCGTGCCTTCCTCGAGCATCATCACTCTCGTGTAAACATGATTTATAAAGTGATATTAGATCTGGAGTGCTCGAAAGCCGTGATTTCTATTTTCCCGCGTTATGGTGCTCCTTGCAGCTGTGTTGCTGCTGTTTTGGTGTTTCACGGTGTGTACATGAACATCCATCCCACTATGATGCATAGCCCTGTGATTGACCATAACTCTCCAAGTGCAAAATATTAACATGGAAAACTGTTGCAGCGGATATGGAAGCCTTAACCGCTGCAAAGCTGAGATTGATGGCGTGGCGAGAAGTCATGTTTTGGTCAGTACACTTTTTTTTTCTGTTTCCGTTTCTAGTTTTTCTTAAACTCGAGATTACTCTTAGGGTTAAAAAGCCGCTAATCACTAACTCTTCTAGCCATGTCACACTCATGTGCGAGTGTCATGCATCGAGCAACTTTTGCTCCCATCACGTGCAAATGATTTAACTGCAACTTACCGACACCGACACCCAAAGACGCACATGCATCAGTGACAATGCACATGACCGTCACTATAGGAAGTTTGTTCCTAATCAGCTCCAGACCAAGAGATGCATCCAAAAGATACTATACATACATTTTCTTAATCTTCTAGCCAAAGACAAAGACGACGCATTGTTCTGGCACCAAGGAACTGCTAATTATTACTTGGGGGTCAGACAGGCGGCAAGGCGTAGGAGGAGGAAGTTCTTATTTGTTGCCTAAGTTAAGGAGGTAAACAGGCGTAAATTGATGTTCGATCCCGGGAAGAAGTCATCGTCGTTGTTGTTGTTGTTGTCGTTACATGTTTTCAAAAGCTGGATGGATGGCTTGTGATGTGAATTGTTTAAACGTCAACTTGTTAGCGGTGTTAATTTGTTTGCGGAATGTTTATCGCCGGCAGTTGTTTTGTTCTTTGTCTTTCTTTCTTTCTTGTTGCAGTTGTTCAAGCGAGATGGTTTAAAGGGAGAATGGGTAAGATGGTGATTATAGGATGAAGATTTAAGTCGACGAAGGAAGAAAATTTATATTTAAACCCTTTTTGGTTCCGCCTGAAGGCTGAGAGAGTTTGCATTTCTATTTAGCAGATATGGTAATGGGGATGAGTTCATGTGGAATTATTGTTTTATTGATTTATTATAGTCATTCTTTAAATGATGTTTGACTTAACTATATATGGGGTGTTCTTATATCGTCAATGTTTGTTAAATTTTTGTATTTCAAAAAGACTTTAATAATCTCACGGTATGACAAACTTACTTAGATGAAAAACATTTATACATTCCTGTTTTTTCTATTATGCCTTATGAAGCTTTCCGGAATAGGATCCTAAAGAGGGATCTTATTTAGGGGGAAAAAATCCATCCAAGAACAAAAGCTTCTTATGGACAAGCGGCTGGTGAATGGATATTGTGTCTCAGCGGAAAGTTGGAAAAAAAGATTTAATAAATTGGATATTTCAAAGGTCGTTTAATGAAAGTTTGAATCCAGCTTTTATATCATATACATTTATCTGGGCGTTAGTAAATGTCCACTTTGTAAGATTCCCTTTCAAAGTATAAGGTTTTAAGGGTTGCTTACTTTTTTTGATGGCGCTTACAGCAGCTTCTTCAATACACACAGGACGGAAAATCACTCAAGGAATCTTCCCCTATAAACACCCAATTTCAATCAGTTCTTGACAAGGTCCATGTTCTTGCCCCATACAGACTAAGATTTTGTATAGAGAATCTTTGGTTCCATGATGATCGATACTGCTTAAATGCCTTGAGTCCGAAGAAACAGCGATTGGCATGAGTAATTCTCTTCTTGATCCTAGTGGTGACCCAAGTAGACAAATTCCTTGACTACTTCGAAGCCAATTTAATCTACCTAAATGGGGGAGCCATTATTAATATCATTCTTGCAAGTGCTTCGGAACTTCCCCATCGCTCAACCCTGCCTATCCTGAGAGACCAATCTCTTAAATGACACTTAGGGATGCGTGTCCAGACCCCGAATCATCAGGAACCGATCTTGGCTCGGGACTATTCAGACGTCTGGATCGGACGTTCGTCTGTATACACACTAATCCTTCTCGGCGTATTCAAGCGAAGTTTTAAAAATCTTCTTATCACATGTGATATCGCAAGGAGTAACCAGCAGACTGACAAGTTCGGATTTTTCCCTTGATCGGTAACTTTCGTGCCCCATCGGGGATTTTAACGGTGTTTTCTTCTTCTGTTATGTTTGGTTCGATTGTCGGAGTTCGATCAAAGGCTCCCGAGCGCTCTTCGGCCAAAGACGGATATGATATGTAACGCTCCTGAAATGTTTGAGTTTCCAATATGTTAAGGTAGCTATATAAAATGTTAACCAAACTTATTCCGTTAAAAGAATTTATTCATTGCCGTCTCTTTATTGGAGTGCTTGCTAGGAACACTCATTCGTTGCAGAATAATTAATTAGTAATGACATCCTACTTCAGTTTGATCCGTCGACCTGCAGCACAAAATAGTTCCGCGAAAAAAAATCTCTAGGTTGCATTATAGTAGTTACTATACTCCCTGCCGCCACGTTACCGCTAATCCTATATGGGGGTTCCAAGGTTGGAAAAATTGCGATGTTGATTCCCAACCCTTCTTATCATATTTCCTGCCGGAAGTGAAATGAGAAGCATCATTGTCAGTATGGTTGCTGCATACGGTAATTTGAATCGGCATTCAGTCGTTAGAATCCAAATTTGAAATTGGAAATTACCGTTACGGACGTTTTTTTCTTTGTAGACGAGATTGTGCGTTGTTGTCCCTTCGGCCTACATCAGCAAACTATCGAATCCGTTGCAAAGTATTCGACCGCACTGATAAGGACGAAAAGTTCATGTACTGAAATGACTTCAAAGCAGTATAGAAATTGACCGATACGTACTCCTTATTAAGTTTTATATTTGTATTAGCTTTATAATTCTAAAGCGCAAACTATGCTGACATGTACAATATCTGTCATGAGATCCTGAGCATTACCCACGGATGTCAATTTTTCCTTCTTTTCGTTTACAGTCTACACCTCTATACCCATCATTCAATCAACTGTTCTAAAAACCATTCAAGACGTTTAACCGCACTCGAAACTCCTTAAAAATGAAAATCCCATTTCCTTCAATTGAAATACAATGAAAAAAAGGATACAACATCGAATTCGCATAACAAAAGAGCTCTATATACATATACCAATCTCCTGCTATCCGATTGAGGGTGGTATGCGCTTCACAATTGATTGAATCAAGTGTATCCTTTTAAAATTATGCAAAGCGTCCTGCCACACCCGTCATACAATGTTTAAAAAGAAAAAAAAAATTAAAATTCCCCTTTTTGACAGTTAACTGACAACTCAAGGATATAAATAGATGACTTGGTATCGTCGTAATCCAATTTTTCACACACATCTACTCTGTCATATTTATATGCGAGTACCTATCAATGATGATAATGATGATGTTATACCATCAGGACACTCGTCCTTTGTTCTCATCTCAAAATAGCATCTAGCTCCCCATGGGATCTATTTATTTCCGTTTTTTAATCTGCTCTCATGGCCTCCTTGTATGTTTCTATAGCCCGCGGGGCCTTAGATGATTTCCTTTCATATATCCTAAAATGGGGACATCCTATACGTTTGCTGGGGTGATAGGTGATTCCATCATTGAATCAGTTATAGTTACCCCACTGATGATATACCGCACAGTCCCGGTCTTTCTGTGGCTACTAAAGGATAATGTTTGATGAATAATTGCGGTGAAAACTCTTTTTCAATTACAGAATCCTTATCCTTCTATAGATACATAGGTATACATATAGAATATTCTATGCACCCTTTCGACAGTCAGATATGTCAAGTTTGTTCTTTTTTTGAAAAATGACAAACAAAAATTATTCACACACTCATTCGCATCTGTCTGATGTATCTCTGCAACTTTGTATCTCTTTGTCAAAATTTTTGACATTTTCACGGATATTTTCCCGGAACGATAGGATAGTTTTGATGTTTTTTTTTTTGTTATTTAATTTTTTGGAATTTGGTTTTGAGTGGATGAGAATTTAAAGAAATTCTTTTTGACAGTTTCAAGGGTTGCCACAGTTTGTGGTTGAATTGGACTAAAGGATATGATGTGGTGGTCGAGGACTGAAGTATAAAATGTCTTTTCATCTAAATGAAAAGGTGTGGGGATAGCATGTTTTTTTTCTATAAATTTTCATCAAACGACTGTTTATTTTTTGTTTAAAAATGTTATTTTGGTTGTGGTAAAATGGAATTGTAAGATATTTCTATGAGAAAGGATCAAATTGGAAAGGGAGTTTATGCGGGTCAAAAAAAGGTATATAGTAGATTAAAATGTTGGAGAGGATCCTTTTTCTAAATTTCCATCGAACGCCATATTTTTTTTTTTATAAAAATGCTCATTTTCTATTCTTAAAGTAAGGAGGCAAACCCTATGTATCTAATTGGTCCAAATTATCCCCCCCAATACTATGGAATTATTTATTTTCTTGTTTACTATTTACCTATATATTTACACGGCGTAATATTTTTCATTTTGAGTGAATTATTTAACACAATGACAAGGTATTTGAAATGACTGTCCAGCAGCAGTTATTCGAGAAAACTTCAAACTAAAGAAAAAATAAGTTATGAATAAGAAATTCAAAATAAATATTTTGCATTGGTATCTCCGCAGGAAATACTCGTTGGTTATCATCAACGAAGAGGAATTAAAGCTTAATAATTCACTGGAAAATTCTTTCAAAATCGATGGATTAAATACATAACATAAAAACAAAGGACAACAGTATACCCATCCAATTTAATGATTGATTATGATTTTTCGTCAGTCTTCCAGAAAAAAGTATTAAAAGAAATGGGGGGAAGGTGGTGTTAGCCTCTATTTTGAAAATCGCGTTGTTTTAAATAAATAAAGAATGGTTTACCGGACACACAAAATATTCATAGCTTTTCGATTGCCTACACATTTTCTTAGTAAGCATTACACCTATGTAAGAAGTTACAGCGCAGCGTTTAAAAGTTTTGTTTTTTTTTTCAAAATCTTATTTTCATTTTCAAAATTAAAAAAAAAATTAATTTTATACGCATATATCTTCGTAATTTTAATACCTACAAATAAAAATTGTAGGCATAAAAAAGGAAAATCGTATTTTTTATCGATATAAAATTTCGATCTTAATAATTATTTTTGTCCAAAAAGCCATTCTTGAGTTATTTTCAAAATTGATGCTAACGCAAATCTCCCACCATCCCGCCATGCTGGTTTTGATACCTATTCCTGAAAGACTAACGATACATATCCAACCATAAAATTGGATGGGTGTTGCAAGAAAAAAGTCACATTCACATTCAGATTTGATTTGGATGGAGTTTATATATAGTTTACTTAAACGTTTTTATTATACAGCCAATTTTTGTCATAAGTTACTTTTAAATTGGGTTTACATGTAGGAACCCTTTTTTTCTGTTCAGCATACGTCCCAGATTCTGCTGAACGTCAACTAACTCTCAATTCTCCTCCTAACCATAGCATCGTGCAACACCTGTTGCATTTTAAAAGGTAATGTGTCTTACAGACACATATAATAGTTAAAAAATTATTATATCATATTTATAAATTTATTTACGGATTTGTCTGCACGAGAACCGAGGAAAAGTTTTTATAGTGGATTTTCTATTAGTTTTTGGATGATCCTGAATACCCTTAATTATTTTTTAATAGATTGAGCATTTCTTAGCATATAAACTAAACAAAATACAGTTTAGTATACACTCCGTGTCACTTGATTAAGGACAGGCAGTTTTCTATTTTCATTTTGCGATATTTTTCAAACCCCTCGGTATTTTGGGAAAAACCAAATGCTCTATGAATAAAGGATATAATAGGTTTATGCTGTAAAAAAATTAGGATTATGTTGATAATTGCAAAATTTATGACGCTTTTCCCAAAAAGGTCATAAAATGTAACTGCTTTTTTCGTTTCACTTGATTAAGGACAGTAGACAAATTTATCTGTTTCAAGCTTAAAAAACAATTAAACAGAAAAATTTTTGTTTTTATTAATAAATATTTGTTTTATTCCAAGAATTGCAACCGTTTTTAGTAATGGGTACTACCTCCTGGTCGCTGAATCACTTCAAGTAGCCAGCTGTGTAGAGATTCATAGAGTTTTGTCAAATAACCAAGCGAAATTTCTGACCAGGCTTGTTTTATGGCTTCAATTATCTCTTCCGTTTCATCATACTGCCTTCCTTCTTCGAAGGCTTTTCTTCAAAGCCAACCCCACACGTTTTCCGTGATGTTCAGGTCGGGTGAATATGGTGGCCATGCAAGAAGGTTTTGGTTGTGAATCCAGGCTTTTGTTGTCCGTGCGGTATGTATCGGTGCATTGTCTTGTTGAAAAGTCCATCGATATCCACCAAATATTTCAGAAAGCTCTCTCCATTATCGATTTGTAAGTGATTGCGGTCATTTTGAAACTTTGGATATCAAGCTCCACGGTTCCGTAATAGCTTATTGCTGTCCATACCATTACACCACCTATTTTGCTGTGCCGCCTTCGAAAATGCTTTTCTTCATTTCTCAAATCATGAAAATAAAAGCTGTATCCATCAGGTCCGTCCAAATAAAATTCTTTTTCATCAGAAAAGACTACGGTATGCCACTCTCGATTCCACCTGATGTGACTTTGTGTGACTGATTTTTTGCTAATAAGGAAGTTTTTCGTTTGATTTTTTTTTCAAAATAACCTAATTAACGGTACCTGCCATAAAAACGCTATAGAAACTATTTTAACTTCCGATTATTTATTATAGTTTCTTGCTTAGTATCCTGAGCTAAAGGTTAGCAATCTAACACAAGAGCAAGTTTGTCCGACCCAGTCGTGCTTTTTATTTTTCCTTGTTTTTCTTTCATTCATTTCTATTAGCTAAACAACAAACTGCTGGCAAAAAAGAAGCGAAATAAAAAATTGCGGAAATTGTGAACGTGGCAAAGTAATGATTTGGGAAATAAATATTGTTCAAAGGCTTTCTCCGAAATTCGTTCGAAAGCGAATTCGTAAAAGAATAAAATTTCGCACAGATACATTTCGTATAAATAAAATAAAGTTTTGATGAAGAAATTTGACACTCAATAAACAAATTACTAAGGGCCAGTTGAACCGCAGTTCAGCTATTTTTATCTTCCAAACTGGGATACTTAACTATGATCTAGTTCTGGTTAAAGTCACATGACGTATGTGATAATAAGCAACTGCATGACTTTACAAGAGTTGAACCACAGTAAGCCTGCCGAAATTGGTGGGTAAATAACTTGAACTTCGTTGAACCAAGATTGTACAACTGGCCTTTAGATTTTCTGAATTTAAATTCGCAAAACAAAATCGAAATGAATTGTGATAGTGATTTAGAACACCGGGCAACAACGATAGATTTTTTTTTTGTTTAACGAAATCTTAAATTTCCTATTTTTGCCCAACTTCTTTTTCGCCACTAAAATAAAACTCCTAATCTTCATATAAAAACGAAACTCACTAAACTTTACATGCAGTAAAATATGGTATACGTACTTTCTTTTTTAAATAATTTTCCAGCATTGGCCTGAAATAATTATTATAGTCATGCTTTAAACATTTATTAATATCAAAGCAATGATGTTCTAGCGAAAAACAATAACACATTTTGACGCCAGTTTTTCGCCAGAAAATAGAAAACAAAAACATCAAACCTATTACAATATTAAACAAGAATAAATACGCCTTCCGCGTAACCCAGACTATAAATTCATGTTCACATTTCACAATGTAATAAAATATTTTTCAAATCGCTGCCAATTAATGCCAAAGTCTCGCTAAGTAGTTCAAAATAAATCATAAACGTCCATCAAAAGTCTTATGCTCATTATTTTATACATGGAAATGCGAAATGCTATCCAATATTTTGAGTTTATAGAACAAAAAAGAACAACCCCCTTGTCTCGATTTGGAAAAAAAGCGTGCGGAACTAAACACTTCACGATGACTTCATAATAAAAATACGACACATATGGCGTGTGGTGTCCCGCATGGTCCCGCACATTAGAAATTCGCGCTCACCCCAGTCCATCATTAAACAATAGTTTACTCTCCGTCAGCTCGTAAATCTCTAAAAATATATTCTCGATGCACGCCTCCAATTTCAATTTCATTAGGATCACCCGAATCGACGGAAATGTATTCCCTCCCCGTCATTTTGGTCGCGAGGGAATTCCACGAAATCTCATGCGATTCTCTGATCAGTGGCGAATAATGTTTGCGTCTTTAGTCACGCACATCATCTATTTTGGGGGTGGCACGGTGCAACTTTTGCACTGCACATGCATCGCCTGCAACATATACAGTTTCCGCAAAAGTGTTTAGAGCTCTTAAGGGGTTTAAAATAGATCGATTGGAACGGGAACTCATGTTCGACAGGCGTGCATTTCGCGTTGCATCTGCGGTTAAGAATGCGCGCAATTCCCAGAAGATCGAGCGGAGCATCAGTGGCAGCGGGGTAGCCTGATTACATATCACCCACCCAGAGACAGGACAGGCTCTGTCCGATAAGAACTCCCGCAGGCGGGTGATAAATTTGCAAACGCTTCGACCGACAAGTCACGGGAATGCATGCTGGTCCTCCAGCCCTTTGACACTGCCACTGTCTGTATCGCGAAGTCTATGGGACAGTGGTGGACTTTGTGCTGCGAAATTAATGTCACGAAATTATCATCAGCAATGAACAGACAAAAGATCCGACAACGATAGCCGAGGAATGATGTCGCGCTTGCCAGCAACTATACGCTATCTATGCGACTTTTGTGACGTCCGCACGACGATGACGACGACAACGATGGAGGAGCATCATCATTGTCGCGCCTGACATTCTGAGTGGGTTATTGTGTTGGGGCTATGATGGGGGCTGTTGGTGGCGGTGCGGATTTATATCGAGGATTCATGGAGATCAAAAACAACACGACATGACCACCATTGAGCGAGTGGCACTGGAACCGAATACAGTAGCAGCCACGACATTAAAAGGATTCCATTGTTTGGGGCGCTATATTTTGTGGTAGAAAGAGAGATGATGCCTCCGCTGCACTGCGCCGCCAAAACAAATGACCCAAGATTACGATCGGGCTTCCAGTTATACTATACTACTTGGTGGTTGTTCTGTTTTTTTTTGAAAATGGAAATCTGTAATCTGAGACATTCTGAGAAAATTTGACGTTTTGAAGACGTTTGTCATTGTGGTGTGGCATAGTGTGTCTTTGTGTGACTTTTTGGTGTCCTCTTCGAGGAGAACACTAATCGTGGTCTATGGGATCATGTTGTATTTTTTTTTTTGCGCGTTGCTTGTATGCCACTTGAAAGGCAAGGTTTCGATTACCAGTTGAATGAATGATGTTGCAGTGTAAGTGGCGTAAAGATGAAGGAGATATTATAGAATTTGACGTTTCCCTAGTGGGACACAGAGACTATAGATACAATGATGCTTCTGCTGCACTGATGACTGATTTGAAGAGTAAGGCAATTTTGACATTAAATTGAGTGGAGGAAGCTGATGAGTGGAAGGATGCTGTTACTGATTAGACGTTGATTTGATGGTGCAGCATTAACATACACTACTTAGATTGTTATCTTTCTGTCAAGGAAAAATAAAAGGGTTACATTAGTTTGAGATTCTTCTGTTTCTTTTTTAAGAAAATAATATCATCACATTACATATTATTATATTAGAATGAAATTTATTGGGGTGGATACTATAATTCCAATTGGGTATGACACACCGTAGTGGCTTCTTGAGACCGTTTGATGTGAAAAGTTTATTAAAGTACTTTGAAGAAGCTTAAGCCAGACTATAAAATTGATAAAACTCGCTTTTCTAAATCAAGCCTGCCTTTTTCTTCAGTTTACATAGTATTCCAACTTGAAGTTTTTCTGCATCTATATATCCTTTAGATCTCTTTGAGTAACTGAAGGATTTGTTAGTGACGTCAACATCAAAGAGAAACTCTGGCGGTAAGCAACATTAACAATAGAGTAACTAACTAACATTTTGTGGAAAATTTGAAAGATTTTTTTATTTAGTAAGCACATGCCTCGAGGTGGTGCCTCTATCTCTATCTCATTTTTTTTAAAACAAGGCAACAAGACTTATCTCGTCTCATTTACAGACATGTTTTTCAAAATACATAATAGCGAAACACTCGCAACCAAGGATTGCGCCTTGCTGATTCTTTTGACGTTATTTTCTGGTTTTGATCAGTTCCTTTAATATATTTATATTTGAAATCGAAAAGGTCTTCCAAGTTACATCCGTACTTCCCCAGGATTGTATTTAAACGGTCCGATTTTTATTATCTGGCTTCTTCGGAGTAAGACCAATACGGCTCATTACTCCGCCTTATTTCGACCTCTAAATTTCTTATAATACTACATTTGACGTTTCTGAACTTGGAACTTGGAAGGAGAAGGAGAACCAGCCAAAATCATGCACGTGGACTTCTCCCGATACTCATTATCATTATCAAAGAGATTCTGATGAAGTTAAGATATAGTGGAATTAATATAGTGGTTGACTTAACCATTCTATTAATTGATGGAACTCTACTTATAGTTTCCTATTACTCCAAGTACTTTGAGATGATCGAAGATAGGAAAACAAACTGGAGTCTCTATAAAGTCTCGGTAAAACCTGCATCCTAAACCTTACATTGTTATGTGAATATACACAACGATATTATAAAGACCGGTATTGATATATGATTATTTGGTTTAGTGGAATGGAACACAGAAACCTACCAAAAATAAAACAACACCAAAAGGTACAAATAATGGTTTATATTGGTACCATCGTTGAGTTTTTTCACATAGAGAAATCATGTGTAAGTTTAAAATTTTGCTCGTAGGATGTCGTTACTATCGACTTGTTTTTTTTTTCCTCTTGTAGCAATTATTGTTGATTTAAAAGGCAAAAGAAATAAAGAAAAACAAATACAAATGAATGCAGAAGAATTTTGTTCGGTTCGGTATAAGTATTTTTCGTTACAGAGAACTAGGGAAATAATAATTACGCGATATGCTCATTTAGCGACATCTACTTTGGTGAGTTTGAAACCATCTTGATTCCTCTATGTGTATAAGCTCAATGGTACCTCTAAAACAATAAGATCCCAGCATCTTAAACGGGATCGGAAGCTAAGGGCTACTAGATCTTTTTGTAATTAAAAACCTGTAGTGCTGTTCGGCAGAAGAAAACTACTAGCTTAAAATACAGTCCGATATACCATATCAGATTTTGCAGAAATATATAGTCAACAGTGTCTCGACACATAACATACCACCTCCTTTGAATTTTCATAGACCATTGCAAATCAATTCTCCCAGCAGAGAATATTGGCACGATAACAATCACCAACGATTGAAACAACGCGCTCGACTGTAGCCATTGGTGTAAGCGAGAGCTTCCTCGAGCGAAGGGTTCTTCGAGTCCAATCCGGATGCTGTACGCAGCATTGGAAGTCACCTCAATAGATGGCGCACACAAGTGAAAAACGACATCAGCCAACTTGCCGTTCGAAATTGAAAGCGGATAGCTAGGAACAGAGCTGGCTGGACAGACTTTTGTTGGTTGAGGCCGAAGTCCATCCTGGACTTTCAGCGCCAAATGAAGTAAAAGTAAGAAGGGGGGGGGTTTAAAAACTCTTAAGACTTATAAGCTAACTCTGACTCCATGATTGCAGAAGTTTTTCTAACAATAGATAGTGATGACAGGTGCTTACCAGGTTGTAATGATGGCAGGACCTATTTCATCAGGGGCATATAAGGGGAAGTAAATAGATTTCTACCATAGAAATAAAATCGAACTTCAAATTCGTGGCATGGAGAATAACATGAGACCTTGATGGTGTACAATAGTGTACCAGTAAATGAAAAGCAAATGAACTGGCAACGTGTTGGGTAATACATCTCGAATGAAAAAATCTCGAATGAAAAAATCTCGAGTGAAGAAATCTCGAATGCAAAACTTGGTGGATGGAAGTGTGGAAGTCTCTTTTTGGATTTAGTATTAATTAAGTATTGAAAAGTGCTGCAAGATATTTTTATTTTGTACTATTCGAGATTAATGCCATTCGAGATTTTATCATTCGAGATTCAGTGTCAACTATGTGATCATAGTTAGCCAAGCAGACATATTGGTTGAAATCGCACCCTGTAAAACAGGAATTCGAAATAAAGTTTTCGCAATAACGAACGGAAGATATAAGGGCACTGGACATAAAGGTCATAACCAGGAATCTATCGGCAATATGGGTAGCGTTTTAAAAAGGATACTTAATCCAATCAAGATCAGGAGCATAATAAGCAAAAGGATTTGGGTCCTGTCAACCAACTTGAACAGAGTCAGATAAGTATAGCACGTGATTTAAGGTATGGTATATACTGGGTTCATATCAGTGTCTGATAATCAGGCCTATTCAACAAAACGATTTGTGGAATTTGGAGAAGAGCATAGGAAAATTCAAATCGGCTACTAAAAGCAAAAGGGCGGGTTCGATCGAAACAATTTGCCGAACACAGAATGCTCTACCGAAACCGAACTAAGTCATCATGCAGATAAAGGTCGCTAACATTCAGTCGGGCCTCTGATATTTCAGGCTTGAATGGGAATATGTTTTGAAGTACTGGCGTTTTAATTTGTGGCTATTTTAATGGATTTACAAAATAAACAGTCAGCCAACTAACATAACCACACTTTTTCAGAAAATCTATACAGAACAAGAAAATGAAAACTTAAAGCTTTCATGGAACGTAAAACGATGTATCTGATGTTGTCCATATGTAAGAGAGCAATTAACTATATAAGCACGACATCAATGATCTCCAAATGAGACCCCTTTAGCCGATTACAATCTCTTCTTGACACAGCTAATTTCAATATCAATTTTTCCACATCATCCATCACATCGTAGTTGTCCCCAATTCGCACGTCTTTTCGAATGCCGATTACGAAACTTGCATCATTATCATTCTCGCCCTCAAGGTTTGTTTCTTTGCCCAAGTAACCGAAAATACATTATCTTTCAATCGAAGGAACATCCATCTCAACGCTTGACAACAATTTCCTTGCCTTCATCTTAATTGTCTGCTAACTGCAATTTAATCGAAACATTTAATCACACCAATTTAATTAAACGGTCCGTCGAACATTATAAAGTGACCGTCGATATCTTTTTCATTCCCTAAAATGTCTCATATACCTTCACTGTCTAGTTGGAGAATGTTTTTTTTTGGGTCTAACCTGTCTCCTTTATCAGTAAGCGAGTGCAAAAAAAATTATTACTTAGCGACCCAAAACGGTAATTGTTAACATTATTTAAGTAAACTGAATCCATAGCCTCAGGATGTCAATCATAATTCATGTTTACACGCAGCAAAAGAGGATACCCGCGTGCTTCGGTTAGTGTAGAGTGCGCTAGCAAATTATTAATAAAGAAATTTATTCAAGCTGCTGGGGAAGAACTTGGAATAAAAAGGCTCTCTTCTCCCTTCTGATCAAAAGATGCTGATGAGATGATGAGAGATGGACTGCCGCGTACCTTGTCCCAAAAAAAAAAGGAAAACAAGGAGTGCGTTGTTGCAACTCCAAGCCAAGGTTAACTAATAATAGCAATGAAGTAATAAGTGTTTAACATGACGTAAACTGCCATTAAAGGACTCGTTACAGGCGGAATACAAATTTTCATTGGGAGAGTCTTCTATACACAGGAACGGAATTTAATTATGAATCGCTTTGGGTTTTCTAAACGAAACATATATAGAGAAGCACATTAAAACCAACAGGAAGGCCAACTGATTATAGAAATCCACCGGAATGGCCTGCGTTGGTGAGACTGGGTTATATAGGGAGTTGCATTGTTCCAGCTTGGCTCCTCATTACCCAGGTGTGTTGTAAATTCTGGTGCACAAGTATAGGCAAAAAGCGCCGACGGCTCTAGTGCGGCGCGTTGTGTCGATTTCGCATTTCGCCCCGAAACGAGACAGAATTCGATTGCTGTTCCCAACTCTTGGACCAGCAACACCACCGTGACTCCGGTTATATAGCAGATGGTCTTTCATAATTCTGGCCAGGCTCCATAAGAGGGAGTCTATACACATTTATGTTGACCAATCACTTGCTATCGGGCAAACGTATTTCATTGCGATTTTTAGAGCTGGCAAAAGTATCTTAAGATGCCGAATGGCGATAAGTAGGTAACGTGGATGTGGAACGCGCAAACAAATGGACTTCATAACGCGGTGGTGGCGATGAGTAATATTTCCGGAGTTCGCATTTGGTTCTTTCTGTTCGCTGTTTTGTTTTGTTGTTTCACCAGGGACCGGCTGAATTGGTTGCGGGATCTGGATGATGCAGCGGATGAGCTTAAGGTGATTTGCGAATGTTAATGGAGCGATTGCAGTTGAACTTCCTGTGTGGAAGCAGAGGTCAGGAATATTATAGATATACTCGAGCGATGGCGGGTAAACTTTGTATATTTTTCAATATAATTCGATCGAAAAGTACTGTCATTTCTTGGAAATTATTGAAGGTTATATGAAGAGAAGGGTGCCATGTATTTACGGTCACAAATTTATAGTTCCCACGCGCTATTCAATGGAAATAATCTTTTGATTAGCCGTTCAATGAAACCTCCGCGTCGCCTCCCGCCATGATCACAACTACACCACTGCCGCACCGTATCTAATGGAAAGGTATAATTAAGGTGACAACTTGCCATGACGAGAGTGAATTAATAAATGTATTTATTTTTTTAATTTATTCAAATTAATTCGAATGATGTAAGTTGTGTTGTTTTGAAATATTTGTAATGATGAAACAGGTGCATGAAGTCACTTGTTCGCGGTCTAGGTCAGGAAAATATTATATAGGGAAAGGCGCGATGTCAATGATTTCAGAAGAGTATACATTTTAAAGTGTCGTCGGTGGGAATCATTTCTTTTTTTTTTATTAAGTAATTGAAAATTCAAAACGTTGCTAACCTAACTGAAGTTTCACATGCATAACGAAAGTAAAAACTAGCAATTGCTTTGAAGTTAGATGGTAATCTACCTGGCCAAATCGCTGTGGCTTCGAAACTTTTGAAATACTGAGATATTAGGTTTGATTATTAGAAATCCCGAGATATTGGTTTCCACTATTTAGAAATCTTGAGGTATCAGTCTAGCATGCTTCACTGTTTAGAAATCTTGATATAGCAGGCTTCACTACCAATGGGATATTTAGAAATCCTGAGATATCAGTCTAACAGCCCTCTCTGTGTGCACTATTTACAAATCTTGAGATATCTGGCTTTATTATTTAAAAAAATTATCAGGCACACTATGAGAAGTCTTGGTTTCACTGTTAAGAAATCCTGAGATATCAGACTTGACTGTTATAAATCCTGAAATAGAACGGAACACTATTTCGAAATCTTGAGATATCAGGCTTCACTATTAAGAAATCTTGAGATATCAGTCTAGCAGGCTTCTGTTTAGAAATCTTAATAAAGCAGGCTTCACTATCAATGGGATATTTAAAAAAAACCTGAGATATCAGTCTAACAGCCTTCACTGTGTGCACTATTTACAAATCTTGAGATATCAGGCTTTAATATTTAAAAACCCTGAGATATCAGGCAAACTATCAGAAGTCCTGGTTTCACTGTTAAGAAATCCTGAGATATCAGACTTGACTGTTATAAATCCTGAAATAGAACGAAATACTATTTCGAAATCTGAAGATATCAGGCTTCACTATTAAGAAATCTTGAAATATCAGTCTAGCAGGCTTCACTGTTTAGAAATCTTGATGTAGCAGGCTTCACTATCAATGGGATATTTAGAAATCCTAAGATATCAGTCTAGCAGCCTCTACTGCATGCATCATTTAAAAATCATGAGATATCAGTTTTACTATTTAAAAACCCAGAGATATCAGGCACATTATCAGAAATCCTGGTTTCACTGTTAAGAACTACTGAGATAACAGACTTGACTGTTAGAAATCCCAAAAGAGAAGAAAATATTATTTAGAAATTTTGAGATATAGTTAGCTTTATTAAAAGTAATCCTAAGAATAAGTTTTGAGATATCATGCTTTGCTCCAAGAAATCTTGAGATATCAGACTTTTTACTATTTAGAAACCCTGAAATATCAGACACACTATCAGAAATCCTAATTTCACTGTTAAGAAACCTTGATATAGCATCCTTCATCATCATCATCATCATCATCGGCTCGACAACCGGGGTCCGGTCCTGGCCTCCTTCAACAAGTCTCTCCACCTATCCCGGTCTCGAGCCGACGCCATCCAGTTGCGCACCCCAAGGCTCCGGGCGTCCTGGTCTACGCCATCTCTCCAGCGCAAGCATGGTCTACCACGCTGTCGTCTGCCATAGAATGTACCACAAAGAACTTTCCGAGCAGGTTCCTCTTCGCTCATGCGAGCTAGGTGCCCTGCCCACCGAAGTCTACCGAGCCTAATTTTTGTCACTATATCTGCTTCAAGGTAGATTGCGTACAATTCATGATTGTACCGTCTCCGGAATCGTCCTTCCTCACATATGGGGCCAACAATTCTCCTTAAGACTTTTCTCTCGAACGCGGCTAAGAGGTCAGAGTGCCTTTTGCTAAGCACCCAAGTCTCGGATCCATATGTGAGTACTGGCAGAACCATGGTCCTGTACAGCAGTAGTTTTGAAGTTATGGTGAGATTTCTGGATTTGAAGAGCTTTGACAGACTGTAGTAGGCTCTGTTGGATTTGAGAAGCCGCCCGCGTATTTCTTCTTCTATATTGTTATCGGCTGCTACTATTGACCCAAGGTATTTAAAGGATTGCACCACTTCAAATTCGTGCTCCGCTACCTTGATTGTTTGACCAACTGTTCCTCTCGCATTCGACGCCACCATGTACTTTGTTTTACCTTCACTAATGTGCAGCCCCAGATTTTGTGCCGCCTGCTCGATCTGGATGAAGGAATCGTGTACAGCTTGCTCGGTTCTTCCGATGATGTCGATGTCGTCTGCGTAAGCCAGTATCTGGCTGGACCTGTTGACGATGGTCCCTCTTGTTGCCGTGCCAGAGTCACGGATTGCTTTCTCCAACGCCAGGTTGAAGAGGAGGCAGGCCAAACCATCCCCTTGTCGGAGTCCATTAAAGATGTTGATTGGTCTGGATAGCAATCCGGCTATTTTTACTTGGCTTGTTACGTTGGTCATGGTCAACCTACATAGTCGTGTCAATTTATTTGGGATGCCGAATTCTCTCATGGCTTTGTAAAGTTCTACCCTGGCTATGCTATCATAGGCGGCCTTAAAGTCTATAAACAGGTGGTATGTTGGGATGTTAAATTCTAGACATTTTTCCATCGCCTGCCTAAGGGTAAAGATCTGATCAGTTGTTGATTTGCCTGGAATGAAACCACACTGATATTGTCCGATGATGGTTTTAGCGTATTGGGTTATCCGGTCTTGTAGGATAGAGGAGAGTATCTTATAGGCGGTACTCAACAACGTGATACCTCTATAGTTGCTGCACGTTGTGACATCTCCTTTCTTATGTATGGGGCATATTATACCTTTTCGCCAGTCTTCTGGCATTTCTTCACGCTCCCACACGTGCACTATAATATCATGAATTGCCTGACGTAGAGCTGGCCCACCGTGTTGAAATAATTCGGCTGGTATACCATCAGCTCCCGGGGCTTTGTTTTTCTTTAGCCGGTCTATAGCCTTCTCAACCTCTTCTATGCTTGGTGACGGCAACATAGGGTATTCGTCTTGAAGCAGTGGAGCCTCCACTTCTGCAGTGAGTTGACCATTTAGCAATTCATTAAAGTACACTTCCCATCGCTCCAGTATGCTTTGTGGATCGGTGATCAGATTTCCCTCTCCGTCCTTGCAGTATGTGCAGCGTGGTGTGTACTGCGTCATGTTTCGGATGGATTGGTAGAACTTCCGCGCCTGGTGCGGACCTCGCTCTCGGCTTTTTTCTATTTCACAGATTAAGTTCTTCTCCCAGGCTGATTTTTTCTGTCTGTGAAGCCGTTTTTCTATTCTTCTGAGCTCTTTATATTCTTCTTCGCGTGCCCGCGTTCTATGAGATTGCTGCATTGCTCGGTACGCAACATTCTTACGTTCAGTCGCTAGCTTGCATTCATCATCAAACCAGTCGTTCCGATTTCTACGACTGCTGCCTAAGATGGAGTTGGCAGTACTAATGACAGTATTCTTAAGGCGTGTCCACTTCTCATCTACGCCCAGCATACTGGCCCCAGGACTTACTCTCCCTAAATCAAGCGATTCTAGGGCGAGTCCTAACGCATTACCAAAGGTGTTACTGGCATTTTCATTGCGCAGGGCAGCCGTGTTGATTCGAACTTGATCGGCGGATGCAATACGTCTTCGCAAGGCAATCCGCCCTCGGAAGACCATACCAACAAGATAGTGATCCGAGTCGATATTGGCGCCTCGGTACGTTCGTACCGTCATCAAGTTCGAGTAGTGGCGACGGTCTATCAACACGTGGTCTATTTGGTTACGAGTGACTCCATCAGGTGATACCCAGGTGGCTTTGTAGATATCTTTTCGCGGGAACCTGGTACTCGCAACGACCATGTTTTTCGATGCTGCCAATTCTAAGACTCGAAGTCCATTGTCATTAGTGTTCTCATGCAAACTATGGGTGCCTGCGTAATGCCTGAATACCGGCTCCCGACCTATTTTTGCGTTCAAATCCCCAAGGATGATTTTTACGTCATACCTTGGACAGGCATTGAGGGTCCTCTCGACTTGTTCGTAGTAAGTCTCTTTTTCTTCGTCTGAGGACTCCTCCGTAGGTCCGTGAACGTTAATGAGGCTAATGTTCGTAAATTTGCCTCGCACGCGAAGGGTGCATAGCCTTTCGCTTATAGCGTTAAAGCCGATGATGGTAGACTTCATTTTTTCGCTGACTAGGAAGCCTACCCCGAGCACATGGTGTTTTGTATGACAGCTGTAGTATACGTCATATTCTTTCTTCTGTAAAACACCATTCCCTGTCCATCTGATTTCTTGTAGTGCTGTTATGTCAGCTCTATATTTTGACAGGGCATCGGCTAGCTGCTGAGCAGCTCGAGCTCTATAGAGCGATCGTACGTTCCATAAGAAAATTCGTAAATCGTTTTGCCGTTTTCGTTGCGTTGGTTGTCGTCGTGAGATCAGTCCGTTTCCGAGGCTTGTTGTCGGGTTCGTAATTCTAAAATTTTACGGAACAGGGAATTAACCTGTTGCCAACCTGAGGAACTAGCCTGATCATATTAGCCAAACCTTTTTTAAAAGGCTTGTTACTAGCGGCCGCCGCAAAGAGGCTATGATCACACTTCCACCAGTCCCGAATAGTTACGGCACGTGCATGTTTTCATATGCTACATGTTATTCCCCCTATTCGTCTGATGGCTGACCGCATCCTTCACTATTTATAAATCGTGAGATATTAGGTTCGATTATTAGAAATCTTTAGATACCAGTAAGTATGCACTATCAAAAAATTCAGAGATAGAATGACTTCACTTTGGAAATACTGAGATAGCAGGCTTCTCTTCTAAGTTGGTTGATTTTTCAACCTTTCAGTTTTCTGGTAGAAGTATTTCCCATTGATATACCTAAATCCACATTCATACAATAGCAATTTTCCAAACGTTTTCTTTACCATAAGTCGGCAGCTCAAATTTATTTTTTACTTCCCCTTCCCCCCATTAATATACTATAGGCATTCCCTTTAGCTTATTTAAGGCGCTATAGAGTATCGTCAAGCTTTTCTGGCTTCAAACACTAATTCAGTCACAAAAAAGCTTACCACACCAGACCAAACCACTAATCATCTATTTGAAAATAATCCTGTTTCCTTCATACAGTCGTCTTTCATCTCTCTTCCCTCCACCAACTCCTAAATCATCTATAACTCCAGTCTCAGTTTTGAAATAAACTTATTAAAATGAGAACTAAAGCTGACAAAGATGTATGACATGACACTTTAGCTCTGTGGCATTCTCACCCTATATTGTACCCGGTTGCTGGTGTGTTGTGGCAACTTACACTTCATTAAGGCAACACTTTTCACACCCTTTAAATAGTTTTTTTTTTTTTATTTGTGACTGTCTGATGTTGTTATAATATTTGTTCGTCAACTAATGCCACCTCACTCCTCCATCCAAAACAATCGGTATCATCACTTTTCCAAGTCAATTTCGACATAAAGTTTAATCGCCTGTTGACAGTTGTAGCGACATCAATTTCTGGTATGCAAATTGTTTTTGAAATATTGAATTAAGTTGGCTAGAGTTTGGAAACAAGGGTGTTGGTTGGGGTAGTTGATTGATGAAACTGAGAGTCGCTTTGACATGGATTTGATTAAAAAAAGAAAAATTACCGGCCACATGGGACTTATAGGTATGGCACCACTTTGGTTGTAAATTGTCGATGTAATGTGCCGTGTTGAAGTTTCATGTCACAAATTGTTGGAAAATTAAGAAGGAGGCGATATAGATTCAAATGCCAAGATTTTTATGAGGTGTGGAAAATAAACTGCTGCTGTAGTTTGAGGAGGGGAATAATTGTTTTTTATTTATATTTTTAATAAACCTTTAATTTCTGTTTAGGTATACCTCGACAATGTTTGGTTGCACGGTTTCGATGTTAACGACTTTTGAAAAGCTGTTTTCATTCGCTAAGACATCGAAAAGCAAAAATTTCATTTCGAAACCCGAAATCAATTTTCTTTTTCATTTGAAAACGAGTTTGATATGTGTGTGCGGCTTAAAACAGTCCTGATTCATCCATAGCCTGCATCTGATTACTTATAGGAAAAATAAAGTTTTCCAAATGTTAAAGGATTTGACAAAAAAATGATTTCTAATTTTTTTCTAAATATTGCTAGTAAAAACTTTTAATCACAAAACTTGAATTTATTTGTATTCATCGTTCTGGTATTTAACTAACCCGCCCTCGAAGATAATTTAAATGCCTGCATACTAATTCATAAATATAATACTGTGTGACAATCTAATATGTTATTAAATAAATTATTCTATAATTCACCATCCCCCATAATACTTTGATTAAACCAACTGATTAAGCACACCCTTGACCCCCAAGTTGCGACAACGACGACGACGTCAAACAACGCAAAACTGGACAACATTCGCCATTCAGATTAATTAAAATTATCATTGAAATGACACTTAATGATATGTCACTGTAATCGACCGCAACGATAATCAGCTGTCAAACTGAACGATGAAATGTTGTCGGTCAATAATAATTTAGGGTCAAAAGTGATGCGGAGTGACAAGATACTTTAATGTCGCGTTGAATGCATGATTTCTCGTCATTGGATTTGCTTTTAACTTATTTTTACAATTTACCTCGGAACTCTCTTGTCGTGGTCGTCATCGTCAGCTTATCGATTCACAGAATTGAAATGAAAACGAGTGCTCGATCGCATTTTGTTGTCGTTGGAGCTGTCACTTTGGGAAGCGTTTTGTTTACACGATGCTTAATCGGCTCGATCTCCTTGATCCGATGTTATGTGTGGCAGTTTTTTTGATTTTTCTTTATTTTATCTGTGATACTCCATTATAAAATGCAAAATTAAAATTGTCAATCAAATAATTATATTGTCACGGTTATAAGAGTTAAAAGTCCATTGGACTTGCAACACCATCAATGACTTCACACCAGTCTACACGAGACATTGTTGCTGTATATACTTTGGTGGGATGTTATAAAAATAATAATCGGGGGCTGATCGACGCGGTATTTGATGTTAAAAACAACAAAAGGTTGACATTCGATTATGGTCACTTGACACTAGGCTAAGCTCTCTTTAGCTTCGAGATTGAGGATCTTTTCGAAAAAACACGAGACAGAAACAACAAAAGATTACCGCGCATGCCGCGACAACGATGACAGGTAGCCTTGAATGGATCACAGCGAACTATGTTAATCGTGTTGTCAGATATATCAAACATGGAGTTTAGTTTCGAGGTATATCACACTGACACCCAGTCATGGATCCATTGTATAGTGGGTGTTTGGCGGAACTACTTAAAGAATATATTTGAAGTTTTGTGTTTGTGAACTGAAAATTATCAAGAAAAGCAATTAGGAAAGATATTGTGTTTTTAGATACGACACGATCACTTGATGCGGGTCAAGGCAGCCTTTAAGTAATAGACATTCTTATATAAGGAGTAAATAATTTTGCCCTCTGATTCTAACATATATATATAAGATCTTACAATGCATTTTCAAGCAATAATTACACCTTTTAATCAGTGCCGGATCAAGCGAGTGGGCAGCCTGTGGCAAAAATTGACAAGGGGGCCTTGGATATGTTTCAATCTTAAAGCCAGATATGGAGTTACGGATACCTCACCAAAGAGTCTTCGTCCATACCGAGCACCAGTCTATATGGCTAGGATATAAGCTCCGCTATGGCTGACTGCGCAAATGTTCAACTAGGCAGGGTGTTGGATGGTTAAGGGTAAGCCGGTCTGCCCGTGAGATCGTCAAATTTTAAGGAAAAAAATTATTTCCACAGTTGGCGTAACCCGTTCACACGGCCTATTACGGGTCAAACTTAATAAACGATTTAACGCTGGGACCCCGTTGGTTTCTTTTACTCATAAAACGACTATCAAACATCCAAGCATGACTTGGCCTCTGTAACTGCCAACAGTAGTAACTGGAGGCAGGTAAGTAGTGTTTTCATGCAGGATTCCCTGCAATCATGTTTTTCACACCCACGCAGTGAGCACTGGATTACCTTGCTTGAATTCCGATCTGTGATACTGAGTCTGCAACACCCAAAATAGAAAAATCGCCGTTTACGTACCTATGATAGTTAGATTACAAGCTGACCTTTATTTCTGGGACCCTAGGAATCGCACAGACCGTCGTAGTGCAGACTTAATAGAACGTCCGTGTAGTGCGGGATTACCCGCTGTAGCCATGGTTTTTGAATGCAAGTTTCAGATACGGCTGAAGAGCTTTACTTCCCCAAAAAAATAATGGACTGCAATGGAAGTATAAAACCCCATAAGGTCCCATGTTGGGCGCCATTTAATGTGGATACTTTTCTGACGACCGATTTCTCGATTCAGAGTTAAGTCTTTTGGCAAAAAGGCCTGTAATTAATGACAACAACAATCATACATAATGCTCAACAAGTGGAGAAAAAGCCTAGAAAGTTTTTTCTAGGGAATTCAGATAATCGTTCCTACATAGTGAATTTATTCTTACACTGTTTTTTATCAATCTAGCTACCTTCTTGCTGCTTTAGTAGGCTGATTTATAGCTCTATTGCTGATAACTGAGAAATTAATAATGCCATTAGAGCGCACCCAAATGTCGCAATGATTTAGGCCTACGTTGGGCGTCATTCTTCATGGTCGAACATCGCGAGTTTTATAAATGCCAGACTACACTCAAAGATGGGCGAGAGGCCTCCTATACATGACAACATCAGACCTCACAACAATGAATGGAAATCTTAGTTATTATAAAAATATTTCCAAGACTTCTTGAGCCGGTAGCAAGATTTAATAGCAAAAATGCAGTGAAATCCACCCTACACGCATATCAGCCAGAAAGGAACCACCCGCAACGATAGGGCCCCACGTTGGGCGCCACTTATTTTGTATTCCTACAGTCCTGATTCGACATAAGCTAGCATGCTTATGATTTAATTATTGCGGTTTGTTAAATGGAAAGTTCTAGAAGGTTCTAGATTCTATAATATTCTTTAAAACTATTGAATTTTATAATTTGGACCAAAGTAACAGAAAGCTTCATTCAGAAACTTACATAACATTTGTTCCCCAGTAGAACGCCTTGACTTCAAAACATAGATTTGGGTGGGACATAAGTCCCAAACACCGCTTATATTGTTAAGTAAGTTCTACTGATCTACTCTACCATTTCACGAAAACTAAATTTGCAATACGTAGCAACCTGAAGACTAAAATATTTTATGTCACTTGTCTTGAATCTATTTCAGTCGACCATCAGCGCCAGACATATAAACTAGTCTGAGTGTCATCGTTTCGCATTGAAATCCGCATCTCATTATATTGAACTTCTCATCAAAGCTAGACATCATGCAAAACGAGATTCTAATCTTAAGGTCACAGTTACGGTCTTCTTTTCGTCTTCATTGCATGTTGGAACTTCATGTTCAGTCATCCTCACTTAGAATAAAATATGTAAAGAACAAGTCTTATGTCCACACAATGTCTTCTCTCAGTGACATTGTTAGCTGTTGGAAAAATTCGTCACTGTCATCGAATATGGTTGAGACAAGGAAGAATACCCCAGCAGCAGCAGCAGAAGCAGCATTGACCGGCAAGATAAAAACAATACAAAAAAATATATTAAGATGCCCCCATGGAGACGTCACCAGTGCGACGACCAACACATCCACTGTACTCAACTCATGAATATTAAACGTCACAATTGGACGCACACCCAAAAAGAGCCCGGCGCGCATCAGCAAAGAAAAAGAACATTTTCTTATTAATATCCTGAAGCCAACAAGTGTATAATTCCACAAGATCGCAGGCAGATCGGGATTTGAATGTGTCTGCGACGCGGCGACAATGCCAGCGATCAGATCAGTCTCTGGATGAAAAACAATGTCACCCTTAAGGGGTTACCCTAGCTTGTGACTGAAAAGCCAAGCCAAGTCGAGACTCCCTCCTGTTAATGACACTTAATTGCCGTATCCTGTATCTTTGATCGCCAAGCAGGTGAATGCAACGGTCATTTATCTTTCCGAATGGAATTGAATAATCAGTGAGTTTATTGCAGTCATTTTGGGGTCAACTCCTGCGGCTGGTGTTGGTTCTGTCAAGAAAATTGTTTTCGAACCCAAAAGGAGGGGTGATCCGGAACAAATCATGATGAGTTCAAAGTTGGCCGAAGGAATATATAGTTATGATTTGTTGCAGACAATGTTGTGCCTCTTACAAGTTTGGCCATAGAAGTCATGACCGTTTTACCTACTGGTTTATTGGTATGGCAGTATATAGCATCTAAGTTCATTAAAAACGGTCTACAAACCAATGTCCGTACAAAGTGTGGTAATGCACATCCGTGGATTGCATGTGCTATGTGTACACAACACATCGCAACTGACCATGTGCAACACTTCTTCTTTTTTTAGTTTGCCATTCGAATTGACTGAAGATGGAAACGGTGGACGGTGGCAGTCTAATTTATTTTCTGTGGTTGGCCGCACTCATTATCATGTCATCACGAACCTCAAAAAGCACAAGACGTTGGACAATAAGACGAAGAACGTGCGCGCGTTGGTATATTACCGCAAACAACTGAAATAACAACAACTTCTATATATTTGTGATGGTCAAATTCAACTACTTGATGCGCTAGATGACTGCTCGATGCAATCGTACAGTAGGGTGTACAAGTGGAGTGAAAGTGAGGTACCTTGAAAAATATGAAATTTCGATAATACGAATTTATCCAATATTTTAATGAAGCACAATTTGGTTTTGGATAAAACTCATACAAGGAGTACTGCACCGCGTACAACTAAACGATATGTTGGGAGTCTCGTGCAAACAAGGTCTACCAGAGGTTTCGCAAAAAATGTCTGGTTCCGTATTGCTCGTTTAATAAAGAATATAACTGTTCTGGGCGAGAACATCGAAAAGAGCCCCAGTATATCGAGAATTTGCATTCAAGAATGAATAATAAGAAAGATGTTTCGTCTGCGTTGCCTTCATTTTGAATTCATACCTCTTGTTTATTGTCCAACATTCTGAACCGCATAAGCGGTTACTTAAAACTTAAAATTTAAAACGGTCACAGAAGATGGTAGAGTTCTCAATACACTTTTATCCATCCTTACTTAAATATTTACGGTGCTGGACCAAGAGGGGGTTTTGCTCTTCAATTGCCTTTTTAGCCCAAAAAAAACAGCGATTTGCAAGAGCAATTCTTCCGCGGTGATTGAAGTCGTCATCAACAGATGCTTCGGTATTGATCATTGTTCCAAGGTTTTCGTTCTCTTAGTATCCGGAACAGGCCTGATTCTAGCAGAAAATGGGACATAAGTATTCTATAAGCTCCAAGGGATAAAAGATATTCGCTTATGATGGCTTCATCATCGCCAACAAAGAAAAGATGCTGTGCATCTCACATTTGTTTTGACTTCTTCGTACATTTCCATGATCATCAAATCGTAATTTTTCTGAGCTCCTCGTTGCCTTAGGGAACATCAGCATCAAAACTTTTTCAAAATCAACAAACAAAGCATGCACATCGCTCGAGGAAGCACAGTGGTTTTTCATTCTGTTTTTTACACTTCGGATAACTGTCGCAGTTTTGTTTACCATTCTTCTTCTTTGTTTCTTTACTTCTTTCTTGCAACGTCTGTAGGCTAACGACATACGATGTGTCAAAAAATATCAAGTATAAACATCTCTCAAAGAAAAATATACCATTTTCAATTTTTCATCCAAAATTTTTGCTGGTAGAGTGGAACCACCCAAAACAGCTGCGAAATAACTTCGTTCTTTGCAGCACAAACTGTATTCTCTAAAATATAAAATAAAAAAAAATCGTGCCGTTCCGTTTGTGTCTTCTTTGGACACTTGCACGTCAATGGATGATAGCCAACGGTGTGTATCTTCATGGTAATCCCTCACTGTCGATAATTTGACATTCATTGGCGATGACTGTAGATACGAAGTTAGACGAATAGGTGGCAGTGGCAGTAAAGCCACCACACCACACACACTAGCTGTATAATGTATCCAACCAATCCGCAGGCCATTCACCACATTCACTTATCGCCTGAGTGGTTACAACTGCAATTAGGCTTCTGCAACTTTTCATACAAAAAAATTAAAATTAAAATTGAGGAATTCTTCAATATTTTGCTGGCTGTCATCATCTGGTTGAATTTTTTGTCGCCTGACATTTCATAACAGGGTGGTTTGATATGTCAAAACCGTCAATGCTTACACAAGAGACAAGAACCGCAGAAACGCATGACTGTCTGCGGTTTATTTTACCCCAATGATTAAAGGATATAAGTAGTTATTGGTTATAACTTATAAGCAATTAGTCTGCAGACCTATAATTTCTACGATAGCTATTAGCTAATAGCCGCATCATCATCACAGACAGATGGCACAGCAATTACTCAAATCTATGGTTCAATCAAAAACAAAAACATTTTTGTTTTTTTAGGCAAAAGCCCGTTTAACTTAAACCAAGGCTACATATTGGTCAGTTCCGCGTTTGGGTCACGTTTTCTAAAAAAAATAAAAAAAAAAAAATAAAAAAAGATTAATTGATCCACGGTATTAGTGACAAGCTGTGGCGTTATTAATGGAACTTCGATGATGTTCAATCACGATGTTTATGATGATAATGGTTCCGCGAGATGCGCATGACATTGATGATATCTGTCAATGACGATATACGAATTGGGACCACATATGGATATTTCTTTAAAATTGTATTGAGACAGGGGTATGCTGGTAAAGAGTTATAAAGGAATTTATTGAAAACCTGACAGATGATTGATTTTTTTTAAATTTAAAGTTTCTTTAATTATGTGTATTTTGTTGGCTTAATTATTGTCTCTTTGTTGTTAAGAGGTTCGATGATCTGCGATGATGCACAAATCAGTTTTTTGTTTTTGAACATTAAAAATTAAAAAGACCTCGAGCAAAATAACTTACACCAAATGGAAGGTGATTCAATCCAGCTAAGTTAAGTTATTTATGTTTGAGATGGAAGGGAAGATATTGCAGATACGGAAACTTTTAACTTCAATCCTATAAACATAGTATATAGTAATTCTTTGAATAATGCAGATAGATTTTTCAAATTAAAAGACGATAGAACGCTTCTTCTTTCTTTATTGATTTGAAAAAAAAAGATAAGAAGTAATTTAATGATTGTGGTAATTGAAAGCTGGAGTCATAGCTGTCATGATGGCATTGACGGTCAGTGGAATTGAGCAATTGTATTCATAATTTCGATTGCTGATTCTCGTAGAAATTGATCCTTCTTCTATTGGCCTGGAGGAAAATCTGTGCATCAACAATCATTTTGGAGCTAGTCGCTTCCAGTTTCAAACTGGATTTTTTGATCTTCTTCTTAAGTGGCTTGCAAACGTAGGCATGACGTTTTTGTTTTGGAAACTCCCATAAAAGTGGTGTCAGGGAAGATCATACTAACTCAATCGTTGTTATCCAATCACTGGACTTAACTCAACCATCCGAGTCTTTGAATATCTCTGTAGTTAGTACATGTCGTTTGATCAAATCAACCCTGCACTTTCTCGTCCGATCTTGACAATGTCCAAGTCAGCGCATCATATAGAAGAAAGCCTCTTACTGCCTCAACATTAGAGTTACCCATCTTTATGTTTGGACCCATAGTTTTCGATGGAGCCCTTGGCTTTTGACTTCTTGTTTCACTCTCTTTTACACTAAAGCTACCGATAATCAGCATATATCAGCACTTGTATCGAGCTTTGGAAGATGTTGTACCGTAAAACCCGAGTTTTGACTGATGTCTACCAACATTATTAGGAATAGTTCGCATGACAGAGCAGCTGAATTAAATTCTGTATACAGAAAACAAAGGTTAGTCCATGAATGTCGCTCTCTGAAAAAGGCAGAAGATCATGTGTGTGAAATTAAGAAGACTGATTTCTCTGTAGTTGTTGTAAGGATGGCTAGGGGATCGGGCACTTCGACTAAAATTCTACGATATCGGCGGCGGGGATTATAACCTTGGGATATAATTTTTACCTTCTAGTCAAATTTATGAAGTCTTTCTTTTTACAAATTAACTTTTTCCTAGTAAAACCAAAACCCCTCTGATCAAACGAACCACATGTCCCACCATATTGAAAATATTCCCCACCACATCCGTGCACCCAAAACACTTTCATTCAACACGAAAATATAAACACAAATTGTCAACCCCAAAAGCTGTCAACTATTTTGATCGTTTGACAGCTTGTTTGTTTATTCAGCAAACGGGTATTTTTCTAAAACATTTGCTTACGACAAAAACTACCGAAACTACCTCCACAAACATTCATCACCACCCACGCTGAAAAACCATTTCCCCACATTCTTCCAACAAACGTATCCATCACCTTAAAAATGTTATGCGTACCGTACCATATTGTCATACAGCAGAGTAATGTCAAACTTGTCCCGCTGTCGTTTGTGTGATTTGAAGGAACAACATCGACAAAAAAAAAACCGCACGCATAAACGATCTGAGAAACGACAGTTTGTCGGTTTGTCTGGGTAGATTCAGTTCAGTCAGAGACGGGGGTGCGACACACAGCATTAAATGTTTACTTGATGTAAACATGTGTTCCTGCCATTGCCATCACCGCCACTACCACCTGATCTAATCAGGTAATGCTGCCTGCACGCATCACCTATTCGTTGGCTGTCACGCGTTATGTTCACCGCAATGAGCGACAACGTGAACATTGCTCGTCGTCGAATTATCAGCAATTATCGGTGAAGAGCTGCAGAAAAAATAATTCAACGTAAACGCAATCATGCCAGGAGTCGATTAGCAATTATTTTTAGGACCAAAACAGGAAATTCGCCATGTGGCGTTGCAAACTGACAGTGCGATCATCTTCCTCTAAATGTTATTAGTACCTACATAGGAGGCATCTTTCGGTTTGGGTGCTTCATATAAACGCCCAGTCCTGACAGAGATCAATATTTTGTATATAGTTTTTTATTTGCCCCTTTAACACTTTGTGCCGTAACTTTTCATAGTTGTATCTATAGTGATCCTCATCGATCTATCCATAGAGACACACGGGAACTTGTAAACAGCTCGACACTGGTGCACTTAATTTTGACCATCTGGCCATCAGGGAAAGGGTATTTGCAACCACTATCGTTCGAAGTTAATCCGACACGGAGCAAGGAAATATATCATTTTGGGACAAACTGTGATGATTCTTCAAATGCTGAATTAGTGTTACCAGCTTGCGAAAAAAATTCCAGTATTTGAAACAAGATTATGGATTATTACAAGTGCAAAGCCAATAAAATTCTGGTGTAGTTGTATTTTTTTTCAGGAGTTTTTCGTCCTAGGTCCCTCATTTTCAATTGTACCGGAACGTTGTATGATAGTACCTTTTTGACCTGGTTCTCGTCGTCTTTTCTTAGTACATGATTGTAACTGATGAGTTTGCTGTGCTGTATTATATCTACGATGATATTTTTGATATGAGACTTCTACGGATCCACTTCAAATTCGGTGAAGCTTTGTCACATCAGTTGTCATACAAAGCATTTGCATCTCAGTTGCCACCAATTTCCTCTAACAATGCTTGTAGATTTTCTAACATTGTCCCATGACACTTCCGTATTAGTCATTGATCCAAAGTATTAAAATTTTTCGCACTTGGAAAGGACTGTTCCGTTCAAATAGGACATCAAAATATTCCATCAAAACTATCACTCAGGTATCAAGTGCTCGTTGCAAGAATGTAGGATCTTCACTTATAAAGGATCCATCGTCAGCAATGATTAACAGATTATTTTTAAGTACGTCACCTTATATTCAAGTAGATTATCTTGAACTGTAATAAGAATGGACCCAAGACGCTTCCAAGGCGTACACCAAATTCGATTGGAAATATGTCGGTGACTGCTACAGTGCATCTTACCTTTGATTTAACTTGCTCGTACATATTATGATTTATATGGTCATCCGCAATAAGATTTCCGGAACTTTTCGTTGCCCTAGGATCAGCCATATAAGATTTCATTGTTATTTATGAAATGCTTTTTCAAAATCACCAAATACAGCACTCAAATCGCTAGAATCAAGATGTTTTTCCACTCTAATTTTCACACATCGAATGGCGCCTTTGGTTGATTTACTCGAAACAGGCCCGCACTGGCCATCAGATAGGCATATTATATATCCAATACCAGTTTAACTATCTTCATGGTGACATCAGTTTGATTGAACTGAAACTATAGCAATTTCGGGTATCACCCTTCCCCTTGTTGATCGAGAGGAGGTAACTTTTCCCCCCACTGATAAGGCATTTGGTCGCCGGTGATAAGTTTGGAGATGACGATCGTGAGCCGTCTTAGTCTGATGTCTTCCATCTTTTTCCAGACGCACTGACTGTGCAGACAGTTCTTCGAGAATTTTTTTTTTGCATCAATATGCTCATTTATTCTTCATTGTTAGCAGAACAGTTCCCAACAATTCTAAAAACTTAGAGCATATAGTCATCTACTTGATGAACTGAACTCCGAATAAAGTCGAAGCGAATCATTGAACGCTCTTTCTCTCCGCCTCTTTCCTTGTTTATTACGCCAACGAATTTACTCGTAAGAAGTATCATACAATCTCGCATCCAGTTGTCAGGAATTAAAAAGGACTAAAACGCAGTGAAGACTTTGCTTAGTCAAGAAGAATTCACAATTCAAAGCACGAGAAAAATTATATGCCATCTATGGTCACACTATATGATTTTTAATGTTGATCATCCTTTTCTATCTATCGGTCTGTGTCGCCCATAAACTGCTATGTCGTTTTGAAAAATCTTCCAATTTCGCTCGGCACGCCAGATTGTTCCACAGTTGAGATCTGCAGAGTGTTGTTGCTGCTCCTGCTGTTTGCTGCCGCTGACGACGACGAAGCTGGAGATGATGATTATGATTATAGTGAGACGGTGCGATCGTTGATCACTGCCGCCACCGCCACTGCCTCATCTTTTTCTATGAGGATTTTTCGTCATCATAGCGCCACATAGCTGGTGGAGGTCGAACAAGTGGTGTTTTAGGTTGTTTCGCATATATAGTATATGCATCATCTTGCCAGAAAAGAAGAAGATTCCTTATTGCAAACAAGATCTCTGTGACTGGTATGAATATTGAATGGCAGAACGTGACACTAAGTCACGATCTTGATGAAATGAGTCGTCCTAGTTGTATATATATAACTTTAATGGTGTACGATGGAAGTATAGATGGAGAAGACCCTTGTTTCCTTTATTTTCTGTACATTTGGTAGTCATAATTTTGTTGCGAATAATGGCTTCACACCCAATGACGTTGATGATGAGTTCCTTCTTTATCCATAAACACGGCTGCAGTTACAAGTAATTTTTGACTCTTAACTTTATCTGTGGATAGGAATTTGTTTGCGCCTGGAAATGGTGCATCTTTTCTTGGAAACGGATAATTATTACTTTCAGTTTTTTTGTGATTTTGAAAAACTGTCTCTAATCGAAATTGATTTGAAAAACGCAGGAAATTTAGTTTCTATGACTGTGTTACAAACTAACCTAAATCAAGCATACTCAAGAAAAAATATAGAAGAATAGAATAATATGTATCTACAACGTTGCACCAGGTTTTTTATCAGAAGGTGCTATAATTTTTTGCAACTAGCAACAAATCTTTCCATAAATATAGCATCTCATCTCCAATAGCGACGACTCATGTATTAAAAGTTCGTAAACAAGGTTGGATTGGAGTGGACAACTTTGGAGTGTTTTTGGTGATGATAATCAACGAGAAAGAGAGAATGAATTTAACGCCAGAAGCCCTAAGGGACACCCAAAGTTCCAGTCAAGTGGATTTACTATGTAAATACCTTGCAAGGCTACCACGCCATATTCGAAGTTGAAGTCTTCAAGGAGTGGACGAAACCTGACCAGTCCATGACTTTTGGGTTAATGTAATGACCAAATCCTCTAAATTGCGGAGTTGTGATTAAGATTAATTTTTCGCTCACGACCCTGGTATACATAAGATTAATAGATCTGCAATTGAAATTTCAGAACCCTTAAGAGACCGCGTCCAGCCGAGCAATAAGCAGATGCATTGGACTGCTTAAAGGGCTTACCGTCTTCAGAAGTTACGATGGGATGAAATGGAACGAATACCTTCAACATCTTCTTTTACTTGTTGTTTTGTCTATGGAATAAGACTACGAGAAGAAGTATGAAAAAGGCGAATGGGAACCCAGATCAGAACTAATATCGCTTAGATTATCGTGATTTGCATACAACCTCCCTTATTGGAAAGAACCGACACCTGCAAATATAGCTTCTACGTGCTACTGGAAGAAATATGATCCAGGAGTTCTAGCTATGTTCACTGGATCAATCAACCCTCAATTAGATTATCAGACTGCGTTAGGTGGGAGATGAGAGACTCCTAGAAATCGACCTTGAGTTAGAGAATTAAGAGAATTAAGAAGAATAGCTGAAACTTGATATTGCAGAGATGAAATCAATTATCAACGTGAATGAAATCCGAAAACTTTACTAGAAATTTAAAAATCAAAAACAATCCAAGGCTATAAAGCTCATAGGGATGCCTGCGCAAGGATGAAAATCGGAACTCAATAATAGAATCACATTTGAAAACGGTTTTGATGAACAAAATGCCATCTTTAGACCTAATAAAGTATTCAAAATGGACGCATGCGAAATACACCAGTAGCGTCCACCAGACCTTGAGGAACTAACGACACAACAATCATATTAAAAAAAAAAAGGCACTTCTGGAAGTTATAGCTTGCCGTCTGGTCTAAGTTGACGGAGATGAGTTGGTAAGGAGCATGAACCATCTAGATTGCACCAGAGGAATCAGTATCCTGAATATTGCAGATCAGACGTTTGAATGCCGTTTTGTGTGTGTGCTTTAAACATTTTATCGACAACCCGATCTGTTTTTATTGCTGTGGTTTTAGACTAGGAAAACCTACCATTGACCAAATATGTGCATTTTAACAGAGAATGAAAAAGATCCAAGAACACAAAGCACTTATTTCTTCTGTTCCGATTAATCTTGTTGAGTTGAATTTGTTCACAGGGAATTTGTTTCCTACCGGCTGCGCCAAGATATTATATCAATATATGATAGTTATAAAGGTTTAAGTAAACACGAAACAACAACCGTGACTCTTAACTTCAGGCGCCCCAGTCAAACTCTTCATTCGAAACTCACTTGGTTGAGTCACCCACTGCCAAATGCACACTTAGCACCTCCCGGTTCTTTACCTCAAGCAATGTGCAATGGCTTGAGTGAAATAAACTCATGTTGTGCCAAGTGACCCAAATGCAGGGCACAACAGCTTTTTGAGACCTGCTTACGTCGTTTCTACACTTATATAAACACGCGCCTTAAAGGATGATCCCTGACATCTTGGTCAGATCAGCAGTTATTGATAAAGCTGCCTTAAAGCTTGCAAGACATGTCAACGTATTTCGCTTTATATTATTTACAAATGCACCAAGAGGCTTGGACTTTTCGACAAACAAGGACAATCTTTGTAAAGAAACGAAGTACATACCATAGGTACAATGATCATTAATGATTCTAAAGATAAAATCCTGTGAATCACTTTACCGTATTCATCTATAATGTGGTAGACGTTCTTAAGTGCCGTCCCGCTCTTGACTTTTATCGCTAGATAATTGCCGTCGAAATTACAGAGGAGTGTTATTTATTGTTCTAGTAATAAGGGGGTTCACATACCATCGACAATCGTCCAAGTCGCGGTCGTCTCTGTTGTCATCATTGCGCGCTGGATACCTTGTCCCAGAATTATGTGGCATAACAGAGGGAGGACGAGACATTCCATATATGGGAAACATTTTGTCCAGCAATCAACCAAACCACCACAACCTATAACATCTGACCACAGCACAGTCGCGCAGATGATATCGTGTCGTCTGTCCATTTGGAAAATTAGAGGTTAGCTGCCCAGAAATTCTGGACGATATATGACCGAAAATGTGGTCTGTTCTAGAGAGAGTGTGGTATTCTGCGTCGCGGTCGTTCCTTGTTCCAGCTATATAAAGCCTCGTCATCGTCATCGTCATATATTTTCAAATCGATAAGGTGGAGTCGAGTCAATAGCGCGGCCAATTTAAATGAAATATTTGCTATGAATTTGAATTGTATCTTGCGGTGTGGTGCTATTAACGCCCAACAGAGGGTGTTTTATGCGGTTGTTTTATATATTATGTATAAAGTGGACAAATGCAGCTGGAGAATTCAGCTTTTATATATATGCAATGGGGATGTTCCCGTTTTGACTATTTGACAAGATTTGTAACTTAATTTGGCTGCGGTATTTAATGGAAGTCAAGAATGGTGGTGGTAAATTAGATGCAGGGGAAGGGTTAAGTGTTTAATTGATGTTTTGTTGTTGCTGTTATGCGTAGGTTAGGTTTATATGTGGAATCTTGTTTCAAAATGGGGAGAATATTCTTTGATGATAGCGGCACTTCTTCGGCGGCGGCGACGTTATGATATCAAATCATTAATAACTGGTGATAAACATGCATACCTTATATTATTGTTGGCGATAAAATTAAATTGCTTTGATCAAAGAAATTCAGAAAAAGGGGCTGATGTTGTAAAATTATTATGACAATACTCTTATCCAATTAAAAAAGGTTTTCCAAGGGGTCCATGTTGACAGTCTGTGGCAGCCATCCTGTGGAAATTGCTGCTCAATTATTTTACTTGACTTCGTGATTTGGCATCATTGATTGAATAATAAACTGCGAATTTGACAGACCCCGCCATATTTGACATAAAACAAACACAGTACATTTTGAAAAAAATGTTCTTAAACAAAACAAAAATATTTAGCGGTGAGCAAAAGAACTAAAAAATATTTCAAGATATTAGTCTTATATATGCTTAAGTCTCAACATATTGTACATCATTTTTTGAAACACTTATCTCGTTTTTAAGGAGATTCCGTCAGGAACAAGTCGATTTTGACAGTCTGTGTCATCCATGCTGTGGTCATTCCGGACCAATCGATTACACCACATTTTCGGTCATATATCGTCCAGAATTTCTGGGCAGCTTACCTCTAATTTTCCAAATGGACAGACGACACGCGAAACAATAAATTTGACAGATGCCGTTAACACAACATTGCCACCACAGAATCTTAACATCAACCCGAAACTATTTGAAAATTTTTTAGTCACGAGTTGTCGAACAGTGCATTCTTATATTAGAAAGACCCTTCTTTTTCTTCATTTCCCGCTTATGCATACAGGACCAAAAATCACCCGGAGAATTTTTCTTTTAAACCAACAAAAAGCGATCTTACAGTAGCACATATAGTACTACAAAAAAGATCTTGTATGCGATGATAAGAGAACTGATGCCCCTGTAGTTGGTCAAGTCTAGAGGATGACTTTTTTTTTGATCAAGCAACCAAAATCCATTCATCGGGTACATTTTTGATATGAGCTGGCGATGCTTGGCAGCTAGGCGTTCAGCTACAGCAGCATCATTAGACTTAAATTAGATATTGTTATCTTCAATTCGTCGAGATCGGGCTAACGGAATAGTTGACATGAGCGATGAATGTTGAATGGAGCAATCTGTATGGCAGCTTAATTCAATTTATTGTTGCTATTATATAATTTGAAGAAATCCTTTTTCTATATGGTCAGACCCTAATGCAGTTTTGCAACAATGTTCCACTGATTGTCCTTGCAAGTTTCTCTTTACCTTTTGGTAAAACTTCCTAATTTCCGTCCCGCTATATGACATCCATCTTTTTTTCTCGATGGCTTTTCTTCTTATGCTTCTACTTTTTACTTTTAAGTGCTTTAATGCTGCGCCGCTTAGTATGTCAGTTGTTTCGCTGCATCTACTTGCTAGCTATCTGCGGAATCGGAATCAGATCACAGTCTTCCATGTGGTGGTTTTGTTCTGGATAACAGTAGCATTTCCTAACTACAACGACACAACAAGGTAGTGGTCCGAGTCAACGTTGGCCCTGGAGCAATTAGGATATCCATGGTACAGAAGGAGTGCATTTCGCCTATTGTAATTTGGTCATCTGGTTGACGGTTGGTTGATCAGAATGTCGCCATGTCACCTTGTATGGATATTACAGAATTTTAGTACTAGCTACCATTCAACGTTTGACTCCCCAGCGAAGTCGATTAAAATGAATCCGTTATTGGAGGATGTTTAGTGCAGCCTAATAACATACTCGAGCCCCACGTTATCCTTGATAACCTTTGCATTCACTCAACAATGATAATAAAGATATCACCGTTCTGCATGTATATATCACTGTTCGGCATGTAAATAGAGACAAAATTTAAATAAGTTTATTGAGGCGGCGTCACTCAGCCGTTCAATTATATGGGTCGCCGCTTAACGACTACGTGGCCACCACCATACAGCTTCATATGTTTCGATCTTTTTTCGCCGCTCTTTTATGATCTCAGGAACTGAAGAACCGTGGTGGAATAAGTTATCGTCTGAAAATGTGGGACCAACGTAGAATATGTTATTCCAGTCTGTTCGGGTGCTCGACCATTGAATTCCTAGCCCCAGCATCCTGTCAAACACAATTCAAAATGGATTTTAACATTAGCAGTTCCGAGCATAGCTAAGCAAATAGAACAGACAAATTTCTGATGAGGACCATAAGAACGTGTGCAATGTATTTTGTACAAGTATATAACAAAGTTGTCAGTGTTCAAAAAGCTCCTACATCATTACGTCAAAATGTTTGTTGAAAAAATTCTGAACTTTTGAACCCTAAATAAACTAGATACGACTCTGAGATTTTTTTAGTTTTTTATCTTAAAAAAGACACAGGTGTTGTTGTTGTTTAATTTACACAATTTTGAATGTATATTTTCCTTTTGTTCTAAAGCTACCCTTACACGGTCAGTCAGAGGACGTCAGTCATCTACACATATAATCAGTCATGAGGAAAAATCAAAAGGGTTTTGATTTTTCGTCAAACAAACGCACGCATACAGACTTTTTTTACAAACACTATATTACAGATTGATGTCAAATGACTGACCGTGTACAGGTCGCTTAATAGCAGTCATGCATTAAAATTTTATCAAAATTTATAAAGTTATGTCCTCCCATTTAAAATTTCCTATCTCAAATTGACTGACAGCAAGAGACAACAAAATCAATCCTAACTCACTTTGTCGCATTATGTATGGTAACATAAATTTTTTTATCTTAACAAACTTAATCGCTTGGCAATTCACATTTTGTCGTGACTTCCTTCCAATTAAACCTCAATTAAGTGTCCTTTGCTCTTACCTCATTTCTTCCAATCTTAACTCCATATCTACCCCAGGTGACTCCGAAACAACCATAAAGCCTTACATTAAAACAATTTGTCAAAAGTGTCAAAATTCAACTGGATTGGGTTGGCATACTGCCTGGCATCGTTGTTGTCTTCTTCTCATCTCAACCTCCAGCTGCCAGGACAAAAAAAAAAAAAAAAAAAAACAAAATATGAAGACAACTCCACGGTCGTCATCTTGGGAATGGTGTTGGCGTTCGGATACTTTACTTTGTGTTGTTCCTTTTGATCGAATCCAACACATTGTGCGCGGTGTTTTCATCTTTCTTTCCGTTTGTTTCTGATCAAAGACAAGATCAACCCCACGATGATCCAGCAAAAAAAAAAACCAATATCGGTCGGTAAATGAAAAAAAAAAATCCCCAACCGAATCGAAATTGAGAAACTGGTCATCTCATCATTATCTGCTGCTTCGAGGAGTATCTTTTTGTCTTCTTCCGATTGTGTTTTGTATCTTTTTGTGGTGTAACCATACGCACTGTTGTTACCAACAAAACAATATACTGGCCAGCACCATACCCTGCTGCAGACCTCTAGAGATTGATGTTAAGTGCAACGAGCATTGAGTAAGCCAGAAACAGCAGCATCAACAGAAAGGCGGCGGCGAGCGGCGCTTTCTCAGACGACATTCGGAGATTGGTAAAGTGCTCATGCGACGATGACGTGGTAAATTATCGATGGCGTCTACATTCTTGGTCGCAGGGACTTTGATTGACTTAAATTGCGGCGCGGTTGTGTCAAAAAAAAGAAAAATCTATTAAAGAAGAACAAAACTACCGCGCTCTCTTAAGTCTAAGTGAAAGGGTATACCTAATAATTGAACAACAAAAAATCCAGGTAAAAAAATGAGGCCAGCCAGGCTCATAAAAAAATGACGACTGACAGAAAAATGATGATGAAATGCCCAGCAGAACAAATTTGTATATTGTATCTTTTTTTATGTGGTGTGCTATAGTAAATATCTTGTGAATGCAATCTAACGTTTGAAACAGATTTGACAACGTTCACAATAATTTCGGATATCTTTTAGTTTAGTGGGAGAAAATAATATTCATTGGTTACACTAAAGTTGGGTGTCTCTCAAGAAGTTATCGATGGGGCGCCAATTTATCTTTGAATATATTTATTATTTACTGTAGGTAGCTGAAGAATCAAGGTAACTGGGCGTGTTGCAGTTGGAAGGTGTTTGAAAACAAATTACAATGTTTGATGTAGGTTGTGGGAATTAATACAAGATAACTTGTTTCTAAGTTATTCTCATTACACAGTTTTAAATAAATTTGACTAATTAAAACAACTGTTTAGAACTGCCTTTTATTAGGATTATCTAGGCTTAGCTTTACAAATAAATTATCTATATTTTGTTAAATATGTTATTTATGTAGAAACCTACAAGTAAATTATGGCCCAAAACCAAAAATGAAATTAGCCCTCAAAAGTGGGGTGTTTTTACGTAACAAAATAAAAGCTATTTTTCTTTTGTGAAATAACGCCACAAAAAATTAAAAGACATTCTAAAAACGAAATGAAATAACGCCCCAAATTTTATTTTTTGACTCTAGGAAATAATGCCCCACGAAATAAGGCCCCAAAGTTGAAATGAAATAAGGCCCCAAAATTGAGGCCATATTGCCATTTTTGGCTTTGCCAAAGTGCCATTTGGTCATTAGGGCTTAACGTCAATGGAAATAGCGCTCATCGGAAAATACATAAGTTAATATCTAAATCTTCAAGGGGAAAGTGGTGGCTGATGTAGTTATGGCAACCGTGATAAAAAAGCGTAGCTTGAAAACAGATCCTCGTTAATTCTTTTTTTCAGCTACGCTTATAGATTTGTTTTAGGTGCAAGGCTGGGTTCGGGGAGAAACGAAAAGCGTATAGCTGAAAAAAATTTTGACGAATGAAGGGAGGACCAATTTGGGGTGTGAAAATTAAAAATATTTTTCAGCTACGCTTTTTGTTTCTCACCGTACCCAGCCTTGCACTTAGTAGTAGTAGTAGGAGTAGTAGTGGTATTTTTATTAAATTAGGTAGTAGTTTTTTTGTTTTTTGTTTTTTAATGCTCTTTTATATTCAAAATTTATTATACATACAATAGAAGTAGTAGAGATAGTAATAGTAGTAGTAGCAGAAATAGTAGCAGTAGTATTAGTATTAGTAGTAATAGTAGTTATAATAATAGTAGTAGTAGTAGTTGTAGTAGTAGGAGTAGCATTAGTAGTAACGGGTGATTTTTTAAGAGGTTTAGAACTTTTTTTTTTTTTTAAACACAAAAAATTCGAAAAAATGAATGAAATATTTATTTGAATCGATAGTTTGAATCTTGCAATTTAATGTTTAAAGATAATTTCATGCAAATGTTGATCGCGGCTGCGTCTCAGGTAGCCCATCCGCTGAGTCCAATTTTGGCATACTCTTTCACACATATCGGCCGGTATCTCACGAATGAATGCATGGATGTTGGCTTCCAGTGCGTCAATCGAAGCGGGCTTGTCCCTATAGACATTAGCCTTGACATACCCCCACAAAAAATAGTCTAATGGTGTCAAATCGCACGATCTAGGCGGCCAATTGACCGGCCCGAAACGTGAAATTAACTGTTCACCAAACTCGCCTCGCAATTGCGCCATTGTTTTGCGTGCTGTGTGGCATGTGGCACCGTCTTGTTGAAACCACATATCATGCAAGTCAAGAACTTCCATTTCGGGCAAAAAAAAGTTTGTTATCATCGCTCGGTAGCGTTCACCATTGACAGTAACGCTGCGATTCGCATCATCTTTGAAGAAATATGGCCCAATAATGCCGCCGGCCCATAAACCGCACCAAACAGTGGCTTTTTCGGGATGCATTGGTAGCTGTTGCAATGCTTCTGGCTGATCTTCACTCCAAATGCGGCAATTTTGCTTATTTACGTACCCATTCAACCAAAAATGAGCCTCATCGCTGAACACAATTTTTCGATTTCGAACATTTCGAACCGAGCACGAATTTTGATAGTAAAATTCAATAATTTGCAAGCGTTGTTCATTTGTAAGACGATCCATGGTTAAATTGCAAACCAAACTGAAGCTGTTTGACAGTGACACAAGGTACTAAACACACGTCAGCTGTCAAAACCAGCTAAAAAATCACCCGTTATAAGTAGAAGCATTTAGCAGTAGTTGTAGTAGTAGTAGTAGTATTAGTACCAGTAGTAGAAGATTGAAATGCCATTCTAACCATTGGTGTATGAAAGGAGTAAAAAAGAGTAGGTTAGAGCGGTGTTGATTGTGTCAAGGGGACAACTGAGCTACAAATCACTAATTACTCAGAAACTACTACTGTACAAAAATTTTCAATGAGAAAGAAAGATAATTAATGAGTTAAGAAAATCGATCAACTTACCCCATATTCTGTTACAAATTTCTATACAGACTGGATAAGTTTGGCCATTTAGACTAACATCATACGAGACAGTATAATTCTCATAATCACAGTTTCTTGATACAAAAAAATCATGGATTATTTAAACTTTAACATACAAATATACCAAAACTTGTTTGTTGCTTGAAACACACTTCATTAATTTGCCATAACTAACCCACTTTGACATTCCTTTTCATGCGTGATTTACATAAATATATTCAGAAATCAAATACTAAATTACACTGCCCTTTGGCCATTAGATGAAATCATTTAAAATACTTCAACCAGCTGAAGGAGAAGAGATCATCCATGGAGACATGGTCGTCCAAGGAGGTGGCGCGCAATTTTATATAATATATCCAATCCACGCATTCCTCAGCAACAAAAAAAAACTAAATTAAAACGCCAGCCGCAACTGAAAAACATACAAAAACCACAGCAAAAGATCATGTAAACAAGGAAACACATCAGATAAAGCACACAGGAGGCACCTCTTCCATTTTTTTTTTTTTTGCAATTTCATATAACCCCATCAGATGCAGCGTCCGCATGAAATATATTTTAACGCTTCACCGCAGAAGAAGGACCCCAAATCCACAAAACCCTAAGTCAGATTATAAAACCATGATGACGAAGATGATGAAACGGAAAACGAAGTTGGCACAAAAAAAAAAAAAAAAAACAATGCCGCATCCTCCTCCTCCATAAAACTGAGATGAATCGAAACAAAAAATATACAGTCCACTCACAAGGATAATATATCCCGCGAAGCATATTATAACCTGCGATCACAGGATCGTTTGATTTTGTTGCCCCGTGGTGCACTGTGTGTTATTCTTTTTGTTTTCAAACGACATCGCGGCCATTAATCACATTCCGATGAAAATATTAATACCGCTCAGTGGTGGCGGTGCAAAGTGTAAAGAAAAGATTATCCAGAGTGCAGTGAGAAGTGGAGGTGGCATGGTATTCAACGATGTTACCATTTTATAAGTTGGTTTAAAGTTTGACAAAATGTTTGAAAATCAAGATGAAATTGGATTATCATGCAAGTATAGGTACTTACCATTTAATTTGCAGTTGGTTGAAATTTAGCTGGAAATAAAATAAAATAAAATGAAATAAATCAAAATGCAATGAAATAAAGTTCAATAAATGAAACAAAATGAATTGAAGTGCGAAAGAAAATGAAGTGAAATCATGCGTGTCAATTAAAGTTTTTAATGTAAACGTCATTTAATTCAGGGGACACTTATACAATTTATTTTAAACCAATAAACATATTAGCTTAATGCAATTTCAAAACAAAAATAATTTTAAAATTATTGGGGCATATTCATAGTTGTTTTTAAAAGGTTTAAGCAATGTAATTTAAATAGGATAAACTCGAGTTTTTCTAACAACAGCTTAAACAGTGTCTATCAATATGCCCCATTGTTATCAGAATAAAAAAATTATGGGAATGTCAAAGTAATATCTGTTGGACAATGTCAGACAAAAATTGAGGTAGAGCTTTAAAATTTTGTCTGTGCATGCTCTCTTATTACTTAAGGATCTGCACGGGGCCTATCACTGTACAGACCACGTGCAGCCAAACCATTTCAGAGGCCTTAAGACTCTGCAAAGCAGATATCACTGCCATCCAGGAAGTTGAATGGGATGGGCCAGGCAAAAGAAAGACGAAGAATTGCCATATCTACTTCGGCAACTGCTACCACAGCAAAAGCAGCGTCTTTTAGGAAGTATATTTGTCGTTAGAGGCAGACTTAAGCAAGAAAACCGTGTGAATGAGAGTCTCACAGCAGCGCATAAAGGCTAAATTCGCTAACATTAGCCTAATATGCACACATGGCCCGACAGAGGAAAAAATGAGGACACCAAGGAAGTTAAAATTATCCAAGGTGATTTTAACGATAAAATAGGAAGAGAAGTCGTCTTTGGTGAGGTAAAACATTACCTCCAATAACGAGCTCAGGCTAATCGACTTTGCTGTGGGACGAAACACGAAACATTGTTGTACCTAATACACAGTTCCCGCATATTTATATTTATAAGGGGACTTAGCGACATCATGATCAATTGACCGTCGACCATATTGCGATCGACGTAAGGCATTCTTCCAGTATCACAGATGTCCGAACGTTCCAAGGAACCAAAGTTGACTTGGACCACTGCTTTGTTGTAGCCAACGTAAAGACACGGATATCCACAACACAGCCAAAACGTTGAAATACTGTGAGGAAATTCGATGTTGGCCGGCTACAATGACAAGAGATTGCCAAGTCCCTTTGCAATCGAGTCACTCGCAACTTCTTAATTTGGCTTATGCCGCCACCTTCAAGCATTGAAAACTTGTGGAAACATTGATAGAAAGCAATTAGAGATGCCAGCTCTGATGTGCTCGGATTTACACGACCGCCACAACATAACCCCTAGTTTGACGAAGAATGTCAGTCAGCAAGTTCATGCAGCTGAACAACAGGCATACTGGAGTGCAGCAACTACAAAGGCATTATAGTTTTCTTAACATCGCATACAAGATCTTCTCTGCCGTACCATGTGAACGCTTGAAGCCATTCTTCTACAATCACTGTTTCATACCAGTGTGGCTTTCGCTTTAGGACAAGAAAGTCCACCATCGACCAAAATTTTGCACTACAGCAGATCTTGGAAAAACCCGAGCAGATGTTAAAAAAACCCGAAGCAACTAAAGTGTCCCTTTATAAGACACTTATGATATCGATCCTCATACAGTCTAAATCGCTTATAACGAACTCGATGGGACTCGAGAATTCGTTCGTTATATCCGGTGTTTCGTTATAACCGAATAGTATAACTTGTTTGAACCTTTGACCTTTAAAAACCGATATTTCGTTATAACCGATGCCGTTATAACCGATTTTAACTGTATATTGTGCAGAAGTATGGACATCGACATTACTAAAGGTTGAAGGGAACCCTTAAGGCTGCTTTGAAAGAAAAATATTTATGAGACGAGGGTATAACAACGAACTGTACCAGGCTGTGCAGCGACACTGACCTTGTCACAAAAGTAAAAAGTCGATTCAACGTCGTGGGACCGTTCAGTATAGGAGGACAGCGTAATAGGTGGCACACGCAATTGAAAGAGGACGTCAACTAATGTGGCGTGCGAAACTCGATGCTTCTAGCTAGAAACCGAGCCGTCTGAAAGAAGATTGTTGGTTGAGGCCCTGCTCCACCTTAAGTAACGAAGTGTCTACTCTACTGAGTAATCAGTATAACAATTGATCGACTGGCTGCACTTTTTTCTAATTTCGTTCCTAATTTAGGTAGAGCCTTGTAAATTTGGATAGAGTAATATTAGTGATACCTATGATGTAAAAATTTACAGACTTTAGTACCCCCTTCATGTTTAATTCTTATTGAGAAAGTTTGAACGTATAGTAGTTCAGGGCGACTGATAATCGGAGCACGTAGCTGACATTGAGGTTAGGACTCCACTAATAACAATGTAGAAACATTCATCAATAATTTATTGTAGAAGGTGTACATCGGCAAGTTTACGAAACTGCCCCTTAGGCTCAATAATACGCTCAAACGGCACACACAAGAAGTTTCTATAACAAAATTGACTTCCCAGTTGCATATTTTATATTTTAGTTTCCATATTTACGGAATATAATTCCATATTTTACATAGTTTTCGTAAATTTTTTTTTTCTTAATTGTTTCTAAATCCATGCAGTGGCAACCCTGTTTTCATAAATTTTATTATTTTGCCGAGTGCAAGACTCCCAAATAAGGCAACTCAACTGCAGTTACACTTCCAAGCTGATTAGTGGCCCAAATATTGTAATTCTTTCGTCGCCCCGACAAGAACCCTTTCTCAATCCAATCCACGAATACGGCAAAACAACCGAACCAACTTAAAATTGATTTGTCCGATTGAATTTTTGTTGTTTCGTGCATTCGCTGCGGTTTGTTGGTCAACACCATGCGGAGTGTTAGTCCACATTATAATATGGCAGGAGCTATACATGAGCAACAACTACAACAACAGATTGCAACATTGATGCAAAAGGTCGTGGAACTTGGAAGCTAGAATGATTATTTGCGGCGGACATTCTGGTGCCACTGCATCAGTGTCTCATTTCAGAAAGACCATAGGTCACGTGCGTGTCTGGCGTAGGGTTCCTCAATCGCTGCCTGTACATGATTATTCTGCGCAATGCCACTGGAGTTGGTTTTGAATTTTGCGGAAATTGCTTAGAATGTTTATTTTTTTTTTTTTATTTCCATCCATCTTGCAGCAAAATAGTACGATGAAAGAAAGTTATTTAGGATTAGTCAAGGTTCATGTGGCCTGATCCTTCAAAACTCAGAACAGATGGCAATGTGTTAATAGGTGTTGACTGACCATTGGATTTGATAGGTTTAGTCGAGGATATTATTGAAATTTATTGACAGCAGCATATGGCGGATAAGGATTGGTTGTCGATACTTTGTCTAGGTGTGGTCATTTTAATGACGATTATTTAACAAACGAATTGAATTGAGTGAGCCTAAGTTCTTCAGAAGTGCAGTTAATTTTTAAAGATTCAAAATCTATTACCTGTATCAAATGTTAGCTGTATAATGTGTAAAAAATCTTGTAGGGTGACCCAAATTAGCATTTTTTTTAAGCAAAATAATCCTATGGTTGGACTTCTCTAATTAATAACCAATTTTTGTTTTATTTTTAATAGGAACACATTGTTTTAGAACAATGAATCACTCCACAACCACCAGCTACCAAAAGTGTAAACAAGGACTAACAAAAGAAGGCGGTTAGCAAACAGTGTACCTACATAGGTAAAGTTTGAATGTTTGCCAAAAGTCAAACCGAACGCCGCCATTGCCGCCACCACCGCAAACGACTCACGGGCGCGATATCTGAATGTCCTTTTTAACGGCCAGTCACGTTGGTTTTTGTGTGTGTGTGAATGGATGAACTTTCACCGGCATAAACTCACCACAACAACCGATTAAGGGGAGAAGTGAGTTTGCTTTTTCGCAGGATAATGCATTGTTTTGAATTTCTTTTGAAAGGATTTTTGTATGAAGCGGTATCGTATTTGTAAGAGACCAGAACAATGATATGTTTTTGGGGGGGATATGTATATGCAGAAATTTGGACTTTACTCAGGTTAATTATTGTGAAAAAGGGTCAGGATGTATTATTTGTTGTTTGGACTTTTGTAATAAAGAGCTATTCAATTTTTAGACTAAGGTGCAGTTTAAAATAATGCTTTTGTTTTGTTTTGTAGACCTAAGAATGAGAGCAAATTTTATTGGTTCTTTGACATAAAGCTTAGGAAAATATTGACTTTAATTTCTGTTAAGTCAAAGAAAAATATCCACATTAAAGGGTGTACTGTGATACAATAGAAGCATTTGACCAGTGCTTTGGGGCTTTTTTGAAAGAAATCCCTTTTACCAGTGCCGAAATTCCCTTGATTGGACTTTATCTGTTTTTTTTTTGATAAAAGTAATATATCAGTATAAAGACTATTTTAACCCACATGGGGAATAAAAAATTTATTCTAGGTATTTATCATTTATGAATTAGGTAATTACAAAATATGCAGCGCGAGGGCTCGAGGTTCAGAAGAGGAGAGAGGAATACAGACTTCTCAGAAGAAAAAAAGGAGCGAGAGAAGGGCGCGATTGAAAAAATAGAGGGATCCCATCACAGGAATGAAGTTGAGAGTTTCACCAAAAAGTAAGAAAAACATCACAAGGCTACAAGGTAAAAAGCAATGCCGGTAAGGACCATCGCAGGAAAACCCCAGTTGGTTCTGGGGAAAAATCATTCCTGCAAAGTATACAACGGTGATGATAAATCAAATTCCGCTGCTATGCTGATTACACCATTCCACTATAGACGACGCAGGTCAACAATTTAGCCCACCTGACCTAGATGAAGTGATGACAGCTATATCTAAACCCAAGAATGATAAACCTACGAGATTTTCAAAACAGCTTTCGATGAAGTAGTTAGGAGTATGCACCAACTCATCAGCAAAATATGGTCGGAGGAAAGCATCCCCCATGAATGGAACTTCAGCATTGTTTGCTTGATAATCAAGGAAGGCGACCCTATCGACTGCACCAACTACAGGACCCGTTCTATGTGAACGTCTGAAGCCATTCATCAACAACTTTATTGGTCCATATGAATGTTGGTTTAAGGTAGGAAAATCCACCATCGACCAAATATTCGCACTACTGTGATGTTGGATAAAAGATAGGAATTCGAAATCTATACCCAACAACTTTTTATCGATTTCAAGACCGCGTATTATAGCAGCTATAAAGTCGAGCTGTGTAAAGCAATGTCTAGTTTTGGCATCCCTACCAAACTCGTTAGTTTGTGAAGGATGACGATGAAGAATTCACGCTGCTCCATCAAAGTCGGTAAAGACCTCACCGATACCTTTGCTGTCAACAAAGGCTATAGACAAGGCGATGCGGGGTCATGCGATTTCTTAAACATCATCCTTGAAAGAATAGTGCAAAACTCTCACGTCAACACCAGAGGCACAATCTTTCAAAAGTCTGTCCAATTACTTGCGTACGCGGACGATATTGACATAATGGGAAGAACAAAGTATTGAGAAGGAAGCCAGGAAGATGGGTTTAACGGTGAATCAACCCAAGACCAAATATATTCTGTCAACAAAAAAGGATAGCCAACACCGACGTGTTGGGTAAAACGTCACCATAGACAACTATAACTTAGAGGTGGCCAGAGACTTTGTGTGAATAACTGAGATTCAACGAAGAATTACTCTTGCTAAATCTTTGGACTAAGAAGGCATCTGAAGACCAAAGCATTCTCTCGAGCACCTTAAGTGTCCCTTTATAAGGCATTTACCACCCCAGTCCTTATTTATGGTGCAAAAGCATGGACATAACTGAAGGTGGACGAGAACGCTTTTGGCTGCTTTGAAAGGAAAATTCTCCGTGTGATTTATGATCCTATCTGCATAAATGGGGAATGGTGAAAAGAAAGTACAACAACGAACTGTACGGGTTGTATAGCGACTGACCTTGTCACAAAAGTGAAAAGCCAACGACTAAGGTGGCTCGGTCATATAGAGGGAATGGACACAAATGCTGCGGCCCGGATGGCCTTTGAATCCAATCTAGTTTACGAGGACATCGTAGCAACGCAAGAGGAAGAGGACCTTAACGAACTAGCTAGCTAGAAACTGAGCCGGCTCGAATAAGCTTGTTGGTTGAGGCCCTGGTCCACCACGGACTGTAGCGCCCACCTTAAGTTAGTATGTAATTATTCATATATTTGCTAAAATTTTGGTATGCAGGTTTTGGGGGAGCTTTTTAAATCATGACTACCAAAATCCGTCTGACAAAATATCGGGTACCGAAAATCCGAGTGTCAAACTACCAAAATCTCGACTGATAAAAATCGCGACGCTGAAAACCTCGACTACCAAAATTTTGACTCCATTATCTCGAAGACATATAGCCTACAGTGAAAAAATCCCGACTACAAAACTACAAGAATCCGACTCCAAAATCCCGACTTTGAAAGTCGGGATTTTGTCGTGGCCGTTTTTTTTTTTTTGATAAAAATAAGGTTGTGTTAATTCTAAGCCTAGAATACGGATTCCAAAAATCCTACTCCTGTTAAGATTTTCAGGAGCGATTCAATATCCAATTCACGACATGTTCTCTTTTATTTGCTATATGCATTTTTTAACTCTGTTCTCAGTTATTTGAGACCCGTTAAACTTTACCGGTATTTTGATTTACTGATATGCTCAGTGCTTAGCAGCTCCAGTTAGTATTATTATGTTTACTGGCTTCATTCATCGTTGTCACAGTCTGAACACGACGGTATTGTATCTTAATTTATTCGAAAAAATAAACAGTGCAAGTGTGCACAATACTCCATCACTTTGATGAAAGAAATCTTATTCAATCGGGTAGCCGTATTTCAAGTCGGATATATATTAAGGGGTGCCATTGCTCTTGCTTAAAATGCCAACTTTTTAAAGCGTTGGGCGCCAACGATCGCGAACGTCTTTCCCTAATTAAATCTCAATATTATGCGCGTATTCACTGAGAAAGATACTTTTTTTCCGTATATGTGTTGTTGCATTACAAAATATAATGTTAATTACAAGACAGCAAGTGGATGGTTAGCGGTCGGTGCCATGATGATGATAGTTGATGGTTGCTATTGAATTTCATTTCTCTTATAGAGTGGACATCGTCACTCTGCGTAAGCACTTCTTTTATGCTGCAGAAAGTACATATCTATAGCGTCATTGAAGTCATTTTCGTTGTTGTTTTTTTCTTTAAATATCACGTGAGAGTGTGTAATTTTCATAAAAATAGCGGAACGCATTTAATAAAAAGATAGAAAAATAATTCATAGATATACCTTCACGGTAATGCACTACGGATGACCATTAATGGGCGGGAGGTTAGCTTTCTTAGCCCATAATTCAAGCCTCATAAATTTCAACGAGAAATTATATCACTTTGAGAATATTAAAGATCATCTACATGGGCTGGCGAAAAGAATTCCTTTCTTTATTTTTTATTAAAGGTCATCATAAAAATCAATGTGTTTTTTTGATAAAGGGGAGAGGGGTAGGAGAAGAAATTTTCGAAAAAAATATAATGATTAATAAATATTAAAATGATTTAGGCATATTCATGGTACTCATGGAAATCGTATCTATTAGGAAGGTACTATCATCATTAAAATTAATACCTAAATTTTGTTTTCTTTTGAAATATCATCGTTTTGAGTGCAACGACGCACGCTAAGCAACTTTCTCGTGAGCACAAGTGCATGTGGTACAATCCGAGGGTTTTACTAATTTGACTTGTGTCAGGCACAGATTGGTTAAAGTTATTTGATGACGGATGGATGCGTTTTGATTATCCAAGAAGTTGTTATGAATAGTAAAACACATTCTTTTTTTGTGTTAGCTTTCGGAACCAATAAAATTAAGAAATTCATATTGGTTGGGTAGTACACACACACCTACACTAAATTATATATTAATCTATAGACGAAGCCGTAGAGTGTCGTTAGTAGGTAGATATAGGTATCAATTTGTCAACCTACCTATTAGTCTAGGCAAATTAGCGAAAATAAGCAAATAAATTGGGAGGTTTTTGAAAATTCGTATTGTTGTAGAGAAACATATGCTCTGCACGATTCTGAGGAGTGCATCTACCCCCCATCATTTTTCCAGGAGGGACATTTTTCCAACAAAAGTAAAACGTATACCTTTAGTCCAAGAAAAATTTCGTTACGCCCGGGTCCTAGATTGTGGGCTCTTCAGATGATGTTTATAACAAAAGCACCTTGTCATTACGCGAATTTAAAGATTTTTCTAGCTCAGCTTACATAATTTTTTGGACAAAAAGCCAATTTTAGAAGACAGTATTTTAGTCGACGGGATTTTAAAAGTTTTTTTTTTAGATTTTTGAAAAAATGGGATTTTACTTCTGATCGCTTACATAGGCTTTTGTGGTAACTGTCAATATCAATTTTCAATTGAACACAAAAAAAAACCAATGATTTAAAGTCTTCTGGTTTTTGAGCAAAAATAAAAGTTCCGAAAAACACTTTTTTTCTGAGATTTTTGTTTGTTCTTGCTTCCTTACATAAATACAGTGTTACCACCTTGACGCACAAGGCAAAATAAAAACTGAACTTTTTAGAGAGAAAAAATACAAACTTTTTTTTACCTCAGTGAATCTCCCACCGTTTAAGCGAAAGGGGCAGTTTCGTTAAAAAAAACAAATATTTTTAAATATTTAAAAACAACGGCAACACTTACAGAAAATACGTTTGCTTTTTTTGAGCAAACGATGTTGTTTTTAAATCAAGTTAAATCAATCAATTCTATGGTTTTTAAATAAATTAAACATGGCGAGATGGATCCTCTTCCAATAGTACTCTAACCAGCTTTGTCGGAGTTTTTTTTTAAGTAAAACTATAATTTAACTGAACTAGTACTCAAAGATTGTGTATATAAAAAGTAAAGGCCTTAAGATGCTTCCTTTGTGTAACTCAAACTTTTGTTATTCTTCGGTGACTTCAGCAGAACTTTTGAGTTATTTGCTCGAACATGATATGTTCATTCGCACTAAGGTTTCCGAAGCTCTTACTTTCTAACTTACTTACTTCCATTAGGTGGCGCTATAGTCAGGGGTGGCCTAATAAGCTTCTTCCAGGCGGCTCGGTTTCTCCGTCCGTATCCGAGGATTGTTCACAACTAAAAATTCTTTACTTAGCATTGAAGTCACCCCGACCGCGACAGCACGACTCCCAACCTAGAGGGCAAGACCTTTATAGTATTACTCAGAACGCGGGGAGCCGTATCAACTGATCCTAATAGGCCTGAGCTCTGAATATGTTGTAGTAGCCCGTATTTGGTGTTCAATAAATTGTTCAACCAGACTGGAACTGTAGACGCTACCGTTGATTCCATCTGGGGAGTTCCACTACTGCCACCTTGATGTAAGGAGAAGTGCCTTAGTGAAAACACTCCTCCCCCCTCTCTCTCGTTAGGTGCCTCAAAAACCTTCAAAATGAATTGGTTACCCAGACTTCAGTCATTTCTATGCAATCTTCTATACATCTCAGTGTTTGACCAATTGACATTGAACGACGATAAAATTGCACCGAAATTTACGTTGCACTAAAATTACTGAAGAATCATTCTTTTAAAAACATTTTGTGAAAAAAAAAAAAAAAGTTAAATGCTTTGGAGTTTCTGTAAAGAGAATTTTTAAATTTTCTTTTAACTTTAAACATCACGGGAAGAATTTTTTTTCTAATGACATTTTTAAAGGAATTGAAACTCACAATTCATTGGGAACATTCCGAAGGTGCTTCATTAATTACAATTGTCATCCTTCCATGACAATAATATAATTGTCCACCATAGAAAAAGGGCAATCAAGTCAGAAAAAAAGATAAACTAAATACGTAAAAGAAGTTCCTACCTCCATTGTTATGCAAATGACATTTCTTATCACGCAACGTTTGGATTTACACGCTGCAGCAAGCGTTGGCAGTTCACTACAATATGCGAATACGACTGCATTTTCAAATGCAAAGATTGGGATCACGCGCTTTGAAGTTCACCTCCGCCCGCCATTACTCGGTTCACCAAACGACACGATCCGGTCGGTTCCGGTTTTATTATAACAAAAGACTCTGGAATTGCGCGACAACGTCAACGTAACGAAATAATACAACGCTATACGCTCTGCTGTTCGGCGCATGCAAGGTGGCAATTATTAAATTGGCAATTGGATGTCATGTCGTGGCCAAGCCAACTAAACACACTATGTGATGCGACTGTGCCACCATGTTGTGCAGGGAAGTCAATTAAAAATTGCGTCACTTAAATGCAAATCAGTTTTCGGGGAATGGGATGCGGTGTTTGGCTTGGGTGTATCACTTGGAATGGCGTGTCTTGGGTTCCCATCGCATTGCGCGCAGCGAAATGCGAATTAGTCGCTTGGAATGGCCCCCAAACGACAAGCGTGACAGTGATACACACTCGCCGTAACAAATTTTAGCATTGATTGGCGAATAGAAGATGGGAAAGATCTCACAGTGTCACAGTTGGTGTCTTTTTTTTTTTTTGTTTGGTATTTAGAAAAAGATGATGGGATGACATTGTGGCATGAAGAAGTGGGGCGAGGATCATTAGAATGACAGTTGTTGCATGTTGGACTTTTATCGCTTGACTAAGTGGGGAAAATTGTGAGATCAGCATCAGAATGAAGTGTTAATTGAGCACTGTCATCCAAGTCGTTTAAGCCTTCAATCAGCGAAGCAAACTTAGAAAGGAGAGACACTGTATATGTAGGAGTTAGAGAAATCAATGTTATTTGTAATGAATTCTCATGAAAAACATAACAAAAAAAATTTTATTACTAAAAAATCTACGAAGTTCTTCCACTTGAATGATTCTATATACCTATATCCTAAAATACATTTATCTATAGTCTTCGATAAATCTTCTTATGCTGTCAACCATTGGTTAGTGACTTACTCTCTTACTCAACAAATACTTTTTTGTTTAAAAGACTGGAGCGTTACTGGATCATTTGTCAATACAAGTCAAGTGACAGAGCACAAACAAAACGTAGGTGTTAGGCAGGATTTAAACCGAGATTACCGAAAACTATCAGTGCGGGTTTGTTCCGGGTAAATCAACCTCAGATGCAATTTCTTTATACCAATTGTGTTTAAATATCCTCGCCCATTTTGCATGGATCAGAGAATTTAGCTTGCCAGTTGAATTATTTGGTTCGCACTCTTTTACCCTTCAACATTTACTTGTACCAAGTTTCCATTTTTTTTTGGCTTTCAAACATAATAATAAATTGTTGATTATGAATTATGTACTTTTTAAAAGAAGCTCAGACTGAGCAAATGAACTCTAAACTGAGGATAACATGTTCAAGTTCATTGATAAGGTGTTGAGGGCAAAAAAAGTGATTCGGCAAGTGGGGTTCTTGTCGCCTGTCTAGATAATTCTCCTAACTACGGCATGTGCTCAGTAAAATTGAAATTCAAATTTGCTCAAATTGAGCTCTTTTTAAAATGAGGCGAATGAAGCTTTACTTCTTAGGGGGTAGGTGGTGGGGTGAGGTGGACAAACAGGAGGTGCCATGACCATGCGCCATATGGCCATATTTACAAATATAGCCATATGACACATTCGAAATGTTTTAAGGCACTATTTGTAAATATGGCTATTTGACACTTTGTAAAGTGTCATATGGCCTAATGGCGATTTTAAATGGGAAACACAACATTTTGGCGTATAAACAGTGAGGTTGATATGGGGGTATGCTTCACCCCTGCAATTCCCCTGCTAGGGACATATGAAGCATTGTGAAAGTGTCATGTGACCATATTTGTAAATATGGCATAACATCACGGCACCCAAACAGAGTGCCGTGGATTTCAAGCGAAACCCTTTAATCTGTGTTCAATACGACTGTTTCGAACAGGATATTTGTATGATCTGCTGTCATACAATAAACGACAATCGCTTAGATCCAATTGAAGTGGCTGCTGCCCGACATTCCTAAGGAATTTTATACTAAAGCTAAGTGTACACGATTGCCAGATCTGCAAATATTGCCAGATCCGTCAGTCAAAAGTTTGTCTCAAATGGTTGACAATCGTGTACACACCACATCAATTTGCAGAAAACAATTTTGGCTCCTAATTTGTAGACAAATGTCTGCCAATTAATTTGTAGATATCTGACAACCGTGTACAAACCAAATTAATTTGCAGAAAAATTTGTTCATCAATCATTTTGAAGACAAATTAATTTGCAAATGTGGCAATCGTGTGTGTACACAAAATTCATTTGGAGACCACCATTTCTTTTCATTTTCTGACGTTTCTGCAAATGTCTGCCAATTAGTAAATTTGCAGATGCAGTTTAAAGAACATTTGCAAAATAACTCATTTGCAGTCAATAATTCTCAGATCAGCAAACGTATGACAATGTCTAAAAATGAGCTGACAATGAGCTAAAAATAAAATGTGTGTGTACACGGTTTGCAGAAAATCTACAAATGATTGCGAATTATTATATATATTTTACACTTCCATTCAATTACAAGTATCATTATTCATTACCATTGTTTGTTTGCTTGAACATTTGTACAAATTCGTAAAAAAAATTCTAAAAATTATAAAAAATATTATGAATTTGAGTGCAATAATATACCTATACCTTCCAAAAAGTTAAAACAATACAAAGCTATCCAATAGTTTTAAAATAAAAACGAACGCGCAAACAAAAATCCGCCATTAAAATGTTTTTATATGTCAGTGTTTAGATCAAATCTCCCAAATTCGGGAGATCACTTCTTTATTGTTGATATTTGCTCTTTTTCCCCTCTTTTCATTTAAATGAAATTAAATCCAAAAAGATCAAATCTTTTGAAGGAAAGAGCCAATCTTTTCGTGAATGAAAAACGCTATAAGAACCATTCGGATAACTACATGGGTATAGGAAGCGAATTTCATTAAAATTGGTGGAACCGTTTAGGAGTAGGAGAATTACGAACACACGTACATTGGAGTTTTATATATAAAGATATATGAATTATTTTCAATAGAATAACTTTAAAAAATCTTTAAGCAAATCGAGCAAAACCAAGTTGTAGTCAAGACAAATATTAATACGACCCATTTTAATGGCTCTATTTACTCTTCCTTGATATAGTAGAGTCTTGCTCCTTAGAAAGCGAGTCTCAAAAATGTTTTAATACGTCTAAGTCCGTGAAATAAAGTGGCCTAGCAAAGCAACCAATGTATTTTTCCTTTTAATAAAATGTTTTGCCAATTGCGTGTCTGTGTGTAAAGGGGAGTTTTAAATATCCATTTTGTTAATTTTCGCAAAAAACTTATTCCAGAAAAAGATTTGTTGATGTTACCAATATTCTTTGTTTTTCCTTCTGATACCCCAAAAAACTAGTACTTGCCTTCGAGAAATACAAGATCTGCTTCTTTATTTAGACATCATCATATTTATTAGTTTTAGATGCTACAAATGTTTATCACTGCGGAACACGAAAAACATATGCGGAACACGAAAAACATACACGTTCCTATTAAAACTAAATCTATTAAAAATTCGCTTGTAACTTGGTTTACTCCGGAGATTATTGAGCTCACAAATAGACGGGATGTCGCATTTAGAAGATGGAAGAGGTTTAGGCTGCCTGAGATCTATAATAATTTTCGCAAAATAAGAAATATTGTTAATCTTAAAATACGTAAAGCTAAGCGTGATTATTATTCAAAGCACCTTAACACTAACTTACCACCAAAAACTCTGTGGAAAAATATTCGAGGTATTGGAATTGGTAACCAAGGTGACTTTGATTTTTCTGGCGTTGACTTGAACGATCTCAACAACAAATTTGTGCAATGCCCCGTGACAACATCACCGAACCCCCAAAATACGTTTCTGCCTGCGGATGGTTTTGAATTTCACCGAGTGGAACAGTCAGATGTTTATAGAGCGGTAATAAGTATTAAATCGAAATCATCAGGTCTTGATGAAATACATCCTTTATTTATTAAAACTATCCTACCCTGTATTCTGCCAGAGCTTACCCATCTATTTAATACTGTTCTTATGACATCCTATTTCCCTGACGCTTGGAAAACCGCAAAGATAATACCTATTCCAAAAAATAAAGGTACCTCTCAAACGCCCCCCGAATTTCGACCTATTGCAATATTACCGTTTCTGTCTAAGGTATTTGAAAAAATTGTCCATAACCAAATATCGTGCTACCTTCGTACTACCGTTGTACATCGGCGCTGCTAAAGGTAACGGATGATTTGAGATCGTCAATGGATAATGATCATATTTCGTTGTTGGCATTGTTAGACTTTTCCAAAGCTTTTGACTTGGTAAACCATTCAATACTTGTATCGAAACTTCCGACAAAGTTCAATTTCTCTTCCTCTGCAGCTTCATTAACAAATTCCTATTTATCAGGTAGAAGTCAAGCAATTGTGGTAGGTAATAAAATGTCCAATTACAATTATACATCCATGGGCGTACCGCAAGGATCAATTTTGGGCCCCTCCTCTTCTCTATTTTCATTAATGACCTTCCTGATTGTATTGAATACTCTTCTATCCATATGTATGCCGACGATGTGCATATGTATTTAAGTTGCAAAACAGGTCTAATTGAGGACGCCATATTTAAGTTTAATCATGACCTTGAAAGCATCTTTAAGTGGTCCAAAAGTAATGATCTATGTTTGAACCCAAAAAAGATAAAGTGTATGCTTATATCTAAAAATGACTTAGATCCTAGTGGTTTTTCAAATATATATGTTGGAAATGAACCGATAGAATTTGTAGATAAGGCTAAAAATCTGGGAATTTGGTTTAGTAACAATTTAAGATGGGATCTTCATGTTCGTATTACTGTTGGTAAAATATATGGATGCTTACGAAACCTTTTCATGTCACAGCATTATACTCCTGTTAAAACTAGATTATTGTTAGTTAGGTCTCTCATAGTACCAATTTTAACTTTTGGATCTGAAGTATCTATGTATTGCAACGCCGAATCTCGAAGGAAACTTAATGTAGCTTTCAATAATGTTACTCGTTATGTGTACGGTCTAGGACGCCATGATCATATATCGGCCTATAAAAGCAATATTCTGGGACTAACACTGGACCAACATTTGAAATACTGCATGATCAAATATCTTCATAAAATCATAACTTCACGACAACCTGTATATTTATATAATAAGATACATTTTTCTAATTCATCTCGTACTCTTATGATCAATTCACCGCGTGCTAATTGTGTTACTACTGAGCGACAATTTTTTGTTCACGCTATTCGCTCCTGGAACTCTCTACCTCTTGGCATAAGAAGACTTTGTTTTGTTGATGGTTTTGATGTGTCTCTGTTCAATTTCTTGGCTGGCAACTGATAGGTGTTAGGGCTTCTAAATTTTTAAATTTATTTATATTACATTTTATTTCATTGTTATACCTTTTCTTAACTTAACTTTTTATTTATTTATTTGTTTCCTTTATTTTTTCTTTGTTTCTTATTGTAAATATAATTTTAACTTAAATGTATGAAATTTTATATCTTTAAATAAATATTCAAATCCTTAATCTTCAGAATTAATACTGTAACTACTTTTAAATGATCACATTTACGTTATTTAAGATACTCAGTGTAATCTTTGCAAATGTTTGTTAAAATCGATGAATAAATATCAAATATCAAATAAATATCAAATATCAAATATGATAAACGTGCCTCAGTGATATAATTCTGATATTTTAGTTTGTCTTTTCAAGACTTTAGAGCAGAAGAAATGTTTCCTTTTTTTTGTTTTTCATCCTGTAAAATGTTGATTTTCTTGGAAAATGGCGGATCACTGCGTTTGGTATTTCGGATTATAAAGTTGTTTGAAAATCCCTCAACATGTTAAAAATCGATTTTCGTTCTTTTCTCTAATAAACAACAATTGTTCATTCTATTTTTTCTAAGATACCTTCAAAGTTATGTAACAGTTATAAACAACAAATTTAATGACCTTACTCTCGATTTCGTTTGTATGACCATTTTGCAACATATAAGAAACAAAGTTAAGCTTGTTCCAATGAAACTTTTAATCTTAAATCTGAACGCACACATGGATCAAGATCTTATAGCCGCAGAAAATAAGTCTAGTGTGACTGCGGTTAACACAAAAATTTCGTGCAAAGCAAGCCTACTTTTTCGCAAATGCCATTGTGTGGCGTAAACATGAAATTCTTTTGAAATCGTTGCGCATCTGCCCGACGAGGAGCTAAAATGTGACATATTGTCGCGGTCGGATGGCTTCATTAGCATTTCAATTAAAAACCAACAATCATCTGAGTGCATTTGTTGGAACCTTCGTGTAAACGTACAAACAAACAATCTGGCACATGAATTACCACCACCACCGCGCTGCTGCTGTGTCGCTGCTGCATCTCATCATCTCCAGTGAGGCAGTCAGTGACTGTTGCACAGCGCTGCTGAAGATTGTTGGTCTAGTCAGGTCACCATCTACTTACAGCAATCCGATTCACAATCTGCGTGTATGTGTCCCAAATTTCTATTTCGGATTTTCCACTTTGTCAAGCAAGCCAAGAAAGCGAGACTGCGTCTTCTCTGAAGCCATTGTCTGGTTACTCGCGCGCATCCACATTAGAGCGTCCAAGTCGCCGTTGGTCGTCCCCAGAAAAGCTGCGCTCGACATAAGTTATTTTACCGAATCTCTTTAGAGGACGACGACGTGTCCAAGTTTCACCATTGAAGAAAGAGAGCGTTCGATTGTGCCACTGCTGCAGCACCAAGAATTGCAGAAAAATATATTCATTCCACGCTTAGTGCTTCCATCAAGCTCAAAAGCTATTTGCATTCGAACGGAACTCGTGTCCCATCTTCTATCGTGTGCGGTCGGTCGTTCAAATGGTGGCATCATAGCTCCATCTATTGGGGGCGATCACTATACAGATCTTTTGTAACTGATATCGAATTGCTGTGGACTGCACTGGACATCGGTATATGGTGTTCGGAATTGGGAAACCATGTGACGGTGTCTTGCGACACTTCTTCTTCTTTCTTCACTAAAAACAATGGTTCGTCCATCATGGGCCACAAAGTGGCAATTAGTTCTAGTGGAGTGCCTTTTGAGTCAGATGAAGAGTAATGAGCGGAAAAGATACTTTTTTGTTAGTTTATTTTTTGTCGCTGTTCTCGATTCTATACGACCAAAGACGACGATGACGACGAAGCGATGGGTTGTTGGTCAGTTTAGGCTGATTGAGGTGGTTGTCGTAAATTTTCTGCTTCGTTATGAGATATTTGATGGTTGGTTAGTGTGACAGTTTTTGGCTTTTAATTGATAAATTATGCGCGTTCGTGACCGGGGTCACAGGTGCATGTCAAAACGGCAGGGTCGCGTAACAAGTTGACATATGAAATGGTTTTTGAGTGATGGGCTTAATGTTATGTTGGATGGAACATTTTTGAAGAAAATGTGAACGTAGATACAAATTATATGGTGCATGATATTGCTGTTGTGTATTTATTGTTTTACTTTACTTAACAGAAGAGATATAAATAAAAAAAAACTAATAACGAAAGTAGGTTAAGAGTAGACTGTGATTATAGTTTTAAGGACAGTTCAGTCAGAATAAATTGTAAGTTTAAAAAATATGAGAGGTGATTTTTGGTATGAATTGGGCTTTCTTTTCAATAGTGAATACTTAATTGTAACTAAGTTTTCTTAGAAAAAAATTCGTCACTGAATTTTGTGCTTATTTCCCTGCTGTTATATATTCAAACACTAGCCCGGTGGCTCCATTGCACATTTCCCACGACACGAATATCGGCCAGTCATTTGATCCAATATCCAATCCGTGATCCGGTCATAGAACTTCTAATTTTTGATAGATGACATGAAGTGATTCTGGACATAATTTGTCCAGTGCAAAACAAAAACACTGGATTGTTGACTAGATTCCAGATGAGAAGTTGGATTAGATTTTACTCTTGTGGAGACGCGGGGTAAAGCACTTAGCGTTACTCGTTTCGACGAGTAGATATGGATAATGTTACTGTGACTACTGAACATTACAGAACCATGATCAACTAGATTTACTATCGTAAGTTTCATCAATTGGAATTGAAAGACATGTGGCTCCAACATGACCGATGGTGCAAACGCACACACGATTGTGAAAATTTTGAAAGTTGGGTTTTGCGGTCACCAAATATATTGTTTCAAGTATTTAGCCGTCCCGTACCCGTCCTTCCGCTGCCCGATAAAATTTAGTTTTCCTATTTGTGAAAAGCCACTGTGGGACAGCCATCACTCTTTCAACCATATATTTATTCTTTTGCTTTTGTGGCAAGTTACATAAGAACTTAAAAAAACTTTCCGCGAAATTATTTTAAATGAAATTATTTCTTAATTTTTTTCAATGGTCTAATTAAATAAGTAGTAATAAAAAAAATAAAAATAGACAACTTTGAAAATCAATTTATAACAAACCACAGTTTTCCCAGAAAATCGTGGTAAGCCAGTAATTTCAATATATTAAAATATATTTAAAAAAAAAACCAAACAACTTTTTCAAAATATTTCTATAAAAAATTTAGAGTATGTAATTTTCAACAAATTAATAATCTTCATTCGAAAACAAAATTAAAAAAAAATTATCAATTTGTTTTCGAAATATAAAATTTTCAAAAATAACATTTGTTTAATTAAGATAATTTTTTTTTTAAAGTTTTGAAAAAATTGAGTTATGCGATTACTATTCAAATGTTATATTCTTTCTTTCTTTCGATAGAGCCAGCTACTCTAGAGGTCTTGGTGTCCTTAGGTGTCAAGTAATAAGCCTCTCCAGCCAGCTCGATTTCTAGCCTGCCGTCTCCAGTTACGTACACAAAGTCTTTGAAAATCTCCTTCAACTTGGTCACTGAACCGAAGATGAGGTCTGTTTTGGTGTCTCCTTCCCTCTGGTCTAGCGTTGAAGACCCTACGGGCTGGAGCGTCGGTGTCCATTCGCTCTACATGGCCCATCCAATTTAAACGTTGAATACGATTTTTTTTTTGACTATAGTTCGTTGTTGAATCTTCTCCGCCAGATGTTGTGTTCTCTATCAACACAAACAGGACCATAAATCGTTCGACTTTTCTCTCGAAAACATCAAGGGAACTTTCATCAGATTGGGAAAGGGTCCATGCTTCTGAGCCATATAGCAGGACCAGGATGAATAATGTTTTGTACAGCGTCTCCTTGGTTCTTCTCGAAAGGGCTTTATTCCTCAATTGCTTACTTAGCCCAAAGAAATGCGAATAGCAAGAGTTATTTTACGTTTTATTTCTGCGCTGATGTTATTTGTGGAGTTTACAGCAGTGCCCAGGTAGACAAATTCATTGACCACCTCGAAATTATACTCACCAATGGTCACTTTCCGATCAAGTTTTTGTTGGGATCCGACTTTTGCTGATGATAGCATATATTTCGTCTTATCCTCGTTAACATCAAGGCCCATTTTGCAGTTTGCGAAAGCACGAGTTACTGCTCGCTTGTTTCTCTCTATCACATCGATGTCATCAGCATACCCAAGATATTGTGTCGATTTGTTAAAGATATTACCAGATGTATTTGCTTGGGTGTTGCGTACTACCTTTTCAAGTACAATATTAAGAGGCTTGACATAAAACGCTAAATAGGATCTTATAGGCGACACTTAAAAGGCTAATGCCTCGGTTGTTGTTTGCAGAGAAGGCGATCTGCTTTTTTGTGGATCGGACAGATGGTACTTAAATTCCAATCGTCGTCCATGCTTTCCTCCAACCATATTTTAGAAATAAGCTGGTGCATAGTCCTAGCCAGATCATCTGCAGCGTAATTGAAAAGCTCCGTATTAAGCTCATCTGCGCCAGCAGTTTTGTTTGATTTGAGTCTGGCGATGGCTTTATTAATCTCATTTTGGTAGGGTCAAATATTATATACAAGTTTTAACTGTCACAACTTGGATTGTTAAAGCAATAAATTGAATTTATTTAACACACAAACAAATTTATCTGCACTTTTAAGAATTTTCGTAGTTATTATCGAAGTTTCATTTTGTATCTACAATTAAAAATGTTTATAAGCGACGATTTTTTGTGTATTTAGAAAATTGAATAAAATTATTTCAAAATGATTTTCCGGTTCATCAATATTTTGTTATTATTTTATGAGTCATATTATTATTTAAAAAAAGGGCCTTTACTTATTACATTTTTACTTTAAATATGGTAAGTTCAAGTAGTTTTTGTTTCAATTACATAGAAAATATTACTCCTTTAGTAATAAATAATAATATAAGAATATAAGTCTGTGTCTTAAGTAACTTTAAATTTAAAACCCCAAAACATAATAATTTTTTTTTTCGTCTATGTTATATGTATAATATCTTCGAAATTAGATCATAAGGGCAAATGTCCAAATGTTTTGAGTTACAGGCATTTGAAATTTCAATATTTCGTTCTAAAGTAAATTATATATGTTATATAATTTTTAATTAAAATCTAAAATCCTCTGGCTTCTGTCCAAAGATATACTTAACTTTATTTGAAACAATTTTAATATTTAAACGCATTACTCAAAAATTAATTCAATTTGTCATAATATTTCACAAAAAAAAATTAATTTATTTTTTTCTTTCTGACCCAAATATCGCGCATGAAAGTGATTAACCACTCCACAACGTCAATTAAATTAAATTTCGGTTTTTTGACGTGAAATATTAATTCAATTTCATTAATACTTCTCTTTGCATTTTTTTTTTTTTGAAACAAAACGAAAAAATCTCAACTCTTTGATCATGAGTCGATCATCGTCATCATCATCATCATCACAGATAGCATAGCCATCATGATGATGGTATCCATCGATTGACAGGAACACATTTTTTCTAATGTCGTTCATAACCCACCAGAAATTACCCGCCCATATGTTGGACAGAAAAAAAAGACAGTAAAAATATTAAAGAAAAAAAAATTGTTTTCCCCATTAACATTGATTTTTAAAAAAAAATAAAAAATTATATAAAAATTAATGAAACAGCTCAGACGCTCGAGACGTCTCTCTAATGACTCCACTTGAGTTCAATAATTCATCCAAATCACTCGGTACTTGGCGAGCTTGAAAATTAATCGAGAAGCATTCCCCCAAAAATATAATATTGGCCATTGTCGATTGTAATTATCTCACTCCCTTGGCACTTGAAGCATTAAAACGTTGGGCTTTGACAAATGTTTTTTTTTCCTTGCTGCCCCTACCTCGCCTCAGATGGGTCTATAGTTATTTGACGAATCTTTGATGTGATTGATTTTTTTTTTGTTCGGTTTTTGAGATCCTCAAGTGATGGAATCATTATGAAATATTGCCGATCATTAGGCGCATAGTTAGAGATACTCAATCGATGATTAGTGTGTGTGTTGGCTTCATCCTTCAGGTAAGAGCGGTCGATATCGAATGACAGATGTACCCATCAATTACGGAGCTCCGTTTCTGTGTGTCTAGCTGTAGGCTCGACTTTGAATGCGCGCAAAGTATAATGACAATGCAATGCGGTTCTCTCTAGAGAGTTAATGTCCACCTATGCGACGAGGATTGATCATATTTTCAGCGTTTAATTGGAGTTGAGTCGTCGTCATCGTCGTCGTCTTCATCGTCATCGTAGTCTTGGCGATCATCAACAATGTTTTGGATTGTTTTTTTATTCTTAGGGTTGTCCGCCAGCTATATGTATGCATGACCCTCAAGTCTAAATGATCTTAAGATTAATCGAATGACATTCGCAGTTACAATTTTGGGTTTCTGTGTAAATTCATCCATCATCTTCCTTATACCTGAGTATGAAAAGGATGCGCGTCTTTCTTTTACGAAATAACATTTGAATTAATGGCTTTTAAGTCGTGTGATAGTTTTGTATCTTAAGATACGCTTATCTACGTAATTGGTAGTCGATGGACATGTGTTTTACCAAAAGGCTATCACTTTGTCGGTTGTTATGTTAAAAGTCGTGTCCTTTTTTTTTGTGATCTGTTGATGGAACTCTTTACTCAAGTGATCGAGGGCGGGAATTATTTCAGGTAGATACATTTTTATGGACGAACATTTCTGTTGATGGAAACCTGCTAAAATAAATAATTTGTTGAACATAATAATTGAAGTTTGAAAATAGATTTATAGAAAGTATTGAAGAGTTTTTTCAAAAATTGCATTTCAGTTTTGATCGACTTTGATGGAGCAGAAATATTTGTCTGTCTTCATCCTGCACAAGCGGATGAGTTTGGCAGGGATTCCGAGATACGACATGGCTATGGCTATGTAGAAATTGCTCTATCCACGCTATTGCACGCGGCATCACAAAAGGGTATCCTGAGTTTTTCAATCAACCGGAGTGTGAACATTTAATCGATGCTGACCATTGACTTGTCAGGCCAAAAACGGCACTGATATGACAAAAAGATAAAAGCGGTCAGACTGTATAACTAATTTCTCTGTAGTTGGCACACGTCAGACTATCTCCTTTTTCGCGGATGGAGCACTATGCCAAAGTTCTTTTCATCGGAGATGAGATTAAATTTTACAGATATAAGTGATTGTGATTGCTGGTCATCCGCACCAGCAGACTTGTTCCACTATATGTTGAAAATCACTAACCACACTTTATATTGAATGGGTCAATGGAAATGTTGGTCATCATCGTCTAAGCTTATTAGTGTGTTCTGCCATTAATAAAAATTAAATTTTAGCTATCTGCGCCGTTTAGCTGTCTAGAAAAATATTCTTTTCAGATATTCACCACTGATTGTGTATCTACTACCATATTCCCACACTCAGCTCGGCAGATTTCCATACTGGCATTGCATCCTTGGGTAGATCTTTTCGGCCTTTGTAATATCACCCATTCCGGTTGCACCATCAAAAGAATCATCTGCCTCTTATTCGTACTCTCTCTTTTTCTTCCTGAAAAGTCAGCGTTTCTTCTTTTTTTTTTTTGCCCCTCTCTCTCCAGAAGCTCTGGTTCTTGTCTTATTATTGGATGGTATTCCTCGTTCTAAGCTGCTTGCCGAAAATGGAATTCTTCGTTAAACCAGGAGTTTCGTTGTGGTCGCCTAATGGCAGCACATCAGTTTCGCTCTTCTGGTGGCTTTTTACCTCTGTACTTGCTGATGCTAGTCAGCAAAAGTTCTGGCAGTCTCTTGTGATTTGAGCTTCGCGACATTAAACCTTTTCACAGAATCTGCTCAGTACAACTCCGTGCAGATTCTGTGAAAAGATTTGATGTCGCGAAGCTCAAGTCACAAGAGACTGCCAGAACTTTTGCTGACTAGCAACAGCACTAGGATCAACAAGTACAGAGGAAACAAGCCATCATGGATATCAAAAAAAATACTAGAGATTTTAATAGTCCAAGTATAAGTTGCTTCCTCGGAGTGATACTGGAAGCATTGTTACTGGACGTATTGTTGGAATCTATGGCCATGTGATTAATTTAGTTGAACGCCAAGTACCTTTGTGTATATAAATTAGTACCCCGCGTCATAGTGGTTAGTGTGTCGGACTAGCACGCTAGAGGTCTGGGTTTAAACTCTGAGAACACGTATTGTTTTTTCAGCGGCACTGACTTGCGAGGAATCGACAAATACTTCACAAGTTTCATTGACATGAAACTGCATCTCACTTTAGTTGTTCGGATTCAAAGAAAAATTGTAGGTCCACTCCAATCCTGTGAAACAACATCGCACACAAAAGAATTAAATGAGAGTGTAAGTAACAAGGCCTTGGTTCTTCAGAGCTGTCTGTGCCACTTATCTTTTTGTTTATTTGTGTATATAAAATTGTCGGGAAAAAGTGTCCGATAAGACTCCCATTACGTATCCGTTGCCGGAAGTATTGTCGTGCACCGACTTCTTGCTTCTTGCCTAAGGACTCAGCTTATCACACAAACGCACCTTCAAACGCACTGTCTTTTTCCAATTGCGATTCCCGGATAGCGTAAATCCATCACCTAGCCTTAAAAGAGTATCCACGTGGTCCGAATAACAACAGCACATTCCACTTACAGATCCGAAAATTCGTTTTACTTGTTTCGTTTCCAGGAGTCAACAATATTTAAATTCTTCATATCCCTAACTTAACGGAGTTTCAGACCAATAGTTATTTTTCCGTGAAAGGGGAAGTTAGCCTAACGTACAACCCTCATTCAGGAGGAACAGACTCTAAGGGCCACTTGCACGAAAGCAAAGGATAAATTTATAAAATCGCAGTAAGCTATCCAGGATTAAATAGATAAATGTGTATTTTTCGTTTTACGTTGCACGAATGAAAGCACAGCTAACTAAAGATAAAAAAATGAAAATAGGAACGAAACAGAAAACATCCACAAAACAACAACAACATTTGCTACACACACTAATGCGAACCTCACCGATAGCAACTTCTTGTCGAATTCTATTTGACGGATGTAAAAACCTATCCAGAGAAAAATTAGTGGATAAATATTAAAGATTTTGCAGAGTTTATATTTTTATCGATGGCTATAGTCTATGAAGGCCCCAATAAGGGCCTGATCTTCGAATATGTCGGAGATGCCCAAACATAATATTAATGAGTAGTTACGCCACCATTAATTCCACTTAAAGAATTTATCCACTGCTTGGTGGGGGCACTTTTTCGTTGCAATTAGTAAATTCTCAATACTTATGCGTCTAAAAAAACAGTCTTAATAGTAGAGATCTTACAGATGAGCCCACCTTCTTGGACAAAACGAATTCTAGAGTAAATTTAACTAAGATTTATCTTTGAAATATTATTCACTTGCAATATACAAAAAAACAATAAGGTTGTTGTTTTAACCACTTCGAAAAAAAATCTCCAAACAAGGGTTACTACAATCTTAATAAAAAAAATTAACTAAAAATTTTCCAATTACGTATTTCCTCACTTGAAAATCATTTGGGAACAATACCATGAATAGATTAAGGTTTTTACAATGTTAAGCATTTAGGTACTCAGTCACAACAATCAGAACAGAAGTACTTGCAAGCAGTTGTAAAAGTTATTGCTCTTTTGATTTTCCAACAACAATTCGTGTCTTCAAAATCAAAGTTGAAACCTTTTACAATTTTTCTCTAGAAAAATGCTGTCAACTCTGCTATTAACTTTTGTGTTTTTATTTTGTATTGTTATGTTTTATCTAGGTTCGTTTTATTAAATAAAACTTATTTCCGTTTTAATACAACTCACTTTACGTCTTTTCACTTTTAATACCACTTAATATTTCAAACACTCTTTAAATTCAAACTTTATTACTTTCAAATTACCGACTTGTACACGACTAATTTCAAATTCAAACTCATTTCTTGCCGCATGGTGCGCTTATATTTATAGTGGCTGCACCATTCAGCACTCCGCTTTAGAATCTTCTAGTACAGTGCCAGTCAGAGCCTCCTGGAGCTTTATAGTCTATAGTCTTTCGTTAAGAATCGGGGTTTCATTAACTCCGTTGTGGCTGTCACTTTAAGTTGGAATCACAATGGTGAGTTTACGCATCGTAAAACAAAAAAAAATAGAACGGAGAACATCTTATAGAACACGTTACAATTCATAAAGAGTTAGAAAGTTTTGATATTTGTGAAAAGAAGAAACAATGAATAGGTTCGAAACAGGAATATTTAAAAAGTTTAAACGCGCACGCTTCAAAAACCCTACAAAATCCTAACATATGTGTATAGGTATTTTTAAGTTTACCTAACTACCTTGTGATCTATTTGCCTTCAAATAAATTGAGATTTAAAAAATTGACTTAAATTCAGATTTTTGAAACTTGATATTAGGAACCTAGATACCTGTTTCGAACTTAAGTATTCATAAGTACCTTCATTAAATCGTTTTAGTTATGCACAACATTTCGTGATTTCGTCTTTTAAATTTTGTATGTTTTCTAAAAAAAATCAAAGAGGGACTTACGAAACTATGGCCTGATTTTTATATCTCCTTTCAGATAATTTAATTACTTCACCAACATGTCATCCATTAGTCTTCCGAAACCCACGATCCTTAACAATAAAACAAGAGGGTCTCTCTATGTTTTTAAAAAGAAATTCGATACAGAAATCCGCATTGCAACATATTATAAAAGAACCCAGTAGCTGCTCTGGTATTTTATTCCAATTCCTTCTCATTAATTGGCCTCCGCGAATAGAGACGTTACAATTGAAGTCCTCTATCCACGAATCGTCAGCCTAGGGGTGCCCCCTACACTATGACGACGATGAAGACTATAACAACAACGACTACATAGACGACGACGACGACATAATGGTCTCTTGTTCGTCATGATCGAACAACAACACCACAGCTTCGGATTTGGCTACAGCTTCAGCAGCAGCACCCGCAGCAGCTTCTTAACAGCAGCAATAGCCAGCCAGCAGCAACGACATCATTCCAAGACAGAATATAGTATAACGGGGCAACAGCAGCGTTTTGATTTAATTCAATTTTGATTTCGATTTAATCACGAACTACAACTTTATGCCATGTGTACTTGAGGAGTGATTTAATGAAAGCCATAAATTACCCAACGAAAGGCTAACTGCGGCTTTATGGATGCAAGGAAGCACCCCTCCGTTTTTTTTTTTTTTTTTTTTGTTCCTGTTTTTTTGTTGTTTTCTGTCCACAAGCTCCAGTTAGATGCACTCTCTCTCTATCGTCAGCCAAAAGCCAAAGACAGTGTGCCATAAAATCCAGCTCAACTGACCGTAGCACGAGGAGGCAATAGATTGCTAGATGGATGGATGGATGAATGAGTGAACCACCTGAGATTCTGTCATTTGACTTCGACTGTTTTTCCAGTTCTCTATTGGAGGCACGGTCTATAAAGGAGGACAAGTGCTGCCAACGCTCGGGGGAGCTCGTGCGATTTCTGGGGCAACTTTAACGTTAAAACAATAAAATTTACTAAACCTGCAGTTCGAGAAACCTCTTCCGGGAATGCGCACAACTCGTAGATACAAATTTAAAATAAGTCAAGACAGCTTCGCATGAGTTAAGTGTGATTAGGACTGCATTGTTATTGTGTTTGAAGCTTGCGGTTGGAACTACTTGTGCTGCAGTCAATGAAGAAAACAATAAAACATTAGTTAAGCGAGTGTGAAACCTAATTTGAAGCTTCTGGTCATTGTAAAATGTTAGACTTAAAAAGAGCTTGGTTTTATAGGACGGGTACGGCTGTTTTCTTGGTCCGTCGGTTTGCCGCATCACAGATTTTTTTTAAACTAACTAAAGGCCGTTAAATCGCTTCTATTTTTATTTTAAGCGAAATTTCAAGATACTTTTTGCAACCACAGCGATAAATAGCTTTTTAATCGCTTTAAACTAAACTAGTTTGTTTTAAATGCGCTGTTATATGCTTGCTTGTCTATACATATAAAATAAAACTTGCTTTATGTTTCCGATAAAACTTCGTTTAAATAAACGTCCAATAGCGCGATAGAAAATAAACAGCTTTTATTTGCAGCTATCAATCTGTTTTTCATTTCGTCGATTCCACAAAGTCGTTACTTGGTTAGGACACCCTTTAAGTATTCAGTTTTATATTAAAACATTTGTGCGAAGTAGTTTTATCGATTTCGAAATAAACAAGTGCGACCGTAATATCTGACTGAGCGCTGGCGTTGTAGCTGCCGAAGAGAATGTTTCCAAAGGCTTTCCGTTTCTCCCTAATTGTAAATATGCATTGCGGGACCTGGAAAAGAGCTTTGATCGGTCGGGTCGATTGGTATGTAATTCCTTGCTCCACTGGAACATCTACGATGACAAAAAAATCGTCCCGTCATCAAATAATCCAACGGAGACAAAGAAAACAACATCGAATTGTTGGTCTCCATTGGATTATCTGATTATAGGCCGATATTCGAGTCATCGTTTATGTCCAGTGGAGCCACCGGGATAGTTTTCTTCATAGCTTAACAGCGTTTCGGTCGATATCTGATTGGAACACTTCTCTTTTAGGAACTTAGTTTTGTTTTTTTATTGTCTAGTATTTTGATCGTCATTTTGAAAGTATATTATGTCCTAATTCAATAATGCACAACAGCGCATTTAACCCAACACCCTTCGAGTTCCATGGCTCCATCATCTAATAGTGCAACCAAAACCAAACTGATTTGATGTTAAGCAATTATGCTTCTTTTTATCGCGTATATCACAAACAAAAGTCGTTCTCTGATATTTGATTTGATCGTGACCATCGTTCGTAGCCCGGTCAGGCAATTTTTGAACAGGCATCAGGATCGAGCGAAAAAAATTGGTAACGCTGCCAAAATGCCAGTCGTAAAAGATAAGGTCACTGCTTAGCGACGTCACTCTGTCGCTCCGTAATATGAGTTAACGCTGAACGGCAGCGTGACCACAACAATACAATTTCACATGTTCTAATGTTTGTTCGCCACTCAGCCTTTGGTCATTCAGCCACTCTGACGCTCGCCGCTCATTGAATAACCGAGCCTAAGGTGTTTTCCTCAAAGAAGCTGGAACTACATGTGAAAGAAGAGGTGCCGGAAGGCCTCGCAGTGCTAGTTCCATATGGACAATTATCGCCACTGGTTGTAACACCACGACGTGTTGACAGCCCTGGACTATCTATATAGGCAATGTAGGCAGCTGCCTAGGGCGGCAGATTTTGGGGGGCGGCAAATTTTCAACGCTTATACACTAGATATAATGCGACTTTGGTTGCGGAAAATGCATCTGAAGCTATTAATTCGGTCTTTTCGACTTCTTCACTGTATAGAAGATTGATGATTGCAATCAAACAAAAACAAACCAATCAATCTTGATTTCAATCGAAAGAAAATATACGACAATGAAACAACAACTGGAGAAGTGACATTGCTCGAAAAAGATCACACATACAATGTTATTTTTGACATTTTGCTGTTTGATTTACAGGAAAGATGCCGCAGTTATGAACAAATTTTCTTTTTAATTTGGTAAATTTGGATATTGATTATACATATATTCGGAAAAAAGCAAAATATTTACAAGAAGAATTCAGACAAGATTTATAGTGTTCAATTAATGATGAACTTATCCATTTTATAGCTCATCTTGATATTGATTGCGAGAAACAGAATTCAAAGGGGCTAACGCCAATCGAAACTTTTGAGTTTATTTTTTTAAATGGTCTTGGTCTACAAATGTTGACATATTCCATATAGAATGTTTCTCTGCATTGCTGCCACGAATTGCAGTGGTGAGAAATCGTTTTCTTGTTTTAAGCTGATCAAAAATTTAATGAGGTCAGGTCAACCATTTAAGATTGACTTGCGTAAATACTTGCACTTTGGCATTATTATCGATAGAGGTGAAAATTTTACGTTCATTAGATAGCGATTAGACATAGTTTTGCGGTAGAAAAGCACGGCGTAAGAACATGAAAATATGATTTTTGTAACCATGTAACCATTCGTTACATAATTGATGTTTATATCATAAAAGTACATATCAATAAATAGTAGAAACGGTGGAAGAAAAGAAAAGAAAAGAAAACGGAACGAATATACTATGTTATTATTAGTTATTTTATTAATCATTCATAAGTTTATAACTTACCTGGAATCTTATTTCCTCTTACACATTATCTAAACGTTAACAAAACTAGGTGAGTAAAAAAAGTGGGATGGGCAGCAATTTACGATCTGCCTCGGGCGGCAAAATGTCTTAGTCCGGCCCTGCGTGTTGGTATGACAGTCACTGTGACTGGTGAGCGAACACCACTATGATCAATTTGTTTTATAGTCGCAAATTGATGAATTTGTAAGGTTCGATCATTTAATCGATCAAATCGAAAACTCAAAAGGATAACAGAATCCGTTACCGTGATGGAACTCAAAGAAATGTCGCGTGTTTTTTTTATTGTCTTGATTTATTAATTTTACAGTCAAGTAAGCCCTTACACTATCATCATCATCATCGTCGGCTCGACAACCGGGGTCCGGTACTGGCCTCCTTCAACAAGACTCTCCACCTATCCCGGTCACGGGCCGACGCCATCCAGTTGCGCACCCCAAAGCTCCGGGCGTCCTGGTCTACGCCATCTCTCCAGCGCAAGCATGGTCTACCACGCTGTCGTCTGCCATAGAATGTACCACAAAGAACTTTCCGAGCATGTTCCTCTTCGCTCATGCGAGCTAGGCGCCCTGCCCACCGGGGTCTACCGAGCCTAATTTTTGTCACGATATCTGCTTCAAGGTAGATTGCGTACAATTCATGATTGTACCGTCGCCGGAATCGTCCCTTACAGTATGGTAAAAGAATTAAATTCAATAGAAAATTTGAAAGGGTTATGATTCTTTTGTCGTAAATTTGCCGTGCAACAAACAAAAAAATTTGTCACGCTATTTTGTTTCAAAAAGCCTCCTTAAAAAAAAGGATTAATTCCAGTCAAGAATCAATTAAGGATAACGGAAATAATTGTTGTTTTTTGTGCAACTAAGTAAATGGTGCGCGATTTTTTTTTTTTGAAAGCCCCAAAATCTTTTTTTTTTTTTTAAATAAAGATTTTAGTAAAAGGATCGAATTGAATGGAAAGTTAAAAAAGATAACTAATCGATTTATGTCGCGCAACTAAAAAAATTGTGGCGTGATTTTTTTTAAGACCTAAAATACTTTCTTTTTTCAATAACGATTTAATTTGTCGCACTAATTTTTTTTTTAAATAAAGTGCTAACTTGACTGTCAGGTTAACGTCATAATTTTTATTGAAAAAAATTTCTATTTTTTAATCTTATTTTAATCAAATTTTGCTTAATTTAAAATCGAACTAAAATTTTACTAAACTAACCAACTTTGAATCAAACCGACATGGTATAGCGATCATGGTAGTTCCTTGTCGCTTTTCGGGATATTATTTTGTTCAAACTTCTTTTTGATTCCTCTAAATTCTCATTCTTCCTCAAATTATGATAGGCACAAAATATGTTTGTGTCTCCTTCCAGAAAACCAATTAAATCCACTTCCGATTGTGGTATCACAGGTATAGAAATCAAACGCACTAAATCAAAATTCGCTGTGACCATTTTGTTAGCAACGACCGATGCCCAATCTTTCAAACCCAAAAAAAAAAAAAAAAAACATAGGTCCTTAATAACTCTACATCACATGACCTGAGGGCTTTGCATGGCGCATTCTATTATTTATCTTTTTTCGGTCTACTTTTTTCTTGTGTCAGCGTCTGGAAGATGTCCACCCGCCTTTCCTGTTCAATGCCATCAACTATAATGCATCCTAAAAAAAAATTGATGTTCTTCGCGGTCATCATTGTCCCAACCCGCTGTTGTGTTGTTTTTTTTTTTTTTTAAATATAACAAATGAGCAGCATCAGCAGCGAAAATATTAAAAAAAAAAATCTGAAATTCCATTAAAATTGGTCCCTCCCATGTGTCATACAGTTCGAATGGAACCACCATTTCATATCCTTGCTTTTCGTGTCCCGTCGTCGTTGAGACTCTTTTTAATTTCCCGTCGTCGTCATCTTGGTCGTCATAATCATCATCAGCCATCGTCACTGCGTGCCGCTCCAAGCATTTCACGCACCACACTGGGACAGGATATCGCATTTGGGTCTTTCTTATATGGTACCTTTAATGCGACACAAAAATAGGGACCGCTTGCGGACTTCTATTCTTTACCCTGACTTGTGTTGTTGGTTGCCCTGGTTTTACAATACCTCACCTTGGCACGATCAAGATGACCATTTCAACTACCAAAGACCGTCTTAATTATAGGCCTCGAGGAGCAAAGTCAATCGTTTTATCCTTTGAGCATCTTCAAGTTGGCCAAATGAATTGGAGTCCACCCTTGTCTGGGTGATGATGAACATACAATTTTTTTTTTTTGTTATACTTATATTAAGAATTCCTTGTGATGCTCCTAATAATTTTTCCTTCCCATCATCATTGCATATGTGGTCATTAAAGGCTTCGCGCAGATAAAGTTCGTCCTTCGTCACAGAATGGCAATATCATCTTGGCAACACCCACTAATGCATTCTCGGCCTAAAAGCATTTAAGTAAAAAAAAAAAAAATCCATAACGGACATCTATAAAGAGCAAGGCGAAAATCGTGTCCACCCCGTAGTGTCTGGCAGCAGGATTCTTCTACTACGATGCTTCTGTTGTAAGAAGTTCCAACTTTAATGGAACCCGCACCAAAGTCGTAAAACTTTTAGTTTGGAACTCTTGTTTTATGGCGAAAATTGGTCCCGAATATATAGAGGAGGCTTTTTTTTTAATGTGGGAATGGAAATATATCGGTTACCACATTGGAATAATATAATTTCGTTAAGAATTTTATGGGACAGCCGTAATATTGGTTCTGAAATGACAAATGGATTTGGAGCCAGAGCGAATAATAATTAATCCTTGGCTATATGAAGTCACGGCTTAAGGCTGGCGCGTTGTATATTAACGTAGTTCGTGGAATAAAGGGCAAATAAATTTCTGGTGATCGGTGATGGTTTTTGTCTCTCGGGGCAGAACAACAGAATCAACTACAACTTTGTATGTTTACATTTGGCAGCAACACAATTTTGCACGATTGTTGCTAATGGTGTTGGGAAGAATCAAAAAAAAACTTTGGGATGTGAGGGACATTTATCATTTAGTTATTAAGAAGTGGATTTAGTAGGTAAATAATTTTCTGAAGGATGTGACAGCTTGGGAAAATGTGAAGACAGGAAATTGTATTTGTCTGGCACATTCATGGAGACCTTAAGGTTTCGCAAGACAAGGAGCACACTCACACCAAAAACAAAACATCATTTGCACAATGACCGGACGACTGTTCATTATACAAAAATTAAGAAAATTATCGTTGTTTTAACCATTTGCGTAATTGATTTATACGCCGGTTAACAATTAATTCATAAGATCGAGGGCTCGATACATTGATTTGAAGTAGTTCTAATTAAATTTCCATTAGAACTCAAATTTCAGTTTCCAGGTCTTATGTGCGCCAAAACTGGGAAGAAAATATCACATTTACAGCATGGCAGAACAAACCATTTAACTCGGATGATTATCCGTCCAATTTTTATCACGAAAGCTGCCACCGAGTAAGAGTAACAAGCTTGTTTGGATGCGTATTTGCTGTTAAAGCACCACTTAGGCAAAAAGTGTTGGACTTTCGAGAGATAAGTGAAAGAATGACAACGAAACAATAATGGATGTACGTAGTTTCAGAGAAGCCAACATCGACTCTGACCATTATTTGGTTGGGGCAAACTCTACGGATATCCAATGACGCCTTCAGAAATACAACATCTGCGAGGAGAAAATACAACCTTGAGAGACTACAATACCAAGACACAGCCAAAACGTATGCCGACCGAGTATCCCTAGAACTTGCGAAAAACCCACAACTGTAGATATGAACCTTGATGACCACCGGCAGCAATGTCAACAAGCTATCAAAAGCCCTGCATTAGAGGTCCTGGGAATCTCACAACCCCTACAAAGGAACCCCTGGTTTGACTCTGAGTGTGACCTGTTAAATAAGGCCAAAACAGAGGCCTAAAGGGAGTGGCTACCAAAAAAAACAAAACAAAGCTACTCACAAGTTTTATGTAGACAGAAGTAGGGATGAAAAGCGCCTGCTTACAAAGAAGAAGAAAGATCATGAGCTGCGTAAGGTCGAGGATGAGCAAAGGTGCAATGACAGGAAACAGGTTCGTATCTTTTACAGTAGTGTAAATAAATCCAGATCGGGAAGAACAACTCAAACCTGGAGCCTGGTTAGACAATGAAGGGAATACCGTGGTAGACACGCAATTGATGTTAAGTATCTGAAGAGACAATTTTAACAAACTGCTAAATGGCGAGGACGGGTATGGTATGTTTCGCCAAAAACGTTTGGCAAATTAACATTTGGCGGTGGTTCATTTCACCGTTTTTCGTTTCGCAATTCACTTATTTGCCATTTTGTTGTTTCGCATTTCACGTTTTACTTTTCAAACAATCATTTTGCGTTTTTCATTTCGCTATTTTTATTTAGTTTTTTGATTGATGAAGTTTAGCAAATTTTGTTATTTTTTTACTAAGCATTTATTCGTTTAATTTTTTTTTGTTTGGCAATTTATTGTTAGGATTTTTTTTTGTTTGGCATTCAATTCTTTTGCAATTTTTTCGCTTCATTAAATTAATGAAGCAAAAAAATTGCAAAACATTGGTTTTCTCAAAATTTTCATTTATAAAAATTTAGCAAACACAGAAAGGCCGACGAAGTTATCACTAAAAAAATTGCAAAACAACTAAAATAGTATTACAAACCAAGCACACATGAATGAATAGAACAACGGCTAAGAAAAAACGGCAAATCTAAAAAAAAAACTGATGCGAAGGCTCAAACAATCGAAACAACTGAACGGTGAAACGATCTACCAGCGAAATGATACAACGGCAAAGCAATCTGTCAGCAAAATTAGTTAACGGCGTAGTGCTGTTTTGCGGAACAACCAAACGGCAAAACATTATTTTTCGAAAAAAAAACACTTTGCGAAATACCAAACAATGTAATAAAAAAAAAGCAAAACAACAAATTGCTTAATGAATTTCGCGAAATGAATGAAAAGGATTTTGAAAAAAATGAGAAATGTAAACCGCCCAAATGATAATTGCGAAATAATCAAAAAGCGTAGTGAATAAAAAACAAAACGTAAGTTGCCAATCAAAAATTTGCGAAATAAAAGAAATATTTAACGACTGAGGCGAAACAAAAAATTGCCAAATGAATTTTGCCAAACAATGGTGACCCGGCGAGGACGTCCCAAATTCCGCTAATGAACAACACCAGCCAGCCCATTTAGATGATGACCAGGAGTTTCAAGTACCCGACTAAAATGAGATTAAAAAGCCATCGCCAGACTTAAATCAACCATCCCTGCTGGTGCGGATAAACTCCAAGTGGAGCTTTTTAAATTCGTTGGAGATGACTGATTAGGAACATGCTCATCTCTAAAATATGGTTTGAGAAAATAATTCCCGATCCACCCGATCATCCCGATCCACTAAAAAGCATTTTAAATGTCACCTTTAAGATCCCATCTAGCGTTTTATGTGAACGTTTCAAGCCTCTTACTGAGAATCTAATTGGATCCTACTAATGCTGCTTTAGACCTGGGAAATCTATCATCGACCAAATGTTCACTATGCGCCAGATCCTGGAGAAGACCCAGGAATTAAATACCGATACCCACCATCTATTTATCGATTTCAAAGCTGCTTAGTACAGTGTAAATAGAGAAGAATTGTATCGCGCCATGTCTAGTTTTAATATCCCTGCCAAACTGATAAGACTTATTAGGATGACTCTGATTTGTTCGCTGCCCCGTCAAAATTGGGAGAGATAATACTGAAACCTTCAACAACACCAGAGGTCTACGACGTAACGCCCAAGCAAATACATTGGTACTATTTTTAACAAATCTACGAAATACCTTGGGTATGCTGACGACATCGATGTAATAGGAAAAAACCAGCGAGCAGTTACTCGTGCTTTAGCAACTTTCGAGTCGGAAGCCTGCAAAATGGGCCTTGTTGTCAACGAGGATAAAATGAAATAGATGCTCTCATCAGCAAAAGTCGGATTCCACCAAAGGCTTGATCAAAAAGTGACCGTTGATGAGTGTAATATAGAGTCAATGAATGTGTCTACCTGTACGCGCGCTGCTTTAAACTCCATAAACAACATCAGCGCAGAAATCAAACGTAGAATAACTCTTGGTGATTGCTGTTTCTTTGGACTAAGTAAAAATTTGAGGAATAGAGGCCATTCGAGAAGAACAGAGGAGAAGCTTCACAAAACACTTATATGACTCAGAAACATGGACTCTTTCCCAATCTGATGAAAGCTCCTTTAATGTTTTCGAGAGAAAGGTTCTACGAACGATTTATTTCTCTTTTTGTGTTGAAAGAGAACACAAAATCTTGCGGAGAAGATACAACAACGAACTATATGTGCTGTACAGAGACATAAGCCTTGTCAAAAAACTGCGTCTTCAACGCTTAAATTGGCTGGACCATGTAGAATGAATAGACATTAACGCCAGACCAGAGGGAAGGAGACACCAAGCCAGACCTCATCTTGGGTTCAGCGATGAAATAGAAGGAGATCTTCAAAGACTTGGCATATGTAGCTCGAGACGACAGGCTAGAGTTCGAGCCGGCTGGAGAGGCTTAATACTGGACCCCAAAGGTCATCCAGCCCTGTAGAGCTAACTAAAGTTAGTAATCAAAGATTGTCCGTCAAACCGACCACTGTATTTTCTCAAAATATTCGACCGTCGGAAGTGGCAAGTTAAGAAGAATCGAAACTGCGTGTTGCTCAAAGAGCTGGAAGTGTGGTTAGCGGTTCCCAAACTCAATATACATACCGAGAACGTAGAGTTTTACAGTTTTTTCTATGCAAGAGTGCTATTCATGGAACGTGCAAAATGTGATATATTTTGCTTGGCCAACAGAAGAAAGCTTTGTGTTTTGGAAGCATTAATTTCTACACGGTTGTTTAATTTAATTTAATTTAATTTATTTTAATTTAATTTAATTTAATTAAATTTAATTTAATTTAATTTAATAAGCTTAACATACGATGGTCTTTCAGTTCCGCATAGCAGGGATGTGAATCTAGGAACAAATACAAAAACTGAGTGTTCTGTCTTCAGAGACAAAACGGGGCACACCAGCATTTATTGTTTTGTAAATCAGACTTAAAATTCCCGTGAATTTTTAATTTTCACACCACAAATTGATCCTTCTTTGGTTAAAATTTTTTTCGCTCCGCTCTTGATCCTTTTTTTCTGCCCATCAATAAGCTGGTCTCTTAGTTTAAATAAGATTGTCAGAATTAGTGATTGTTCATAGAAAAAAAAAACTATCTTTTTAGGCCGATTTCAACTCCGAAACCTAAAATTTATCGATATATATATCGATTTTCGAAATTGACTTAAGGCCAAAATCCAAAACGATGAATTCCTTGTGTACTTTGTTACTCATACGTCACCAGTGAAAGAAATCACACTACTGTGTATTCAGGATAAATAAACAATTTTAGGATTTGGTCACATTTCACTGGACTGCATTCCAATAGACCGGAATGCATTAACATTGAAAGCGCAATAAGACCAACTTGGCGTAATTTCACTTTGTAAAGTGAAATAAAGCCAACGATTGAAAATTGGCTTTGTTACACTTTAGGAAAACAGAATAAGGCCAACTTTTGAAAGTTATTTCAAGCCCTTTTAGGACTCTGCTACTGAACGAGTAAGATCTGCTACTGAACGAAGAAGATCTGTCCCATTCCCCATGCCAGGAGGTGGCATGCCATTCGGTGGCAGGATTTAGCAGCAAACTAAGCTTCAATCAAATTCGACTTTGCCTGTGAGCTTACCACAGCAGTGTCATTATAAACGAGCGATGGAACAAAAGAATAAGTTGAATTTTTAATCACTATCGAAAAAGCATTCAACTAAGGTTTCAATAGAAATTGCTGGCTTTCTCATATTGCAAAACATATCCAGAAATTTGTGTTTCAATTATATCAAATTTGATAAATGATTTGATATTGATTAATTAAAAAAGAACGATATTTTGTTATAACATGTCTTGGTCTAAATCTTACACTGCTGTCAATACTGTAAAATTATCCAAACTCATTCACCTATATAAACTTTATAGAAATATTACTCTACAATAATGATGATGTCCAGCAACCAGATTGCCACGACGAAAAAAGATTGCTTACTTTACTACAAACAGCTTAAACGCAGCAGGTTGTCTTCCTGATGTTGCAATTCAAAAATGTCGATCGGTGATTTTGAAAGAAATTAATGTTCATGTTGTGCGATACTGTCTCGCGCACAAAGACAAATCTACTTCAGTCCTCGGCAACTTCCCCTTGTGTGTGTCTTCGAATTCAGCTCACTCGGTCCACGAACAGATCGCAATGTGTATTGTACTTGTTTATTGCTCTTCGATCGCCTAGAAACACAAAACTATTTTTTTGTTTTTTGATCTGACGCAAAAATCGACAAAGTCGTCAATTCTTCTTACATCGCACTTAAAGTACCGAGCGAAAATACGACCGACCGACCAACCAACCAACACTTTGTGACGTCCAGCTGATACCAAAACGATCATCATCGATGATCTCTATAAAAAAAAATATTAAGTGAAGATCTTTGGAAGAAATGAAATTTACGCCTCGAGGGGGAAATTTATGATGTGGCGAATGGCAACGTTTTGCTGCAATAATAAATGTCATCCGCACACTGGATGCCGACCTATTATTTTCTTGTTTCATCCGCCAACTTTGAATCGAGGCCAGCAGATCGGCTTGCTTGACCATTCTTTGTTGTTGTCGCTGTTCGTAAACGTCATCAATGGAGAAGGTGGATGGAGACACGGTCTCGGTATATCGATGAATACGTCCATAGCCGATAAAGAATCGAAGGCTATTTCAAGATCCACTGCAGATATCCTATCGGAATCACATGATGGCATCTGCAAACCATAAAAAATTCTGAATGACATTGCATGCCAGCTAATGGAAAACAGATGGCACTATGTGTATGACGGAGGAACAAAAGTTAATCTGCCATAAATTGTTATGAGAAGATTATGAATTCAATTTAAAAATAAAAAAAAAGAAAACAATCTTTATCCAAAAGGTGTATGTATATATAGTGCTATCAGGTGTTTGAGACAATCATTTATTTTTACCCAATCAATTGAATTTTTATAGATAATTTTTGTTCCGCATTGACCGCACTTAACCCAATATTCAAACCATTAAAATGTATTCCACTGATTAATCTTAATCTAATCTTTTGCAGCTGATATGCTTATGAGACGCTCTGCAGCAAAGACAAGAATTTATTTCATTCCATCTAATTAAGACAATCCTCAGCAATCCGCAAGTCAAGATTCAAATATCTTGAGAAACCGCTAGCGGTTATCATTTGAGTGGTCATAAATATCAAGCTCATAATTAGATGCAACATAATATGCAAGCTCTGAGCAACACGAGATTTACAACGAGTCAAACATCTAATCTAATCAACACAAACCTACACTCTCTAAGCAACCTGCGATGCTTTGCTGGCTTAGATAATTTTATTTGCTCGCTACTTTACCTACTTGAGTATTGTGAGTCCGTTAATAAGACTCTGACTGCTTCTCGAGGTGGCAATGCACAATGCGCGTTCATGCATTCAGCATTCTTTGCATTTGAGTTAAACTGATTGTGAGCTTTGATTGATTTGTGACTGGATCTTGGGGATACAAAAATGGTTATAGTTATTAATTTTGCGGAAAAATTGTTGTTAGATATCCTGGAAATCAGACAATCAAAATGTTTTATTAATTCAGCCAAAGTTGGCAACTGAATCAGTAGGAACTTATAAAATTTCCAAAAATAAAATTTTATCAAATAGAAAACTTTATACATATGAAATGGCTTATGATATTGAGTTTGGAGTCGAAAGAAGATGACGATGTGCATTAGTTTTGAATGACGAAATATCCCAATATAGGAAAATACTAAGCCAAGTAAAAAATTTAACATTCACTACATGCACTACACTTAAATAAAATCTCTTATCTTATTCAGTATGACGTGTGAGTATAAAAGTAAAATTGTTTCAGGGAAGAAATGCAACAGCGATTTAACGATTTTTACTAAACAATAAGTATTTACAACTTTGTCTCTTAGTTAAATGTTACAAATATAAAAATGGTGGTTTTTTAGTTGTGTGACTTCTCGCAATGACAAATTATTTTTAAAAAATAAAAGTATAATATAACAACTTTAATGAAAAATAAATGAATGAATAAAAGAATGGGATACGTTGTTTTCTAGGGTTGTTCAGATCCGGTTGTTCTTGTATTTTGGTGGCGAAGGTTTTTATTTAATCACGGCAGTGGTATTTTGCAAAGCCTCGTCATTGTTAATTGGCGCCCAACGTGGGGCCCAGCTGAAAATAAGTGTGTGGTGTGAAAGGAACTCAAGTAGCTCTATCGATCTGTGAAAAAAAACGAAAAATGACATTAAGTAGCTCCCTCGGTTTCCTTGGAAGTGTAGTGCAATCCGAATAAATACAGCACTAAGTTGGGCCAACCACAATATCTGAGGACTGACGTCGGTGTAAGGGCAATAGTGTGAGATAAGATTACGGATTTATTTTTCAACAAAACTATTTCAAGAAAGTAAAGTCATTCAAACTGCATTACCACTTTTCTGTTGTGTTTGATCAAAATGGCCCTGAGAAGAAATGCTTCTACCCCGACGAGGAAGGCGATTCAGGTGGGCCAAGTGGGGAAGCTTTAAATAGAGCTACAGTAGATACTACTCCTGAACTAGAGTTACTTTTTCAGGTCTATCTATAGTTATAGTAGAGTCCTTGAAACACAAGCAACATCTTTGTATGGAAATATTAGTAACTCCAGAAATACCAGTAATAATAGTTATACTAGGGAGTTTACTAAGAAATGCAGCAGCTTATATCGTTGGAGCAACTTTTATTAATAAAAGAATTATTAATATAAGAAACAATGGCGACAGCGTTCAAGAGACCATCTTGGAATTCATTAAGGAGCCTTAAATTAGGGAGATACTTTTGTTTCATGTTATATAGGTACGCTTCGGCGACAGAATTCAATAATTTGGAAGCATTGAATTCGAAGCGTTTGTTTATTCCCATGCTGTCGACGACAAAATTTAAAAATCTTATCATACCCTGTCGCTTTATTTCAGAATCCCAGCAACATTCGAAAATCTCAACATAAATATGAAAAGCTAAGGGTTTTGTCGTCAGCAAAACCTTGAGATTGAGGCAGGAAATCAATAACAAAAGGTAGGGAAGAGAGTCGGAGACTAAAGGGTGCACTGCGCAAAATACACAATGAGACTATTGTGTATATTGAAGCTTGGGAATCGGGTGCTTGTTATGATGATATTTTGTCCCGCCGAAGCCGAGTAGTCTAACAGTCTGACTCTGTTAAATGGAAGTTATATTATACAGTCTTTATTTTTCGAATATCGAACCATTAAATTCCTTTGAGTTCTAACGTCAAAGTCGCCAAGAATAATCATGATGTCCGTACTTCGGCATGTATCATAAGTGACCTTGAGGAGGTCATAGAACACTTTGTTAGGTTCTGAGGTTTTTCTTTGTTGCGGGTTTTGACAAAGCGGTCGCTCACACTATTAAGACCCTAGACTTTCTGTCGAAAAACTCCCCTTATCACAAAAACCCTCCCAAACAGCTTATGAACCAATAACAATTGCATCGTCTGTCAGCCCTGTCATTAACATTACCCCTTATAATTTGTTCGCTGCTGCTTGGAAACGAAAAAGAATACATGCCAAAACTAGCTCAATAACGAAACGTTGCTTATTCTTTCCGTTTTGTGTTACGCTGCTCCTCGATGAACTAACGACGAAAAAGTAACTTGGTATAGCCTCCATACCAAGGCGAATATTAAAACTTTTCAATGAATACGTTTTCTTTTCAGGCTTTCTTGGGAGTATTAAAAATTTCCGTTTACTTTAATATTTCAAAAGTTTAAATAGATTAACTGTCGATCATTTGTCGCTTTATTCTTTTCTAAATAAAGTGCCTTGCACATGAGCTGCGAGCAGCGAATCGGCGAATGAAAAATTCGCACGAGTTTAACCTCAAATTTATCTGTTTGCATGTATACGATTCGCGTCTGCCAGCGACCTCTCATGTAAATAAAATGTCAAAATCCGCGACCATTTACAATTCGCAATTCGCTGGTCGCGTCTCATGTACAAGGCACTTAACTCCGAAATACTAATGAAAAAAAGATCAAATCAAACGGAAAAAGGATGACGCAAACAATTATAGAATTTTTGTCAAAAATTTGTCGTGCAACTAAAAAATTTGTCGCGCGATTTTTTTTTAATATTTTAATTATTGATTATTTTATTAATAACTGCTTTATTATTTACAAGACTGCCAAATTTGTATTTCGGGGTTATGCAAAAAAATCGTCCGATATGACTAAACAAATCATTTCCGCTATACTTTTTGGATTTCGGTTGGATTTCATTTAACGGTGTGGTAGTGCTGACTAGACTGACAAGTAAGAACTACTAGGAGCTATTTTTAAACAAATTAGCGCGATAATATTTTTAGTTTTACGTGAAGTTAACGAAAAATTCACGACAATTAATCCAATAGTTATTTTTTTGAAATTTCAAAGTGATAGTGCTTACTTGACGGACATTAAAACTCAATAAAATTTGGCTGGTCGCTTGATACTACGATCAATTTCATTGCTCTGATGGCCTAAATGGTTTCATGTGTGCAACCGAACATAAAAGTTTTCTTTTATAAAATAAATTGCTGAAGAACACAAAACATTATTTCGCTATTGGAAAACTTCATCAGTTAAAATCATTTATAGATTTGCGTGCATCTCAGTCATGCAATTAAGTTTTCTTGCATATTAGCTTGTTATCTTTTCTTCTTGAAGAAATCTTGAGAATCGCTTACAGCTTGCAGGTACATTGGTAGTTTTTAGAAACAATAAAAATTAAATATCTTATTTGTGATTTGGTTCTTTAAAAATTGGTTCTCCGTCATAAAGAATTTCGCATCAATATAAACATTTTTAATTTTTATTTTAAACTTAATTATTCTTAGTATTCTTAGGTATTTCTCAGATAAATGTTGAATATTAATACAAAGCTAAGCACCATCAACTATACCAATTAACTTTGAAATCCAGTGCTTGATAATTTCACCACATAGCCATGTGGGCAAAAAAAAAAAATAAAATTGTGTTTACAAATCCTCCTCCACTAAAAATTAAAAAAAAATTAAGACGTTTATTTACAGTCTCCACATAGAGAAACACATCGCATTCTGTTAAGGTGGATACTTTGTTTACCTTTTCCCCCTGCAGAATTTCAATTGCTCAACAAATTACCCCATAAATTTTTCTTTTTCAATTGCCATCCCCGAATGACGAAGCGTTGTTAGTAACAAACAAGCTCTTTGTGGTGGAATTGGGATTAAATGGATGCTGTATAGAATCTTAAAGGTGCCTCTGGATAATGGTGGGGTGTCGGTGGTGCCTTAGTGTGCTCAATACTCTAATTATCTGCCAGATATTTAAACTAAACATAAAACTGCGTGTGAAATTGTGTTAATGTGACGTGTCGGGCTATAACCGAAAAAGTTTTACGAAGCAAGTTTGTCCGTCTGTCTTTGAAATTTGTTTAAATATATTATTTGTTTTCGTTTCACTGGAATTGAAAAACTTTTTTTGTGTTTTTCTTTCCTGATTTAATTGGTCGTGCAGGTGAAAATACTTAGCTTTTTTTTTTTCTTAAACAACGATAATATATTAGCTTCTATTTCTGTTTTAAATGAAGAATTTAATACTGCGATTTGGCAGCGAAAGCTATCGATCACGATGGAAAGTTTAGGTTAGCACTAATTACGTGATAATAGATGTGGGGTTTTATGTTAGTGCTCAATTATTTAATTGTTTAGAACAGCGGAGAATTCGAGGATGTCATAACATGCTCTGGAAGTCGGAGTAACAAAAATCATAGGTTAATCTACATACATATAAACCCTCTGTAGTGCTAGATCTGGATATTTTGAATCTCCCAGCTTTTAAAAATCGACTCTGTGATGTTTCCGTGGAGCCCACCACAGAGGAAAAATTGGGAACAAATCCACCGAGGATCATAGTTTATTTGCACGGCTTCCAACCAATAAGGATTTATTTCAGCTCATGCTTTACTATATACATGTATTGTATGTAGTCTCTTCAGTTGTTCTTTCCTTCGCTCACAACCTTCCGGAAAAAAACAAAAAATCTTTGGATACTTGACCAAAGGTAGCCTTTCCAGCACCCAACCAGTCGTAACACCCTACTTGGCAGATTGCTGAACCCTTAAGGGAAGGCCAATCCATGTCTGCAGTTCATTTAATTTAAAAGAAGATATATGTATGCATGTATGTATATTGTACAGTTATCACAGAACCCACCTGCGCAGCTGGACTTATGTTTCCTGATGGAAAATCACATAGTTCTATTGATCCATATTTCCAGACTAAAAAAATGGTGAGAAATTATTTATAATTAAGAATCACTCTCCCTCTCATTTCCGCAGCAGTGGCAGTGAGTGGGTGTGGAATGTCTATCCGTGAAGCATGATATCCTATTGGCCAGTGTACTGTGCTAACTGAACTGCCATAGATCTACGTAAACGATAATTTGTTCGAGATTTGTCATAAGTGTGCCACATCACCCTCGATATTACATAACTAGTCAAAGCCTCGCATTTATGGTTGCATTCAGATATGTATGTAACGACAATTAGTCATGATACCTACTGCTTTTCACTTATCAAAGCTTTTGCTGAAGTGAAGTATGAAGGGCCGACTGTTTTCTAGTGAAATCGTCAACCAGTTAATTTCCCTGATTGTGAATGTGCCCTGGGATCTAGAATATAGTATTAATAAGGTTAACACTAAGGATCGCGAATACGTTCAGACCTTGTTGAAAAAGAGTAGAGGATCTATTGGTCGCATTGATCGTTTTGATAACAGCCAGACTTTTAGTTTGGAACTTTATTAAAAATGTTACTTACTCTTTGATTACAAAGAGTTCTGTCTGAAAAAATGCTTGGAACGTTAGGAAGCGAAAATTAGCTGTAGTTGAATGTCTCGGAAAAAACTTTTGTCCCAACTTTTTCACTTTATTTAGTAAGTGCTACGGGAAGCGGGTTGCTCAAGGCTCCATTCAATTTCGTACTTAAAGTTGGTGGAGATTTTCTTCAATCCGATCCCTCTATCGACGATGGGGTCTACCTTCATTCCTCGTTCCACCAGACTTAGTGTAAAAACTCTATACGTGATGGAGCATCGATGTTCATTAGCTGTACATTCGATTCACCATCTTAACCGTTGGACACGTAACTTTTCTTGATAAGTGCTCTCGTACAGCTCGAAAGTCCGTTGTTATGTCTCCTTCCTCAAATTTTGTAAGCACAATGTTAAAAGAGCTACATGATAGTGCATCGTTTTATATCAGTCCATTGGTGGTGTTGAAGGTTTCAGTAGAATCTATTCCAGTATTAAAGGTGCAACTATTATTTTCTACAGTCATCCTCTTGCCCCAACACTTCACCCCATCTTTGACCCCTAATTACAAATATTGGTATCAAAATCTTTCGTTATATGATAGGAAGACGCCATTATTAAAAAATGCTGTGGAGAAATCTATAAAGATTCAGAGAAGGAATAGTGTAATTGTCAAATCTAAAATTAAAGTCTGGAGGATGATGTGTGAGCAAATCTGTTCATCAACAAATTCTTCAAGGCACTGCATGATTTTCCATTATTGATAATTTCGCGAGTTCTCGGGTAGAATTTTACTCACGATATTAGAATTGTTTGAGTCACTCGAAAGTGGACGCAGGTTTTGATCACTGTCGGACACTAGCTCGCATAAGTCTAACACGTTTCGTATTTTAAAGCACTTATCCGAGAGTCAACATGGGAAGACAGTGGACATCGGAGTAGTCAGATCAATATGTAAGTGAGTGTCCATTTGAGAGTCCGTTTTGCCAATATGAGAGTTGTTTTCATCTCTTGCTAGTCAACATGTCACTCTCAGTTTCATTTACTTTCCATACTGTTACAATATCAAGTGGACGGACACTTTTATGAAAGAAGGTAAACTCTCGAAATCCTATTAGAAAACTCGCGATATTAAATTTCAAAAATATTACTCTCAAATGAACAGCCACACCTGAATGTTACTCTCGAGAGTGTACTAGCGAAAGTACTCTCAAATGGAAAGACACCTTAAGATAACGCTCCTGGTAGGACATGACCGTGGCCCGCCTGTTGTACTCAGAATAGCTATTCCTCAAATCTTCTTGATATTAAAGGTATTAAAGATTTTGCATACTACTGCGGTGTATACGTCCGGTAGAACCATCTTCGATTGCAGACACCATTTTTTGCCGTATATGTTTTACTGCTGAGTGCTGATATACAAACTATGGCCGTTTTTTAAACCATTCTTTGTTCGATTTCCAGCTAGGTCCAAATATTCAGCATGCATCAAGAGTGAGAGTATATTAAATAATTTTTTCTGCCATCGAAATAAAATCGAAGCTTGTAACTTGCTGTCACGAAGAGCTAAAGTTTCTTTGCTCGCAGCATAACATTAGGCTATGTTGGGTCCCTGGACACAGTGGCATATCAGGTAATGAAAAAACCAATGAACTGGAAAGAATAGGATCATCACTGGATCCTAGCCAAGCAGACGCAACTGTCAAAAGCCCACCCTGTTATCTAACACAGACTATAGGGAATAAAGTACTCCAAATAGTGAACAAGAAATGGATATCATCACGTGACTCCTGTCTCATAAACAGGAAAATTTGGCCGAATTTTAATAAACAAAGATCAGATAGAATCAAACAACTAAACAAGATATCTCTGGTCTTCCCTCATTGGTATTATTACCGGGCATAACTTATTTGGATACCATAAATTAAAAATTAAGCTAAGTACAGTTGACCTGTGCCGAGGATATGTTGATGAAGAGGTACACGAAGACACCCCACACTTTCTCTGTCACTGTCCAGCTCTCTACCGCCCTAAAAAGAATACCTCGGAAAATACTTTTTCCAGGAACTAGAACAAGTATCAAGCATTTCAGGATCAGACTTACTGAAATTCATAAATGCCTCTGGATGGATGAATAATTAATTGACGTTTCATTGCAGGTACACCTAATAATTACTTGCTTTGACCGGTAAGCACAAAGCACTTATTCAGAAAGCCCTTAAAGATACGAAAGTGCTGTAATTTATCGCCCGAATTCCTTGCGAAAACCATTATAAATGCGGTAAAATAATGTCCAAATGGTCACAAATATGCGGAGCCCGTTCATATCTTTATGAAATAAACATCTTTATGTGACACTATACTAATAAAAATTGATAGTAATTTATAATACTAATATAGTAATTTTAATTTCCAAATATATTGAAAATCCCTTAACCATACATATCTACTAAAATTTTTCTTTTTAACTATGCTCTTAAATACTCTATATACAGTAATATAAGAATTAAACGAGAAACTGAAAACAGGCAACAAATGATGGCAAGCTTCTTTACTTACTTAACTTTTAGGTTAACGAACTTTGAAGAAATATGTGGCTCAAAGAGCAACCAACCCCACAAGCTAAGTAAATCACCAAAAGCAATCACCATCCAATAATCAAAACCCTTACTTTTACCTGAATGAGTCCCTGGGTATGGTCATGCGTCTTTATTTCGATATGCAAACCACGGAGTAATGTTTTGGCTATCGCATTGAAACTCCCTCGAACAAGCAACGCACATAACACATTCCGCGACCAGACTCAGAGTGAGATTAAGTGCTAGCGATAATTTTTTTTTTTTATATAAATCTTAAAAATAAGTCGCCTGAGGACAATTATCCTCCTCCATCACTGTAGATATAAAAAAATATACCACAATCCGACATATACATGGTGGAAAGGCCAACAATAGAAGGGGAGACTTTTGGCCGCACATTATGACCATTTCGCGAAAAGGGTGGACTAAGACTGTAGTGGATTTGATAATGATTGGGGTGTCAGGCGCAGAAGTTTAGAAGGGGCTTCTCAAAATCTGAGACTAATGTTTTTTCGTAAATGTCGTTTTGAAACTCTTTCAGTCAGACTTCAATGGTATATTTTCATATGCAGCAACTATCTTTCTCATAAGAGAAAATTTCATATAATACAGGTTGACGAGGTTGGCACGCCATTTCATGTTTTTTTTTTTTAATATTTATTTGGATTCTCAAGGGGGCGCCACCATCATTGATATTTTTACGGTTTGGCGAGAATCCCAAGCGATAAGATCTCGCGCTCTTATTAAATATTCTCCTTAAGAGCTTCCAGATATTGTTGTTTGTTTTTAGACCCGTGACTTAAAATAAAGCCAAGGTATGAAGCGTTCAAATCGGGCGATATTTTGCGTAAAATTGAGACCTGGAAACATCTCCTTCAAAATACCTAGCATCGCACGAGCTATTGAAATCATTTATCACCAAGTGCCGATTCCGTGTTACCCACGAATTGTCGATCTCGAAAAAATGATGTCGATGCTCAGTGTCGCAGAAACCCAAATTACGTTTGCTAAACCACTTCGTTCTATTGAGTTTCGATCAAAACGTTCACTGCGTTTTTGAGCTTTAGGAGAGCGTAATGCGTAGTTTAAACGTGATTTCCGGTCTTAAGACAGTAGCTGATGGGATGTCTCTATTTTGTTACAGATCTTTCGTTGAAATGCCCTGCACAGACGAACATGTAATCACCTTTTTTCGCGGCAAGTAGTCTAGCTATAGTTGCGAAAGTTCATTTCGAAGTCTCCGGGTGCCTTTTCTGCTACTTGCTTGTCTATTATCAGACTTGTTTTTTCAAACGTCTTAGAGTTTGACCAGTTGACGTTGAACTGCCACGAAATTGGCGTCATTATCACTGACTAATTATTCTATAAAAAAAATTGTCCCAAGCATTTTACGATATTGAGCAGTATTGCGTTTCACGGCTTGCTTCAAAAATCCCAAAACGAAACTGGCAGTTGCAGTCATTTACAAAAATTGTAGAATCTTCTGAAAGAGTGACACAGAAGTAAATACGGCCCTGGCAACTGACACACGTATCTGTTTTGTATGGTGTAACAGCAGCTGATTTCTGTGATCCATTGGCATTTTCGATTGTTGGCCAATAATCCATAGTTGAGTCAATTCCACCAGCGATACTTAATCAGGAAGACGATAAAAATGTTTCCCGCACAAACAATGAAGCAATAAATTTGTTCGAAAATGTTATAGGGCTAGGGCTACGCCTTGATGCGATGCTTGCCCGTGCAGCTTATGTTGTATATTGGCATTCTCTGATGGCTTGACCATCCGGCTAGATTGAATTATTGTTCCAAAAAAAATAAAGAAGTAAATTATTTTTGGGTTATATGTCGAGAGGGTGGGTACAAATGAGCTAATCGCATTTGAAATAATATTTAAAAATAGACTGGTGACTTAGTGGGTTAAGTGCTGTGTTCCAATATCACAGACAAAAATATCAAAACCAGCGAGATGAGCAAACACCACAATTACCAAAAGAACAACAACAAAAAAGAAGCGGAACTAGCTGAAGAGTGGCATTTTCAAGTGTTCAAGTGACGCCAATATGTGCTCGATGTTGCTGGTTCTGGCAATGTTTTTGTCTGTGATGGGGGGGATTTCTTGCAGGGATATTCTTTACTTTTGCAGTTGGACACATTTCGAATGGATTTATAAGAAGCTGGATTTCGAGTTCTTTTCGTTTTTGAACATAGTTCCGTCATAAGCGACGTTATCTTTGACACGAGGCTAAGATGACTGTATCGAGACGGAGCCATATGTGTTCTTTTCTTTTTTTGGGGTTGATTTGTCATATCTCGAATGAGTCGAATTATAGCACCGGCACCGGATGGAGTAAGTGCTTCTATATTTGTTTATCAATTAATTGAGGATCACCCAGCAAATGTCATAGAGATTGCTTTCATCTTTTTGGAGGAAAGTTGAAAATGTACAAATGGATCATACAAATTGTAATTTTTTTTTGTATTGAATAATGATCGGTGGAACGAAAGGTTCTTTCGTTATTTCTGAATAAGAAACTTTATCTTATAAGTATTTTATACTTATTACATCAGGAGCAACATACTGTTGGCCAATGTTCGGTTTTGTAGAGTCTCATTTTGAACTCATTTGTTTAAAAAGTGGCTTAAGCACGATGCACGTTGTCTTCCTTTTTTGCTTTTTATTTAAAATGTTATTTTGGTTTTCTGTTTTCTGTTTTGTGCGACAGGCGACAAGGCTTTGCAACCTTTTGACTAAGGCGACTGTTTTATGTACCCTTCTAACGCATTTGATAATAGTTATTTTCCAATAACTATTTTTTAATAACTATTTTTTCGATTTTCGGAAGTGCAACTTTGGTGTCGATTTTTAGCCAAGCCATGGACGTAATAATAATATTAATCATGCCTATTACTGAATTTGCAAAATTTCGCTCCCAGAGAGTCGGTTGGATCCGCATTCGCATAAATTTCTATTATTGAATCCGATGAATGAGCTGCATTATCGATCCGCGAACTACATTTCCATTTTTGAAACTGTATTATCGGGAATGTCAAAAGTTGACACTTGTTGATACTTTAGTATCGTAAAATATCTAATATCGAAAATTAAACCTTTTTTAATTATTTTAACGTCCAATCTTAATCCGTCTGTGTTTCAGCAATCACTGGACCGATTTACAAGGTAAATATGCTGTTGGATAGAGGAAATGTCAAACTTGGTCATGGAAACTATATTTCTCAACAGATTTCCATGGTTTGGCCAAAAAACGACACCAAAGTTGCACTTCCTGAAAAAAAACGCAGATTACGTTTTCGAAAACGGCCATTGTCAATAAATTATAAGAAATACTGGAAAAAAGACTACGTTACGGCGATCCAAAAAAATTTTTTTTCTGTTTAAAAAAAAATCACTTTCATCCGCACCAATTTTACTGCGGATTTGGTTGTCCAACATTTTTATGGAGTGCGAATGTGATGCGGATGCCTTTCGTTTTCAGTAATACCAATTTCACGAACAACGTTACCGACAATTATTCCCGCGTATGGCTTGCGGATTCGCTAAAAGCAACTCTACCGAAAGTGAATAAGACTCCCTCTGCAACTCATTCGTCGGATTCCCTAATAGGGCTGAATGAAAATATTTTAACTATATGCCTATTAGGCTCATTGCCTTTTAATTGAAACAGGTTTTGCACGACACTAGTTAGAAAGAGTAGAATGATAGGAAAGATTTTTTTGTAAATTTGTCCAGAAACATAGTCCTCACGAAATAGTTCGACATTTCCTCTATCCAACAGCATGTGAACCGTGTCAATCGGTTCAGTGATTGCTGAAACACAGACGGACTAAGATTGGTCGTTATAATCATTAAGAAAACATTTGCACTTTGTTTTGGAATCCTAGCTTATTTTTCATTATAAGAATCTATCACTAAACTTGCAGTGCAATTCTTTTCATAACAAACACATCGCTTGCACATTTTGCGATACATTTAAATTAATGTTGTTGTTGTTGTTGTTGTTGTTGTTGTTGTTGTTGTTGTTGTTGTTGTTGTTGTTGTTGTTGTTGTTGTTGTTGTTGTTGTTGTTGTTGTTGTTGTTGTTGTTTTATTTCTGGGATGTATACAAGTATACCTATAGAATTACTATCTGTTATTTAACACTCGTCTCTTCTTTACAAACTTTTACTTTCCATTGAAATCACCTCAACCTTAGCTTGAAATGTATTGCAATATCGATCAAAGAACGGTAAATTTTTCTTTTATTTTAATAAACAGATATTTATCTTGAAACAATTTTCTCGCTTAGTGACAATTTGCTTTGAAGGGTAAAAAATGTGTTATATGTTTTTCTTTGAAGCTAGCTTTATTGCGCTTTATCGAAGTGAAATAAGGCGAACTTGGTGCTATTTCTTAAGTCTAGTTGGCGTTATTGGTTGAAAATAAAGCCAACTTATGGAAGTTGGTTTTATTTCACTAGGCGTTTGTTCTCGGAACCATATTTAATAACTCAATTAACTGTCATTATATTTACAAGTAGCGCAGAATATAATAATCTCATTCCAGTGTGCTCTATTGAATTACATAATTCTTCTAAATTTTTTTATCCCCATTAGAATAATTGTCTTTGAAAATGTCTAAATTTTTCTTTTCATAGTTTATACCTCATTCAAAAAAGAATCATTCAACAGAATTATGAAGGTATGACAAATATTGGATCATGTCATTTATGACAGACGGTTGAACTTCTCAAGTTACTACAGATACAATAAGATACTGGTTTTGTGAAGAAATAACTCAAAAACGAATATTCTTCATCCTTTTCAATCTTATTTCACGCAATTTTAGCTTAAACATGGAAAAAAAATTAAAAATATTAAATAATAGATTTTCCGATTGAAAAATTTCTACCAACTGTCGCTACATGAGGGCATATGCACCATGAAATCGAGTATCATTCAAACTCACAATATCTATTTACTTAGAGGGTTCGAAAGGACCAATCGCGCAGTTGCTGTGGGAAAGGACCTTCAAACGATTGACATAAGGATGCATCATTCTCATAGTGCACAAAAAACCCATATATACGAGTAAATGGATCTATTCCTCTGCCTTAATCCCTTATGTCATCCGTTCTCTATGACATGATGATCCTTGGACATCTGTCTGCGCCATATTTGAAAACAAGAATAGGATCAAACATGCAATAGATTAGGTAGCTAGGTATATCCTGCATCAGGGAAAGAAAACACAAAAAAATTATTATTGCACAAAACCTCATCATAATCATCAACAAAAAAAAAAAAAAGCGTCATTGTATTTGATGATTGTGTGTGTCCCTGAGGCTTTGTTTGTCCTAAGTACTCCCGACCCATTTTCCATTGTCCTTGCATTGTGTCGTCGGGATCGGGAACACAACCATCAGAGAGACACAAAAACATTTGGCATTGTGCAAAGGGATGGGAACTTAGCGTGACAACAAAAGATACGAAATATTATTTTTCGGTGATACCTCTCTCACTCTGATGGGTTGTTCCTGTTTATTGTTCAAAAATTGGAACCATATTGTGTTTTTCATCTTTTTTTTTTTTTGTATTTTGAATTGTCAAAAGGACTCTCTTTAGAATTTATCTTTCTATATAGGGATCGAGAAACTGAATGTCTGACTGGCCGATGGGAGTACATAGGACGACATTCGGTGACACAAATGACAGTTGTTGACAATGGTTGACAATAGATTGACAAATTTCTGTTCAGCGATTGGTTGGTATATTCTAACCAATGAGCTATGAGGACACAATTCATGGAATGTGCATTTAAATAATGTCAACATTTTGAAATGATTTCCATTTGGTACCAACAAATTGAAAGAAATTTAAAAGACAATTATAAATTCAAGCGTCGGAATTGTTGAGGAAATGAAAAAGCTGATGAGCTCGCAAGAACAGAATAATAGCTTGATCTTATCAAATTTAACGATTCAGAAGCCTTTACAAAACATATCAGTAATCAAATTCATGCATCAACAGTCAAGAATTAGCGGTCGCTGAAGCATTCTGTTCATGTAGCAGAATTTTGGGAAAACTGGTTTTCGAAGTCCAATGTAATTCTGTCCATCTACACTGCGATAATAAGACCTATAATGACATATTGAAGCTTATAGTATATTTGAAAGCTGCTAAGAACACTAATATCCTTAAAGCCCTCAGTAAAATGCAGAGACTTGCATGCATTGGATCAACTAGTACTATGCGTACGACACAAACGGCAGCCTTAGGCTTCGGGCACGCACTGAGCGGCGAGCGTCAGAGCAGCTGAGCGATGCGATGTCGCTCTGAGCTGCGAAAAAAAAATTAAAACACATAAAGCTGTATGATTGCGGCCTCGTTGTCGTTGAGCGGCGACTCATATAACTGAGCGGCAGAGCGATGCCACTCAGCCGCTCTGATGCTCGCCGCTTACTACGTGGACTATCACTAAGAAACTAGACACAACCTGCTGTCTTTTAATTTCTAACTGCAAGAGTCGGCGGCAAAAAGTGCTCCAAGGATTAGCATTTTAATTCTGGGGATCCAGTCCGACTGGACACTCTGACATTCTAAATATCGATATAAGTTTGGGAGCTTGTTCTCAAAAGCTGAGGTTCTAGCATTGAACATCGACGCAAAAGGCCGTAGAGTATTTTACGCCAAGCCTGAGGGAAAGAGAAATTTAGGCTTGCTCGATCTCCGATGGAGTGATTATGTGGAAAAAGATCTCCGCCAAATTGAAGTACGAAATTTGAAACAGCAAGCTAGGAATCGAGCTGGCTGGAGAAGCATTTTAAGTGAGGCTCTGGAGAACACCGCTGCCCTTAGCACCAACTAACATTCTAGTTAGTAGCCTGCTGAAATGTATTATTGTCATCGAATTGCTTAACTGAACGCGATAGAGATCTTTGTGTTCACTAAGCGATGTTGTCTATTTGCTGATTGGATCAATTTCGCAAAACAACCTGAAAGGCTCGTCGTTGTACCTTCTTCGTAACACAATATCCACACATACTGAAACAAAAATCAGTTGAAGCATATGTCGTTCAACGCAATTAACTCTTTTTTATTCGATTTTGACAGTCACCATAGAAAAGGGACTATGATAAATAGTTTCTTCGAGTAGGGGCTTTGTTGCTTAAACACATTCTAAGCCCAAAAAGATATCGATTAGAAAAAGTGATCCTTCGCGAATTATATAGTAGACCCATTTATGATATGACTACCACATAATAACATTTCCTGAATCCATTATCCAGCTAATGCTGGATACTAAGTACAAAATCTACCTTCATCAACCTTGAATAGATCGCACTAAGACTTCAAACACACAAATAGCAAACACTCTTACGTCTAGCTTGTTCAAAAAAAAGTCATCTGTCAGATGATAAAACTTCTTTTTTCAAATAACTTAAAGGTCACGTTGGACCGATCATATACCCATACAAATTTATCATTATTATCTGCTTCCAATCATGGTTCACTCTACTTCCCTGATATTGATACCTTATAGTTTGATGCCCATGTGTCCATTGCTAATTTCCGGCTTTGACGCGCTCGCAACCATAATTGAAATTCCTCCTCAGTTGGCATTGCCAAGTGGCTTATTCAACTCAAAAACTCACCCGGTCGATCTCATTCGCCAAATCGACTCCGTCGCGAGGTCTTCTTCTTCTTGTTTCTTTTTATAACTTCTAGATACCTATACACTGTCTGCTGCCGGACTGGACCGTGTGGAAATCAATTAAATCTAATTCTCACGACCGAGTGACACGCCAAACTGCACATCGCACGTTGTTGTAATACACACTGCACAACTGATGCATCGCAACATTGCGCACTATAGCACTGCACCATCTCGCACATCATGATCGACCTCTAGCACTTGAATCAGGAATCACAGGCTCCACTGAAAGAATGTAGGTAGGTAGGAAGATGTCTCGAATGTATATACGCAAACTCGAAGCTATATTTTTCGTGTGTGATTGCAATGCAATAAAATTCAAGGCACAAGGAAAAAGTGCAACACTCAACTCACAGTGCCAGCAATCTTTCACAACGAACCAATCATTATGTGTCATCCTCATGCTCGGACACTCGTCGTCGTTGTGTCGGTCGGTTTGTACGCAAGTTTCACAGAATCTATCGCATAGATAGATCGATCTCGATAATCATGCGCGCAAAAAACCCGTTCACCTGAAGCCAACTACGTTATTACGGGTGATATCAGCGAAGAGACAACGTGTAGTGTAACGCACCATCAGAGCATTCCTCAGCAGTTCGTCATTTAGATAGGGTAAACTGGGGTAATATTTGAATATAGGATATCCTATAGAAATTCATAAATTACCAAAAATATAATGTTCGCGGTTGAAGAGTGTGTTTGGAGGTGTTTGACGAATAAATTTTCTGTCAAAAGTTCGGAAGATTTTCTTGATGTAATTCATCCAAAAACAAAGTTTGCCTATTACACTCTTTAATACTTTCAGTCTCCTTAATTCGACGGCACATATAACTACAAGGAGCCAAAATGCCCAGTACAAGACGCTTGCTCCATCATCCATCTCACGACAGCACAGCAGCTCAATGCTGTGCAACTATACGCGGTGCAATTTAAGACCCTGTACGGGAAGCTGCACAGGTGCTTTAATTTCATATTTGCAGCTTGAAAACAATTCGGTTTAAATTCGGACATAAGTATCATAATTCATATGCCTACGTAGAGATACCTTCATATTTTAGTTCCTTTATTCATATAGGGGGAGAGTATGAATTCCTTAACTTGTTGGCAAAAGGCAAATCCATCGTCATTTCCATTCATTTTGGCTTGAATCTTCCAAATGCATAGGGCAAAGCATACAAAAAGAAAAACAGTATCATAATATTCGATTGGAACGTAGCTTATGGCTTTAAATTGGTAGTTAGTAATAGATCTGGGCAAGCTGGCAGCAGAGACTTGTGCAGCAGGAAAATGTGTGTCTATACTTATACAATGTGTATAGCTTGACCACAACATTTACACTCACATCATTGAGCTCGTTCAATTTATTATCTTTCAGTAAATTTGTCGATTGTACCGCTGCTGGCCAGTGTACAATACAAAATGCACTTAAAGAAATAATATGGTTGCAGTTACTTGGAATTAGAATTTGCAGCAAAAGTTATTTAGAAAAGTTTTATTACATCAGGATGTCTTTTGATAATATTCTATTGTAGACAGAGCTGTAAAAAAATTCAATCACTTGGTGATTGCATTCTTTTGAATGAAAACTGCAACCAGTTAAATTCGCGTTCGTTTTGATGTCAGTGATTTGAAATCAATGAATTCAAAATGATGTAAGAATTCATTGTGTTTAAACTCCATTCACACAAATTCCCATATTTATTTTTTTGAGAGAATGGGATCAAAGCATTCTGTATTCTGTCTGAAGGCTATTTAAGTTTTTTAATTAAATTAAATTTTTAATTCAGTGATTTAATTCAATTTCAGAAATTATTTCGAATTCATTGGTTTAAATCACTGAATTCGAAGTGAATGGGGAATAGAAAAGCACAAAGTCCAAAGTCATTTTGAATTCATTGAATTTAATTCATTAATTCATATTTTACGTGAATCCATTCAGTACTTTTACCGCTTTTACATATATTTTTACTTGCGATTAAAGGTACTATAAGACAAGACGGAAAAAGTCCACAATAGGTCCAACAATTTCTTTTTCAGAATCCTGTCATAGAACCGTTTTTTTTTTACACCAACTATCTTTTGAAAGGCTGCACCGATTTTGACAAAATTTAATATTTGGAAATCAGCTGAAGTAAGACACCGATTAAAAATATTGGCGCAAAATTATAGTCAACCCATATTTAAGGAATTAACGTGACACCACTCAACTGAAAGGGATTGTGGATGAATTTATGCAGTGTTTGTGTGTAGTTACATTCCACAAAAGCGAATTCAAGAAAGTGAGCTGTCATTCTCTCAGAGATTTTAATGTGTTGCATTAAAAATATAATGCAAAAGTTTGCTGTGTTTAAAGCTAGAAAATGTATGTTGTATGCCGTTTATAATACGGAAAAACGTATTTTTAACCAAGTTTAACATTAAATTGCTTTTAGTTTCGAGTTAAATCGACTATAATTTTGCGCCATTAGGTTTAAATCAAAGGAATACTAAATCACTAGAAATATTTTTACCTCCACTGCAAATATATCCGAATAAAAACTTTAATTTGTGTACCAATTTAAAAAAGTGGCAACCACGAAATAAGCTATAACTAACTTAGCGGTAAGTGCAATGCATCAAGTCACATACTTTTTTTTAATTCATATAGTTGTACAAGATGGCGTAATTATTTTTTATTAAAAAATATTTCTATTATTAGTCTTGATTCACACCTCGTTATTACAAAAATCTTTACTAGTCGAAGTAACAAACAAACAAACTTAACTAACCCAAAAAGTCAGCAGGCTTGGACGGAATCTCCAATTTCGTTCTGAAGAGGCTCCCGAACACCATAATGATCTTCCTGGCAATCATCATGAACAACTGCATGAACAACGGATACTTCCCTCAAAACTGGAAAACCGCGAAAATCGTGCCGATTCCAAAGAAAGGCTCTAGCAACTTAGTAACAAACTACAGGCCCATTTCCCTCCTCAGCAACTTCAGCAAAATTCTTGAAGAACTCACTCTGAGGAAACTCAAGGATTTTTGCAGGGAAAACCAGTTAATCCCTGACATGCAGTTTGGTTTCCGAGAACACCACTCAACGCTTCACCCACTGCTTAAATTCCAGCATGACATCACCATCGCCCTCAACAGCCATCGTTGTACCGTCGGATGTTTTCTGGATGTCGAGAAAGCATTTGACAGCGTCTGGACTGATGCACTTATACATAAACTTAACCTGCTTAATTTTCCACAGCCACTTATACAAATTATATTTTCTTTTCTTTCTTCCAGAAAATTTTTCGTTGAAGTTGAGAAGCATAAATCATCAGTGAAGAGCATCAGAGCTGGAGTTGCCCAAGGATCTAAACTTGGACCGTTTTTGTACAACATCTTAACGTCTGACCAACCCACTCCAACCGAATGCGAGAACCTCCTCTATGCGGACGACTCTCTGACGTACGCTTCATCGATGTCCCCACTCTTAGCTTGTCAGAAAGTTGAGGCTCACTTAAGGAAGCTTTTCGAATTTTACAAGAAATGGGGCATCAAAATCAACACCGACAAGTCAGAACTCGTTTGCTTCAGGAGACCAAGTAACGGAAGAGCCACCCGTTCTGCTGGAAGATGTAGAAGCCTTGTGTTAAGACTCCCAGATGGAACTTTGATCGCAGCCAAACGAAGTGCGAAGTACCTGGCGATTAATTTCACCGAGCTGCTTCGATTCAACGACCAATCACGTGCTGTCCTTAAAAAGCCCAGTTTTGCATTCCATCGACTGCACCCACTGCTGACAACCGGGAAGGAACACCCTGAGGACGATTAAGTCAACCGACTTCTTAAATCAAATTTATTTATCACTAGTATATGTATTATGTATTTTGTTAAACTTAAGTCAGTGTTTAAGGTTAGGCCCCTTATGTGCCAACAATAATGTAAAAAAAAAAAAAACATCACAGTATCGTAAGTAGATGTAAGCCAAATTGTATATATAATGTTCAATAAAAATTAAATTGAAAAAATTGAATTGAATCAGACCACTGCTGAGGAAAAGAAATGGACTGAGCCAAAAGACGAAGCTGCTTATTTACAAGCAGCTAATAAGACCCATCATTGGCTACAGCTTTCCAGTATGGTTCACCATATCGAAGACAGCAATGAAGAAACTGGCAGTATTCGAAAGAAAGATCCTCCGCATCTGCACCGGGCTTTACTTCGACCGGCGACGCAACAAACACTACAGGAACGAGCAACTCTACTCTGAAGCCAAAATCATCCCACTGGAAAGATACCTCATGCTAGCAGCAAAGAAGATACTAGGAAACATCGCCAACCACCCCAATCAACTGATTAGAAGGATGACCAGCCAAGAACGACACCCTGAGCCAAGGTACCTTAGTGCCTTGGAAATACTGGAAGAGGGTGTCATACCTGCCATCAACGAAGAAGCAGTACCCTTCTATACTGACCCAGGGTCAGCATATCACCATGGCTAAAGCCAACACACACCCACCTTTCAACTGGACAACCGGGCATGAACAACCCGAGGATGGAAAAGTCAACCGACTTTAATATTAATTTTATTAATAAATTTTCAATATAAATGTATAATACAATTTTTATGTAAATCCCACATTGTATTAAGTTAGGCCCCTTATGTGCCAACAAATTAGTATTATCATAGTACCTTAAGCATTAGTTCTATAAGTCAAATTGTAAATATCATTCATGTTCAATAAACAAATCTTGAATCTTGAATCTTGACAAACTTAACTAAGTGACTTAGTGCCAATATCGAGTATAAAAGTACGTAGGCAAATACCAAATTTCCGATCTTGTAGTGAGCACACCGAGCACATATAGCTAGTATGGCAGATCCTCCACATTTACAAATCCAACTTTTTAATACAAAAACTACATATATCTTACTTAACAGTAAAACCTGATGTTTCAAGATGTCTAAAGTGAAGTTGTGAGCGATTCCAATTCGGCTGTTCAAATTCGAATTTGAACAGTCAAATTCTGACTTAAATGTCATACGTATGTAGATATACATAAAGTTTTGCATCGCTGTGATTAAAATTTGCAGAAAATTCTAGTTGGTAATTCTTATTATAATTTTCTGATACCTTATCAGAGTTAAAGAACGTATTATATGAAAATTCATTGAATGGACATGAGAAATGTAAGAAATAAAAATATGTCAAAATAATTATATAAATAAATGAAAAAAACCAGGAAATTTTTTTTTCGGACATTTAAAATCCACCACAAAACACTGAATCTTAAAAAAAATATAACTCGGCAGAGAAAAGAGTAATTCACACTGGAATTTCCGTGATCGCATACAAAGTCTATGTGACAACATCGCCACAGGACATGCAATCATAATACGCCATCCATCCACTGGTTGGTGCTTTTAAAATAAAAGTTGCATGACACCAAACAAGACTTTAATAATAATTACAATTGCACCATCATCGCCACTGCCGCACCACCACAGTCGCCACCGATGTCGACCATGTCTGTCGCTTATAATAGTCGCCTTGATCATCACGTCGCGTTGTCGTAGTCGTCGTCGTTGGTCCACACGGCACTCACATGGAACGCGCAGATTAAAAACAGTTCACAGCACCACATGGACACTTGGCGGTCCAGGAATACGAACAAAACAACAACAAAAATACAGTTTAGAATCTCCATCACCCAGGAAAAATTAAGGAGAACTTATGTTCGATTCGTTAATTAACAAGCGATAACGACCAGAATTACAGGTGTACAACATAACGTGCGACGCAACCAGCTCATTCTACTATCCGCATGTGATCTCTCGAGGCCACAAAAAATACTTCATCAGAGGCGAGGTGACGCGAGGCAATATGGAATCCCAGCTTTGTCCACCACATACCATATAACTCCATAAGTTCACTTAAAGTCGCTCCAAACGGTTAGATAAACAGATAGAGATACCGCACATTCACAGATGATGCTTAGAGTGCAAGCATAGACAGGGGTGGATTTATTCTGTTGCAAAACTAAGGCCACGATAAAGAGCCAAGTTCGATCTTCGATGGGTAAATTTCTGATCATTAATGCACTTCGTGAAGAGATTAACTAGGTTAAGTGGACTACAGAATTAAAGTAACTTACTGCCAATTTATTTATACATTCAACAGAACGGAAGCCCCAGCTATAGGACAATTCTTCAAACAAATGGCTCTTATAAAAATAAAAACTTAAATTATGCTTATAGAACTTCCAAGTGTATTTATACCCGAGGATCTGTAAAACCCGAATATAAATTTGGACAAATCAAGTGCGGCCCTGAACAAATTATTTCTCCAGATGGTTTCGAAAATGGTCACACACATACTACCGGGAATAAAATTGACTAGGAAACCTGTCCACTGGCTCAAAAATTGCATGTCCTCATATCAGGAACACATATTAGCCATCAAAATATATTTTTTTTTATATAATTCTAGCCCTCCTCCCTCGGTTTGATTATCATGCCGGAATGGTACAAGAACGATATTTCCCAAGACAGCGTTACTTGGAGTCACTTTGGCGAAGGACCATGTTTCATGTGAGATTAAGATAACAAACTCCACATCCATATGCGGAGCACATCTGTGTACCCATGAAAACCGCACAGTAATGCCGGCGAAAGCCTATAACTTAGATGCTGGAAACTAAGGCTGGATGTTTGGCAGGAGATAGAGGAGGATGAGGCTGCTATATGGATCTAAGCGTGTCTCTCGGGTGTTGCGCGAACACACACAAGTTCTCGCACATATTTATAGCTTCGTCATATCACACGTACCTTAAACCAGGACAAACATTCTGCTACGAAATCGCGCAGTTGCAATTTAAAAGTGGGCATTTATTCCCAAAGAGGTATATGTACATACACAAGCGATAGTTGGGCGCTTTGTTGGATCTATCTTTCTGGTTATATCGATCATTGCATCCAATTGCAGAGTTGAATTAAAAAAAGGAAACAAAAAACTTGAGCGAAAGGTGTGTTAAGTTGTTTGTTGTTGTTAGATCACTTTGACTTCGAGCCTTTAGCAATAATCGGCGGTGGCGGCGAAATGCATGCGTTGGCCAGGGTTGGTTTAGTTAGTTCGAGCAGACATATGGGCATCGGTTGGTGAATATTTGCTTGAGTTTCATATCGGATTGCTGCCAACGAAGAAGGCGTTAAAATCCCACAAGTATATTTACATGGAGAGAAATAATTTTTAGAGGATTGATTTTCTTAGTATACACTGAAATACTTTGTATCTAATTATAGCGTGTTATCATTTATTATCAGAATCCAGTTTTTTTTTTCTTTTCCGACGATTTTAATGATCTGGAGAGGAACCGCACTCCCCCATTACTTTTCATTCTAAGGATCCGGCTGAGGGGATTACGAGTTTCACCTCTGAAAACATAGGCAAGCTTTTCAGTCCCTATTTTGGATTGTTTTATGTCATTGTTGATGCCAACTTAATGCATGTGCAGGGGCCTGTGTTTTCTACTTTGCAGTTGTACGGGAACATCATACATCATAAACAATGGCAAGGGCAGGGCAGATACAGAATTAACGTAGTGAAATTCAGTACAATACTAAACAAGGGAAAAAATAATTGCTTTTGTCCCCACGTTGGGCGCCATTTGTTGCGTGTCCTATTCCACTCTTTGGTACAGAGGAAGCTTACTTCCACCTCTTCTGGCAAAAGTCCCGTGTCGAACCGGGTCACAAGACTTTCCCATCGTTTATATGCAATTTAAAATTGAAAAACACACAATTTGTGTAAAGTTGAAAATAGAAAAACACACAATTTGTGTAAAGTCGGAGATCTGGCGCCAATATATTTAAATATACAGCAATAAAACATAAATTTTAAAATCAGATTTCGGTGCGACTTCTTGCGAGCCAGGCTTGCTTCTACTCTGGCAAAGTCCCCGCATAAGCTTTTCCATCTTGCCTGTTCTACTGGTGTGTACTTTCAGGCATTTCGAAACGTTTTGATATAAACAATGTTGTTTGTTTTATTGTGTGCTGCGTAAAAAAACAATGCAAATGGCTCTAAGATATGCAAACACGCCACTTTATACGTTGTCCATGAGAAAATGAAGTAAATTCTAGATTAAAGCCACACATTTTCCATGGCCTTGCTATTTGCTTGTATTCATGTCGAAAGAAAGACTGATCACAATTTTGGTTGCAACATTATAATGGCAGAACTAACTTTAGTTGCAATTCGGAAATTATGAGGTGGTAGACATATCCAAAAAAAAATTCAAAAATTACTCGTGTGTTAGATGGAAAACATATTAAGATGATAATGGCGAACAATGTTCCAATTTGAGTAGCAGGCGCAGAAAATATTGCATCGCTTGTCGTTGGCAAGCGAATTCATCCGCTGGCTGAATTCTCAAAATGTGGTGCAAAGTACACCGTCAACGAGTCAAAACAGTCCGCAGATTATTGAACAAAGTTGCACCAGTTACTTTGACCAAAAGCAACTGGTATTTTTCCCGTATAACTTTCCAAATTTTAAATTTTTGGCTCCGTTGTGTTCTTACCTGGTTCAATAAGAATCCAACAAATTTCAATCGGATGATAAACAACCGAGTAATGCGTGTTCAAACATAAACGAAACTTATTTTTATATATATTGAAGATGAAGATATAACAAAAAACCCATGGTTGAGAAATAAAAAAAACATATATGTTTGGCCCCGCGTTGGGCGCCATTTGTTGCGACAGCGAGCAATTTGCAACACTTTATTCGTCTTACATAGTGCAAGCATACTGTCGCTGTTTTGGCTTACGCCTTAACAAACATAAAGGCAGGAATAGAGTCACAAAACAACACCTCCTCATCGCAAATTGTCAAATAAAAAGTAAGAAATAACCAGAATCTGGCGCCAGTAACTTATTACCAACATTTCTATTGTTGAGCAATTAAAAATATGTAATTTTTTAAAAGAAAAAAGAAGAAACAAAATACAAATTTTACACACATCCTGTGTTCATAAATTAGTATAAAGTAACAAAAAATATAATCTTGTGTATCAATTCTATTTCCAACAATGACAACAAAAAGAGCAAAAATAATTTTCCAAAGATAAAAATGTTCAACAATGAAGATACACACACGCTGCATTGATAATCCTTTTACAGGAAAACCAAATAATAGAAAAAAACAAAACGAATAAGTTTGAACAAAGCTTAATCTTGTTTCGTTCAAGTGGCTCACTTTTAGATGATCCTTTGCACAAAAAAGGATACTCTATATTCCTTTATATTGAAATAGGCCAATTAAACCCATTGTCATGTTTTGTATATATTTTACTTATGTCCAAGATGCAAATCTCTATTGTTGAAGACATTTCAATCCCATCAGATGGACAAACGATCGAAACATAAGGACAATGTATATATATCTTTTGAAGATTTAGCGCCATGCGCTAAAGGATTATCCCGTATCTGCATTTATCACAGAAAAACAAAAGGCAAATATTAATACATATATAAAATATGGTATCCGAAATGGACCAAAATTTTTTTTCTGGAAACCCATGTCAAAGGACATTTTGACATCTTTTGGGAAAACCATTGGGTTACCTGTTAAATTATTAGCCATCGATAAGAATCGAATAGAAATAACAAAAGAGGGTGACCATTTGGAGTTGTGTTGTTTTCAACACACCACCGAGATAAGAAAAAGGATCCCTTTTTTTTGGTAGAGATTATTTTTTTTTTTATTTGGTGAAGTGAGAAGATTCATATCGCGGCTGTGACTTTTAAGGAATCCTGCAAGGCTATTTATTGATAATAATTATAATTGGTGATGGTGTTTTGGAGATGTTAGGTCAAGGGGAATAACTTGATGACAACATAACAAAGGACCAATAGTTTGGTTATGTCGCACACTATAGGTCCTGTTTGTTTCGATAATAAAATAGAGAATTGTCTTTATTCTTTAAAGGAAGGAGGGATGTCTTTTTCTTTATTTACAAAGGACGCCGACAGATGAAATTATGGCGATTATAATTATGATGATGAAGATTTTTTTTCTCGTAACAGATTGCGTTGCGGTTTGATGAAATGGATGCGGATTATAAAAATAATATGCTATAATCGATGGAAGAAAGTATGAAATGACCACACACACTGCATTACATTTTAAGGATTCTTCGAAATTGAATTTGGCTGTCAGCAAATATAAATGGAAATATTAAGAGATTTTCCAATCTAAAGCAGTGACGGTATGAAATTGAGAATTGAAATAGGCATCGATGTTTTGTTAGTCGAGTTGAGATATTTAGGATATGTTTTTTATAAAGAATTAAAAAAAACAATAAAATAAAAAATTGATATGATAACTAGGATGAGAATGCAAACAAAACCTAGTCCGATCAAAGTAACACATAAAAAGTGTGAGGTTGTGACATTATTATACCAACAAGTCCAATGAACTGATCTTTTTGAATATTTGTAATCATATGTTGAGGCAAACTCAAAGTTTCATGTTATATATCAATCCAGTTTGCTTAGTCCTTGATGTCTTTTATTTAGTATCACAATTCGACGGAGATCTTCTTCAAGCTGATCTTTTCATATAAGATGACGTCTATCTCTGTTTCTCGTTGTCTGGCTGAAACATTCTTCATTGTGGTCGGTTGGTTGGAGTTCCAGAGACTCTAGATTATGAACCAATTTGACTTCTTGAGAGTGCTCGATGGGTGAATCTTGGATATTGGAATTATCATCATTTAACACATGATTTCTAACGAGCGAATGCATTTCCTTGTTTTAGTTTATCTTCTATAACTACAGGCACCATTAAAGCTTTTCTCACTCTTTACTATTCCTTCGACTTACACCAGGAGGCTCTTGTTTTATTTCTGATGTCCTACAGTTGGGTCTGAATCTTTAACAATATATATCTCCAGCAGACCTATTTTGGAATTAACGCCTGCAATTTTGCACACAATTCGTCTGCTTGTCTACACACTGTAGGAAAGAACTTCCGTCTCCGTGACATCAAAATCATCATCGTTCTCCTCAGTTTGAGAATCTCACGCGCTAGTTCGACATGTCTTTTGCTATCTAGCAATCTGCCGAGTTGAGTATTACTCGCCTTTTGGAATTGTGGATCGGTTTTTCAAATCGGAGATTTTCTTATATGTCCAACCATGGAGAAGGGATAATTAGAAAAAGAGGCAAATCTGAACCGAATTTCCACAAGAGTGATTGGGTCCATCACGTGGCACTAGTTAAGACACCCAGGAAAGCTGTAGTTCCAAGAAGAACCACCCTTCGCCATGTCTTTGGGATATCCTATAGAAGGATCACATAATATCATGGTAGGCACTGATTTACATAGCTTGGATTTAACTTTGTGGAACTGTAAGTGTGTGTGTAACTTAACCCTATATCTCCTAGAACTTTATCATTCCTTGAGAGATTCATTGAACACGTATATGAATATATGCAAGTTCACATGGCCTGGAACACCAATTGCTGATTCGAGTCAATGTCAACTGATCAGAATCCCAGTCTTTTCTCTTGACTGACAAGTGCCTTTGTGGATATCGAGCTGGTTACGAAATCTCGCTTTCGAAAAGCTTTTCATAATTTCGCAATTACAAAATTCTGTTTCTTAAAACCTCGCATTTACAAAAACCCGCAAACTAGAATCTCTAAAACTAAAATCTCGCATTAAAAAAGTATTGTTAGTTTACGACGTGAGATTGGTATTGGGGCATGCGAGTTTGGGTGGTATCCAGTTTTTTTGGATTTAAGTTTTAAGAGGAACAGTTGGTCAAACAATCAAGGTAGCGGAGCACGAATTTGAAGTGGTGCAATCCTTTAAATACCTTGGGTCAATAGTAGCAGCCGATAACAATATAGAAGAAGAAATACGCGGGCGGCTTCTCAAATCCAACAGAGCCTACTACAGTCTGTCAAAGCTCTTCAAATCCAGAAATCTCACCATAACTTCAAAACTACTGCTGTACAGGACCATGGTTCTGCCAGTACTCACATATGGATCCGAGACTTGGGTGCTTAGCAAAAGGCACTCTGACCTCTTAGCCGCGTTCGAGAGAAAAGTCTTAAGGAGAATTGTTGGCCCATATGTAAGGAAGGACGATTCGGGAGAAGCCGATGATGATGATGATGATGACTTAAATTTGCGAAAAATTGTAGTCCCATTCAAAATCATAGACCTGCGTGCATATTAGTGCCAGCAAAAAAGTAGGATACTTTCTAAACTTGGCATTCAAATCTCCTAGAAGGTTTTTAATGACATTCTTGAAGGATTTTTTAAACTTTTTTTGGCAACCTTTATTTGACCGAAAGTTCACATATGAACAACTTTTCCCATGGGGATAATGCATCCTTCCATTCACAGGGTCTAACAACTCCCATTTCTTCAAGTGCTACAACGACATTAACTTAAAGGGTAGCAAAAGCTTTACCAAAGTCCTTCTCTTTGCGCTACCTGAATTCTTAGTATTTTGCTTTTTATTTCAATATCCGTTAATCACAATCAGATATCTTTTATACAGGCGAATAAACAAAACATAAATAAATTCTCATCTTAAAACATACGGAGGAATGTTTTACAACATTGAAAAAATTAGTGTTATTCTACTTCCTTGAATTTATTTTTTATATTAAACTAAATAAATATGTAATCCCGCAAATGACACGCAATCTTTACCACAAAGCGAAATCCATTCCACTCCCAATCAATGTTTCATTAAAAAAAAATTACCAATTCAAATAAGAAAATGACTTCGGGACATGAGTTTATTCAAAGGGTTAGTCTCGAAACATCACTGTCTTTAGTGTCAACGATTTATATCAAGACATCATCATTGCAGCCGATTTGCATTACCACACAGTAAAACATCAATTTTACTGGTAAAACGCATGTTACCAAGTGCGCATCATCATCAACCTCATCCAACCGAAGAAGCGACTTCATCGTCATCGTCACACCGAGACTTTTCCGTTCGCATATCATAATTGAATTACCATGGCATGTCGATGCGCACTGGCATAGTTGAACTGCAAAAGACGGCGACAGTGCGTGCTCAGGGGCGGTTAGCTTGTCAAAATCAAGTTTTTTTTTGCGATGCGCGGTGGGATTGGTGATGAACATCATTCACATGTTGATATCTTTATTTGTATCTTTATTCGAGCATCTTCCAGGGAATCGTTCTAGATTTTTTTTAATTGTTTGTATAATCTAAAGATTTTCTCTGCATCACCCTGTGACACTGTTTCGAATTCCTATGTAAATTCCATCATCTTTTATGAATGGTTTCCTTAAACAAATACAAAATATTGTGCATCGATCGGTAACACAAGATCGTTAAACTCTTCCACTGAATGTCTCACTGTTTTCCAGGGGAAAAAGAAAAACATAGCACCCTGATGACTCCTTGGCTACCGTTAGAAGTCTTTTTAAACATTATAATTCCTAGAGAAGCTATAAAACGCTCTTCTATTGAAACATTGTTGTGTGTGTGTGTCATTAATTTTCTGTCCAATTCCAATAAAAGATACAAAAAAAGAAAACAATTTGGTAAATGATAACAAACAAACAACGAAAAATGTATCTACAGCTTGAGAAACCGATGACTTTACCCTGGTGTGGCCATCGAAAGTGGAGAACTTAAGCAGACACACGCGCCCTACATAGCAGCTCCACGACGACGAGATATCCAGAAATTTAATTTTAATTGCACTTTAAGAGAATTTAATTACGCACATTCACAGATAAGCTAATTTCGGTTGCTAAGTGGACTTGGATTAGATGCTGGGAGAGGGCACCGATCAGAGACTTACGTGAGTGTAAACAGTGGCGGGCGGTCTGATGAGAGCGAGATCACTAAATTGTTCAATTAATTTATTTATTTTATTTTTTTTTTCTATTGATCAGATGGAACTATAAATGACCAATGGTCGGTAGATAAGCAAATCTGTTTTTAATTCAACCATCAAAAGTGACCGAATTTATGTGATGTCAAGAACGGGTGTGTCGGTCTACATTATAGGCTGAGGGACCAACACGTTTTAGATGTTGGCGTGTTGTTTTTCAATAGTGATTGATTGAACCATTGATGGATTTGCGATAAGATCAATCGTTTAATTTATAAAATTTGTTAGGCCTTAATAAGGCTATTTTGTGATATACGAAATGAGAATTTGTTTTGGATGTTTTGTTCTTTATATTAAGATGTTTATTTTAATTCGAAAGAGGGAATGATAAACAAAAAATGTGATAACTCCGTGTCACTTGATTAAGGACAGGCAGTTTTCTATTTTCATTTTGCGATATTTTTCAAACCCCTCGAAAAACCAAATGCACAATGAATGAAGGGTGTATTAGGTTTATATTGTAAATTGATACTTGCAACATTTATGAGGCTTTTTCCAAAAATGTCATAAAATTAATTTGCTTTTTTTGTTTCACTTGATTAAGGACAGTAGACGAATTTACCTGTTTCAAGCTTAGAAAACAATTAAACAGTAACATTTTTGTTTGTATAAATAAATGTTAGTTTTATTCCAAGAATTGCAATAGTTTTTAGTAATGGGTACTACCTCCTGATCGCTGAATCACTTCAAGTAGCCTGCTGTGTAGACATTCATAGAGTTTTGTCAAATTACCAAGCGAAATTTCAGACCAGGCTTGTTTTATGGCTTCAATTATCTCTTCCGTTTCATCATCATCATCATCGGCTCGACAACCGGGGTCCGGTCCTGGCCTCCTTCAACAAGTCTCTCCACCTATCCCGGTCTCGAGCCGACGCCATCCAGTTGCGCACCCCAAGGCTCCGGGCGTCCTGGTCTACGCCATCTCTCCAGCGCAAGCATGGTCTACCACGCTGTCGTCTGCCATAGAATGTACCACAAAGAACTTTCCGAGCAGGTTCCTCTTCGCTCATGCGAGCTAGGTGCCCTGCCCACCGAAGTCTACCGAGCCTAATTTTTGTCACTATATCTGCTTCAAGGTAGATTGCGTACAATTCATGATTGTACCGTCTCCGGAATCGTCCTTCCTCACATATGGGGCCAACAATTCTCCTTAAGACTTTTCTCTCGAACGCGGCTAAGAGGTCAGAGTGCCTTTTGCTAAGCACCCAAGTCTCGGATCCATATGTGAGTACTGGCAGAACCATGGTCCTGTACAGCAGTAGTTTTGAAGTTATGGTGAGATTTCTGGATTTGAAGAGCTTTGACAGACTGTAGTAGGCTCTGTTGGATTTGAGAAGCCGCCCGCGTATTTCTTCTTCTATATTGTTATCGGCTGCTACTATTGACCCAAGGTATTTAAAGGATTGCACCACTTCAAATTCGTGCTCCGCTACCTTGATTGTTTGACCAACTGTTCCTCTCGCATTCGACGCCACCATGTACTTTGTTTTACCTTCACTAATGTGCAGCCCCAGATTTTGTGCCGCCTGCTCGATCTGGATGAAGGAATCGTGTACAGCTTGCTCGGTTCTTCCGATGATGTCGATGTCGTCTGCGTAAGCCAGTATCTGGCTGGACCTGTTGACGATGGTCCCTCTTGTTGCCGTGCCAGAGTCACGGATTGCTTTCTCCAACGCCAGGTTGAAGAGGAGGCAGGCCAAACCATCCCCTTGTCGGAGTCCATTAAAGATGTTGATTGGTCTGGATAGCAATCCGGCTATTTTTACTTGGCTTGTTACGTTGGTCATGGTCAACCTACATAGTCGTGTCAATTTATTTGGGATGCCGAATTCTCTCATGGCTTTGTAAAGTTCTACCCTGGCTATGCTATCATAGGCGGCCTTAAAGTCTATAAACAGGTGGTATGTTGGGATGTTAAATTCTAGACATTTTTCCATCGCCTGCCTAAGGGTAAAGATCTGATCAGTTGTTGATTTGCCTGGAATGAAACCACACTGATATTGTCCGATGATGGTTTTAGCGTATGGGGTTATCCGGTCTTGTAGGATAGAGGAGAGTATCTTATAGGCGGTACTCAACAACGTGATACCTCTATAGTTGCTGCACGTTGTGACATCTCCTTTCTTATGTATGGGGCATATTATACCTTTTCGCCAGTTTCATCATACTGCCTTAATTTTTAGACTTTTTATGAAAGCCAACCCCACACGTTTTCCATAATGTTCAGGTCGGGTGAATATGGTGGCCATGCAAGTAGGTTTACATTTTGCTTCTGAATCCGGGCTTTTGTTGTCCGTGCGGTATGTATCGGTGCATTGTCTTGTTGGAAAGTCCATCGATGTCCATTAAATATTTCAGAAAACTGTGGAAAAGCTCTCTCCAGTATCGATTTGTAAGTGATTGCGGTCATTTTAGAGATTTGGAAATCCAGCTCCACAGTTCCGTATTTTTTTTTCATAAGAAAAGACTACGGTATGTTTCTCTCGATTCAACCTGATGTGACTTGTTGCAAATTCAAGCCGTTGGCTTTTACGTGCAGCATTCAATGATGGTTTCCTCTTCATTTTTTGATGGCGAATATCGTCGGCCTCTGTATCACCGGGAAGATCAGAGAAAAAATCAGCAAGCTTCCTTGTTATTGATTGTTATATATATCTGAGGCCATCTGAATGTTGATGTCGTTGAATTAATTTTTTCCAGGAGTTCTTGGGACTGCACCGCTTTTGTGATTGTAGCGGAACGTTGATTGAGTATGATCGTGCCTTTTAGGGGTCTGAAAGTCTCTCTTTAGCTGAGTTATCGTAATTATACTCACGACGGTATTTTTAACGTAAAGGCTTCTACGGATCTTCTTACTTGTTCGATTTAGCTTCGACACTCTTGCTTCCATCCAAAGCATCTTAATCTCAGCTCAGTTGCCGTGAAAAAGTCCAAAATGTCCACCCGAAAATCAAGAGTTAGTTGCAAGGAATAATCTTCACTTTAATGGCTCCATCGTCAGCAAAGAATAACTGATTCTCTTTTTCTCTTATCTTTAAGTTTATATTCAAGGACTGTAGTAAAGAGAAAAGGACTCAAGACTCGTCCTTGGTGTTCACTAACTTCGTTTGTGAAATTTTTTGGGACTCCTACACATGCTGATCCAAACGTAGATTTCCAAAGCTACACGTTGCTTAAGAGCCACCCAAATCAGATCTCGTCGTTGTCTTTTTTAATGCTTTTTTTGAAATCAACAAATACAGCATGTAAACCCCTAGAGGAATCACGATGTTTTCCCATCCTGATGCTCACACTTTGAATGGCATCTGTGGCTGAATTATTTTTCAACAAATCCGCACTGATCATCAGAAAGCCTTATTATTTTTCGCAAACGGCAACTCAATACCCGCTCAATCTTGATGGTTCTTGGCATCAGCTTGATTAAACGGTTACTTTCGCGTATCACGTTTCCCCTTGTAAATTGGTAGAAGGTAACTCTCCAACCACTGATTATTTATTTGGTCACTTTTGACCGTGTGCCATCTAAGTTCTATATCTCCCATCTTTTTCAAGAACTAAGAGGGTTTACCTCTTAAAATCTTTGAAGATTTTACCGCTGCACGGATATCTCCGAATTTGATGTCAGGCCTTTCTTCGTATTTTGGTGGGGCTGTTGAAAAATATCGTCTGGGAAACTTCATTTAAAAGTCATTTGCACTACTCTCTCAACCTGTGAAGAAATTTGTCGTCAATTATAAAAAGTTGGCCCTGGGGATTGTATATGAACTTTGGTGAACAAATCTTCTGGGCAGTTCTCATTCTTTGACCGCCAAATTTAGATAGCTGCGCCTTTATTTGAATGAATGAATAAATTTAGGGGTTATGGTGGACTGCGACCTTTAGATCTATTGTGCCCCCTTTACTGGGGCTGGATGGTTGACTGATTCTACAGCTCTTCCTCTATCTTAATATCTTTAAGGAATGATAGTATCTGGAGTACTTGTAGAGAGGGTAATTCACTCTCCTCAATCTGGTAACTTCCCAGATGTTTTATTCTTTTGTGCATTATCGCCTAACACTTTCCTAGAAGGTGATTTGGCGTTTCTTTTTGGTCGTCACAGAATCTGCAGGTTGAACTACTTTATATACCTAGGATGTTTAAGTGTCTTTTAAGTTTGCAGTGACCACTGAGGAAACCCGTTAAGATTCTAAGTTTGTTTCTACTCAGGTTTATACAAGCTTTAGATCGCTTTTGGTTATAGTTCTCAAGAAACATTTTGGCTTGTCTCAGTTTAGGGAGTTCTTTCCAGTTTTTGGATCTTTTTGCCTCCTCTTCCGCTTTGATTTGATTTTTTATCACATTTTCACCTATCGCGTAATAGGGTTCCGGCCCAATCACAGGTGCCACTGCCCCTGCCTTAGCCAAAATATCAGCTTTCTCATTTCCCTCAACTCCAACATGTCCTGGGACCCAGTATAATGTTACAGTGTTGTTTTTGCATAATTTGTTGAGTTCGTTTATAGCTTCGAGCTGATTACGCAGGAATTTAGTGCTTTAAGTGCAGCTGGGCTGTCTGACATTATGGCTATATTCTGGTTCCGGTAGTTCCTTTCAATGTTTATCTACGCACATATTCTAATTGCGTTTACTTCCGCTTGGAATATGCTAGAGGACTTACCCATTGGTACAGAGCATTTGGTTCTTGGCCCAAAAATTCCTGCCAGTCCCTTCGGCAGTATTTGATCCATCAGTGTACCATTTGATGGCTTTAGTATTTAAAAGGTAGTTCTCATTTTCTCCTACCCATTTTTTTTTATTGCTTAACTCAGTTCGAAAATGTTTCTCGAAGTTGTATTTCTTAATCATGTTGTCTCTAGGAATGTTAAGTAGGGTGCATATTTGGATAGTGAAGCCTGGTTTGCATCAGCCGCCAGTACTCTCTATTTTAAGTTGGACACACTTCTTCTTTGCTTCTTTCTTGGAACAACTGTAGACTACTTTAATATGTTATGACAGGGGCACATTGACCAAGCTTGAAAGTCACTTTTTTCCTAGACATCACTGCTTTGGCTTCACCACACTACCACTGTGTTTTTGTGTTTTTTTTATATATCGAGTTTTCTTTAGCAGTTCCTTGCAGTGATTTTGATTTCTGAAGGCAAGTTCAATGGAGAGAATTCAAGAGAATTCCGCTAAAGGTTTAGTACATAACATTTTCCAATGTTAAAGATGAATACTTTGCAATTCAGTTAGTTCAGAAAGTACTTACTACTTGATTCTTTCAGAGTTTTCCGCTTATATATTTCTCTTCCTAGTCTTCAATTCTCGTCCTCTAAGTTTGATAAACAAAATCACCTATAAGTTAGAATATATTATATATATATATATATGACTACACATAGGTACCTGTGTATTGTATATAAACAATACCCTAATAACTGAATGAATTTCTCCATATACAAATTGTTATTTTCTGTATCACTAATACAAAGATCTCTTTATTGTTGACCGCCAAATCATAAATGAATAAATAAAACAAAACAAAACAAAATAAACAACCCAAACCTTACCATAAAATTTGTCAATTATTCCAAAGTTCTCATATAAAATTTAACCCTTTCGTTTTGTTCGGAAACATGCAGACAATTCAGATTCCAGATAATACGTTCGACGACAAAAATCATTTCAATGGCAAAAATGACGTGTCCCGTGTGCAAGGATATCTAATTCCATCACATTATTATCATTACAATTTTTTTTTTGCCTGCCATTTTTATGACATCCTCTCGCACCATCCAAAGCAATCCTCAATAAAAACCGTAGAATCCGGTTGAGATGGACTTTTGTATAGAAGATATTTCAGGACATGCAAGACTCCGACAAAGATGCGATCCTGATTGGTTTACAGCTTCATTTTATGAATGGCATTTAGGTGATGTGATTTTTTTATTTTAGTCCTTTTTGTTTGGTTTTTATTGTGTGTGTATAGTTCTTTTTCTTTAAGACGAAAGGGTTAAGTAAAATATAAAAGATGACGCGCTCTGTCATAAACGCGAATAGTAAGAATCGTAAACTTGAACATCAGACGTTGTAAAGGCCGAAAATGAAAGGGTTAAGGATTTCCATTAACACCCCGATGATAATTGTGATATTTCATTCTGTAGATACCTAGGCTGTCGGTCGCTCGGTGCCAACACAACCAAATTTTTCGTTTTTTTGCTTGATGGTTGTTTTTCTTTAAGTAATTATATCCTAATGAGTCCTTGGGACAATAAATTTGGAGACAAAAGATCGTTGCGCGTTTCGAGTTTCAGGTGTGTCGCGAGATAATTTTCTTTTTTTCGTTCCAAACGAAAGGGTTAACAATTTCAGGTACCTAGATTGGGATAGGTATGCAGTTTAAAATTGTTATATTTCTTAACCCTTTGGCGTGTAGTTATTTTTGAATATATACCTACCTAAGTTCTTAAATTAAGGTTATTGTAAATTTGTCAATGATAAAGCTGTGTACTTAGGAAGGTATACGAATTAGAAGAATGATAGTGTTACGCATACTCTTGTTTTATTTAATGACTTTGTTTAACCGTTCCGTTAAGGTAAACGTATATACGTACGTTTATGGTCAAGTTCTGAATAAGTTGAGATATAAAATTGAATAGGTTTCAAGGTACCAATAAATTAACAGATGATTTCCCGGATGTAAATTTAGACACTATATGGTGGGTTGGTCAATTTACTTCTAGATGAACTTTACTTTGATATTTCATACGAGAGGAAGTTGTCGGTTCTTAACACAAATCGATAGTAGATAAATAATGCACACTGCGATCTTACATTAATAATTGCCGCGCCTGATGTTTGTCTCAACTTGTGTCATTCGAGGTGAACTAATAGATTAATAGATTTGTGGTAATGTGAGACTTCATGAATGTCAATGTAGGAAAGGTATGTGATTAGTGAGCCAAAACCGAAAATAATTAATTTCATGTTATACAAATTTCAATACACTTAATTAAATTTACTACACTACACTACACCTAAAAACCCTATACTAAAATAAACTAGGCTCCAGTTCACTACATAGACAAATAGAGCGAAGTATTACAATAGGGAATCAGGTAACAAATTCTGAAAATAATTAATTTCATGTTATACAAATTTCAATACACTAAATTAAATTTATTACACTACACTACACTACACCTTAAAACCCTATACTAAAATAAACTAGGCTCCAGTTCACTACATCGTAAAATAGAGCGAAGTATTACAATAGGGAATGAGGTAACAATTTCTGAAAATAATTAATTTCATGTTATACAAATTTCAATACACTTAATTAAATTTACTACACTACACTACACCTTAAAACTTTATACTAAAATAAACGAAACTCCAGTTCACTACATAGAAAAATAGACCGAAGTATTACAATAGGGAATGAGGTAACAAATTCTGAAAATAATTAATTTCATGTTATACAAATTTCAATACACTTAATTAAATTTACTACACTACACTACACCTAAAAACCCTATACTAAAATAAACTAGGCTCCAGTTCACTACATCGACAAATAGACCGAAGTATTACAATAGGGAATCAGGTAACAAATTCTGAAAATAATTAATTTCATGTTATACAAATTTCAATACACTTAATTAAATTTACTACACTACACTACACCTAAAAACCCTATACTAAAATAAACTAGGCTCCAGTTCACTACATAGACAAATAGAGCGAAGTATTACAATAGGGAATCAGGTAACAAATTCTGAAAATAATTAATTTCATATTATACAAATTTCAATACACTAAATTAAATTTACTACACATACACTACACCTTAAAACCCTATACTAAAATAAACGAAACTCCAGTTCACTACATAGAAAAATAGACCGAAGTATTACAATAGGGAATCAGGTAACAAATTCTGAAAATAATTAATTTCATGTTATACAAATTTCAATACACTTAATTAAATTTACTACACTACACTATACCTAAAAACCCTATACTAAAATAAACTAGGCTCCAGTTCACTACATAGACAAATAGAGCGAAGTATTACAATAGGGAATCAGGTAACAAATTCTGAAAATAATTAATTTCATATTATACAAATTTCAATACACTAAATTAAATTTACTACACATACACTACACCTTAAAACCCTATACTAAAATAAACGAAACTCCAGTTCACTACATAGAAAAATAGACCGAAGTATTACAATAGGGAATCAGGTAACAAATTCTGAAAATAATTAATTTCATATTATACAAATTTCAATACACTAAATTAAATTTACTACACTACACTACACCTTAAAACCCTATACTAAAATAAACGAAACTCCAGTTCACTACATAGAAAAATAGACCGAAGTATTACAATAGGGAATGAGGTAACAAATTCTGAAAATAATTAATTTCATGTTATACAAATTTTAATACACTAAATAAAATTAACTACACTACACTACACCTAAAAACCCTATAATAAAATAAACTAAGCTTCAGTTCACTACATCGAAAAATAGACCGAAGTATTACAATAGGGAATGAGGTAACAAATTCTGAAAATAATTAATTTCATGTTATACAAATTTCAATACACTAAATTAAATTTACTACACTACACTACACCTAAAAACCCTATACTAAAATAAACTAAGCTCCAGTTCACTACGTCGAAAAATATACCGAAGTATTACAATAGGGAATGAGGTAACAAATTCATAAAATAATTAATTTCATATTATACAAATTTCAATACACTAAATTAAATTTACTACACTACACTACACCTTAAAACCCTATACTAAAATAAACGAAACTCCAGTTCACTACATAGAAAAATAGACCGAAGTATTACAATAGGGAATGAGGTAACAAATTCTGAAAATATTTAATTTCATGTTATACAAATTTCAATACACTTAATTAAATTAACTACACTACACTACACCTAAAAACCCTATACTTAAATAAACTAAGCTCCAGTTCACTACATCGAAAAATATACCGAAGTATTACAATAGGGAATGAGGTAACAAGTTCTGAAAATAATTAATTTCATATTATACAAATTTCAATACACTAAATTAAATTTACTACACTACACTACACCTAAGAACCCTATACTAAAATAAACTAAACTCCAGTTCACTACATAGAAAAATAGACCGAAGTATTACAATAGGGAATGAGGTAACAAATTCTGAAAATAATAAATTTCATGTTATACAAATTTCAATACACCAAATTAAATTTACTACACAACACTACACCTAAAAACCCTATACTAAAATAAACCAAGCTTCAGTTCACTACACCAAAAAATAGACCGAAGTATTACTATAGGGAATGAGGTAACAAATTCTGAAAATAATTAATTTCATGTTATACAAATTTCAATACACTAAATTAAATTTACTACACTACACTACACCTAAGAACCCAATACTAAAATAAACGAAACTCCAGTTCACTACATAGAAAAATAGACCGAAGTATTACAATAGGGAATGAGGTAACAAATTCTGAAAATATTTAATTTCATGTTATACAAATTTCAATACACTTAATTAAATTTACTACACTACACTACACCTAAAAACCCTATACTTAAATAAACTAAGCTCCAGTTCACTACATAGAAAAATAGACCGAAGTATTACAATAGGGAATGAGGTAACAAATTCTGAAAATAATAAATTTCATGTTATACAAATTTCAATACACCAAATTAAATTTACTACACAACACTACACCTAAAAACCCTATACTAAAATAAACCAAGCTTCAGATCACTACACCGAAAAATAGACCGAAGTATTACTATAGGGAATGAGGTAACAAATTCTGAAAATAATTAATTTCATGTTATACAAATTTCAATACACTAAATTAAATTTACTACACTACACTACACCTAAGAACCCTATACTAAAATAAACTAAGATCCAGTTCACTACATCGGAAAATAGACCGAAGTATTACAATAGGGAATGAGGTAACAAATTCTGAAAATAATTAATTTCATGTTATACAAATTTCAATACACTTAATTAAGTTTACTACACTACACTACACCTAAGAACCCTATACTAAAATAAACTAGGCTCCAGTTCACGACATCGACAAATAGAGCGAAGTATTACAATAGGGAATCAGGTAACAAATTCTGAAAATAATTAATTTGATATTATACAAATTTCAATACACTAAATTAAATTTACTACACTACACTACACCTTAAAACCCTATACTAAAATAAACGAAACTCCAGTTCACTACAAAGAAAAATAGACCGAAGTATTACAATAGGGAATGAGGTAACAAACTCTGAAAATAATTAATTTCATGTTATACAAATTTCAATACACTAAATTAAATTTACTACACTACACTACACCTAAAAACCCTATACTAAAATTCACTAAGCTCCAGTTCACTGTATCGAAAAATAGACCGAAGTATTACAATAGGGAATGAGGTAACAAATTCTGAAAATAATTAATTTCATATTATACAAATTTCAATACACTAAATTAAATTTACTACACTACACTACACCTAAAAACCCTATACTAAAATAAACTAGGCTCCAGTTCACTACATCGAAAAATATAGCGAAGTATTACAATAGGGAATGAGGTAACAAATTCTGAAAATAATTAATTTCATGTTATACAAATTTCAATGCACTAAATTGAATTTACTACACTACACTACACCTAAAAACCCTATCACTATAGCGAAAAATAAACCGAGGTATTACATGGGGAATCAGGTAACAAATTCTGATAATCATTAATTTCATGTTATAAAAAACTCAATTCACTAAATTCAATTAAATTTACTACAGTATACTTCAATTAAAAAACTATACTCACCTCACCTCATCACCATAAGGATCTACCTACATGTAAAGGTCGCAGCATTGACAAAACCGTCTGCAAACCCCCAACTTTTAATTTATTTTATTGCCTATATTGGTTAAACGGGGAGAATAGATAAGCAGATACCAATACGATTTTTTTGTTGGTTCAACTTAACCTAAATGCTCTAGGTTTTTGTCACACCTTACATATATGAATCACCCTGTTTCTTTCCAGACTAATTAGGTACCTACCTATCTATTTCATTCCGATAGGGTATTACAGTTTTACCAACTGTGTCTTTGCTATAAAAAAAAACTAAATTCACTATAAGTACGAAGCAATAATCCATTTAGGCATTGGTCATTAAATTAATTAAAGAACAAAGTAAGTTGATGGGCTTTTACTAAATTTAATACTAAGTATAGTAGTGTGTGCGTACTGTTGCTCCCTGATTATACTCCGCTTTTGCCTCTTACTCTATTTTATTCAATAATTGTTCTTATAGTGTACTCCAAAAGTCCAGAATGTAGCACTTGACTAGACAAGTGCTCTACGTTTCGTCCAACTCTAACTCCATCTCTAAACCTATACGATGGTATGGTGGAATACTGAAACACCTATGGATGACTGCAAAACCTAAAACCGGATAGGTACCTAACGCTCTTTGTGACTATATGTGGTGTTGATGGAATTAATAATGGTGGTTTAGGATTCGAATCAAATTATTCCAGACGGCTACGACACATTGGATTTCGCCCAGATTTCTAATAGAAGAGATTCCAACACCAACGGCACCACATTCAAAAGAGTCACCTCACCACACAATTATGAGCCAAACTTGTTTTCTCTGTTCCTCCTATTCGGTGGATGGTAGGCTTCCTTTCTAGCAATTGGAGATTGTGAATGCGCGCTATTGCTATGTGACAAAATTGCACTACAGCGACGTTGGCGACGAATGAGAATCCACCAGACCAGCGAGACCCCCTTTAAAAGTGTCGCTGTGTGTGCTAGCCTATGATTTGGTGGGACGATATTCTCCACCGCATATCTTATAGAGGGAGATGGTCGAGTGTAGGTATTTTTCGAGAGAAAATGGTGAGCAGAGTAAGTTTGTGTCTACAAAAAGTACTTTTTAACTATCCAGCTTCTTACAATAGTTTAGTCAATTATTTGACAATTTTACCGCATTGGTATACATATCAAATATACAGAATAAATTATTTTTTTATGTAATAATTTCTTCAAATTGACTTGGGACAACAATGAATTAAGTTGAAAGCTTTCAGCTTTAAACACATCACTAATGACTAAGTACATAGTTTTAAATATTTCAGTTTTATTATCATTTAATTTTGAGATGCAAGCAGAATAAGTAACAGAAGAGCTCATATTTTATTTTCATGAAATTTAATTTGAAACGATTTTAGGTATATGTTTTACGGTTACAAAAGCGAAATAACAAAACACCATTATTTTTAGACATTTTAAATAAAAAAAAACGTTTTCGTCAAGGAAAATAGGTAAATAAGTAGATTATTTAAATGCAGAACCCACAGGGAAATCTCTTTAACTTTGAAATTGGTAGATAGATATCTGTAATCTATTAGCTATCACTAGGTAGAATTTATAGATTTTTATAGTTTATATAGGTAAAGAGGGACAGGAAAGTGACCTACAAATGTCAATCAAGCATCCGGGTAAAATCGCATACCTACCAACTTTGCAAACTTATTTAACCGGAATCGTTTGTCTTAGATAGGGTAATGGAGGAAGTAGTCGGCCATTAAACTTTCTTATACGTTTGACTGTTTTTTTTAAATCATGATGTTCGAATTCTGAATTTAAATCTGAATCATAAAATTATTTTTCTACTTACTTAAGATGGCGCTTACAGTTACAGTCCATTATGGACTATGGTCTCAACCAACATACCTCTCCAGTCGTATTTTTCCTAGCTACCCACCTCCAATTTTGCATAGCATTTATTTTCCAGTTGACTGCGCCATCTGCCTGCTGCCTAGGTACATCCTTATGATTGATTTTGACCTATTTGAAATAAAAAAAAATTTAGACTTCATATAGTTATTTAAGTAGATTTGCTATAAAAACTCAACAATAAAAATGTAAATGAATGAGTTGTCCTGGTGTAGTTGGGTTTTAAACTCCAACAGAAGTCTTCAGTAGTTTGCCCCATTTCTAAATTCTATTTTTTTTTTTTTAATTACATAAACAAAGTTTTAAGCCAATAGTACGATAGATTTTGGAGCCAAGAATTTATTTGAAGGCGTTTTTTTAATTACCGCACAATCAAAGGGTTATAAATACCGTTATTTAATAAGACTTAACACGAGCGCGAGCGTTTAGTAAAATCTTATAGAACATGAATGGAGATACAGATGCACATATGGTTTTGAGTATATGAAACACATTCTACATTCGTCTATTCCCGATTTAGTACTAAATGATGAGCATTTCTTAAAGGCAAATTTTACGATTAAATTTATCAAGAAGATGAGCTGGCTTACATTTTTGTTGTAAAAGTACCCATATTTAAAAAAAAAGACGTGAAATATTGCGAAGGTAATCCAGCGGCGAAGTGAGGTGATTAGTGAAGTTAAGTTAGGTATACTAAAAATGAAAAGTCAGTTGTTTCAATGCAAATGCAATTCAAAGATATTCGCATTGCGGTTATTGATATTTTGACTTAACGACAAAAGACAACATTGATTGAAATGCTGTCAAGATCTGAATTTAATGAACTTATGATCTTATCTACCCACGCTTCCATTTTAGTTCTCATCTAAAGAAAAGGCTTTGTTAATCTGGAAACGAATATAAAAAGCTGATGTTAAACGATTTAACTGCTTAAAAAAAAGATCTTTGATAAGGAAAATAAGGAAAACAACCGGAGAAGAACGGAGTCATAGGGCACCACATCTCTTTATAAATTCTGGAAAGGTCTTCAAGAATGTTTGCCATATTTATAACTATTGCAGAAAATTCCCGAAAGTTAGTTAATCATTTTCGAAATCTCTTTGTTTATTTTGCTGGTTCTATCAACAGTCCATCTGTTGTTTTGAGGAGCAATCGGGGATGCGGCTTCAAAAAGCCATATCGAAATTGTAGAAGTTCTTTTTCTTTTTTATGTGTAAGGTAAGGTAATAAGGACGGCTACAAGGGAAGTCGACATTTTGCAAGGTTGATAATCCAATCAATACGAACCTCTTTCTGCATCCTTATTTAAAACCGTATCGGGTCGCATTTACTTAGGCTTTTCGGCAACTCTACTACTAATTTAACTTGTAATGTTGTTCTGGAACTTTGTATTCTTGATTGGCTTTTCGGATTGTCAATTTATGATTCTAAATTTGTATGACAGCTTTATTTAGTCTTAGGATACCTTTCGAATTTTTATGAAAACATGTTTTAAAGAATGCAACTGCGTAGTTTAATGGCACCAATTCCCGAACATCTCCAATTCTCGAAATCTAAGAAAAATTGGTATATTTTTGTTGTTTCTAGAGTTTGCCGCTTAAAAACTATTCCTACATGTAGGAACTCATACTGATTTAAAATGGAAACTTAAGAAACAATGAAAATTTAACGATTTTTCACAAAAAGTTCAAGAACTGGAGATGATCGGGAATAGGTACCACAACCCTACTACTATCACAATTTCTATCTTGAAAAATTTAATGAAACAGTAAATCACCTTTGAAAGCATTCATTTTTGTGACGTTTAACTCAAAACATCTTAAGTGTAAAATTATAGCGAATTGATTTTAACACAACGATTTCATAGATGGGAATACCTATTTCCTGAATTTTTTTCAAAAATGTTTAAGAATTTTTTCATAATTTCTGATTTATGCTTCATCCCGACCCCATTCCACCCAACAACCAAATAAACACCTGGCTATTTCATCTGATACTTATATTTCTCTTTATTTAAAAAGTAAATACAAATGATGATACGAAATAGTAGTAGACAAGTAGACAATTTACATTTACACAACAACAAAGTCTTAAATTCTCAAAAAGTATGCATTCGCTCTACCTTACCGATACTTGGTTTTCCACTCTTGTTTATTTTCTTTCCTTTTGATGCTGATCTCTTTAAAAAATCAACTACACAAAAGTATTCAAAGAGAGAACTGTCCCTCTCTCTCTCTCTAATAAAATTCAATATGGTCGCTTATCTATTTACTTGAAAAGACTTAACTGTATGTGTGTGTCAGCTCACCCAACCACTTAACTGCACCCATATATTTGTGGACACATTTTACAGTGTCACACGATTTTTCAAATCGGATAAGTACCGCTCCTACCGCTGCTACTGTCATTCCATAAACCTAACTGTGGCTGTGTTGGAGGAAAAATTCTTATTTATATATATGTATGTAGGCAAATATCATTCGGTCCAAAAACACACACTATCCCAATGCCTGAGGCACAAACGAATCACAATCACTCATACGGCACACGGGGTGGTAGTTGCCGTTGTCGTACTCGTTTCTTTGCATGTTTACTTATTCTTTTTCTCTCTTTCTTCCGACTTGGTTGGGTTTTGTTTAATCTTTAACGATAATAAGGAGTCTGTATTGGTGTGTCATTTCTTCAATCCGCAATGTAAAAAAAAAAAAGAGAGACACTTTTTTTACTTCAATTTTTTTTTGCTGGCTTTTTGACGCGGAGGGGGCGACACCTGACTTTAAGTTCTTGAAATTCTCTTTTTTTTTCTAAGAAGACTGCTTCTTGAGGCTTCGGGTCTTGTGTGTTATTTTGGTTAGGTGTGTGTTGACTGTTATAGATAGTTGGCCCCCTCTCTTTGACCGATAAAACTGGTCGTGTGCTACGCTTTTTTTTTGCGGTTTGGATGACCATCGCCATCGCCGCAAACTTTTGCCATCTTAATGGAGCCCCCAGTATCAATAGGTCCGTTCGATGAAACGCTTTAGACGGAACCCGCGGTTTTTTTCTCAATAAAAAAAAGTTTTATTTTACGAAAACCTTAACAACACTGAGACTGAGTACTTTTCGAAAGAGCGAGAGAGAGAGGGCGAGGCTTGCATATAGAAAACCCACACTGTAGTGTTTTGTAATCCGGGTACGCATCCCTAGTGACATTTTGACAGCAGCACCCTTACAGCAGGCAGAGTGTGGTGACAGAAAAGGACTTCTTGGGTTTTGCTGGTTTTTCTGTGTATAAGTGAGTGCTGATTTGTATATAGGAAAGTTTTTCTCTTCGTTTGTCACCTCCCTCTCTTTTTGAGGGATTATAAAACTCGTTCGTGTTAGTGCGTTGCTTTTTGCCTGGCCACTGTGTGCATTGCACAGAACAACGGCAACGACACAACAAAACTGCTCGGCTGGCTATGTAGTGCGGTGTATAGCTTTCGTTTTGTCATTGGCGTCGTCGTTGGCGCTGTGTCTCCGTTCTTGTCGTCATCGTCGTCGTTATGTCGTCGTCGATGTCGCCATCTCGTGTTGTCGTCGTCCTCTCTTTGACATTATATACTTCAGTGTGTTGAGTATATAGCATTTCCAGTTATATTCTTCTGTTCGTGTTTTTTTTTTTTGTTGAATTTTTGTCATCGTCGAGTGTCATTGGTCGAGTGAGTGAAATAAAAAAGAAATACCTACCTAGAAGAGAATTTAAAAAAAAAAAATTATCAAGAGAAAAAAAGTGCAATCGAGTAAAGTACATGAAACGGTGGGCGAATGCGAAGGACTGTGTCGCGTAAATTGGCATCTCTGCTCTCGGACTCGTTTAGCGACAACCAGCAGCACCTACGACAGTAGTTATCTACGTCCAGCTATATTAGTCGACGCGACACCATTTTTACTGCAGCACCAGTATGGATAATCTATAATAAACCTATGTTCAGTGTATCCTTGTTGCAGAAATGGAAATAATTGTCATTTGAAAAATCCAATTGGAAGAATAATTGTATCCCCTTTACTTCCCAATTAAACGCCATTTTTTACTTACAATTAATAAAATAAAAAAAGATTCGCTTTTCATCAAACTAACCGTGACCGTGTATAACGAAAGGCGTGTGTGTGTTTGTGATTTCGGTGGATGGATAAAAGGGTTAATTATTTTTTGTGTTCGTAGGTATTTTTTTTTTGCGACTCGCGTGGGAGTCAAAATAGCTGGCATGTGTTATTACGCTACTTTAACGACGATTATGCAGTTTAATTGTAACGCGGAAGAGGCGGATCGATTCGTGTGTGTACTTAATTAATGTTTAAAAGTAAATAATAATAAAGAGTTGTTTTTTTCTACATAATTATTCTCAACTACCTAAGTACCTATACCTTCCTTGTTATAAGAAAATAAATTAAGGATATCGAAAACGAATAACGCAAGGAAAGAATTTACTAAGTGGAGATATAATTTTAACCTAACCGGATCAGTTAAGTTAAATTTGTGAAACGTGGGAGTTTAGTTTATTTTCGTTACAATAAAAAAATGAAAAGTTATAATATTGTCTGTGATTTTAAATTTTAAACAAATAATTATTATAAAACATTTGACAAAAAGGATTTATCTTTTCTATTTACCTACCACCTACAAATATTTAACAACAATCTGCAACGGATGGTTTGATTGGAAATCTTTTGAATAATTGGTAAGCAAAATTTTATTACAACAATCGTTAATACCAACTTAAAATCTATCTTCCTGACTTGTTATTTAATTTATTCTTATTTTATCGTAATACTTGTTTCCTAAAAAATTAGTTTGTTTACCTATTACGTTGGGGAAATATTCTTAAAACAATAAGGATAACACTAGAAACCTATTTATTTACTTATCCCACTTGTACCTCAGAATATATTTAAGTAAATAAATAAACTGGAAATTCTCGCACAAAGATTGATTTTTGTTCAAATAAAGTTCAAACCCCGACGGCAAACGAAGTTTTTCTACCTAATTACCTTACATTCAAAAATCTAGTTTGTTATGAAGGTAATATTAGGTACAAAACTTTGTTATAAATCTAAGTGTTTATATGAACATAATGTAGATACATAATACTCCCTATGAGGTGTCTAATTATTCGTTAAGTGACATTTTATTATAGTCCAGACCAATAGTTCATTACAGGGTTTGAAGCAGGGTTGCGAGTTTATGAATTTAAAAAAACTCTAAACCTTAAGCTATTGACGTATGATTTGGACAATATTTAATTCATAAACTAGCTTCACCAGCTAGCTATGAATTGAAAAAAAATTAATTCATAAGCTAGTGAAAATCCCGACATAAAAAATTCCAAACTCCCAAAATACAAAATCCCGACACCGATATCCCTAGTTCATTTTATTCTATTACTGTACCTATTTGGTGATTTTGTATTTTGGGATTTTGTTTTCGGGATTTTGTTGTCGGGATTTTCACTAGCTTATGAATTAACTTTTTTAAATTCACAATTCACCAAATAGCTTATGAATTGAATTTGTTTTAATTCATAATTCACCAACTAGCTTATGAATTGAATATTTTTTAATTCACAATTCACCAACTAGCTTATGAATTGATTTTTTTTTTAATTCACAATTCACCAAATAGCTTATGAAATAAAATTTTTTAAATTCACAATTCACCAAATAGCTTATGAATTGAATTTGTTTCAATTCATAATTCACCAACTAACTCATGAATTGAATATTTTTAAATTCACAATTCACCAACTAGCTTATGAATTTATTTTATTTTAATTCATAATTCACCAACTAGCTTGTGAATTAAGAGCCAAGCTTAAGCTAAAAATTAATTAAACTTTTGCCACCCTCGTTTGAAGAAAGAATGAATTGTGAAAGTAAACTTAGGGTAAATGTAGATAGGTGCTTTATCGGAACACCTAACTTTTTTCAAACTTTGACTTGAATTATTTTGCTAATTGGAAATGCTAATTCAAATAATTGTAATGTTTCTAAAAGCTTTAAACTCATATTAATAACATTTTGTTCACATAGTTTTTAAGTATTTTACTTCTTATGTAACAATGTAACCAAGATTTTAAAAATACAAAGTACAATTTGAGCTGGTATCGGGACAGTGGAATATTAAATCCCGGACACTTTATTTTCAGTACCGATCCAGACAAGAATTTTTGCAAGTGTTCGTTCTTTCTTGGCCAGGATAAATTCATTTTCAATAAATCATGTGCGTTAATCTGTGAACTTGGCACCCGACTTTGGAAAACCGAGTTTTTTTGTTGATTCTTTAGATATTGGTTTGTAGTGGATTGTAGTAAATTTTTTTTCGTTTGTAGTAACTCAAAAAAAAAATTACGGGAATTTAAAAAAAACCGAGCACCCCGTTTTATCGGTACTCGAATTTAGTGATTGATTCTTGAAGACAATAGCTTGTAGTTGATTGTAGTGAACAAATTTTTATTTGTAGTTAAAAGACAAAAAAGTTTTTTTTTTTTAATTTTTTTTGTTTTTTTCAAGTTACTACAAACGAAATCAAATTACTGCACACGAAAAAAAAACAACGTTACTATAAACGATATCAAATTACTGCACACGAAAAAAAAAGTTACTACAAACGATATCAAATTACAACAAATAAATAAAATAAATAATGATACAAATTCTATATACTAATATGAAAATTAATTTAAAAAGTTTATTTTTTATATTAATTAATTTTTATAGTAACTTGATTTCGTTTGCAGAAACTTAAAAAAAAAAAAAAACAATTTTTTTGTCTTTCAACTACAAACGAAATTTTTTTTCACTACAATCAACTACAATTTGAGTGCCGATAAAACGGGGTTCTGGGTTTTTCTCAAAGTCCCGTAATTTTGTTTTGGAGTTACTAAAAACGAATTTTTTTACTACAATTCACTACAAACGAATATCTATAAGAATCAACAAACAAAAAAAAACTCGGTGATGAAAGAATTTCATTAAAGCAATCAATTATTTATCAAATTAACAATAAAGTCATTTGACACAATAAACGAGGGTATTAAACCAAATAACTCGACTTATTACTTTAACAAGAAAGTTAATTCAAACAACAAAATAGTACATTCAAATCTATTAAAAATTAAAAGATTAGATAATTGCTTCGGTGAATAATTTCTTTGTAATAAACAACAAAAGCATTTAATATCTTTTCATTTAATCAATTAACGAACCCAATGAACTTATTTATCGAAAAATATACATTGCTATCAATTAAAAGATTTGTTTATTCGATTAATAATTTCATTGGGATAACAAACGAGTTTATTAAAGCAATCAAATCTATGCATTAAGTTAACCCAATTATAAATTGTCTTAAAAAGTATCTTAAGTACTTAAAAGCAAAATGTTTTCAAAACAAAGTTAAAGCTGTTCAACGAATTGTATAGAATATTGAAGTCTGTTGATTGCCTTGAGTTTTGTAGGTACCTATACTGGTTGAAGCATTGAAGCCTTTTGACGGCATTTGACAGCAAATTTTAAGACCGCAAAAACAGGGTTTTGAAGACTTCAAAAGACTGGAGGAAAAGTCAAAAACAAATGCATTTTATTGCTTTCAACTTATTTTACTTTTTTATAATTGCGTAGAAATAATATATTTAAGTCTTCGAAATGAGAATTGGCTGTTGAATTTAAAAGAATGAGATGAAGAATTTTATTGCATTCCTGAGATTCAGTGAATGAGAGCATTTTTGAGGAATACAATACCAAAACATTACATTCATTTACAATTCTGGTTTTGGACCTTTAAGACTGTTAGTAGAAATGCTACTTATCATTTAATAGCACTTACTATGTCAATATTATAGTATCCGAATAGTGTGTCCCGGTGTAAGGAAACTAAAAAATTTAATAATTTTAGTTTTGTGCACATTTAATTCAAATAAGTAGGCACGAGTTCCTATACAACTTTTAAACTTTGAAATAAAGACGGTAGAAGATATGTGAAGGGACAGAAGTCCCCGGGGAATAAGTCCCGAAATCTTTTTCCGGGATTCTTGTCCCACTTCAGTGGCCCACTTCAGTGGAAAATAAAAGGGTTCGGGACTGACGTTCCACTGATGTGGGGCGTAAGTTCCGAAAAAAGAATTAAGAACTTATGTCCCATCTATATTCTATCTTTTATGATATATATGTTTAGAGAAGAATTTAGAAAAAATCGCATGAGAAACATGAAAAAAGCCCGCATAGTTACCACACGTTTTTTTTTTTTTTTTTTTTTTAAATTTAGAAAAAGAACTGAGGTATTATGGGGGGAGGGGCAGGCTGTTGAATCACAAACTCTCACCCACCTCAAATCCTATAGTGAGCCCACGCAGGTCGGTTGCATATATACCTCATTTTTTCTTAAGAACACCAACAAATTTCATATATGCAATTAGTTCTAGACTTGTCTCCTATTTTCGAAAATAAAAATTAAGAACTTAGGGACCCCTCTTAATTGAGACCCCAATCTTATTTCGGGCCTTATTTCCAATTGATGAGTCATTCCTTTTAGCGACTTTTACCCATGTGGAAAATATAAAACAATACCTATGCTAAGATTTAGGGTCACAAAATCGACTGGACGGAATTTTAAATTATTCTGGACGGTTTTCGAAAAAAAGCTTCGGATTTAAGGCTTCTTATCTGATGATAATGATTTTAAATAGGTACATTTCATTTGATTTCAAAAAAAATTTTCAGCAAACCATAAATTGGTCTGTGTCGAATCATAGTATCAAGAGTTGAGAGAAACTAGAACTTTGCAATTTGAATGCATGTCATGTAAAATATTAGTTCTCTGCTTAATTGAAGACCTAAGTAGGTCAGTCATCACAATTCAGTTGGTACGGAATAGCCAATTTAATATTAAAGACGTTTATTTATGTCATTTTCTATAGCGATTTATTAATCAATTGTCAATAAAATTCTTTTGTCAAAACCTACCTTCATTGTCTATATTTTTCAATTTGTTTGTGGTAAACTTATGATAGATATGTATGTTTTTAGTGAACATGAAAACCATATAGACAAAAACAAAACATTTCATTTACAGCTTGTGGCAGTCCAGCGTTGGACTGAACACATGTAAGCAATATAGGCAGCTGTCTGCGGCGGGACATTTTCAACGCTTACACTAAGATACAATGCTTCTTTTAATTGTTGAAAATATAAGTTTTGCCAATCGCGATTTATTCGTTCTTTTTGATTCATTCTATGTAGAAGATTGATGATTGCAATCAAACAAAAGCAAGTCAATTCAATCTCTATTTGTTTGATCAAATTGAATTATCAAAACTATAGGTAACCTATCATTTGATTGGGATTTTTTGTTTTGAACGAGACGAAGGACGAAGGACCAAAAATTAACCAAATCATAACAATATTTGATGGCATTCGAGTAAAATGGGTTGAAAATGTCGGCGCCTACTGTTGAGATGACGCCACATTTGTAGATTAGATTTCTTTTACACGCATTGTTTTGATCCTAATTATAATTCTAGCATTGGATTTTCGGTGGGATGGCTATTTTTCAATTCCAATGCAAATTATGGGGTTTTCTATTGGTCTTGATTTGTTAAGGTCTTAATTTTGAAATTTTTTGCCTTCCATTGACAAACAAAACTGTTTTTTTTTTTAAGGTTATTAAAAAGTAAAATGTGCTAATGGGGAGAAATGTGATAATCCGCCAATAAGTGGCAAAACGTGGCCACAAAAATGCATACCTTTAATGTTCCAACGATTTGTTTTTTATAACATTACCGTTTGCAGTTATTAAATTATATTGGTGCACTAAAAAAAAAACGGCATCTTAGATTTTAATACCGTATTAAAAATTAAGAATAAGATGCTTGCATTACAATATACATAAATGTACTCCTTTGCAATTCATATTCACTTAAGTACAAATATTATTCACACTTAAAAACAGATTTACATTTTTGTAAATAAAATTCAAGCGTTTAAAGAAGAGTAGGTATAGGTATTAATATTAAGATATAAAATCAAGAATGTTCACTACCAGTAACTAATTCAATCAAAACAAATTTTATTTCATTATAACAATAATTCATTATAAAGGCATTCATTTATTTTTATATAAAGTTTTTTTTTGTAATTAATGAATTTTTTTGATTTTTTTTTGAATATGTATAACTACTCTTCTTTAAACGAGGAAATTTGATTTACAAAAATGTAAATCTTTTTTGTAAATGTAAATCTTTTTTTGGTTGAATTTTTAATGTAATTTTTAATACTTTTAATACAGCGGTAATAAAATTGAAGATGGAGATTAACTGTACACCCATTTCTTTGAGACATTTCATGATTCGAAGGACTTTATGAAAAGTTCACAATTTTTGACAGTTACACGTCAAACGCCTTTCTTTAATCACAACTGAAGATACATACATATTTACAAAACGCATCCCGCCAATATTTTAACCCGAGAGTAATCCTAGGAAGTTTGCTTAAAAAGTTAAAATTGATCCAGCAGTTTCCATATATCAACTGCTTTTCGTATAAGGTGCAGCAACACACCCTAGGTACTGCTAGTATCAAATAAAACTCACACCAGCACTATTTTTATTGAGTAATTTTATTCTTGGAGATAATAAACTTAATAAATTGCTAAAAATAATCTTCGCACGTTATTATATTTGTTTCTATCAAAATCGTGCGGGGTTATCGCGAGAGTGATAATGATCTAAAAAAAAAAAAAAGTGATTTCATGTAACAAGTTGTAAGACAACACAACATTTTATATTTTTTTTTCTTAGATTCAAAACAAATGAAATTCATAAAAAAAAAATAAGAAACAATCTTAAAAATGTATCTTTAAAGTGTTTTTAAGACAAAAGCAAATTATATTAAGTTCCTTCATCATTGCTGTCGTGTCGCCCGCCGTCAGTAGTCACATGATTTGTCCCAATAAACTTAGTGAATCTACCTCCCACTGAAAGATGTCTGTATCAGTAGTTCAAGATGACACGACAGCCAAGAAAACGCTACCAAAGACCGCCAACGACGACAACGACAACCCACGTCCAAGTCCAACGTTGTCGTCAGTGTTGGTACGAACGTGAATGCGCTTTTCATTGGCGCAACAACAAATAAAAGTTTTTATTTATTTTTATTTAATTTTTTTTTTCTTATAAATAAAATTCTTTGTTTATATACATAGATACATTGAACATTGAACATTGCACACTCATTGCAGTTGCGTGTACAATCAAAGAAAATGTAAATTAAGCGCGAAACGCTATAAAAAGGTCAACACAAGGACGCTCTTTGTGATGATGAACAGACGACACGGACGGACGGTGTCTTTTGTCTTTGCAAAGTGTACAATTTAATTATAGTTAATAAATTATTGATTTTTTTTTATCAAATTATTTATGGTTTTTATGTCGCATAGTTGGCTGAACATCAAGTTCGAGAATCAATCAAAATGTCTTCTTCATCCGAATCTAAAGGACGAATTAAATAGAACTTTGAAAGAAAAAAAAAAATATTAGTAAACGTCGGACATTTAAAAAAAAAAGAAAACAATACTTGAATACATAAAGGTCGTTTCTTAGGGGAGCTGCTATAATATTGCTATTTTTCTACTGTGACTACGAACTTGTGGTTTTTTTCACACTTGAGCAAATCTTATGATCTCGTCAATGAGAACAATGAGCGTGCTCTGTCAAATAAATTAATACTTGGTTTGTTTATGTGTCGACGTTTGAGGTTTTAGTGTGTTTTTGTTAGTTTTATCACCATTTTGATTGGACACTAATTAACCATAACTAATGAATTATTATTTGGTTGTTAAGAAAACAATACTAAGATAGATAGATCCATATGTAGGCAAAATTTATTATATATTTTTCACACTAAAAATAACACATTCTTAATGCAATTGGTGGACATTTGTCGAAGTGAATTCAAAGTTTCAAATTAACCTAAAACCAGTCAAGGCTAAATCACTGTATAGTTGACACTTCATTGTGGTGGACATTTGACATTTTATACAGTGAACTATTCACTGTGCACATTTAATGTGGTAAATATTCCATTATGCTCAAAAAATGATTGTTTCTAAAATTGGAAGCGCTACGGATGTCAAAATTGGCACTAGGTACAGAACGAATTCAAAAAACAAACCTTTCAAATTTAAAACAACAGCTTGATTGACATTTTGATTGTGTCGGTGGGTGATGTCTGATAAAATAAGGAATTGTCTCCACAAAACATGTTAATTTTATTGGATTCTTAGATTTTGAGTAAGTGTGCCATTTCACAAAATTTTCCTTATCAAAGCAAAAAGGATTTTTTCTAATATTTTAGGTATAACAAATTAGACGAAATTAAACGAAATTAAACGAAATTCAATTGTTATGAAAGATAAAGTAGATTTGGTTATAAAAACTACTTTATTAAAAAAAAATCATAAGTAGTTGAGAATGGAGAAAATATTCCTTGCAGATAATTAAAACATCTTAGATACTTTTGTACAATCGTGATTCATGCTAATAACCCCACAGTTAATCCGCCAAAATCGGTGGGTAAAACATTTGAATACAATTGTATACCTGGCACTTAGTGCCACGAAATCACCTTCTGTCTAAGATTTAAGGCACAACTTTAATAGTCGGAACAGTGCGTACACGATCGTACGAAAATATCCGAATACACGCAAATTATATAGTGCGTCCATAATGTCGGATTTTTCAGGTTCGTTAAATTTTCGTTCACTTTCGCCTCCGTACGTAAGGAGCGATTCATAGCTAAGTTCACGTACGTAAATTTGACAGCCAGCCAAATACATAGGAAATTTGCTTGCGTTTGCATCCGACCATTATGGTGGACTCAAGGAACGGAAGGCACTTAAAAAAACTTGACGTAGAATTATGACATAAGCTTCCCTTTGCTTCTGACTATTATAGTTAGGCCTTTATTGTGTGCTTAAAGATAACGGGTGTTTTTTTTTCGAGGTATGGAACTTTAAGTTGGCATTACTTTTCAAGACGGCGACCGATTTAACAGCTGTCAACTGATTTATTCTCAGTTTGGTTTGGCAATTTATCATAAATAGACTCACGCCTGAACAACACTTGCAAATTGTATCGAATGTGCCCAAAACGAGATGGCCGTTGTTTCCGATTTTCATAAGCGAATTTTGATTAGCGATGAAGGGCACTTATGGTTGAATGGCTACGTCAACAAACAAAACTGCCGCATTTGGAGTGAAGTTAATCCTCAAGTGTATGTCGAAACACCGTTACATCCAGAAAAACTGACTGTTTGGTGCGCTTAATGAGCTGGTGGAATCATTGGTCCGTACTACTTCAAAAACGATGATGGCCACAACGTTACAGTCAATGGTGATCGGTATAGAGCCATGATTACTAACTTTTTCATTCCTGAATTGAACAATCATGATGTCCAGGAGCTGTGGTTCCAACAAGACGGCGCAACATGTCACACAGCTCGTTCCACAATCGATTTATTGAAAGACACGTTTGGTGACCGCCTAATTTCACGTTTTGGACCTGTGAATTGGCCTCCAAGATCTTGTGATTTAACACCGCTAGACTGTGTGATTATGTAAAGTCATTGGTCTATGCGGATAAGCCACAAACGCTTGACCATTTGGAAGACAACATTCGCCGTGTTATTGCCGATATACGGCCACAAATGTTGGAAAAAGTCATAGAAAATTGGACGTCCAGATTGGACTACATCCGAGCCAGCCGTGGCAGTCATATTCCAGAAATAATATTTGAAATGCAATGCCACAAGATTATTAAGTATCATTACTGCAGCGTGTTTGTATCTTCTTTGAAGAATTATTTTTATTTTTATTGTCATTTGTTTGGAAACTAAATTGATTAATAAGATTATATGGATTTTTATTATTTAAAGTACGAAGACAGAATATTTTTGCATTTGAAAGATTGGAGTGCAAAATATGCTTCTTTCTTCTTTTCAGGAATTTTTCATTCTTCAATTATATTGATAAAGATACGGGCACCAAACCACCGAATTTTTCTGATTTGTTTGTTTTATTTGTTGGTTTCCCACATGGAAATTCTATTCGGTAAACCAGAAGCGGTAGTGGTGGCTGCGGGTCAACTGCTGCACCAAATAAATCATTTGTGGAATCAGAGTTCCACAAATGGCGCCCAACGTGGGGTCTTTCAAGGTTTTATTTACTTTTTCTCATTTTTGAAGTTTCTTCCGAAACTCTTCTTAAAAGTACTTTTTATATACATATTAATTATTTTTGTCTGTGTATTAGAAGTGTGGTATAAGTATATGAGACGTGTACCATAATGCCCAAACTTGAAAAAAAAAAAACAACCCAAACTATTCTCAGAAAGCTATTTCTCGGACAAATTCTAGTTTACAGGCATGCTTACTCCTACGTGTGTCGTTTCAAGAAATATGAGGTACGAGCAAAGTCTTGAATTAATTCATCATGTCTTTGCACATTTGTTTGGAATCCCGTATAGGTGCACTTTCTAAATGCACACAAAGCTTTAATGATAAAACAAACACATGACTAAGTGTTTTTCAACTTTTAAAATAGGTAACATGTATATTTAATTTTGTGTTTCACATTAAACGAACAAACTATGATTATTAATCAATATTTAATCTATTTGATAGTATATAAAGTTGTACCGTAACTAGCCATTTAACTCATTTATATAACAGTATAATAATAATATTATAACTTATCACCGTCAGAAAACCGTTTTTATTTATAAATGTGCACTAGTATGTTTTAGTTGATTTCGATTTGAGAGCTGATTAAAAGTTTAACAAGAGCTTTCTTTCTTTCTGTAAATTTATTGTTCAACGCTATCTTCTGATGAATTGAGTGTAAAATGTTTCTTCGCTATATCAAATAAATCCTCTGTGGAACCTGGCGCTTACAAATGGCGCCCAACGTGGGGTCTTTGATAGTAATTTTTTCTCACATTTTTCGAAAAAAAATGTTAGCGGTCTAATCTTTTCTGCTAAGGAAATAAGTAACTTTTATATAAATAATAAAACGAAACTTCATAAACTTAGGTTGAGTTTAAAAAAAATAAAAATATAGGAACAGATCAGATGACAACATATCTAATACTTAGCATTTATGAATTCGTATTTTACTGTTTTTCAAACCTAACTAGCGCTTCATTAAAATTTTACAAAACAATTTTTTTTCCATATACCTATTGCAGGTTTTCGTCAATTACAAGTTCTTGGTTAAATCTTTCAAAACCAAGTTGCGATTAATGTTCAAAACAAACAAAACAATTTTTGAAACATTTAGCAATCACAAAACTGTCCATAATGGCAAAATAACGGAGCTTCGAAAATAATTACATTAGTACATTACTATAAAGCTGTTCCAAGATCCAAACCCGAAACAGAAAAAGTTTTTGATGTCCAGTGAGAACATTTATGTTCCGAATTTGTCTGACTAATTTTATGAGCCTTTTTGAAGAAGTTTTAAACTATAAAAAGCATTTTTTTTTTTAATTGGTTTTGAGTTAGAACATTTTAGAGCAGATTTTTTTAAAAAGGAAACAATTCTTGTGGGTTTGAAATAATCTGGTTCTGACCTGCAGATTTCTTGTTGAACAAAACTTTTTTGTCTAAATCTGAGTTCAAAGTTTGATTTATTTTCAAGACAGAAAAGTTAATGTGAACCAGAATCAAATGTCAAACAAACACTGTTAATTAAATGCTGTGATCACTTCAGCAAGTATACGCAAGCTTTTGGAGAAAACTGCGTTTTAATTCGTGAAAACATTAAAAAATTCCGAAAATGATATTTATAAACAAAAAAGGGTATAAAATTGTTTACAACAGGCAAGATGGTTAAAAGAAAATACATAGAATCGCACCCTGTTAAACAAAAAAATTTGATGACCAATGAACTGCCAACGCGAACTCTAGTCATAATCTTAAATGGCTTAAAGAAAATCGCAAAGTTTGGTTAACAAAGAACATCCAGAAGCAAAAGTCAAACCAATAATTTAAAATAATTGTCTTTTATTTGCATATTTAAACTTCTTCAAACAAAAATAACTCTATCTACTTTGCTTGAAGCTCATAAACTTAATTACAACTTCAAAATTAATCACTTTGTTTAATTTTAAAATATAAAATGACAAGACCAATTAATATTAATAAAATAAAAAAAAAACAGCATGTTACCATTTAACCACTAACTGCAACAGATTATGAATAAATTTACATTGTCCCATCAACACTATTGTAATCTGTTAATAAAAAAAAAATAGAAAGATTCTGCTTAACTTCAAAAAAAAAAAAAAAAATATTAACATCATTTCTTAAACAAAAACTAATTTCACTTTAAATTGTGTGAAAATCTCTTATGAAAATAAAAATAAAAAATCCACAGATTGTTTTGACTAGAAATTTATTCATAGATAATTTTTTAGCAAATTCGTCAAGGTTTATGTATATCTAGATACTTCGTCTACTTGGGTTTCTATAGTGGGAAGATTTTGTTCTGTGTGTAGGGCTTTCTTATAAATGAAACCTATTAACAATGGTAATTTTTTTTTTTTGAGTCGGACGAATTGAATAGGCTAACTAGCTGCCTTAAGCATCATCATCATGGGATAGATGGATGGCAATAATTATTGTTCACCACATTTGTCCATTTAATTTGCTTTTTGCATGCTAATGGCAAATTTGTTTTTTTTTATATGCAAAGGGTATAGACTTAATATTCGATCAGATGAGCGAATGAATTGTTTGGATTTGAGTATCTAAGTGAACGCAAATGAGTTAAGAAAAGAGGCGGTGACATTGTTTTTTTTTTTTTAATTTAAAAGCTTTTTATTAAAATTAAAGTTTTCAATCTAAAGAAAGGCACTTATAGATTTGTTGTAACTTAGGTAATTACTTTAGTTTCTTACATCATTACAGGTAAAGTCTATCTATAATAAAATAAACTTTAAGTTATTTTTTATTAATGGAATAATTATTTATTGATTAGATACTTTATAGATACAACATAAGGGACATTAAAGTAAATGTTATGCTTTCCCACATTCAATGGAATACACCAGTATGGACAGGAGCGGATCAAAGTCTAGTATCATTATGGGCCCTACATTGTTTTGGCGTTCTGAAGTAAAATATTGACCCTCATCAGTAAGAAATAAAGCAGGTGGGATGGTTCACCGGAAAAGATGTTTTCATAAATTTCATTTATCGATAAATTCGGTAGTGTGAGGTTCTTTTTCTGTGAAAAACCGCCAGAAGGCATCGCTGTTCTCGTTCCAAAGAGAATATCACCGATGAAGCCGAATATTGAACATAAGGTACACATTCGTCTGTGCAGCTAATTTTGCTAAAAGGCTTGAAGATATTTTATTAGAAAGTGCAGAAACTCCATTTGATACTGACTGCAGACCGTAAATTATGTTTAAGCTATACTCTCTAGAGAAGCGCTTTCTTTAAAAACGCCTTGGATAAATTTGTTTAAAATTCATCGTTAGCGACGATGCTCATTCATTAGAACGGTATTTCCGAAAGGTATCAAAATGTCCTTCGATCTACTTACTTAATTAAGATCAGACGCACAGTATACAGGATGGACTACGGCCTAAACCAACAAAACTTTCGAGTCAGTTCGATCCCTAGCTAGTTGCCCCCTGTTACACACACCGAGTTAGTTGAGGTCGTTCTCCACGCGTAAGTTTAAGCGCCAAATAAAGGGGGGTTTCATCTACTTTTGCACGCAGCAGAATAATAGTTAGCCACAGATTCGAAAAATCTTCAAGCTGGTGCGAAGCTGTCCATATACTTCCAATCCCAGCCATCTTAACCGTTGTATTTTTAACTTTTTTACAAGAGGTGCTCCTTCGCATTCCTTCGATACACATACTGAGCCAGAAGTCACCCGAAGAATCTTCCTCCCACAGCCTCCGTTTTTAACAGGGTTCATGATTCTGCCCCATACGACAGGACCGAGATGTTATAGGTCTCATATAATATATTCTTGACTTTCTGAGAGAAGTCTTTACTATTTAAATGCCTTTTAAGACAGCAGAAACAGTTTTTTTCTTTTTTGTATTAATATTTTTTCATTGATTTGCTATGGTAAATGCCTGTTCAGGATAATCTTCAGCACATGGCGCTAAATTTCCAAAAAGATAAAACGTCATTAAGAATACAAATTTGCATTTGGACATAATCGACATATACACCAATAATAACAATCGATTTAATTTGCCTGCAATACAGGTTATCCTTTTTTGAGCAAATGATATTCAAAAAGTGAGCCACTTGAACGAAACAAGATTACACATTGTTTGAACTTATCCGTTTTCTTTTTTCTTTCTATTATTTGACTGTAAAAGGATTATTATTGCATTGTGTTTATATTTTCATTGTTGCAGATTTATCTTTGAAGAATTATTTTTGTCCTTTTTGTTGTCATTTGTTTGGAAAAAGAATTATTCATAAACAAGATTATATTGGCTTTTATTATACATAGAATATTTTTGCATTAAATTTGTGTAAAATTTGCTGCTTTTGAATTTGTAAAAAAATATTTATTTTTATTTATTCTTCAACTATTGGTAGAGATACAAGCGCCACATTTCCGAATTTGTGTGGTTTGTTTGTTTTAATTGATTGTGTCCCACATGAAAACTCAGTTTGGTAAACAAGAAGCAGAAGCGGTGGCTATGGGTCCCCTGCGCTGGTGTCTTCTGTAAAATCATACTCCTACAAATGGCGCCCAACGTGGGGTCTTTGATAGGTATTAATTATTATTCGTTCTCCTTTGTTAAAGTTCCCTCCCAACATAAATAACAAAACGCATTAACCTCTATGGACTTCGGTTCTGTTTAGAAAAGTAAAGATCTTTCGAAAATTTAACTTGACCGGCCTCGTTAATAGTTAATAAAAAGTTTGTTGAAAATAAACATGGAAACAAAAACATCCCCTCATTTTGTTAAGGAAGGTGTGTAATATGGTTATTGTGACTGTTAAGCAATACAAAACCACAATTTTATTGCCAATTGATGAATTAGGATCGGAGGACATAAAGCTCCTACCAGACGGTTCAGTCGCTTCAATACACAGTTCGCGTGACATATTAAACAGAACTCGTTCTCTGTTGGTCTGGTTTGTCGTTTTTGCGATTTCACCTGGTCGGGGAGATCTTTCGATTTGAGTTTCCCAGCATTCATTTCCTTACAGTTTTCTGAAGTAACGAGTCTATGAAAACAAACCAAAAACTCTAAAAACATCAAATTCTATTTGGAATCAATGAAACTATTTTATTTTAATTATAAACCACTCGAACCCCCTTTTATAACTTTTCATTTTTTGTGTTTCTTTGTGCTTTCCGTGAGAATAAATTAAAAAGGAACGCCACGCCGTTGTTTATCCCCATTTATATTTCAATGTGTAACAGAATCGGGAAACTGTTGCTCTTTTGAGAAGATTAAAGGTAATGGCCGGTATCACTTAGCTGTGTTTGTTCGTATGAAAAGTTTTCTATAAACCAAGACGCGGCACTATACTCGTCTATCATTTTTAGTATTTAGTACTAATTTTGACAACCACGCGTTTTAACTTTATCAGACCTAAACGACAACAAGTCTTATCTAATTGTCTGTCAATTTGAATTTAACAGCAATTATTGTGACAAATCAAATATGTAATCTGACCTTTTCTATATATCCTGCGATACCAAAGTACCAACATACACTTTCAATTCAAATCAAATCCAATCCAACCTACAACATAATATATATAAAAAAAAAAAAAATAAATATCAATAACTATCTGCCTCTCCTTTTGTTCTTCTTATATATGTATTATGTTGATCGACAAAATGCCAACATTCCTTTAGGCAGGTAATTTTTCTTCCTGCCAAACCACCTTCACATAATTAACTTCATTATAACGCCCCATTTGCTTTGCATTGCCGTACCACATCGACATCACATGACAGAACGACAAGTCGACGTTCAGCCATTTCTGTCATTTTGTTTCGCTGTCGAACGACTAACGTCATCGGCGACGTCGTTTTTGCTGTGTGTGACTTGACTCCTTTTCCAGTTGACAATTACCGCGAAGGATGTCGAGGTGGACTTGATAGCAATCGTTATATGGCGATATGGTGATGGTGACGATGATGATTACCGTAATGGAACGGGTGAAAAGAAGTTTGATGGTGGGTATGGTAGTATAGTGTGGTGGTGGTGTTGCAAGTGCCTTTCAAAAACATGTCAGACACGACATTCCGGCTGCCACTCAATCTGTGCTCGACGCTCCAATGTGTGTATGTATGTTTCACTCTTTCTCGGTTTTATACTCACCAATTTGTTCGCCAACTTTGCCCTCTGCCCACTTCTTCATCACCACATCGACAATAACGACACAACAACGGACGACAACGACTTGGAACTGTAATCAAGTTTTCGATTTTGTCGATTGTCAAATCGGCCTCTGACAGTTTCAATGGAGGAAATGGTGCCTTGTGGCACAACAAAGCAAGAGTGAATAAGAAAATCAATCGAACACAAGTACCTTATGTGCCCGCGTATATCGTAGTCATGCCATGGGAACAACACGATTGGTTGTCATTTTGTCAACACACACAAGCCAGACACATATGCCATGAACGTAAACGAACCATGGGAATTCTGCGGCACCAGCATACTCCACTTGAGGGCAGTTCAATCGAATGCGAATGCCTCCTACACCGGCAACGTTGCGCGTTGCCTCTACTTTCATGTCACTCTTCGATATCAGTGCAGTGCACGCATGCATTAAAATCTTTCTGCTTCCTTGAAACCCCTGCTTCCACTTCTACTGTAATTTCGTGTCACTTTGACGTTTGAATGGTATGCGAATCGAAAATGAAGTCAACTTTTGTAGTCGTGCCACTTTATATCGATCACGGAACAAGTGTTGCACCGGCACCATCAAGTGACTCCCTCTCCATGTCCCCAAGCAAGAACAACAAAAAAAACCAGTTCGCAGAGTGAGACTTCGATTTGAAAACAATCAACTAGAGCTTGAAGTTTTGAAATCAACAATAAGAAAAAAAAATAATTGCACTGCGACGAAGAGTTGAGGAGAATTTGACCTTGCACATCGAGAGTGGATCTGGATGTGGATACTTTGGCAACACTACCATAACTCATCAGCATCACTCAAAATCGGACGGATGGACCATCCGGTGGAAGAGAGAATATCCATCCATTTTTCTTGAGGAGGACCCTTCGAGTGCGGTTTTCGTTTCGGATATAGTTCCATAAAACAAGACCAGTTATTCGCGCCATGCGCACTCGTTTCACCATCATCCAGACTTCAAATTGCATCTTCTGCATTTGATGGTATGGATGATGGCGGAGATGTTAGCGAAGAAGAACAACTGCCATCCATTCGTGTACAACGCGACGCGACGACGATGATAATGGTGACCGTCTTGGAGTTGCGGAGATCAGCATCATCATCATCATCGGTACGTGATGTGTGAGACCTTTATGCTCGTTGTTGCTTATTCCGTGGTGATTACTGGATGTGACACTGCAAACTGGATGTTGTTATGCATGAAATGGAATGTGAAGAAGAAGAAGATTGTATCATGTCATGGCATATAGGGTGACAGAGAGGGAAACAAAATTACAGATTGATGGTTATATATATACGTAGCACCTGGGGAGAAAACTGGTCGGTCGGTTGGACAGGGTTTTTATCATTGAGGAAACTTTTGACAGAATGTCTTTTTTGATTAAATAATCATTGAACAATCATTTTAGGTTTTTTTTTATTTGATTTTTGAAAATAAATAAGGGTCGCCTTTGAGGAAGATGATTTAATGGTAATTGGTGCGTTTATTTCAACGATTTATTTGGGTTCTACCTATAAATCAAACACATATTCCTGGATGCCAATTTTATAAAAAAAGAGTATTTCTTTTTTCAATTGTCAACAGTTATTTCGATATGGTTTACAAAAGGTTAGTACCGGAAGCGGGATTCTACAGCGCCTTATATAATATCTATCTAGTCAGCTGGATCTCTCGATTAAGATTCTTAAAACGACGAAGATCTTCTTAAACCTAAACTTGATCACTCCATCAACGATGAGGCCTGCTCAATTTCTGGTTCCATTTGGATTGTTCCAACTTTGAGACTAGATGTCCGACTTCATGGTTGTATCTCCTTCGTTAGATTTTTTTGCAGATTTGTCGGATTTTTGTCCGGAATACCCTATGGAAGCCTTTTACTTACTTACGTAATAAAAGTTGCTCTACAGTCCGACTTAGCAGGGCCTCAACCAACAAGCTTCTTCCAGCCGGCTCGATTTCTAGCCAGCTGTCTCCAGTTTTTCATGGCAATTTGGTTGGGGTCTCCTTCTGCGTCCCACCAGCTGCAGTCTACTCCCATACACTGCCGTCGCACAGGGTTGGATTCAAAGAACTTCCGGGTGGGAGCATTTGTCTCCATTTGCTTTTTCAGAACCAGCCACCTTAGTTGTGTTCCTGTTGTGACAAGGTCGTTGTTGCTGTAGAGTTTTTTGAAGCCCAGTTCAAGATAGCTTTCATCAGATTTGGAAAAGGCTCATGTTTCTGCACCACAAAACAAGTCTTCTTGGTTCTTCTCGATATGGACTTATTCCTCATTCCTCGATTTGTAACTATTCAATAGTCATGTTCCGAAAAAGTCTACTAAAAGATTCTTTTTGTCCTCTTTACTGCGTCTCATACAACACCCATTCTGCTCGGTTCCAACTCGAAACAAAAGAAACAGACCAATCCAAATGTTTTTTCAGATACAGCATTTTATCAGTAAAGTATCTCCTGACATGTTTTTACTCGGCAGTTAATACCAAATTGATTCTCATCCTATAGTGGAGTAAGCTGGAGTTATTATTTTCTTGATTTCATTTTCGAAGGAGTCGGGTTCCTTTTGTTTCTGTCACATGGTCACAATTTTAGAAACAATCGATAAGTCCTATATTAAGGGTATTGGATCACATAACCATTAAAGAATTTTATTTTTGCGAAAACGGCTCCGACGATTTTTACAAAATTTCTTTTGCATGCATCTTCAAAATGACGAAAAGCCGATATTAAGGTAAAGAGGTTTAAAATATTCAACAGAAGCCGTTAATAAAACGATTCATGTAGTGTTTTCTCAGTATATACCTAATTGTTCTTCCTAAAAAGTGGCGCCCAACGTGAGGCCACTTTAATTAATGATTGAGATATAGTTTTTTTCGTTTGTTTATCATAAAGTTAGTTAGGTTGGCTTAATTTTATAATAATGAAGCACCGTAACTGAACCATATTTGAGCTGTTTTTATTGAATTTTAAGTCGTTTTGACAAGAACTTCGGGCGATAAGTTCTCGTTCTCTTGTTGTATATATTTGAGAGATTGAGAGAAAAGCAGGCAGCCATCAAATCAGACAACATTGCTAGTTAGTGCAAATCGCCATAACAATGTATTAAACCACACAGACACCACCTTTGGAGGGCGGAAACCGCATCGCACGCTATACATACTATAATGAAAGGTCGTGAGTTAGAAAAAAGTTGCTTGTTTCGAAATATTGTTCAGGCTGCTGAAAAAGTTAACATACTAAAAGTCCCGACGTCTAGAAGGTGAGCCGGGAAAAGGGAAGGGTCATAAGGGCCCTTTTTTTATCTTTCGCTTATAGCAAAAATATTATTCGTTGCAGTGGAATGTTCTGCCAGATTAGATTACAGCTCATAAAATTTAGTACAACATTTTGTTATTTGATTTTTTTTTAAGTCTCAACCGTTTGCGAGCTACGTGCATCGCTTAAGAGAAAATTCTTACTCAGGGATTGTGAAAGTAATTTGTTAAAAAAGAAAAGAGGACATTGGGAACACAATTTAGTAAAAGGAGGACAAAAAAAAAAGAAGAGAGACCAAGGTACCGAAAGAAAGGACTATCCTCTCAAAAAGAGGACGGATGGTCACCGTACTTATAGCGTTAAATCCGATAATGCTATATTTTACTTTTTTCTCTGACTAGGAAGCCTGCCCCGAGCACATGGCGTTTTGTATGACAGCTGTAGTATACGTCATATTCTTTCTTCTGTAAAACACCATTCCCTGTCCATCTTATGCTGTTATGTCAGCTATATATTTTGACAGGGCATTAGCTAGCTGCTGAGCAGCTCGAGCTCTATAGAGCGATCCATAAGAACATTCGTAAATCGTTTTGCCGTTTTCGTTGCGTGAGTTATCGTCGTAAGATCAGTCCTTTTCCGAGGCTTGTTGTCGGTTTCGTAATTCTCTTAATTTTACGGAACAGGGAATTAACCTGTTGCCAACCTGAGGAACCAGCCTGATTATATTAGCCAAACCTTTTTTAAAAGGCTTTTTACTAGCGGCCGCCGCGAAGAGACACTTCCACCAGTCCTTAATAGTTACGGCACGTGCATGTTTTCGTATGCTACATGTTATTATCCCCCTATTCGTCTGATAGCTGACCGCCCTACAAATTTTTAATACTGTGTAAAAACATTTTCCGGATGTAAAAAACCTCCACTTTAACCATTTGTTTAGTTTTGTGTCCAATCTCTTCTGACTTCTATATAATTGTATATTATGCATACAGTTATTCTCTAATATCAGTTATTACTTTTTTCCAAAGCTAGCAACATTTCTTCTAAAATATTCTTTCGCCAGTGATCAAAAACCAATCTACATCTATCCATTAAATAATCACTGTATCTTTATACCTCAACCACTAATGACTAGCTTCCTTTTTTGAACAAACAAACTGAGAGTTACCCATTTCCAGTAGCATTTCACATAATAAACATAAATTTAACCCTCTGAACAAAGTAAAACCATAATTCCATCACCAACATCATTCAAATCTAGCAAAATGTTGCCTCACTTTTCCTTTTGTAGTCGGTAATTGGTTTCTAATTCAAAAATCAATTTGGTGACCAGCGTCGTGACATCAAATATGACTTCCAAGGTTACAAAATATTTAGAATGTTTTTTTTTTATTTGTTATTCAAATAACATTTTTGTCTCCAAAATACGAAGAGACACTGAGGAAGAGGAAGCTGGTGCTAACAAAATAATCAAATCACTAAAATCAATCTAACAGGCTCTTAAGTATTATTCCACTGTGGTTATTGTAATTACTTGTATTTTGTTTTGTATTATTAACCATTTATCGCGCCTTGTTGACCATCAACGAGCATCTTAAAATAATCATATAAGACTCATCTTACCCCACTCGCTGCTTCAATCATTTGATAGCCCATTTTTTACACAAAAGAACCCAAAATCCCACATGCACGGTTCGAACAAAAAAGTATCTAAAACGTCTCGCGACAATAAACTGATTGATGGACATAGCAACAATTTTCGTTAGGTTGACAAATCGTGCCCGCAGCCTTGAGGATCACAAATGATGATGCTGCCTGCAGTCAATATTTTTTTTTTGAAAGATCGTCAACACCAGAAAGACAAACATCTATAGCGACGATGATGATGATCGATTTGACATTAACAGTAAAACGAAACGGCGCGTTTGGAGTATCTATTATCTGTGCGATAAACTTTTGACAAAACGCCGAGATGTATAGGTACTTAAGATCTTGTTAGCGAGTTTTTTTTTTTAGGAAAATAATAAAAAAAAAAAAAAAAGTTGAAGAGCGAAGAGGAGTTAAATACACGTTTGCATTGCTAACAAGATTAGATACGATAAAAAAATGTGTTATTAATCGTTTTGTAAGAATTGTTTGTATATTTTTAGATTATTTTAGTTTTTTTTGTTTGTTGATTTATTTGTCATCTTGTTTGGCTAAGTTAATTTTGATTTTTGACAAACCATCATGATGGATTGATAAAATTTTCGGAGGTCAAAAAGCAGGAAGTTTTTAGCTTAGTGAGAGTTTGATGGCTTTTCTATAAATTTGCAACTCAGAAGTAATATTGAGGCCAATAAACTATTAAGGTCTTAAGAATTTTGTGCTTAAGTAATGGTGGAATTATGGGCGAATAGATATTTGATAAGTTAACTAAAACCAGGGTTTTTTAATTGATCGACAAGAAGAACTTATTTCGAAACTTCAAAAATTTGTATTTTGAGAATTTTTAAAACAAAAACGATGGCAATCTATGCAACTTTTTAAATTGATGCATTTATTGCGAAATAGAATGGCAATACACTTTAAATTCCTGGTAAAAAAAGCAAACCCGACATTCTGATTAGAATACTGTTAAGTTTTATCTAGGTTGTTTTTTTTTAAATAAAACTTATTTCCGTTTAAATACAACTCACTTTAGGTCTTTTCACTTTTAATTCCACTTAATATTTCAAACACTCTTTATTTCCTTTTTACTTTCTTTATTTTAAATTCAAACTTTATCACTTTCAAATTACCGACTTTTACACGACTGTTTTCAAATTCAAACTGATTTCTTGCCGCATGGTGCGCTCGTATTTATAGTGGCTGCACCATTCAGCACTCCGCTTTAGAATCTTCTAGTACAGTGCCAGTCAGAGACTTCTGGATCTTTATAGTTTATAGTCTTTCGTTAAAAAAATGGCGTTTCGTTAACTGCCTTGTACAGCGGCGTTTGTAGCTGTCACTTAAAGTTGGAATCACAATGGTGAGTTTACGCATCGTAAAACAAAAAAAACAAAAAAGAACAGAGAACATCTTATAGAACACGTTACAATACTAATAATCAATATAATGCAACAGATCAAAATTTAAGATAATTTGGTATTAGCGAAGCCATCAAGAACTAAATACGTAAGTAATTTTCCAATTTTCGGTTTTGTACAATTCTAAATGTTGAAAACAATGTTGTTACAATGTTAAAATCTTTTCTAATGAAAATAGTGTTTCCTAATCGCTCATAATCTCCACACATGATTAATTTTGCGCTATATATACCTAAAGAATTGACAGATTTTCGCTGCATTATATTTATTATTTATGAGTTAGTTATTCGCACATAGAATAACTACTTTTAATAAAAGCATTACAAAAATTTAAGTTTTGAAAATTAATATAAATTACCTAATTTTCGCGCGTATTCATCTGCAGCAAAGGCGAAATCATTCTATTTATGTATAACTTTTACATAATTCTAATCATTAAAGCATGAACAAATAAGTTTAAATAAAATTTTAGAAAAATTTAGCTAGTAAAATATGAACCTAATAGAATATGCACGTATTTGGTGAAGGCGAATAGCTTATAGTTTGCAGCTTTTTAGAGCAGTTTTTTTTTTCGTGTAATTGGAAAACAAAGCAAAATTTTATTTATTATTTAATCGTTTGATACATGTTGCTGGACGCTATAACTATTCATGTTAATTTGATAAGACTGCGACTAAATAAATGATAACTAATTTGACAGATGGACGAAATCACCTGTCAAAGTTTTAGTAAACTCTTATTGGAAAACTTTTATAAAATTATATATCCGTAGAACTCGTATAATGAGTAGTCGTCAGAAATTGTAATATTGTATCTAGTTGGGCGACGTACTTGGAAGCTTAAAAGTGCTTTAGATGACAAAATGGAGGGACTTTTCCACCGAATCAATTCCCATACTTTCGCTCCGTAGAAAAGAAGTGCGATTGAGAAACGTTATTTCTTTAAATACCAACTACCACACGGTACACATTGCACGCTTAGCTTCCGCTATTTTTGCTCGGAGGTGTTTATTTAAATTCCAATTTGGGGTAATCAAGACTAGCAGATACTTATACTCCTTAACTATTTCCACTGTTTGAATTTTCATTTTTTCCATTTAGTACGATCTCCATCCGCCACTTCAAAAAATCATTATTTTTGACTCCCAAAGGTTAACCGATAGGTTGCAGATTTTGCAATCGCGTTGAAGTCTATTCATTATTAGCTGCATCTTTTCTTTCTATTGATTTGGCTAGGAAGACTATATCGTCAGGGTACATGAGACCTGGATGAGATTTTCCACTCAGCACTATACCACTTTTCACTGTTTCAATAATGTAATTTAAATGTGTATATATGTATAAAATGAAGATAAGTGTACTTAGCACGCATCTTTGCTTAGCTCAAATCTAAATAACGGGTGATTTTTTAGCTGGTTTGGTTTTGGCAACACTGGTTTTGACAGCTGACGTGTGTTTAGTACCTTGTGTCACTGTCAAACAGCTTCAGTTTGGTTTGCAATTTAACCATGGATCGTCTTACAAATGAACAACGCTTGCAAATTATTGAATTTTACTATCAAAATTCGTGCTCGGTTCGAAATGTTTGAAATGCTTTTTTATCGAAAAATTGTGTTCAGCGATGAGGCTCATTTTTGGTTGAATGGGTACGTAAATAAGCAAAATTGCCGCATTTGGAGTGAATATCAGCCAGAAGAATTGCAACAGCTACCAATGCATCCCGAAAAAGCCACTGTTTGGTGCGGTTTATGGGCCGGCGGCATTATTGGGCCATATTTCTTCAAAGATGATGCGAATCGCAGCGTCACTGTCAATGGTGAACGCTACCGAGCGATGATAACAAACTTTTTTTTGCCCAAAATGGAATTCTTGACTTGCATATTATGTGGTTTTAACAAGACGGTGCCACATGCCACACAGCACGCGAAACAATGGCGCAATTGCGAGGCGAGTTTGGTGAACAGTTAATTTCACGTTTCGGGCCGGTCAATTGGCCGCCTAGATGGTGCGATTTGACACCATTAGACTATTTTTTGTGGGGGTATGTCAAGGCTAATGTCTATAGGGACAAGCCCGCTTCGATTGACGCACTGGAAGCCAACATCCAAGCATTCATTCGTGAGATACCGGCCGATATGTGTGAAAGAGTATGCCAAAATTGAACTCAGCGGATGGGCTAACTGAGACGCAGCCGCGGTCAACATTTGCATGAAATTATCTTGAAACATTAAATTGCAAGGTTCAAACTATCGATTCAAATAAATATTTCATTCATTTTTTCGAATTTTTTGTGTTTTTTTAAAAAAAAAGTTCTAAACCTCTTAAAAAATCACCCGTTATAAACCTCACGCGAAAGCTGTTATCCCTCCCAAACTCGCACCACGTTTTCTTTATACATGGCTCTAATGACTGAAATGATTTTGTTGAAATTCCATACTTGTAGAGCTTATAGAAGAGAACTTCCCGAGGAATGCTGCTCGAAAATCGACAAAAAAGGCATACAGCTTTTTGCCGTTCTTCTTGTAGATTTCGGTGATATTTATTAAAGCAAATATTTAATCGACTGTACCAACAGTAATTTTTACTGAACCCTGCTTGGAATTCGTTCAAAATCTCATTGAGCTCAATCCAATCGCAAAGTTTAAATAAAAAGCTTTGCCGCAGTGTTTAAAAGTGAAATGTTCCTGCAGTTTGTTGGGTCTTCAAAATTGCCTTTTTGTGTAAAGGGAAGAAAATTGCGGATTGAAGCATCAGCCGTTTCGAAAATTCTGTTGACTTCGACAGTATTAAAGAGTCGTACAAATTCGGAAGTAAGATATTTTAAAAAATTCAAAAGTTATTCTATTGTCCCCAGGAGTTTTGACATCTTTAGATGTTGGTTCCACTTCGGATAGAGACATTGGAACACAAATAATTAAACTATTAAAGGACCTGCATACCAATGTTGATCATTTTCCATCAAGAGTGATGCCACTTAGTGTTTGGAGTCGTTTTTATTCTAATTCTAAGAACGCTGACAAAAGCGATATCATTTTATATTATTATTACTAATACTCAATGCCAACCAGATTGATATCTACATGGTGTCATCTGAATAGATTCCACTCGTACGAGTGGCCCTTGGAACCAATAATTGGTAGAACAATAATCTCTACGAATACTCTCGATATATCACTGTCTTTATACGTGAGGCAAAAAGACCCTCCTTAATATTTATTAATAGATGAATACAAAAAAATGACAAAGTTTTATTCTCCCAATCAAAAGTCAAAATATAGTAATTTTCGAATGTATAATTTTGCTAGGTGTCACATCTAAATAACAAAAGTCTACCAAAATTTCAGTCACCCGTAACAATAACAGATAACACTTAATAAAGAAATCCCACGACAGTTTACAAAAAAAAAAAAAATAACACCGAATGTTTCCGAATTCAATTTTCCCCTGTCTCGTGTCGACGCAATCAACCGAATCCAAACATCACCAACAATTGCGATTTCTGCAACAAAACCGACAACCAAGCGATGAGAAGCCCTTTTTGCTTCTTTGATACAAATCCATTTCGAATGAGACAACCACCGAACAATCTGACAGCCTCCAGCGCAAACTACACGAGTGAACAACACGAATTTGGTGTTTCCAAAAGTGACGGATAACGGGTGACGCAATGAAAAGAGAACAAAAAAAAAAACGATCGCGTGGAAGACAGAGAAACTTTGTCAGCTCCAAAAAATGAGTTACTTTTTTTTTCTTATTTAAGACCATAGACAGTAGGTATTTATGCTGTCAAAAATATTAACGATCCATTACCCAGGTTATATGTAAATATTATGGGCATTTTGCGGCGACAACGATAGTGCATCCAGGGGGCGTGCGAGGGAATGAAAGAATCTCCATGATGCGGTTGTCCCATCTCCAAGTGCATTTATGCAATATTCCCTTTTTTTTTGTGGTCAGAGGTTTACACTTCGCTTAACATAATTAAGCGGCTTGCACTTTCAATAAATCAGAAGCAAAAAACAGGCTACGCTTGAAGACACTTCCCCCTTAAAGGTGTGTAAAGGTAAGATCATTAGGTGTGCGATCAAAAGGTATTTAATTAATCAAACCAATGATTAAGAAATAAAGCGAGTTCGTCTGCTTGCCGATGCGATACCAAAAACGCGTTAAGCTTGAGAATTCTGAGAAAAAAAAAAAATAAATAAATCTTTAGGCGACAGACGATCGCTTCAATGACGATGAACGCGTGCGACATAAATTTATTCATCGATTGATATGAGGACCTAAATCTTTTTCAAAATGTTTATCTCTCTCGAGGAGATGCAACTTGATATTCTTTGTCACATGATCGGTAGATGGCCGAAATGAAAAGACATGTTAATACGATCGATTGGCTAAGTGGAATGTGTCTCCGCATGTAAAATGTGGTATCGTTTGGATTGGATCTTGGATGAATTGATATTCAAAGATAATTTGTTGTTTAAGATGACAATGACATAATTTTTGGGGGATTATAACAAATGCGGAGACATTTTTTGGTAAAAGGTTTAAAGTGAGTTAGTGGGTAAGGAATGAGAATTGGCAGAACGGTAGTAGAGAGTTAAAACGGACCCAGAAGAGGTAAGATTGAAATATACATTATATATCATGTATATATATATCGCTTCAGATGAATTGCCCCTTGAAATAGTTGGTAGTGTGTCAAGCTAGCGAATATATGATGAAATACATTTTATCGGAAGCGTACAAAAAATTATAGGTCCGAGAGTTTAAGTCATGAGATGTTGACTTACTTACTTTAGATAATGTACAAAGTACATCAGAATGAACCACGGCCTCAAACACCGAGCTGTTCTAGCCAGCTCAGCTTTAGTTAACTGTCTTCACTTTTGGGCGCCCTTTTGGTAGGTTTTTTCCTCTGCGTTGTACACTATCAGAAATGGATTCGAAGACTCATCGAAGTGGTAAGTTACTCTCTCCACGTGTCTCACGCTTTTTGATAAGGTGGACATTGCTTTAATGTCCGTTAAGCTCATCGTTGAGTCTTCCCCACCACTTAATAAGGTACACTCTGAACTACACATCACCTAATCGATGTTGCTTTCAAAGCACCGAAGATAATCTTTATCCATTGACAAACCATATGCTTCGGTCCCATACAGCAAAACTGTTATGATTAAGGTTTTGTATAAAGCCTTATTGGTTCCTATTGGGAAGAGGGCCGTACTTTACTTAAATTCCTTATAAGACCGAAGAAAGATTCTTTGCTGCATTCGCTATCCGGCACTCTTTTTTGAACCATGGGTTTTGTTGTGGTTGTCCAGTGTAAACCAGCACATGAGTGGCGGCCTTTTTTAAGGGCTTCTTGACCTCGTTTCCTGCACTGGTTCTCCGGATTTTATTCAGGTGGCGAACTCGCTGAGATATTAACAGAGAAGAAACTTGTGATTTTAACTTCGCACTGTAAATTTGTTCACCACATCGATACTCAGTAAATGGAGTCATAGATATCTGCAAGGGTTGATCTCCTACTAAGTAGTGATCGAAGTCTAAGTTGGAACCTTTGGAAGAAGCAATATGATCAATTCAGTTGATGGTTCGTTGATCATGATGCCGCCAAGTCACCATGAGTATATTGAGGTGTGACATGTGATGGGAAACGGGTTCTTGCTATGAAGACATTTAGCCCCCCCCCCCCGAAAAATCTGAGAGCCTCAGTCCGTAACTGGAAGTTTTCTCGTGCAGGCAGTGTCTTTCGACTATCGAACCAAAGACGGCTTCTTTCCCAATCTGCTGGCGTTGAAGTCGCAGAAAAATCTTGACATTTTATTTCGGGCACTTATCGATGACATCGCTTCCTGGGTTTAAACATCCTCTGTTCGCGCAGGGTGTGCACACATTGAAACGTTATTTTCTTAAATTTTGACTTTGATGCGGAAAGTTTTCAGACGTTTGCTTTCATATCAAAAACCCAAGACTTGAGCCTTACCTCCCATCATAAAACCACAACCAAATGCCACTGTTCATGCTCTTTGTTACCCGCTGCAGTGAATTTCAAAAGATTTCATTCATTCTTTCCTCGATTTAGCATTTTCAGATTCTTCGCTAGTTGTTCGGCTGCAAGTGGTTCCTCTGAACAAAGTCAGAACATTTAAAGGGCATATTCGTTATTCGTTGTTTTTGGTGTTTGTTAGGGTCGTCAACATTATAAAAATCCTACATGTCCGAGGTTCGCTGAGGTTTCGGGACTTAAGTTTTTATAGGTTTCCTTGAGGCAAAATCCTTATCCTGGAGAACCCGACTCTTATATGCCTTTAATAGAAAAGAACAAAATAAACCGATCTTTATATCGGAATATGTCGTGGTCACCAAGTAGTTCTTCCTAACTGAAACTAAAAACGCTGCTGTGGATTCCGTCTTCCGTCTAGAGAATTTCTCCGCTGCTGCCTCACCATCATTGTTCAAGTGCCTTGGTGTGAGGGAACAATTTATTTTTTCAGGGTAATTATTAGCGACATCCTAATCCACTTTCACTAGATGTCTACTATTAAAAAGATTAAGTTTCTTGTTTGTGCAAGAAGACGCTGTGAATTATAAGCTTTTAATAAAAATAAAGCTCGAAAAGCTTGCTCCTACGGGTATTAGAAATAAAACTAATGAAATCAGGTTCGTATGTCAGCTCTTTCGTTTAAAATATACAAACTTGAATGAAATGTTAATGTTTGCAAAATCTAGAAAATCAAGGTGATTTTAAGAAGTTTGACAGAAAGCTAAAAATATTGTTTCATTTCATGCTACATAATATTATTCTTAAGTCGTGACCGAAAAAAGGTTTTAACAAGCAATTAAGAAGCAACTTTAATTTCTATATAATTTCTCCTCATTAATAAAAAAAAATATATGTCTCTTTCGACAGAAATTCATTTATCAATCGAAAGGCTAACAATTACCCAGTAATTATCGAAAATCAAAATTAAAAATGTCTTTAAAACAGTTACGAAAAAAAAACACAAGTTCATTTAATGACAAGCTTAAAAAAAACCTTGAACAATAAACTTAAAGAAATAAAAAACTAAAATAGAGAAATATGGCAGCAATTCGTGCAAGAGGCGGTAACGACCTCACATCACGACCTCTTTGATTCTCTTCTGAATACTTGTGTCTATTTTTTTAAATCCGCAAGATGGCATTCATAACAAATGATCTTTTTGGAAAAAAAAAAAAAAAAAAAAACAACTAACGAACCCTCACGACATCAAAGACAACAGATTATGATTGATACGATTGGCAATACAAAACACCATTCAATTGGTCGCCTTGCCATTGCATTTAATTTCCACTTCAAAACTTCTGATGGACTTCTCTACCATTTGACCCCCCCTTTATGGTCGCCCGATCGACAGATGGCCGATCGATGGGTGCCACCTTTTCGCTGTCAACTTGCAGCACAAACTCCCGCTGATATTTTTCATTCTGGACAGTATAACGAAACAGCGGCGGCGACATAACTAATTCGAAGACGATAAAGATGCAACTACCTTTCTATATAGGTATAGAGAGATTCCCTCCGTAAAAGAACATTATCCTCGACAACTCTTTATAGCTGTGGTGCGTCTTTTTTTTTTATGAAATACATGTTCTGTGTCATCCATTTGCTCATTTTGAAGAGGTATAAATACCAAATCCCACCTTTCTATGTATCTTTTTTATTTCTTACAACAAGAACAGCAGCGAGTAGCTTCTACGACATCGCGGACTGTAAAGTATCTGAATGAAGTCCGAGCACAGAGTCCAAAGATATATACTGACATGTCTCAAGCGAGTAATATGGATAATTTTGCACACCTGAAGATGAAATACCTGATCGGTCTCATGCTATGCAACATAGATCAAGAGAGGTGGAAAAGTTCCCAGCGTCACCCCATGATGTGGAAGATAAATCTTGCAATTATCGTTGTCAAGAGCATGCGAGGAGTCTCTATAATGTAGCGAACGAATGAAATTTGTATCTATCATCAGTGCTCGAGGAAACTACTATACAGAGATTGGTACGACAATGTCGCGATTGGCGACAATTAATTTTTTTTTTTTCATCTGAAGTAGGAAAATATGATTCTCGGAAAAAAAACTACTTGTTTTTATGTAATCTGATAAATTAAATGAACAATGTTGCTAGAATACTAATTTACAAACATGTATGGCGATATGTTTAAGTTGACAAATGTGAAACGTGATGTGAGACAAAATAGTTAAACAATTAGCTAACAACGATGTTTGGAAGACACACCAACAATTCGAGGCTGTAGTTAAAGCTAATTAACTCGAGCACCACCATTTTGTTTAAGTGCTCTTCTTGAAAATTTAAAGTTTTTTGGCGTCAAGATTCGAACTTGCATCCCTTCTATATCTTGCATTTGGAAGAAGTAGCGCGGCAAACTTCACGCACCAAAATTTAAAAATAAATGTGACAGCTCGTAAGGACCATCTATTTACTTGCTCAAAAGGGCAAGTATTGGTTTTTCGTGTAAAAAAAAATCCAGGTTTTAATCAAACCTGACAATACGATGTGTGGTTGTATGTTTACCGAGCTACAGCCTAAACGTTTGAACGGATTTTCTTCAAACTTCGTGTGTAGTACTTTAAGGTGATTCCATAGAGGACAAATTTGAATTTTTGTTTTAGCCCGGCTATAACGGGTACCTCCCATATAACAGTTTTAGTTTTTCCAAATTTTATCGAAAACGGGTCTAATGATTTTGATAAAACTTTTTGAACGTTATATTTGGAGTGCTCTTAATATAACTGCATTTTAGGTTTTTGGCTAAAAATGCACATAACGGAGATTTGGTGTTAACGGTTTTTAACAAATTAAGCCTTCAATTGACAACGGCTTACCCGATTTCATTTAAATTTGGTATGGTATATAATTTAAGCATTCAACACAAGTTTTTTGCTAAGCAGCCAATTAATGATAGCTACCATTCAAATATACCCCACATTTAGGCCACTTTTCACTTATCAACATTATTCAGCAAATTTAATATACCTAATCCAATAGTTTGCTACAAGAGCAAGTTCGGGCGACCTAGTCTTGCATTTTATTTTATCTTCTTCGATTAAGTTTTACTTGTGTACACAAATCGGGCCGTAGTCGATTCATCTTCTTCTTGCAGGTTTCATCAATAAAGCTGGAATGGAATGTTAACATTTATAATGTTGTACAGAGTTTCCTTAGTTTTTCTTGATAGGGCTTTATCCCTCATTTGCTGAAGAAAGAGCCAGCAGTTAGAATGAATTAACACCTGATTTTTGCGCGCAGTTTTCGGTAGACAAATTCACTGACTACTATCAATGGTCAACCTGTGGTCACAAATGTCAACAGTCGTTCTATGTCAACAGTCAGGATGAAGGAAAAACAGCATGAACAACAATTGGTCGGATAGATGCAACAGAAGCAGCCTCAGGAACTGAACTTTATTAATAATCTAAAGTTCCAACCACCCGATCAAAATTAGATCACCTGGCTGGTGCTGACAGACTAGAAACGGGGATGTTTATAATTTATAACCATTCTGAGATGATATTATAAGAAGCCTTCACCAGCTATGGTCTATAAAATATGGTCGATGCAAAGTCTTCCCGACGAATGAACCCTCAAAATCATCTACCCGATCCAAAAAAACGAGTTGCTATTAAACTTTTTATTTAAACGCCTCAAGTCGTATTCTAATGATTAAGCTGGACCGTTCCAGCACAGCTTTAGATGGGGAGACCAAATTTTCGAATCTTCCCAAATCTTAAAGAAGACCTAAGAATTTCGATGCACATCACCTTAGCCGCGAAGATTGTAAGTTTGCTGGGGTTAAGCAATTTCATGTAGGAGGGTAAGCAGCTGAGAAATAAGATGTGGCTTAAATTAAAAGTGTTAAAGTAAGAACGAACTGTCGCATGATTAAGATACGATACCCACTTCTTAACCTTGCTATATATGTGGGCATAGTTTCCGGACAATAATGGTCCTCGGTCGAAGATAATGTTATGTTAACCGCTCTGTAACGCCTCAAACTCACCCGTTGATAAATTTGCCGGAGGCTCGCTCTAAAGAAATCATACATATCGATAAGTATCAAAACGGCGCTTCTTGACGCTAATAGGGTTTCTTCCGAACAGTTGTTTCGCGAAACCGCCATTTTACCTATATGATGTTCAAAAACTAAGACAAACTGGTTGTTGACCGATAGACCTTTCGTCATAGAAACAGTACGAATTCACTTCCTGACAACTTAGCTTCGACACCTAATTGACTACAGCATTGCACCTCAAGACTTTAAAAAAAATTTAGAGTCGAATTTCCTTCTTCATTCGACAAAACAGTTTTTAAATAATTATTTCTGGGTAACTTAACATATCTAAGTTTTTTCGGGAATCAAAGAGGCATGCAAAAAGCTTAAACATTACACAAAGCGAAACCGCTCCTCCGATTATGCTCATAAAGTCAAACTTTATTCATGCCACATAATTCTCAAAGCTGGTTGAATTCTGGCGCTGACCTGGCTTTCCTCTGGCCTTGACGCAATAACGTATATTTGGAGAACGAGCCGACAAAACCTGCAAGGAATGGCTTAGCCCTTCACAGCTCACTCACGAAAGAAAACTAGAACATTCCGCTGGGGGCTGCAGACGGTATTATTTAGACCAAATATCTCTAAAAATCAGATCAAAAAGGGAAACGTGTATGTACATGTGTCAAATCTATTAGATAGCGAAGCACTGAAAAAAAAAAACTTACAGAACAATCCTTTTAACTCCAATTCTCCATTACCACTTTTTTCTAGCCCTCAAAACAGATCCATGAAGCTTTTATTTTGAGGATTTTTTCCTGGGAACAATATTTTAAATCGTGCCGGTGACATAAATTTTAGGTGAGTCGACGATTCTCCCTTAAACTGGAAAAATTCTTGGGCTAATTCGATATGCTTTTAACATTCAGCGAGTTCCCTAGTTGGATATAACGGCTGCTGGACGCTGGTGGTTATGACAGGCTGCAATGTGCATATCAAGTGGCTCATTAAGAGATCAGTTATCGAGGGCTTTTGATTGATCCTCACAAAGTGACAAGAAACTGAAATTCTGAAAGTTCAAATAAGCAATGCAGTTAAGTTGTGTTTTGCTACCAATCATGTCTTTGGATAATCACATTTCAAAATCAACCACACCAAAGGTTGCAACTGGTTTACCTAGATTTTTCTCTCAGTTTGTGGGACTGAGTGTATCTGTTCAGAAAGATCTTTAAAAAACCTTCTAAACTTTCAAGCTCACACAAACCACAACCAAAGATAAATTTTCTCACTCCCTAGATCAGCAAATACAACTTAAATACGGCGAGGATCCACATTACTTTGTCAAGCCATCTAATCTGCCTATTATGAAAAGTTAGCAACATGACTTCAGCTCAAACCGTTAAATTGTTCAATTGTTGTAATGTTGTATCCGAAAATTTGTCATAATTAAAAAGGTCGAAATTTGCATATATCCCACTCACTGCTTACTTTCTTATTCAATTGTATCTAAAAATTTTCATATTTCTCTCAAGCACTTAATTTGCACTTAAAAATATAAATCCGTGACGAGTCTCAATTAATTTCAAAATTTTCCCACAATCAAAATGCAAACATAAAAAAAAAAAAAAAATACTTGACAACTATGGACTGCGACACTCAACCAACCCCAGCAGTTAACTAATTAATATTCAAATCTATCTATTGACAATTAATTTAACCATTGAACGAATATGCACGATTGTGTTGCTGTTTATAGTTCCACATGATGGCTATTTAGAGAAACAAGTGTTTCTATCTTTAAGTTGGTTTCAGAAACACGCGCATGTATAAAACCATAAATCTAATAAATAAATAAAAAAAAAAACATTACAAAGTTCGGTCTTGGTATTGTACTTCTATAGAATTCTCTGACTCTTGTCGATGTGAATAAAAATTTAAATTGATTCTAGTACATTCGCAATATTTTATGCATTAAGCTCGTTCTAAACTTGAATTGCGCGCGAATACGTTATTTAATTGACAATTTGTTGAATCGCCTGTGGCTTGCAATTAATTTGCCAACACGTTGACAAACACCCAACCTAAAACACATTTAAAAGTTATAGCTTGTGTTGTGTACACGGTTGGATTGATTGTCGAAAGTAAACGCGCGTAGGTTAGGTTCCGGAGCGATTAGTAATTGAGAGTGTTGAGATGGAGAAGGTCATTCTAATAAGCAATTCATATCTATGCTAGGTGGTAATATAATTTTCTTTAAAAGTCTAGTAAGAGTAACAACTTGACAAACATAATTTATAGAACGTCAAATTGTCACATAAGTTCTAAGTGGTGTAACCTAAATTTGATAGATTAATATTAACAATTTGTATCGTTACGTTTAAAGTCACGACTTGGAAGTAATATTGAAGCTAAGCAAACCTTTAAGACTGCTTGAAGTATTTTTTTTAAGCGAAAATATTGTAGCATTTTTTCGTTAATAAGGAGTTCGCATCAAACGTCAGGAACACTAAAGGAATATGACTTAATGACGTCCACTTGTTCCGTTGGACACAAATAGAAAAGAGACCTTTACCTCAGCATTGTGCGAATTTTAATTTTTTATTTCCGATTCTGGAATGCCACAAGGAAGTCACCTAGGTACGATTCTTTTTATCTTAATGATAATGATCTTGTATTGGCAATAGTATCATTCTGATTTTTACTGATAACACGGAGAGAAATAGAAGATCTCGCACAGGTTGTAATGAATTCGCTTAGTTACATTTCTCTATGATTTTAATTCGTATTTAATTACAATCATGCCCCTGATAGGCAACACTGTTATTAATGTTTAGGGCATAATTTTCATACATAGAAATCAACAGGCATCGGTCGTAAGCTCATATTATATTGTTATTTGTGTAAATAAACGCAACAACTACTTTCAGCCAAGATTCCCATAAAACGAGACTAATTTACCAACAAAATCATCCCCGAACAAGATAAAATTTATGTAGATAAAAAGTCAGTGAGATTAAGGGCGTCAAAATGTTTAACTTTTAAAGATATGAACGCCATGACACTACTTTGTACAGAACTTCATAACTTACTAAAGCTCAATGTCACTACGAGTTCTTGCCGATCGAACATTTAAAGAGCTGGTGAACCGACTTTGGAATTTCAACACAAAATGGGAAATCAAAATAAATTTAGCTGAATCCTAGCTAGTTTGCCCTCAAAAGACCAGCAAGTTAAAGAAGCCGACGGATGCTCAACCACCAAGTGCAGGTGGCTTATCATTCATCAATCAGTATCACCATGGATCTACCAGATAGGTCCATTTTGACAGGGAAACCATTCGTCAAGTTCTTTGGTGTTGGCTTGGAAGAGAAACTATGTTTCAATTAACACGCCATAACTGTTTTGAAAAAGGCTTATTTCGCATTGCACCGGATTTATCCCTTAAAATTGCCTTGCTAAGAAGACAAAATACACAATCAACAACTTTAATATATTGCTTTCCCATCTGGTTTAACATTTCATAAACCAGCATGCAGAAACTATGAACCGCTGGACTGCCAGTAGAAATATTGTGGCTGCCAGTAGAAATACTGTGGTTGTCAGTAGAATCTAGAATTACTTTGGTTGCCAGTAGAAATACTGTCGTTGCTAATAGAAATACTGCGGTTGCAGGTAGAAATACAAAGGTTGCCAGTAGAAATACTGCGGTTAAAAGTAGAAATACTGCTGCTGCCAGTAGGAATACTAGGTTACCTGCACAAATACTCGTTGCCAGTAGAAATATTGCGGTTAACAATAGAAATACTGTTCTTGCCAGAAGAAACACTTTCCTATAAAGCCGTTTGCCGACGAGCCCTTGAAAGATCCAACGAAGAGATCACCTGTAAAGCATATAGTAGAACGTCAGATTTATCCTCAGAGAAACCCAGCGACTACCGCCCTAAAAACACGATACTGGAAATAAAGAAAAACTTGCAGGAAAATTACTCAAACCTGAGATCATTTCAAATATTATTAATAACTCAGTAATTTTTCTTGATAAATATAGGAGTTGGAAACTAAAAGCTCAAGTGTACTTACTTATTTCTTTGTTGCCAAAAAAACAAGTTAGAAAAAAATTAAAGCGAACCTTACACGACCAATCAAACGACGTAAATCTTCGGTATATTTTTAATCTGTCATCATGCAAAATCAAAAGTGTTTTGATTATTCATCAATTAAATGCACGTATGCAGCCATGTTTTTACAAAGACTTAGACTACCTATATTATGATTGATGTCAAATGATTGACTTTGTAAGCATTTGATGTTTGCTTGACCCATCTTTCATCAACTTCATAATTAAAAAAAAAAAAAAAAACAAAGTCATCATTTGCGTATAATTTGGCGAAGAGAAATATGCAGAAACACTTTGTGTCTTTTTCTAGTTTAAGCATACTACTTGAGTTTTCTAGTTTTAAGTAGTATCCCATGTTTAAGCACATAAAGAATTTGAGTACAAGTTGGACTGAAGAATAACTTAATTATGTCCCTCTGCAATAAGTGCCTATATCATATATTTAACTGGTTGGCAATGCTTCAAATTTTAAAAAACGACTTTATTCTGATAAAATCGCATAGCAAAAAAACGATCCATTAACACAAATACGATCTATTAAGTCAGTTAAACTTTCTAAGAATAAAAAAAAAATATAACCATCTTTAGCTACCGAACGCCATTTGGACACTAAACTCCGTCCACTTTGTCAAAGATTCCTCATAAAAGATAAATTCAATTAATCGTAATTGCTCATAAATAAAATATATGTGCGAGCATTTTATGGTTATTTACTTCATCAGAGTGGTAAAAGGTATATTATGGGTAGGTACCCTAGTTTCATGACATTCACTCACATTAGATACAATCAAAGACTTCAAAAACTAATTTCCTGGAAGTTGTCAAACCAAATCGAAGCATGTCACCGCGCTTTTGTCGATGACCTTCTCAAATATATAGTCAGCTTCGCGCTCGGAATCTTTTGATGTTTTCTTATCTTAAAAGTAACATCATCTTTTTCTCAACCAAATAACTAAGCACCTCAGTAACAGAACAAATTAAATTTAACCACTGACACAACAACAACCATTCGACATCAAGCCAAGTCCATCATCTCAGACAAAATGACAAAACACTTAAAACCAGAATTTCAAGACTCCACACAATTTCATCGCACCCCACCGCTAACTCAGGACTATAACACAAGCCATTCAATCCGCCCGTAAGTGTGTTTTAAGACATGACATTAAAAAAGCATCTAATCGCTACGCGGCCTACCTAATTACACCTAGTAGGCCATATGAGGTGTCCGCAGCTGTATAATTCATCAGTAGCCGCACATTCAGATAGATTTATACGAGAAAATGACTGGAATTACATTCCAAAGTTGAATGTCGTTTTAGTAGTCGTAAAATCAAACACAACAACTACACAAGTGAAATGACACAAAACAAGAAAAGTCCAGTCCAGCTAGTCCGGTCTTAGATATACACAATGATTTGGATTCAACTCTCTCAACATAACCTGTGTTTTATGATTTAAAAAGGGGCATTTTTTAACCTGATGATATAAAAATGCCAAAAAGTATCTATAAGATTCAACAGAGATACAAAACATTTGTAAAAAGGTCATCGACAAGCCGCAACAATGTGTCAAAAGTCTTGTTCTGGGAAGTTTTTAGTTTTTGTTTACATTTTTATGACTGAAATGGGAGTTTTGTCAAAAAATTCAGAGGCTTTATCACTGGAAAACTGTCATCAATCGGAATTTATTGTCAAACATTTGTGAACTTTTTTATGGATTTTTTTTTTAGTCATTGTATATACGGCGGGGTTTATACTAATATAAAAGTCCCCCAAACGTCAAAAGAGTCATTAGGTTGGTAGGGATTTTTATAATCCCTTTTTTTTGTATGGATATTTTTTAGTGTTGATGCGTCGGTGGTGGTGCTCATCAACAATAAAACACAACATTTCGTGAATCTAAATAAATTGATCAGTTTGTGTATATGTAGATACTTTTGATGATCTGGCCCATTTCCATTAAAGGTGGGTACATCAAAGGTTCGATTCAGTTGAAATGATTTTTTACGAGTTTCTGTTTTCTGACTTTTAGATCTTTCCGCCGACCGCCTTGTGGATTTGCCTTGATCAAATAATATGTCATAAAATTTCCATCAACGATGACATTAAATTGACACTTGTGGGCAATATTAAGGTGTGAAGGGGGACCATTAGAAGGAGTTTTTTTTTTGTTTTGTATAAAATGGCTGCTGCTGATGGTCAGACTTTTTATTTTAATTGATTTGTAAGATTATTATTTTATTGTCGCATAAAGTATGGTAGCATTAAAATGTTGTTCTAACTTTTTTCGGTGATTTGTGACATTTTTAGTGAGATTAAGATATTTTTTTTTTAGTGAGAAAAAGGTTCGAATGGTTCTATGTGGATATTAAAACTGTAACATTGTAGTGGGATTAGACTTTGTTGCGATTAGAAAATATTATAAGGAATCGATTCCAAATGTAATAAAATTTTGAAAATAATAAGCTTAGAATTAGAAAACGACTTTCAATATAGAAGTTCAAAAGATACAACATTTTAAAATATAATTTATTGTAATATCTATGAAAGAACACTTGAAATAAGAGTTCTTAATTACCACATAAATGTTTCCACAATAATACCCTGGCCGGATTAAGACAAGTTGGGGTTCTTACATTACAGCGGTATAGTTTTATAGAAATTTGGGGTTCCTCACACGTTCCTGAGGTAGAACATCTCATATAGTGGAACTTTTCTATTGAATACTCTGTAAGGATTGTAATCATCTTTCGTTTTGTCACTTTGGTCGTTAACGACAAAAAATGCATCCATAACGTGCAATTGTTAAGGAAGGTTTTGAGCTGGAATGACTACTGAACCGTTAGTGAATGAAAATGCAGTTTGTCGGTATACAACGGCAACCGGGCTTACAATAAATTTTGTGAATAAACTGGAAAATATAATATAATGGAACGATTCCGTATAGGTAACCGGAGGAACAATTTAAATACTCCATGAGTAACTTTACTTTCAGTCGTTCGCCGATAGCCTTTTTTTGTTTTTTAGGGCAAACCACGTCTTGAAGAATTCATTTGAACACTGAATTAAAGAAATTCAAATAAATTATGGGGCATTATTGTGATGGTCAATTATTAATTGGTAATTGCTATTTATCAACCAATTTCTTCAAATGGCGATTGTCAAATATTAATAAGCATTCGATAAATTTTCAATTTTCATCAATTCTCCATTGTGAATGGAAAAATCGGTATCGTAGGTGTCAATTGGCATCAACTTTATTGGTATCGTTCCAAGTTTTCCATCAATCAAACAATTTTAGTTGACGAAAAAACAGGTCCACGAGACCCACGAAAATACAAGTTTTTTTTCTTGCAGGTGTCTACTATAAGGCAAGTAATAATTTCGCGAAAAAAAAATAGTTAACAATCAAACATGTAGTTTTGTTTTCTTTTACATCAAATAGGTAATTAATGTAGAGCTTTCTAACAGGCGGCTATATTATTCATTATTTTGTATATTTGACTCTTTCACACCTGAAGCTTCATAATGGGTAAATACTTACTCTATCTATCAAAATAATATTTTTTTGGTTTGACAGATTCGCAAAAAGGAATATTTTTGTTTGACATTTCCGGTCAATATTATTCACAATGATCGAAACTTTTATCAATCAAGTTACACAATAACAAACTTTTAACTTATTGATAAATTTATGCAATTTTCAATTAGTAGATAATTGACAATCGGGGTGATATACTTGTTGTGTAAATTTCGCGACATCTTTTATTAACAAAATTTCAACTAACAGTCGTCAATCTCAAGATTCGAATATCAAAAAGCTAAGATAATACCAAACTTTAAATCGGAAAAAAAATTTAAACATTGAGGTGTGTAGGTGTCAAAAATCAATCATTTACTATTATAATAAAAATTAAAGCAGTCATCAAAAAACGTAGGTACTTGGAACCCCTCACTCTCATAGCTTAACAGTCTTTCTCGGTCAGTGATATATGTGTAAGGAAAACAAATCCAGCAAACAAATCAAATTCGTCTGATTTTATATAGATTTTCAGTTTTTTCAAAAATCACTTTTTCCAACAAATTTTTTGTAGTATAATTTAGTTTAGAAGGAATCTTACAGTATTAAATTTTATCAAAATCGGTGCTGCTGTTCAGATTTTGGTCGGTGTAAACAAACGGGTTTTATCACAAATACCGTTAATAAGATTTTTCCGAAAAAAAAACGATGAAAAGCAGCACAATGAGCAACAAATCATATTTGTACAATTTTATCTAAATTTATCGTATTTTGTTCGGGAAAAATCAGAACTTACATTTTTCATAATTTTAACTCAATAAGGGCAGTTTTTCAATAGTCAGTCAAACAGTCAATGATACGAGAACATCTGATAATCTGATAATAATGGTGGATTTTTCAAGCAAAAAAAAACACCCAGAATTAACTACATCCAACTTCACAGTGTTAGAGTGAGAAAGTCCCTTAGATGTTAGGAGTTGTGATGGGATCAAGTGGAATAAATAACTACTTTGAATTTTGAAATAAAATATCTTCTGTAGTTGTTCACAGTGTTAGAGAGAGAAAGTTCAAAAGCTGTTACAGAGTTATGGGATCAAGTAAAATAGTACTATACTTTGAAATGAAATGCCTATTTTGTTTTCTTTTTTTTTAAGTTTAAAAATACTCGACTGCATCTTTTTCTTAGCCGAAATCTTCTTCCAAAGTCATTGTTTTTTCATTCTGAAAAATGCCATCCTTTTTCTCACATACTGACGTTAAGATGTACTATCCCCCCTGAGGTAAGTAGTTTACGCCACTTCTCTGGGTATTTCCTCTCGTTATGAAAGAGATTTCAACAAACCTTATATTATTGAGTCAAAGTACTAGTTGGCGCAAAATTCATAATCCTATTGGAAGATGTTATAATGTTTGCAAAAGTGAAAGAATTGACATTTGCGAAAAATATAGCATCTTCGATAGGGTGACTTCTACGTCTTGTTAAAGCATATGCAAATGAATATGGACAACTAGCGGCAGGAAAATAACTTTCACCATATGGTGAATATAGCTATGTTACTATAATATTAGCTGTCAAGTAAAACGTCTCATCATGTAATGGAAAAATAGCTCCTCTTTACCAATAAAAGGAAAACGCTAGTTTTTAAAAAGCAATTAATGAGAAGAATTCGTATTCAAAGTCTCAAAGGTTACTTGGGGTCGTGGTTATCTTTTATGGACAGGAAACTAAACTGGAGTTTTAAAATTTAAAAAATTTAAGAAAGATATGCAAACGTCATGATCGATAGAACAGCATCGAATCATCTTGACCGGTAGAATCTTTTCAAACCCCATAGATCTAGATCGGCAGCATGGCAGCCAATAGTGCTGTGGTAGCAAGTCAAACTGAAATACAACAAGGCCGTGTTACTGGTTAAACACAATACAGACGGTGCTGCAACTGGAACTGGAGCTGGAATTGCTGTCGTTATGTATTTAAATACATACAAATACATAATTACGGTATAACTGTTAATTGAAATATATATCGAGCCGCGTCAGCTTCTTTCTATTTAATCTGTTAAAAAGCAAATAATTTAATTTTCCTGAATTTAATAGCAAAAAAGACATAAAATGTGAAAAAGCTCTACAGCATGATGATTGTGGGCATGAGACGTACAACACATTTTGATAACTATTTCAACTCCAGCTCCTGTTGCAGTTGTAGCAGTTTGTTGTGTTCAGCCAGTTACTAAGAAATATAAGGGCAACAGATGACATAACACCTCGTTTAGAGCTAAATCTATTTTTTACTGCTCTTCCAAAACCAAGATTTTCGAATTGGAGATGAAGTATCACTTTATTACAATTCATTGTATCTGTTGTTGTCTCTACTTTATACCTTCATTCTAACACCTACACAAAAAAAAACAAAAATCTCGTTTCTAAAAAGGTCCTTAAAAACTTTATTACAAAATGAGTTAAAAAACAAACAAAAAAAAAAAAAAACAAAATATGTATAATCATAAATGCACCTTCCATTGTGTAGGTTAAAAAATAATACGCTCTCCTGTTTACCATCAGCAAACAGTTTAAACAAAAATAAATCATCCCACAAATGTACGCAAAGGATTATAATCATTGTCAAGTGTCCTAGCCAACACTCAAGATGACAATATTCCATGTAAGTCCTTCAAATTGAATTCCACACACACTCCAACTCCTCCTTCTGTCACATTGACAGATACCAAGAGTCTAGGGCTAGGCTAGACCACAAGAAAAAAAAAAACGGTTGAACAAGACAAATAAGGTGAAACCCAAGCACCCACTTCAACTCACTTATGCAAATAAATTGACGACGAACGACTCTGATGACTGTCACAAGTACGAAGATGTCGAACTTCGTAGAATTTGTCGTGCAGTTTTTATTTTGTTGTCCGAAATAAAAATGAACGACACAATGACAAAGGGTCTGGTTGAAGTGACATCGTCACTGAGTACCTGAAGACCTCACAGGTAACACACAAAAAAAAGGTGACGCATGTGTGTGATGCCCGTAGACCACTTGTCGCGCTATATTTGCCTCTTCAATGAGTTCAATAAGAAGATGAAGCATGATCGTTGTCCCATTGTTCGGAGTGAGTGGGATCTCTTGGGAGCCCTTAATGTGTCTAGTGTAACGTGTAAGGTTCGTGAGTGGACACTTGACGTGTCTGTTTTAGATTTTTGTCACATCACCTTACAACTATTTGGGAGGTCTTTCTGGGAAGAAATATTTAGCTTCTAAGTTTTAAATCCATCATTTATTCTAATTACTTATCCAGATTTTTGTTTGTTTTTTGCAGGTAACTTGCTTGAATCAAGTTTGAGAGATGATGACATCCATGTTGGCTACAAATTCCATTGAATGTCTTAATGAGCGTTAATCAGGATCACAGCAGTGGAAATAGAGGGAGCAGCAGCGAAAGCAGCGGTATCAACGACTATCCTCGCAATCCGGAGCAGCTGGCTGCCAGACAAATGGTGATGTCACCTAGTCGCAGGCCTTCGCCACCGAGAGCTGCAACACATCCAATGAACATGCATTTGAGTTCTTTGGCACATGCGCAGATGCAATTTCAGTCGCATTTGCATCAGAAATTGGCAGCAGGTCTACCACCGAATCATTTGAATAATTATTTTCGAAATCCACCACCTCCACCACCACCTCCACCATCAAATCAGTCGGGGGGAAATACAAACTCGCAAGGTGGTGGAAATCCAGGCTCGAATCCACTTAGTCATCTGCAAAACATGCAACCATTTGATTTTAGAAAAATTAACACGGCTGCACTTGGTGCTTTTCCACCTTCAATGATGCATGGAGGAGCTCGAATGAGTCCAGAAATGGCAGCGCAGCAACAGCATCAGCATCATTTGCAGCAACAGGCACTCGCTCAGGCTCGGAGACGGATGTCCGAAGAGAAGAATGCCTCGAATCAGTCGCTTTTTAACGCAATGGCAATGTCCGGGCATCACTTACCGTTTCATTTGCCACCTCCGCCACCACCACAATCATCTTCCTCGGGAGGTGGACTTACAAACAATCAGGTGGCGGCAATTGCAGCAGCAGCCGCAGCTTCGGGGAATCCAATGCCTCACGGCCTGTTGGCCTCACATTTTCCATCGATGAATTTACAACGAAACAATTCGCCCGAAATCAAAAAAGAAAAGCTAGGTCTTAATGGACAGAATGCCTTGAACTTAAGCAATAGTCGGATGGAAGCGAAATCACCGCAGAACAATCATCACCACCAAACCCATAATTCAAGCGCCCAACAGCACCAACAACAACAGCACCAACAGCATCAACAACAAATGCAACACCAGCAGAACCAGCAGCGGATGTCTCGGCTGAGTGCGTCCTCAATGCCTTCCCATCAGAGTCGAAAAGCTCACTCTCCGGGAAGCAAGCGTCAATGGGGATCTCTGCCCGCGAACCTAGGGACGCAATTCATCAATCCAGTCACGGGAAAGAAACGTGTTCAGTGTAATGTTTGTCTCAAGACCTTTTGCGATAAAGGAGCTCTTAAGATACATTTCTCTGCGGTTCATCTGAGAGAGATGCACAAATGTACCGTTGATGGTTGTAGTATGATGTTCAGCTCTAGGCGATCAAGAAATCGACATAGCGCCAACCCGAATCCCAAGCTTCATTCTCCACATCTAAGAAGAAAAATTTCACCACATGATGGACGAAGTGCTCAACCGCATCCTCTTTTGCTGCAGCCACCAAACGGTCTTATGGCTGGTGCGCTCAATCCCCTCAATCCATTTGGAAGCTTTCCACTCCTCACACCCCCGCCAGATATGCGTCATCACCAGATGTCCGGGATGGACCTCAAACACAGTCAAGACTTCCTTCACCGTTCCTATATGGACAGCGCAATGATGGGCCGTTATGACGGTCGAGGTCATCCTGATGGTCTCAAGCATCACCCGCACCAAATGAGTTCCCACCCGGAAGACCTCGATGACGACGATGATGATGATGACGACCATGATGATGATCATGTGCTGGATGATGACGATGATGATGATGGAGAAGGCGGAATCGTCGTCGTAGGTGAGGAGTCTGATAATATTCTCGATAAGACAGTTTCCGATGACTATGCGACTGAGGGTGAGGATCAACCCACCGACTTCAGTATAACCAAAGATTCAAAGTCATCTGACGTCGATTACGATGTAGACAATCACAGCAACACTGACGATTCGCTCAGCATAGCTGACTCGTCTTATGGTGGGGGAAAGGAGGAATATGACAGTTCAACGACTGCAATAGTTGGCATTAGTGGTGGTGCCGAAAGTGTCGACAGAGAAATCGGTGGGAATGCAGGAGGAGCTGGCAGCAAGCGAAAGCGAAAAAGTCAAAATCCAGTCCGATGCACCCTGCAGTCTTTGGAGAATTCCTGTGATAATTCGTTGGAGGAGTTTGATGTGGCTGATCTCTCTTTAAAACCTCAGCAAGTGGTTGCGACTTCCGACGAGGGGGTTTCTGAAAATCCAACCCTAGATTTGTCTAAAAGGCCTCGCAAGTCTGAGAGTCCGATGTCAGCAACAAATTCAGAAACATCGAAGGTTCTACCATCACCACCACTCACACCATCAACGTCTGTCAATGGCAACGAAAGTTACAATCAATCGAGGCTTAAATTGGAAGAAGGCGATACAGATGAAGCTCAGAATCTTAGTTTGGATCTTTCAGCAAAGAAAAAACCTGCCGAGGAAGTGATCAAACAAGAACCTCAAGAGGCTGAAGATACAGAAGCTCTCGATGTTCCGGCGGTTAAACAGGAACCCATCGACGAGCAGGTTTTCGCCAATAATAACAATAACAACAACAAGGAGCACAAAAACGAAAGATCTCTTCCCACACCACCTCCAACAAACTATCCCGTTCTGGAAAGTGAACAAGAACCACCGAACTTTGAAGAATTCATTGAGGAAGATGTTCCCATCGACAAGGACAATCCTCTGCGGTGTACAGCCTGCGGTCGAGTCTTCCAAAATCACTTTAGTCTTCAGACACACTACCAAAACATTCATCTTAAGCTTCTTCACAAATGCAACATCGATGGATGTAATGCTGCCTTTCCGTCAAAACGAAGTCGCGACCGACACAGTTCGAACTCGAATCTTCATCGAAAGCTTTTGTCAACGGGAAACTCAGACGATAATGGAGATGAAACAATTTGCAATAATAACAAGTCATTTGGCGGCTTAGCTCCAACTATACAAGCTGAGTTCTTGGCGCGTCTTTACGCTGGTTCTCATGGAATGCCTGCAATGAATTTTGCTGATGCCCTAAAAGGTCATTTTCCCCCGAGTAACGCACCAGGTTTCCCACCCGATAGCTGGATGGGCAATGATCCTAGACTCTTCCATAATCCCCTGGCACTTTTTCACGGCCTTCCGGGCATACCGGGCTTCCCTCCGCTTTCCACGCATCTCCTCCAAGCTTCTCCATTCAATGGCCTTAATTTGTTCAGCCGGCGACCATCTTCAGATTCGCACTCCCCACACTCTATAACCTCGCCTCCAGCTGCTTCACCAGCCAGTTGTTCCAGTCATCCACCGCTTAGACAACTTCCTGTTGGTCCCTATTCCACACCCCTCGAAGATGATCGCACCTCATTATCACCGGGAAGTCGGGAAACCCTCGCATCGAACACCCATCATCCGACTCCTCCCGATCGAGTATCATGACCATATCCAGAATTTCTATCGTAGTGGTCCTGGACCTGGTGATGAAGACCAGAATCGGAAAAATTAAATTTTAATCAATATGGTGCAATAAATCGAGAGACCGTTTCACAGAATGCTCATCATATCAAGCTGCAACGTTTCGTAGCTTCTTCCCGTAGAACCTCCTCCTTTTTGTATTATAAAGTCCTCCTTGCTCTAAAAAAAAAAACAATCCGCTGTATAGAAATTAAACAAAAAAAAAAATACTCGTCAATGTAGTAACCGTTATTTTTCTTTTCTTAAAATTTTGTTTATGATTTCTTTTTGTAAAAAAAAAAAAATAATAAAACGATATCTTCAACCTTTAAAGTATTAAAAAAAAAGAAGCATTAAGCATACACCAATGCATTTCCTGTCATTAATGACCCTATTCACAATTAAATAATAATTAATATTATAATTACCTAATTTTTTTTGCTCTTGTGTTTAAATATATTGTATTAGCTTTGTAAGAAATGTTTTATTTGGACCTCATTATATAGTTAAAATAAAAATAAAAAAAAAAGAATTTATATATACATATATACAGTAAAAGAAAAAAAAATAATAAAATATATTTCAACGTTTTACGTTCGATGTATGAAAATTAGTTTTTAATATATTTTAAATTTTTAGTTTATTTTTTAAAGCATACATTTAAATGCATTAAAAAATTTATATTGAATTTCTAGTTAAAATATTTTATGAATTAAATATTAAATTAAATGTATAAGAAAACAAATATAACTTATAAATATAAAAAAAAACAAAAACAAAAAATAATATTAAATTAAATTAAATAAATATGAATCATTTCAACGAAAATAAAAATTATTGGAGTATTTTTTTCACAAAAAGATGCAATATGTGTGTGTTGTACAAATGGTTTGTATTTTTATTGCTCAATGCCTAGTTGTTTCAAACACTTTTAAATAATAACTCTGATAACTAAACTAGCCATAACTTATAAAGGTATTTTGGTGCAACTGGACATAAGATTGTCAATATGGCGACTGATAAATATAGACATGATTAGATGAGAGAAAAGATATTTTATGCGTAAGCATTTGGTACAGTTGGGTAGACGTTAGTTAATATAGACGCACAAGAGTGAAACAAGAAAGATTTTCATCATTGCGCACCATAAAGACATTTCGAGGGAATCGCGATTCATTACATTTTGTTTCTATCCCTTCAAAAAACAGCGCTTGACCGACAAAGTACTTTCAAAAAAATAAATAATTGTAAATTAGAAAAATTAGTTCCTCGCTCTGAAATCAGTATAGTAACGTCAGGTCACCTCATACAGTGACTCATATTTAGTTTTTTCGTTGCGAAAATTAGATGGAACTAAAATGCGCTTTAGCTACTGTCAAAAACTGTTTCGTCATGTTTATACAAACATGATGAATAACTATAATGAACTTGGATATCTGTCAAAACAATTTGTTTTCAGTTTCTTTATTAATTACCAATAGTGGCAACTATCAGTTTTGTTTTTTATTTGTGAAGTTAGCAGATGCAGAATAGACGTTGTCAAACATTAGAAGATTTAAACGATATGTTCTGCGAAATCGGGTGATAAATGGATAATCCGTGAAAAAAACTGCTTTACATAATGTCAGTTTTGTATATTTGACAGCAGATTTAAGGTGCGAAGCTGTAGAGAACTTTCAAACGTCATGTTGTACAGACGAGATGAACAATTTGAAACCCTGTCATATCTTCGTAAACCACAAACATATCGTATTATAGCGTTAAAAGCTTCATTAAGCTTCCACTTATTAGCATGACTGCATTTCGGAAATATTTCGCAGCCATAAGTAAGGAAAGGCATAATTAGATTATTGAGTAGTCCGAAATGCGCGAAGGATAGGTACACTTTCCAACAGCAATATAAATATTGTTGTCCCAGGATTAATTTTGATTAAACGTAACATCGAGATTACGAGCAGTGTCAACGTACTCAATTTGATTGTTACTAAAGCTGATGATAGGAAAATAAGACACTTTAAGTGTTTTCTCCTGGAGATAACTACATGTGGATTTAGAAGGGTTCAAGAGAAGACCAATGTGCTATTTCTGCAAAAACTTTATTTATGCAGCTAACGGTGTGCTCGATAAGGTTCAAAGAAGAGCTAATAGTTAAACGTCTCAGGATAACTTCCTAGAGTAAAACTTGGCTGGTATAATAACCACTATTACCGTTGTCGTAATGACTCCAAAAACTACAATGAGATCAAATCGGCATTCCATTTGTCCAAAATTTTTTATTGCCAAAGAGCACTTTCAGAATATTAAATTTAGGATGAATCATTTCAGCCGTTAAAAAGATAATCGGCATCGAAAATGTGCCGTTCTATGGCAGGTAACGTTAATAAGCTTCTCCAGAAAAAAAAAATTTAATGAGACGTCATTATTGGCAAAAATCACTCATATAAAATTTTAAGAAAATTTATCGGATTTTTTTCGAGAAAAATGGAATTTAAAAATCTAGGTAACTCTTTAGAAAAAGCTTTTTTTCAAAGTTTTTGATTGCAGAATTAATTAAATTTAAGTCATTTCAGAATATTAAATTTCGTCGAAATCGGTTCTGCGGTTCGAAAAATAATCGCTAAGTTCCGTTGTATCGCAGATACCGTTAATAAGTTTCTCCGGAAAAAAAAAATTGACGAAAGATATCATCATTGACAACAAATCAGTCATGTAAAATTTTATCAAAATCGATCGTATTTTTTTCGAGAAATTATTTTCCTGTCTGCTCTAAAAAAAAAAACGAAAGAAACATTCATAATTATTAAATTATGATATAAGTGCTTGGGCATATTAGTCGGGTTAATGATATTTATTGTTAAATAGCGCCGCGTCTTTAAGCTGTAAAATATTTGGTGGATTGCTAGCAAATAAAGTAAATTCAGAAATTCTTTGGGATAATTCACCACCTCATCCGGACTCGAGATGTTGTTCACACATTTGAATGTGGATAACTGATGGTATTTATTTTGTGTTATTGGTTTTCTCAAAAACTATTTTTTTTTTTCAAAGAAATTGGTATTTTTTTGACCAGAATTCTCCTATTATAATCACACAAAATTATGATTCTCCTATTATTTAAAATTTAAAATAAAAGCATGCGGTGTCAAATTGTCTTAGAATTTGGTCTTGGTTCTTATTTGGATGTGAATTAAACTCATTGCGCATAAACAGCGACTTACTATTGTATTTGGGGTATGTAAAACCGGGGTGTGAAGTAATGTACTAAATAAATAAATTTAGTGGCATTGACATCTCCGAAGAGGTACTGCCTAAAAACTTACACTCTCAACCAATCCTATTGTGTGCGTTGTTAGTTCTACAGGATTGGAGGGCACCAACAATTTTACGTCGAATCCAAACGACTGAAGTGGGACGCACTTTTTATGACAATTATACTATTGGGGTATTTGTCACTTCAGAAGCAGTGCCCCTGAAAAAAAAAACATTAGGTATTCTCGAAGCTGGGCACGAGCCCAGACCTCCTGGCGTGATAGTCCGACACACTAACCACTACGCCAAGGCCTACTGGGCAAATTTTGGTGTTTTTCTCAATTTATTAAAAAAAATATTCATCTTTTGTCATGATTTGTCAACTGAAATAAACTTGCGCAATAACACCATCTTGAATGCAAGCTAGTGACTGAACGTAAGAATGTTGCGTGCCGAGCAATGCAACAATCTCATAGAACGCGGGCACGCGAAGAAGGATATAAAGAGCTCAGAGGAATAGAAAAACGGCTTCACAGACAGAGAAGAACTTAGTCTGTGAAATAGAAAAAAACCGAGAACTAGTTCTACCAATCCATCCGAAACATGACGCAGTATACACCACGCTGCACATACTGCAAGGACGGAGAGGGAAATCTGATCACCGATCCGCAAAGCATACTGGAGCGATGGGAAGTGTACTTTAATGAATTGCTAAATAGTCGACTCACTGCAGAAGTGGAGGCTCCAATGCTTCAAGACGAATACCCTATGTTGCCTTCACCAAGCATAGAAGAGGTTGAGAAGGCTATAGGCCGGCTATGGAAAAACAAAGCCCAAGGAGCTATACCAGGCGAATTATTTTAACACGGTGGAAAGGAGATGTCACAACTTGCAGCAACTATAGAGGTATCACGTTGTTAAGTACCGCCTATAAAATGCTCTCCTCTGTCCTACAAGACCGGATAACCCCATACGCTAAAACCATCATCGGACAATATCAGTGTGGTTTCATTCCAGGCAAATCAACAACTGATCAGATCTTAACCCTTAGGCAGGCGATGGAAAAATGTCTAGAATTTAACATCCCAACATACCACCTGTTTATAGACTTAAAGGCCGCCTATGATAGCATAGCCAGGGTAGAACTTTACAAAACCATGAGAGAATTCGGCATCCCAAATAAATTGACACGACTATGTAGGTTGACCATGACCAACGTAACAATACAAGTAAAAATAGCCGGATTGCTATACAGAATAATCAACATCTTTAATGGTCTCCGACAAGGGGATGGTTTGGCCTGCCTCCTCTTCAATCTCGTATGATGATTCACAAAATCTCATCTTACTTTGAGGTCATCCACTTTTTTCAGAACTCTCAGGGAATATCTTGTTTGGTCCAATCACTTTTACTTATCAAAATTGTACCGAGCCGTAGATTCAAACTCCTTCGACTGATGTCAGTTACTTTCTCGTAGTTACAAGTTGTGCTATTGGAAATAACAAGGTAAGTAACTTTTCTTAAAATATTAAATTCTAAAAAATAGTTTTCATGATCCACAAGAAAACTGCTTTCACTGTTAATGAACTTTGGTGAACGAATAGTCTGAGCATTACTCCTTCTTTGACCATTACTCCTTTGTTGAAATATAGCAGTTCTTAATTTTGCATTCTATTGAAATCTTGCAATTCATTATTTGAATATGCAAACCTCAGATTTTTAAGAGATCCTTCATCAATTTTTTCTATGGCGGAATTTTTCCTTTAAGAATTGACGAGAGCACGAGAGGAAAACAGGTGAAAGTTGGTTGGTTGCATTGCCTTAATGCACTGTTGATTTTAATTTTTGGAATCAAATGTTTAAGTAGTCCTTTTAATAAAAATTTTAGTTTTAGATGTTTACATATATTTGGATAATAATTTTAAAAACAAATAAATAATTTTTTGACTGTTTGACTTTTTCACCCAAAGCTATTTGCTAACATTTGAATAAATAACCTAAAGCATTGTTTGTTCTAACCTAACGCCTCTTTGTGTAACAATGATGTTGCACAAAAACCCAACATCGCATCTCTATGAGTAAACATAATGTCAGTCGACTTGACCGACTTAAACAAATGTGTAAGAAAAAAAAAAAGATTTGTTATCCATCACGAAGGTTGCTTTTATTTTATTTCCATCATATCTCTTGGAGTCTTGACTCCATCACAACACACCACCCATCTGCTCCAAATCTTTCATTGCGCGCCTAAAACGGATGATCAGCCATCATCACCAACAAGAGTCACTATCAAATTTACAACACGAACATGAAACTAAAAACAAATAATAATTCAACGATGAAAAAAAAAGAAGAATGACATAATCTTTGCCATCATCATCATCATTGCCATTTATTGAAGTCTGCATCTGACCCATTGTGTACCTACCTATATTGTATATGTGCGAGTATATCTCGATAAAACGTTAATTTTGAAATCCTATCCTCGGGCTGTAAGATATATAGTTTCGTCCAATCTTTGACTATACGCTCTCCATTACAAATCAGATTTCAGCCAAAGCTGAGGAGTTGCTCAATCGAACTTCATTCACACAGGTGTGGCTGCTGGCCACCAGAGTGCGGTGCTCAATTTCCAATTCGAGTATAGGTATCTGATGGTGTATCTGTGATTTTTGCGGCCGGCGAGGCAACTTTACCCAGACTATAACAAAGCCTAGGGCTTACAGCGAAGACGTTTACTTTTAATCTATCTTGTATCTTAATTTTGAAATATCAACTTTAAGTTATATCAAGACACAAACAGAATCTCGGTCTAAATTGATGACGTTTTCCAATTAGCAAATATACCTAACTGCGTTTAGATGTGGAAAAACAGGTAGTCTGTGCTGAGGCGAAGCCATTTTTATATGCATTTGCACCTCTGTGTCTTTGGTGTAGGTGGAGCTTTTGCCGTTAACTAGAAATATAACTGCACATGGGCCACGCCTAGCAGGACGTTGAACTTTCATGAAAAAGGACATTCAAATACGGACTTCTCTCCTCGTTCCATCGACAAGTTGTGACTTTTTTAACTTTGTCCTTCGACTGTGAGTTTGTGTGGGTGTGTAGAGTCCTTTCATCTATTCATCTATTCAATTGCCAACATAAAGGAGATGTGAAATAGCACCAAGCTATATGTCATTTGAATAGCCAGAGCGCAGTAGCATTTTATATGGTTGGATGGGTGGTTTGGTTGTGTTGCATACAAAATGCATCCTGGCTAAGGGTATAGTATATCTGTAAAGTTACAAGAGAAAAGGCATTGCGAGTCCTTTGAAGCTGAATGCGAGATTGGATGCTTTAAAGGAAAACAAAGTCTTTGAAAAGTATTTCTCTGCTGAGTATCATCTACACATCGAGATCCTCAAAAGAATGGTGAATGTAGAGGTTTGGGGGAAATGGAAGAAATACTTGTAAGAATTATGTCGCTTCTGAAAATGCAATTACCTTAATGGCTATAAAATTGTGCAATATTTTTTGAGTCTATGAACAGATGTATTCAGTAATTTTAGCTAGAAGACATTTCTATTCAAATATTAACACATTTATTTTAGTGCAATAGCCATGCAATTTTCTTGTTGAGATAATTGGATTTGGTCAAAGGTAAAAGTACGATAAACTAAAGGAATCAGAACATAACCAAATTTAACTTCCAATGCAGAAGTTGGAGTTCATATTCCGATTCCAATACCTAGTTTTTTTTTTTTTTTGTTTTTTTTTCTTCTCATCCTGATAAATACAAATCAGCAAATTCCACAAGTGCATTTAATTAGCAAAGTTTTTTTTTTAAATGTGCTTCAAGCCACTGATGTAGTGTCATAAATAATAAAAGTAAAAACTTGTAGATTTTACAGGCAAGCAATAAAAATTGTGTGAAGCATACCAACACATATTTTTTTTTAATTATTTCCGCGAATGTGCTGCAATGTGCTACCAGTTTGCGGTTAACGATTTTTTTTTTTGTTTTAATTAGTCATTTATATTCGGCAATTTCTATTAAGATAAGCACCTATAAAAATACCGTATTGCAGCACATTTTTTGAAAAAAAAAAAAATAAATAGAAAAAATGGGATCGCATCAAAATCTCAATTTTTAAAATTACTACTGGTAAAAATCCAGAATAGTACGAATTTAAAATTCCCAACAATCGTTTTACACTTTTTAAATTATCTTCACAATAAAAAATCTGGTTTAAGTTTAGAATTTGAGTTTTAGTTTCTCAAACGTCGGGATTCGTGAGTCGGTATTTTTAAAGTCGGGTTTTTGAGAGTCGGGGTTTTTAGAGTCAGGATCTCGTACTTAGCCAGCTTCGCACTGCAATTTTTATTTTCCATAAAATTTTTATATGTTAAAAACTTTCTTTATTTACTGCACATGCCAGCACATCGGTAGCACATTTCATCTTTTTTTAAAATATGAAAAGCAATGCTTTGGTAAACTTTCATAAAATTTACGAACTAAATAAATATTTTTTTAATGTACCTACAGCACATTGTATCACAACGGTAGCACATTGCAGTTCAACTTCGTGTGTTCAAGAAATTACAAATGACTTCGTCGAATACGCGCACATGAATTTATCATCAAAAAGAACAAAAAATATAGTAAAAGAAAAAAACCAGTTTGGACGGTTCCAATGACATCTTTTGAATCTTTAAATGGTCAATATATTCCTCACTAGTAACGTAACCTTCCATTTCTGAAACGATCAAACATTATTTCTTATTAATAAAATCGAGTTTTTAGTGACCTTTGTATCGTAAAAGATATATAATTGTTATTTGTGGGCTATAGGTCGATTGTAATAAAAAGATGTTATTTTTTCATTGCAACGTTTCGAGTATGTTTGTACTCTTCATCAGGCCTTTATTATAACAAAAGAACAAAATAATACATACATATATTAGTATACAATTTTTAAATTCATTTTTGAAAAATATGACGTCAAAATTACTTACAACAATTATCAAGAAACAAAGAATATTAAATTGAATTTAAATGTAGTTAGACATCAATCAAACAGTAACTAAAAAAATCAAAAGTTAAATCAAAAAATTATTATTTTTATACTAATTATTTAAAAGAAAATTACTGACGACAGTTAAAATTTTCCATTCCACTGCACTACACAATCACCTACTTTTGAACCTACTTTTTGTTGCTGGCCTTTTTATAATTTGGCTATATGCATTGCTCAGATTGTCGCAATCTGACCTACGGTTGACGGCATTAGTGTTGTCTAAGATATGCAACATTTCTAGCAACATTCGTTTAGAATAATGTTGTTCCGTTTGAAGAATTTCAACATTCTCTAAGTCTGGTGTATGTTTCCATCTTCGATTGTCCAAAAGCTCATTAAAAATCATGACAAACAGAAGAGTGTCAACCACGCTAAAGATCTCCAACCAGTTTGTGTATATAAGAGTGCTTTATACATTCCTCACCTCTCCAACCGCATTATGACAGCCCCAATAAAAGACAACACAAAGGCAAAAATAGCCTTCAAGTCTGCTTTTTCCCTGAGAAACAAACTTTTCACCAATATCAAAGGAAGAATAGAGACTTTGGAGAAAGCAGATGTGGTCTATAAGATTAATTGCTTAGGAGGGAAGGATACGACATGTTCGTCTGTTTACATAGGAACCTCGAAACAAAAATTAAAAAATCGTATCTCTGGACATAGGTCTGATTTAAATAGCTAAGCTTCTCATAAAACGGCGTTAACTCAGCATTGCATAGAAAGAGAAACATACACCAGACTTAGAGAATGTTGAAATTCTTCAAACGGAACAACATTATTCTAAACGAATGTTGCTAGAAATGTTGCATATCTTAGACAACACTAATGCCGTCAACCGTAGGTCAGATTGCGACAATCTGAGCAATGCATATAGCCAAATTATAAAAAGGCCAGCAACAAAAAGTAGGTTCAAAAGTAGGTGATTGTGTAGTGCAGTGGAATGGAAAATTTTAACTGTCGTCAGTAATTTTCTTTTAAATAATTAGTATAAAAATTATTGATTTAACTTTTGATTTTTTTAGTTACTGTTTGATTGATGTCTAACTACATTTAAATTCAATTTAAATTCTTTGTTTCTTGATAATTGTTGTAAGTAATTTTGACGTCACATTTTTCAAAAATGAATTTAAAAATTGTATACTAATATATGTATGTATTATTTTGTTCTTTTGTTATAATAAAGGCCTGATGAAGAGTACAAACATACTCGAAACGTTGCAATGAAAAAATAACATCTTTTTATTACAATCGACCTATAGCCCACAAATAACAATTATATATTATTTCTTATTTTAAATTTTGTTCCGAATAGAAAAAAAGCACACTTCTTCTTCCTTTCGTTTGAAGCTTTTTCTTTTAGGCAGTTGTCCAGCCCTCATGGAAGAAGTTGGAGTCCAGAATGGACATTATCCATCATGTTCCTACAGCCGCGCGAGTTCTTATTTGGGCGGTTATCAGTTTTCAGAACTCCGACTGTGGGTGGCTTCAAAAATCCTGCCACAACAGTGCTTTATACAGCACTGTTGTTTATTCGCTCTACATGACCTAAAATTCGAAGGAATTATATTTTGGCTTGACCCATGTCACCGTAAAGCTCGTTGTTGAACTTTCCCGCAACACTTTATCGAAATATATCAAAGCAACCAAGTACTTTTTGATCCGATGTTGACAACCTCAACGTCTTCGATCCATAAAGAAGGTTTGCGGATTAGAAAGAAAGGTTTTATACAATAGGTAATTAATTATTTGTTTCTTCAAGTCAGTTAGTAAAAAGACTGATCCTTCATTTAATTTCAAAGCTATAGGGACAAGTTACAACAAAACCCAGTTAAATAAAGTCCTTTACTACTTTAACAATGGACATTATATTTATTCATAATAATTTTGCAAAGCTAAATTTTGCTGAAGTGTAAAATTCCTTCATGACAACTAATACAGTAATTCATCTTTAGATCTACTGAAACACCTCTCGAGTTCCGCATATGATTAAAATTTTGCTATGCTCTTTCAATGTCAGTATCAGTGCCGTTTTTCGGCATGTTCCATTATTTGCATTGACCTTCCAAAGATTTTGTATAGGTTAACGTCCGAGTTTCTAACGATGCTTTTTAAAATGATGATAAATAAGTCGCATTTCAAATCATCAAACTAAGGGCTAGTTGTACAATCGTGGTTCAACGCGGTTCAAACCACTGATTTCCATAGATAATCTGTCAAAATCGGTGGGTTAAAAACTTGAACCACGATTGTACAACTGATAAAGAGAGTGTACGCATCAATATGTTTTTTTTTTTTTTTTTTTGTCCTTTCCAGTTTCTATATGACCGATCAGGTTGCCATGAGTAGCTTAAACAAGGTGCTCACAAATAACGCCAGATACGATTACTGTTTCCTCTGATATTGGTGCAAAGAAGAGGGTTTACGAGGATCAAGCACACAATGCTGAGGTTTCTTTCATGGAGAGTTAGTGTATGTTCCTTCCCAGCTCGTGTTCGAGGGCTTTGAACAGCATGACAGCTTGCAAACAGATTCAGCGAATCTATATTATTGTTGAACTTATTAATTGCAGCCTTCAGTTTCTCGAGATCGATTTCAAATGCGAAACAAATGCGAAAAAAAAGCTAGAGGCGAATTAATAAACTTAAATTATATTCCGCATCGACCCGACCTGCCAATCCTATGTGACCCCTTTGCAATCTTAATAATAGGGAAGAGGTTTTAATCAAAATTGACATTACGATGATAGGGAAGTCCAAAAAAGTAGGTTTCGTCATGCCGTCCGTCGGTCTGTCTGTGCGGGTGAGTGGATGTGCGGTTGTCTGTGCCTCGATCTACAACCTAAACGGTTAGTCAGATTTTCTTCAAACTTCGTGTGTAGTACTTTTTAGCGATGCGTTTGATTAATCTGCATCGCGTGGTCTCTCCCCATGATGAACCCACACCGTTTGTAGTTGCCTTAGCCTCTTCTAACAATCACATAGAAGTTTTTCAGTCCTTTCCTGCCTGTTTACTTCCTGTATGGCAGTAATATCTACTTTATGGCAGTCTGCTCTGCTCTGCTAATTCTCATAATTTAAACCGTCGATATCCACAGATATCCACAGGCAGTTTGTTCTTTCTAAACTAAGATGTTTCTTACGTGTTGGGGTAGTTAACTTTACGAACGACACCCAACTTTAATGGGCAGTTCTTTATATGAACCCTACTGGAACCGGTCTAATATGCTTCTGGAACGTTTTCACATGGTAACTCAGCCTAATTAGTGCGCCAGCTTCCCAGGAACTTCTCTGCTGAAACCTGAAAAAATGGAAGATGCCCAAGCTTGCCTGACTTACCGAATTACCACAAGGTTTACCCACAAAAAAAAAACCCTCCAAAGGGATCCACCTCACTATGGACATTTAAAATCGTATCAGGAGTGACCGCATGAAGGTGAGAGTAGAAGCTGGCATTTATTGTACTAAAAAGGAAATGCTTGTGTTGTCTGGTTTTATATATATGTTGTGTCTGTTTTTAGGCTTAACCGTTAATAACTGCAAATTTATAATTCCACCTAATAAAATTCAGCTAATTTCCTTGAACTAAATCGAGTACAGGCAGTCAACTTTTTTTTTAATTCAGTATCCACAATCGACTGCAACTAATGACTCTCTACTTAAAGAAAACAATCTTGTCTAAATATCACTTAAAGACTCATATAAGTATAACATTGTTGAAATAATTGGACTAAAAATATCCTTGAGGTCTAATAAACCTCATCCCTTAAGCTATTCATTCGTAATCGGATGTCATTTCGATCAATTCAAAACAATTCTCAGAAAAAAAACTCTAATTAGACTTATAATGCCTGCCGCTTAATTAGGTACGTTACATGTTATAGATTCAAAATCAAATTAAGCGTGCGAAACTTTTCACATTTACCGCCTCGAAATTTTTCCAATTGCCAATTGCATTCACGCTTATCTCACAAAATACTTTTAGAGGCAACAACAAGCCTCTTTAGCCAAGCATTGCAATTAAATGCAAAACTGCAACCAGTCGTTTTTTGTTACCAAACTATCCGTATACCTAAGATACAATTTATATTGCACACCGGAAAGTTTTCAGGGTAATAAAATAGATATAAATGCGTCTAATAGAACGTTACATATTATGTGCCAGTGCATGTGTGTGACATGCAAAAAAATTACAACGAAATTGGCGAAAAGTGTTCGTGCCACCAATTGCCATGTACCCATACAAACTATGTGTACTTGTGACGTCGCGAATTATATAAATGTATGTATGCAACCGTACTTCGCAACATGGCGCCCTAAAAAAAAAAACACGTAGGCAGGATGACTGTGAAATTGGCACCGGAACTTAGGCCGGTGAAAATGTAGTTGGATCATTAATTTGTTTTGGCCCAAAAACAAAACAAAAAAGAAAACGTTTCCAACTGATAACATTGCAAGCGGAACTCTTGCAACGGAACACTAAACCTAGTATATATACTTCCACTCGAGGGCATTAAGGATATGTAATGTGAAAATTGCCTTGCTTCGTTATTGGTGGCACATTTGCATTCCGGGAGTAGAGGTGATGGTAACAAGACTAGCTGCACAAAGGACAGAGAGACTATATACATTAGTTCGAAAAGACCTCACACAGGAGCCACACTGATGTCATGCGAATGGGGTCGTCGCTAAAACTATCCTTTCGCAGATGGCATGTACCCGCGTGTGTGTTGTAAAGCCGTTCCTCACTCAAAATGAGATTCACATTCGGTGTTTCCTTCCGGCTTTTTCGGTGAGGGCCATCCGTACGTATGCCACCCTGCAAGTTGCCAGAAAACTGCAACCGCTGCAGATGTATGCCCGATGATAAGCACAATGTTCACCCACCCCCTGGAGTCCTGACGGAGGTTGTTCACCGATCAATATGTGCCGCAAACAAAACAAATTAGAAAGAGGGAGAGAGTGAATCCTATATTTTTCCGGATAAGACACCACCTCCCCATTTGGATCCAGAGGGGGCGCAATAGTTGTGATTATTTGCAATTAACCTGCTGCAACGTGCAAGTCAAATAAATTACTCTATTTGTTGCGATGGCATTCCAAGCCGGGCTGGGCCGTTATTTTTGGAGGGATGAGAATTATATAAAGGGTGGTTGTGTTCCTTTGTTCTCTGATGTGGAAAAATCCTTGGGGAGGACGACCGGAATTGGTGAATTGTTCTTGTCCAGGATTGTTTCGCCATTTGTTATTTGGCTTTTTCGGTGTTTAAGTTTAAGCTTTTTCAAAGGAAACAATATCGCAATGTGGAAGTGAGTATATGCGGGAAATTTATGTTGGTAGAGTCACGGTATATAGTGAGTGATGGAGGATTTCTAATCGCAGAGGCAATAAAATTGATGAATTCTTCGAACAAAATTAGCATTTTGGGTGGTGGATGTAGGAAAAGTGTATACTTGTAATCAGTGAATTGTTTTGTTTTTCGATGTATTTGGATTTTCGCAAGGACGTTGATCACAGAAAAAGATAAAAAGTTAGACACAAAACACTAATGATTGCTGACGGTAGGTTAGTTATATAAATTACTCTTGTCTTAATGTTACTCAAGTTTGATGGTGATCTTATGTTCTCCTTTTCCAATATTTAACTTGTGAGCTGCAGTCTTTCACATGATATTCTGTATTTTTGTGTCCAGGGATAACAAAAGTTAACTCATTGAATACAAACAGATATTTGATATTTGAGTGGTATGTCGCTCTTGGAAGTCGAATTTTGTTCAACCGCCTAAGAGTGAATATCCACCTAAACAAGACCTTCCCAGATGATGGATAAAGACGCCAGCTGAACTTTGAACATGTAGAGCTTCAGGAAAAGTCGGCTAAAGTTTTCAGACATTGCAGTTAAGGCTAAGGCGACAATTCTTTTGCGATATTGAGATGCTGGAAGATATATAGTATGGACAGATCTAAGAAAAGACATCGATGCCCCTGATGCGGGTATTTTCACAGTGGAGAAACTAATCACGCTCAACAGGACCCCGCCATAAACAAGATAATATAATATAATAAGTAGTTGATTGAAGTGGTTTCCAAACCCCCGTTGTTTCAAACATAATGAACGTATCCTTGACAATTTAAATTTAATTAAAACAGAAACTAATGTAATTAGAAGATAAGAGAAAAATATTTCTTGCATTTTATCAAAATTTTCGGGTTTGACCGGAAAGATGGGTTCAGGTCGATCGTCTAGGACTCCAGGTATTCTCTTTTCTATAAGGTTCTATTAAAAATGTCTTTATTAGAATATGAGACAGGGAGCTATTTGTCAAAGAAACAAAGGATAAGGAGGGTTTGACCGGCAGGATGGGTTCTGGTCGTTTGTCTAGGACTAAAGGTAATTTCTTGTCTATGAACCTTTATGAGAGGTAAAATAGTTTTCAATGCAGTGCCCCGTGCTTGGGAGATTATGGAAGTACATATCTTAGAAAAGGATAGAGAAAGTATAAATATATAGCGAATGCTGTAAAAACGGATTTCCAAATAAGGAGAAATCTATCTCAAGAAAAATGCGTTTAAAGTAGGGAAAGGAATGGTTGAAAAAAACTATTTAATCTACTACACAAGGCTAGCTAAATTATTTATCCACTTTTATAAAAGTCAAGCCGATACAATGAAGCAGGCGAACCATCGACGCTAGCAATTTGCTGCCTAACTACCATCTCAGAGAGCTCCTTGAATTGTGTAGGAGTCAGAAGCTCGGAGATTGACTGTTGCTGAAAGACATTCACTGGATACACTTGTAGTGTTTTTCAATCGATGAATTGAAGTATTTTTTGAGTCTCAACTACGGCAGCTATACAAACTCTTAAAAATGAAGAGAATGTATGAACTGAAATTTATGATAATAGACAAGATGCACATTGACGATGTTACCACCTATGGTGTAGATTTTCTCTACTCTTTGGCATTAACAGGCTTTCCCTTCTATAATTTTTATTTACTAGCACTGACATCGGAGCTGTCAGTGCCAATAAAAAAAGCCTACTGACTAACAACTCTCAACCAATCCTTTTGTGTGCGTTGTTGGTTCTACAGTATTGGAGGGGACCTATAATTTTACGTCGAATCCGTACGACGAAGGTGAGATGCACTCTTCATAACAATGATACTCTTGAAGACTTTGTCACTTCCTCGCAAGAGGCAGTGACCCTGAAAAAAAACATTCGAAGCTGAGCTTGGACCCAGTCCTTCGGCGTGATAGTCTGACACACTACTCTACGGGGCACCCCACTTCTTCCTATAAACTGGAGCTAAAGGTTTTTAAATCTGCTGATACGTTTTCTTGATGTTCCGAGATTGTGAAATGGTACAATATTTCGTTGTGTTTTTTTCTACTCTTTTAGGTTTCTGGATAATGTTACGTTTCCCGCTTAACTCTGCTGAAAATGAGAACTATAACAGAGTTACACGTATTCTAAATCAGAAAATTGGAAACGCCTAGCTTTGCTAAGCAGACCTACAAACGATTTCTTTATATATAAAAGTGGAACAAAATTAAAGACCCACATTATGCACCGTGGCAAGTAAAAATTATGCATTTACCATCTTTTATAATAAGATTAACTATAATAACATAAAAATTACTTGGAACAAAAAATTGGAAGACTAAAAATTCAACCCTTAAAGTGTCCCGCCACTTCTTCATAATTTGATAAAACACCTTTTGCTACCAAAATATAAAAACAAAAATTACCCTAACGAATCATCTTTGGCATCTTGCAACCGTATAAATAAGTATATTTACGAAAATATAACATAGATACTTAAGAATAATCCCGACGATATGAAAGCAAATACCTATACAATGTAAACTCATGCATCCATTATGGGAACCGTCTTTATCCCTCTGTGTGTTGAATTAAAGTTAAAACTTGATTAACTTTCCCCGCACCTTATATTTCTTTTGCTGTTGTTTTTTTTTCTCCGCGCGAAGAGTTATTATAGACCACGCTCTCTGGAGTAGCAACATCAGCAGCAGCAGCAGCAGCAGCAGCGCCTTAACGCCCATATTCAGTGCAATATCACATGACTTCCACTCCTGGTTTCATATGTTTGGTATGAGTGCTGCTGTTGCAAACAACTGCGACCATGGCAATTACCCGATCCCGACATCCAATCAATATGCGCTCCAGCAATTGACGGGATTAGAGTTCACGGTTCGCGATCATCGCGAAATTAGGCATTTTTCTTTAATTTTATACAACAACAGGTGAATCGATATACTTGTTCCATTCCGTGTGTACATCGATAAATTCACCAATCGATTTTGCCAAGCGGGACATTCCGGGGAATAGAGGACGAACGATCATGTCATTAGCTGCGATCCGCCTTAAACATTTTATATCCAAAGAGCTTACTGGTATACGAAGTTTGAAGCGGGAGCAATTATTTTGTTTAAAGTAACATAAGACGGAATTGCGGTAGGTGATCGTTCCCTCATCATTGGATCAATCCGCCCTCTCACATGATCACCGATCATCCATCTATTGAAACCAATCGATCGGGGATATTAAAGGACTTGCTGGATTGTTTTCTTTTTTGGAATTGAATAGCACAGATGAATTTTTTTTTTTTGCGGATATTCAGAGCCATCAATTATTATTCTGGCTGTATAAAGTGATCTTCGTGGACCACGAGATAATCTTTAAGCGGAAAAGATCATCACCGTCGTCGTTTGTTGGAAATTGGTCATATTTGTATGAATTGAAGTCAAGAAGAAGACAAAAAATTACTTTTCACATGCGTTTTTATAGATGAATCTGTTAAGAGTTGCGCGTTGCACCGAGGAGTTACTGGAGCCGCGGTTTCAAACTGCTATTCAGAGAAGCACTTCGGTTAATGACTGTGGTGTAAATTCTAAGTGCATAACGCATATTGCTCATAAAGGTGGTTGCTTACAGTATGAACAACAAGAAAGGTAAGAGGTGTTTTGTTGAATACATATATCAAGTGATAATTTCTTACATCGCGAGCGTAAGAGTCAGACATTTCATATTTCTAAAGACTTCGTCTTAATTTATTTCTAATAAACTTATATCTTAATATTTTTTGAGGAAAAATCGAGTTCATCTGACCGATTGTTAAGATCTTTGAACTTCTCCAACTCCAACTCCAACTTCAACCTGAAAAACAACTCCAACTCTAACTTCAATTCCAACTACAACTCGAACTCAAACCCACACTCAAACTCAAACAACTAAAACTCCAAATCAAAATCAAAACTAAACTCAAACCTAAACTCTAACACAAACTCAAATTCAAACTCAAACTCAAACCTAATCTCAATAATTCAAACTCAAACTCATTAAACTCAAACTCAAACAAAACTTTATCTCAAAATCAAAATCAAACTTAAGTTCGTACTCCAACTCAAATTCAACCTCAAATTGAACTTAAACTCAAATTCAAAATTAAAATCAAAGTAAAACTAAAACTCAAACTGAAACATAAACTCAAAACCAAACTCAAACACCAGATCAAATTCAAATGTTCGCTTAAACAGAACTTCAAAATCAAAATCAGACTCAAACTCGAACTCTAATTCAAACTCAACTCAAACCCACACTCAAACTCAAACTTACACTCAAACTTAATCTCAAAACCAGACTGAAATTCCAAAATTAACTCTTCGAAAACATTTCATTAGCATCATTGCTGCACTCACTGTAACGTCTTTACTTTAGAATAAAGAACATTCAACCTAATATCATCCGCATATAAATTGAATATGATATAGGTTTTGGGGGCATGTCAGAGCACGACTTTCTCGCTCAGGTTGTATACCTCCCATCCCGAATGGCCATCATTCGAAGAATTTTAAAGCTTCCGAATGCGATAGAGTATAGAACCACAGAAGACCTGCTGCTGTAGTGTAATATATGTGAAGTCCTACCGCGCAGATCGAGTACCAACTCTGTAATTAGAGTCAACTCAAATCGGTCTGCAGAATCGCATAGTTTCATGTAATTTTATACTCCCGTCCCCATATAATGGGATTGAATAGAAAAAAAACCCAATGCCTCTGCTTGCTGGATGTGCTACTTTACTGGAACGCATTCTATTTTGCGGGCAATTTCCCCCGCACATTCTTTTGGAAGTATAGCACCACAACAGAAATCAGGAATCAATCTCAGAGCAATGTACCCAAAGTGCCATCATTTCGATACATACACACGTACACAAAATGACGCAGAATTCTTCCCCGAAGATCGCCCTCTAGGAAGACTCATAGTGATTATCCAAGGGAGTATTATAGTTATACTAGAGATTGGTGTCTCATCATCTTGGATGTGCAATATTCTCTTACTCTGTCATGGGTAAACAGTAAGCCTAGACCTGGGACACAGTGGACAACACTATAGTCATAGTGGATCTAGAGAGAAAAAAATATATTAAATCAGATACAATATTTAGGGGCGTTGATGTTATTTACGTGCGGTGGACGTGGGCTAGTGGGAAGCAGATTGCGCGACATGCGACATGGTCAGCCTCTGCTTTGGATTTGAAATTGGCTTTTGAGTTTATCCATAGAAATTATCTGATCAAGTATAGTTGCAGAATGGCTCTAGGACGTATCGCATAATGGACCAACGACACGACTCGGATGTGAGAGCTCTTTTTCTATAAGACCTTAAAAGAAAATTACACTAGATTGCTGAGCTGTTTTGTTGTGATTCCATCAGGCCAGTTGTTGGCGATGACATAGTTGTTATTTCACGCACGATATATACAGTCAGTGGTGGCTTTGGTCCTCGGGGACATTGTCTTTCGATGGAAATTCAAGTCCATGATTAGCTTGATGGGGTAATTGCTGCCAACTTAATCAGGAAAAAGAGAACTGTAAACCTGATGCAGTTAAATTAGATTTGAAATATGATAAGGTTGACATTATTTTTACAACACTGAACTAAGACGAAATTAGATTTTTTTTTCTTCTACGACGAAGGAGAGTTTTTAGAGAGACTAAATAAATGGGGGCAAATCGAGTGCAGCAAATATCGATATATCATTTATCTTAACTAAAAAACCGGTGTTGATGTCCGGAATGGTCACCTAAAATATATTTAACGAATCGAGATAAATAATGCCTAAAACTGAAACGAACGCTTCTGAAATCATTTTTGGAAAAATAGACAAACTTTGAAAACGTGTTTTGAACAATGTTTTCGGCGTATAATGTGGCACAGAAATACCCTGCATCTGAAATTTCAAGTTCATTTCAGATGCAGGGTATTTCTGTGCCACATTATAAAAAAATATGATACGAAACTTCAGATTCAAATTCCAGATGATGCACTTGGCAATTCATCCTCTATTGGGACTTCACAGCTACATCACCGTGGTACTGAACAAGAAAAAAAAAACAACGGTGGCAAGACTATACTCTGTTCATTTGGTATTTGCACTACAGAACAGGGAAGATAGGATATTTGCCTTTTATTCTAAGCATTATAGGTATAAATAAACTATCTCGATTTTAAAGTTTTTTACATAGTTTCCGTAGTGAGCATTACAAATTGCCTGAAATCTCTCAAAAATACCAGTAGGGTTACCAACTGTTTATTAAGATTTGGGTTTTAAAACAAACAAAACATCCGTGCGTGTATCTTTAGGAATTGGATTTGTTTATGAATGACCTGTCGCAACGCCTGGTTAACGTATATACATATATATTATGTTGTTGCGAAAAGAGTTTAAAACCTCCTCGGCAATTGCAATACATTTATAAGTATTCGCTCATTGGCAACCATGATATTTTCAAGTGTTTCCTAAATTAAAAGTATTTTTTTTATTCACTCCAAATGCCAATTAATTACTGAAAGGAATTCCTTCAAAAAGTCACGCAAATAGTTGGTAGGTTATTATTACTAAAAGAAAATAGCCAACAACTGTATAACTGCATTTAAACTCATTTTGCATACCTAAATAAAAACCTAAAAAAAGAAAACAGAAAAACAAAGAGCGACAACACTTCTCTCTTAAAGAAAGAAGAAAGCAAGCTGTAAAAGCACTTATCCTCAAAGCTTCTTAGTATAAATCAAAGAAAAAATCATAAAAAATTCCTTTAACTGAAGAATGGCAACTGGGAACTCTGATCAGACATGAATATACTCAGATGAGGGTTGTTTTTTTGATGGCTAATTGGAGAATGGCGATCGATCAGTCTTTTTGCAGCCAGGAAGCGGTTTGGTCATGGTCAAAATGTACTTGGTTTAATAAAAGTACACTAACAATTTATATGCAATTCTGTATGTCTGATTTCGTTGTCAGTGGAAATCTCTTGAGCTGATAGCCGTGCAAACTGCAACAGGCGTCACTGTTTTTGAAAAAAGATCTCCCATAAGGACTGTTGTGCATATACCAAATGAACAAAGTATAGTACGGTGGCTGATCTAGTACTTTTCTTATGACATTCGGTAAATAAAAGTGAAAAAAAGTACTAATAAATAGGCAAGTGATGACATTGTGTGCAAGTTCTAAATTTAAAACATCTGCTCAAACAAGAAAAAGACCACGGAGAAGAATTGCAGCTTTAAGCTGCTTTTGACACTACTTTGCAAGATGGAACCGTCCTCCGCTCTGAAGACAGTTCAAAATACCTAGGAGTACACTTAAATAGAATATGAAGTTCAACAAACGATGGAGATTCTGAAGCGTGAAAACTATTCTGTTTAACAGCCTTGTCTTTAGTTAAGACAGAACAAATCTTCGAACAGCTTCTCACGTCTGATTAACCATATCTCGAACAACTTTTTGAGAGGAACATATGAAATTTTAAACTATAAAATGCTCTCCATAAAAGGAGTTAAATATATTGGAAATCTTGAAGCATGCACCTTAAGAGTATTATTTTTACCACTTGGTAAAAATAATAAAAAAGTTTCGAACTCATTGACATGTGGTAAGCAAAGAAAAATAATCGAGAAAAAAAAAATTATCGCTGGAGTACTACAAGGATCAAAACTTGGACACTTGCTTTTCAATACATATACAGCAGAACGAATTTTATTCATCAAAACCTACACCCAGAAGAGTGTGGTGGGACATTAAAAACCCTATGGTGCTACTCAGATTAGGTGTGAAAGTAAAAGCAAGTAAAAAGTAGTCTCAGTGCTCGAGATATCACCAGACAACCAGTTTAAAAACATAATCAATTCGGCCGATTAATTTCATTTCATCTGATTGCATTTTTCAATTACAGAAGCTTTTTGTAATAGTTACCTTTATAATCGTCTCATGATGCTTCCAAGATATTTTAACTTTTAGAACTTGGGAATTACTAGATCCATAAAATTTTTGACCAGTTTCTTTATATTTCTCACAATCATAAAATATTAATCGAAAATTCCATATTTGTTCACAACGACAAACTTTTCAGCTACCAAAAGAAGTGCGTGCAACCAAGTCGACTTTTGTTTATGTTTTTGGGAGGACCACTCTTGTAAAATTAATAGACAAATGGATCATGCTAAATTAAAGCAAAGCAAAGCAAACCGCAGATAAAAAATAAAAACGTCAAAACATGGAAATAATTAGCCCTTGAGCAATCTCCCAGAGTTCACATACTTGGCACGTTAAATGAGTAAAACCTCCAAAATAAAAAAAAAATAAAAAACAGAATGGGACAGCAATAATAAAAAAGAAGACCAACGCCAATAGTCATTTATTATGAAATAAAATCAAATCAAAGCCGGGACCCACCCAACACATATCAGCTACATACGTATGGGTGCTGATGGGAAGACTGGACTGAGAAAAAAGAAGTTTTAAATAATAAGAAAGGTATCCGCCCGCAGCCATGTTCGTGATGATGGTCCGAGCCACATAATACGAATAGGTATGATGACCGCTGCACGCTCTGAGCCCCAAGCCACGTAGCTTCACAACTGCTTCGATCATCTCATCGTCGTCGTCGTCAGGCGTCTGCGGTTGTCTCTTGACGGTTGCTGTTTGCTGCTGCAGCGGGTAATGTCATTTTAATTGTTTGTCCCAAAAAATCAAGGCACGGCTTGGTATACATATATACACATATGCATGCGAACGTCGTCGTTGACTAAAGTCTTGTGGTCGTCTTAGGGCGTTGACGAATCCACTCTGGAGATATATAGATGCGTGACGTGAGACAAATGATTCTGCGATGATGAAGGAGTTTCTGGACCATATAGCAGCACACACAGGAGAACCTTGTACTTTGATCCTGGCAGTCGCTGAAGTAATTTGGAAATTTTGTCTCGAGAACTGTTGGGCGGGCGGAGACTATCATTAAATGTGTCATTATCGACCTCAAAATAGCCACGAGATCCTAATTACGTTGGAATGTAAGCTATAAGAAAATGCACGTTGTGGGTTTGCCTTTGTTTTGATGGTGATAAATGATTTGCAGAGCAACACGTGAGTAGTGTTGTATCTTTAGATGACATTCAAAGAAAACAGATTTTATTCAAGTGGATCAGCATTTTCTAAAAAATTAAAATTTATTTAATCACTTTTTTCCAAACATACATAAATACGAAACAAATATTTGAAGTTAATATGATATTTTCACTTTTAATATATCAGTTAATGACAAATTCTTAGCTTCAGGTCTCTTGGTTAAGTTAATATAAATAATTTCATTAACATCAAGTTCGCAACTCAGCTCTTTTGTTTTCTTTGCGGATAAAATAGTTTGAAGTGCTTAATCTATCATAATAAGAATATCTAATATTTAATAAGCATTTGTTTCTATTTGGTATGAAATATTCTAACCAATGTTTAATACTTAACCAAAAAGGATCACTACTAAGGACATTTCTTGACAGTTTGTTTTCAACTAAAATCAGTTATGGGAATTGAATTTGTGCGATAACACTTAAGGCCATCAGTCAGTTCAGTTTGGGATAACTTAACCGTAACATTTTCCACCTAGCATAACAAAATGAGCTTGTTAACACGATTTTAGCAAAGCATTAATGGTTTGGTCAGTAAAGCCCAAGACATAAATAACCCAAGATGACCATGGGATTTTAAAAACAAAAAAATGGGGTTCTAGATAAGTTCCCTGCTGCACCCCTGCAGATGTACCTTTTGGATGTGAATTTTTTCCAGAAGTACATTTGGACCAAAGGTGTCATCGTTTTGCAAATAACTGTTTCAAACCAATCTGCGAAAAGATTGCTATTAAAAAAAATATATAGAATCTGCAGATGGAGAATCACAAATGCTTATAGAACTCTTGGATAACCTAACTATCAGTCTTTTTTCAGTCATTAAATTAAAACTACAACCTTGGATTGGAAGAAAAATCAGTCTTGATCACTGTTGAAGATATCTTGAGTTCTAAGTTACATTCAGGGATGTAAAGTCGTTGTGAGACACTATGTCATAATTGGAAAGCCAGATCTATACTTGGACTTGAGGAACTTTTATTTTAACCAAGTTGGTTCCGTGTCTAAAATCAAATATATGTCCTTCCCCTCACCCCTACAAGCCCCCTTTTGGAAGTCTCATAAATAAGTAAAAAATTAAAATCTACCCAAATATTTGTTTTAAGTGATCCCCGAAACAAAATGCGCGAAATTGATTCGGCTACACCAATAGTAACATTTAACACGTTTTAAATTTTTTCCCAAATTTACACCGAATGAAGCAAAAACGGTTTTTTGACTTGCTTAACTTGGTATGTTGTAAGTGCACAACAAATAATACTAGTTAGGTTTAAGGAAAAGAGTCACCACAATAGAAAACCTTTAATTTTCATTTGAAATAATATATTGGTTCCTACTTTTCAAACCAAAATTATAAATTTCGACGCACACATTGATAAAATGCTGTTAATGCTTCACTTTACAGAAAATATTTGAAAGAAAAATAAAATGCCAATAGACATTGTTCACGTGTTCCAAACAATCTTTTTGTTTCGCCTGTTTTGAACACTCTCATATAATAACGTGTATTTTGTGCTTTTCAATGCCCTACACAAATGTAGATAAGCCTTTTTGATTTCGCCTAGTTTGATTTTATGTGTAAAATGATTTCTTTGCCTAGTTTGGTGTGAAAGGAGCGTGCAATGTTTGACGTCTCTGAAGTAAGGCAATTAAGCGAAAACGTTTTCGTTGGCCTGCTAATTGTGCATTATTAGGTGTGAATGGTGTTTTTTTTACGACTTTTACAACAGTTAGGTAGGTATGAAGGGCATGTTGCCCCTTGCAAGCACCCAGATGCTTGGTCTCACTATTAGATGTGTTAGATGAGCTGGGTAGGGTAAAAACGAAAAGCGAAGCTTAAACAAAAAATGTCTTTTCTATTCATAGACCTTCTTTAATCTTTGGTATATTTCGTAGAGAGATACCCCTTAAAAATAATATTTAAATGAACCTCTCATAATTATGCTATGCTCCCCACGAAGAAACAGTAAAACATTTACGTTGATAATATTTTCTTAGCTTATTTTTCAAATTAGCTCGAAACAAAATATGTAGGTACTGCTTCCATTTTTAAATAGCTTCACGCTTGCTAAGTATCTTAAAAAAGAATGCGTTACACAGACTCCTTCAGACCTCTAAACAAGTAACATTATAACAAGAATTGATTGACGAAAGGACGTAGCCATAATTTTTACATCCTTCTGTGGGCTATAAATCACTATGAGTGAAAAATAAAATCTCCAATTCATATGCATCTATCCTTCCAATGAACCAAGTCAAATAGATACAAAATTTGTTAAAGGTCGCTTCTCTAGAGAACGCGCACCGTACGGAAAGACCTCAAGGAGCGGTGAAGTTAATATTTACGACAAAACATTCTCATAAAAGTTAAAGTCAAGGCGTCATCGTATATTTGAGAGCAGAAGTCGGCACAGCTTCAGTGGTCGTCAGTGGTGGCGCGGCGGCGGCGGCGTCTCAACTAAGAACTATATTGGAGAAGGACATGGACGCACTTTAAAAACCATATAATTAGGAAACAGATAGGCTTAAACGCATCATGGCAACTGTTTGGCATTTAAACTATTGTCTTCAAGTTCAAAGGCCAACAACGACGATGGCGATGACGACGCCAGTCATATCTCACTCATACTTTTCTTGTAAATAGGACACACGCAGAGGATTTTGTTCACGTTGCAGGTGTAGATACATATAGATAAAAGATGACAGAGATGAAATAAATATTTAATTTTATGAAATTTCTAAAGTTTCTAAACTTTCTATTTTTCTATATTATTGTATAAAAACAAAAGTGGCCCCGTTTTATAAGGAGAATTCACAATCAACTGCATACATGACAAGCGTGGCATGATGAACTTTTGACAGCAGACACTTGTTTGCGTTCACATTAGTCAAGCATGCCGTCATTCACCATGTCGTCAGAAAAATATCACAATATTTTGAAAACCATCATGCCGTTTGACAAGCCGCTTAATGAAGCGGACACATTATCAAAACTGAGTGCAGATGATACAAATAGATCCTCTCATGAAAATAAAACTAATTGGGTAACTTTTCTGAATTAATAATTTTGATTTTACCGTGAAAAATTAAAACGTTTGTAGAATGCTTAAATGGATAGCTATTTACTTTGTAAGGCTGTCATATTCTTTTCAAACTAATGTCGATTTGAAGTAATATAGACATGGATTTGAAATGGATTTGAAATGACAATTAAAAGCTTTGAAAAGTAAGCAGAGACAGCTGATTTGTTGGGAAAAGCTATGATTACTATTTGACACTTTCTGGTTTGACAGGTAAGAAAGAAGGATAACTTTAAGTTTGACTATTACCACTGACATTTGTAAAAGTACTATTTAAATCGACAAAAATTCTAAGATGTATTTTGGACACTTTAAAGTTTAATAGATATGAACGAACTAAAGCTTGTAATTTCTGGAATATTTTAAATCGATCTGTCACCGGAAAGCTTTATTTAATTTTTGACACTTTGTTGTTGAAGAATATGTATTACGGACCAACTAAGTTTGACGTTTGTAAAATTAATTACTTTTTTCTGTTTTAATTATTTATTGACACTTTGTAGTTTCACAGATACGGATCACTTTAATTTTGACGTTCGTAGAGTGCTTACATTATTGTTTTACAGATACCGACCAACTTAATATTGGAAGAATTGAAGTTTGTTGTATATGGAATATTTAAATTGGTTTGTTTAATAACCAATTCGGAACACTACAAGAAGATTGTGAGCCGATAAAGTGTGAGATTTGTGTTACCATTCAAGATCACTTATATCGTCGTAAAAACACTACGTATGATGGTGACTCCGTATTTTTTTTAAACATTGCCAATATTGACATATAAAACGAATTGCCTGTCTGTGAAAATTGTAACTAAAATTATTTAGAAGCATAAAAATTTAGTGGTGTTGGTATATTCGTAAAAAATATAACTCGGATATAGGGGATTGGATGCTATATACGTGTGGCGCTGCAGTGGTCAAGTTTGAACTAAAGAGCAAAGATAACTTAGTTCTAATTTTGACTAATTTTGACATCCCGTTGCGCATTTCAACTTCACAAATCCTCAATTTTGTTATGACCTTAATCCAATTTTGACATTAGATGCTAACATAATGTTTGCGTCCAAGTAATTTAAATGGTTTTGATGAAATTAATGCGTACGTCACATTGACATTTCTCGCTCGTTTGCGTGATTTTTTGTATACCCACTATGTGACATTTTCATGTCTCATTTTCATTTTAACGGATTAGTTTATTGAACAAAAGCATACAAACTAAATGCTCCACAAGGCCAATTACATATATTCAACATTATGGCGGCAGTGAATGGCGACATGGTGGCACTTAAATCATTTCTCCACACACAGAAACAACTTTTATATGCCTACGCTATACGACCAAGTTTAAATGTCAGTTAATAAAAAATGAAAGGCGGAGAGTTTATATTTTCCAGTCAAGATTTATACTTTGAGCCGCAGGGTGAGTTATATTTCCACATGTGTGTTCCAAGGTAAACTGTGTCCACCTTATACTTCGATATATTATATGCCACTTGAAAATGGATGGAACCACAATTCCCTGAATGGGACAGGACACTATCGTGACATATGTTCTGTTCGCTATAATGCGGTCTCGGCCTCCACTATACTGAGCTTCCAACACAAATCAAGAGTCTACGTATAATTAATTGCACCGAAATCATTTTTGAAAATTACTCCATGATGGGGTTGAAGGTGGACTTGTGTATACCACAGTGGTATTATTGACTTGCAAGGGTGATAGTTGCTTGAAAATAGGGTGACAGTTATTATTTTCCCTCTGCACTGACTACATAATGATTGCCATTGCCATTGTATTGGAGCAAAATTGTTGCGTGTCAAAGTCTCATAATAAATTTATTTTTCCAAAGGATGTGCAGAAAGGTTGTTGCTGTGATGGTGGTCTGTGTTGCAATATGCAGACCATCAGGACGTTTAGAAGTAGCATTACAATATAACCCATCAGGAAAGGGTTGTGCCCCTTATCACAGGTGATGGATTTATATCCTACAACCGACCACCACCTCTTCCTCCTACAAAAACATGGTACAAAAAAAGGAGGAATATTTTAATACCAAATGAACGGAACACATCAATGTTAAGAATTTAAATAAAAACTATGCATCAATGTCAGATTGGTATCGGGTGGTATACTATAGTTGTTGTTGTCAAAAAGAAAGGTATGTCCATCCGTTGGGTCCACGGAAGTGTAACACTTACTTATGCCGCAATAAATCTTAATTTAGAAGTGAGATGGTAAAAGTGTAGTGCTTCTGCAGGCTGACACCTTTGTTCAGGTCCAATTTACTCGGACATCTTGTTGGAGATGGAAAAATGTAGGGCATTTAGAAGGCAATCAGGACTTTTACTGAGGCTGATGGATTTTTTGTTTTTATTGGAGTGATGCCATTCATCAATAAGGGAATTGCATTGGGATGGAGTTTGATTAAAACCTTTGTTGATCGTGGAATGAGAAATAATCCTTGCCTGGGTATAAATTATAGATTTGGTCTTAGGGATTTGACTTCGATTGCTATACTATAAGTTTCAAAAATCCTAATTTGGTATCTACTTTAAAAACGAAAAGTAACCTACAATTAAAGGCAAGTAAGGATTTCACTAATAAATTGAAGTCTGAGATTATAATCACAAATGATATTTAAAAGTTCATAAGTAGACATCACTGCATTTTCGGCTGCGATGCTCGATTTCAATAACAACACTGTGGTTAACTCGCAAGGATAAGATAATTTCTTCGAAGCACAGTTCGTTAAAACTTCCAACGAGTTGTATGACTCCTCCTCTGCTAGTACTTCAACACTTGAGTATGCGTACCTATGACGAGATATTTCTGAGCATAAGTAAATCTCGGAGATCTTAGACATACAAACTAAAGAATTGAAAACAATTACCTAATAAGAATGTCTCTCATTTAAAATTATGTAAACAGAATTGACATTTAAAATTAAACAATGAAAAGTTTAAATAAGTTTCCGACAAACACTTGATTTTCGATTGACTTAAGTAAAGAAAAACTTACTTAAGTTTTGACTTCTTAAAGCATTCCCTTACAAACTCGATGATGAATCGCTTAAGTGGTGAGACGTCTTCAAGTCTTGAGACATGCACGTGCAAAGAATCTTGACTTGAGTGACGCCTATAAATTCCGTACTTTTTTTTCTTAGGTAAAGATTTTTAAGTTATTCAAAATGCAGGTCATTCCAGAGGTCAGTAAGGCAGTATTTATGGGAGTAGCATTGAATTTAACTCATTTTTTTTCTATTTCATAGAATTCACACTATGGTTGTTTCAAAAATATTCGTAAGTCCATCAAGTTAGCATTACCATTTTGAAATTTTAAAAGTTTAACTTTTGGATTATTTGTCGGAAAATTGTCGTGCAACTAAAAAATGTTTCGCGTGACTATTTTCGAAAATGACTCCTGTGGGTCAATTCCCGATCTGTGAAAACGTGAAATGATAAACTTTTCCACGCCTTAGCGTTAAATACGATTCCCGAATTGTGAAAACAAACTTCAAAACTTTTCATAATGATAAATATCTTATCACAGTAAAATCGTTCTGTGAAGAGCAGTGAAAACGCGCTGACAGATCTTACACTGAGAGACAAAAAGGCAAATTAAAATTTAATAGATTAAATTTGATTTCCGTTTTATAATGGTACCTTAGCTCGAGTAAATTTGATTTAATTATGCTTCGTTCTCAATTTTTTTCCCAAACTTTGATTTTAAAACATTCATATTCGAAGCAATTTTTTTTTTAAATAGGCTTAAATCAAAGTGGTTTTCTCTGATTGAACGTTGTTTTTTGTTCTGGGTGTATCATTTAGTACTTTTTAGTACACACATTGACAGCTGTTTATCATAATAAGTTCGAGAATCGCATTATGCGAGTTCATGAAGTGATAAAATGAAAAATCGCTGTGAAAAGTAAAATGATAATTTTTGTATCACTTCACAGTTTCACAGATCGGGAATTGACTCCCTGGTAATGCTAACTTGACTGTGGAGTTAGCACTACCACCTCAGAAAAAGCATTAAATGTAATCGAAAATTAAAAAGAATAACGAAAATAAGTCATGCATTTTGCCGCGCATTTTTTTTTCGGTCAAAAAAGCCTTACCACTCCAGAAAAAGGTTAAAATCTAATCAAAAATAAAAAGGATAACGCGAAAAAAATCAGATTTGTTTTCGTAAATTTATCGTGCAACTAAAACAATTGTCTCGCTAATTTTATTTAAAAATAACTTCTGGCGATGCTTATTTGACAGCCAAGTTAAAAAAAAGTGCTTTTTAGTTCTATGACTTATTTCAGACAAAAAAGCGAAAATAGTCGCGCGACAATTTTTTAGTTGCACTAATAATTTACGGCAAATTCACTACAATTAATTCAAAAGTTAAACTTTAGAAATTTCAAAGTGGTAATGCTAACTTGACGGACATCATAAGAGAGCATATCAAAAATTGTAAAATGTACTGTAGTCAACACTCAATATTTTGACAGACTTAGGGCCACTTGCACAAAAACAAAAAATACATTTGTTAAATCATAGATAACTAACCAAATAGATAATTTTTTAATTTTCAATTTGACATTGCACGAACGAAAACTCAACTAACCAAAAATAAAAAAAACAGAAAACCCCCACAAAACAACAACAACATTTGTTGCAAACACAAAGGCGAACTTCATTTACAGTAACTTCTTGTCAATTTCTATTTGACAGATATGAAAAGTTATCCATAGAAATATATGAGTGGATACAAATTTTGGTTACTACTGTCAAAAAAGTTAAGTGCAAGTGGGCCTTAGATTCCAAAGTTGAGGTGAAATTCCAGGTCTAAAAACAAGTGTTCAGCGCTTTCTAGCCGTGAATTAAGTGTGCAGTACTTTTTCGCTGTGAATAAAGTTTTCATAGTGCTTACTAGCTGTGAATTAAGTGTCCAGTGTTTTCTCGCTTTGAAGTAAGCATCCAGAGAATGAATTATAATTGGGGTTATATATATGCAATGCGACCTTAAGACTTATTGCGCCTCCGTAAAGGATCTGATTAGGATTCAGTGCTTTCTCGCTATGAATTTAGTCTTGAACATGTCGTTGTGAATAAGTATTCAGTGCTTCCTCGCTGTGAATAAAGTCTCCCGTACTTTTTCGCTGTGAGTTCTTTCATTGTCAGTGTCCAATAATTTTTCACTCTGAATTGAGTGTCAGTCTAACGTTATATCGGTGAGTGTTAGCTAAGTCTACAATGCTTTATATTTTTGTATATGTTTCAAGTGGTTTCTCGCTGTGACTTCTCCTATTATCAGAGCTAGTTATAAAATTTGTAAAACTAATTTGCATTGTAAAACACTAGATTAGAAAAAGATTTAGAATAAAAATTATTTTAAAAAAATGTTTAAATTAGACTGACGAAAATTGTAATAAATTCAATTTTAATAAACTAAAGTTTGTGTTTCTTTGGTATACCCTCGACCCTACGAATTTTATTAGCCCTTGGCAAAAAAGAAAGCATGCCTCGTATTCATAATTTACAGGGTGGCGCACGAATCGTGCTACAAAAATAAAACGTAATAACTTTTTTTCTGTGTGAGTAATCGGCTCATTTTTTTTTTTATTTTGCAGGTTACTATTTAGATTTATAAAAATGGACGCTTGGGATACTCAAAAAAGAATTTGGATAGATCTTTGCAGTCCGTCATTTCCGTCCAAAGGGAATTTAGACGGGAGTTTGGTGGTACTCCCCCGAGTATAGATAGACCATTATTAGGTTGGTGAGACTGTTTGCTGAATCTGGAAGGATTGCACGAAGGCCGTACCATCGCGATTCCAATGTTTGGGTTCAGGATATAATCGCAGCTGTAGCATCGGCAATACATGCAAATCCAAGTGTTTCGACTCGAAACTTATCAGGGCAAGTTGGAGTTAGCAGACGGTCATTACAATGGATACTTCATAATGACTTACACGTATATGGAATAAATATAATCCAGAAATGCTCCATGAGACGGAATTGCACCCAGAACGAGTCACTGTGTGGTGCGCAGTTTCATCAAGGTGAATAGTCAGGCCATACTTCTTTAAAGAAAACGGTGTAACAGTAACAGTAACTGTCAATAGGGACCGTTATTTAAAGATGTTGAAGGAGTTTTCTTTTACCCAAAACTGCGCCAAAGGCGTATCCCATTCAACACCGTTCGGTTCCAGCAAGATGGTGCAACTCGACATATAGCCAGACCAGTTATGGCGGAGCTCCAACTTAAAAAGTTAATTTCTAAGAACTCCTTTTTTTCGCTGGCCCCCAAGTTCACCTGACCTAACTGATTTTTTTGTATGGGGTTATGTCAAACAAGAGGTACACAAAACGAAACCCATGAATTTGACTGAATTGAATCAGTTCATTAAGACCATAATGGAGGCAATCCCAACTTCAACCCTACAGGCCGCAATGAACAATTTGTTGATCAGGTGCCGCATATGCGTGGGTGAGCTTGTGGGTCATTCGCGGTCTATTATCTTTAAAAACAATTAATTATTTAAAATAAAATTGGATAGACACCAATAAAAAAAAATAAATGAAATACATTTACTAAAAAAAAAAATTATTTGAATTTCTTATTGAAGCACAATTGGTGCGCCACCCTGTACTAAAGATGTTTATATTATTTTAAGAAGGTTTCCTAATTGTATATTTAGACACATTTTTAATTGGTGTTTCTTAAAATTTAATAAATAACTACTTTTGATTTTAATTGTTTGTTTTATCTGTGCCTACATAAAAATGTTTACTAAAGACCCAAGCAAAATAAAAACAAGTTTAAAACGTTCTTCTATGTAAAATTTTAATGTCGTAGGTACAAGAGGTTTGTTTGTTTTTAGGTTTTACTCACACCTATTTCTTTTGTTTTTACAGTGCTGAACGGTTTGTATTTTTTATGTATTAATTTATAAAAATGTTCGAATTTTTTTTTTCTTTACAACCAGGCCGCAATTCATCAGATTCAATATATATATGTAGATATCTTCGACGTTTAAGTTCACCTCATAATCCAATAGTAATAAATCAACAAAATTGATCCGCCTTTTTCAATATAACTATCGTCCGTCCATATGGTCGTGTGTGGTTGAATGGATTAATTCCTTATTAGTTTTACAGGAATAATCTTAAAGAAAAAAAAAATATCTACAAACAGTAATAATAACGAAGAGCTTAGTAGCATGTTGCCATACGATTTATTTTTCTGTATAGAAATGATATGACTTTTTGGTACCAACAAACTTTCAAATTCATAAATTTAAGATGAACACATTATTCTTCCACCAATTCAATGTTTTTGTTTAAATTCATTTTTTTTTTTGTTTAAAGTGTGTTCATATATTTTTTATAAATTTAATTAAATTCCAACTACACTTTGTTAATAAATTTTAAAAGCTTACTTGAATTTATTTATGCGTCGCATATTTTACATTAATTATGTAAAATAGCAAAAAAATTAAATTATGTTTTACATTAAAAATTTGTTACATTCTGTTACTTTTTTTTGTTGGTGTATGAAATTTATGTTGTTAAATTTCTTGTGAACGCATTATTGACGCGTAAACAAGCGATTTAACGATTATCCTGATGGCATATACATCTATCTATACTATACATACAATCACCCAGCTAAATTGCTACGAGTATAATATTATTATGAATATTCAAAAGGATTTCGTTTGGTGCAAGTGCATCTCTTTGGAAAATTTAATTTTTTCCATCAGCACACCAAAAAACATATCATAAAGTGCATATATATTTATTTTCCGGGACAATTCACAGGGAACGTCAGATGTGCAACAGCAACCAGAACGGCAGCATCAACAAGAGTAACAATAATTTCAGTTTGCGCGTTTTCAATCTGCATTATATGATCCATGACATACAATCCAAGGTATTCATGACGAGAACGTCAACTGTGGAATGAGTTACAACCGACATAAAGTAAATGTGCGGAGTTCCATTTTTTGTTCGATTTTTGTATAAGCTTATATCGAAAATAAGGCAAATCCTTTTAAAATGGATTTGTAAATTGAGGTATTTTTTTTTATTTAATAGCAAATATATCTAAAGTTCGATTATGTTGAAAAAAACATTTATAAGTTATTTATATGTTAAAAACGATAATTTTGCCAACAACATAATAACAAAAAACTAACTTAATTTCATATTTTAAAAAAAATATAAAAAAAATGGCTATCAATTTTCTCAACAAAAAAAAATCATTAACAATAAAATCTTTTTTTAATTTGAAACAATTTATGTGATGTAATAAATTAACGTATTATAATAAAATTAAATATGAATATAACTTGGAATAAGTTTGAACGTCAGCTCTTTTGTTTAAAAAATTACGATTTATTTTACTTGATTTTTTTTAACTTTATGCAAAAATATTTAATCGAATTGACAAATGTAGGTAGCGAATTTGGTAACCTTACATCGTACACAAAAACCATTTGGCTGATTGAATAGTAAAAAAAAAGCGGAAGAATTATAGTTTCTAATTCGAATAGAGTTCAAAAACCAAATTTACTAAGTCCATATACAAAAACTGTAATAAGAGTTAAACAAAAGTATTAACTGTCTGAAAGACTTTTTTGTTGTAAATAAATTAATAAACAAAAAAAAATTGTCGCAACTAACAAATTGATCGCGCTGGTAATGCGCTAACTTCACATTCAAGTTAGCACTTCCACCCCAGAAAAAGACCAAACAATTAGTTTTTTGGGTTTATTTAAAAAAAAAATTACGCAACAATTTTTTTAGTTGAATGATTTACTTACGACAAAAAAGCGATAATTGTTTTCGATATTCTTATTTATTTTCGATTACATTTAATCCTTTTTCTGGGGTGAAAGTGCTTACTTGACTGTTAAGTTAGCATTTCCAAAGGTTATTTTATGAAATAGGCGCGCGAAGTTAAGCTTTTTTTTTGGTATTATTAATTTTGTACCTTAGTTCTTTTAAAATTTTGAACACAAAATTCTGAACTTTACTAATTTTCTTGCTTCAGTTTTAAAGAACCTTAGATACCTATCAATCTAGGCATGTCACAGTATCAGAATAGCCTGATTTTGTTTCAGACGCTGGGCAGATAATTCTTCCATAACCTGAAACATGCTCTTCGTTTTCTCTCCTCTAAGTTAAGCAAGGTAGACATTTCTTCATCAAACCACTTGTTCTCCGCCCCTAAGATAGTATCCTTTTGCAGTTCCTAGAAGTGATTTTGCTCTTGTAGACAAACTCGTTAAATACCGCATTCCATTTCCTTAATGTATCTAAAGCCCGTTGATGGTTTGACACAATATATTCACCCTTTGCCTTAAATACATTTTGTGCCACTTTGTTTCTCTATATTTCTCTTTGTTTGTTCGCTTCCCCGTTTTTATAAAAAAACTATTGTCAGAAAAGGGTTTTGCTAAGCAGAGGCAACCGATCAGTATTACTTTTCAATTTTTCACGAACCTAATGGTAGTCATTCTGATTCTTATTCCCGCAATGTCGGTTTTGTTTTTGATAGGACATAGGACCATATGACCTGAACATATTCACGACATCTCCACCAAGAGAATTTGTGATGATGTATTCCAAACCACCATGTGAATCCTCATACTCCTTGTCAGATTTCCCGAAATGTCCATTGAAATCTCCGCCAACAAACTAAAGCTTGTTCTTTAGAACGTTCGTATCTTCTTCCACTTATAAACACTCAATTTGTAGAAACTTAGTATTTCACGCCAGTATTCCGAACCAGTTCAACACAGCGAAAACGTTCACGTACATTAAGTATTTGTTTCCCCAAGAATTATCCAGTTTCCATTCTAACGATGTTCTAATTCGATGCTTCCATATTCAAGAAACTGGTTCTGTTTGCAGTATTTCGCAGGTTGTTTCTTGAAAGTATAAGATGAGCAGTAAGCTTCTCTTTATTATTTCTTCCAGCTAATAGGTTTGTCCGATCATACTTCCAACGTTCTAACTGACCATTCTTAAGTTTTGAGTAATCTGTTGTATTTCTTTTTAGGTCCCCGAAATCCGTAGACGCAATATCAGCATATGTAGTACCGGCGCTATAAAGGCAACTATAGCTCCGGTTTTTGAAATTCTTTTTACTAAGCCGACGACCTCCATTAGCGTAACCCAAGGACTTGCATGGAAGCTTACCATGGTGTTATTTACTTTAATGTGAATTTAGGCTCCGCTTAAAAAAAACTGGATTTACTTCATAGATTGGATAATCTGACCCGTCATTTAATAAAGGACTCATTGAAAGAAGAGTTATTTCCCTAACGAAAACCTTAGCTTCCTAGAAGCTATATAGGTAAAAAAAATAGTCCACACAAAACAATAAAATAGTTTTAAATGCAGTTACTTCCCAAAAGTATTTCCAAATGGGAGCTCATTTCCATGTTATTGCTTATTGCTGTTAAAGGTTGTTTGTAGCCTTTAACCAGGTTTAAATTACACTGACACTAGTTTCCTCGTAAACATTCTGTCCAACTAAATTTGGTGTGCTTCATGAGGAACGCTCATCCATCGTACTCTTCGTAATCCATCTGCATCTGCATCGCATTGTCCATCAAATCTCACATGAAGGGAGTTGACTGCTATACCATCGTGTCGGCCATTTTCTTGGCCAACAACGATAAATATATGTCCAACAAGGGACTGACTCCTCTCAAAATGTCATCCACGTGTATTCGCTGGATGACTGAATTCCTGGAGCCCACAGTCTCTCTACACAATAACGTGTGGTCATTAAATTTGGATTAACGAAAGCCTTAGAAGAAAAGAGATCATCTCCATGCTCACTGCCCCAAGCAGAGAAGGACAAAGAGCGGCTAAGTGGGAGGAAAACAAAGACAAAATCACGTAATTTGTTAAACGAGTAGGCGTGCCTCACTCATTACCCTGCTCCTAGGCTCTTCGTTGCATTTGAATCTATACCGCGGATGTGTGGTTCCATCTCGACAACCACGAAAGGACGCACATCACCCTATGATTAAAATATGACATTCTTGAATTACTTTTTGGGCTAAGAGAAGGGAAATGGTGATGTGATTATACGCAGCTTGGTTTAGTAGACTTTGGCGCTCCAGTTCATGGCATAGCTACATATGTCTGATAAATGACTTGTATTTGTTGTTGTTGTTGTTATTGGTAGCATAAAGCCGCATTGATTGTTTTTCGGCGCTTTTTTGTTTTCCTCTCTTTTTTCATGGTGTATCTTTGATGGCACACCAAATTGTATCTTATTCTATCTTTATGTCGAGATGAAGATTAATAATTTGTTTTTGGAGTTTGATTTCATGGTTTAATTTTGTGATTAATTTTTTGTAATTATTAACCTTTACTATGGTCTGAGAGAAACACACAAGGAGAGGAAATATGAAATTAGGTTTTATTTTTTTTTGTTAGTTTGTGAAAAGAAATTTGTGAATAAATTGGATAGGATGGCTTACCATGACAAATTTTTTGACACTGCCGGCAGGTTCAAGGCGAGTTTTTTTTTTGGAAAATCTATGTGGGAAAATTTTAAGTTGATAGGTAGAAGACCTACTATAAAGTACAATATTTGTTAGCGCCAAAGAAATAGTCATTTATAATATCAAGGGATAGCTATTAGGTTTGTAATGTTATGCTGATGACTTGGTAAAATATTGCTTTCCTCTTATGCCAGAAGCATGAATGTATAATTTGTGTTTAAACTTTTTTTTTAAAACTGATTGCTTTTAAATAATTTGTGAGGTTTAGTTCTTCGACAAATTTTATATAAAAACTTTTTCAGAATGTTAGCAATATTAAAAACTTCTTCTAAAGCCTCAATTTTATATCACAGTTCGAACATTTTGATTTGCACACAAAAACAGGCAAAGGAGCCCTCATACCGACTCTGTTTCTCTGTTAAGGTCTTATCAACTGTTTTCTTTTGAGATTTTAAGTTTTTTTTTTTAAATAATATGTAAAATAATCATTTCACATTTTTCATTTCGACGTTTTCATTTAGTTTTTAGATTAACTAGGTTTTCCATTTTTACTTGCGATTATAGGTACCTATTATAAGGCAAGTTATGAATTCGTGCCAAAAAAAAAGTTTTGAAATAACAATCAAACATGACATAACGACGTTAGCGAAGTCGAAAAAAAAGTCTGGAAATTCTGTTCATGTGTCTGTCTGTCAGTCTGTCATTAGCACCTAAACGGATGATCACATATCCTTTAAACTTGGTATGAAGAGTATTAAGCATGACCGTTGGATGGTTTTTTTTAAATTATTACTTTTACGTTAACCACGCTGCAGATCTTTACCAAAATTTATTTCTAAAAACTTCTAGATAGCCGAACGATAATGGCGTATTTAGTTTTCTAATAAATTTTCTAAAAAAATTATATTAATTAACACGTTGGCTCCACTGGGCATGAACGCTGCTAATGAAGTTTGAAAAATCCATGCCCAATCAGGCGACATGTCGTAGAAATCCATTTTTTCGAGAAGACATGAGCGCTGTTGAAATATTGGACATGAATTTTGACGTTTCGTATATGTGAGCTGCTTTTTGCAGAATTTTTGTTGTATATGTGCAATTTCTTCAGGTGTTTGTCATTCTCTTTCATTTTGAATGTACTTCTGTATCTTTTGATATAAGAAACGGGGGAAAGGGACGCATGTTTTCTTACTCGTTGTTGAAGAATGAAATGAAACGACAAGACATAATTTGCCCACAGACCGAATGAGAATTGGATAGTGGATTAGATTGCTGTAGAGTTGTTGGGAATCGGCATGGCCAGTGGAGCCATCGTGTAAAGATGTTTTTTTTTTAACTTTATATTTTGAAAACCAATTGATGAACTTTTTTAAGGTTTTGTTTTCGCATGAATATTTTGAATTTGCTAAAATTGGCATACTCAAAATTTTTCGTAGAAATATTTAAAAAAAGTTGTTTGAAAAAAATCACTAGCCAGTTTAGTGGTTCAATGATTGCAATATTTCATATGATTTCCATGTGATTTCAAGCAGTATTTAAATTGATTTAAACATTTTGTGATTGCATTGATTTCAAATAAATTTACTAATTTCAAATGATTGCAATTTAATTCAAGTGATTCAATTATGATTTCAATTCGTGGTTTCATTTTTGATTGCATGATTGCAAAAAAACTTAGTGATTTCAAATATTTTTAATGATTGCAAGGAATCATTTGAAGTCGATAACCAAGTTTTTTTTAATTTCATTAGTTGAAATAGTGATTGCACCTGATTTCAAGGGGATTTTAAATGATTGCAAGTATAAGTGGTCAGGTGATATCATTCGTGACAAAACCCTCGGATTTTTTCAAAATCAGGTCGTACATTTTGGTAAAAAAAAAAATTAATATATTGCAAAATTTAATAATTACTAGTATACCACGATTTTTTCGTTAAACTCTGGTTTGTTATAAATAACTTTTTTAATTTATTTATTTTAATTTTTTTTTTATTTATTTCTTAGGAGTGTGAAAATATTATTGAAAATTCTAAAAAAACAGTACTTTTCGTATAAAACGATTCTCAAAAATAATTAGCAGTGGACAATAATTTACAACAATAGCAAGCATGTGCGTCCCAGTCGTGACTTTTATTTATTTCGCATTAAATTCTCGTCACAAATAAGACAAGTATCGCGATTTCTTGTTTCAAAATCGAAAGAAAATCCATTTATACTCAATTTTTTTGCACTCTTATTGAACTTAAAAGTCTCATGGGAGATTTTGTTCAAGTTTTCATTATTTAAATAAGAAAGAACAAGTTAAAGCCTGACCCAGGGATCACAGCAAACATCTTAAAACTACTAGAAAATTATCTATCGAGCAAAGGTTCAGAAAAAAAATATAAACATACACTAGTCGGCATAATTATATTGACAAAAATGTAATGTTTCTTTCAACGATAATATTAAATAACGGGCAAAGTTTAAAGATTAAAAATTGACAGTTATTTAAAGACTACGTTATGATGACTCAGTAGGTGTTCAATTTCAATCATTTGGTAAGTTTTGTGCAGGAGGGCGGCTTTTGTTTGATTGAAAGGGTTTTTTTTAGTGGCAAAAGTATTTTGACAAATCTATTTTATGCTAACTTCGTAAGATTATATAATTTATTTTGTATTTTAAGGATGAGATCATTATGTCCAATTCGTACAGATTCGATTTTGTGCAAAATATGATAAATCTAAAGAATTAAGTATTAAAGATAGAGCATCTAATGTTCCAATGTATAATTCTCGGATTTTTGCTAAACGATTGAACACAGAACTGAATTTATGAAAGCAAATCATAGACTACCAAATACGACAACATAACAGAACTAATTCTGTGACAAATTTCCCATTTGCAGGTTAGAAAACACAAAAAAAGACATAAAAAAGACTGCCAAATGTGAATAGACTGCGCTAAAACCTCTTCATTGACCCCTAAAAGTCATAAGCTGAAATTCGATTAGCTAAATATCTAGGCGCAGATGTCTTACAAAACATAATTTTTGGACTTATACCGGAAGAAAGGATGAAAGTACAGTTTGTAACACATAAGAAAAATAACTGAAAAAAAATTCTACTCTCCAAAAAACATATTAAAAACCAATTGATCTTCTGAAACAACGTTTTATGGACCAATGAAAGTTCTTTGGAGTTTCACGAATCAGTTTGAATTTTCAACGGTCCATAAAACGTTGTTCCAGAAGATTTTTAATATGCTTTTTGGAGAGTAGCATTTTTCAGTTTTTTTCTTATGTGTTAAAAACTGTACTTTCATCCTTTCTTCCGGATTAAGGCCAAAGTCATAAGGTGAAATTCAAATTGCTGCAAAAACTTCAATTATCTAAATATCTATGCGCAGACGTCTTACAAAACATAATTTTTGGCCTTAATCCGGAAGAAAGGATGAAAGTACAGTTTTTAACACATAAGAAAAAAACTGAAAAATGCTACTCTCCAAAAAGCATATTAAAAATCTTCTGGAACAACGTTTTATGGACCGTTGAAAATTCAAACTGATTCGTGAAACTCCAAAGAACTTTCATTGGTCCATAAAACGTTGTTTCAGAAGATCAATTGGTTTTTAATATGTTTTTTTGGAGAGTAGCATTTTTTTTCAGTTATTTTTCTTATGTGTTACAAACTGTACTTTCATCCTTTCTTCCGGTATAAGTCCAAAAATTATGTTTTGTAAGACATCTGCGCCTAGATATTTAGCTAATCGAATTTCAGCTTATGACTTTTAGGGGTCAATGAAGAGGTTTTAGCGCAGTCTATTCACATTTGGCAGTCTTTTTTATGTCTTTTTTTGTGTTTTCTAACCTGCAAATGGGAAATTTGTCACAGAATTAGTTCTGTTATGTTGTCGTATTTGGTAGTCTATGATTTGCTTTCATAAATTCAGTTCTGTGTTCAATCGTTTAGCAAAAATCCGAGAATTATACATTGGAACATTAGATGCTCTATCTTTAATACTTAATTCTTTAGATTTATCATATTTTGCACAAAATCGAATCTGTACGAATTGGACATAATGATCTCATCCTTAAAATACAAAATAAATTATATAATCTTACGAAGTTAGCATAAAATAGATTTGTCAAAATACTTTTGCCACTAAAAAAAAACCCTTTCAATCAAACAAAAGCCGCCCTCCTGCACAAAACTTACCAAATGATTGAAATGTAACACCTACTGATTCATCATAACGTAATCTTTAAATAACTGTGAATTTTTAATCTTTAAACTTTACCCGTTATTTAATATTATCGTTGAAAGAAACATTATATTTTTGTCAAAATAATTATGCCGACTAGTGTAAGAAAACTGATACAATCTATCATCGATATGATAAAATGGCAAAATGATCTTCCAGCCTAAATAATAAAACGGCAGCGAAGCGCTGTTTGCCGAAACAATAAAACGGTGACATATCAGTAGCCCGAAGATAGAACATGAGTTCTGAAACGCGTCGCTAGTTATTTATATTTATATATAAAAAAAAAAAAAAATAAAAATTTGTTTGCAACATAAAGTTAAAATAAATTGTTAATTTTTAAAAAATAAAAATACAATCGTTTTTATTTTAAAAAATAAACATAAAAATACAAAAAAAAAAAATATATAGGTGACATATTATTTGTCAAAAAAAAAACACTTTGCCAAACATCAACAAATTTTATTTAATAGAAAAACAACAAATCGCCAAATGATATTTGCGAATTAGGTATAAAGGAAATGTTAATTGCGAAATGAGTTAAAAAACATAATGAATAAAAAACAATACATACATTTCGAAATAAGGATTGCGAATAAAAAAAATACTTAACGACAAATGCGAAACAAAGAAATGCCAAATAAATGTTGCCGAATAATCGACCCATGTGGACGATATCGATGGTGTTGTGAATTAACGCCGCGCCGTCCGGGCGCCCTGAGATAAATAAGGCCGAACGTTTTTCCCTTTCGGATAGTGTAATAAGTGCGTTCGACTTTATTTTCCTCGACGTTATTTCGTGTCACCGATATAGATGTCAACGTCCGTCAAAGAGTCATTTACCTTTGATTGAAGCGCAGGTCAAATTTGTTGACATTGAATTTAATAAGGGCAAGACAGAGTTTAGTTTTTAAAGCACTGAATTCGCCGCGCAGTTGTTGATTCTTCATTGGACACTAAGTGTAATGACAACGTCGAAATTCAATAAGCTTATAACTGCTTCTCAAGTTCGACATTCACGAATATGAAAAGCTGAGGTTACTGTTGTCAGCAAAACAGTTTTTTTTAAATTAGAAGTTTTATATAACAGATTATTGATAAAAAAAAAAGAAAGAGAGTCGGAGACATAATGGGGCCCTGTGGTACTCCGAAATCAAACTTCAAATTTTTGTATCATTCTTTTTATTCTATTCTTAAGCTAAGCTGATAGCATACCAGAGTTGTCATGACCTTTAAAAGATAGATAGGCAACGTAAGTGCAATTGCTCAATAGCTTAAGAACGATCGTCTTTTTGGCGATGGACTTCCCTCAGGCCCAGTTTTAGTACAAGATCATCCCAAAGTTACATTATTATTAAGTAAAATCTAATGGAAAAATGTTTTTCAGTCAGTTTGAGGTCACGAGTTTATAAGTAGATACCTCAAGCAAATTGATAAGTTAACTCTGTCACTGGAGGGTTACGGAAAAGTTAAGGAGGCCCGTAAGCCGTGACCCTAATGCGATTTCCCTACTATAATCCTAACTGTATGTTAAACCTTGTTTCTTTATTCTATGTAAAATATGATTCCAGGCTCTTACATTTGAGCACTCCAGCACTTTTTACTTTAATCTTAAAATAATTAAATGTTAAGCTCTCTTAATGACAGAACGTCCATGTTGTTTTTTTTTAACAAGTGTATCAAACAAAAGTAAAATGAAAATAAGGAAAAAGAAATTACCTCGGTTATGATAGCCTATAATTTTCTTAAATTGCCTTTTGTGTTGTTTGCTCTCCCCTCCCTTCTTCTGTCTCTGGCAACTCTGATCCGACACTTACATTTTATTTTCTATAATTCCTCACTCATGTCCTTCAGTATTCTCCATTATGTGGATACTTATAACATGTCCTCATGGCAAATTAAAAAAAAAAATGTTTCTTTTTCTGGCAAATTAAATGTCCTGGAAAACTTTTTGACACGAGAATTAAGTGGAAAAATATTTATGCATGCATGTAAAAACACACCCACGTCCCTTGATATTCACTCACACACTCTACTATCTCGATCCTTTCAAAGGAAATAGGCAATAAAACCGAGCAAAATATAAGAATTTTGTTGTTTATTTCCGAAGTTCGCGTGATATTCGTTTTGTGGAAAATGTCATGATGCGGATTTTTATGAAGAAAATATAGTGAAGTAGAGTTTTGGTGCGAGAGTGCCATGTTTAACGCCCAAGTAAAGGGACAAGTGGCAGAATCAACCAAAATATGCAAATTTTCTCACTATACACTCGAATATAACACTTTTGCTAACTTTTCCATGAAATGGGGACTTTTTGTTAGCTATGAAGGTGGTTTTGGTGGTTAAAGGGGTTGAGATTTGTGTTGTTCGGTTTTCCATTTAAGTGGTGTATAATTTGTTTGAGAATAAGATTGGGAAAAAGTACTTGTACCTGTCTACAGACATTTTTATTTTCACGCCAGTTGTAATCGAAGGGATTGTCAATATGGTATAATAGAGTCGATAGCTCAAATAAATCATTCATTCATATTTTAGGATGATTTTACTTTTACTTTTATTTAAAGCATTTCAGCTCTCTTCTTCTTCATTACATTCGTCGGGGATGTTCTCGGATTACAAAAGGCGTTTTTCATTTTTAATTCGGAGAAGTGCACTCTCTGAGCTGTCAAAAATAGAACTGTGTTTTCTTTTTAGCTCCGAGCGCTCAGATCCCTCAATTTGTGTTTCTTTTTTCGATCAGAGCTTGCTCGGAGTGCACTCTATGAGCACAGGATAAAATGATGGAGCAGACCTAGCACGAAGTAGAACGCGGCCAACTTCATGTTGTTTTCATGTTATTTAACAGATTGTGAGTTGATTTCTACTGATATGACAGTGAAGTGCTCAGGTGTATTTTATATTAAACCAGAGCGCTCGGAGCGTACTCTACTCAGAGCTTACCATAGAACGCGTTGCGTGCGTTGCGTTGTCGCTTTCAACTGAGTGCAATATTTAATTCACAGGCGGTTATGAGAACCCACCCATAGGTGGGTTATGAGTGGTTTCTCATAAAAGCCTGTGTATTTGGTTTTGCACTCCGTTGATGGGGAGCACTAAACGCACGCAACGCGTTCTATGGGTTTGGCCCTTCAGGCTCTACTCCGTACTCTGCTGAAAGAACTGAGAAAGAAATGTTTCAGCTAGTAAATTAATGAGTCGGTTCTACATCTCGCTGGTGCTGATCGAAGGAGCTTTGCTGGAATATTCTCGTGTCTTAATATACCTTATTTTCATACCTACTCTATCAGTAGACTCTCGTTGCGTTGGACTTTCGACCATTCTGCAACAGTCTAGTACGCATCACATTGCTGGCAAACAAAAGCGTTGAACAGTTAAAAGAATTTAAATAAATAAATTGCAGTTTGAGCGAAAAAGTGTAACTTCGAGCTCGCAACTTGGATGCTAATGTCACTTGTTTTAATATTTGTTTTGCCCATACTAAGATTGAGCACTTCGATCAATAGTGCGGTATCGGATAATCAGTTAATTTCGTCGTTGATTTCCCGGGCGCTCTACGCTAGCTGGCCATCAATCAGGCAATAGGCGAATAGCCTCTAAGAGACTGGAACAACATATGGCAGAAGAGGCACTAGAAGATCTAGTCATGCATGTTTCAACGAAAACCGCTGTCGGGACTGTCTTTTGGTTTTTAATGTTTCAATTGCGGATTAATGCCACTCCAGTATCTGCAATTTATTCGATTAGCATAAGAAAAAGATGTCATTGAAGCTCGAAAATATCTGCAGCATTTCACCACAAATTGCAGCCTCTGATGGACTTGGTCACTAGGCTGCACTCAATTCCTGTAGGATAGGAAATATAGTATTCCTTCAATTTGAATTTTGCAAAGGTATATTTAAGGCATTAGATCTGTTAAGAGTTGGTAATACAGGTTGCTCTACATTCTCTAAGTCCGGCGGAATATCGATCCGGCGGAATATCGGCATCATGACCGAAGTTATGAGCAAACGTCAACTATATGACGCGAAGTGCCACTCAGTTTTGAGAACCGAAGTATCGTTCAAAAAGAGTCAGAAGTTCCAATCAAAGTCACTGGCGCCATTTAAGCGCCAGGGCCTCAAAAGCGCAGTCATCGATTTTTATTTTTGAGCACGCCGTGGATTAAACAGTCCATGTGACTGGTGAGCTATACAGAACATAAGCAAATCATTTTAATTACGCAACTATAGACATTTTAAAGAATGCGTTTCCAGGTCGCATAATGTCTGTTTTTTTTTTTGTGCTGCTCCGAGACTATTTCATTTTGTCTTGTTTTTTGATGTTACGGGTCTATGAGAACATGCCACTTGAACTACTCGCAAAGACGACTGAACATACGGTAGAATGAAATAGCTTAATCAACAATGCCAGCGAATAGTTGATTGATTTCATCTTCAAAGAATAATACAAACATATTTGAAAATAAATGTATGTCATTTCATTTTGAAGACATCAAAACCAAATCCGATGTGTGTTTTTGAGCCACCCTGTTATATTTTTAAATAAATTGCATACATTTATCCCAACATAATTAGCACGACGCATGGAAACTTGTGTACCTGACTTAACTGCAGAGTTTTCATATTCCAGATGATCAAAGAGCTGTGCTTTGATATACATTGTGAATCTGCAGCGGCAACATCTTACATAAAACATTCAATTCGACAACAAACGATCCTTTAAAAATAATTAAAAATCTCATTCGTACCTCGTGTTCCCACTTAATAGAAACCGAAAAGCAATTTGTTCTTTTATAAAAAGGGGACGCTATTGTGTCGGTTGTCCATGTTCCAATATTATGTGTTGTGGGATCCGCCGTGCCGCCATCGAATGACTTTGAGCAATTTGAACAAAGTGCTCTCCGCTTGGGGTTTGGAGCGCCATGGGGGACGACCAAATCAGAAGACACGCACTCAGATTCACTTTTAAAGTGACCCCGATGCTCGATGTCGTCGTCATCCCACGACTTCAATCATCTCCATCTGACACAATACATATATTTTTTTCATTTAATCTTCTTTAGTGGACCGATTGGTCCAGTATCCACTTCATCATAAACATCAACTCGAAGTCAGTCCTCGTCATTGGATTGGAGTTATTATGAATATTTTTTTTATTTTTAACTCAAGCGAAGAACCAATAGATGCACCAATGATGGCAAGACTCTCACCTGAGATGTTTGGCAACAGATACCCTTCGAGCACATCATTTGAGAATGCGACAATAAGAACAATAATGAACAATCAGTAAAGCAAGACGAGATATCACGAGAATCATTTGAAGATTGATCTTGTGCGCAGCCATCAGCAATGCGTCCATCAAAACGATGACGACGACGCATGAACGCTGTGACCGGTCGTTCTTCAATTTTTATTCTCGACGGACGTGAAATAGATGAATGAGGAAAAATAAGGAGAAGTTGGAGATACATTTGTCATTTATTTTTGCTTGGCAGGGGGCTATATGCGATTCGAGAAGGCAGTCATATTTCGATTGATAGAGGCGAATTGGTCATTGATAAACCGCCCGATAACTGATCGGAGAAGCAATGTGAGTATCGATTCGTCACGGAATAATGCTTGCTGTGAAGTGCGACACAAAAGGATTGATTGAGTTCTCTGGCGGTGATATATGCGGCTTTTGAATTGAATTTGTTTAACCGCGGTATAGATTATTCCTGTATGTGAATCACTTGATTTATGACATCGAGTATAGAAAAAATTCACTTCACGGATGAGTAGAAAAATTCACTTCGCTGTGCTCGATTCCGTTTTATAAAACATGAAATGTGTACTTAGTTTGTTTGTTATTTATTAATCTGAACTCAGTTAGTTAAGTTTTGAAAAAACATGATGTTCAAGGAGTTAACCATTGGGTTAAGTGTCGTAAATTTAATTTCCTTACTAACTTAAGATGTCACTTTAAGCAAAGGGTGGACTACGACCTAAATCTATACGTCTCTCCAGCCATCTCTGTTCCTTGCTAGCCACCTCCATTTACTCACATCTAGTTGGATAAGGTCATTTTCCACTTACGGGCGCCATCTGTTGGGGGACCTTCCTCTCCTCTTCTACATACGCCATCAGGATTGCACACACCGGTGCGTTGGTTTTGGTTTCCATATGCTCCACGTGCTCCACAGGCTGAATTTTCAGCTTTTTGACGAGGATGATTTCGATGTATAGCCCGTCGAGCTCGTACTTTAATCTCCTTCGATACAAACATGACCAAAACCCCGTAAAGCAGAACTGGAATGATTGAGCTACATTTAACGTACACCTTAACAAGTTATTGCGCAATTTCCCGAACTTTTGTTACTGTATCCAAAGTATGCTGTCATTTAAAAAAAAAAAATTTGGAGGCTGTGGCTGGAAGAACCAACCATCAAATGACATTTAGAACAATAACTGATAATTCCAACATAACATAACTCATTACTTCCTAAACAACGTTAGACATTTGGTAAGACATTAGAAGTCAGACCAAAATATTGTGTACCCGCATAAATGTCTTCCAATTCAGCTTCTATTCTTTAAGTGTCACGTTATCCCCTTTCTCTAATTGCAAGTCTAATGGATGGAATTCCCAAAGATTTAAGGAAGCCATTTGTTTCGTTCCGTTTGGACACATAACGACCATTTCCAAACAATGTCCAGCAATCTTTCAAATGTCATCTTACTCCGCGTATTGTTTACACACCAACAGCGGCATCAGTAGTCATCTCCGTAATCTTCTCCCACTGTTCTGCGGTGACCGTGCGCTCATCTTACATTGGAACTGCTGGATGAACATTAAGTAAGCTAACAAAACAATAAAGGTAATGCGCAACCAACTTTAGTGTACCGGGGACATTCATCCCTAATGACATTCCTCGGAGCAATCGTCAGCGACACAACAGAAGACATTCTGCCGTGACATGTCAGACAATAGAGCCGGTAGTGTGGAAGGCTAAAGAAGTCAAAGCCGGCTTAACTCGAACGGGCAATCAATCAACATTTTTTTGTCATTTATGACTCGAAGAAGTCATGACGTGTTGTGACAAAAAAGAAAAAAAAAATTTGACTCTGTGGTCCGTTTTTTTACTTGTTGTGTATAAGGTGCTTTGGTTGCTTGGAGTCCCAATTGATTGGATACGGCTATTCATATGAATCTTATATATGGTTCACTGAAACTGAAGAGGTTTATTGAAAGGATTTTCACACTTTGCGAGTGCATGTGGGCTGTCGCGTCACCAAAAGACGGAAAAATGTGACCACCTTGTGAGAATAGAGATTTCTGATCAAACTGTGATTACTTTGTCAGATCATCATAGATTGAATATCATTTATCTCTAATGATCTATAAGAGGAGGAATGATCTAATGAAATTTTAATCGATTCAACGTGTGTGACACCATGTACGCATTGAGTTAGTTCAATTAATTGGTTTCTCATCCACCGATAAATGGAGAGGTAATGATGTAAAACGACAACGATGTCTGTCGGTAACTTGATAAAACTCTATTTGAAAAACTTCAGCGTAAAAAGTCATTAGATATAGGTGTTTTTTTTTTTTTTTTTTAAAGTACCTAAGTGTGAGGTCTTTTGAAGGTAATTAATTAATGTCTAAATTGAAAGCCGAAGATTTTCAGGCAAAGTTATTTACCAATTCATTAAGGTATTAAGATACCTAAAATTATTCGCAAAATTTAGGGAAGTTTTAAATTTGGTGCCATTTGGGCGGTAAAGTATTGCCAACATAAAACAAAATGGATTTAAGCGAATTTAAGCAATAAGTTGAAACAATTATATCGGTCAAAACATCACTACCCGTGGTGATGCACATTTTTGATCGTTTTGCGCAATTTGGAATTAGTGGAATCTGGCTCTAAATTTCCTATTTGTTCTTTTATTTTAGCTTTGTGGTTTGTTGAGATGTTTGTGGTTTTTTATTGGGCTTAGTTCGCACGAGGCATCTAAACGCCAAATTGTTTGCGAATTCACGCTGCATTAAAACAACAGACCGAAAATGGGTGGTTAAACAAGCAGTAACAACAATTCCACGTTCTTAAGTTGTGAATCCCTCTTTTGCTTGTTGTCAACTATTTTTCTATCTGACTACAACATAAGGTGTGTTTCGGCGGTTCAGCAAAATTTTACATGTTAATTACAACAAAAACCAAATAAGCATAAATCAGCAAATTCGAAGTGAATATAAACTTGAGATTAATATTTCAAATAATGAAGTACCTATGCAAATGGCGCAAATGAATTGTAGAAACAAATTTCATTTTTAAAACTGGTTCACCATACTATGGACAATGTTCATTGATGAATTGCAGTATCTTACAGTATGTCTTCCTCAGTTCGACTCGAACCCTTCTTGCACATCCCACGATTTTTTTGTTTTTATATATTTCTGAATATATACCTACGTCTTAATGAACGATATAGAAATGTGACAGCACGACAGAACGGGCTCAATCTTGGAAAACGTCAAGTTCTCTCAAATCTGTCAGACCACAATTTTTTCAAAATGAAATTTAATGACTCCTGGTTACAGTTTGAATATATGTACATATTTCAAAAATTTAAGTTTTTACTGTCAAACCACAAACTTTTAAAACATTTCATACTTGATCGGAGAACCTTTATACTCTTTCGAAAAAAAAATCAGATTATTATTGTCGCTTTGTTAATTGTCGTTTTTATTTATCAACTACATTCATGGTGCATTGTGTATAGCACAGCATAGCTGGACAAAAAACGATTTTCGTTTGGATAATCATATTATAAGGAGCAATAGTTATGACTTTGATTGTCAAATATCAATAATCACCTTAAGTGATTCCACACCAGTGTTCATATGATCCGTGTTGAGATTCGATTTTCTGATGATATGAAAGAACTTGACGTTTTCGAATATTAAGCACATCCCGTACCCGTCATGAGTGTACGGCAGGCTCCTATTCACATTCACACAAATAGGAAAACAAACAAATTAAGGTTCGCGGCAAGGGGAGTCCAAGTCGATTATGTGTGGAAGATCATAGCAGTTTTCAGAAACGTACTCCAGTGAATTTTCAACGCCATCTGTAGGAACTTTATCATTTTAAGAATTAAAAACGAGTTAAAATTTAACATAGCCGTTTTATTGTGAACTACGTTCAGATTTGTATGTAAATGAATCAAGGTTGACAACATGTGGTCTACTCAAAAAGACAGTGACACATTCCCTACAAATTGAAAAACTATTCTTATGCTGCAAATGTCAATAACTGGTTGTGTTATTTCCATTCGAAAGAAGAATTGACTTTAAGGCCGCCTATGATAGCATAGCCAGGGTAGAAATTTACAAAGCCATGAGAAAATTCGGCATCCGAAATAAATTGACACGACTATGTAGGTTGACCATGACCAAAGTAACAAGCCAAGTAAAAATAGCCAGATTGCTATCCAGACCAATCAACATCTTTAATGGACTCCGACAAGGGGATGGTTTGGCCTGCCTCCTCTTCAACCTGGCGTTGGAGAAAGCAATCCGGTGACTCTGGCACGGCAACAAGAGGGACCATCGTCAACAGGTCCAGCCAGATACTGGCTTACGCAGACGACATCGACACATCGGAAGAACCGAGCAAGCTGTACACGATTCCTTCATCCACGATTCCTTCATCCAGAAATCTCACCATAACTTCAAAACTACTGCTGTACAGGACCATGGTCCTGCCAGTACTCACATATGGATCCGAGACTTGGGTGCTTAGCAAAAGGCACTCTGACCTCTTAGCCGCGTTCGAGAGAAAAGTCTTAAGGAGAATTGTTGGCCCCATATGTGAGGAAGGACGATTTCGGAGACGGTAGAATCATGAATTTTACGCAATCTACCTTGAAACAGATATCGTGACAAAAATACGGTTTTGTAGACCCCGGTGGGCAGGGCACCTAGCTCGGACCCCGGTTGTCGAGCCGATGATGATGATCATGCGATTTAATGCCGATCGACTTTTTCTTTTCTACTGATGTACTGATTCAATTGAAAAGGATACCGAAATTATTTGCCGCATTTCTGTTCTAAATACGCCATTCAACTAAAACGTTTAAAAATTAAAAAAAAAAGATAAAGAAAATAATAATATACGAACATTTGTCGTGCAATTTTAGTTATCGATTGCAGTTGATCAATTGTCTGGTGGGGTAGTCAAAAACTTATTTAAAAAAGAATTGGAGAGAACAATTTTTAGTTTCGCGAAAAATTTATATCAGCAAAGCTGTTTTGCCTAACTAACTCTTTCGTAAAAAAATAAAAAACGAAACCCAAAACATAAAAAAATCAATGATTCTCAATTTCCAGTCACCGGAACCCCTTCACTTTAATACCAGCCAACTATACACTTTCATAACAACCAAATCCAATCAGGTAATTGGTTATAAAATCATCACGTGTCAATTTCCAACTATGCCCTTAGCCAAGTATTGCATTGCAACACAATAAAAGCAAATCCAACAACAGGAAACGCTGATATATTAGCAATGTTTTCGTTTCAGTGTAAATGGATTTTGCGTTATTATGTCTCCCAATGATCGTGTCCCAAAGGCCGCAATGAATAAAATATACGCGACGATGAGGACGACCCAATGCGGCACCCGAACATCTTATCATGGTTCCCATAAGCGAGTAAGCCAGATTCCCTTCTCAAGTTCACGTATTACATAAATAAGCGAAATCACACAAATCCCGAAACGTATACCCAGCCCGGCATCATACCCGTAGGATTGGGACGTCTTTGTAAAAAAAAAAAAAGTTATTATTGTTTCGGCCATGTTGTGCGCCTGTGCGCGGTTCTGCCAGGGCGATGTTCCTTTTCTGTTTTATGTCGTCTGATGTGTTACCGCGCACCTCCCCGCATATGGCCGACTAAAACAATATATCCGGCGGTGTCTTGACATGGCCGCATGTTGATCAGGCCAAAACAACAAAGTCGGTCTCATGCCGATTCCTTAAATCGGGTGCTGCGCTGGCTGGTAATCATCGCCAAGCGGCGCACGGTTCACCATAACAGCAACGAGGACCATGATGACAACGACATCATCATGGGGGTATCACGGTCCAGTCGTCCACTACACCAGAATCCTGATGCCGATTGCCAATGCCATTGGCCGTTGGTGATAATGTGGTTTCCTTGAATGCATCATGTAAATTATGACCGCGTTTTGTCTGACTGCGGCCTCTGCATGATGCGACCGCGAGACACGATTTCTGGTCTGATATTATGGTTTCAGTTTCGGCATCAACTATATCTTCTACCGAAGTTGTAAGAATTCGATTGGTTGCCAATTCATGTTTTGATATTGTTTTCAGATTATTATTATTTTTTTGTTTTTTTATTTTTTTATTGCTGGTAAGCGGAGAATATTGTTGAAATTTTTTTTTGGGAAACCAATTGAAGTGGCAAAGGATGCAAGTTTGGTCATAATATCAAATAGACATGCACCGCATGTGGGAAGTGTTTAAAGATGGAATATGTAAATGAGTGGCGTATAGTGGGAACCTACAGTGGCAGATATTATTTTATTTTATTTTTGAAAGAAAAAAATTAAGAAGCCGTTTTGATCATTCAAAAATAACTTGTTAGGCTACATTAAAGTCAGATGTGGGTAGGAAGTTTAAACATTATGGTGCGAGCTCTTGTAACATTTTTGAATAGTAAAGAAAATGATATTTCGGTGGCACCTTTTTATTTTCCAAAGATGTTTATTTTCTGGAATTGGGCAACAATCAATGATCTACCTGCGGAATTTTCCAGGTTATCTTCAAATAACGTGGGTAAATATCTTGGTTTTCGATTGTTCGCGATAAACGAGGCCAAATTAATAGTGATGTAGTTTTATTTGTTTTTGTTTTTAGGAACCACGAGTTATTAGAACCGACATCTTTGCCGACACCATCTTTCTTTTGTATTGAATCATTTTCCCAGTATTGTCCAAAATTGTTAAGCATTCCTTTCATCGAACCTTCATCGAAGGCACGTTTTGGAATCACAATTTATATAATAACAAATAGGTACCTACTTAAATAAAAACAGGGGCTTAATCATGTAAAATTAACGATATCATTAACAATATCGTTAACGATATCGTTTCAATATTGCTGTTTCTATCATATCCTTATAAAAAGATGGAGATAGCAAGTTTGAAACAATATCGTTAATGATATCATTAATTTTACATAATTAGGCCCCAAGCTTTGCTGTAGACATCCTGAGCAGTCGGCTTAACGTCAGAAATCGTGAGACAGCAGGATTTACTGTAGAAATTTTGAGACAGCAGTCTTGATTGTAGAAATTCTTAAAGCAGGCTTTCACTGTAGGAATAACTGTAGAAATCCTATGACAGCCAGACTTTTATACAGAAAAAACTGAGACAACAGGTTTCGTGAGACAGCAGGTTTACTTTAGAAATCATGAGACAGGGAGTTTCACTGTAGAAATTCTGAGACAGCAGTCTTCGTTGTAGAAATTTTGACAGCAGGCTTTCACTTTAGAAATCACTGTAGAAATCCTATGACAGCAGGCATCTATAATTAAAATCCTGGAACAGGAGGCTTCACTGTAAAAATTCTGAGACAGCACGTTGATAGGAGGCAGCATTTTTCACTTTATAAATCGTGAGACATGAGGCTTCACTGTAGAAATCTTGAGACAACAGGCTTCAATGCAGAAATCCTAAGACAGCAGGCTTAACTGTTTGTAGGTTAAAAATACTTGAGTAGAATGAGGTTTGCCTTGAAAAACTAGGTTTTCACTGGAACACTTTAATACTTAGTACACTTACTCCAGGATCGTGAATTCACTTACTCATGATACTTAATCACTTTGTACCTACCAATGCGATACCAGTAAGTTTTGTTCTGCAACTTATAAATATTGCAGTAACAACGAGGTGTGAATTGAATGAATAAACGAAATTAGGTTGAAAATGTTATTATCTGAGTTGGCATGTCCTCATATGGTAATAATACATTGTTTGGTAATATTTCCCCAGTTGCAGATATAAAAAATCGTGGAAGGGTCGCATCCTTTTTAATATATTATTTATGGGGTCATAGCACCTTTTTATGATATGTAAATAATAAATAAAGTGACTACTGAGGTGTATACTTTTACAAAGACTTTTCAGACAAATCACCCAGTGCCTCAGATTTCTTTAATCGCTTACTCACAGAGAACACATTTTTAGGATAATCATCATAACCTCGTTTCTGAGCGCAAAATATCTAAGGTTGCACTGAAAAGAGCAGCATAAGTATTCTCTTTTATGCTTGTGGGGTACCCTACCCATTTTCCTTCAAAGCCTCTAGTGTAAGATGCAAAGGATGCTAGATTTTACTTATGATGGCTTCATCGTCAGTCAGGAATAACTTAGCCGGTTTACCTATTGCGTTTTCAAACAACAACTAGTTAAAAATTGTAATAAAAAAGCAAGGGACTCAATACACTTCCTTGTAGTACACCAATTTTGACTGAAAATTCCTCGGTGACTCCTACAGACATTTAAGTTTTATTTTGACTAGCAGGTACATCCATGACCATTATGACACCGAAGAGTTACCAGACAAAGTTGGTGTTCTGCAAGGGAAAGTATTAAGTCCCTTGCTTTTTATTGCTAGATGGATTATCAAAGATCATGTGTAAAGAGGTCATACAATGTGCGATAAGTGATTTTCTTGAAATTTGTGAAATTTTCCTTGTGACACTACCACCGATTAAGTATTTGGTAACCGCTGATAAGTTTATTCTTAAATCCACTTACATACTGTGTCTCGCTACATAAAACGAATAGAAATCGAATCATTAGGCAACACAGTTTTAAATGGAATATCTACACGGGTGTCCTGTCAAATTCACGACAACCGCACCTTGTCTTCAAAAATGACCATCATGCGGTGTCTCTTCACCAAAGGGCTCTTTGCAGCAATCGATTCCTTATACGTTCCAAATCATCCTGTAAACATTCTTCATTCACATGACTAGGAGGGGGTCTATTATTTTTTCTTGCTAAAAAATAAAACACGACAGACCGACAACCGGGGTCCTATGGGCGGATCATTGCGTGTTTAGCAGCAATGACAGATATTCGATTTTTCAATTCGTATTTTCATAATGTTCCCCACCCATGTTCATGCAGTGACAAACCCACCTAACCAGCTATAGCAAGTATAAGCTTAAGATAAGTATCATTATCATCGCCATCTTTCCCATCATTGAATTCACATAAGATTGATTCAATTGATGTGCGTATGGTGTACCTATATCTTTGCAGCCGACTTAATAAGTGCGTTCGTTAAGCGGACGATCTAAAAACGTTTCTTCCCGTGTGCATTACCAAGTCACAGAATAAATAGTGTGACCATTTCTGGATTTTATTAAATTAAATTGTTCTTATAAGTAAATATTTGAAAAATTTCTCAAAACGAGAAAGAGTGGATAGGTTCTTCAACAGCACCGAAAGAAACGCTTCAGAAATATTTTTATTTCTTTGATTAATGTTCCTTAAATATTTTTATGATGTTTGTTGTTTCTTTGGTCGGAAATGTTACCGAAATTTTGTGTAACAAATGTAAAACATTTAAGAAACATTTTTTTTCAAAACAAATTTCAAGTGATCCTCGAGGTGTTTCTTTGGTATGGGCACACATTTGTAATCTCAGGTAACCAGTGGTGGATATAGTACTCTGAACCTGCCAACAAAACTTCTCTATTTTCCACTCGGTTTGATCTTCAAAACCTCGGCACTCTTTGTAAAAACAACAATTGCACCATATAGCAGGACCGGGATCATTTAGTATTGTTTTGTAAAGCGTCTCCTTTCTTCACGATATGGCTTTATTGCTTACTCTACCAAAAGAAACAGCTTTTAGAGCAGTGGACAAATTATCTGTCTTCTGGTTCTCTCTCAGGGTTTTCAAAACTAGATATCGCTCGATATAGTTCTTTTGAAAAGGTGGTAGATATCGACGTTATTTTTTTGATCTTCGCCAGGATCAGGCCCAACCTGAAGATTTTGTCGATAGTAGATTGTCTTGGCCTATCTGAAGACACTGGTACGGTCCAATGAAATCATCAGCATATGAGTTCTCGCGCTCACATAAAACGCTTGATAGGATCTTATATGCGATGCCTAGTGCCTCTTTAATTGGCGCAGTTTGTCTCAACTGCCTTTTTTATATGCCTTTTTTATAAGACAGATGGTATTAAGGTTTCATTCATCACCGTGTGTATACTCTTTACGAGTGCTTTAACTGCTCGAATTTTAAGCGCGTAATGGCTACCATTATCTCATTTCAGGTAAATGATTTACAATCTAGATAATCAACTTAGTTGAGTTCCCGAGGTTGCTCGATGGCGGGATATTGGTTTTCATCATCATTTAGCAGTTCGGAGAAACAATTTCTCCTTGTACTTAAAGCGCATTATCATGTCATGCCTTATTGAAACAAAAAATTATGGTCTATATAGCTTATAATTTTTGAGATGTTGGTCACACTATTTTTGCAAACATTGTATGTTGCTCCGCTCAAGATGATCCCCACACTCTGACACAAGGTTAATGAATATTGTTCCGGGGGTACCACTGTATACCAGGCGAATTCAGCTTCTGACTGTGACTTCGGCGCTCCCCACATTTTGGCCGCCTCTCAGATCATTCATATACGTTTGTACCATAGAAAGTATTGAGAGAAACAAAAAAAAACATATTGGGTGTAGGCGTAATTGTTTTCACGATCATGTTACCTGCAGCCAAGGCAGGAGCACCAGTAAAACAGCTTTAGCAACCAGAGGCATCCAGAGAGGCATTTGCAGCAGGAGCTGTTGTGCTTAAGCTACGAGTAAAGGTATACATCGCATCTTTCGCGGGATGTTATGCTTTAATTTCTTCTGCCATATCATCGGTGTGTAGCGGCATACAATGGATACGACGAGTATCCGTTGAGTACTAGGCGGCATTGGATACAAATGCGATGTAGTTTTTCAATTTTATGCTAATTAGCCCAAGAGAGTCGGGCATCTTTAGTCATGGAACTTTGTGAATCGAAACTTGCGCGCATGCGAAGAGAAGGACGCCGATGACGCCCGCCGACTTTTTTTTTTTAAGTCCCATCAGGGTTGTTCAGCAGGTGTAGGTATAGTATATAAGGAGATATCGTGAGGAGAAGAGTTTCATTGATGATGGCGGTGGCACGGCAATTCAAATGCATATCGTTACTACTGGGAGGGATTTGGGCTGCTGCCGCTGCTGCTAAGCTGATGCAAGCCGCCACCTCTGCAGACGATTCTTATTGCTACTCGAATTGGATAGAGAATTGATTAGACTTAGGGTTTTGGCGAAATCGATTTGGCGATTAGAACTTTGAAATGAATTGTAGGTGCGTATCTATATCTATACTGATAAATTGGTTTTAAAGTATAAGATTGCTTGGAAGTAAGACTGCATGCGGGGGATGTGATATGTTAAACGTGTTTTTATCAATGATGGTAATTTAAGTTGGAAGGTCTTGTAGATATTTAAGGTTTTACATACACTTATCGGCATTTACCGCTTTAAACGAAATGTCTCATAAAGGACCTTTATTTGTCTTTTGACTTTAACTCATGGTGGAACATTTCCCCCGAGAGGGGTAATGGTTCTGTTTTTTTTGAAGAAAAAGGCAAAGGGGAAGTTTTTCTTTATAGTTGCTGAATTTGGCTGAACTCTGCGGGTTTATTGAGAAGAAATAGCTCAACTGGGTCAATGTAAACCCATTGCGATACCCACTTTCCAGTTTTCCTATTTTTAATATTATTATACTCATAGTTTCGTCATGAATCCTTTTTTTATTTTTTTGTTCTTTTTACATGTGGTAATTTTAAGACACTTGCTAATATTCGGAAGTAGTGTGGGACTTTTACCGCACTAAAACCACCTGGAATCATGATCAATCTATAAAAGACCGACAAATGATTTTTATTTCTTAATTTAAAATCGAATTGGAGGAAGTTTAAAGTTTTAAAACTTTCCCATATTTTTAAGACCATCGGCTAATGAGGCTTGGTTCTTCTTAGTCTCCGAAAGTCATTTAATACTGGGAAAATTCTGCAGTAGTTTAAAAGAAATAATTTTCCAGAGTTTTATTTGATCCCCGTCATTACATCCTCAGCACATATCGTTCTCATTCCGATGTAGTTATTTTGGCGATTATGTTTCAGGATTTTATTGGCCACTTAAAACAACTAATACCATCGATACTGATTCTTGGTCTATTATTGTTGTGATTCGAAAATTGTTGTTAGCTATCTCACAGGTTCTAGAGTATGGTCCACCTTTGAGTGGAACGAAGCGTGATGTCAGTGATGCTTAAGAGTATTAAAAAGGAAGCCAAGAAGATGGGTATATCACTCTAACTATAATGTGGTCAGAGACTTTGTGTACATAGGCTCCGCTATCAACTCAGTGAATAACACCAGTGCTGAGATTTCAACGAAGAATTACTCTTGCCAATCGCTGTTTCTTTGGCAACTGAAGACTCAAGTGTTCCTTATATGAAACCTATCATCCCGGTCCTTATATATAGTGTATAAGCATGGACATTACTAAACCTTATTTTTCTCGAAAACGGTTCCTGAAATATAACGGTATTTTTAAATTTCGGTTATCTCGATAACGGCTAAAGCGATTTAAACGAAATTTAATACAGAAATTGATCTAGCTTTTTTTAAATAACACGGCATAAAAAAAATTTCAAAAATGTTTTTGTTAAGTTTTAAATAATTTTTCAAAAACAGTTTTTGTGAATTCAATATTTCAAAAACCAGTTGACGGATTTTTATGAAATTTAGTTTTAAGGTATAATAAATTAAGTTTAAAAAACGTGCATACTCACTATTTTTTTAGAAAAATAATTTAGAAAAATTATTTTAAAAAAATCGATTTTTTATCGGAAACCACTCCAACGATTTTGCATACTTTGATTTTGGTTTGAATGAATTTAGAATGTTTTATAAAATTTTATACGATTTTTTCGTTAATTCCCTTTGTACTTCAAACCCTCAGATAACTTGCCACAAGAGCAATTTTGTGCGACCCAGTCTTGCCCTTAACTTTTTTTTTATCTTGATGGATAACACTTTCCATTGAATACAACTTAAATGTCAAAATTAGATTTGCAAAAATCGGTCAAAGCACAAAGTACCAAAAAGCTAAATTGAGCAAAAAATCAAAACAAAACGTCTGGCAAGAAACTCAAGTCATCAAAATTCATAAACTGTGTTAAGATTTAAACTAAAAAAATTGTTTCATTCAACAAAACATAAATCGTTAACACATAAAAACAATTTTAACGGAAATGACAAAAAATATTTTGTTCAATTAAAAATTCTATAAATATACAACAAAGAAGTTCAAAAATTAAGTTTATCTGTGCATACATAATCCAAAATTTTTTGATTTTCCTTAAACACATGAGTTTTTAGAACTTTCGTGGGCAATCAAACATAAAACAAACACTCTGAAAATCAGTATAAACATTTGCGAACATACCCCTTCATGATGCATGACAATTTTTATTCTTAAGCGACGTTTACACGGTCAGTCATTTGACATCAATTAGTAATATAGTGTTTGTAAAAATAAGTCTGTATGCGTGCATTTGTTTGACGAAAAATCAAAACCCTTTTGATTTTGCCTGATGACTGATTATATGTGTAGATGACTGACGTCCTCTGACTGACCGTGTAAAGATCGCTTTACCAACAACTAAAAATATAACAAAAACAAATGGCACGAGTGGGTCGCACAAGCTTGATCTTGTGGCAATTTATCATGAGCTTAACAGAAAACAGTCATGAATAAATTATATAAAAACATTAATTAAAACAAAAAAATAATTGTTAAAATTAATTTTTAACGATACAGAGTTTCCACGGAATATCGTTGTAAGCTTTTAATTACAATACATTGCAATACATTTTACAAATTGGTAAACATTAAAATAAAACATCCAGTTTTAAAAAAAAATCGATTTTTTTAACTTTTTTTATAAAAATCTTACACTTAAATTATTTACACATAAAATCCAAAATATATAAAATAAAATTTTTAAAATTGAAAAAAATCATAAAAAACTATAGTTAAAAAAAATAATAAAAAACCGGTTTTCTAAAATATTGAATTTACGAAAAAAAAGTTAAGTAATTTTTATTTAATTGTGAAAAATTATGTCCGTCATTACAATTCAGCTATCTAGGCTATTAAATTTGATTAAGATCCGTTGAGCCGTTAACAAGAAAGTAAAAAAAAAAAAATCCGTTGTGTCGCCGGCAGTAACTTATATTATCGCTAGTGGTCAGCAGTGGGATGTTTGTATGGAAAATCTTACTTCACTAAAAGTAGGTACCTGTACCTATCTTGTCAAAAAAAAAACGCACGTAATATCATACCGGAAAGAGCATTAATTAAAAATTATCTTGAAATGATTTTGTTATAATACAAATTCTATATACTACATTTAATTGAAATAAGCGCCAATTTGCGTGTTAACAAGGTGCTCACTCGACAACTGATGAGTGCATAGTGAACATCCGCACGAAATATAATTTTTTCATGGACTAAAGGCCATAACAAGCTTATTTTAACAATATCTTGCCGGATAAACACCTCGGTTTTAAGTCGGGGAATGCCTCGCCTGGTCCTTTAAACTGGTATTTGATATCCAATTTAACAATGGCCTGTCTGATTGATTTGAAGAAGATTTACGACACGCGTATGACTATGAGCCCGGAGCAGAGCCCTACACTTTTGCAGTCCAAAAAGATTTTTATCTAGCTATATACATAGGTAAATAGGATATAAGTAAAAAAAAAAACAATAAAACGATTTCGAAATGATGAAGATGACTAAAATGACTTTTGCTAGCGGTCAAACATTCAACATCCTTTTGGACGTCTAATTGTAAAATTATAATTTGAAAGGATCAAAGACACTATAAAATCCCAGACTTATATATAAATAAATGTTATATAGCTTCTGAACAGTCCTAAAGTTGGTCTTTTCCAGATTCACGTCTATAAATCAAATCTTTGTCAGAATAATTACTAAACTTGTGATTCAACTTTTCATACAAAATAATTTATAAAAGTTTTCTTGGTGCCATTCAATCAACGAATCCAACACATAATCATCTGTCGATATTGTTCTTCTCCAAGTATAAATAAAACTCAGCCTTTTGGATGAGACAACGTCGCATCAGTCCGTCCACCCATGATTCTCCATTTCCAATTTAAATTTTTCATTAACTTTTTTTTTTTTTGCCATATTCTGTTGAGGAATCTTTTTGACAAAATGCCGACTTAATATAACAACCACAGTGGAGTCAGCAGGACTGAATTGTTGTGTGTCCCCATTAAAAGGCAACCAACCAGAACGTTTTGTCCTTCTGGACCAAGAGCGAATGATGGCCAAGAGAGTGATAGTTTGATACAATATAGACGAATTGAATGGACAGATACAGAATCTGGAATCTGGATGCGTCTTCTTCACACATCTCCCTGTCTGTCGTGAGCGAGTGAGAACAATGGCAGATTTCAATCTTGTAGGTCGCGGGGTGTTATACACTGTGGAATGATGTTTCTGCCAAGTCACCACACTGACTTTTTGATTGTTTGAGATTTTATGATCAAAAGAGGGGGAGAACGAATGCTATGCGGAATGATTTTGGTCATCTAAAGTTATTATATATATATTTTTTTCTTTTTTTTCGATTATGATAATCTGAGTCGTTTCTTTTGGTCATCGGTCGTCAGAGAAGTCATCTTCATCAATTTATGTATGTAGGTATGTTGTTCTTTGTGGTTTTCCATTAGCTATCCATCCGTTTGTAGGTCTTGTAGTGTCGTACATTTGAAGCTACGGAACATATAAGATGAAAATGATTAATCACTTTTTTTTGGAAATAATTTTCTTATTCCTTTTTTTTTTTTTGTGTTTTATAAGTCTCATGAGACAAGATGACCTTTTGGGGAGACGGCATCACGTTGAAAATTATTATGATTATGGTGAGCCATATATGTATGTATAATTAAGGTGTATTAATTCTGATTGTTACACATATTTTCCAAAATAAAATAATCATTAAGATCGTGATGGTTTGTAAATAACGTTAGATTTTAGTTTAATATTTAGGTTTGCTAAGCTTGCCGAATTTCTGTTGATATACATATTATTTAAGATTATTTCACTTTTTCAGTTAAAGAGTTTCCTTAGGATAAGAGTAGAGATGAGAAGAATGTGTGGCCATATAGAGTTCGCTTGATGTTATTACTTAAGAAATTTGGAAGACGTATAGCATTTTATGAAGAAAAGCATCAAGCTACTTTGGTTTTGAAAGAAAATAAATGCTGGTGTCGATGTTTTGGTGACGACAAACCCTTAAGCTTATTGTTTTGCAAAATAAGCAACCTTGTAATGAGCTGAAGCAGTGGCATTAAATGAAAAGGCCTTTAAGAATAAAAAAAGCTAGCAAGGAAATTTTGTGTGTCGATGTGGCTCTACCTTAATATTTCCTGCCTCTCGTTATTTCATAAACACAGCTATGTTGTAATATCAGTCAGATAACGATAGAGTCCTCTTTTGGACATTTTTTTTCTTTGACCGTATTCGAATATATAGTCAAATCCAAAACAACACAAAAAAGAAATGTTTACCGTCTGGTGATATTGTTTATGTTATGTTTAGGATTCATACCGGTTGGTTAGAGCCTTGGAAGGTACTAGAGAAGAACTAGTCATTCGTATTTTACGAATGTTGGTTGGTATACAAATAGAAAAAAGAGTTATAATTTCTGTCAATGGAAACTGAAAAAGTAGATGAATGAAGAAAATGTCTGATATATTTCTTCGCTATTTTAGTAAATTTAAGTTGTTTAGATTTATAGGTGAAAAAAATTACTTAATAATTTGATTTAAATACGAAAACGATTCACAAAAGATTTTGTTGCAAACGAATTTTAATTTAAATGAAACGCCTTTAAATTTAAATTGTAGTGGATTTTAGTAACAAAAATTTCGTTTGTAGTAACTCAAACAAAAAATTACGGGACTTTGAAAAAAACCCAGCACCCCGTTTTATCGGCACTCAAATTTAGTGATTGATTCTTGAAGACAATTGTTTGTAGTTGATTGTAGTGAAAAAAATTTCGTTTCTAGTTGAAAGACAAAATTACTTTTTTTTTATTTTTTTTTTTTTTTTTTTTCAAGTTACCACAAACGAAATAAAGTTACCATAAACGATAAAATCGCTACTACAAACAAAATAAAGTTAATACAAACGAAAAAAACGTTACAAAAAAAGAAATCAAATTACTACTTAAGTATTATGCATAATATGTGCATAATACTTAAATATACAGTATAAATAATATAGTTAACAGGAAATAGACCAAAAAAATTCTATTGTCAAAACGACAAGTGGCGAATGCTTGTAAATAAAATTCATTGATAAAATTCATTGGTGGGGGACAAATATGTTTTACAATCAAATAAAATTAAAGTTTTTTTCAAGTTAAATCAAAAAGATAGTGATATATAAAAGTATAAGAAGCTTATCTTCAATGCAATGCATTCAAAAAGTTATACATTTCAATATGATTCAACTTAAAAATCCATAATTTACTTAAACGAAGAAAAGAAGTCAAAATTCTCACACATCTAAGATCATTTGGTAACTTATTAAAAATTCGAGGAGCATAACTCATATAAAAGAGAGCAAAATGTGATTTGATAACCCTAGGTATTGTGACAAAATTTCTGGTGTTTAGTCTTAGATTATGACTAGTATATAACCTGGAAATATCATATCCTGAATTAACAAAAAATATCTCTAGAACTTTTTACACATATAAATGTCTCAATGGGAAAATATTAAGCCTTTTGAAAAGTTCAAAGCTAGGAGTCCAACGATTCACTTTCATCATAATTCGAATAGCATGTTTCTGCTTTACAAGAAGAGGTTCTATTTTAAAAGAATGGGTTCCACCCCAGCAAGATAGTCGATATTGTAGCTTGGAGTTGATTAAACCATAATAAACGGACTTAAGAATAGGTGATAAAATTGTCTAATAATGTTGTTCATGTATTGTTTCAGAAATGAGGTATGATGCTTCCAGCAAAGTTTAAAATCAATTATTGCCTAAGTATTTGAAAAAATTTACACGTTCAATTTCAAAGCAGTTTTCAGAACATTTTAAATCATCATTGAAAAATTATGAGGACATAGGCTACCTAAACGAAATCTAAAACAACAAGGTGAATGATAATACAAAGGCATGTCAACGCATATGTCAGGTTGAATAACATAAATCTAGTTCTCTTACTTATCACAAGTTTATGCACAAAGAACCAATTTCTTAAGATCTCTGAGTCAATATTTATTTGAATTATCAAGTTAAAATAGCTGCCATCTGAACAAGATAAGGCGGTGTCGTCAGCAAAAGCTGTTAATTTACCTTTGAAAGGCTGAAGAAATAACGAGTTAATAAAGACAACAAATAGTAATGGACCCAGGACAGATCCCTGCGGGACTCCCAAGTTAATTGAACTTGATAAAATGCAGCTATTTTTAATTTTGACAACCGGTTTTCCATTCTCTAGGCAAGAAGTTAACCAGTCGAATATGAACCCTCTAAATCCAGCTTTACACAATTTACACAGTAAAAGAGAATGATCAACCATGTCAAAAGCTTTAGTAATATCAATGAATAAGGACGCATGAATCATCGACTCATTTAGACTATTATAGATTTCGCTACACAGCTTTAACACAACATCTTCCGTAGATCTACCACAGCGAAATCCGAACTGCAACTCACTAAAGAACTTAGTATTGTCAAGAAAGGAAATCATTCTCGCTTTAATACCTTTTTCACTTTTTCACTTTTGAAAACACCGATAAAAGTGAAATCGGGCGGTAATTATTTAAAGAAGAAGAGTCACATTTCTTATGAAGTGGTATTACAAGGGCAAGTTTTAGTGACTCAGAAAAAATACCTCTCTGAATACTAAAATTAAAAATATAACTCAGAACATCAGAAATGAAAAAAGAAATATTTTTTAAAACTTTACTGGAAATCATATCCACTGAAGTAGAGCTCAAATTCTTCAACTTCATAATGATGTTATGAACTTCAAGAGGGGTAAAGTTTTCAAAAAAGAAACTGTTTGGCTGAAAACAATCATCAATAATATTATTATTACAATGACAACTATGCAACTCTGATGGAGAGATATTTATAAAGTTTGAAATATTAGTAAAATAGTTATTAAATAAGTTTGCGACATCAATAGGTGCAGAGACACTTGCATCGTTCAAATTAATAACAATATCAACAGTAGGTTTATTTGTATTCAATATGTCATTAACCACTGCCCATTCTTTTCTCGGATCGCCAAAACTATCGGCAAACTTTTTTCTATAATATGTATCCCTGCAAAGAGGAATTTCATTTTTCAAATCATTGCATAAAGTTTCATAATATTTTTTAAGTCTTAAGTTATTGGGATGCTTAGTCAAACTTACGCACAACTTTTTTTTCTTTTTTAATTTTATTTAGCAAAGGCAAGGTCATCGATTTTTTAAGACATTTGATCTTCTTCGTTCTACTTTCTTCATTTACAGTGTAGTTAGATAAATGTATTTAATGTATTTAAAAAATAATCAAAAGCAGAAGATGGATCTAAGGCTGCATAGGATTATAACATATAAATGTTCAATAAAAAATATTGCATAAGAATTTCAAGAAATTATCCAACGGTATAGGAGAGAGAACAAATTCGATAAACTCTTAATTTTCTGTGATTAAAACGCATCGGAAGCACTTAAAAAATAGCTGTAATAATTCTTAACTTTTTGTTATAAATCCTTTTCATCATTACATTGAATCTTTTCAATAATCAGACTTAAGAATACCTTACTTAAAAAAATTGACCATTTAGCGGATTATTCAGCGAAGCCAAGGACATTTAAGCCAAGCCAAGGACATTTAAATGTCATGCATGAATTTACTCTTCCTTGCTACCGATGTACTAGCATAAACTTATTATGTGATCCATTCTCAATCTTTTTAAATTTTAAATTGATTTAAGGATTTGTAGCTGTTTCCATTCTCATTGTGTTTTCTATCATCAAGTCAATAGTTCTTTAGTTGAATCTTGCACCCTCACCGCTATGACTCCTTCCCTGCTGTGATTTTGTTCAGAAATTGGTCTTTTTTTTTTATTGTAAGAATAATAATATTAAGCATTCCAAAACAAACTGTGTTTTTTTTTTGTCAGCAAAAGAGAATCATTATACCTAGAAAAAGTTGTCAACTGAACTGTCTTTATTTTACACAAAAAAATTTTATCGGAAAGCATTTCATCACTTGTGCCTTAAACACTGGCTCCACTGGGCATGCAGCTGTCCAACATCACAACCACAATCTGAACAACAATCAGTGCTGTTTTTTTCTGTAGGCAAATTATGTCATGTCGTTTTATTTCATTCTTCAACAACTAAAGGAAAAAAACATAAGTCCATTTCCCCCGTTTCTTCTATCAAAAGATAAAGAAGTACATTCAAAATGAAAGAGAATGACAAACACCTGAAGAAATTGCACATATACAACAAAAATTCTGCAAAAAGCAGCTCACATATATGAAACGTCAAAATTCATGCCCAACTTTTCAACAGCGCTTATGTCTTGTCGAAAAAATGGATTTCTACGACATGTCGCCTGATTGGGCATGGATTTTTCAAACTCCATTGCTCAATGGCGTGTTCAAAATTAGAGCCGCGTTTATGCCCAGTGGAGCAGTGTGTAAGGGGTATTAAAATTGTCATAATAAGTTTCATATTAATTTTCATATGCGAGGTGGTATAATTTACATACAACTTGTCAACGTTTATGACAGGCAATGCATGAATAACCTAGAAGATTTCCTTTTACGACTTCCTCGCAACTGAATTAACCGATTTTCATAAATTCGATTGCAATCATTTTGTTGTTAAAATTTTCAAGACATTTAAATGCAATAGTATACCGTAATTGCAAAATAAAAGTTTGATTTATTTAAGTTAAGTCATAAATGTGACCCTGTCATGCACTTTATTCATTTGGTTTGTCTTTTTCTTACGCGTCTGATTTTGGTCAAAAAGTATCGTGAACGATCATTACTCATTTGTCCATTGATTTATAACAAAGTTATTTTTTATTCACCGCATAATTAATGAGAACTCAATTTCGTTGATGAAAAATATTTTCTTTCTATTTGGATTGAACATTTTTGGTTGGTAACGCCCATTTAAAAAAAAAAAAAAAAAATCATCTATGATTACAGTCATTTGAGAAATCAATTAACATGACGATCTTTTAATTTTATTTTCGTTCGTTATGATCAAATCGAAAGGAACAAAGTCATTGCATTGAATCTTTGGATTCAATCATGGTTCTATTGAATGGATTAATATTGATTGGAAATTCTTTACAATCTATCAAAAAGATAGTCAAGAAAATATGTTTTAGGTACATTAATTTTTTTAAGGTTAATGTGTTGAAAATGATTAACAGGTGAAACCTATAATTTTGATTACTTAGTAAATTTGTATGAAGATCTTAGATTATCGGAATCGTTTGAAGTTAATACTATTACATTACTCACATCTTATTTACACATGTTCAGACTTACATCAACTCAAAGTACTTTTTTTCTAAAAATTATGATTGAGTTTCAATTATTAAATTTAAATTTAATCATTTTTTTAAACTTCATTTACTGTATATAGACTATAGAGTATAGAGGTAAGTAAAATAGAATCATTTACCTATTTATTCAACGGATCGAATTCAAAATACAAATTTACAGAAGTAAAAATTCGGAGGGACTTATACAGGCTGATTGGTATAAGGTGCACCAAAAATCTTGAGCGTGTAGGTGGAGTTAAGACAAGAAAAAAATCGTATGGCAGGGGGAGGTCTATTTCCCCCCGTTTAGGCGGGAGGGGCTATTTTCTAAAACATTGACTTAAATTTAGAAAAAAAATTATTTAAAAACAACGGTGAATGACACAAAACCTTGGTATGTTTTTTTGGAAAGCCAGAAAACTACTCTTTTATTTAATTTTTAAATTGAGTTGTTTAAGTGAACAGTTTTAAAAAAGTTAATTTTCAAACTCAAAATTTTGAAAAAAAACTAAAAAAAAATGTTTAAACTAAATTTTTTCAAAATTTTATGTAATTAACTATTATTTTTATTTTCAAAATTCAATGCTCTTATTAATTTTTAGTCAAAAACAGAAAACCGGATGCCAAAATGTATCTTAGTTTTTGAGAAATCAAGAAAAACTAGAAGTATTTTTTTTTTTTGGTTTTCCCAAATTTGACCTGCTCAGGTCAATTATTAATTAGGGAACTATCCCTTTTTTATTTTTTATTACATACCATCCGATTTTAATCAAATTATAAAAAAAACGAATTAACTTTTTACTTTACTAACTAGTTTTACTTTTAATTTTTTTTAATTTTTTTAAAAACTAAGATACATTTTGGCATCCGGTTTTCTGTTTTTGACTAAAAATTAATAAGAGCATTGAATTTTGAAAATAAAAATAATAGTTAATTACATAAAATTTTGAAAAAATTTAGTTTAAACATTTTTTTTTTAGTTTTTCTTTCAAAATTTTGAGTTTGAAAATTAATTTTTTTAAAACTGTTCACTTAAACAACTTAATTTAAAAATTAAATAAAAGAGTAGTTTTCTGGCTTTCCAAAAAAATATAACAAGGCTTTGTATCATTCACCGTTGTTTTTAAATAATTTTTTTTCTGATTAAAGTCAATGTTTTAGAAAATTGCCCCTCCCGCCTAAACGGGGGGAAATAGACCTCCCCCTCCCATACGATTTTTTTCTTGTCTTAACTCCACCTACACGCTCAAGCTTTTTGGTGCACCTTATACCAATCACCCTGTATGTGCAAAGATCCTAAAATTAGTTAAGACCTTAAAGAAATATCGTTTCAAAGAAAACTAAAGCAAAGGTGCTGAAAGGTAATACGATCGGGTAAATTATTTCCACATTCGTGTTATGCGGCTAAAGAAAGAATCTTTACACTTCAAAGTATGTCCGAAATTGGACACAAGGGTTAACTGATTGACATTCTTTGTAATGCGAGTATTATAATTGAATTGTTTCAGGGAAGGATTGCTGCTGGCTATTTCATTTGAGCACTCAAATGAATAAATGTCCAATAGAACTGTATAGAGACAAGAAAAATTACGATGGTATGGTAGCGACACAAATGCTTCCCTTAAAGTCGTATCTCCAATCATGTTCTAAGCCAATTTTCTGGGTTCTATTCAGGAAACAATTTTGTTATTCTCAGGAGTTTTTTCTCATGATTTCCGCACTTGCATGATCCTGTTTTTTGCTTACTCGATTTTTACTGACTTCAAGTCCTATAGGACTCGCATACATGCTCTCGAAAAATCTGGTATGTATTCAGGGATATTATACAGGGTATCTCGAGAAATCGAAGCTTCACGGCGAAACTCAAAGGGATAGCATTACAAATAACTAAATAAAGTGAATATTCATGTTTTGGGGATGCCTTACCACAGTCAAACTTAAAACGAAGGTTAAGAACACTGTTGATTTATTGGACAACTATTTATTACTTACTCGTACTTTATAGTTGGATCTTCAGTTCCGGGACTTCAAACATGATTTTTCTTTACAGCCAACTTAAAATTTCAGCTCAGCAGAAGAGCGACATCGAATTAAATTAGTCCATTAAATTAGTCGGCACTCTGGATGTCCTTTAGCTTTAAGTATAGGTATAATTAGCCTTTCCATCCGACTCGATGTCTAGCCTTTCAAGTCATTGAACCAATTCCTCGATCAAGGTCTCCTTCTTAAATTGTTCACTGGACCAAAAATTAAGCCTTCTTTGGTTTCTTGTTAAATCTTATCTGACTTTGAATAATCTAGGGGCTTAAGAGCCAGTTTCCGTTTGTTTTACATCGTCCAGCATATTTTACCGTTGAAGACGAAGTTTTTTGACAGCAGATAAATATTTTTCTGTATAGCAAGTATCGCAATATGTTGAGATCTTTTCCCGAACAACCAGAAACATAAATACTGTCAGTGGGACTTTTCTCTCGAACATATTCAGGCAGCTTTCGTTCGATAAGGAAAGTTTCCATGCTTCTGCATCATACATCAGGACCATCATTTTTTTTCAGCATGCCTATTTCATCACTTAATCTTGGTTTTTCTGTAGCCACTTCCTGTAGTTCTTGTCTCTGTTTGTCAGGGATTCCTCGTGGGTGTGTTCCTGGATTGATAGCTTATTGACATTGTTGCTTGCTGATATTCTTCACAGTGGTCGTTAAGGTTTATATCTACAATCTTGAGGTAAGGCTTTTTGCAAATTCTGAGGATACTCGGTCGCCATAGGTATTGGTGGTCACTTTGGAATTGTAATCTTTTCAAGTTGTATTTTCTTCATGCAGTTAATGTCTTTCTGTGAATTGATTCATCATTATTTCCAGTTACTTCGTCCGAAGATTTATCTTAAAAACATTCAAAATACAAATTGCCCCTTTCACTTTTTGTCATCTGAGGTCGGAGCGTGAAGTAGATCGTTGGCACAGGTTTTTGAAGATTGATTCTTTTCCCATAAGGGACAAAACCATGTATCCTGATAAGGCAATTGAAACTCTTTTATGTCCGTCAAGTTTAACATTTTAAAAGTTCTCCTATTGGATTAATTGCGTGAATTTTTCGTAAATATGTCATGCAACTAAAAAAAATCGGAATTTATTGACGTAAAAAAGCGACAGTTATTTCCCTTATACTTTTTAATTTTCTATTACATTTAATCCTTTATTATCTGGGGTAACTTGACCATCAATTTAGCATTACCAGCGGTTATTTTCTAAAATAGTCACGTGACAATTTTTTTAGTTGCACGAAAATTTTAAGACAACTAATCCAATAGTTAATCTTTTAAGATTTCAAAGCGGTAATGCCAACTTGACGGACATGAGTTCTACACCTTCGATTAATAAACTGAAAAAAAAATACTTTCCAACACTTTTTTCTTCTTCTCTATAAAAAGAGTTTCACAAATTAACTTACTTAACATTGTTCTGGAAAATCCTTTCCTTCATAGGATAACAAATCCCAGATTTATCTATGCCAAATATCAGAACGACTTTACCAATACTTTTATGTGTTGAAAATCATGTTCACAGTCTATCTTTTAACTGAAAGTCAACCCTTTTTCATGCATCCTTTTTTTATCTCAGTCATCCCCCTTAAAAGTAAAGTCCACCTGTCAAGAAGTTGTAATTTTTTGTATCGATGGACATAGTTCTACATACGCCTTCGCATGTTAACAGCTTAAGATTGGGTTGCTTGATGATTTAAAAAAAAAAAAAATTTTTTTTTCCCTTCGACCATGCTGACACATACCAGGACAAGGGTACTTCAAAGAACCACTCGATTGGAAATAAATATAAAGTAAAACAGTCCCATGTTCGATTGGAGATTACATTTATTTTTTTTACTTGAAAACCTGTTTGAAAAAGTTTAAGGGTTGACAGTAATCTTTTCCAACATACGTTTGACCACACATTTTAAAAAGATTCGCACAGAAAAACAACGAATAAATGTGATAAAACAAAACGTCAGGGTTTTATCTCAACCAAAATTGGTCCTGTGAATATTGAAGGAAGATTATGCCTCGGCATAATTATTATTTTGAAAACCCTTCACAGGCTTAAATTGCTATATAATAACAGAACATGCAAAGCAGAATATCTCGCATGTAACCTAATTCGTCCATATACCACAAGAAGAAGATTTCCAAATTGCTCGGTCTGGAGATTCGTTTGAAGGCAAACGTCTCATTAGACCTCAATTAAAAGTTACTCCGTCGATGCTGATGGGGATGTGTTTCCACTTTCCCAGGACCGATTTTGACTGATAATAAAGTCCCAAGAAGCCCAGAATAACCATCCTACAAATATACCTTTTCACAATGCAAAAAAACCGTCTAAGTGCCTTCGATATATTCAGCTCATGAATGATTATGTTGCGCATGCGCACAAAGTCCCTTCATTGAATGCAATTAGGTAACAAATGATTGGCTTCTGGTCTTCCACCACTATATGAACCTTGGACCAAGGCCGACCAAGAGATGCATCAGCAAGCGGAACCGGGAATCTTATAGCTTATAGGGATAACATATCCGCAAGTTCCTATACCTTGCGCCACAAGGCCTATTATTTTCGGTTTATTTTCGGTTGTTGTGGTGAAGCTGTGATTCGCCAGCTTGCGGTTGATCCAAGAAATGGCAGTAGTTGTTTGGCTTCCTCACTTGCGGTTGCAATTCCCACCGTCCATAGCCGGAGGCTATTTTCCTCTTTGTTCCATTGATGGATCAATTGGTGCTGCAACCGAACTTTGTAGATGCTTTGGTTTTTATTTATTTTTTTTTTGGTCCATTGCTCACAAAGATGAGTTTTTTTCTCGCATCATTGTGCATATTATTTATTGTAAATTTTTTTTTTTTTTTTTTGTTTGATTTGCATCGATGGGGATCTTCAATAGAATCTGCTTTTGCAACTTGAATGGCTAAGTCACTATGTGAGACTTGCTTGGGGAGGGAAGGATGGACTGAGAAGGAGATGGGAGCCACTTGGGGAGGAGACTTTTCTTCTCGTGGTTTGTTGTTCCCATCAATTAGTCGATGCATATATACATATATACTGTGGGCTAAGTCAGGATGGTGCGGTACACACAGGTTAGGTATCGTTCGTTAAGTTAACATTGTAATTTGTAAGATCATAAGCCAGTGAGTGTAGGTATATCTTTAGAAGAGATGACGACGATCGGCTCATTACAGCATTGAAAGAGTGAATCTTATTGCTCATTAAGAGTCGAAGATAATTTATCGTTTGGAAACTTTAACGAGTGCGAGAGATTGATTGGAAATAGATTTTTTAATGACTGTTATTTGTTTTGAATGTGACAAATGTGTAAGCTGGGAAAACTGAGTAGCCAGTGTGGCAGTCGTGATTAAAAGAATGATTTAAATTCCAAAAAATTTTTTTTTTAAATTTCTTTTCAAGTTTGACATTATAAACATCAGATATTGGAGAATACTTAGGATTTTATGTCGATACTCATCGTAGGGAACTCGATTGGCATCGATAATCGATGATCGTTGAAATAACGATGTTTAAACAGCGATATTGCTGTATATAACAAAAAATATCGAATCCTCGATGTCATGACGCATTAAATGTCAAGAACGCATTAAATAACTAAGGTATAGTTTTCCGAACAACAACGGAAAGGGTTTTTGCTCTTTTATAATTAATATCTTTGATTTAGACTCCCCTTCGTAAGTTCGTTTTCAGTTATCGAAAATTAAAAAGGATACCAGACATAATAGATACATAATGCAACTATGTCACGCAATTTTTTTTAAATAACCCCAAAAGCGAGGCTTTCTACACCAGAAAAAGGATCAAATCTTATCGAACATAAAAAAGGATAATATTTTCAGTTGTTTTGTCGTAAATTTGTCGTGCAATTAAAAAAAATTGTCGCGCAATTTTTTTGTATTTGTTAGAACGACAATTTTTTTAGTTGCACGTCAATAAAACAATAGTTATTTCCGTTATCTTTTTTTTATTTTCGATTCGGGTGGTAGTGATAACTTGACTGTCAAGTAATCATTGCCAGGGGTTGTTTTCAAAAATGATCGTTCGACAAATTTACGAGTTTACGACAAATTGGACGACAGTGAATCCAATAGTTAAACTTTTGAAACTTTAAACTGGTAACGCTAACTTGACGGACATAGCTCGTGCTCATTACCAAAATTCATCAAGTTAGCATTACCAGTTTGAAATTTCAAAAAGTTATCTATTGGATTTATTGTCGTAAATTTGTCGTGCAACTAAAAAATTTGTCGCGCTAATATTTTTTTTAAATAACCCTTGGCAATGCTAACTTGATTGTCAAGTTAGCATTACCAGGGGTTATTAAAAAAAAGTTAGCTCGACAAATTTTTAAGTTGCACGACAAACTAACGACAAAAAACTGAAAGAATTTGCGTTATCTTATTACTTGACCGAAAAGTTAGCTTTTTATGGGATTATTTAAAAAAAAAATGCGCGACAAATTTTTTAGTTGCATGACATTTTTAACGACAATTATTTCCATTAGTATTTTTATTTTTCGATTTCATTTAATCCTTTTTCTGGGGTGGTAGTGCTAACAGTCAAGTTAGCATTACCAGCGGTTATTTTCTAAAATAGTAGCGCGACAAAGTTTTTAGTTGTACGACAAATTTACGACAAATTCACGACAATTAGGTAATCCAATTGATGAACCTTTTTTCAAAGTGGTAATGCCCACACTCGGCCCGAAGACTTAAGAATGGAGATTTGGATTTTTTGAAAGGGGTGCAGTTGGCTGAGAAGAAGTAACGACAGTTGTTTTCGCTGTCTGGTGTCGTATGATTTACTTATATCTTAGCTTTGTATGATGATGTGCCGATGAATTCATAGTATCTCCTTTACATTTATGACTGAAAAACGTTGCTTATCTTTTAAATTGCAGCCATACTTTTAAATTTATTTGGGAAACAGACCATAAATAGACCCTGCCCGGGCGCCAATTCAGATGTCACCATTTTCAAATAAATAACGCCGTCTGTCTGTCAGGTAGGTAAATCCATCTTAATTATAAAACGATCTATCATTACGTTGATGCCAACAGCCATTTTTGGTGCTATATTCCTGTTCTCGAATCAAAGTATGAATTCTCCAGTGTAGTTTTCTAGGTTTATCTTTTGGAAAACGTCTTCAACACTCTCGGTTTTGGATTGTTTCATTATATGAGGTCACTGGATGCTAGTCTAGTTTCATTTGTTTGCAGGCTGCAACAACTACTCAAACACTTAGACATTTAGTCGTTGGAACGCGTTCGCTTCAAAGAGACTGGAACAACATGAGGACGTCGGCACTGTTGTTAAAAGTTTTGCCTACGACCCGTAAATGTCGACCAGGCCACCACGTACCATGCAATAGGTCATTTATTATTTACCTCCGCAATTATGTGGATATTTGTTTCCAACAGGATGATGGAACAAACACACACGAGCTTACACGTCAAATACAGTTTGAAGCATACTCATTTACTGGTCGTCTAATGTGTCCCTTTAACCAACAAGATTTTCCGATTTGACCGATTTATAAGTATACCTGTACTTTTTTTTTGTTTTTTTTTTTTTATCCTAAAACCAAAATAACCTATAAGGTACATTAAAGCCCTTCTATGGTTAAAAATGGTAAAAAGAAGGGGAAATTTAAAACTTCAAAACCTCCACCAAACGAAAGAACTCAAATGTTCTTTCCATTTTTGTTATTTCGTTACACTCGTGTATGTGCTTTTTGGAGACCTTTGAAATTTGTCCACAAATGCCTTGCAATCCCGCAGTGCATTAAGTAAAGGCGCCAATGTCTTCTGCACAACGGGGTGCAACAATTTTGTATCTGCATATCCTTCCTCTAAAATATCATCGATTTTGGTGCTGATCACATGTGGATTTGGAAAATTTACTTCTCCATATTATATATTTATTCATCCGTATGCATGTTTTATTCGCAAACACTGCATACACCTTGAGAAGGTGGGCGAAATGTAAAAACCACTATACGACAGATACTTCGGCGGCTTCGTAAAAAAAAATATTCATAAATTTATTAAAGTTTGTCGCGGTCTTAAATAAGTCTAAAATAAATATTAAAAAAAAATTTTATGTTCCCTTTTGGGGTGACTCTTCGTCGTTACCACTTTAACACGAGCATAATGACTGTTAAATCATTTTTGTGTCTCCTCTCGCACTGTTTGGTTAGCGACAAGAAGATGATGAAGTGTGCAAAGGTATAAGTCCCACCAACAGACCCTGCTCGGTCAGGACGAAGAATCTTTTCGTGTCCGCGTGTGCATATTTTGCCCGCCGCTGGGGTGATCTGCTTATCGCGAAGATGTCCATCGATTGTTGCGAGTTGGGACTGAAAACCCAAGCTGTCAACGCACACGAAACGACAACATCGCGATGCACCACAGTCTCATTGAAGGCATTAAAGATATTTTTTTGTTTATGCAACAAATGCAGATATAATTCAAGTCTGGTTTTGACATGGGGTCAGGCAATGGGGTCTGAGTTGTTAACCTACCTACAGCGATGCTACATGTTGCGACAGTTGCTAATTTATTTTTAATTAATATTTATTTATTGCATTGTGTGACTATGTTATGGATGAAGTTTTGATGGTTTAATTTGCGAATTACAAGGTTGGGGATTTCGAGTCGGGTGCACAATTCGTTTAGTTTAAGGATATAATATATTTTTGTTAAAAGGTAGATGATGATGGCTCATCCAAACTGCGAAACAATTATAATTAAATTTGTTTACTGGTTTTCTTTAAATTCAAAAATCGTATTTAAAAAAAAATCGACTTCGTTTTATTGATCAAACGTTTGACAAAGGCGATTAAAAATCATTTTATTCAGAAAAATTATCAAATCTGTCTCCAATGTTGACGTTTGCTGCGTATGCTGTGCAAACTGTCATCATCCAGAAAGCAACAAATTGAGCGTTGCGTCAACTTTAATTTTGACGTTTGCGGAGTAATTATTCAGTTCGTATTTTTATCAGAAAACAATAAATCTGACACTTTATAAATTTACAGATAATGCACCAAGCCAATTTTGACGTTTGCGGAGTACTCAGCTCGAACTGTAGTCGCGAAGACATAAATTTGACATTTTGCAGTTCGACACACTTGTACGAAACCAATTTTCATAAACTGTCATCAAAATAGAATAAATTTGACAGTTTGTAGTTTGAAAGATTTGTACCAATCAAATTTTGACTTTTTCAAAGTATTCAGCGGGAACTGTCATCACAACGGAACACATTTGATACTTTGTACAGATTTGTGCCTATGTATACAAAGCTGACGTTAGCCGATTATTTTTTGGAAACAGTCATCAGAAAGCAATTTTGTTTCTTTGTAGTTTGACAGATTTATAGGAACGTATCCAATGTTGACATTTTCAGAGTATTATGTGCAAACTGTCATCATCAGAAAGCAACAAATTTAACTATTTGTAGTTTGACAGCTTCATACGAATTTATTGTTGACGTTTGCAGACTAGGTATACTTTTTCAGAGCGAACTGTCATCAATGAATCTCCTGGCTATTTGTAATTTGACAGATTTGTGCGGACCCAATTTTTAAGTTTGTCGAGTATTCAGCTCGAACTGGTCATCGGAAAGGTATAAATTTAATATTTTGTAGTTTGACAGACTTGTTTACTGCAATCTGTCATAAGAAAGAAGAATTTGAAGTTTGTGTAGAATACTCTGCAAACTGTCATGAGAAGGCAATAAATTTAATACTACTCTGAAATTTGACAGGTTTGTACGAATCGTGGTTTAACAGATTTGTACGAACTTAATTCTGCAAGCTGTCATCGCAAAGCAATAGAATTCCTACTGTGTAGTTTGACAGATTTGTAGGTACGTTACAGATAGTGATGTTTCCGAAGTATTCAGTGACATTCGACATTTTCTAATTTGACAGATTTACATGTACTTATCTATTCAATTTTGACGTTTCCACAGTATTCAGCGCGAACTGTCATCGCTAAGAAATAAATTGCAGTTTGACAGACCGGTTAAGTTAATCAATCGATATAAAGGGATGATTCAGTTTCCTGCACATCATAGACTTGCAATGTGAGAATAAGTTCAGTAAAATTTCTACAGAGTTTCTATAAACATCTTGAAACGTTTTTTATACTCGACAGCTTTGCTTCTGTTTAAAATGCTCGTTAACATGCTAGCGTTTTTGTATCCCATTTTTTATTTCTTAGCTGACGTCTTTAATTTAAAAAATTCAAATTTTGAAACTAAAAATTTATTTAAGTGCGTCCGCGTGTGGCTGCGAAATTAAACTTTTTCCAACGAATCAATTTTGATCTTAATTTGCATATACACTACACGCCATCATAAAAATAGAAAACAACAAAGAATTAATTCAAATCTCAACCACGCCCAATTTGACTTCTAAGAATTATATACCCGAACGAGACACAACAAAAAATAGTCTCCAAAAAATGCTGACTTCTAAATTGCACTAAAATTTGCAGGACGCCCAAAAGTTTTAAATTGACCAAAAATTATATTGACCAACAGGTTGGAGTTTTTTTTTAATAGAAACGTTTACCCATCATGGCGAGGAAGATCATCACGCAGAAGTCATACCTACATCCTGCTCCTGCGTTAAACCAATTTCCATCATCAAATAGAAAAACCGAGCTCCAATCTACCATCAGGTAGTAAAACTGATCGCACAGTTAAAAGACCAATGCTGTTTTTTGTTGTTAATGAAATGATTAGAAGATTGCTTAGTCAAAAAAAAACGGACAGCAAGATCCTTTCGGTTTAGGTATCATTCTCTTCATTTTGAATCTATAAAGGGTAAGCATTGGAGTCGTGAAAATGCAAATCGAGATGATGTTCCACCGGTCTATCTGTGCTTAATTGCTAATCAACGGCTGTACGTTTGTTTATTGACTGAGCTACAGCCTAAACGACACGACGGATTTTCATAAAATTTTATTTGTATTGTGTTTAGGTAATTTTAGAATTAAAATGTTTGGTTTAGCCAATCTACAGGGTGAGTCATGAGCAATGCGACAAAATGCTAGGGCGTGTAGGTTGCGTTGAGACAAGAAAAAAATCGTATGGGAGGGGGGGTCTATTCCCCTCCGTTTAGGCGGGAGGGGCAATTTTCGAAAAAACTGACTTAAAATGGGAAAAAAAATATTTAAAATCAACGGCTTCATTCACAATGCTGTGCGATACGTTTTTAAAAAGCCAATAACTTTTTCTTTAATTCTGTGTTTAAATAAATCTATTCTAAGAAATAATTTTTGAAATATTAATTTTCAAAGTCAAATTTTTGAAAAAAAAAGTTGAAAAAAAAATTTCAAATTCATTTTTTTCAAAATTTTACGTAATTAAGTGCTAATTTTAATTTCAAAATTCAATGCTGTTATTAATTTTAAGCCTAAATAAGAAAACCGGATGCAAAAATTTTATGTCGTTCTCAAGAAATTAAAAAAAAAACAAAACCACCTTTTTCTAAGAGAAACATTTATTTTTATTGTAACGAAGCAATTTAAGTAGCATTAATCTTAGTTTTTTTAGTTTTTTTTATTCCTTTTATTTTTACTATGTTTTTTATTGGAAGTACTTATAAAAAATTCTCGATATGATCTCCATTGTTTAGAAGGCATATATTATATCTCCTTGTAATGGCTTCACATAAGTTTATGCTTGACAAATTTTCCTGCAATTTGACTCCAGCGACTTCAATTCGTTCCTTCAGTTGTTCCAATGATACTATTTCCACTTCGTAAACATAATTCTTCATAAATCCCCATGCATAGAAATCTAGGGGAGTTAAATCTGGTGACCTAGGCGGCCATTCCGTGGGGCCCCTTCTTCCGATCCAACGGTCACTAAAATGATCATCCAGCCAGTTTCTCACCTGTAAGCTGTAGTGTGCTGGAGCACCATCTTGTTGGTAGATTAAAGTATCTGCTATAACCAATGGAACGCTGTCTAATAAATCGGGTAAAAGGTCTCGTAGGAATTGCAGGTATGATTCTCCATTAATAATGGAATTCAAAAACCGGGGCCCGATCACAGTGTGTCCAACAATACCAAGCCAAACATTACAACTAAAGCGGTGTTGTGATTTGTTTTGTTTTTTTTTTGTGTGGATTGGCGCTACTCCAATAATGTAAATTGTGGAAGTTAGTAACCCCATCCCTAGTAAACTGTGCTTCATCCGTCCAGAATATTCTTCTAAAATAGTTTTGTTCGGTTTCATTTCTAAGTAGTAATGTTCTACAAAATTCGGTTCTCAATAACTTGTCGTTTGAGGTGAGTTCCTGAACAGGCGTAAAGTGGTACGGGTGTAAATTTTCCGCCCGAAGTACTCGACATGCTCTAGATTGGGACACTCCAAGCATAGTGGATATCCTTCTTGTACTGACGGAGGGATTATTTCGGACTAAATCCAGAATTCTTTCATCTAAGATTCTTGACTCATCAGAAACTGGCCTTTCGCTTCTTCGATGCTCCAGCACTCCATGATCTCTTAGACGTCGGTGGATTCTTGGAAACGTGCTATGATGGGGACACCTCCTATCGGGATATCTTTCAGCGTACAGTCTTTCGGCTTCACGACTTCGACCATTAGCTAAACCGTAGCAGAAATGCATGTCCGTTAATTCTTCTCGGGTGTATGAGCTTGACATCGTTACGTGTTAATGAGTTAATATTCAAATTTGAAATAATTACTAAGCAAAACTGCAATGCCTTTTATTTATCTTGCGTTGCAATTTTCTTTTTTTTTCATTAAAAAAAATGCGGTTTTATTGTCCCTATTGTCCCCATAACAGGTAGAACCCATGGGCTGCGTGCAGGCCAAGGCAAAAATATTGACAGGTCAGTTTTCAGTTTTCCAATACTATTTAATTTTATTACGTTCTCATAAAACTCCAATTAAAAAAAAAAGTAAAAAAACTAAGATTAATGCTAAATAAATAAATAAATTGCTTCGTTACAATAAAAATAGATGTTTTTCTTAGAAAAAGGTGGTTTTGGTTTTTTTTTAATTTCTTGAGAACGACATAAAATTTTTGCATCCGGTTTTCTTATTTAGACTTAAAATTAATAACAGCATTGAATTTTGAAATTAAAATTGGCACTTAATTACGTAAAATTTTGAAAAAAATGAATTTGAAATTTTTTTTTCAATTTTTTTTTTCAAAATTTTGACTTTGAAAATTAATATTTCAAAAACTATTTCTTAGAATAGATTTATTTAAACACAGAATGAAAGAAAAAGTTATTGGCTATTGGCTAAAAACGTATCGCACAGCATTGTGAATGAAGCCGTTGATTTTAAGTAATTTTTTTCCCATTTTAAGTCAGTTTTTTCGAAAATTGCACCTCCTGGCTAAACGGAGGGGAATAGACCCCCCCCTCCCATACGATTTTTTTCTTGTCTCAACGCAACCTACACGCCCTAGCATTTTGTCGCATTGCTCATGACTCACCCTGTAGAACGTTATCCCGCAACTTCCCGAAAACGAAATTTCATTTATGTATTTGAAGTACCCTGAATCAAACTGCATTTTATTTTGTATTCTGAAAACGCATTTATTATAATTTTTATTTTAAATCCTTCGCAACAAGAGCAAGATCTTGCGACCCAATAATTCATTTTATTTTCCGTCGAGATGATAATTATAGTGAACCGGACATTATGCATCTTCGTTCGTCTGCGTCATTGCTGAATCTTCGAATCTGGATGCTTCTGCCATCCAAACTGTTGTCAATTTGCATAAATTATTGTTTTGGTGGCATCGTAAAACTACCAGAATATTGCAAAATAGTGTCCGCCTCTGTTTTTTGTTCTTGACTTGATTCGGCCGGTGAAGGCGGTACAATGCAGTTCCATCATCAGGCGAAATCATAAAAAAATAATTATTTCGCCAGGTAGATAAACAAAAACAAAAAAAAAACTTGAAACTTGAAAAGGGCCTGGCTATTTGGCAATGTCTAGACGCATAAGAAAGTCGGAAATAAAGCTCAGAAGATGATGAAGTGGCGATGGCTGAAGATACCTAACAATTCCAAGTGATATGGAAATTGTCTTAAAAACCGGGACGTTTTATTTTTCTCTTCTTAAGGGCAATTAATTTTTTTTTAAATGAAATGATTTTCATATTTCGGTTTATTAGCGATGGACTGTTTTTAAGGATGAGAATATTTTGATGCGTGGAGTTGATTGCCAAGGAGTTCTTTAATGAACAGAGACTCATCAAATTATTTTGAGCATTAAGATTTTTTCGTTTTAATTAGTGGTTTCAGCAATCCTTGCGGCAATAATGTAAAGGATACTTTAAACGGACGTGTTATTTTTTTGTTTGTTGGCAAAATAGTAAGGTAAATATTTTACCAACAAACAAAAAAATAACACGACCAAAATGTCTATTATTTCTGTAAGGGATTTCACCTCTTATAATATATAGTTAAATAAATAATACTTAAATTACTATAAATAATTATCGATTAATAAATAATAACATATTGGCAACGCGTGTTGTATTTACGATGTCATGTTCCATATTCTATTATGAATTATATAATAAGAAAGCTTTTTGCAACTCATTATGTTTCTTTCGAAACAACTGCTAATTTTAAAGAGTTCAACTAAAACTCGTTCTTAAAATCAATCGAATGATCATTAATTTCTTACAACAGAATGGAAAACCGTAGTGACAACATACAAGAATAAGTCTGGGCAATTATAAAAATATTTTTTCTTGTCATTTTCGGTAATATTTAACAGAGAATGTATCACTCTATCGAAATATGCAATAAGTTTATCAAATAGCAGCAATTATCATTTTCATTTTCTTTTGATATTTGCTAAGTAAAAGAGCAGATGCAGAATACGGAGTGACATGAAACGCCTTAAACTTTTAAGACGATGTTCACATTGGACGTACTCGTCCGACGCATTTTGAAAACTTTTAAAACATTGGTGCAAAAAGCGAAAAAAATAATAAATTACAAATGTCAGAATAGCGAATGTCAAAATGGCTCCATGAGAATTTTAAAACGATGTTCAAATTCGACGTACTCATCCGACGCATTTTGACGTACGTCCAGTCCGCCGTGTTCAGACACAAAGTAGTGTGAACACAAAAGATTCACGAAACCACAAGAAACAAAACAACAAAATATGTGAAATGAGTCTAGGTGTTTACAATATTCTTTGTAGGATTATGCTTAATTGCAATTTCCAATCGAAAGTGACCAAATTTTGCGAAAACTTTCAAGACGTTCGTTGGTGCAAGAAGCGAAAAAATACAAAAATTACAAATGTCAGAATAGCGAATGTCAAAATGCATCCATGAGAATTTTAAAAAAATCTAAAAATCAGGACGCAAAATCCCGTCTCTTTCTTGCATCGAATTGGGAAGGGGACAAAACATAAAGACATCAAAATGCGTCGGATGAGTACGTCCAATGTGAACATCGTCTAAAAATTCTAAAAATCCGGACGCAAAACACAGTGTCTTTCTTACAACGAAGTGGGAATAGACATATATGTAGACGTCAAAATGTGTCGGGTGAGTACGTCCAATGTGAACATCGTCTAAAGATTCTTGAATACTTGTGAATATTTTTTTACAAATTTAGCAGATACCAATAAAATATTTTTATTATATGATTTCAAGTAGAAAATTATTATTGATAAGATTAGATACTTTTTGTTTGTTATGATTCTAAAAAGGTGTATATTACATATTTATAGGTATGTCGTATGTATTATATTTGTACTTGATCAAAAGGGTAAGTATTGGTTTCGTGTAAAAAAATCGAGGTTTTAATCAAACCTGACATGACGATGATAGAGAAGCCTAAAAAAGTAGGTTTTGTCATGCCGTGCGATGTATATGCGATTGTGCGTATGAGCGTATGTGCGGTTGTCTGTTGACCGAGCTACAGCCTAAACGGTTTTAAAGATTTGCTTTAAACTTGGTGTGTAGCACTTTTGGTGATTCACTAGAGGAGAATTTCGAATTTTCGTTTTAGCGGTTTTTATTTCCATTTTTTTCTCGAAAACTGCTTTAACGGTTTTAATAAAACTTTGTGAACGTAATGCTTACAGTCTTGTTAACATGAATTTCATGTTTTTGGCTATAAATACAAATAACGAAGATTTGGTGCTAACGGTTTTTATAAAATTGGTCATAATATGATAACGGCTGAACCGATTTCATATATATTTGGTATGGAATGTAAGTAAGACACTTCACACAAGATGGCGTTGACAATTTTTTTTTTAAACTTTTTGATATTTTTCACTTTCAACATAGATAATTTTAAAAATTAATTTTTTTGTGGTTTGCTACAAGAGCAAGTTCGTGCGAAAATGTTGTGCATTTTATTTTTAATATGTATTTTTTCCTGCAAACTTGACAGTTAAGCTGACAGGGCACATTTTTATTTTTGATTAAATCAAATGGAACTCAATTCTTTATTTAATTGCTATTTATTTGCTCGGCAAATATGATTTTTTTTGTTTACAACAAATCAATTTCTTTAAATTTTTTTTTATTTTTTTCTCCCATTTTACAACTGTGTAATTATATTCTGAATCTTGCACAATAAAAGTTTTTTTCCCTACAGTTTTTTTTAAGTAGGATATACCTAGTTGACAGGATAATATGTCAACTTGATAATAATGTCCATCAACTTAGCGAAACAACAAAAAATTTCCAACATAACGGGAATTTGCCGTTAATTAGTTGAATTAGTTGTGGATATTAAAATTATGCCGCTCTTTTTGTTTTTATTTTAAACAATATGTGTCCTAAAGTTGACGTCAAGTTAGCGAGACAACCTCACTAAAAATTACATCAACTTAATGAGGTAAATTTGCCAAGTTTTTGCCGCTTATTACTTGTGAAAGAAAAAAAATTTCCGCTCTTTTTTATATATATATTTTTTTTAATACATGTGTGTTTCGTTAACTTGATGAAAAAGCGGCAAATTTATCACCTAATAACTTTTTGAAAGTGTTATTTTTGGTGACGTCAAGTTAGCGAAACACATACACATACTACATATAAAAAAAAGTAGAATTCAATTTTTGAATGAAAAAGAAAAGAGCTCCAGTTTTTATTCAAATTCCCAACTTAGTTACTTTTCGATAATGTAATTTTTAGTGAAGTTGTCTGGCATGAGCTGCTGTCAAAATCGCATGTGTAAATGTGTAAATGAGTCACAGTCATATGGCGTTGGCTATATTTTACATATGCGCATTTCGTTGAGTTTCGTTAAACATGAGCTTCGTATGAGCTGTGCGATCTAAACCGCTCTTACATATGTAAATTTGACAGCAGTGGGGAGTGGGCATTTGACAATCAGAAAAAAAATTTAATTGCATTTATCAAAAAAAAAACAGCGAATTTGCATTAAATTATCCATTTCATAAATAATTCAATTAATTGCATTTTTAACACAATTAAAAGAAACTAAAAGCAAGTGATTTTCACATGTTTCACATGTTTATTATGTGCATTCATTATGTTTGTACAAACATGACGAAACAGTTCGTTCAATTGTGACAGTAGTTCATGCTAGCTTATGCGCATTAAGGGCCAACCATAATAGTCGTAAGAAAACGAAAGCTAATGTCATAGTTCTACGTCAAGTTTCCTTAAGTGCCGCCATTACCTTCAGTCGACCATAATGGTCGAACGCACACGCAAGCCAATTTCACATGTATTTGGCTGGCTGTCAGATTTAAATACGTAAACTGCGCTCTGGAGCGCTCTTTACGTACGGAGGCAAAAGTGAACGAAAACTTGCCGAAACTGAGCAATCCGACATTATGTGCGCACTATACAAATTCCTTGTTCTCTCTAATTTCGTAGGGCAGCGTACGTACTAATTCTTCTTTTATGGTTCTGCCTTAACTTGACGTCAAGTTAGCGAAACATAGGTAGGGTTTAAAAAAAAAAACAAAATGAGCGGCAAAATTTTAAAATCCACGACTAATTAAACGCAAAAAAGCGGCAAGTTCCCGCTATGTTAGACATTTTTGTTTCCAAAGTTGTTTCGCTAAGTTGATGCACATATAGGTAATAAAGCTGGGGTGCCAGCACGGAACTTAAAACAATAAAGTTTACTCGTTAGGTACAATCGAGCATAGAATGTTTTTTATTTTTTTTTGCCCGAATGCATAACTTGCCTTATTATAGTGCCTAACCTAGGTAGTCGGTATAATCGCGATTCGCAAGTAAAAATAAAACGTTGGAGAATATTCTTCTAACTCGCCAATATAAATATGCAGCTACGAAATGGTGACGGTAAATTGTGTCTCAGAGATTTTTCCGATTTTCGTTTATCTATTATAAACGAATATTAACATTAATTAAAATTTATAATTTAGTAAAAAAACAAAATTCATAAATACATAGAAAGGTAGGTACATAATAAAGGCTTCATCATATAGGTAAAAAGAAGTATCTAAATCAAATAAAAGAAGCAACAAGATAGCTAGGTCGGTACTCACCACTTAACTGATTTTGTCCACCGTCCCATAAGATGGTCCAAAAAAAAAGACCCAAAAATAATTAAGTTCGAATGCACACAAACCGTATGTTAAAAAATAAACCGAGACGAGAGCACAACGATACTTTATTTTTTATAAACACTGAACTTGATTGATTTTATTTGATTGATTTTATTTTTTTAAATAACTTAAAAAACAAACATTGCCTTGTTATGTAAAACACAAATTTATCTACTCACTCTCAAAAAGACAATAATTAATTAAAAACAAATAACATTAGAATAGACAATGGAAATTAATTATGGAACACATTTTATTGCAAAGAATTGAACATTATTTAAACGCACTTGAAAAGCTTTGCCTGTGAAACACAGCACTAGAAAACCACTCTATTTGTAACAAAATTGAATATCGCACGAATAAATTGATTTACTTTACATAAAGATCTACCCAGGACACGGAAAAGGAAACTTTAATAGATTAGTAGGTACACGACGACGAGGACGAAGACATTACATTAGAAGCCGGCTTCACATATTCACGATCAACAAAAATAAGCTCTTACACGACCCGAAAGTGAAATTTCATTGAAACATTTATTTTTTCCACACAATATGTATGCATTTTTTATTAAAACACAACTTAACACTTTGATTTATGATAAATTTATATGTTTCAATTAAAAAACACAAAAATACACGCAAAAATGAACATTAAAACTTTTTCTTGTCGATCGCGAAGTAAAGAAGACATTTTGATTGCAAAACTACCGTTCGTTTTGAGCAACGTCATATTAAAGCAATAAACACAAGAATCAATGTCGCCACACTTTACCATATACCACTACGACGAGAATAAAGAGAAACAACAATTTATGTTGATGCACGATAATAAGGGTAGATTTTGATTTTCCATAATCTGTTTTTTTTAGTGGGTGGAAAAAAATAGTGTTATGATATCGGAAAGGAATATCTACCGTCAAAGCATTATAGTCTCTTGAATTTTAGACAGTTCTTTACTTTTTTATTGATTTTGAATGGGCAAAGATAAATATATTTATTGCTGTGCAATGACAGTATTCGCATTAGCCCAGTTTATATTTCTAAGATCTCCGAGATCTCCGTATGCTCAGAAATATAAACACAATTTCTCAGTGAAATTTTACACTACTGCTGTCAAAAAACTGAGCCTGAAAAATGTTTGATTCGCTTGCTCATGTGAGCGCTCAGAAATATAAACTCGCCTATTCAGCTTTTAACAAGTCTGTCAAACCAAGAAAATCACCCCAAAGAAATTGGAGGCTAACAGAATTTTACACATAAGAACTACTGTGGTGTGAAAGAGGCAACTCTATGGAATTATGAGAATATAGCCGCCTGTTAAAAAGCCCTATAGGGAATTTTACAATATTGTCAAAAAATAAATGACATCTCACACTACGAGGATGACAGATTGAAATTAATCGCGCTTAAACTGTCAAACTCAAGATCTTGTAAAAGAATTTTTGAAATAATCTCTTTTTTTCCTGTGAAATTTGAGATTTACGTGACTAAAATATTTAATAATACACTATTAACAATTTCTTGCATAACATTAATATTCCCGCTCTTGTTTTCAATCAATTTTTCAACAATGATAAAAAAAATGTTCAGCTGTCATCCGCGTATTTTGACACTGCTTTGTGAACGAGAAAAAGAGATATATCGTTGTTACCTCAAAAGCCCTATTGAATATAATGTAAACGTCAAAATTAAATTGATACAAATCTCTCAAACTACAAGGTCTCAAATTTATTGATTTCTGCTGACATGATAGTTCGTTTTGAGTACTTTGCAAACTTCGAAATTCGATACAAAAGATCAAATTTGTTTGATGACGATTTGCTTGGAATACCTACTCCGCAAACGTCATGTAGTATGTACAATTTTTCAAACAACAAAGTGTCAATTTCATTGTTTTCTAAGTAGTGGAAATTACAAATTGTTGAATTTAGGGTCAGACTCTTCAGCTCTGGTTAAATTTAACCATTTGCTGGTAACCATAGAAACACGAACAAAATCTATGGTTAACAACTGAAATAACCAGTGGTTGTAAATAACCAGAGCTGGCCCTTATTGTAATTTTATGAAAGTTCACACTGAATACTCTGCGAACCTAAAATCTAGAAAAAATCAAATAAAATGCAATGCTTTATAATTTGAATGTGACGTTAATATTCCGCTCTTTTTGAATACTGCAAAAAATCAGAATTTGGATTTGTACGAATGTATCATAATACAAAGTGCAAACGTCAAAAATGAATCTGTTAAACTACAAAGTGTCAAATATTTTCAAATTTGTTTCATTTCTGTAAAACTAAACTAAATACTCTGCAAAAATCGGAATGAGATTTGTACAAAAATGGTGTTGAATCTTAAAACTCTACTTTTGACAATTTTTCAATAAAAGTTAAAGCAAATTTGATTGCCAATGTAAATGTTTCAATACTGGGTATTGAACGAGATATTGAACTATTTGCATAGCAAACAAATTGAGGGAAAAAGACATATAATGACTTTCCAAGATTATTCAGATTCTAATTTGTATTTTTCCTCATTCATTTCATAATTATAGATAACACACATTCCTGCATTATATTTCTTATCAAATATGAGTAAAATGTTTAAATACTAATTTTAGTTAGACAAAAATCAGGTGCTTCTGTCCATTGAAACTCAAAAAAAGCATTCAATACCCATAGCATGTATACCCCCCTTAAAACTTATTCTTAGTTCCAATAATCAAATGTCAGACAAGCTTCTGTGTCTGTAAGCTATATAGAAGCAAACATTTAACATGTTAATTGAAGACATTCAACCCTTTTGTTATCCCCGAGGACATATGGTAGCAAGTACAGACATTTAATTAAGCAGACAAGAGGATTGCGAATTTTCGTTTGCGATTGATATGTGGAGAGAATATGTTATGTGCAGGACAACCATGGTAGTTATTATTGCCTGCAGTAAGTGACAATCAAGGACACCACCTATCTATATTTTATATAAATGAAGCAAAATTTGCTAATATAATAAACTTATAAAATAAGTATGTTCGCAGGGCATATTTTGCTGACATTTGAACATGATGGATAGGTTTTCGAAATAAAGTCTATGTTTTGGATGTTCAGTTAAGAAAACAATGGGCAAGTATGATCCAAATACTAATATATTTGATGGACAAAAATAGAATAGATAAATGGTATGAATATCATTTTAATTTAGACAACCGATCTAAGTTTTTAAAGCAGACTTATCATTCATTTATGACAAAAATATTCGTTTGTTTGACAGACAATATGCTGGTTTTATTTTGAACTGAGAACAGTAAAATAAAGAAGCATTTTTTCCAAGGATTTTTCAATAAAAATGTTGACAGTCTGTGGCAGCCATATTGCTCAATCGTTGGATTTGCCATGGTGAATTGACATTAATGATTAAAAAATAAGCAAAACTAATTGACAGTTGCCGCTAAAACAATACAGTTGCAGCGGCGCACTGGGAACATTGATCAGTCCCTGGAAAACTGTTTTTTATTAAGCTCCTGGTAATAAATCAGTGTCTCTTAATTTCGCTAATTGATGATAACATTATTTTTATAATTTTCATAGATAGATCTCTTGAAATAAAGATGTCACACTCAATAGCTTTATTAATTCCAGAAAACCTGACTGTATATAAATTTAAACCCGCTGGGCTTAAATGTCCTTTCCTAGAACAAACATTGATTTACATGTTATTTTCCCATCGTCAGCCATAGTGAGGTGAAATGTGGTTTCTCACATATAACTACGAAGCGCTGCCGCTATGTAGAACGCCCTGCTGCCGTTGCCGTAAGCTAAGAGCACCACTCGCTGCTTCGAAAAAAAAAACATGATGCTCTGCAGCTACTGAAAGCCCGTTTCATTGCACTTTTCCTCGCACTGTATAATAATGTTAATAACAATTTGATGTTCGCACGCATACAAATCAATTTGTTATATTTACTATAAGCAAAAGTATAGAATAGGGTAGCTTAGATTATGCTCTCTCCTAGTGCCACCATTTCGAGGATGGAACGGTTGAATGGTTTGGAGATGGTCCTGCAGAAGCGCTGTTTGCACCATTACCAACGACCGACACCCTCCGCGTCCAAAATGAATGGTCGAAAAGTGAAAGAGTTGAGACTGCAAATTGAATAATTACGCTAATACTTCATAAATAATTAATGTTATTCATTGAACCGGTATTTTTTTCGAACACGATGCGTGAGCGGTACCACCTTACCGTTGGGGCGATGGTAAATGGATGATGGGGGATTGTGGGTTGGTAGGTGGGCCACCATCTCATCTACCTGCCAGATATTTGTAGCCGAAGGTGTACATTTAAGCCGCTTAAGTGCTCTTGCTGAAGTACTCACATTGTGCTGGTGATGGCGCGATGATGCAAGGGCATCCGGCATTGCAGGGCAAGACGAAGATGTGTCTGAGATATATTATTTGTTTTTTTTTAGTTTGGTTTCCTCACATTCCCTCATCGTTGTATTTGGTTCGAATCGGGCGCTAATATTGCCCCGCGGGCGAAGACTCTCGCACTCGCTGTGATGCTGGGTGATGATGATCCTCTTGATGGTCGATTGATGATGGAACTGGAACAACAACATGAATGATGACGACAACGTCTTTAGCGTTCAGGTGCATTAAGCCAGTGAAGTTACAAAACAAAAAACAAAATGCCACCACACCACATAAAGGATTGAATGTAAATTGATTTCAATTATTTAGCTTTTTGGAAATTTTGTTGTTAATGTTTTTTTTTGTATGATAGATGGTTGTAAGGCATGCAAAGCTTTGAAAAAATGGGCGTTGAGCGTTCTTTAGTGAAGGTATTTTGACAAATTAAAATCTTGATGTCGACTAATTGAAGGCTATCTTGCAATAAGGCAAAATGTTCCGATTGCAAGACCTAAATTAGACATGTACGAGAAACGAGAAACAATAACTATCTACGGTCATTCATAACATTGTACACTTGTGCTCATGTAATTAAGCCACAAGGCAAAAGTTCACTTTGGCTTCCAATTACATTCTCTTGCATCACTCTTTATGTTTTTTTTTTTTACTGTTACTTACTTCTGTTATCTGTGTAAGAGAAACACATGTTGATAGAAACAAAAATTCTCTTTTGTTCAAAATGCTTGCGGTTGTCTGTGATACGGTCGAAGTGCAAGTGCTCATATAATTAAGCCATTTCATCGATTCCAGGTAATTTGATTATTTTCTTAACCGATTTCTTATTAAAATTTAATTAAATCAATTGTTTAATAATTCTTAGTGGGTTTTCAACTGAAAAACATTTTATTTTAATAAAAATGGGAAAAAATAAAAGCTCGACTCCATGTGAGAGAAAAATAATATGGGAATGCTTCCAAACCCAACAAACCGTTATGAAAGTAACACAGATTTTAGGTTTTTCTCGTGGTAAAGTGAGGAATGCGCTTTATTATTATCGTCAACATAAAACTTTTGAGGATTTACCGAGAATAAAGCCGCGTAAAACAACAACTGCTGATGACAGAAAACTTGCTAGGCTTAGCAAGGCGGACCCTTTCTTGACTTCCGTTCAAATTAGAGCCCAAATGGAAGCGGACTACAATGTGAAGATATCATCACAAACCGTACGAAGGCGATTAAAAGAAAACAACTTAAATGGACGCATCGCGAGACGGAAACCAGACGTGTCGAAAAAAAATATTAAAAGGAGACTTCGTTTCGCGAGAGAACATCTTCCAAAGAGCCTGCGTTTTTGGAATTTGGTCGTTTGGAGTGATGAATCGAAGTTCAACGTGTTTGGGAATGATGGAAAACCGTATGTCAGGCGTCCTCCGTTAAAAGAATTGGACCCTAAATACACCAAAAAAACGGTTAAGCACGGCGGTTCATCTGTGATGGTTTGGGGATGTTTCACATCATCAGGAGTTGGTCCTATTATACAGATCAATGGAAAGATGACCGGTGAAATGTATAGAGACATTCTGGACAATCATTTGAACAGGGATTATGCCGATGATTTACCGCTAGCCTGGATATTTCAACAGGATAACGACCCGAAGCATTGTTCTCGGGTGGTCAAATCCTGGTTTGAATCTAATTCCATCAAGGTTTTAGAATGGCCTGCTCAAAGTCCTGATTTGAACCCCATAGAGAATCTATGGGGAATTATAAAAAGGGCAGTTGCGGCTCAAAAACCGAATAATAAAGCCTCTCTTTGGAAAATAATCCAACAAGAGTGGATTAAAATAACTCCCTCTCAATGTGCAGCGCTGGTCGGTTCAATGTCAAAAAGATGTGCCGAAGTTATTCGACAGAAAGGATTTCCAACGAAGTATTAACTGCAGAAAAGGTAAAACGTGATTTAAAACACATTAAATACAATAATAAAGTTCCTTGTTGCAGATGGCTTAATTATATGTCCACTTGGGTTGTTGATATCTGACCAAATTTAATTTAAAAACTTTTTTTTAATATTCAAATTTGTTGTAAAACATACTTAATATGGTTAAAAACTATTTTGTAAATACATTTCCAAACAACTTTTGAAAGTTGGGCTAATAAATACTTTATTATAAGCTTGGACCTAATTTTGATTGTAGTGGCTTAATTATATGAGCACAAGTGTATGTACCGCATTTTTTAACATAAATATTATATAACAATAACGTTTGATGCCATTTGCTTATTTCATGGCATATTAGCTTTGTTCGTCGAACTCTGAAAGTCGCCATATGAACTCCTTCTCATCTGTTTTTTATGAGACCTATAAGATGGCTCTGAACATGCCCAAAAGTAAATCTAGGTTTTTGATTAAGGGAGTTGAGAATAAATAAACAATCAAAGTGACATATAAGTTTTTGTTTTTATTCTCTTCGTCAACAATGAAAAACACAGCCTGTGAAAATTTTTGAGGATCGTAAAAGCTAGATTTTGTTTTGACAACTCTTTAACCTGCCATTTACTTTTTTGCTATCCCGTATTAACCAGAATTATTTTTTAACATGGGATTTTAGAAACATGAACTATTAAAAACAATCATAAGGCGGCGTTAACCATAAAAAACTACGAAACTTCGCGTTTGTATAGTGTAGTTTGTAGATATTTCAGTTATATATATGTTTACTTTTAGCATTCCTGAAAGTAAAATAATCGAAGTTTTTAGAGTTGAACGTTTATAAAACCAATTTTATTAAATATTTTTAAAAACCAACGACTCAATTCTTTTTTTTATAATAGCGTACATTCTGTATCGGATATTGTTCTTGCTGCCACCTGTTGGCAATCGATAACACACGCTTGGTTTCGAAGACCCAAACCAAAGTCTTGAAGTGATGCCAATACCCTTACAATTTTTAAAAATATCAATAAGATTTATTAATATACGAATTAAATAGCAGAAACTATTTCTGAAATTTAAACTATTTCTGGTTAATAAGGTATTTTTAAATTTTATTCAATGAATAAGCATGATTTATTAAGTATTATTGGGATACGGTTAATATTTATAAGACTTTAATCATTTCAATAGACGAGAAAATAACATATATACCTACCTATTCAAATGGAGGTTCGTTACTTTATCTTACAACATTTTTATGCTAAGTATGTGGTGGTATGCGCATATTTTAAACGAAATTCAAACAGAGCAACTACGTTAATGGGCGTTTTACTGAGCGCACACATTCACGGATGGGGAATAGAAACTAAATAAAAAGTGTCTCCACTTCTTTCGGCCTGCAGGAAGGGTTCTGGTCGACTGTCTAGTTAATCAAAGTTAATTTAAGTGAAAAAAATTATTTTGTTTTATATAGGTCCTTACCAATGACCAACCGCTAAACACGCGTTATTAAAACGCCAAGTTAAATTTTAAAGACCGTTAATTGTTGGGCTCAAAAATAACCAAGTTGGGCACAGGTTTTACTTATTACCAACGCTTTTATTTTTAAACCTATTACATTCGCAGTCAAAACAGGCAGCTGAGGGCAGATTGCATAAAATTAAAACGATTGAACGATCGTCGTTTCACTGTTGCTCTCTCTATGTTTTTATAAGGATATGATAGGGAGCTAGAGCATCCGCAAAACGACGATCGTTCCATCTTTTTAATTTTTAACGATCTACCCCCTGTATTTTCATAACTTCTTACATAAATATATGTGTGCGATGTGACCTTACACATTAAAACTAGTCTTCATAGCATTTAGACACAGAAATCAGAAAAATATAGAGGGGTGACCATAACTGAGAGGGTTTTATTTGCTATGTAGTTAACCCTATGTTGGGTTTCATTCAACAATCCCTTACTTTATAGCGAGTAACTTTTAATTCTCCTTGTATCCCTTTTCTTATTGGCGATAAATCATTAAAAATAATTCTCTTTCTTATCTATGAATGTTAGTCTTGGTACACAAGCTAGACTATGTTGTTGGACATTTCTTACTCTACTTAGTTTTTCTTAGTAAAATTCTCACTAAAACACACCTAATATCAAAATTTCAAAATAACTTTTTAAAAAGAAAATTGAGCAAAATTTCACATCAAAAATGAGCAAATATTTAAAAGAAAACTTGGCATAACTTTTTGTATAAATATCTTTAGTTCTTCTAGCCGCCACATGTTATAAACAAAGCGCGTTCTTATTTTCCTTCAAATGTCATTTTCAGAGATGAAAAAAAAAGTTTGTTGTTTTTTCTCGTCTTTCTTTTAAAATTTCCTTCCAAGGCCAAATAAAAAGTCAAAATACGAGATTTTCCTCCATTTTATTTTGTACAATCGTTTTATGATTTTTTTTTCTCATTCCACTTCATTTATCGTCGCCTTCGCCATTTGTTTTCTTGTAAAAGCACAGAGCAGAGCACCACCAAACAAGTTCTTCAAAGTAAAATTTTTTAGTCAAGAAAATATTGAGCAAGTCGAAGTATATTCATCTTTTAAAAGAAAAATAACTAAATACATACCTAGATATTGAAATTTTGTTTTTTCGTAAAGTTTTTGTGTTTTATATTGTTAACCTATCAATAAATTAAATATCTGTCTGCAACAGTTTGATTCGGTCTTGTGAATTTTCTCATTAATTCAGTTTGTATTGCGAAATTTGCAATTATTTCTTGAAATTCATAACAATTCCAGTACGCAATTAAAAGTATGTTATAAAATTGATATAAATATACATATTTCAAGTTTATTTAAATGAAACTTTCTGTTCTAAAGATAAAATTTTCGTCGCAGTAATACAAACAAAAAATTCTCTACCCTTCAAACTTCAAGTTCCAAGGGCTCCAGGTCTAAGATTTGAAGGTAAGTACCTACATGCAGAGAGATATTATATTTATGAACCTAACTACGTCATAATAATTATGTACCTATGTACCTACATCTACATAGGTACTCAAAAACATGATAAACAAAACAATTGATTTTATCAAAGGTGACAAGAATTTAAAATAAAAAAAAAAATGATTACGAAATTTGTTGCCGCTTGCTTGCACTTTTTTTGCAACTCGTTTTTCATTCCGATTTCGTTTTCTAATTTATTTTTGTTGTAGGGGATACTGGGAAAAAATGTGTTAATATCAGAAAATTGTGCAAATCAAAGCATTTAAGTAAATTAAAGTTTAAATTATTCGATTTATTGTTCGCATTTACGTTTTCCCATCGGATATCCTCAGATCACTTCTCTGCATTTTAGTGCAAGTATTCTATATTCTGCTACTGAAACTTTTATTTTTACCTGTACCCAACGTGAAACGTATATGAAGATTCATACTGCAGCCACATCTGAATGTTCGGAGACCGGGCTCATAATATATGTGACCTTCAAGTTGTTCTTCTTATTCCAACGCACCTTATACTTCCTGCTGATTCCATTCTTAAGATTCTTTTGATATGTTGTCATCTTAATTTCTCAGTATGATCAATTCAACGCCATTTTCCTTGCATAATTTCTGCATTCACTTTATTTTATCGGTTCGATATAAATATTAACGTTGGTTATGCGTATGATTTGTGATCAACGGCCGCACAAGATATTATTTTCCACATCTAGATCGTTTCTTGCATCAAGTACTATAAAATAACCCGTATAGGTTGACTACTTGACCGCCTCTATAGTGGTCAAAACTATTTAATGACTGGGTATGCAGTGTTAAAGTTTTATCGTTAACCCTTATGCCAGCCACCTCTCAACTAACTTGAAACGGTTGACACATTTGGTTCAAAACAGCAGTGCTGCCTCATTACAATTCTGCAAAAAAAAACATTCAGTCTCTTGAGCGTTGCCTCGGTCCTGAATTTTTTTTATCTTCTCAAAGGATGCTAGTTGCCATTAACATCAAAATGTTAATTTATTTAAATTTAAATAAGATCTTATCTTCCTCGTATGATTCTTCAGATTTTATTTTTACAATTAATTTAAAAAAAAAATCAGTTAATCAGTAATTTTGAGAAACAATTAAATTCCAACGTCCAATTATTTGTTTGTCAAATTCATACCCAATCTACCCTATCTATCAGTATTATTTCAACAGCGTGTTTCTATCAACAGAGCAGAAATTAATCATCGAGGGAAACTGAGTGATACAAATAGAGTGACCAGATCACATAGTATCAATATTTATGAAATGATTGTTATTTATTGTAAATATTAAAACGATCTATTTATCTATTGATATTTGTGATGCCAATCGGGAAGTAAATTAGCAATTTAGTTAACATTTTAATAACATTCTGGGTATTTTTTAAAATATTTTTTTAAACATCCAGAATGTTATTATCATACAGAAAAAGTACTGTCGTCGGTGGTCATAAGCGGTGGAATGCGTAATGCATACGACTTCGCAGACTCAGCAAATCCGATAATGCGTGGGTTCGAATCTCATGATGTGCATGTGAAAAGTTTTGCATAATAAAATTGGATTAAACATTGACGTATTAGATATGGACCGCCAGTAGCCAACTTCATGCGTGTTCCAACATAACTAGGGGCACCATCAACTACTAGCAGGGAATCTGCGTAGCAGTGCTATGCTTGATTTAATTTATTATTTAATTTTAATATAATTTGGTGGAAATTGTTATCAAACTAGTTTTATTTTACAAAACAAATCCACTTTACATGGCATTGAGTTACTTGCACATTGTTTTATTTTAATTTTAAAGGCGAAATTAGTACACGTATTTAATACTAAAAGATGTTTGGCCGCTTTTAGCTGAAACAACTTTTTTGGCCGTTTACATAAAAATTTCACCCGACTGGCGGTCCATATCTGGTTCGTCAATGGGATTAAAGCTCGGCACCATTAATAAGGAGACTGATGATAGGAATTGGCACTCCTTGAAATAGCTATATCTCCAGCCAAAAATGAAAACGAATAATAAAAGTCGTAAAAACGAATAAATAAAATTCGTCTAAAAATTGGTGGTAGCATCTTTAAGTTGTTGTTCAAACATTCAATGAAAATTAACGGAATAAAGAATGGCCAAGTAATAAAATTGACATTCTAGTACGAATAGTACAATATAACAACACTAATACTGTATAAATGATTCTCTGTTAAAAGTTCCTTTTTTGCATTGAAAATGTCTCCTATCTAAATTTAAGAAAAAAACTATGCAGATTCAATTGTTGTTGTAAATTATGCAATAATTATTTTATTTTAGTTTCGTTAAATACTAAATATACAGAATTTATATAAAAAAAAACAAACAATAATTAAAAACTTACATCTAATGAACATTATTTTGATTAAAAAATATTATTCTTAAATTAAGTGATTTGACATTGTCATTACTGGAACTAATAAGATTATAATTATTATTAAAAATATTGATCAGAAGATTCAATGGGCTACTAAAAATGTTACAAATTGGCAACTGCCTTCTTAAACTATATCGACTTCCATTAAAATTCAATCGACAGAGGATCGACGGAGCTAAAATTGACCCATTGATTATCCCGACTATAAAACAAAACTGTATGTACGCTCTGTGACTCGATAGAGATGGAAGATTTATTAATTAAAGTCTGTGAGCATAAGGTGGCAGGATGATTCTATCCCACCATGGAAAAAATCGTAAACAAAATCTCATAAATCTATTAATGTGTATCGTATAATATGGCGCCAATACAATACAACCATATTCCAAGATTGATCTTACAAACGAGACATAAAGAGTTTTAAGAACATAGGGATCACGGAATTCACGAGAAAATCGTTTAATAAATCCAAGAGTCATGTTAGCTTTTTTAATAATATAGTTAAAATGGTCAGTAAAAGTTAGTTTTGAGTTCAACACTATCCCAAGGTCAGTGAAGCTAGACACATTACAAAGTGGTGACGAATTCAACGCATAAATATAGACAAGTATTATAAGTATTACAATAATTGATAATTTAAAAGTGTGAACACTTGATTTTAAGAGTTTTTTAAGATATTTTTTTGTTACTGAAATGACGCTGTTTTACGGCCTACTATTGTCCTAAAAATGTTTAATATATACATATTGTAACCAATTTCAAGGTTCTGTAGTTAATCTATGAATAAATGAATGAAGGAATCTACACAAATAATTATAGTAGCATATTTAAAATCATTTCCGTAACCACATCGTCATATTTGTAAATCGCAAGTTATGGTAATGATTTCGTCGCAAGTTACGGAAATGATGCTACGGAAATGAGGAAAATCGATTTTTTTTTTACATTATCAACATGAAATATAAATAGATTTTTTTTTTCAAATTTGGCATGAATAATTGTGCAGCAAAACTTTATTAAATTGATACAAAATCAACTTTATATATTTTACACAAAAAAAGTTATACTATCCACGGGAAATAACGAACTTGTGGAACATGCAATGAATACAACCACTCACTTTAAAATTACACACCAAACTGATTCTTTACCTGAATTTTCGAATATAATTTAAAGAAAACATGATTAATTAATTTCATTTATGTTGGATGTAACCAAATGACGGCCGTTAATTCGAATTTGAAAGCGTTTCAATTTTATGTACGGTAATGATGCAAATATGTGGAACCAAGTGTTTAAACCTTTCCAGTTAGGATGTTGTAAATGAGTGCATTTTCTTGTTTGTATAATTGTGTTCATTTTTATTATTTTGAAAGTGGAACTTTGCCATCTTACGATTTTTTTAAATTTAAGAACAACAAAAATCACCTTTTCTGTTTTGAAACGAGATGGGGACACGTAACGGAAATGATATTTAGGAGGTAAACGCTTTATTTTTATGCCAAAATTTTTGAAAATATTTAAAACTTAAACTTGGATGTAACATGGCGAATGGTAACGCCCTTAAAGATCCAAAAATATTTCTAATTATTTTAATATTTTAATCGTTTTTGGCTGGGAACACGAAAAGGAGCTTTTAGTGGAGAATCACCCGTATAAATGATATTCTACACGTTTTCTTCACATATATTTTGCCTGAAAATCGAGCTGCTAATTTAGTGTATAAAAGCGTGGCAGAGGCGCTGCGTGCCCGCATCGATAGGTCCTCCTTGTTTTTTTTTTTTAACTAAAATACAAAACATGTGACGCGGCCGCCCACATTCTGGATATTGAAAAAATAATAAAAAGAAGGTTAATATTTTTATATCCGTTAAATTAAATAAAAGTATATGTGACGTAGAAAGTTGTTTTCTAACGAATTTAATTTTCTCAAAATGGTTGGAAAAAATGGTTGGAATTTGACCGCAGCTTAATAGGCGCATGTGATTATTTAAATGCATACAAATACATATACCTATTGGCCATCTAGAATTCGCAACTAGGGCAGCGAATAATTTTATTAGATATAAATTTCGAATTCGAATATTTGATAGTGTTTTATTCTAAATTAGTTTTTCCTTGTATTTTCGACGCGTGTTACCGTGAACCTAGGTGACTTTGGCAGTTTTTCCTTTTATTTTGTAAATAACTTTTACAATAATTTTTGTTTTTAAGAGGATTTCAACCTACTTGACTCGTTCTATAAGGCCCAGTGTTTCAGTGCGAGATCATCCCAGAGTTAGAGTTAACCTCAACTTAACTCTGAAAACACGTTTTCCGGTTAGTTTGACAGCCCGAGTTAACTCTTAGTTAACTTAAAAACTTGTCTGAGTTAAGATTGGATTTAATAAAATAAAAATTTTTCACATTATGCTGAAATATCTCCCGCAGAATATAAATAACAAAAAAAAAAAAAAAAAAAATGGTTACCTACTTGTAACCATTGGTTACATTTTTGTTTTTATTATAACGCATAGCTATTTGCTTTATTGCTTGCGTTCGTGTGCACAACTATTGTGGGTCGCATACTTTACTGTTGTTGTAATTCCATGTTAAAATACAACTGATCAACCATATGGCTGCGGCGAGGAAATAAGTCTGAAGATATCCTAAAATTTCAAATATACTCATGAAGCCAAGGGAGGATTGGCAAAGAGCTGACTATGAATATGTGTTTGTGTGTCTTTTGACACCTATCCGGTTTTGGTCGTTCACAAACTAATTAGATACAGACGTATCTAAAAAGCAATTTTGGTGTGCACCCGAACGTGTACATTGTGTTTGTTGTTTGTTTTTATTTTTTCATTCGATAAACATGCCAGTATTAATTTCCAATATGAGTTTGTCTTTTACTGAAAAACAGCTTCGTGAATTAATTCGGTATTAATTTATTCTCGGGATTAACTAGCCCTGAGGTTAAGTCAGGGTTAACCCAATACTGAAAAACTGGGCCGTGTGATAAGTCTGAAGCAAAACAATAGAGTGTTGTTTTTTTTTAAATTTTGAAAATATGGGTGGCCAGTCATCACCCTCCCTTCTGAATGACTTTGGGCGTTAAGAGTTTTACCTCTTTTTCTGGTATGTCAATCTCACCTCTCTCAAATGACAGCTTTTTTTCTTGCTGGAAAAGTGGAAACTTGACCAAATGATAGTCACCAGTCTTGAAATTGTTATCTTCGCGGTCGATCATTTCTTTACGAAGCAGCGAAGTCACCGTCTAAATCGCAGAGAGATAAAGATATGAGTGAATTATTAAAAGTGGTGTTATTTGTTTATAATTTTGACACATTTTTTCTTAATTAAATTGCAACTAAAAAAGAAAGACAAATATTTTTAATAAACAAAGTCTTATTAAAAATGAAGTAGGTGACTTCGCGGCCACCCAGCCAAAGTAACCCAAATACCATGCCAAAGTCACCCCCTCATATGCCATTTTTTTATAAAGAAATTAAAATAAATTGTTTATAAAATTGTTACAAAATTAGAATAAATAGAAATGGATTTGCATAATAATGCTTTATTTGGAGATTAACTCATTTCGCAATAGCATTTCTGCAACATGTTGTAACCTTATTTTTAATTTTTAAGACATTAATTTTGTTTACTTTCTTATATTACTTAAATAAAGCTAGTATGATAAATTTTTAAATATCATAACTTTTTTTTAAATTTTTTTTTAAATTCATAACTTCACCATCCACATTTTATTTTTATTTATTTTCATCAACAATAGGCAGCTTCACTGTATGTTTTATTTATTTTGCATGTAGCTTCTCTGCATGTGTTTTCCATTCAAATTCAGTAGATAAACCATAAAGGTTTCGGATGTCCAGTGCATGCTTCCAAGGTATCTGCTGGGTAAGCATAATTATTACTTATGGAAGATGCAATGGATATTCACATTAACGATTTTTACTTATTAAGCGAAATAACTCATTGTACCTTTTAGTCAAGTAAGCAAAAATGTAGTATAAATAGTATTGTAAGTTAATAAAATATTGTCATTCACTAGCAATCGACTGTCTCGTCTATTCATTAATTAGTGCTTCCCCCCACCAGCGGTAAGGGGCATTAATATTCTTCAACTTTTCTCGCCTTCCAAATACAATTAGTGCTTCCCCCCGCCAGCGGTAAGGGGCATTAATAAACTTCGCATAGTGAAGCGGTACCAAGAACCGTTTTTCACCTTACACACATCGGTTGGTCCAGGTTTATGCACCTTGGTCCAACAGGCGATATAAAATAATATCGTCTTTAACATTGTGGCGAGAAAAGTTGAAGAATATTAATGCCCCTTACCGCTGGTGGGGGGAAGCACTAATTAATGAATAGACGAGACAGTCGATTGCTAGTGAATGACAATATTTTATTAACTTACAATACTATTTATACTACATTTTTGCTTACTTGACTAAAAGGTACAATGAGTTATTTCGCTTAATAAGTAAAAATCGTTAATGTGAATATCCATTGCATCTTCCATAAGTAATAATTATGCTTACCCAGCAGATACCTTGGAAGCATGCACTGGACATCCGAAACCTTTATGGTTTATCTACTGAATTTGAATGGAAAACACATGCAGAGAAGCTACATGCAAAATAAATAAAACATACAGTGAAGCTGCCTATTGTTGATGAAAATAAATAAAAATAAAATGTGGATGGTGAAGTTATGAACAAATCCAATTATGTATACATATTTAAAAAGAAGTTTGAAAATGTTAACACAACTCCTTCATGCTTAAGTTAAATTTTTGAAAAATAGTACATTTAAAAGCCAAAAACCCCAAGCAGGCTTAAGTTACCCCGGTTAACGGTAATTATTTGAAAAAATAAAAACAATAAAAAGACAAAAAAATCAAAATTAATTTTTATTCAAAGTATTTATGAATAAAAATAAATTTTTAAGATTTCGTGGCCTTCACTATATTGTTTGATGTCATCTAGTTGATGAGCCCACCACCACCAAACCCAAATTTTGGAGTGAGTCCTTGGCCACAAAACAACAGTTATACACATTGTTGTTTTGTGAATAAAATTTTAATGAAAAAGTGAATTTTTCCTTACAAAAAAATACCTCTGGTCATCCTAATGTAAATATAGAACTTGTTACTTGTAGAATGATTCAATTTCGAAAAAAAAGAAAACTTGCAATGCATGTGCTTAGAAGCTATACAAATGTCGTAATGCATTTTCATCGCTGGCTTCTCAGTTGCAAAAAACGATGAATGAAATGATTCTTATGAAAAAAAAGATGCATCGGTGAAGGCCAATGTTTGTATTTGAATTTATTGGCAATTGATGATTTATACTCATAAAATATAAGATATTTGCCAAGGTTATGTAAAAGATCAAATTCTTTTTAATCGAACCTCGAAAAATATCTAGAGAATGTAAATTGGGTTCAAAAAAGAATCGTTTGGTATTTACTTCTGGGTTGGCCATTTTCTAATAATTTGAATAGAAATTTTTGATTTTTTGTTTCCGGTTAGTTCCTAAAGAAGAACATTTATTGATCCTTAAAAAAAAATCGAGATAACAATCCAACGATTATTATAGAGAAGTCGAAAGTAGTTTTGGCAGTTCTCTCAGTCATAAAGTCAGTCTGTTTGTATGTAAAAGCACTTGGATCCAAAACAGGTATCTGGCGGGTCTTTAGTTTAAGGTACCTAACCAACAGAGGACATAAAGGTCTAAAACGGGTCTAACGATTTTGGTTTAACTTGACAGCAGTGATGCCTCTGTAACTGTGTTATTTTTTCTAATGTTTTACGTTGCATAAAGAGTTTTAACGAAACCTGTCGTATGAGGTTTTTTTCTTAATTTTGAATATTCACTAACCTTCGGGTGAAAAATAAGCCTCATCAATAAAAAAAATGTTTTGTAAAATTGGTTATCCAAACACTTATATAAAAAACTCAATCGACGTATGTTCTTAGCATTACGTTGTCTGGTCGCTTTGATTCTTGAGTAAGTTGAACTTTATAAGCTTGATAAGAGTTTAAATAGAAATCCAAATGCAATACACGCCAAGTCAGACAAGCTTTAGATGCTGTGCTCGTTGTGAAATCGATAAATTTTGATCTTATTTAACAATTTCAAAATTATCTCGACCATAATCTGGTCGTAATACGCTAAACGTATGTACCAACTACTGACTTACAATTTTTGTAATAATTTTTCACAATTTTAACATGTAAAGCGAATCATCCTTTTCCTGCTGTACGGGGCAGAAACATGGACTTTGAACCTTTCGGATGAAAACTTTCTTGGTTGCTTTGAGAGAAAGATTTTTCGAGTGATTTTTGGTCTTCGTTGTATCAAAGGAGAAGATTATTCTATGACGGATAATTTTATACGGTTTATACAGCGACGTTGACCTGGTCGAAAAGTTAAGTAAAGTAGATTAAGGGGCCGGTTATAGCAATCAGGAAAACGAAACAGGAAAAAGTTTTCAAATCGATAATTAAATATGTTCTGATTTTTCTTGAAACACAAATGCTACATTTATCGATGACAAATGACTCACAAAATTATTTGTAATTATTTTCCTGATGGAATTTACATACGGAAACTTAGATATCATCAGGAAAATAAATAAATGCATTTTTTACAAGAAATATTTGTTCAGGTAGGTAGGTAGGTAAGATGGCGGTTTCGCAGAACAACTGTTCCGAAAAAACCCAATTAGCGCGGAAAAGCGCCGTTTTGATACAATAACTCGTTTGACCTAATTTTTTGTGATATAGTGGTAGTGACTGTTAAGCTAAGGGGATCAGTTTTTGGTCTGTGCCCGCAGTCACAAGGGAAGAACCTAGCTCATACTGTGTGCTTGGTAGTTCCATCTGGACTGAGAGCCTGCCCAATAACTTTACACTAGATCTATATGAGGCTAGGCCCGTTCAAAGGCAATTTATACCTATCAGGTATAAATCAGTGCTCTGATGCTATCGCCAAAAAAAGAGTAAGTGCTAGTCCGAATAGCCAGTCCTAAAGGGAAAAACTTCAAAGGTGAAAGTTGAAATAGAGATATTGCTTGGTTCGTTAGAGCCAACTGGTGCTGTTGAGAAAAGCGGTAAAATCATTTAACCTTTTGTTCGACAGCACGTTTAGGTTGTCGAGAAACTTTTTTTCTCAAAAACCAAGATACGTTTTGGCATCCGGTTTTCTTATTTTGACTAAAAATTAATAAGAGCATTGAATTTTGAAAATAAAAATAATAGTTAATTACATAAAATTTTGAAAAAAATTAGTTTATATTTTTTTTTTTAATTTTTTTTCAAAATTTTGAGTTTGAAAATTAATTTTTTTAAAACTGTTCACTCAAACAACTTAATTTAAAAATAAAATAAAAGAGTAGTTTTCTGGCTTGTCAAAAAGATATAACAAGTCTTTGTATCATTCACCGTTGTTTTTAAATAATTTTTTTTCTGATTTAAGTCAATTTTTTAGAAAATTGCCCCCCCCCCCGCCTAAACGGAGGGAAATAGACCCCCCTCCTATACGATTTTTTTCTTGTCTTAACCCCACCTACACGCTCAAGCTTTTTGGTGCATCTTATACCAATCACCCTGTATAATATATTCTTGGATAACGGATTACATTTCGGTTCGAAATTGAATGATTCAGATTCTCAATCGTCTGACTAAGAACAGTCTGTAAAATATGTGTCCCTAAAGCCTACAAATTGTGGAGATAATTTAACCCTACTGCGTCCCGAAGAATGATTTACCAACTATAACCAGCTTCCAATAGTTGTGTTCGTTGAATTTTACCCAGGGTCGACCCAGGTTTTCTTGACAGCCCCAAGAGCTGTCAAAAAACTCTGGGATTTTTGGTTCTCAAAAAACGCACAAGGTAAGGTTTTTTGTTGTTGACAAAAAGAAAGAAACAAAAAATATTTGTTTCCGAAATTAAAACTTGAAATTTGTTGCTTTTGGTACATTCCAAAACATAAAACCATTACATTTTGTTTTATTTGTATGAATATGTTTTCTATTTATTTTATTTAAAATAAATCTATAATTTCTTTTCATTGCATTGCAAAAGCAAAATAAAATATTCAATTGTAAACATATGTTTGACAACACTTGTGTCAATTTGTTTACCTCAACTCGCCCCAGCAAAAACCTAGAGCTACTTCAGGGCGAATTGAGGGCGACCCCAGGTCTCAAAAAACAGAAAATTTGTTACCCAGGGCGAGTTGAGGTTTTTCAAAAAACGCTTTGGGGGGGGGGCGACTTCAGGGTGACCCCAGGGCTCAACGAACACAACTAATGCGACCTCCGTAGATTACAACAAATTTAACTTTTGTTTACCAATGTGATGCAAAATGCTGAAATGAAACATCAGATAAACATCAAGTTGTATTATTTTCTAAGAATTATGTTTACACAAGTTATTTAATTTTTGTGATAATTATAATTTGTCACAACTTCTATTATGTTTCTTTTTTAGAAAACAAGTAACGTAAATAAAAACTGCGTTTCTAAAATGCAAATAAAATAAATTAATATCTATAATAATGCAAGAGCACTGAGTAATAAATTGGCAAAAACAAACTTTAGCCTGATGTTTTTCTTTATAGGCTTTTACTAAAATTTGTACTTATGCCAAAATTTGTATTTATACATCTTGGGTGTTTGTTCATAAGTTGAATATGTTTTCGTTTTCAACGTTGTCGTCAAATATTATTGCTTTGGCGAGTGCGCATCATAATAACGTGTGTACTTTTGAGGTGTGAGCAAATCTTTATACTCACGAGCGCCGTTTAGACGTACCTACATAGTATACTATTTTTGTTTGTTTATAATTTAATTAAAATAAAATTAAGTGATTGCATGTGAGTTTAAACTTTAAACTACACAATAATATTTCTGCATCGAACGTAAAATTTATTAACTCATAAAGATCGTGCTTCCTCTTTCGATGTTCTCAAAGTATCTACCTATATGTATATGAACTAAAAATTTATTTTTGGTTTTTTTTGAAAATTTCCCAACAAAGAAAGTCGTTGCACGATGTGCAACGCCTTCGCAATTTGTAGAATTTTCTTCTTCTGATCAAGACAAACAAAGGAAAGTGTTTTTTTTGTCGGTTTTCTTTTATTATTCCTTTGTCATGTTTAAATATCAACCAAGACGAAAGATGATGAAAATAGGAAAATCACACAAAAGGCTTGTCTGCTTGTCATGTGGTGTTGATGATGCTGCCAAAGCCAATCACCTGAGTCTAGTAAATCAACGCGTTTACGGTTGAAAGTATTCATGATGTATTTTTTTCTATGCCGAAAGTAAAATTTTAACATCGAAAACAATGAGAAATTAGCAGTTCTGCTATTGATGTTGATTTTTATAGAATTCGAAACAATGTTGACTGAAATGTATTTTTGTTTAATCCGGAAACCGGATTTCCATGCTAGGACCAAAAGGTAACTCCTATCCTATGCTATTTTTCATGGATTGTAATTTGAGTTTGTCAATCGTAATTTAGAATCTTGTTCTATGTTTCCGGTAATGAGGACAGGACATGCATACAAATTTCTAGATTGATCTTCATATTCATTGCCATTCCGTGATGAACCACTAGTGCTATTAAATATAAGTATGTATCCAGATATAAGCTGTTTTTTTTCACATTTCCAAAATAATTGAAAACTGCTTACTTTAACATAATTTGTCGAATTCTTTTAAAGTTTTAAATAAGGAATTGTTTAAGATACTAAGTTTTTTCAGATGTTCTGCTTGGCCTTTATTTTCTGTTGTTGTATTCATCCTACCTGAGCCAACCACTGAAACCGTTGAATACGGATCTGTCTAAATCCATGTTACCGTACTACACATTTGGTTACAGCACAACAATAGTTCTGTATTTTTGTTTTATGAATAAGGATTGATCAGCTTGTCTTTAACAATTAAACAATACGGCAGATGCGATATCCAAGAGGCCTGGTTTTTGAGGATCTGGTATAAGGTGCTGAGGTTTCATTCATTGAGCACAAATCAATGAAATAATAAAGTGTGTTAAATGCACGCCGATCTTAAGTTGCATTATGCCCCACCTATATAGAGCTAGATGAGAACACCCATTCTACAATTATTCCTCTAATAGGCCTGTGGCCTTGATACATTTTAATATTTGTAAAACTCTGGCTCTCTCCTATCTTATAACATCCCAGATATGTTTGTTCTTTTTTAATAGTAGTGCTTCACATTTTCTTAGTAGGTGTTCTGGAATTTTCTCTTATGAACATGAGGAAACTTGCATTTTTTTGCTAATTTATTGATACTCAGGTGTCTTCTTAGTTTGCAGTTGCCCGTGAAAAAAAACCGTGATAATTCTTAAGTTAATTCTACCATTGAGTTTATACACATAGAGGAATCAAGATTGTTTCAAACTCACCGAATAAGCTGAGGCGGTCTGTACTGTAAATCTTCGACATTCGCCTTAACGTAGTCTTACAATAACTAAACCACACCGGAAAAAAGACTGTCTTTGTTCTTTGTGACAATCAACGTATTAGATATTTTATTGCAATTTTCCATCCTTCGCCTGCCCTTAACGTTAAATAGATATGTCTGGATGCCATTTTTGTCGAATTTATAGCAGTCCAAATTCTCTGACAATTATTTGGGTGAACACGATTCGATGTGCACATCCGAAGCTAGTTGTTCGTATATCATAAGCCAGGGTTGTCAACATTTCAACACTAAATATGCCCATATCCGAGTTAGTTGGAATTGTTCATGAAAAAAGAAAGTGGCAGGAAAGTTACCCTTATGCGCAAGTCGCAAAACTTGGAGAACCAGTTCGTTGCCGGTTTGTCACAAAAAATCCCAATCAAAACGTTGGCATTTTAGCTGAAAAAAATGCTTGCATAAATTAAATAACTTATAACTACTGTAAGCTGTAAGATTTGTAAGCTGTAAGAGAGTTATACCTATTATGTGCTCTTAAGCGGTTGCCTACTATCTGGATTAGCCATTTTGTCAACTTTGCTGACGTCAATACAGCGCACATTTGGTGGTGATTTTGTGTCATTTACCGAGCTTTGGTAAATGACACAAAATCACCACCAAATGGTTTTATATTGGTTTATACTGTTTCCTACTGTTCCTAGCTAACAGCTTACGTATGTTTTTAAATGTAATATTCCTCTTGTTCCTATATACATTTTTGTAGCGTACACTTTTGTACAATTTTATGATCGTGTACATTGTATCGATAGCTTAGTGCACAAATATGTAAAGCTTGAGTTTACAATTCGACTTAGCTCATACAAATATTTCTTTTTGAAATTTTAGTTAAGCTTAATCAAACGCAAACACTCTGTAAAAACGGTTCAAAAATGTTTTTACTCCAAAATATGTACTCTTCTTTATAATTAAACTTTGAGCACTCAACACATGCAATAAGCCATGGTATGTACCTTATAGTTTTATCATTTTAACGAGGCGTTCCTGTATCACTAAATTATCGCTCATAATACTACTATAGAAACCATTGTACATACAATGCTTGGAATTGAAATTGGCAAAAATCCTATTTATGTATGTATGAATGTAAGTAGAAGTAAGTGATCATTCTTTTGTACATACCAACAACAACGTTTTATTGAACATTTTATATAATTTTATAGCATTTAATGATTTTTCCATTAAAACTCACTTATAATTTTGTGTGACTTAATTTATTGCTGCTTATTCGGTTTATTTCTTATTTGCATTCGACCACAACATTCACACCTTACAGGTTTACCTAAGAATCTGCTTATGAGATTGGCCTGGTTAAAATCTTTTAGAAATCTTTAGCAAACCTTCTGGTTTTGGATGCAATACCGTTTCAATGCAGATGCTGTTGCATTTGTTAGTTTCGGAATATTTAAGGACTGCCTCTTCTTTCAAGCGATTTATATTTTCGGATGTTTTTGATACTGGCTTAATGAAATTCGTTTTTTTTAATCGAATTTAACTAAACCGCTCGAGGATCTCCAGTCACGTAACCCTAGTACACTTTTTGGAAAGCTGTTAGATGTTATTTCCGTCGCTAGACACACCTTGTTGTTATTTTGCCTACAACTAGATGTTATATATCGCTTAGTTGCCTCTTGCGACGCGTGATTCGCTACAGAAGTATTCTAAACCTTTTTTCGCACGGGGAAATTCATCTTATTTACATTTGATCAATGTCAACAAATTGCTAAACGAATACGAAAAGTGAAAGATTTGACACGGATTCAAAATTAAATAACAACGCAAAACGATCAATAATTCTATTTCCGGACATTGTTCTTTAAGGTAGATATAAAATCAAAAGCGTGGGTACTGTTGATATAAAATTAAAATGTCTCAATGAATGAAATGATTAGGGCGAGAGTGTACAAATTATCAGGTCATGTCGGTAGGTAAATATAAATACCAAATACATCTTATCATTGTTCAAAATACCATAGAGAGGCATACTACAATTTCAATGTTGTATTTGCTGTGAAATTTAAGATTAAATTTAATTTCACAACAAGTGACATTTAAATAGAGGAAGTCAGACAAAAACTCTCTCACACGTGATGAGAATTTACTATTTTAAAACAAACATTATGTTGTTTTTTATTGTTCTGAATAACAAAAGCAAAATTTTTCTAAATATGTATCTAAGGTTTAATTTATATGTGCTGATAATTCTTTTCCATCCTTAAGTGACGGATGATCTGCTCTAATATAAAAGGTTCCAACTCGTTCATATAGTGTGAATATTCTAGAATAAAACTATACTTACAAAACCAATAAGAATGTGGACAAAAGGTTTTGACCACAGTGTAATTGACAAAATTATGTGTACACGAACAAAACTGTTTGGCAGGAATTGTAGCTATTTTACTGCTGCCAAGCCAATCATCAGACTCCTTTAGTGACACTGGTCGACAAAAACACTTTATTTGATTTTGTCGATCATTTGTCTCAAACCCGCGAATATGCCCCTCATTAAAATACAATATAAGGGTTCCTTGCACTGCTCATTTCACCACTGAGTATATTTAAGCTCAAGAAGAGAAGATACCAGTTTTATTAGTGATGCACATTTTGTTGTTGATTCATTCAGGTTATTTTTACTTCTTCACTTGGTATAATTCATCTCCTTTTTTTGTGAATAAGGCACATTATACCAAGGTCCTTTTTAACGGGCAAAATTTCAACTCCTTAAATAATTCGTAAGCTTTAAATTAATTGGCATTTTAAAGTTTCAAGTAAATACTTTCACATTAATCTGTTCCCCTTTTCACAACCTACGTTCTGTTTGTTTCACAACAACAATAAGCAAGCGATAAGCAAACATTCAACCCATTTGAATTCATTGTCGATATCTAATCAACAACATATGAAATTGATTGCATAGTACCAGCCTTCTGCTTTTCGTAAATATGTTTAACCCACCTACCTACCGCTATATATAACTTTGAACTATATCGCATTACATAAATAAATTTATACAAATATTTTCGCGTTTGCTCGCAAAGAAAAACAAAACTTTATCATCACTGCTTGCAAAAATAGTTCATGAAAAAATAGAGAAATAAACATTTTTTGTGGCGGTCGTCGTCTTCAACATTGTTTTGATATCTTTAGATGCGTAATATTTATCAATTAAATCCACATCGTTTATTTATAATTACATTTTTTTGTTCTTTACAGAGACATTAAATTAAACTGGAACAATCATGGACGACAAGGACTTGAAATCCAAAGAGGATGCGTCCCCACTCACAACTAGTACCGAATCCGAGACATTTGATACGTGGACTGTGATAAATGACAAAACAAAAGATCTTATACCTGACGAGATACCCTCCCCTCCACCAACACCTGAGAAAAGTGATGAAGATGATGATATCATTGCAGATGCTGTGCGGGTGGAAGTTTTGAAACCATCCGATGATCTATTAGACAGCAGGTTAACACAATCAAAGATCCCGAGTGCAGTACTTTTAACTGATCGTTTTTTTTTTTCATTTTCAGATACAATGATGTCGATGATCTTTCAGATGGCATCTCAATTATTAGCGAGTGTGACAGTGTTGGTAGGATATCTCCCCATCCAGAGTTACGCAAGCATCTATCAGATTTGAATATGCGATTTGTTGATGTCCAACAACCAATGAAACAATTTCGTGGTGATAGTACATCTATAAACTATGAAGCAAGTTCAGAGCATTCTGATGCTTTCCATCAAGTGGAACCACTAATGGAAAATAATCGAAGATCCCAAAGAACATCACATCAATTAACAGAATCATTAGACTTTCAACCAACATTGCGATCAGGATTGCGAGGACTTTTCTATGTAGGGGCACTACTTGGAATTTTGGCTTTTGTTAGTAAATTAAAATACGAATCAGTTCTCGGATGCGATACAGAAGTACTTAATCAAAAAATTTACGATTTGGAACTGAAAAACAATCTTATGCGAGCTGAAATTGATATTCTAGCCAAACAAGTCAATTACTTAACGACCTTGAGTGAAACTCAGAAATATCCATCCTCCAATAAGCCAAAAAGCAATCCACCAAAAGAAAAGAAGATCAAAGTTTGGCCAGGCAATGGAAATACCATCGACGAAGTTGAAATCACCCCAAAAGAATTAAAGACACCGTATAAATGCGATAATAATATCGACATCCCAAAGTCTGAAAAAAGTGTCATAGATTATTTGCGTAAAAAGGCGCGATTTGTTATGGATAATAATGAAGATGTTGTGAATTTTAATAAAGCCATCGACAATTTGATGAAAATGCAGGAAAATATTTTTATTGAGGAAAATGAAATTCCAATAGATACTAAAACTGAAAATGAAAGTGACAAAGTAAATCCTAAAGAGCATCAGGAGAAGAAAAATGATTATACTCCTCACGAACACAAAGCCGACAAACATGAGAGCAAAAAGTATGAAAATAAGCGAGAAAACTTTAAGAAACAAAAAAATGTGGACAGTGGTGAAAGCACTGAACGATACCGTCGAGATCGCAACAATGAGGACATCGGTTCAGGAGAGAAATTTAAAAAGTCCAAAGACTACAAGAAGCATGACAAATACTCCTCATCAGAGTATGAAAATGCCAAACGAGATGCGGACGGACAATGGCATGAAAAGCTCATGCAACACCGAGAGAACTCACGTAAAATTAACGACAAACATCGCCACGACAAGAATTGGTACATCGAACGTGGTGATAGCCGAGAACAGGCCCGAGGAACCGAACAAAAATATCGTTAAGATTTAATACAAAATTTAGTGTTTAAATGTATATTTTGCATGTCAATTCTTAAACAAAAATCCAATTGTGTGATCCTATATTTTTATTTTTATTTTCAACAATTCTTTTCTCTCCACCTTAATTCATTTACAAAAAACATAAGCACATCTAACATTTATGCTTCCTACCAAAAATTTATAGAAACCTAATAGGGGTATTCATTTGATGGCATGCAACCTTGATAAACTGTGTCATGTTTTAAATGATGATATATGTAAACTTATTCAGATTGTGAGGGTTGCATGTGGTTACATTAAATGAATACCTCTAATTTGTTGAGAAAGAGAAATACTTACTTAATTTTGTGATAAAACCTTATTTTAGAGAAATGAATGTGGCATAGTTGGTTGAAACACCACCCAAAAATTTTGGGAAATTCTTTAAAAATCTATCTAAATACAATAAACTAGATGTATGAGTGTATATTTTAAAATAAATAATCTGTAAAAAGTAAAATATAAATGTTTGATATTTAATTTAACTATCAGATAGATCGATTGAGTTCGCGGTTTTATATAATCTACTCTACTGTGTCTACATATACAAATAGTTTCTACATTAGTTAAACCATCAAGTGCAAATGGCAATGAACACAATTTTCTTTTTAAACCATATGGTGGTTAGATAACAGGTAAAGAAGTCACACTTTGTGCTTTATGATGATCTACTGTCAAAACAAAAAGGATAAAAGATAAATACGTTTAAATCGCTTGTTCGCACGAACTTTGTTCTGCAGAAAATATATATATAAAAAAAAAAACAGTTTACTCGTATATTAAAAACTTTCCTAAAAAACCGCAGATCAGGACAAATATGTTGATCGCTCTCAAGCGATTATGATAACGGTTTTTTTTTTAAATCTTGAAAATAGCTTCTCATCTTTTAAGGAAACTGAGGCATTTACCTGCGCCTTAGCGAGTTCGAATACTATGTGACCATGACATTGCACATGATCACATATATATATATTATTATATATATATTTGACCGCATTCTCAAATCTTGGCTGTTTTTTAAGTTGTAACCCGAAACTTCGTTAATAGACACATTTTCACGAAGATATATTGGACATAATCCGTTTTTTATTTTATAGTCGAATAACATAGATTTACATTGAACCAGTATGTATCGTATATGCCATGAAAAATATTGGTATGTATACTATACATCACATTTCAAGTTAGTGAAATACACAACTATATAATTCTACAATGCTGTCACGATCAGAATTTAATAAGCACCACATTCGAATAGCAGGGTGTTAATCAGAGAACTAATATGAACAATTGAGCGGATAGAAGTTTCAGACAATAGGTAATTGATTAAAGAAAGGAAACGAGTTAGAGACAAAATGGTACCTTGGGGCACACCAGCATAAGTTTTTTTTGTATATCAAGTGCTATACCAAATTGATATAAGATATTGGTTCTTCAGTGTTGTCGGCCATTAAAAAGCTTTCCTTCTTGAATTTATACCTTTATCTATTTATTAATCAGCATTTCTATTTTTTTATCTCTTCCATCTAAACCAGCAGATTTGTGTAGATATTTAAAAATATTTAAGTCTTGTACGATTGTGAAAGTCAATTTATTCTCATAAAACCGTTTACGCTCTCAGGTAAAGGATGACTGAGAGGTTCTTTGTCTGTTCCTGTAAGTTTACCACAGGACTATCTTGAAACCGTCCCAATTGGATTTAGCCAACTCCAGATAATTATCGGGATTTAGTTTAGTCCCAATAAAAACTGTAATACTGGTGTTCGATTGAATCGTTTTCCAATCGAGAACTAGGAAAATTCGATTATCTATATGAAGCGGGAAAGTTCCCAGTTCAAGAAAATATGTAAGTAATTATTACAAGTAGCTAAATAATTGTGTTAGCTAAGCCCCAATGTTGTTGACAACTAAGTTATGTTCGTTTAACTCTGCAGTCGCCCTGGGGTCACCCTTAGCCTTAAGTCGCCCAAAGCGTTTTTTGAAAAACCTCAACTCACCCTGTGATAAAATTATGTGTTTTTTTAGACCTGGGGTCGCCCTCAACTCGCCCGGAAGTAGCTCTATGTTTTTTCCGAAACCACGAATTACGATAATAGTCAACAAGAAACTCCATCAGTTTAATATTCAAATACACATAAAATACAATTCTGACGATAACAATACCTAACCAACTAAAATCATAGGAATAGATGAAATGCGAATTTCTTGCTTATACAGCAAACTAACGGAAGTGTTATGCATGTTCTTTAGTTTGCATGAAAAAAATTAACATTGAAATGTTCACTGATTTGAAAGACGAAATAAAATAAACGGGTAAGTCAGAATGAGGAGTTACATTTCAATTTTCTATTATCCTTACCTATTCTTTTGCCAGGATACTCGGATCATATAATCCAAAACACATAAATTTCCATCAAGTTAAAAAAAAAAACAATAGTAAAATGTATTACAAACAAAATTAAAAGTATAAAATTCTTTAATTTAATTTACAAAAAATACAAAAACTGTTTTTAAATTAACGGCCAATTAAATATGCCCTCTATATTTCAGACTACTCCAACAAATCTTGGGTCTCTTTGTTGCACACTTTTTGATGCTGATTTTATAATCAATACGCCACCCAGTGTCGAGAGTTCTCAACAAATTGACATTTGAAATGTAAAAAAAAAAGTTTCATCAGTCAAATAAATTTCAGAAAGAAAAATCGCACATTTCACCATTGCTTTCACTCATGCCGGTGTTATGAACGATTAAAAATTAATTATTGTAGATTATAAAATAATTTACAATGGCTCAACGAAGTTTGATAAGTTTTGTGAAAAAGTGTGGAACAAAATCGTGTAAAAACTTTTGGCAATCGCAGAATCAGTCATTGAATAATCATGAAGTGAAAACCACAAGCAGCAGTGGTTGGGCCTCTGCAGCGGGTGCTGCTGTTTGTAACCAATTCATACATCAGCGACGTATGTTCAGTACAGAAAGTAAGGTTATTAGTTTTGGATTAAAATAAAGAAAAAAACTAATAAGATAAATTATTTTGATTGTAGATAGTAGTGGAGTAGACAAGGAGACAAAGAAGGCACCAGAGATTCTATCAAAGTTGTTTCCACAGACGTCTGCCACAGATGATGAAGAGACTCTCCGAGAACGTAAAAAAAAGGAAGAAGAAGAGGAAGCCAAGGAAAATGAAAAGGCTTGGAGGCAAATGAAATTCATGTAAGTTATTGTTTTAAGATAGAACAAAGTCTTATAATTAGATTTGGTTGGATTGTACCTTAAGTTTCTTTCTCTCCGACGATTTTATTGATCTCGAATATGACCACACTTTCCCACTTATTTACTTCACCCTAACGATCTGCTAATGGGGTAGTTAGTTGACCTTAGAACACATGAACAACTTGTCAGTTTTGTATTATTCCATGTCTTCTCCTGTACATGACAATACCAACTGGGTCGATTTTGCTGTACGTACTCCATTTTTAAGTTACTCCCATACTTTTTATACACTGTATGTAGGGGCTGTACGAACAAGAGTGCATTGTATGTACGCTGTTCATAACACTCTTAATCCCAGTCATGATGTATCGTGCATAGGGGTGGACCCTTTTCCAATCATTTGAGAGAGTTTGTTTGTAGGCAAAAGACATACAAGGAGATAAGAAACTCATTTAGTCAGGAAGTTACCTGTTTAAGGGTTATGATACGTAGAGCAAATTAATATCGAAGCTTTAGCCCGTAGAATATTTTACGCTAATCCTCATGGAAAAAGAAATTGAAGACTATCGAAGTAGTGATTAGGTTGAAATAGTTGAATCTCAACCAACTTGTGGTACGAATTTGGAAACATCGAGGTGGAGAAGCATACTAACTACTTAAATGAGTAAGTCACAACTATCTTTCAATTAAGCCAATACAATATTATTTTCTGGCAAAACATATTATGGTGAAGACAAGAAAGCAAATAACGTTATGTGATCCAAGTCGAATGTTTGCATTGCTTTTTCTACAAGAACAAAATGGGTTGCGCAAGAGTTAACTATTAGCACTGAGTTTATACACCAATGATATAAGCAACCCAGCAGCAGCAGTAAAATCTAATATTTCATAAACTGTATCGTCGTATGATTATTAAATACATCTTAGAGAAAAATTTCGTCTTCTTCACCAATAAGAAAAGTCTTTCGCACCAAAAGAGTACCTACTATAACAGTCTTCTTCGACATTGAAAGCAAGTTTAACAATGTCAAATCAAGTGCTATAGAAAGAATCTTTTAAGCATGAACATTGAACACAGGTACACCCTAAAAAAAAGGGGTGGCGAATAATGTTTTGGCTTTGCTTAATAACAATAGCGAGATAAAGATTGTTGTTTACGTCAATAACAATGTAAAGAGGAACAGAGGAATTAATTGATACTATCAAGTACCTATGAATTGCTCCAGAAAGCTATACATCAGGTCTAGAAATTAACAATGAAGAAAACAAAAACTTTGTTCAAGAGAACTAAAAAAACTAAAGTATAGCGCCAATTTTATCTCTCTCTTTCTCGATATTGGAAATATAATTATAAGCTGAACGTCCAAAAAAGAAGAAAGAAAGCTTCCATCGCATTCTGGTAATACAGCAGAATTTTCAGAGACAAAAATTACACCCGAACCCAATACATAACTAGAAACAAATGAAAAGTCTGATCACATTATTCCTAATACAGATTTTTTACAGATTTCCTTTCAACCGTTCAATGCTTCTTCCCTTGTAAAGATGCAAGAGCGAATCATGTGGTTTTTACTTGTGGCTCAAAAATAAATATGAAAACTGAATCTTGCTTCTTCTGAAAGACTCCAAAAATAGAAGTCTCATAGACTACTTCCAGCGGAGGTTTTAGCAGTAAATAAATAAATCAGATAAGCCATTATTATGGTCAGGGAGCAAAAAACGCAATTTCTGTTGTTGTTGAAATAAAGTCCTATTATGTGAAAAAGCACAATATAAGACTCTGATGGTCCTTGGTCACACGGAACATATTTCATGAAAAAGCATTTAAATTGTCCAGAAAAAAATAAACAGTTAATCCAGAATATTCAAAAAATATCGTGAAACCTCCGTATGTGAATCAAACTTAAGGTAAGTTGGGAAATCCTTTCAACACCTAACTCAATATGAACCACTCATGAATTGCTCAGAAGATTAAGATCTGTTTGAGTTGTAAGGAACGCCTACAGGAATTTTCGTATTACCATCACTTAGTTCTAATACAAAAGATATTCTAGTTTCGTGTTCTTTAATAAGTAACTACGGGCCACAGTAATAACCTCACTCTTTGTTATAGTACATAACTTTATCATTGTGAGTTGTTTTGTAGCCAGAATTATCGTATAATTGAATCCATTAATTCTGATTTTCATCCAAACCAAGTTTGAGTCTTCAATTTGTTTTTCAAGTAACAATACGCCAACCTGCACTCGAGTTCACTCTAATGTGTTTCCCGCTAAACGGTTTAATATAAAAATGAGAATAAGTTGCAAGAGTATTTATGTAGGAAAACTTAATTATCATATTGAAACAACATAAAGCAACTTTATCATCTTCCATTTCAAAAGAAAAACATGTTGCGTTAACCTTATTCTGTTTTTAAAGGTTTGCAGCTTTCGGTACTTCAGCTATTGGTTTAGGTGTCTGGGGTGTATACGAATTTGGAAAGCCAGAGAGCGATATGGAAGGAAACGTCATTGAGGATGAGTTCAGTAAAGAGCCACCAGTTCAACAGTACATTAAGCGAATGTGGAAGTCAATGAACTATTATCAAAAGATGATACAAGAGCCATCTCGAGATAAGCTACTTCCTGATCCATTGAAGTATCCTTACATTCAACCGCCCTATACCCTAGTTTTAGAGATGAAAGACGTACTTGTCCATCCAGACTGGACATATCAAACTGGTTGGCGTTTTAAGAAACGTCCAGGTGTCGATCATTTTCTAGAGCAATGTGCTAAGCATTTTGAAATCGTCGTCTTCACTGCCGAACAAGGGATGACAGTTTTCCCCATTTTAGATGCATTGGATCCAAATGGTTACATTATGTACCGCCTGGTGCGTGATGCAACTCATTTTGTCGATGGACATCACGTTAAAAATTTAGACAACTTGAATAGAGACTTGAAAAAGGTAAATATTTTTGGTAAATTTCTAAATATATACAGTTAATAATTTCTTGTTTAGGTAATTGTTGTTGATTGGGATGCTAATTCAACAAAACTTCATCCAGAGAATACATTTAACATTGGCAGATGGTTAGGTAACGATGATGATGCTTCATTATTTGATCTAATCAATTTCTTAAAAAGTAATATTACTTTATTTTGTTTGTATTTTGAAAATAAATTTGTGTTTTTTTTTTTCTTTTTAAAAGCCTTAGCAACAGCTGAAATCGATGATGTTCGTGAGGTTCTTTCCTATTACAAGCAATTCGATGATCCTCTTCAGAAGTTTAGAGAAAACCAACGAGTTCTACTTGAACAAATGGAACAGCAAGAACGTGAAACAAAACAGAAGGCAAGTCCTATTGTTAAGAAATGGACACCCAGTTTCATGAGTCGATCATAAGTTCGTAATTCGTCCAAATACGAAACCATCATTTTACATCGTTTAGAGTTTTTTTTCACAAAATTGTTTTATATATACATACATACGTACCATACCATGCTGCTTAATCAGTTTTAAATCGAAAAACTAGATGTAATTAGATTTTTATTATAAGAATTACATGGTTTTCGAGTTGAAACATTAGACTTTGTTATCATTTTATAAGCAGATAAGTTATTTTTTTTTAATGCAAATCACAATGACGGAAATTCCCTTACCCAATCGCATTGATTTTGCAAAAAAATAAAAGGAAAATTATGTTAATTATATGAGGAGTCATTAAAAAAATCGAAATACTAAATTAATTTCTTTTTGAGTGTTTTTATTTGATACTTTTACTGCCTGGACAAGCGGTTGAGTTTGCAGAGGGATGACATGGCTCCGTACAATTCGTCTCTATCCACGCTCTCATACGGGACTTTGAAATCGATAAAGAGGTGGTATTTATCAAAATGGAATTCCTGATTTTTTTCCAAAATCTGTCGGAGTTTGAGACCATTTGATCGACGGTTAAATTGCCTGGTCTAAAACCACACTGATAGATGGCAATCACATCGTTTACAAATTGTTTTTAAGCGGTCACACAGGATAGCCGACAAGATTTTATAAGCGACGCTTAGGAGGCTAATTCCTCAGTGCATGTCAGAGCGTCTCCTTTTTTGTGGGTGCCAAGGTTTCATTCGTTCCATTGTGTAGATAGGGCCAAGGTTCCATTAATCGGGCAAACATTAAACCGAAAAAAATTTACAGATGAGTTGGTGAATGCTCCCTACGAAAACATCACTTGCAGCTCCATACAATTCAGCTTTTAGCTTGGTTTTTAGAAAACGACAGGTGTCGTAAGTGACAAACGATAATGGAAAGAGACATGGCTTTCTTAAGTGACAGTCGACAAGAATAAGAGGCATGATTATTCATATCTCTTACCGTTCTCGTTCGTCGCCTACTGCCTCATAGGCATAATTATCCAATGTACCCAAAACGCACAACGCAGAGCCGATGACTGAACTTAAAATCCCGGGACAACTGATGCAGCTTTGTCGCATGATAGCAGTAACTATGAAACACTTAATCTTAGTCGAACTAAAAATCAACATTTACGAACGACGAAGAATTACACCAGCATACTTCTTCTACTTCGGTTTGGCCAATAAAATGGGTTTGAAATTCCTCACGCAGACCCCCAACATAGATCGGCAACTATGAAAGTAAGTGTGAAATTGGATAGTAGTTTACCCGTTCCAAACATTGAACAAAAACCAAACACAATTTACTACAGTTACATGTTTTATTAATAATTGTAAGATATTTTTCTATTAAATGTACCTAATATAGTATATTTTATTAATAATAAATTAAAATTAGGTAGTAATATATTTTAAATGAAATTTTTTATAAAAAAAAAAAAAATACAATAATAACTCGAATAGTATTACTTTTCTTCCATATTTATTTATACATTAAATTTCAATAGAACACACACACTTTTGTTTAGTTCAACTCTGTTTCAAGATCGATGAAATAATTTCTTTTTTTTTTTGAAACTTCGTTAAATTTGAAAATACAAATTATTTACAAAAACAAATTTAATTGGTACTTTTGTTTTAAAACCGATGATAAGACTATATTTATAGCACAGAGATACTAATTTTGCAATGGACATGTTTATTGTTTTTTTTTATTATTATTTTGAAATATGATGGGATATGAGGGCGGGATAATTGAGATAAAATGTTAGTTGCACATTTTTTTTTTAAATATTAAACGAATAAACGATCATCAACAAATGATTGTGTATATACGTTAAACATTTATTTTTATAATGAACAATTAGGCAAAGGAATTTTGCAAAGATTTTTATTTTATTTTTTGGATTTACAATTTCTTTTTTTTTATTATTAAATGTAAATGGATGTGATTATTGCTTACAAAAGGCTGAAAATACCAGAGAAACAGAAAATAACTTTTTTTTTCATTAAAAACATAGAAAAATCTTAGAATTAATTTGGTCAAGTTTTGAATAAGTTTTAAGCCAAAAGCCTTTTAACACCGTCCAGTGGTCGTTATTTTTTTTATAAATGCACTTTTATTTTTTATTGTAATTTTAAACAAATTGTTATTTGTTGTCTAACATAACTTTTGTAACCATTTTTATTCAGCATAGAGACTCATTCGAAGAAGAAACCCGATCATTGGACGGTTGTTTTTTTTTATGGAAAGAAAAAAAAAACTAAAACAGCTTTAAAGTTTAATAAACAATTATAAAATTAATGTTTATATTTGCATTAATTTTTGTTAAATTCTAATTTCTCCCTTGTTTTGATAAATTTAAATTTTAAGAAATATTATTTTTTTTTTTAATTTTATTTCTTTATATATAATAATTTAACTAGAAATTTATGAATTTCTTTGTTGATTTTTTTCTATTTAACTCTGTTATATATAAAGTATTTGTATTTTATCATTTTTGTTTAGGAATAATTGTTTTGTATTATATTTTTTCTTCTCTTCACTTTTAAATGCGCTGTATTTTTTGAAGTAACAAAAAATAAAGTCGGCAAATTATATTCATTCCTTTGCTTTACGCAAGATCGGTTTATTTTAAACATTTGTTCGACTCAAAACTTTGAACCTCGAGGTACACATAAGTAAACATTATGCAAAAAATAAGTTTTTAAATAGCATTCGTTAAAAAGTATCCTAATGTCACCCTTCACTGATCACCAGAGAACGCATTTGAGTTTATGGAAACGTTGAAGCTGACAGGACCTTAAAACTATTTTGAAATAGGAGAAAATTTAATAAAAAGGAGGAGGCAACAAGATCCAAAAACTGAAAAGAACTCATACAAGTTGTGGTTCCCTCTTGGGAACTACAAGCAAAAGCGGTTTGCAGTTTATATTAACTTGATTAGTAACAAAATAAGAACCATAAGGGATTCATGATGCAGTCTCTGTAATAAATATAAGGAAGCGCTATAAAGAAGGACTAATGCACAGAAGGCAAAAACATCTGAGAGGTTATAAGAAAGTAGGGAGCGAACTACCTCCTAGGAAAACTATCAAGACACAATCATTTCTTTAACCAATCAGATTATTAGAAGAGGAGCTGTAGAATGACCACACTCATCACTAGGTCACAGGGAACCAATATAAATATTCATTCAATCATAAGAAAGTAATACAGTCAATTCTAATTTCCTGCGTTTGCACATACTCCTGCCATTCGATAACGACCGAGCTACACCAGTCTTATCTGCATCGTTTCTATAAGCAAGAGCTTCTAATAAAGTTAATCTCACACGTTTGAGTTATCCTTTTAAGATCAACATTTTCGTTCGAATCCTTTCACAATCCATAAGGCGTTTAATAAACACTCACCTCAAATTCTTATTCAACTTCGTTTTAAACATTTCAATAAACTGGTTTTGGATTTTCTGTTTTCAAAAATTAATCTGTTTCACTGTTTAGAAACTCAATTCTTGAGAAATGTTATCTACTTGGGCTTGTTTTGTTTCTTGGCAGATCACCTTAGGTTTATGTCAGACTCCAGTCAGAATAATTTCTTGCGATTCTACGAAAAAAGGGAACGAATATTCGGACAGGTTAATAATTTGTTATGAAATAAATAGTAAAAGGGGTTAAACTTTTTGATCTTGAAGTAAAGAAGCACAAATACCTGCTATTAACAAACAAACTATTGATAGCAGACACTTCGAGGCAGCATGTACACTGTACATATACATACCTCGGTGTAAACATACGCTACACTAACGACATCTTAGTAAGATAAACAAATAGATTCAATTATTTTTCATACTTATAACGAATTACACGTGCTAGAAAATCATTTATACTACCAAATAGAGTGTTGCACGATAACAAGAAAAAGGGAGTTCATACTGAGTTATTTTGAAAGAAATAACGACGGGTGATTGGTTCTTTGTGCAAGGGCGACCCCTAACTCTGAGCTTACTACAAAGTTGTAGTCCAGAAAGTCAAATCACGTCAACTAAATTTGTTCGTTCACAGCGGGAAAATAATCTTCCATGAAAGAGTCTTCAAATTTAAAGGCCCAGGTTCGAGATGTTTTGGAACACCAGAGTGATTTTTCTGGGAAAACCGCCGCGTCTTAGACAGAACCTTACATGGATCAGAACCATTTTATGCTGAGTGTTGAATAATTGAATAATCTCCATATTGATATTTTTTCTTTTGTTAATTGTAAATCGTTACGCGCCAAACAGCTTTTTATTCGCTTCGAACAATTCTCACACTTCTTATGTAGCTATCAAATATGTACTTACCTTAAACAAATGGATTTTGTTTTAATAAATCTATCCATAGAAATATTTCATTCATATAATTTATTTTGGTATGACCAGCCACCGAATTCTGTAAAGAATAGATTGAATTAAAATATGAATTCTATTAAGTAGTGAGTGCGCGGATAAGTTCTTGCAACATATTTATATTTCCACTCCAAGTGGAGACTCTTTTAATCCAATTTTAAATCCGTGTTACTGTGTTTGTGCGAAACCTAGTTCGTATCCCGCAAAAATATCTAACAAAAGTTGTGGAGGAGAATGAGTCAAATATTGTTGAATGTCGAGTTAAGACAACGTAAGTAACTCTCAATTGATCAAACTCTGGTGAACTAAAGTTGAAAGGCCAATAACAACATGGAAATCAACTGTCTTGAAAGCTGATCCTATCGGAAGCAGCTATCACTTTTTAAAACGGCAGCAACTTTTAGTTTTGTTTTGATATTTTCGAAGTAAACAGATGCAGAATACACATAGATAAGCCATAAAAGCAACGTGAATTTCAGCCCTGGTTTTCCGGCTTTTATACGACAAATGCTCGAACACTTAGGTCTTTAACTGTGCTCGCCTCAAAAAGACTGGAAGAAATGAAGACCAGAGTGCTTTGTCTATATAACAGGAAGTGTCAGGGAACATTAAAAAAATATTTGTTCTGGTCCAGAAGACCGTCAAATATAAATTCAATAAATTGGCTTCTTTGGGCTATTGATACTCAGAGATTATTCGAAAGAGCGCGAGAAGTTCATACCACAACATAAAGATTGAAAATGTGCTTTGCTAGACCAATTGCTACATGTAGTGCCAAACAATTTAAAAGTTTCAAACATATGATGTATGATGTCCACTCAAGTCTGAGTGGACATCATACACGGAAGTGTATCGGTTTTAAAATTGTAATAACAACAAATAAGTTTTTTAACTAAACTTGTTTCTAGGAAAGATAAGTTTTAACGAAGCTTATGTGGAAATTAGAACAAGAACATTCTAAGGAAAATAACATAATGCAGGAGCTCGTACTAAAAAACGAAAGAACATCACATTAGGAAATGCTTTCATAGGTTTGCCAACAAAACACTATTAGAAAAATGAAATTTCTTTTCATATCAAAAGAAAACAAATTAAAAATTTAATCCTGAGCGAAGCTATAAAATCTCCAATTAAGGTACTTCAATTAATTTTGCTGTATGAAATAGCGGCTTTTCTGTTTTCTATTTAAATATCACCTCCGACAAAAGACGGTATCTTTTCCAATGTTTTTTTTTTCTTTTTCATATTTTCCATACTTAATTTCTGTTAAACTTGTTTTGTTCTCTTGAGTTGAAAAAGCTATAAAAAATAATTCTCATAGTTCAATACATTTTAATTGTTTAATTTATTATTTTTTTGTTTGTTTTTTTTTTTTATATATATTTTTATAATCTTTTTTCATCGATTCTAATATTTGTTTGTTTATGGTTTTCTTTTAAATACAATAATTGATTTTTTTTTGTTTTACTCTCTAGAAATCTTAACTACTTTTTTTTGTTTTTAATTAAAATTTGATTTCTATTTTTTGTTTTGTTTATTTTTATAATATATATAATAATAATAATATGCTTAAGAAAACTTAGAGTATATTTATAAAAAGAATAAAATAAAAACTTTTAAGACAAAAACAGATTTTTTTTCTTTTTTCTTAAATTGAAACTTTCTTTAAACATTTGTTCTGTTTTTTGTAGTTGTTGTTGTTGTTTTTGTTTGTTATAGAAAATATACAAGATTGGGATTGGCTTTGTTGCGGGTTAGGTTGGTGGTGGTTGTTGTTGTTTTCTTTTTTTAAATTAATTTTATTTCAGTAAGTCTGCAGATAAATTGTCAAGTCTGGCATTTGAAAAACAAACAAACAAACAAAACTAAAAAATAATCATACCTCCAGGACGGTTACGTATACACGCGGCATTTGTGTTTTGGTCTGTCTGAGTAATGTACAAAATTTTTGTTTTTATTGTTTAGAAATCACAGGGTTCTAGTATGCTATTTCCTACTATGAAGCAGATCATCATCATTAATTAATTACAGCAGTACAGACCATTACACATTTGTCGTCTTTTACATACATTTCATACAAAAAAAAGATTGCGTCCTGCGGTTGAATTTTAGCTTCTCACTGTTCAGGAGGTTTACATAATGGATTATTTGTTTAAACATTTATAAGTTGATTTTTTTTTATTTATTAAATTAAATCGGAATCGTCTTCTCGATCGTCGAATCCTTCAAGATCGGCAGATTGTAACATTCCACGGGATAAGGCATACTCTATGAGAGCCAAATGACAAAACACATATTGATCTGGCATTTGTATCGAGTAGGCTCGTTGTGAACGGATTTTTTCGACCGTGCTCCTTATATCAGCAGTGCCGACGTCTTCTAAGCGCGATATGCATATATCTAAGGTTATAAATGTACCTTGAAATATAATTAAATTAGTTTTTATTATAAGAATATTTATTGTTTGAATATTACCAGTTCGTCCAATGCCAGCACTACAATGCACAACTATGGGAGGGCCACGTGGATGTCCAGCCCATGTGTCACCTAATGATTTCACCATTTGAGCCTGTTTGTCGCGCACTTTTTGTAAGAAATTTATCATTGCTAACGCAGAGCTTGGAACACCATAATCAGGCCAGCTTGTAAACTGCCAATGTGAGACATTCCTTGTTTCTTCAGTCTGAAAAATAAAATTTAATTTGATAAGTTAAGGTTTTCAGCTAGAAAAAAGAAAAAGTGTCTGATAATCAACTTGTCACATGCAGATCCTTATGGTTAAGCAGTGAAGTGGGATAGTTGTGGTCCCATTCGAAATCGTTAACAACGTCGATAAAGGAAGGCTTTATTTCAATAGGATTCTATATCTTTGAAAAATAATCAAGTTGCGATAAAATCAACTGATAACTGCAGGGTAACCTCAAAATTAGTAGATCAATGCAGAACTGAGTTTGCAGCCTTTAGTGATAGTATAGAAACTTCTCTAATATGGGTCCCTGGACATAGTGAAATAAACAAGCGCATGAGCATGGGCAGATCTTCGCGTCCCTCATGATAAAGTAGAAATTAAAGTTATAAAAATATGTGCGCACAACCGAAAGTGAAACATGCGTCGCCATGTTTTTAGATAAAGAATCCGCTTTTAAGAACAAAATTCCTGTTCAATCAGCTCAAAACAGGTTTGGGAAAGTTTTCGAGAACTCAACGAACTAGGCAAAAATAAACCCTCCACTGAATATAGGAAAATGAGGAAGCTGACGTTTTGGCAAATACTGGGGAATTAAACAACCTTTAATTGAAATGCACGCTTTTGTGAAGTAGGAGAAAATATTATTATAGGCAAAATGAAATAAGACAAACAAATCCAAACCCTTGACAGAACAACGAAAATTAAGACAAACCAAATTGTTAGTTGGGGACCAAAAGCGGATCGCAGTTAGTATGAACCTGATTGGGAACAAAAATTATTACGATCCTCCTTACCGCTTACAGCAACGTAACAGAAAATACTCCGTTTGGTAACAGAGATGTTATCAGAAAGGATTTCGGTGCTTGTGATTTTGTCATTTGGGATTTTGGGTTGGCAATATCGTCATTTGGGATTTGAAGTCGGGATTTAGTAGTCGGGACTTTGGAGTAGGGTATTTGTCAGTTGGGAATTTGGTTCACATAAAAAATATGACTTCATTCTATAAAAAAGGTATGAGCGGTTCCTCCGAGAAATCAGATTGGAGAAAAAAATGTAGAATGAACCAATCAATGAGACACAATAGATTTATAGAACACATTCATTAATTCATTATAACTTCCCATAATTCCAGAAATAAGTCAGTTATTTATAGAAAAAAAAGATGCTTTAAAGCTTTTCAGTAATATTTCATAGTATATTTTGAGATAAAATGCACTGCAAAAAAGAAATAGCAAACACAAACAATAATCAGAATTACTTGAAAAAAAAATATTATTTTCGACAATACTTCGCCAATCGAAGTGCTTTATTTAAAAATTGTTTCATTTAATAATTTTTTTTAATTAAATTAAAAATAACATAATCTTCAATATTATTTTTATTTTATTATTTAAATTTTAAATAATAAAAATAATTTTAAATGTTCTTTAAATGTTTGATCGTTTATTTTTTATTTAATCTTTTTTAAGTAACATCCCCTGAAGAGGACAGAAATCTCTGTCGGAACGTTGGGAAAACCAATGTAAACTTTGTTTAATTGTCACTACTAATGACCAAATAAGCCAAAGGAAGAATAAGATTTCATCCAAAATCCACAATTACAATCTAAGTTGGTCAGAACAAATTTCAAAGAAAATATATTATTGCTATTCTGATAGAACTTACCTTAAAATTTTTGAGTTCTATTGAAGCTACTGTATAATCTTCATTAGATTCTATACTAATTGTTCGCACATGGAATTGTCCATATTCCATGGAACTATCTTCAGCTAGTTCCCAATATTGATAACATTTAGATCTTGCTCTTTCATGTACTCGTGTTGTCATCACTATAACTAAACAATGTTGCTCCCAAATCATTCGCCAAAAATCATTGGATGTCTTTGGTAATGGACCTGAAATAAAAAAAATACGGTTTTAAAACTACATAAATGAATATGAGGTATATGCTTGTATAGAATCTGGGATAATTCCATGATATTAAAACAAGAACAACCTCATTTTTTTTATATCATATTTTCCCGAGCGACATATATGTGGGACACTCATATGAGAAAGAAGGGTTTATTGATTTATTAACAAAAATAACATATATAGGTATGCATATGTTCATTGATGTGGTAAATATATTTTTGATACAGTTGTTTGATTGTTTTTAAAGAGATTTTTTATTACTTCTTTTTTGTTATTATTGTGTTCATCATTTAAATGTGATAAAAAGTTGTGTCTAATGATATTAAAGCTTCACTTAAGAAAAAGGTCAGAGTATACAACACCCACAGGCCTCAATACAATACACCCATACCTCGGTATCGGCCGCTATAATAACCCCTTTTTATTGAATACTGACTAAGTTTCGATTTACGGCCAATATTAGTTGTGTTCGTTGAATTTTACCCGGTGTCGACTCAGGTTTTTTTGACAGCCCCAAGAGCGAGTTGAGGTTTTTCAAAAAACGCTTAGGGGCGACTTCAGAACGACCCCAGAGTTCAACGAACACAACTATTGTTTCGAATAATGTTATTGTTTCGAATTGTTAAAAATATACACAATACGTAATATTGTTACCTTACCTGCAGAAAATACAGATTTTTGAAACCTAAAGAGTTCTCAATGTGGTACTAAGGGTTTTTGTAATGCAGACGGGTCGATGTTGCAAGTCTTTGACGGAAATGCTGCGGCCATTGTTGCTTAACCATGTTACTTGGCACCGTGATTTGGCATCAGTGACTAAATAGTCAACAACAGATTTAACAAATGCTTTAACAGTCAAAATCGACCCATCCCTATCGGAAAATCCTTAACAACCGATTCTCCAAGCAAGCATATCATTGAAACAATATCGTCTGGCGATAATCGATGTACGGAAGGACATCGTTAAGTGGGAATATTGTGGTCCCTTTCGGTATGGTTAAAATCCTCGGATACAAAAAAGTGTTCCATTCGTGTGTTCGTCAGAAAATTGGATATCCAACATTCTTACTCTTAGCAGGATGTACGTGTACGATACACTTTGAAAAGGTTTGCGTTTGAGTTTACTTAACGCCCCTAGAAGACAAATAAATGCACGAAATCTAGGCAAAATACGTAGTTATAGCGTTTTTTTTTTTTTTTTTTTTAACTTGAAAATGGAAGTCACTTTTTGCTGAACGCTGTATTTCTGTCCAAAGAAATTTCATGGACTGAAATTCGAAAGTCAACTATTTTGTTGAATTGGTTTAAATCAATACACAAACGTTGATGTTTTAAAAGATCAAGTTTTATTATTGATAAAGGTTGAGTAGCTCGTTCGGATTTTATTTAACAATCGTCTCGTTTTGACACTAATTCAAACCAAATTCTATAGGTTCGATAAATCAAACTCAAAACAGAGCGTTTACTTTTTGAAATTGCCAAACGTGTGTCCGCCACAGGCCAAACCATTATCTTTCAGCAACTATGTGTGCAGCTTAAAATAATCAAATTACTCATAACTCATAGGCATAACTATGATTAGCCATAAAACAAGTGATTGCGAACTACTGTTTTTTTTAGTTAATAAATTCTGTTTAAAATGTTATAAACAATACATCCTACATACGTTTTAGTTTTTTTCAGTGGAATTTATTTGTAACGTAATCGCATTATGTTGAAGATGACATTTTAAATAACAGCTCTTCATGAATTCTAAATTATCAGATAAACGAAATGCCAAATGTACACATAATATTAAAATAATCTGGAATTCAGATATTTTCGGTAAAAATATATTTCTCTATTCGTTTTACTACCTACTCTACCCACATCATAACCTTCTCACCTTGGGTTGAAATATATGCATTTTTCTGCTTATAACCATCCACAAAGTTGGCATTTATATAATCTGACAAATCCTCTGTGTCCTGTGACAGTACCACTCTGCTATGGTCATAGCACAGGACATCTGTGTACCGATTTTTCGTCAGGTTATTTCGCATCCTAAAAAACACAAAGAAATAAAAAAAAAACAAGGTCAATAAAAATTTAATTCACAGCAAAATTCAAACAACTTACTTTGCATGAGAAAATGTGCCTTCAGGCGCTCGACCCCTAATATCAGCATATTCCTTAAACAAGCCGTGCCTACCACGCTCTTTTACCATTTGAACGATATGTTCAATTGTTTTTGGATCTCCTTCTGCCCCTGCCAGACTGTCGTCATCACTAAACCCAGAGGAAGCACTACTTGGTGGATTTTCCGACCAGAATTCAGGAATTGTGTCGGGAATATTATCGTTTGTTTCGGCAACAACTGCGCCGTCGCCCAGTCCTTGATCACCACTGGCAACTACTCCGATGTAGTCTGTTGAACCCGTTGTTGTTGTAATATTTATTTTCAGATTATTGCTCGATGGTTGTTGGTGCCCAATATTGGCCAGAAGCTCGTCTTCACGATTCGTCATCGATTTGTAGCAATGAAGTAACCATGTGGAGTGATCTATTTCTAGAGTTCCGCCTAAGTATCTGGGCAGGGCTTGACGAGGCACATGCAAACTTAGCGTTGGCACTGACACCGTGAAGACGCGCTCCCGCAGTTTTTCACGTACAAACAGTCTGAGGATCTTAAAGGGTGCCTTGAACCACAATGGTGCTGTTACAATTAGAACCTTCTTCAATCGTGCGGGATAGCCACCCTGAAAGAATATAAATAAAAATAAAGATAGTAAGTAGGTGCATTTAGTTATGTTAAAAATAAAACTAGCAGTTTGTTATGCGGTTAAATTAAATTGAGCTTCGCTTGATTTATCGGATGAAAGCTTCCTTGATGTTTTCGAAAAAAAGACCTACGAATGATTTACGTGATTTATCGTCCTGTTTGTGTTGAAAAAGAACTAACATTTGGTGGAGAAGATACACGACGAACTATACGTTCTGTACAGCGTCAACAAATTTCGTCTTCAAAGGTTAAGAACTACTTGCTCCAACCCGTAAGGTCTGGAAATTTCGTCTTCAACGGTTAAGGACTACTTGCTCCAACCCGTAAGGTCTTCTACGTCAGACCACAAGGAAGACGACTTTAAGGCAGACCTCAGACAATAGAGGACACCCTGCAAGCACTCTTTCGTAAGTTCTTAGCGGTTCATTTAAAAATGCTGTCAACATCGGAATTTTATTAGATCATCAAAAGTTGACGTAGCGATTGTACAACCGAGGTATTGTCAGTAAAACAATATATTAGACTAAAAGTTTCAGAGAGAAGTTCGTCTATAAAAATACTGAAGAGAGTTAGAGGCAGAAGAGAGAATCACTTTGTAAAAATATATCAGATTTAACTTAAAACCATCCAAAAAGGTTCATAAATAATTTTTGATCCAACGATTGAAGACCCATGTACGTTTTTTCGAGCTTCATGCTAAACTATATCGAATAGAAGAAATATCAAGTGCAACAACATTAGTTTCACAAAAAGGTTTAAAGATTGCCATCAAATTACCAGTTTTTGATCTTCAATATATTCCTAATCTGATTTCTTTCATAACCTTGGAACGAAAGGATATAAGTTTAATTGGTCAATAATTGATATTGGAGGGTGAAGAAGATTCGTTTTTTAGGGGCCAGGGTTGCAGAAATGCTGTTTTGCATCAACTTAGAAAAGGATTAGAAGAATAGGACAAATGTAAAAGTTTACGGAGTGTTTTTTTTAGTGTGGAAAAATACATGGTATACCACATGGACCAGGATGTTGTCTATTTCAATATCTAGGTATCTTTGAACCTGCGAAAGAAGATCTGTCCCATTCATGAAATTTCACTCAAGTACAAGAGGAATAAGAGCAATTTTTGAGTTGACCAAAAAAGAGCCACTGGAGACGAACAAACAAATGTACTGACTTTGGGACATTGCAATATTTTGTTTCTTAATTTTTGTTCATGCAAGAACATACGTAAACAACATATTTCATCAAATCAGCACTGAAATCTTTGCCACTATCAAGGCAGCATATGACAAACTAAAGTTACTTAAAAAATATTGACACCGTTTGACAATACGAAGAAGATGAAGACGGTCAATCTTCTTCGTGTTGCCAAACGGTGTCGTATCAGAAAGTTTAAGAAAAGTCAGTTAAAAAATAAAGAGATACATATTTTGTTATTAAACAACTCTTCTTTAACTGAGCTTTTTGTGCTCGAAAAACCTTATATGTTGAATAAACTTGAAATTTGAAAAACTCGCTGATAAACAGTGATCTCACGTGTCTAGGTAACCATTATCACTCTTTTACCAGTGAAGCCACAAAAAATGCAAAAAAACATTTAACTTTCTGTCAAATTAAAAAAGCAAATTCACAACAAAATACACCTAATATTAAATGTTTAGTATCTGTAAAGTAAAGATTAATAGTGAGGTGAAACTTCTGACATCATGAGGCGAGAAGCAACATTACCCTCAATCTCAACTCTGCCCAGCTCGCACACATACTACAAACACAATTTATTATTATTTTTGTTCGTAAATATTTGGCACACTTTTATAGGTTCACTGAGCTGAATCACAGATGTCAACAACAAGAAGATGACAACTTGCCTCGATAAATAACTCGGATATTTTCTTCTCGTTTAATATGTTTGGATTTTTTTTTGTTCAACGCAGCAACGGTACACATGTATGTGAATTCTAATAATAAATATTTGAAATGGGACACACGTATAAAAATAGGACAATGAAAGTGACTAACTAATGAAATGGTCACTGTTCTTCAGGCGGAGGGGGAGACCAATTTCTATATTCACGTATGTTCTAATGGGAACACGAAAAGATTACAAGTTGTCCCGAAAAATGAGTCCCAATTGCCTGTTTTATCCCGAAATTAGTTAGTTTTTTTTTTGTCAAACTTTCACAACCGCTAAATTATACTTTAAAAAAAACTTTCAAATATGGTCCCAGGGAAAAAATGTTAATGAGGATTTTGACAAGGGTGGTTGGTTCCAAATCCGATGTTGGTATACATATCATACATAGTTCACAGATAGATGACGACAAATGAAACACATGAGATGCCATACCCGTACCGAACTGGCGCAATAGCAAGCAGCAGCAGCAGCAATCTAGAGTGCAGCAGTAGCAGACACTTAAAAATTCACAATCCGTTTGCACTTTTGCACAATATACAGCCCGCTCTCCGAGAAGAGTACCAGCCAAATAAGAGCATATTTTCAATTTCATTTCAACCATTCAACAACAACGAAACCACCCTTTAAAGCCCCCAAGGGGGTTGTAGTTGTTTGAATAAGCGAGGATGGATGGAAAATAAAGCAACTTTTCATTCTACTTTTACAGCATGGAAAGAGATGCTATCTCAGCTCAGCAATAAGGGTAGAAATTGCATGCTGTTGTTGGGAAGGGAGCTATGATGATTCTCCAGCATTTGTAATTGGGGGTAGGAAGCTGTCGCAAATTGTGTGTCTATTTGTTGTATAAAAGAAAAATGTATAGTGTTGTCGGAGCGTGCTTAATATGTGTGCAAATATTGCTCTCGAAAAAATGATTTCATTGTTATGTAAGATAGATAAAATCAATTAAGAATTTAGCTAGCGGGCTTAGAACTTATGTATGTTGAAAGCAGTATGTAAAAAGTAGACATAGGTACTCGTGTTGTACCTTTTAAGATGAACATCTCAAAATGGGAACAATAAGAGATTAAAGCTTTAAACACCTTTAGAAAATACTTTCATCAAATATTTTATACAAAATAGGCCGTTATAATGTACTCAAAGTAAAAGACTGCGAGGGACGATTTATGAAAGAACTTATGAGTTGAAAAGACCTGTTTAAATAGGATTGATGTAATCGGTTTTGAGATAAGTTTTGAAACAGTTTTCTTTTTTTTGTCTGTATCAATTCACATCAAATCTATCATGAATTTTATTTTTTAAACTTTTGTTGGTCGTTTGAAATAAGTTTCTCTACAGTTGTATATTTATGTATGTACTTGTAAGTCGACTCAAGTGTTCTTCTTCATTGCAAGCGTTACCGGCTCAAAGTTTGAGTTTCAAATCAGTCGACTCGTCTGCAAAGGGCATTGGAACGTCAAATTAATTGCATACAGAAATTCAAAAACTCTTTTGACATGTTTTTTTTTTGCAAATTAGTAGACTGTTAAACAGGAATGTAAGCCCATTGCAAACAAAGCGTGAGCCATCAAAACGCGTTAAGTACTAGCTGGAACCTTACTTGACCCATATCATCCGCTACAAACACGTTTGCATAGTCTAAAAATGGTTGCGAAATTTGGAAACTCGAGTTGCAACTCAGTTGTATTGTTCGAAAACCATGTGAATTCACACGAATTCGTTATTCGGCAATAATTTTTATTTTTGAACAGCAACAAAAATCACTCGAAGAATCTTTTTATTATGAAAGCAACTAAGCAAGTTTTCATCTAAATCTTCAAAATTCCATGCTTCTGTCCCATATGTTTAACGAATCCTTGTTGTTGTTTTTGTCGTAGGACGTATTGCATCTTTGGCAGTAAGCGTCACCCAAAGTAAAGTAAGTAAGTTAGAAATGGTCCGTCAACAGAGTTACGGTCTTATCTTATGATTTATGAATCTCTGTTTTTTTAAGCTTTTGAAATAATAATAAATATCTTTACTTGGCTCGGGTCACAAATTGTTACCGTCCCGAAACCCAACATATCAAGTGAATTAGGAGGGTCTAATTGAATTGTTTTTTGTTTGCATTTTTCCGGCAAGACCCTTAATATTGATTACAGGGACTGCACCGACAAATCAGGGAACGCTTTAAGGCATCGGTTGGCAAACACTAAATTGTAAACCAAAAATTAATTTTTAATTATTTGATCGTGGTTAAAATCCATATTTTTAGATGCGACCAAAAATCATTTTTAGGCCACGCGGTATAATTGAATCATTTGATTGTGCGTCGTACCTGAAATTCATAGCTCACATTTTAACCGTCCTAGTTTCATTGGCCATCAAGACTGATTATGGAGAGGAACCTAAATTCTTTATTTTTTCAATGGCGATCTTATTTCACGCTAAATTTTAGGCCTTCTTTCACTAAGCACAATTTGAGCTACTGAAAGAGCAACTTAACATTTTGTTATTTTTTTTATTTTCAGTTTATGAACCAAGAACATAACGCCTATACGAACAAAAAACACCAAAGACATAGGGAATATCTCTTTATAATAATTTTAGCTCAGTAATCATTTAAGCATCATTCAACTGTCAAAATGTCTGTCATTGTAACAAAATACACTCGTTAAATTGATGTATTGAGAAATAAATATGAATTTCATATCAATAATCAAGATACTAAATGTGGATAGGTTTGTTTGTCTCCTAAACATCCAAAATGAGTTCTATTATAAGAATCGTAAACTAATGTCAAAACAAACGTCAATGGTTTTTAATATTTCATTTTTATTATAAATATACTTTTATCAAACCACAGATTTTATTTTGATCCAAAGAAAACGTCAATCAGGGCTCACACCCACGAAGCATATCCACGTGTCATGAAATAGGACCTTTTTACCCCCTTATATGAAATTCAATAAAAATCGAAGGATACAAAGGCTCCACATTGTTATTAAAATAAACCATCTCATAACATTTTCTCAAGAGTCCTTCTCTTGTAAATCCATTGATTTCTCATAAAATCGATCTATCTATGTCATGTACAGGTTATTTTATGATATTTATAAAAATAAAATCTAAATGGAGGTGTATAGCTACAAGAAAATACCTACAAACGTCAGCAAAGTCTGAGTGAGGAGATAATTATTTAGGAACGAACAAAAGGGTCGTTTGGTCGAAGAGCAAAAAGATTACCAGCAGCTGTGCTCCTTCCATATAATACCTACACCGGCCGCTTAGGGCTAGAAATGGCATACTTGTTTTGCGTGGATAAATGAGCCCATTCGGTATGTTGGTATATAGGACGAGTTTGTGGTTTCTGATTATATCCCGGGAATCTGTTTCATTCTTTTTTTATAATTCCTTTTTGTTTGCTTCCTTTGGGATGGACTATTAAAATATAAAAAAAAACAGCATTAATAAGGAAACAAGGAATAACCTGTGCACTTTGTACACTTTATACACCTCGAGAATGGTAGGTAAAAAAAAAAGATTTGTAAACACTACGTTCGTATATATGTTTTTGTTTGTAGAGCAATAGCCAAACACTTCCTGCTTTGAATTTTATTATTTTTTTTTTTGTATCTTTGATTCATTATTATTTTTTAATTTAAAAAGGAGCCAGGAAGAAACCAGAAACCAATATGGGTTGATCCAGTTTATGGATAATTGTTCAGAATTATTCATTATCGTGTGCGACGATGATGACGATGACGACGGCAACGGCAACGGCAACGAGGAAAACGACTTGAAGAATATGGTATTGTATTTCGGAAGTAGGGTGGAAACTTCGTTTGTTATTATTTAGGTCGGATGAAATTGATTTGGATTTATATCCCTTTACAAAAGATCGAAGAATAGTTTCGCTAATGTTGGTAAGAAATGCAGTGCACGTTAAATTTGTTTTATTTAAAATTTACGGGCAATACTCATTAAATCAGGTACACTTACCTACGGCTATAATATAGATAAGCAGTCCTATATTCGGATTTTTTTTTTATTGAAAAAATCAGTCATATAAAATTTTATCAAAAAAATTAGATGCAAGACATCACAGTTGGCAAAAGGAAAATGGAATTATTGGTGACACTTATACGGTAGGTACGGTTATTTGAAGGCTTAGGATAAAAAAAACCATCGGGCATACTCGCATACTACTTTTTACTAAGGTTGAAGAAAATCGGGTCACCGGTTTAGGCTGTAGGTGTCGATATAGAAAGACAGATTGACAGACAGACAGAATTTCCGAACCAACTTTTTTTTGAGTTTTCTATAATCCTAAGGTCATGTTTGATTGTTATCCCAAAATGAAATGCATTCAAAACAGTTTTAATGCCTTTCATTAGTTTTAAATTATCAGTAGATAAATCACCAATTTCTTTTACATTTCGATTTTTGTTTACTTTCACCTTCAACTTTTCACCAGATGAAATTTTTAAGACTTGCAAATCAACGAACAATAAAATAATATAACTGTTTGTTCATCTTGTTAGTACTCGAACGCTTTTTGCGGTAAAGTAAACGTATGAAAACGACTAAAAACTTTTTGATTTTCGGATGCGCACAAATCTCTTATTGGGTGGTGTGAATAAAAACTGAGTGCCCAAGTTCACTCTACTTTTAATAGCAAACTCTCCGTTTGGTGTGAATAAAAAAATTTGAAAAAACTTTTGAAAAAAATACTTTACTTGAAAATTGGAATGTTCTCTCAGAGTTTTAGGGTTCACTCAATTTACGACTCCTAACAATTTTCCGTTCGACTTGCAATCTATTGTAGCTATGTTGTAGTTTTGTCGGCTTAACGGTTTTTTAAATTATCAAAAATTTAACGAAGATTTTTCAGGGGAAAACTTTATTCACACTAAATTGAGTGTTCTCTCCAAAAAAAGTACTTTACTCAAGAGGGCACACTTGGAGTGTTCCCTCAGTTTTTATTCACACCACCCATTGTGTCAATTTTTTTTTGAAAAATAAAAATTTATCCGTCAATCTATCGTGTGTATTACTTTTTGGAGATTTCCTAGACGAAAAAGTACTTCTCTTAGAGATCAAATGACATAAGTAAAGATCTTATGCAGTTTAAAGGAGCACCTGATGTACAGGTGGACTTTTTTGAGAAAAAAAGGCACACTTAAAACATTACAAATGGTAACCACATTGTGGCTCAATAATTGTAAGCTACTAAGCGTAAAATATAAACTAATAACGTTTAAAATGGTAAAGGCAGCAGGGCTCAATAATCAAAAACTTGTTATCATTAAACTATTCGGCTCATTAAACTATTCGGCGCCATGTATACAAAATCAAAAAACTTGACATATGGTAACGTAGCTCAAAAATCATGAATAAATGAAATGAAATGAAAAAAATGTTATGTACAAATAATGGTAACCACAACGTGGCTTAACAATCCAATCATGAATCCATACAAATTTTCTTCTCAAAAATCTCAGTAAAAAACGAAGGAATCAATGGAGATTTTTCGAACCATCAAACATTTTTCCGATTCCTCCGTTTTCATAAGGTTCACACCTTATATTAGTGAATTATTATTGTCCTACATTGTTAATTAGTTACCATAGTATCGCGTTGGGCGCCATGTGTAACTAAAAAACAAAGTTTATTGACACGCTAAGAACCACGTATAGAAGGCATTATAATCGCTAAAAAGAAGAGGCAGTTAAAATCGTTAAGGAGGCGACGCAGGTATAAAAACTCAGGCGAAAACCTTTAAGTCATCATTAAGTGAAGTGACGAAGTGGTGCTTTGGAAGAGAAATGGTTCCATTCTAGATAATTTATTATCGTCAGAAAACAAGAGCCTAGAACTATCGTCGGAAAATCAACTCTGGAACGCAACAATTTCACCACTGTAATTTTTTTCGAAAACTTTCGTAAAGAGTAGATTTTCGAAACAGTGTATCGATTTTGTTATTTTTTAAGGGGATATCAAGTTTTTTGTATATCCTCGTAAAATGTTGAAAAACACTTCATTAAAATACTGAGACATCAAAAGCTCTACTCAGAGCTTAACTGTTGGACGATAATAATAAATAATAATAGAAAAATTCAATCAAGTTTTCCATTAAAAGGACACCCTCACTTCATATCTATTAACTAAACCCACACCAGTGTGGGCGGTCAAATTGAGTCCTTTGTAATATTCTAAAAATATAAATCCATTTATTATATGCTCCAAGGCAACAATATCTATACAATGGCATAACAACATTTCTTTCGTTGGAATTTAATGGAGTTCCATAATATTTAATTTGAATTCTCTTGACAACGGCCACATACACTCTTAAGGCAGTTCGCAGTATTTTTTGCATAAAAGATAAAACTGATCAAAGTGTGGGTGGTTGGGTTCGAATTCGGAAAATTCTGTGTCAATTTTTATAAAGCCTCAAACTAAACGCCACCATGTTTACTCGATTAAGTGGAAAACCAGGCATTTAGATCATAACAAGTGTGAAAAATGATGATGAAAAGAAACTAAGCGAAATAATGTCAATACCTAATTGCTCTATTTTTGTAAGGATTCCGTTTAGCTTTGTCATCATAATAGGTTTGAAGGTACTGTCCGTCTCGTCTGTCTACTAAAAGCACTTCTCCTATATATAAGTGAACTCATAGTTAAGGAGACAAATCGATATGACCTGTTCAGGGATTTCAGGGCTCTTAACTCTGTGCTGTACACAATGCACACAACACAAACAGAATGAAATGACAACAAAAATAAATGATTGTACGACCTCGTTCTTCGTTGGTGAAATAGTTTATCCCATTAATTCGGTTGGGTGAGTTTGTATCTTTATTTTCCTTTTTGTTTTAGTTTTAGATCAATACGATACCATTAGAAGAAAAGTGCAAATAAATTACTAAAGTATTTCTACACTCAGAAAAAATAAACTTTATATTTGTGGATTGTTACAAAATAAGCAATATTGAAATTGGAGTAAAATATAAAAGTTATAAGCCAGTCGGCAGAGACAAAATTTAGGTTTTATAATAGTACTAATTTTATGATTGGATATGGTTCTATAGACTTTCCGGAGTATCAAAAATAAAATGGCGGGATGGTAGGGCGTTTGCTTTAGCCGCCATATTAAAAAAACGCGTTTTTTTTTTCAAATAACTTAACAATGGCTCATCGGATAAAAAAATTATTAAAAACTTTCGATAAAAAATATGATGTTCTTTTTTCATTGCTACAATTTTTTGTTGTATAGGTATAAACTATAGGAGTTCCGGTATAAAACCTGGCAAAAAAACAGGGATCGACAACATCGACATATAAGATCGGTGACGTTAAGCAATTCAATTGGCCGACACCATTAATACCGACTTGACACCCTTCGATTATTTTCTTTTCGGGGCTACGTCAAGTATTTAGCCTTCGCTAAAAAGTTAACCAATTTTGACAGTTCGAGGACAACATTCGAGACGCCATTGTCGAAATAACGCCAAATATATAGGGCGTTTTTAGGTAACAACGATATATCTCTTTCTCGTTCGCACAGTAGTTACAAAATCAGCAGTTCACGGATGAAAGCTATAAAATTGATTGATTTTTTTTGACAAATTGCTTGCTCGAAAATTGTGAAAATTATGAATAGTGTATTATTAAACTTTTAAGTAACGGAAATCCCTTTTAAAATTATTTACAAAATACTTTTGCAAGATGTTGAGTTTGACAGTCTGAAAAAAGTGCGATACGTATTTCAATCTGTCATCTGTTAGCTGTGAGCTGTCACTTTTTTGTTTACATCATGGTAAAAATCCCTTTTGGACCGAGTGATGAAAAATAAGACCGACAGATTGAAGCCAGTTAAATCAAGGCGGCCCTTTAAATGATGTGCCACAAATGGCATTAAATCTAATCTATCTAATCAATATTAAAAACGAAATTTCTCTAAGTGTCCTTTTCCTTTTTCATTTGTTGTTTTTTTTTATTTCTGTTGTTTTTAAATGAAAGAGTTTTTTTTATTAACCTAACGTTTACTTTAAGCACATAATAGGTGAACGTTTACCCTTCACCTGGTTACCTAGAAAAATATATTTATGCACATAAGTAGATACAACAAAAAAAAAATAAGAAAGATGTTTGAAAAGACAAAACAGAAATTCCGCTTCAAGTGGAATAGATAATGAGAGTAAAAATGTTAAATAAATCATTAAAGGATGAGGTTGGTGTGTCATCAACCACATGGGCGGATTGCCCTCAATTTGAACAGTGGCATGCAAAAGTTGTTCTTTTTTTTTCTAAACAAAGGAAATCAATTTAGAACAAGGATGGATGATGATGGTTGTAAAGTAATTTCAAACATAGAAATAGTACGTTTTGATTGAAAGTTGTTGACAATGAAGTTCTATTCAAAATCTTGTTCTATAAATAATGGAAAAGAAGTTCATTACAAATTTTCTGGGTTGGGTTACTTCGAAAGTATTTTGCTACTTTGTTGTGTATGAAAATGATAGTCAGTGTAACTAACAGTGTCGGCTAAAACTAAAGCAACATTTGTATGCATATTAAGAAAAACTGCACATGATTCGACTATTTTGAAACGCTAGTTGCAAACCGATTGCCAATGCAACATTTTCTAACTGCTTTGCAGTTTTATGATCATTGTTGGTACACGAAAGCAACTGGATTCTAAACCATACACTAGTAAAGTCTCTACACCGGAAAAGTTCAAAACACGATTTCAGTTGACCAGTTCAAAACTAGGTTTAAGCTTATTTGCTATTAATCGAATCTTTTGCGCCTCTTCAGTAGAATAAAGGTGGAAGATTGCAAAATGGTTACATGTGGTGCAGGTGTGGACAGTTCCAAATTAATCAACTTTTGTGCGGAAAATTTTAATATATTATTCATGACAGGGTTGCTTCCACTTCTCAGGTTGTCTATAAGATTTGCAACAGTAAAATCTGGAATAAAGTTTGACTTGGTCGAAGAGATTGGCCTTATTTCGTGAGTGATCGTAAATTTCGAGTCTCATATTTACCGGCAATTCTTCGTCAACTGATGGTTAAACCCTAAAGCGTTTAACCGCTGTTGCCTCTAGGCCACCTTTACACGGTCAGTCATTTGCCATCAATATGTACAATCTGTAATATACAGATATACTCGACAATTTGCAGTACCGCCAAAAAAGGGAAAAATATTAAGACAGTAATATGATAATGTGCACCTACATACATATATTTAAAAGCAAATAATAACTAACAACAACCTTTTACTTCCTTTCTTGGCAGTGCAATTTCCAATGGGGTTTGATTTTTGGTATATATATATATATATATATATCAGCATTCGTCTTTTTATTATTTCTTATGCATAATGTTTATATTTCTTATAACATTACGGCAGCAATTAGTATAGCACTTATTGTAAACAACAATTATTTAAAAATTATTTAGAAACATAATGTTTTAATAAACAAACAATTTGCCAAAGCAAAAATTTTTTATGATAGATATCAGCTGTTTTCAATTTCACGAAAAGTGACTTCGGAATACATTCGGAGTTACCAAAACGGTCGAAATGTCGAACACTGAAATTAAATTTACTCGTTTTGCAATTTCGATGTCGGTTTAATTTCAATCGATTTTTGTAACCTAGCTGTAAAACTAGCAGGCAGAGTTACAAAGTAAACACCTTGCAGAGCTACTATAATATCTTCAGAGTACTGTTCTAAGAGGTATATAAAACAAACCAATACTTTTTAATACTTTGGATGTGCAAGTAGAATTTTAAAAGTGTTTTAGTTGCGACGTAAAAATTGTTTTGGAGGACTTCAAATCAAAAATTTTCTTTCCCGATGATGTAAGGACCCCAAATAAGATCACAACTTTACCAGTACACCATTGCACTTACAGATCCACTTATAGGGGTGCCAGTCAAATCTTAATAAGAATTTCTCTATAAGACTGATTGACTTCCAATTTCTACATTTCATGGCATTCGATGGATCAACCGACCATCAACCAGATTGATCCCATATCGATATTGACATTCAAACACATTTTGGAGGGAGGAACTTACCAAAAAATACGAAAGAACCAAACTAACACTGTCCAGTGTCTATCCCGGAGAAGAAAAATGAAAAAGAGCTTGGAAGCTTTGAGCCCAAAATAATTCCACTCATTTACGATACAGAATGTTGTACGTGTTGCAAAGAAGGTGGCAAAGAAGAACTGATCGGTTGTAATATAGCCAGAAGGATGCGTATTCAACGACTCCGCTGATTGGGTCACTTAAAACCCAATGGGCAATGGACAATGAGCACCAATGAAGCAAAAGAGCTCAAGAAACTTGTGAGAGAACTGAGGAGATTTGGACTGGTTGGACACTTGTTTGGACACAGTTAAAAAAAGCAAATACGTTTATGAGTTTTCGAAAGAATTCTATTAGGTATAATGAATCTCTTAAGTAAAGTATTGAATATACGCGATAAAACCATCGAAAATGTGCCCCTGGGGGAAAAAAATAAAAAGAAATTACCTACGTTTCATTTCTTTGGCTGGTACGCGTGGTAAAATTTTGTTACTGAGTTTAAGTCACCCCAAAGTATTAAATTCATTGCGGTGACACTTAATGTTCAAAGTTTTTGGACTTCTTGTATTGCTCCTTACGGAAAATATGACAATATCGTTTTTAACTTCTGATGGGCATTTCGTGTTGATAATTTACCTAACCACAAAATATCCCTCTTATTTTTTTTTTATTGATACATAACTTTAAGACTCCACTGTACTCCAATAGTTCGTCTGATTGTGTATAATTATTGTGCATCCAAAGAAATGCACTTCAAAAGTGGACGGACAAAAATAAAAAAAAAAACGCAAAATAAAATGTAATTCAAAGCGAATAGGTATGTACAAAGTTGCGGATTGAAGTGTGTCCTACTGTGTTCTCCTAAGGGTGGTCGTTCAGTAATATAATACTTTACCTTATTGCCAATGCCTGTCTTCTGCCTGTCAACCCTTTTGCCTATCTTTTGTTCCTTTTTTTCTCCATTCATAGTTGTTTACCTCTACACTATGGAATATTGGAGCAAGGATTAAGGTCAGAAATAAGTATCTATAGGTAGTATTTATTTGAACGTTCTAGTTTCTTTTTTTGTTTTTACATTTTTACATTTTTTTTTTTGTATTTGAGTGTGGTTAACTCTTACTTTAGTTGTGGTCGTTTTGTTGTTTCATTTTGCCGCAGAGCGTCAGTTTTATCATTATATGTGCCCCTGTCTGTCTGTCTGCATAATGTGTTTATGCCAAAAGAATATATTGATTTCAAAAATGACATCTATGAAGTTTTCTTATGAAAAACTATATATTAAATGTGAATTCTATTTAAAAATCGTTTTGCTTATTACTGGAACACTTGAAAAGAAATCAAAGAAAGAAATAAAAAAAAAATATCAAGACTTTTATGTAAACTTTGCACATATTTGCTTGTTTTTAAATTCAATGTTTCGAGTGGGTGGAGATTTGGAAAGCAAATACAACCAACAAAGATTTATTTCGAAATTGCAGTTGCCAAGAAAAATGTGTAATAAATGGCTGCGAAAATTTGTGTGAAGGATTTTTACAAGCAATCTCTACATACATATTGGCATCGTTAGCATTTTAAAGAAAAAAAAATATGAAAAAATGAATAAAAATATTCTCATTTTTTTATTTGAAGCCTCTTGGTTGGACACTTCAACGAGCTCTGGTTTATTGGGGCAAGTGATTCAATGAACTGGTCGATTCAAGTGATTTTTATTTGCTGATTTTAAAATATGTATAATGATGGATTTATTGATTTTTATAGAAGGGAGTGATATGAATTGTCGACGCACAGTAAACATTTTGGCATTGAGAGAGAAGGAAAATGTTTTTAAGAAACATATGAGTTTCCTCAAATATATAAATGATTATTTTTATTATATCAACATTAATAACGTTTAAATATTATTGAGAATAATTTAATATCACGTCACAATACAGTTTTCAAACTTAAAACGTCATATTTAGGGTTCAGTTCCGTGCATAGTGACTTCTAGATTCGATTTAGATCATCCGCGAAATGTGTCACCCAATTGGAGGATGCTTTGACTATTGAAAATGGCGGCAACCGTCTGTTTTTGACATTTGTGATTCAAACAGTAGAATAAACGTCGAAAAGTAATGGGACGCATTATAATGCTCAAGATCGCGGAATACGTGTAGAAAAGTTTTCTATGCAAACTGATCGAAGACACTGTAAAAACACGCAACAGAAGAGATGTTGGAAAGTCACCTAGTAGGTACTTATTCGGGCGAGAATGTCACAACTTCGTTTCACAAAGCGCAGAAAGTCCATCAAATTTTACCTGCAGGCAATTGATCGAACCCAACATATACTCACGCTTTTTCGAACCTAAATGACACAATAGACGATTTCCAGTCAACATAATAAGCGACGATAAACAAATTTGTAAACAAACACAAATTTTTCTTATGCGACTAAGTGAATCCACTTTTCTATCACGAATAACAAATACAAATTTCTCGCTAAGAAAGATAGTGTTTTAAGGTCGCCTTATGCACCAATGGTTGACTGGAACCAACTTTGCCGGGACCCTCGAACTTTTCCTTTTGTGAATAGACGTTGTGGAAATGTGACGGTATGTACCGCTGTTTGTGAATTTTATATTGTAGAAGTATAGCACTTTTGCATTAAAAAACACGAAGTGACGTTTGAAGATCGTTTGTAGCCAATATGAAAGGAGTTTTCTAAGTCAATGTTCTGTAAACTTTTTTTCAGTTGATTCAAGTTTCATTTTGGTAATTTGCACTGACCACCAAGATGGTCTGGTGTAAACGAATCAAACTTCTTTCTTTTACCAGATGTATAAGTAACATTTACAGACTTAAACTATTTTAAAGTTTATACAACAATATTTGATATAACAATCTGGTTGTTTTTCTGAAAATATTAATCTTTTGTAATACAAAATCGAATGAACTTGTACACATACCTTTAGAATACTGCGGTCATAACGAATGCAAATGCATCGTGTAAACATCATGTTGCCATGTAGACATAGTAGTCTAAGTCGTTCTTGAATTAGTCGGAAGTTTTGTTTTTTATTGACATAATGTTGTCGTTTATTTTTACTAAATAAATCATTGTACTCCAAATTCGATATAATTTAGTTGCACTACCATACACAGCTTTAACAAGTATTTTATGTGCGGGTATTTCACTCATACGTAGGTATAATACTAATGTGTATCTATATTCCAAAAAAGGGTGGATGCCATTATAGATCAAATAAATAAATCGCAATGATATCAAACACTTTCCATTTAACTTAAATGAACTTTTTAAATTCAAGGTGAAAGCACGAATAGTTGCACTAATCATTGAAGCAAAAATTATTGCTTGAATGCCACTGAATGAGCACAAGCACTCAAATCAAGTATATACACAAATCATATATACATAGTTGTTTGCATGTTATTTTCCTATATTGACACCACATTAAAACTTATTCTATATGGTGCCTGGATACCTGTAGTGTGAAATACAAAATGAATTTATACAGGGTGGTCCAAAGAATATCACCATATTGAAAGATATTTTGACATACTAATTTGCAAATGGCGGCAACATTTAGTTTTGTGAAATAAATCGATGCAGAATACAATTTGAAAAGACATGAAACATATTTTCTAATTAAACGATTACGTAAATAAAATAAAATATGCCTTTTGGGCGAAAATCCATAACATTACTCAATCACTTTATGGGGCACCATTTATGACGGAGACAACATTAAAGACATTGCTGTGATTGATGAGCGATCATTAACGAATTAGGATTGAAAGATATGGGGTTTTAAATGGACTTCGCAAACCCACACATAGGTCGAGGTCATGAGACAATGACATTTTGCGTTGTCGTGTCACCTTATTTGATGCACTGCCCATAAGATCGTAAACATAGCTCCAGACTTTTTGTGTTTTTTTAAGTCAGGGATGTATTATAGATCAAGCCACAGAAACTCCGGATATTGTGTTATAGCGACAGTTTAAACGAGACATAACTGCCGTTAAATGTAGGAGGGAGTCCTCAGGAGATTTTTTCACCAAAATGAATTAACAATAAGGTTCAAAGACAACATCTTTCCCAGGCAAAACTTTCCTTAAATCTTATTACGAAAAGTCTCCGACATTACATTCAAAGAATTAAGTAAGGCGGTTAAAACTCCGTAAAAGGAAAGCGATTGGATCTCTAAATACTCGAAAAAAATATGGAAGACATTGTATTTAGATGGCGCATTACCGTTCGATCAAACTGATGATCATTATGGTAGTCACGATAAAGATGTACAACGAGGAATTCCGAATTTTAATTTGCAGATGATCAAGAATATATAGAAGAAACACAAAAGAAATTCCCCGCAGAAGTCAACTTACAATTCCCAATCTTTTTCAGCATCTACATGAAGATATTGTGATGGCTCAGAAAGTGAATTGGTCACTTTGCTGACAATATGAGAAGTGAAGATCCAACGATCGTTTGATGTAATGGATAGACGTTTTCATCAGCCAAATGTTTTTCATTGTATTCCTTGCATATCCCGATTGTGACAAGGTTTTTTTCCAATACTTTCATGGTAATTCAGACAATTAGGGCAATAATTCGACCAAAACTTGAAGATTCTTAAGACATTTTTTACCAAAATCAATCTCTTATAATTTTTAAGTAGGTACGCTCATATCGACAATTATTTCGAACACAATCAGCAAGTTTTGCTTAAAAATAACCAACGACAAAATCAATTTATTAATTTTTACGACAGCAATTGATAAACGAACGTAAAATGAACAAACTTTAAAGTGCAAAACAGATTAGGCCAGCACCAGTGACAGCGGCCGCTATATTATTTTAGAACTAATGTACATATTATATTTCAATTGATTAACATAGATTAGACTGCTTACAATTTTACCACTACACTATGACGTTCAGTGACACCAAACTGCAAAAAAAAAATTGTTTATAAAATTGATTACAAAATGTCAAACAGGTAAAATGGCGGTGCTGGTGATATAAATACATATTTTCTGACCCGCTAGCTGTCCTGTTGACGATACTCTGCCTATAAGTATAATCTGTTCCGTGCATAAACTTAAAAATTTTGAAGTTTTCTTTATTGAGACTTTGATGCTAATAACAATTGAATTATAAAAATAATTAATAAATAGAAATTTCGCGGCTATAATGTATGGCCTGCACTTAGTTTAACTTTAATGTTTGCCTCGTGGCTGACATTAATTTGATTTTATGTTAATCTGCTTTTGCTCTTACATCGCTTTTTTTACATTAATTTGTGACGTTTTGCCACTTTCGGAACTATATACAAATATTACTTACCTAACTTAAAACTAAAATATGCATTATACAATAGTGATTACACTTGTTTGTTTCGTTTTTTTTATTGATTTCTTGTAAGAGCGAAATTGCTTTGGAAAAGAAATTTAATAATAATAAAATAATACTGACAAAACTTAAAATATACAGCCTCGGATGACAGTTCGTTTTGACGTTTTTTAATAAAACAGGGATGTTATATCCAAAACACGAATTAGATGTCACCCATACAACTCATTTACTTGATAATTAACACGCAAAAAAAATGATTTTCCAAATTTATTTCAAATTTCACTTTTTAAAAGATTTGTCTGTATATCTTTTGTTTTCATTATCTTAGTCTCATGTGTTTAAACAAGTTCGTGCCGCTCTCAGTCATGCAAATTAATTTTTGTTCATATAAAACGAATAATTGCATTCCAATGCATATTTCAGTATTAAAAGAGTAAAAAAAAATGCACAATTTTGAAGTGCAGATGATGATGCGGCACACGTCTCACAAATGAAATGAAATGCAAATAATAAAAAAACACATAGATACGTTCTAGTCAGTGTATATTATGAATGTGTATACATTAACATTTAAATGTGCGAACATTAAAATTCCTTTGCAGAAAAAAAAATATACATACAAATATATGACGTAGAGATATGTAAATATCTACATTTTGCGTATTAAAAAATAAATTGTACAATTGTACATACATACTAACAACAACAACAAAAATTCTATTTGAAACCTACATCCAGAGATTTCTTAAAGTACATATTGTATAGATACAAGTAAAAAGATACAAGTTGTTCTCTATCGCTCACAAAGGATAGAGATAGACAACCAAATTGTCACATAAATTTGCAAAGGAGCAAGACTTTTGATCCTTTGTGTTCCTTTAGGGGGGGGGGGGGGGTTTGGAAGCCTTGAAAATTAACAGAATATACATGTAAATGCGTGTTATTATGTATTTATAAAAAAAAAGACTTTAAAAATGGATTTAGTCAAGTTTTACACTAAAAAATGGATACATTAAAATTGTGACATTTATGTATTTAAAAAAAAAGTCAAATCTAGAACGTGACATTGAATTTTCATTCATAACCAACTAGATGTCGCTATTTATTTATTTTCAAATTTTAGAATTAAAAATAATTATTTTTGTGAACTAACTCATAAATTCTCAAAACAAACAATATAAACAAAATACATATTTGTTTTTTTTTTCTTTGCAAAGCTATAGAACATGTCTACAACCCTTGTTCACCCTTTAACCCTCCACGATAATATGGTGGTGGGAAAAAAATATGCGCAACAGCAAAGCATTTTCTTCTGTTTTACTATTTCTACATTTTGTATTGTTTATGCCATTTTATGAAATCTTTTGAATAAGAGATACAAGAATCAATGAGAAACAATAATTAATGAGAATCAATGAGAAACAATACTACGTTCGGATTTTCAAATAAATAATTATAATTTTATTCTCATTCATAAAGAATACATCAAATGACACAACGTCCGATTTGAAAATTCCAAATTTGGTTACTGGTTTGGGAACACTGATTTGGAATGGACAAGCAATTGAATATTGTTTAAAAACTTTCAACCATAGAAGTTGAATTGCGGGAGGTGGGAGGATGGTTCGTTTAAAAAGGGGAAGGAAACTCATATAAGGTGTGTGCGCTTGTGTGTGGGTAGTTGGATTATTAGTCTGGTTTTTATGTTTTTTTTTTTTTCTATCTTTATAAAGCTCACCTTCTTTGCTTCTTTCAAAAATAAAATTCGATTTTCAGATTTCTTCGTTCGCAGTTTTAGATATAATTTTTTTTACTTTAAACTTTTAGAAATAAATGAATGCAAAAAAAAAAAACACAGAACAAAAATAGGGCAACACTTAATAAAAAAAAATTAAATTTACTTAAAATACAATTTATGTATTTTTTGTTGAAAGTTTTCACCTTCGCACGGACGGATTTAAATTATATGCAGAGATTCTTTAGTCGATTTCAGTAGAGAATATTTTATTCATGGGTACATTATTTTTCTATATAAATCTTATTTTATTTTGGTTTTACTTTTGATTTTTGGCAAATACACACAAATATTTTCAAAGTGATTCACACGAATTTTTGAGCACTTTTTTAATTTTTTTTTTAGACACAGTATGGGAGATTTCTTTTTTATTTAGAGAAGAAAAATAAAAAAAACTATACATATATATGCAAGTACAGTGTACACCGTCAGCAGCAGCGGTGAGACATTTAATAAAAAGTCAAGTTTGGTTGGAATATTATTTTAGCGAAACATCAGCAACCCTATTTTGAAGAGCATGTTTTACGAGGGGGATGAACATTTGGAATGAAATTGAGAGTCGAATGGAATATTATGGAAGAAAATGCGTTTTGAAGGGTTGATTTTTGCTCTCTCTGTAGTCTGTCTGTACATATATAATAACTGTTGTTGTCATATTGTTAATGTAGGGAAAAAGAGACAACCACAATAGATACATGAAATAAATATGCGCACTCATTCAAGAGCAAATTAAATATTTTCTCACGAGATTTCGTATATTGCACGTTTCACCCACTTTAATTTAGCCGATAGTCAAGGATGCATAAGAATTTTCCAGGATATTTGTTCATATAGTTTCATTTTATATTTCAATGTTTCAATTCCAATTATTTTTTTTTGCAGAATGGAAAATTATGTTTCATCGTTAAGAGGTTCAGATATTGGGTTGTTTTGAATTGTATGCTTATTTCGTTAAGAAGTTTAAAATTGAATGATACTACGAAAGTTTACGAGGACTAGGAACAAACTACAGTGGGACATGATAAAGTGTAATTCAATTTGTAGTTCAGGTTTGACAAACCTATTTGAATAAATCAACTCTTAAAAATGAAGATTAAATATATTCAAAGGATTATCGCTGTTGATAAAAAAAGCTAAATATTGCGGAGAAATATATTGGAGAAATTTGCTATAATTCTCCAATATATTTCTCCACAATATTTAGCTGTGATGTGGACACTCAGGTTCACTATCACTTCAAAGCGAAACAATGAATATTGAAAAATCGTTCAAAAATATATTGATAACAACAAGAAAAGATTACTATCTGAAAAACTTAAGCTCAATCCGTATTGGATGTAAACGTTCCACAAAACAAGTGAGAACATTTTTTGAGAACATTATTGAAGAAAACCTACATTTTGAATAAATAAAATTTGGTAAAAAAAAGCTGAGGAAATAAGATTTTATATTGTTCAGCTAAAAACTTTAAACGCTTGTGTTAAATGTTTAACTTAAATGTCATTGCTAATAAAAATGAGTTATTAAGTAAAAAAATTGTTAACACCGAATATCCGTTATGTGATTTTTTAGCGAAAAACCTGAAATACAGTGATAATAAGAACAGCATTTATCGTTCAATAGATTTTATCAAAATCATTGAAACCATTTTCGAGAAAAATGGCAAAAACTAACTATCAAACCTTAGCGTTTAATTCGATTTTTGGTTTGTGAAAAAATTAAAACAAACGTCAAACACTTTTGATAATGATAAATATTTTATTAGTATCACAGTCAAATCGTTCTGTGAAGTGAAGTAAAAAAGCGCTGAAAAAAAGGCGAATTAAAATTTAATAGATCGTATTTGATTTTCGTTTTATAACGATACATTAGATCGAGTATATTTGATTCAATTATGTTTGTTCTTAATTTATGTTTTCCTCAATTTTTGATTTTAAAACTTTCTTATTCGAAGATCTTTGAATCTGTTTAAATCAAAGTGTTTTTTTCTAATTGAACGTTGTTTTTTGTCTGGGTGTTTTAATTTTAGTACTTTGTAGTGCACATGAAATGAAAAGTCTCTGTGAAAAGTGAAAAATGATAAATTTTGTATCACTTCACAGTTTTACAGATCGGTAACTGACCCCCTGGTTAGTCAAAATCTACACTTTTAGTCTGCGAAAGGTGATCATCAGACTGAAAGCTAAAAATGAAAAAAACAATCAGTCAAATATTGTGATTGTCACCTTCACATGAAATTGACGTTTCATTTTTATATCTGTGACAATGTGACTATATTTAACATACGCATATACGAAATATATTAAAATTTTAAGTACTTTTTTTCAATTTTAATCATCAAATCAACAAAAATTTTATTTCTTTTATATACCACACTATAGTTTACTACAATTGAAAAAAAAATTGTTCAGTTTCTTTAAGAATATGAGATACACATGTGCTGTGCGATCTGAACCGCTCCAACATATGTAAATTTGACAGCTGTGGGCATTTGACAGTCTAAAAAAAAATCAAGGGGAGAGTACGATAACTTTGGCGCCAAGAATTGATAACGGTTTTTTGTAGAACAGTTCAATACAAGCTTTTTTTACCATGGGAGGGGGGTCTATCTCCCTCCGTTTTGGCGGGAGGGGCAATTTTATAAAAACAGTGCTAAAAATTTAAAACAAATATTAAAAAATAACGGTAATACTTACAACTAAGTTTTATATCTTTTTTTAAAGCCAATTTTTTTAAAGCCAATTTTCTATTAGATGTTTTTTAAATCAAGTGAAACCTATGCATAGTCTTTGAAAAAACGGACTTTAAACTCAAAAATTGCGAAAAAAAAGGTAAAAAAAAACTTTGAAGTGTGATTTTTCAAAACTGTAAAATAAAATACTACTTTTTTTTTATAAAATTTGTTGCTTATATTAATTTTAAATCATAAACTGAAAACAAAATGATTTTATGTTTTATGGATCATGATTTTTGGAAAAAAGCAACTTTAGTCAAAAAAAAAGAAGAAAAAGTCAACTTTTAAATTCCAAGGAATTCATGAGGTAGTTAGGATTGGTAAAGTTGAAATGCGCAATAATTTGTAATCAAAATAATAACTAAGATATCTTTGCTCTTTAGTATACAAACATGACTACACGTATATGGAAACGTTTAAATGCGGTACGGGTGGTCAAAACTAGCACTAAGCTATCTTTGCTCTTTAATACAAACTTGGCTACCGCAGCGCCACACGTATAGCCACCAATATCCTATTAATGAATCTTATTTTTCACATCTGGGAAAAAAGTACTGATATCTTATACAAAAATGTTAAAAACTAGAAAATAGTTAAAAAATATTCTTATCATTCTTTCTATCAAATTTACACTCTCCAACCACTAATTTAAACTTCACTAAAATTGACCAATATATACCTTGCGGACACATCCGTTAAAATTATTTAAAATAGCAATAATTTGCATTTGCACTTTTTGTTCCTTACATACAATATATTATTTAAGCCAACAATTGAGGTCAACAAATGAGAAATGGCAACAAAATAAACAAGACTAGGTAGAGTTTGATGTTTTATTTAAAAATACATTTGATTTTGACAAGAAAATTTAGTTCCTGCATTATCTCTGCCAAGGATACCAACTTTAAGATCGCAATTGAAACTGAAAGTGGGTATACAAGTAAATATATCGTTTTATTGCTATTTTCCATTACTTTGCTAGCTTTAAATAACAAATAAAATTCAGCTGGTGTTTCTATAAAAGTGTACCTTGTTTTTAATATCCACAAACTGCAAATTTCTGTTGGTTTTTTACTGTTTTTTTTAATTATTTCACTGAAAACTTTTTGGAAACCAAAAAAAGATAAAATCTTATAAATGAATAACAGATAATAACACAATGGAAACAAATTAGAACCGTTTCCTTCGCACAAAAACTTATATCTGTTTCGAAAAACCCTTTTTTACTTTGAAAAAAAAGGGACAAAAATAAATAACAACCGTTTTCGAATCGTTCCTTTCACTAAGCGATTTTCCAAGTAAACTTCAAGTAAAATATTTTAAAACTAAAAAAACATTTTCGTTTATCCCGCTCACCCGTATAACACTCACTAAAAATTATAAATCTCGACGTAACTAAATTAAAACAATTCAAGGTTTTTTATTTAAACAATTTTTTTTTATTATTTTAATTGCACTTAACTTATTCACTTTAAATATACTAATCGTGTATGGGTATGTGGTGTATTTTAAATTCAGTGTAGGTTTCGACGTGACAACACACAACACAACACGAGAGGGAGGAATGAATTGAATGAACAAACGTCAGAATTCCGACGAATTACCGTCAGAAAATAAATGTCGTCGTCTCGTTATAGGGATGAGAGATGTTGATGTACTAAAAAAAAAAAAATCACGTCGAATTCATAGACAGAAAAAAAAGCAACAGAAAATTGCATCGAAGCGGAAAACGGAACGAGTATAGAATTTTATTTTCTTTGCTTCCCGCCCGACCCAAAGAGCAAATAAAATTAGAATCGGAATCGATTTGCGGAAATATCGACAGAGAGTTTGCGCGATGAAAGCGTTTATATTATTAATTAAAATAAAAGTAAGAAAACAACAAGACACATTTCATTCTTCAAACACCGCCTTTCGTAAAGTTTTCCGATTCGTTTTGTCAACTGCTTTTGTGTAAGTAAGTAGTCGGGGACTTGCAAAAGTTCTTGTGTAACTTATGTATAGAGATAGCTGACTATTTGTCAGATACAAAATGTATCTATACACACTGGGAATAGACGATAGACGGATGGATGGATATTGGATAGATAGTAAAGATAGGCAGTAAAGCGGCAGCCAGCATGCTTTGCTTGGTTTGTTGTAAGCACGTCTATTATGAAATTCACTGAACGATTGTCGATGATTATGATGATGACTATGATGACGCATACCTACCTGTTGTCTCGATATAATAGAACAAGCGGAAAAAATAAAAACGAAAGAGCAAAAACAAAAATATTGAATTCAAAGTTAGTAAAGCGTTTCCCCTGGTTTTATCATTACCTATTATTATTTTATTTTTTTATTTTTGCTTCCTTTCTTTTATTTGTATGGCGTGGGTGTTCTTGTTGGTTATATGTTGTCGTTGATGTTAATTTATAGTGGTAGATAGACACAGAGGCGTAGTTAAAGCTTTTTATTCTTGGAAAACTGTTTTCGTGATATTATTTATCGAGAAACGATGAAAATTGACTCTCGTTAACTTGCTTGAACAAGAATTTGACCAATAACTAAAACAAATAATCAAATGAAATTCAGATTTGAACATAGAATGTTCGACTTTAAACAGACTAGGTTCATGAAGCCGAGCAATTAATGCAGAACCTTGATAGACTTAATGCCGACGTAACATCAAGCCAAAAATGATTTGAACATATGATTTTTTGCATTGTCGACAAGAAAATATAGCTGAATAAAGTTCTGATATATAAAAATCAGGTATGTTTATAAACATTTGCCATGAGAGATACGTAATTTAAAATGAATCAAGCTTAAATCACGTAAAAATGACAATGTATGTTAAATCACATAAATAATTATCTGATTTAACTATAACAAGTGGATTTAGATAAATCAGTGGGAACATAAAACATTTCAAAATGAGTGTCAAAATCTTTAGGTCGACTGAACTGATTCTGTTTATAAAACCCAACCCAAGATGCAATAGTCCCGAAAACATTCAAAATGATTTAAACCAATAATTAATACTTTCTCGAAAAAATACTATCAATTTTTATTAAATTTCATGTAATTTAATTTTTACCGAAGTTAATGTCTTTTATATAAATCCTTTTTTTATTCCATACATTATACATTTGTTTTCAAAAGATTTTTTTGAAAAAAAAATATTTCAAAATATAAATGATTTATTTTTAATAAAAAAAATTGGTCAAATAAATTTTTCAGTCGTGAACACGAAAGGAATTTTCCCTAAGAGCAAGTTTGTGCGACCCAGTCGCGCCCTTTATTTTTTTTTTTTAATTGAAGAAACTTATCAACAGAGTTTAACTTCCGCTACCCAATTTAAAAAACAAATTCCGTTCTTTATCAGTACCAAACGATCCATACTTTGTGGCGTTGGGCGGGCGATAGCGCCCAAATCGATTTGGAAATATCGCCCAAAAAAATGCATCGCTTAAAAGCACCGCAGAGCTAGAACATTGCTTTTTGATTTCCTCTAAGGTTTTTAATTCTTAGTTGCCGTGATTTGATTGCTGAATTTTGTTTGACTTGAATAAAATATGTTCACGCGAAATGTTTTTGGGCGATGAATAACTAATTTTGTGCAAAACACTGATAGGACATAGCGCCCAAAAATTACAAAAACTATTTCCATACTATTTTGGGTAATTTGGGCGATATTAAATGTTGGGCGTTAAATAAATTATTTAGCCCGAGTTTTATTTTTATTTTTGGGCGTGAATATATATTTTTGGGCGATATTTTCAAATCAATTTGAGCGCTATTGCCTTGGGCGTTATTGCTTAACGCCATATTTTATACATATTATGTTGGCTACTCGAATCCCCAGACTTGACTCCACTGTCCACTTGACTTCTTATTTATTGGAAAGAGAAAGTTTACAAAACCAAACTTTAGAAGCGGACATGAACAATTTTTGCTAAAATGTGGCAAGAGCTTCTCAGCCTGGAGCACATTTAATTAATAATTTTGAAAAATAATGAACAACCAACTAAGTAAATTTGAATCATATTCTGAATAAAATAAAAAAAAATAATAATATAATAATTAATAAACGAAATGAAAAAATAAAACAATAACAAAATTATTGTTTTTAGTTTAGTGATGTATGAGTGAAAGTTTTTAACGAAAACAAAGCTTAGTGGCCTTTACATCGTTGAATGCGTTTCGCCCGAGCAGGTTTATTACACGGTGATATTACACGTGTAATATAACTACTCGGGCAAAACGCATTCAATAATTAACAAACTACAAAAAATAGATATTTAGTTTCTTTGTGTAACAAAATTGATAAGCCGTATGTACGGGGTACATAGTATTTACATACAGCAAAACAGAACTTTTTTATACGGAAATTCTAATAAAGAGCGAAATTGTCAATGAGTTGATAATTCTTATATTATGTCTGTTTAAGATGAACACAACGGATAAGATATTTTTCAGTCCTATTAGTTTCAAGAAATATAATTTGATTCTAAAGTTCAGTTTAGAAGACCTGACAAAATATTTTCTTTTCTCATGAATCTATCGTCTGCCTAATAAAAAAAAGTACTTCCACAAACAAAATATTAAACATCAATCCATGCTTATATGTCAATACACTTTTATATCAAAAGAATAAGATTATATCCATTCAACCGAGCATTCAACCAAACGATAAAAAAGCAATGTTCCGCTCATTGGACGGTCATAGAACCAAATTAGATCCGTTAGATACTTCTATTATATCTACCGAGACTCTTACATACTTATTTCTTCATTTCTTGCCTCACTGTCTCGTATTTCTCTGTCATAAAAATGAAAAAAAAAAATTACAAATTTAACAATCGTGCTCAAAGACATCATGAATTTTGATTTTCTACGTGCAACACGAGTACCGCATTTTACAGCGGCACTTTACCACACGCGCCATCATACCGCAAACAGCAGCAGATGCTTGAGCACGTGCTGTCCTGCCTATAACTTCTTTTCTCCGCCTTTTTCGAAACTTTTGATGAACAGATGAAGAGTTATTAAAACGAGTTAACAGGTATAGAGGGAAGAAAAAATATCTATCTTTCGCTTGTAGACATTAAGAAAACAGCAACTATATTTATTTATCATTGATCCAAATCTACATTTTAGAAGAAAGCAATGATGTTTTTACGAAACAAACCGACCTCTATCTCTCCGTTATTTCCGCAATCGACAACTACATAACGATTGTCTAATGTTTGTGACGACCGCAACGACGACGCGTGTAAAGTAAAATTACCGCGGCCCACAATCATCAACAAGCACACCCAGATTTGCTGCTGCAGTGCACACCACTGGAATTTGCATTAGAAATTAGAATCGGAATTAGAATACAACAGAAAAGAGTAGTTACACGTAACATTATGCACGCTTTGTTTGAACCATTCAATCAGAGCATAAAAGAAATTTTAAAAGCACGCAAATCAATGTTGCCAACATTTTATTTTAAAATTCCGTTGTGTAGTGATTAGTGATGATTACAAATCACTGTTGAATACAATTCAATATGAACCTTTGAATGCGGTGGAAAAATAATTTTCTATTGAAAGTTCTATGGAATCTCGAATCCATGGCAGAGCTGTAAAAGTATTGAATCATTTGTGACTGAATTGGCGTTAATTCAATTAATTTTGCAATCAATGAATCAAATCACTGAATTCAAAAAGACTTTGGACTTTAAGTTCGAACTCAATGATTGAAATCAATGAATTCGAAATGATTTCAGGATTCAGCGTGTTCAAATCCCATTCATTTTAAATTCTGTGTTAAATCACTGAATTAATTTTTCATTCAGTGACTGAAATCAATAAATTCAAAATGAATTTAGAATTTCGATTCCGACGGCGACCGACGTCTTAAATAATGAGGATATTTTCTCCTTTGCAACCTTTGAGTATTCGTGCATTTCAATTGCATTCTTTGTAATATTGAAAAATTAAAAAAAAAACTAATGTTAATGGTTCTACCCTAAGCCATCCAGCACTCTGCCTGTTTAGGTTTTTGGGGAAGACAGACATATCGGAGCTAACAGCCTGGCACAAAGCCTGGTGGGGGTATGGTCCAATTCCCTTGGCTGAGGTGCCAGGATCTCTTGTTTTCCTATGGAAGTTGGTAATAAAGGGATCATCTCCCAAGTAACATAATTCCATACCTTAAAACACCACAGTCATCAAAACGTTATTCCAACCTCCACAAAATGATAGGTCTCATGAGTTTATGGTATCAAAATGGCACACCAAGCGCTAATTGGGTTTTATTCTAGCAGAAAGCCTACCTACCTATCTAATGTTACAAAGAATGCAAGGAATGCAAACAAATGCAAAAAATGCAAATGAATGCATGAATTCTCAAATGATTTGATTCAATTGATTGTCGTAAAATGAATGGATGAAAAAATGATTTTAATCTTTCTGACTTCAAATAAATGGTGATTGCAACTTTTGAAATCGAAGTTCCAAAGTGAAGTTAATGAATACAATCTCTTAATTGAATTCAATTGGTGATGTTTAATGACTGCGTGGACTATCATTGATGTCGCAGTGATATCGTTGCCTTCCTGCGTTGAAATTCAAAACGGGTTGAGGTCTGCCGGGGTCAAAATTCTGCTTTTCAATTTTGTTTTCTTCATAATTTGCAAAATGTTGATAATCAGAGCGTACTCCTACTTAAGAGTTAAATAGGGATGTAGTTTACTATTTTTTGTACTTCAAAATGTTGCTAAAAAAAACACAACTACATATTTGATTATTTGCTGACCATAATTAATTTGTTGTTTTGTAAAAAAAAAAAAAGAATTGAATAAAAACAAAAAGAAGAATTTTCAGCTAGAATTAAAAAAGCAGAATTTAAAAAAAGTAGAATTTTGAAAAGCAGAATTTCGATCCGCTACCATTCAAAACTCTAGAATTAGACAGCCAGGAGATTAATAATTATGTTTTGGATGTCACAAAAATGTCACTTGACTGTTGCATTCCATCGGTCCTTTTCCATCGGTGCCACTGAAGAACATTATTTATTTTCTGTTGAAATTTGTAGCGAACTGACAAATTGGGGTTAGGTATAGTTCATACCCAATCAACACATACCACGACAGTTCATGCCAGGCACTATATACCGTACCAGTTAATACCAACAAACAGTTCATACCAAAAGGTAGATTTTCTATTAAACAGTACCTAGGTGGTCCGCTTCGCGGTTTCGAGGATTTTAACTCCCTTTCTGTAGTCAGTCTGCGCTCACGCAAATCAAATGATTTAAATAATCATTTGATTTGTAAGTGTTGCTTAAGAGCATTTTTGATACATTTCCAATGTAAGAGAAGAAGATCGAAGATTTGTTCAATAATTGATAACATTCCGTCTAGAATTAAAGAAAACTAATGATACACACATGCGAATTTAAACATGTAAACCTGTAAAAACATGTACCTGTACTGTATCTATAAATGATATTTAGTATTTCTTATTGGACTTTGACCAGCGCTACACATTTATACTATTTTATTTTAATTACATTCAACTGAAAGCATTAGGGTGCAATATTATTTTGTTTTCGCAGTTATAAGCACAAAATATAAAAAGTACGTGCGAATCAGTATAATGAATAATATTGACTATGTTCCAATGAGATGTTTTTAAAGTGTTTCCAAATCAAAATGCAATTAAAAAAAAAATGAAGATATCAAGTGTTAAGATATCAATTGAAAACTGTGTCACTATTGTCTAGATTATTGCAACTGCTTGACGCTTGTATGTGCTGTTGCTAATGTGTTTACATAACATTATATATTTTCTTTAATATCTACCGTATGTACGGGGTACATAGTATTTACATACAGCAAAACAGAACTTTTTTATACGGAAATTCTAATAAAGAGCGAAATTGTCAATGAGTTGATAATTCTTATATTATGTCTGTTTAAGATGAACACAACGGATAAGATATTTTTCAGTCCTATTAGTTTCAAGAAATATAATTTGATTCTAAAGTTCAGTTTAGAAGACCTGACAAAATATTTTCTTTTCTCATGAATCTATCGTCTGCCTAATAAAAAAAAGTACTTCCACAAACAAAATATTAAACATCAATCCATGCTTATATGTCAATACACTTTTATATCAAAAGAATAAGATTATATCCATTCAACCGAGCATTCAACCAAACGATTAAAAAGCAATGTTCCGCTCATTGGACGGTCATAGAACCAAATTAGATCCGTTAGATACTTCTATTATATCTACCGAGACTCTTACATACTTATTTCTTCATTTCTTGCCTCACTGTCTCGTATTTCTCTGTCATAAAAATGAAAAAAAAAAATTACAAATTTAACAATCGTGCTCAAAGACATCATGAATTTTGATTTTCTACGTGCAACACGAGTACCGCATTTTACAGCGGCACTTTACCACACGCGCCATTATACCGCAAACAGCAGCAGATGCTTGAGCACGTGCTGTCCTGCCTATAACTTCTTTTCTCCGCCTTTTTCGAAACTTTTGATGAACAGATGAAGAGTTATTAAAACGAGTTAACAGGTATAGAGGGAAGAAAAAATATCTATCTTTCGCTTGTAGACATTAAGAAAACAGCAACTATATTTATTTATCATTGATCCAAATCTACATTTTAGAAGAAAGCAATGATGTTTTTACGAAACAAACCGACCTCTATCTCTCCGTTATTTCCGCAATCGACAACTACATAACGATTGTCTAATGTTTGTGACGACCGCAACGACGACGCGTGTAAAGTAAAATTACCGCGGCCCACAATCATCAACAAGCACACCCAGATTTGCTGCTGCAGTGCACACCACTGGAATTTGCATTAGAAATTAGAATCGGAATTAGAATACAACAGAAAAGAGTAGTTACACGTAACATTATGCACGCTTTGTTTGAACCATTCAATCAGAGCATAAAAGAAATTTTAAAAGCACGCAAATCAATGTTGCCAACATTTTATTTTAAAATTCCGTTGTGTAGTGATTAGTGATGATTACAAATCACTGTTGAATACAATTCAATATGAACCTTTGAATGCGGTGGAAAAATAATTTTCTATTGAAAGTTCTATGGAATCTCGAATCCATGGCAGAGCTGTAAAAGTATTGAATCATTTGTGACTGAATTGGCGTTCATTCAATTAATTTTGCAATCAATGAATCAAATCACTGAATTCAAAAAGACTTTGGACTTTAAGTTCGAACTCAATGATTGAAATCAATGAATTCGAAATGATTTCAGGATTCAGCGTGTTCAAATCCATTCATTTTAAATTCTGTGTTAAATCACTGAATTAATTTTTCATTCAGTGACTGAAATCAATAAATTCAAAATGAATTTAAAATTTCGATTCCGACGGCGACCGACGTCTTAAATAATGAGGATATTTTCTCCTTTGCAACCTTTGAGTATTCGTGCATTCCAATTGCATTCTTTGTAATATTGAAAAATTAAAAAAAAAACTAATGTTAATGGTTCTACCCTAAGCCATCCAGCACTCTGCCTGTTTAGGTTTTTGGGGAAGACAGACATATCGGAGCTAACAGCCTGGCACAAAGCCTGGTGGGGGTATGGTCCAATTCCCTTGGCTGAGGTGCCAGGATCTCTTGTTTTCCTATGGAAGTTGGTAATAAAGGGATCATCTCCCAAGTAACATAATTCCATACCTTAAAACACCACAGTCATCAAAACGTTATTCCAACCTCCACAAAATGATAGGTCTCATGAGTTTATGGTATCAAAATGGCACACCAAGCGCTAATTGGGTTTTATTCTAGCAGAAAGCCTACCTACCTATCTAATGTTACAAAGAATGCAAGGAATGCAAACAAATGCAAAAAATGCAAATGAATGCATGAATTCTCAAATGATTTGATTCAATTGATTGTCGTAAAATGAATGGATGAAAAAATGATTTTAATCTTTCTGACTTCAAATAAATGGTGATTGCAACTTTTGAAATCGAAGTTCCAAAGTGAAGTTAATGAATACAATCTCTTAATTGAATTCAATTGGTGATGTTTAATGACTGCGTGGACTATCATTGATGTCGCAGTGATATCGTTGCCTTCCTGCGTTGAAATTCAAAACGGGTTGAGGTCTGCCGGGGTCAAAATTCTGCTTTTCAATTTTGTTTTCTTCATAATTTGCAAAATGTTGATAATCAGAGCGTACTCCTACTTAAGAGTTAAATAGGGATGTAGTTTACTATTTTTTGTACTTCAAAATGTTGCTAAAAAAAACACAACTACATATTTGATTATTTGCTGACCATAATTAATTTGTTGTTTTGTAAAAAAAAAAAGAATTGAATAAAAACAAAAAGAAGAATTTTCAGCTAGAATTAAAAAAAGCAGAATTTAAAAAAAGTAGAATTTTGAAAAGCAGAATTTCGATCCGCTACCATTCAAAACTCTAGAATTAGACAGCCAGGAGATTAATAATTATGTTTTGGATGTCACAAAAATGTCACTTGACTGTTGCATTCCATCGGTCCTTTTCCACCGGTGCCACTGAAGAACATTATTTATTTTCTGTTGAAATTTGTAGCGAACTGACAAATTGGGGTTAGGTATAGTTCATACCCAATCAACACATACCACGACAGTTCATGCCAGGCACTATATACCGTACCAGTTAATACCAACAAACAGTTCATACCAAAAGGTAGATTTTCTATTAAACAGTACCTAGGTGGTCCGCTTCGCGGTTTCGAGGATTTTAACTCCCTTTCTGTAGTCAGTCTGCGCTCACGCAAATCAAATGATTTAAATAATCATTTGATTTGTAAGTGTTGCTTAAGAGCATTTTTGATACATTTCCAATGTAAGAGAAGAAGATCGAAGATTTGTTCAATAATTGATAACATTCCGTCTAGAATTAAAGAAAACTAATGATACACACATGCGAATTTAAACATGTAAACCTGTAAAAACATGTACCTGTACTGTATCTATAAATGATATTTAGTATTTCTTATTGGACTTTGACCAGCGCTACACATTTATACTATTTTATTTTAATTACATTCAACTGAAAGCATTAGGGTGCAATATTATTTTGTTTTCGCAGTTATAAGCACAAAATATAAAAAGTACGTGCGAATCAGTATAATGAATAATATTGACTATGTTCCAATGAGATGTTTTTAAAGTGTTTCCAAATCAAAATGCAATTAAAAAAAAAATGAAGATATCAAGTGTTAAGATATCAATTGAAAACTGTGTCACTATTGTCTAGATTATTGCAACTGCTTGACGCTTGTATGTGCTGTTGCTAATGTGTTTACATAACATTATATATTTTCTTTAATATCTACCTTAACAAAAAAAAAATCAAATACCTAACATATCCCATCTCTTAACTCAATAAAATCTGTCAACATTCTCATTGACTTTTAATTGAAATTCGCACGTGTTTAATCGATTAGGTTACATCTTATTATCTCAACTAACCATTTTTGCTATTACATCATCGACGTTTATTGCTTTTTATAAGACATCAATATTGAGATACAAAAATATTAAAAATCAATATTATTGCCAATTTATCACTTTCTATACACAAAAAAAATACTTTGGTTGTATTTATTGAATAAAATTAATTAACTTGGTGGTAGGTTCGATATTAAAAAAAAAATACCTGGTAAAATTTTGTGTTTTTTGTAACAGACTTTTAATGTCAATGATCGCTTAATGATTTTTTTTTTTTTTGTGAACAAAAAGAAATTTAAATAATAAAATGGTAAAGATAAATGATGATCTCCTTGTGTCAACTATTTAAATATTTTGAAAAACTTTCTTTGAGAAATGTAAAGTAGAGTTGGTCTTTATTTTGTTTACATGGCATCTTTGTCAACAAACAACAAAAATATACTCTATTTATAATCTTCCGAGGTTCGAAAATTAAATCAGTGAAAGTTTTTTTTAATGAACTTATATTAAAATTGAGTCATGATATTATCGAAAGAACTATATTATGTATATTGCCTTTTGTTATGTAAATAGTGAAATTAAATATAAACGAAATATCAATGAAAATCTTAAACGCATAAATAACTCAAGTCTGATTAATCAATTAAGTATATTTTGTAATCTTTTGGAGACAAAGAAGAAAAAATAATTTTAGTTTTTTTTTATTAATTTTGTGACCCTCAGTGTGAAATGCGAATGACCTGTATTAATAAAAGATTTATATAAATTGAATATCAGAAAGAAATATCTAAAAAAATAAGAATTTTATAGCTGAAATAATTTTGCTACTCTTTTTAGAAACAAAAAATGGTGTTACTAGATATCCTACAAAAATTCTGATTTAGCTATAGAATAAACATTAACCTGTGTTGGAAATAAATTAGTTCAAAATGATTGGTAGGAATTATAAAATAGATTAAAAACTAAAAATCATTCATCAAATTGGTCATGGCTGATACTCATTTCATAATTTTTGATATCAATATAAAAATCTTAATAGGCATTTTGATTGATTTGAAAAAAAGATTTCATCGTTTCTTTATTTTTAGTTTAGTTTTAGTAAAACGGCTAAATATCACATTCGAATTTTGTTTGCTTTCTTATGCTATAGTTGCAATTTAAGAAAAAGACAGTTTATGTTCCACATTGCACTTTTACGAGCTCTAACTATATGTTCTTGTTAAACAGTCATTGAGCTATTTTATATGTACTTTGTAAAATTTTATGTCATCAGTATCAGCATAATTAAAAACGGAAAAAATTTTTATGACCGAATTCAAATAATTTGTAATAAAGGCTGCAACGAAGCCACAATTTGCTTCGTTGCGGAACACTTCAATTTTAATAAAACTGATCCTTAGAAGACGAAAACGGAATTTGTGTCCCAACTTGTTAAGCCCTATATTACTAATTTAAAAACCAAAGAAAAATATAAAATTTATTTTTGAAAATAACTCATTTTTCATTATATTTTGAATTTTGAAAAATGCTCTCACGTTAAATTTCAAAAAGTAACTTATAAGATTAAATGAGGTTAGATTATATTTTCATTTGCATAAATTAACAATTTTTAGAATTAATATTATAAAAAGAGATATAATATATTTTGTGAGAAATGGCATTGCTATCCGCCTGATTTTTTTTTACTGTACAGTTTTAAAAAGTTAGAAAATATTGAAGGATAAACTTATAAGTTTACTGGCAAAACATAATAAGTATCTTATGATTTTTTTTATCTGATTTCATTTGATGTTGTATCGATATGAGCCTGCGTTTTAGATATATGCATACAGAGCTTCCCGAGTTATATCCATTTAGGATGTTTTTTGTTTCTTAGAAAGTTAATTAACGCTTTCCGAAATAAATAAGTCTTATAACTTTGTATACATGGCATATTACCAAAATTTGAATGTATCTTCCTTTGATTATGAATTGCATATTGTGCAAAGATTTAAGCCATCTGGATCTGACCACAGATGCCAACTCATTGTTGTAGGAGTTAATTAATACGGAGGAATGAATTTAGGGTTGGGGTCAAAACTCAGCTGGGGTTTAAATTCTTTTGTCAAAATTCTGCTTTTTAAAATTCTGCTCATCAAAATTCTGCAAATAACAAAGAAAAGAATAGGTTTGGAAAATGTTGAAAAGCGCACGCTAGGTTATAATCAGAGCGTAGTCGCTGAAAAAAAAATTGTGGTAAAGTACACTCGGGCGTATGTGCAACATTTTTTATCTTTCTACCTCGGCTTCGTCCAAGTTCGAAGAGTATTATGTTAACATACATTTTGATATAGGGCGTAATATTTTGCATTCCCGTAAAAATTAAATATCGTACAAATGTTCTATACAATCGCAATGGATAAGAAAGAGAAAAGATAACATACATGATAATAATTGAGAAGTGGGTGACTTAGACAACAACAACCTGTGGCCACCAACTATTTCATGGCCGCCACCGCAGATAATAATTGTTATTTCCTGCGATATGAAAATTGTGAATACATTTTATTAAGTGGATTGAAACGTTTTTGTTATTTGACATTAGCCGACCTTATCTTGATTAAATCTTAAAAACCTAATATCTTAGAACCTAAACTTATATATATGTACTAAACTCATAAAATAAAACTTAATGCTCAATATGTATATTATTAAGATAAAAAGAAAGTGTCTTTTTACTGTATTGTCTACACTACAGCAATATGTTGTTGATTTAATTTAATCTTACCAGTGTGTCCGAGAAATTACAAATCAACCCAATTTTCAAATTGCCCCAGATTCTGGAAAACACCCAAATATTTGTCAAATTTTCTAATAGGTGGATATAGAGAGGAAATATATATATATAGTTCCTACTTCATGGGAAGACGCAAGTGAGTAGTTACTGGGATATTTCGGAGCGAGCATTATTGATGTTGTGCTTATCGAGGGTATGACCAAGTATATCCTCTCATCAACAAACTATTGATAGGTATAACTTGAGGTAGTTATTAAATAAGTTTATCAAGTAACAATTTGACGTAATCATTTTGCATACCATCTTTAAACACAATAGCAATTGACGTCGTTTATCTTTAATATTCACATCAAGAACATAATTTTTATCTGATAAGTAAAACCCAAATTTGGACAACAATTCGATTTTGATGCGTTTTACGACTCTATTCAAAGAACTGTTGCTCATTATTATCGCACTGAAATTGTCTTTTCAATGAAAACGATTTATAGTGGCTTCGCTATTTTGGTTAGACAAGACCAAAATTAAGGTATAGAGAATTTTTTGAAGTTCACAAAAAAAAAAAGCTAATTCGTTAGGCACGTGAAATGAAAACTTTTTGTGGAACAACCACATATTCGACATTGTCAGAAATCCTGAAAAATATTGTAGTTTCATACGAGCGAAATGACGATGCATGGAAATTTTTTCTCCTATGACCGGCCGTTGTTTATAAGCCCTACTTAGGTTCAAAAGTAAAAAAAGATTCTTATATAACATTTGGAACATGGCAACTAGAGAAGAAATCTTTGAATTGCTAGAACACCGTCTAATTGTTACTTTATTTTATCGGGTATTTAATAAAGATTCCGAAGAAATAGCCAGTTGAATTTTTCAACGTTGCGCTGTAAGGAATACTTATCATTTAAACCCAGTGGCTTCGCTATTTTGGTTAGACAAGACCAAAATTAAGGTATAGAGAATTTTTTGAAGTTCACAAAAAAAAAAAGCTAATTCGTTAGGCACGTGAAATGAAAACTTTTTGTGGAACAACCACATATTCGACATTGTCAGAAATCCTGAAAAATATTGTAGTTTCATACGAGCGAAATGACGATGCATGGAAATTTTTTCTCCTATGACCGGCCGTTGTTTATAAGCCCTACTTAGGTTCAAAAGTAAAAAAAGATTCTTATATAACATTTGGAACATGGCAACTAGAGAAGAAATCTTTGAATTGCTAGAACACCGTCTAATTGTTACTTTATTTTATCGGGTATTTAATAAAGATTCCGAAGAAATAGCCAGTTGAATTCTTTAACGTTGCGCTGTAAGGAATACTTATCATTAAAACCCACAAATCAACTAAGGACGTTCTGTAAAGTACATAGAGATCATTTTCATAGCCACTCCAGACAGAATATGGAATGCTTTCCCGCCTCCAATTTCGAAAGGTCAAAAGAGATATAAATTTCTAGATGTAACCGAAATTTTTATTAGTTTATGCCTACGTATTTATATAGGTAATTGTTTTTTTCTGCTTCTTAACCTTAGCACTTACCTTTAATAATGTTAAAATCTTTTGCGAAAGATCATAATCAAAATTTGAATACTTGGATCCGCTCATATCATAAATAAATACTAGACCGGCTTTTTGCGTTTCGGTATTTTGTAACGCTACGTCTAATTGATAGACGATTCCCTGTAATGTTGTTGTATGTGTCACACACAAAGGACTATGTTTATTAGCAGTAAATAATGCAATTGCAGCTCCACTTGAATCTCTCGCAGACTAAAAATAAGAAAAGAACAATAAAATGATTAAATATTAACAAAAACCAAATTAAAATTATTTCCACTAACCAAAATTGTAAATTTTCCCGTTTCTAGTTCTGATCTTAATGGTTCCACATCCGGATCAATATTATACAGGCACTCTTTCAGTCTGATTTGCTCGTGTTGTTCATACAGCGATACAGCACGTGGTACATCAAATTTTCTAGCGTATAAAAATTTTATTGCGGTGGTATGTGATACATTCTTCCGAACTGAACATGATCCAATTTGATTAACGAGATCAATGAATTGTTTTACAGCCTATAATTGAAAAAAAAAAGAAAAATCTTAATAGAAACATTTATGGATTAGCAAGAAATAAAACGTGTGAAAATTTCAAATAATAAAATTCAGGCTGGCAATTCAAGACAAAATCACTACTTTGAGCAAATATCAGCACAGCAGCAGGGGGAGGCATGAGTTTGGCTAATATTAAGTGAATTGATGATGGGAGGGAATCAAGTCGAATTACAAGCCAAATGTTTTTGTTGACAGAGAGATATGACAATGATACATAATTAAACCGCGTGCGAATTTATATTGTCATGCAGGAACAGTGGAAGCCAAAAATATGTAGACGTTTTCACTTAACTTTTTCCAATTTATTTAATAACGAAAAACCAATCGAAAACCAAGGAATTTTCAACTTAAGTTGGTTTTGCGAATTTAATTACAACACTAGAAAAGTAAATCTATGAAATGTCAAAACAAAGAGGTCCCCATTTCACTTCAAAGTCTGACCGATCATATTATGCATAAAAATATTATTATAAGAAAGCAATTTAAACATTTTTAATGAATAAAATTATAAAAAGAAACAAAATTAAATTCACTTAATTTAACTTCTTTGCTTTTTGACACATTAAATAAAATGTTTCTTCATATAACACGCGTTGTGTTCTTAATATTGAATTTGTGCGTATTAAATATTTTGACAGCTATTTCGGTTGTCGCTATTGTGTTCAAGCAGTAAAAATCGGGACCAAATTAGCTTAAATCATTCTGATTTTAAAAGCAAGATACCAGATAAAGCTGTAAAAGAATTAAAACAATTGTGAATGCATTCACGTGAAGTGTGTATTCAATTCAATCACTGAATTAAAAATGCCTTCGGACTTTAAGTTTTCTCTTTGCCCATTCAATTTGAATTCAGTGATTTTAAATCATTGAATTCAAAATGATTTTAGAATTTAGCATGTTCAAATGCCATTCATTTTGAATTAAGTGACTTAAATCAGTGAATTATTTAGCATTTACTGACTTAAATCACTGAATTCAAAAGAATTTAGAATTCAAAGTGTTTTATTCCCATTCAATAAAATCCATCAATTTAAATAGTCTCCAGGATTAAGAAATGTTTAGTTGCCATTCTCTTTAGAATGAAAAATAAAAAAGTACAATCGCATTGGAAAAGATTCAATTTTATAAAAAAAAAAAATTAAAAATTGAGAGACTGAATTCAAACTAGATGCAAATTTGCCAATTCAACTGGTTTTTTTTAACTATGTGCCTGCAAGGCATATTGCCTTTTAAATGCAACAGTTGCAGTCAGCATTTAAATGAATGCAATCACCTAATGATTAAACTCTTTAACAACTCTGTACCTGAATATATAGAATCTTCGGGCTTATTGAGAAATCCCACAACATGTGCCCTAAATTAAATAAAAATCGTCTTTAGATACTTCAACAAAAATTATTGCAATCTTTCTGATGTGAAATGAATTATGATTGCTATTTTTAAAGTCATTAAGGATTCCACTCACAAAAGATTGCATTCATTTACAACCCTGATATTTTCATATTTCTTTTTGTTTATATAAAAAATTGTTTAATAGGGTATAATAGCTTTTACTATTTTAAAAGTTAGCCGTTTTTAATGGGTAATTTATAGCCAATGCCAATTTCTTTAATATCCAATAATTTAAATCTCAGCGATTGATTTGTTATTTATCTGCCAATATTTTCAGGTAAAAAAAAGGTCTAATATTCCATAACATAACCTACTCCATCGTATGCATATTTTAAAGTCAGGTTAAAAACAAAACGAATAAATAAAAATAAAATTCACTGAAGAATTACATGTCATTTATGTCAATCAAACTCAATTAAGTTAATTTGATCAATGTCTTCTGAGAGCTTATAAAGATGGAATGACCAACATGATTGCACCTCTTCTTCGTTATGATTAAGTTGTGGTACGAGTGGTTCTTCAAAAACAAATTATGTGCTCTGATTCTTTAAATGATTAGGCCAATGCGATAAAGCAGTTCTACTCATGCACATTGATGGCATTAAACTAAATTATTGTGTGTATGTCGTTTTTTTTGTACAGCAAAACAAATACAAAATTATAATAAAAATAAATTTAAGTGAATAGAAAGAAACAAAGGACAAACAAAAATTTTGTCTGAGCTGAGAAAGTATCTGGAACATAACATAATAATCATTAATTAAATTAAAAAGTAAAGATAAATATCATACATACGTACACTTTTGAGGTTACCAGCGAAAACAAAGAGAAAGATTCTTCACTTTAATATTATTATGAGGTGTTCGTATTTTGTTGTTGCAAAATATAAAGATAGGAATGTAAAAAAATAAATAAGTAGTTAGAGTACAACTTTTGGCAAGAGTATCTGTCTAAAATTAAATTAATAAAAAATAAAGTGAGACAAGAGAAGAAGATGTAGATTAGAAGTTCAAAAGGGGTACATTATAGGGTGGTCTTTAGAAAATTTGTGCTGTCCAATAAATTACCTACAGCTTAACATAATTTGAATTAAAGATATAGGTACAGGTACATCCTTAAGTCCTAAACGATTTCCAATTGTAATATTGTTTAACTTTAATTTGAAATTGAGTGATAGTTAATATAATTAAAGTTGTTTATATCTTTTATAAAACCAAATCTCATTTTTGTTTCTCCGATGACTGCTATCACTACCTAATTGTAAATCAAAATTAAGTTCATCCATGCTTTCCGAAAAAAAAAAACTTTACGTTGAAAGTACGCACTAAATATTCCACACACAATAACGCTAAGTATGTTCATATTGAAAAACATTACGAAGTGCCAAAAACAAATAAGACAGATGTGATATGACATTTTACACTAAATTTTCTACAAAAGTGATATCGGTTCAAATACAAAGAGAAAGATCAGAGAGCAAAGCTTTCGATTCTCTACAATGACGGTTTGCACTGAATATTCCAGAGTTAAGTTTATCCATATACCTATGTCAAATTGTACAAAGTTCAGAGAGCATTTAATTAATTTGCAATGACAATTCTGTTTTGTATGCTTAAAATGAAAGAAAGTGACAAATCTTTATTTGATAAGGATATAGCTTAGAAATGTTTTGTCAGATGATGGCATCTTCATGTGACTACTATCATGTTTTCCGAAATAACGATATGCTTTTGCTGATTTTGGGAAACTATTGGATCTCTGAACAACCTGCGTAAGTCGCAAAAGGGCATCTATTGACGAACATCCTTCAAAGTCAATAATAATCTGCGACCAAACATATAACAGATTAAGGTTATTCCTCATAGACAACCATTGTTTTTGATGAGATGGAATTCTTTTTATTTCCATATCTCACAATAAGCAGACAATACCAAATTTGGTTAGACCACTTCTTCTAATACACATGACTTTACTCTTTTTAATCTAGAAAATTTTTCAAAATACTTGAAATTAAATATTTCTAAATACTATTTCATGTTTTTCACATAAACATTATACAAGTCACCTTACCATTGCCTAGTTCACGGAAGAATAATGTTGAATGTATTCGGTCTTTGCGTTTTATGTAATCAGGAGCTCAACATTCAACGTCGATTACTGATATTTAGTCGCTGTCTTCGATCCTACTCCCTGTCTAGACCACCTAAGTTTATTAACCTTAATTCATTGGAAGAGCGAAGAAAAATAACTAAATTTCCTTTTTTATTCCTATTTTAGACCAATTTTAAATTACTCTCCCAAATAAATCCAGCTGAACTTGAGCGATGATCTGGGTTATGTTGATTTCAGGATCATCGATCGGTTGCCATAGACTTGCTACTGTTTTCGGTTTTTCATTTATACTTTCACGTCGATTTTTTCGGCCAATCTGGAATTCCTTTGGTATTGGCTAATTGCTTACTGAACTGGTTGTCTCGTATTCAGCCACCAAACGTTGAAGAATCGACCTTGAAAAACCGTATATATTGTAAAATGGCGCCCAACGTTTACAATAAAGAATGCTCATTTTAATAGTAAAGTTTTATCATTTCAATCGTTTCACTTGCAGAGATATAATTTATTTGACTATCAGTGACTGAATAATAAACAACAGATTTAAAAGATACCACTAAAAAAGTCCACCAGGCACCACGGAGTAGCAACATCGACCCTTCTCTAATGAAAAAAAAAACACTTCATTTTGCTTCAATCGATAAACTTATCAATAGAAAACAGGACTGGGTATTACTTTTTTTATTACAAGGTGTTTTAGAGGCCAAAGTATATCATATCAACTTGCGCGACAAAAAAAAAAAACATTTAGAAAGATGCATAAAGATGCAGATCGAACAGACTAGGGCAGTTCTCACAGAGAATATCCGCTAAAAGTACGAAAACATATCGCGGGAAGTCTAAGACTCTTGACTTAAAAAAATAAATGTCAAAAACTTAAAAGTTTTAACTATAAAAACTTAATTAAAATAATGAAACTATGGGTGAGTATATCCTTGGACCACCCTGTATAATAATGTTGTCAATGTCGCCAACACACGCTATAACGAATTTTATAGCTTACACCTATAAAAATTCACCAAAACAACTTAAAACAAAACACAATAATTCATAAGAACACGCAAACAATTAAATAAATAAAAAAAAAACAAATTAAGCACAAATCACACAAATTACAATTAAACTCCATTACACGGAATTAAATAAAACTAAAACGAAATCACTTCTAAGAACCCAAACATTCTCTAGTAAAAGTCCCCCCCAAGGTGAAGCCAAACAGATTCTTACTAAAAAAAATTACTTCTTGAAATCATCACACATCATTGGTCTTTCTTGAGAAGAGAACATGAGAACATTTTAATTCTGGTGAATCCGGCCCTAGGTCATCAGCATTTGACACGCAATTTCCGGAATAAGAAAACGAGCTAATTCGGAATTTGGAAAAATGAGAACAATTCGATAATCTCCTTTCTTTGAGCTGAGGCTTTCTAAATGAAATACGTATTTGACGGATGTGAAAATTTACATATTTACTTACTAAATAAACTTGTAAAGTAACACTAATCCGGACACTAGACACCATGATTGAATAGAAATTTCTTTCACTTAAAAGATGCTTTAATCAAACAAACCAAAATCCCGTCCGAGCTTATTGACTGCCATAAATGAAATAACTCAAATAAATGTTCAGGTGTTTTTAAATTGAATACTCAGACAGTCCGATGTGACACGCCAGACAGTCGGTAATGATTCAACTTTTAAAGACTTTCAAAAGAAATTAAACAAATTGTGCTGCAAATACGGCGCGCGGAGTTTCGATGTTTAATCTGCACATAGTGCTGATTGCGTCTGATATTCGTGGGACTTACTTTGAGTCATACTTAAGGTGCGATATAATTAATAACTTATTCCAATTTGTATATGGGTTCCAATAGATATACTCAACCTTTGGATACCTGTTATTATTTGTTTATCTCGTGTTCGTGACATAGTATTCTACGTCATTGGAGCGGTTCATTTAATCATTTTCTATGTTTTGAAATATTATCTCATTAATGGAAGTCGAAAGTACACACCCACTTGTAAAAAAGGTCAGATAGTATGAGAGTCAATTCTAAGAATATATAAAATTGAATCTTGAAATATTTGTTTTTCTAAAGAAAGTCTTTACAAACTTATAAGAGCTTAAGAGCATCAAGTCATATTTATTTATTTATTTTGAAATATATACATATATGGTTATCTGGCACATAGCAACTGGAAAAAAGAATGTATGACATTTCTTTTATAAAAGAATAAAGAATCAGTTTCATGTACAGGGTGGTCCAAAATCATTTAAAAAAAATCAAATAGTGCAAAGAAATGAAACTCGGAAACGCATAATTCCGGCACGAGTTATGTGAGCGGTTGTACTGTCCTATTTTCAAAGCTTATCCACCAGTCACAATATATCAATTTGCAACATCGACAGTACCCGTGCATCTCAAATAGTCTTCGATCGTGATTGGCGCCCCATTTGGGGACTTCGAATTCTTCGATCTTCGTGAATCTTTAAGTAAATTCCCGGTGCCTAAGATTAGATAATTTTGTTTGTTTACATATCTGTTTAAATGAAACGAAAATGTGGCACGCATATAGCCTTGATTTTACAAACACTATATTATGATTGATCTCAAATGATTGACCGGTAATATCCATATAGGTTTTAAATCATAGGTCTTCTTAAAGTATTGGTTAATACCTCTGGGTATCACAATGGTTCAACATTGATATAGGTGTGACCGAACCAATATCAACCGTCAGCCCACTTGTCAAACCTAACCTAACCTTTGATTTCGATTCGAGTTTTCGTGGGAAAATTTGTTTCTTGACTCGCTTCTATTACCAAACGATTCGCATATGCACTTTTAATAAATGTATGTTGTGAACAAAAAAACACATTCATCTTCATCTTGTTCTATAACTACAGATAACCAGTTCCGATTTTTTTTCAGACAGACAATCAAATATTTATGGATCAAAATACTCTTTAATGACTTTATTTTTAGGTCGAATATTTGTTTGACACTTTCATTTGTTATCAACTTATTTTTAAGTTATATACTGCAGTGACCAAAAAACTATAAAATTCCATAAATATCTAAGTAAAGCTGACAGAGAAAATTAAAAGCGGGTCAAGAAAGTCCGAAAGGTTAATAATTATAACAGTGTCACAGAAACAACAACAAATCAACTAAAACAAAGGCGTTGCCGCACTGGGAAACTAAAAAAAAATACTTGGTATGAGAAGAGAAGGTTTTATAGTGACTTAGTTGACTTAGATTAATCGAAGAGAGTTAATTCGATGAGTTTTATGTTAATGAGACTTCCAGATATACAAATGATTGCTTAGAGATAAGAAGTGACCTAATTTGTCGGATGTGTTATTGTGTGACAAATGAATCACTGCACTGAAAGTAATCATTAGCATAGACAAAGTATGGATTTAATTCGCAGAGGAAATGAGATGTCATTTCTTTAGTTCCATTTTTTTGTTTTGTATGTACATACATAGGTACATAAACATAGGTGTGATGTTTGAAATTATCATTTCCGGGTTCAAACTATACCTACAGGATGCGGCGGCATTGCTACTATATATATAGAGGTATGTACGATTCACATGGGTGAATTAATTAAAGTCGCACGTATAGCAATTAATCGCTATAACTATGACGACGAAGGAAACTCAACTCATAGCTATAAATGATGTTGATATAAGTGTTGACACACAACGCAAGAAAATATAAATAAATTTACAAGGCGTGAAGTTTGTCACGACTTTGTTTTTTTTTTTAATTCATAAAGCGAGTTCATGCAAGCAAAAATTAAGATTTTTTCGTGAAGAACAATAATGATGCATAGTACATAATTAGTATATGATATATTTTGCATTCATGAAATCGAACTAGGTATCAGAATAAAAAATTCAATTGACTTTTTTTTTGTTCTTGAATACAAAAAATCTGCTAGTTCAGACAACGAAGACATTAAAAGATCTTTCATTCCACAGCAAAAGATCAATGAAAGTTCTACTTTGATAATTTTATATAGTTCGGTGTTATTTATAAACCAAGTTTGCGACCTTAAGCGACTGCTTTAGGCCACTTGCGTTGCCATTCTAGAAAAATTATTATAAATGTGTGTCTAAATGAGTGGATTGGTAAAGCAAAATTTGATTTACCTTAGCTAGTGGCTTTGGTGGTGTACAGTGAAGAAATTACTTGAAAACTATGAACTTTTTGGAAAAAATGTTAAGGTGAAAATTGTAGCTTGCATAATTTTTTACAAAAAAAAAATTAAAATTGTAAAAAAATTTAAAGAACACTGCTTGACAAAATTCGCCTTCAAAAGCTACCAGCAGCTGTCCACAGTTGACATTTACCAACTTTTTTTTTTACATTTCAGTTTGACAGATTCGTCAAAATGACTATACTCTGAAAATATATACAAACTGTTATAAGTTTTGTTCTGTTTATGTCAAATAAAAGGCACGACTGGGTTTGACAAACTTGCTCTTGTGTCAGATTACTAACCTTCGGCTAAGGATACTAAACAAGAAACTTAACAATAAATGATCGCAAGTAAAAATAGAGTGTCTATAGCATTTATATGGCAGGTAGCGTTAAAAAGCTGTGTCTGAAGAAAATTTTTGACGAAAAACATCACCGTTGTCAAAAAATCAGTCATACGAAATTTTATCAAAATTGATCGTATTTTTTCGAGAAAAATTATCTGTAAAACTTATATGGAAGGTATCGTTATTTACAGACTTAGGATGAAAATAAAAAATACGCTTTGGCATATTACTCCAAAAATACAGAGTACAAAGTTTGAAGAAAATCGGCCCAACCGTTTAGGCTGTAGGTGTCGATACATCCAGACTGACTGACTGACTGTCGGCCATACTTTTTTCGTGTTCTCTATAATCGTAATTTTATGTTTGATTGTTATCTCAATTTATTTCTTTTACGAATGCATAACTTGCCTTACCTATAATCACAAGTAAAAATTGTTACAATTTTTGTTCTGTTTGTATGAATTTTGTTCTTAATGTTAATTTATTAATTTGTTACAATGTCAAATAATTTAAATTAAGTGTTAAAAAAATAAAAATAAAAACTAGTATCTTTCAGCTTTAGTTGAAAACATACAATGTAAAAACAATTATATTTTAAAAATGCAAGTTTAAAAACATCAAAAAATTTCAAATTAGAATTTCAAATATTATGTATTACATAAAAAATGTTTTACTAGATTAAATAAACTTCCCTGAAGAAGTTGATAAATACCGACGAAACGTAGGGAAAAATAATAGAAAAAGAATTGTTGTTACATATTTGCATTCATCATACACATAAAATATAAAATTTAAAAAAAATATAAAATAAAAAAAATATAAAATAAAAAAAAATATAAAATAAAAAAAAATATAAAATAAAGTAAGTCATTATCCTTCATTCGGTCACCTATGCTTTTTTTTTGTTAAGATCTGCTGAGTCGTTAAAGAGTAAGTAAGTAAAACTATAAAAAAAATACATGGCATGTACCGTTTAAACTATTTGTCTGAACAAATGACTTATATCCAGTTTTTCCAACACTTTTAAATATTGATTCGGCTGTTAAGTCTTGAAATGTTGTTTTCAATTTCACCTTTCACTTTTAAAAGGACCAATAAACTATAACCCAATTTTGTTGCAATACATTTTAAAAACATTCTTTGAAATGAAAGGATAGCTGGCATTCAAAATCCAAAATAAAAATAAAGAGAGAAAGAGAACGCTAAAAGTGTTCGATTGATATGTTTTCCTTTTCATTTACAACTTTAAATACCTTATCGCCTATATAAAATGTATTCAAAATTGTTAGAGCCGTTTTAGATTACCGTTTTATAGCAGGTCCGGTTATTTTTAGACATAGAACTCCAATTCCCAAAAAAAAAAAAAAAACTGTGTTAGTCACCCTCCAGACCCTAGCTGCTAAGTTTAAAGAAAAACCTTTTACATCCAGACAGACTGGCAGGCTTACGGACAGACCTACACACTGAATTTCCGGACTTCTTTCGACTTTGCTATAATCGTAATTTTATGTGGATTGTTATCTCAAATAGAAGCATTTCGATTTGGAACACTACAAGCCGGTCCTAAAAATTATATTTGAGATCATTTACATAGTCGAAAAAGAAGATGAAGAGTCTTTTTCATCAAAGATTTCTCAATAATCAAATAACCTTTTGTTGTACATTTTATAATATTTATTTCAACATAAAGGTTTCCATTTTTGTGTTTTTTTTTATTGTTCCAGATTATTATAATTTGCAAATTTCTAAATCACATTTGATTCATCTCATTTAAGACACTGAATGTAATTAAAAAAAAAATCAAAACTTATACCAGAAAAGGCAAAACAACACGTCTACCGAACCTTTTATGAATTTACTGAATCACTTTTACTTTCTCAAAAAATAAACACACACCACACTTTCTTTAAGGTTGGAATTTAAACAAAATTCTTATTTTAAAAATAGCTTCACCGGCAAAGAAGCTAAAATGTTATACGAAATGAAATCTAAATTAAGAACACATCTATCTTAAGAAAATAAATTCTCTTGCTGCAGAGCTTCGCACAATATTCCTTCAATTACCCTCTTGTAAAACAACCTCCATTGAAAGTGCCACAGAATTATAGGGAATTTAAACACACATTGTTTTGTATTTTATATTAAATTTCAAATACACAAAATAATAATCATAATTTTTACCTTAAGGATATATTGAAAAATCCTTTTATGGCAATTATCCTCTTCACCGTCTTCAATCATTGTTGAATGAATTTTCGTCTTTTTTTTTTTCTTTGTAACGAAATGTAGTTATTTAATTTTTTCAACACTCAATAAATTCACATAATTTTATTAAATTTCACATCTAATCATACCACTCAATCGTTGAATGCAAACAAAGCCTCACGCTCTCTAATCAACTTTGTATATAAATTTAATGATCCGCCAGAAGAATCATTTAACTTCAATCAAACAACACTGAATAATGTAAGAACACTTCCCGTAACGTGACCGCACCTAAGTTCGCTTCTATATTCGCAATTTTATAAGTTCACGATACAAAATAAAAAATCAGATTTTATGTTTGGAGATAGGAAGAGGGGCCTATTAGGCAGAGATAGACATCGCAATGGTTTCCGTTCTAAGCAAATTTCTATTTTTTCTCCTCTGAGAGAGGCAATTGCACTTTATTAAAAAGAAACAACAACAGCAAAAATGCATGCACAACACTTTATCAGTTTGGATGAAAATAAAATAAAATTTTAATCCGCGCGCCGCTGCGAGCGTGTAACAAGTTTAACGTAGACCGGACGACAGAAAGTCGCGGAAACCGTATGAGCAACTGTGATGCGCGCGCGCACCTCACAGCTCACACACTTCCCAGTTTTAGTCTTCTCAGCTCAGCCAGCAGACCTCACTCAACCTCTCGCGACTTCTTTTCCAAAGTTCGATAAACTGAGAGGAACAGCCAGTTCCAGACGTCAATTCAAGAACATCACTGGGACTTTTGCTGTTTTTTTTTTTTTTTTTTTTTTTTGCTTCAACAACTTAGGTGATTGAAGAAAGGAGAAGCTGCACCCAAATAATGTTTTTAGAAGATTCTTTGATTTACAAGAACGCGAATAGCTAGAGCTATCTCTTTTGTAAAACAGCAGCAGCAGTCGATGTCAGTTGAAGTGAAGTTTGAAGTAATTTCATGTCTTTCATTTTCTGTTGAAGTTCCTAACAACAATCGAGCTGCTGATGCTATCCAAGACTGAAGAGTGTGGTTGAGGGAAGGAAAAATGTAAAAGAAGTAAAAGTATTGTATGAACATTAAAAATAAAAAAAAAAAATGTAACTTTTCTCTTCTTCTTTTGTGCTTTGATGACAGCGAATACATTATTTTATGATGACTCTCATTGACAGTGGGGTCGATCATCTTATTCGATTTAAGAGTGCCGATTGTCATAATGACTGAAGGCTTTGTTGTTAACATGCTTTTTTTCGAGCAATCCAAGTACGTACATGTAGAAAATCATGTCTTGTAAGCTGCTGATGCGAAACGAAAAATAGGCACAAAAATTAAGCTTAAACTTTTTTTTTAAAACTTACATACTTGCAAAATTTTGTAATTTCAATTTTATTCAGTATAAGTTTGTGATTTTTTCTTCCGAATAATGAACTCTTCATAATAAATGTCATTTCGTTAAGATTTAGTCTTCCATTTACTGACAACCGAAAAAATTGGTTTCCAATTAGCAGCGTATTAGACAAGAATGGAACAAATGAAACGAAATTTTTCATTTAACCTTTTTTTTTTTTGCAATGAATGAGTTGCTTTCTTGCGACGAAATAATACAGACATTTTTTCTTGTAAGTGGATCAAATCAACACTCTCTTTTCACACACTTATTGCTGCAAAATTTCACCATTTCAACTATATGTTCAATTTTCATTTGCGATTTTTTTTATAAAAATATGTCTGTTGAAATTTCGTTAGAGTTTTGCTTGCGAAATTTTTCAATTTCAATCAATTTGAATTTGTGATATTTTGTATTCATGAAACAGTTCATAAAAATGTATTAGTTTTTGTTTCGTTAAGATTTTCGTTTTATATTTAAAGACTAATGGAAAACATAGTTTTTCGGATCAGCAGCGTATTGACAAAAATGATTACATTCTAAATTATAAATAAAATATTATTATTAAAAATATTAGACTAGTACTTTGCTGATGCTGATGATATGAAAATCAAATACAAAAGTTGATCAACGAAATGTTTCGTTCGACTTTTTATTATGTGGTTACCGTTGCTTGAGTGGAGTATGAATGCTTAAATGTAACCATATAATAAATCATTGGTTCGAGTCTGTTATTTCTTTTTGTATGTAAATAAATGTCCAGGAAATCAAGTATTTGCGAAATTTCGCCTTTTTAATTTGATTGATATTATAATTACAGAACAATTTCCTGTTTGTTTTCTATATGTGCTTTTGTAGACAACCGTTTGAAACGTAAATATCTGATGTAAAAGTGGAAAAACGAAATCATAAGCGAAAGTACGACGATGAAATAATGACGAAAAATTGGTTTTTGTACTAGATTTCTAATTCAAGTCTTCAAAATTTAGTTAATAATTTCGTTCTTGCATTTATGTATGGGAGTTTTAAATTTTTATTCGCTTTTATTTCAAAGAAAAAAAATCTTCAAATTAATTGTTTCCTGCGAAATGTTAACATACAACAAACACTTACAATTGTATCCATTGAAACATATTTCCCATTTCATCCGAAACGACATTTTGTATTATGTAGTTGAAAAATTGTCTTTCAAATCGAAAAATAGGAGCAAAATATATGTAACTCCTCCAAAAAAGGAAATCAAAACACACATACAAAATTTATTATGATAATACTATCAAGGCAAAACGTGAACAAAATTGTTCTGTAAAGGTTTCGGCACAAATTAATATCAGATTAAATTGTTTTGAAAGAAAGTGCAGCGAATAGAAAGTGTTCTCTTATTACAGCATTGCTTTGCCTTGCAATAACGTCCTATTAAACGAAATGTACAAACAAAAATTTTCATTTGGCATTTGTTTGTGTCGTTTTTGGATGGAATTTTCGTTTCTTATCACCAACAAAATATGTAAAAGAAAAAATAAAGGAATTTCGTTAGAATCTGTTTTGTATGTATTTATTTATAGGCGAAGTTTTCCGAAGCTGTCATCACAGACTGACAGCTGTGACAATGACAAATAAAAACGAAATGGCAACATGAACAATTGATGTTGATGTAAACGTCAAATAACAATAACATAGAAAAACAAGTGGTATGTATGCATGATTGATAAATTTGACGTTTGTATAAGACCCAGGAAAAGAAAGGAAAGGTTTTTCTTTTTAAGCTCTGAGCAGTGCACTGAGCTGTCAAAAATAGATCTGTGTTTCTTTTTTAGCTACGACCGCTCAGAACGCTCAAATTGTTCTGTTTTCGATTAGAGCTTGCTTGAAGCGCGCTCTACGAACTCAGGATAAAATGATGGAGTAGACCGAGCACGAAGTAGAGCGCGGCCAACTTCATGTAGTTTTTATGTCATTTGACAGATTGTGAGTTGATTTATACTGATATCAATTTATGATAATAAATCAGAGCACTCGGAGCGTACTACGTGCTCTGCTCAGAGCTAAAAAAAAAAAACAAAAAAGTTGTTATTTGACTCTATAAAAAAGAGTTTATATATATACCAATTAAACTTAAAAATAAAAATGATAAAAATTATAGAGTTGTGCAAATAAAATATTTTCTCCCATGCAAAAAAAAAAATTCTCTTTTTATATGTTTGACGCCACTGTAAAGTTAACGAAGAAAACTGCGTTTCACGTAATTTTATTTGTTTACCACGAAGAAGTAGCATTCCAAAAATATATTTATATTTTTTTTTTACCATTTCTACTTCATCTTTCTTGGGAAATAAATTCCAATGTCAATATGGTACACATTAAATTTTGGTTGTTTTTTTTTTAGACTCATTCTACGCAGAAACTTTCTTCTTTTGTGATGAAATAAATTTATATTTTCTACGAAAACGAATCAGTTCTCTTCTAAATAATGAGAGTTAATATGTTGTGCATTTTTTGTATGGGTTTTTATTTGAAAACAAAAAAAAAGATACATAAATGAAGATCCACTACATGTGTTGAACAAGAGAAAAAGCCTTGAGATTCAAAACAATAAATCATTGATTTTACGAAAAGCTAATTACCACATAATCTAACTAATCATAAGTAAATTCAATCCACAAGATATGTCTGTAGATTAAGAACTCTTAATCAATATTGATGCGGATGTATATTTAGTTTGAGAAGAAGTCGTAATCGACACTTTTATTATCTTGTTAGTTGAAAAATTGCCTATGCTCTGTTGGATTTGAAAATTATTTCATAAAAATTATTATTATCTAATTCTTTTTTTTTTTTCAAAATATTATTAATTAATAAGAAATTAATATTACAGTGTATTCAATCACTTCCTTAACATACAATAATAATATTGTTTGTTCTTACTTTGAAGTTTTAGGAATTCATGACTAATTGTTGGTATTCCATTTGCCATAATCATTATAATTATTTGCTAAATGTTTAACTTAATTCTTTTACTTGTACACTCAGAGAAAAAGTTTGCGTAAAATATGAGAGAAGAAAAGGTTAAATGCTAAGAAGGAGTCACGGAAGAAATCCCAATCAACATCGGTATACGCCAAGAAAGCGTCTTGGGTCCTTTGCTTCGACAAAATAGTGCGCAAACCGAAAATTTACCATGTGATCCTAACCATCCAAAACTGATCTCAAAAATGTGTACAGAGCATCTGATAGAAAGTGCAACAGGACATTTTAGTGTCTTGAACTGAAAAGTACACTGAAATATCTAGCAATAACACGGCAGCGGTGATGAATTGTACGGCACTGAAACGGCGCGCGGTGGCGAACAGCCAATACCGGTTGAATAGTTTGAAAAGTTATATCAAGAAAAGGATGGACATTTTGGACAATGTGGAGGAAGCGATGCATAGAAAATTTAAAAAATCATGAAGGACATTGCCGGATACTGATATAGTGCATCCGTTTGTGATGGATGTTACCGATACCGGATAGAAGTGCAGCAACGATTATGAAAGAATCACCTTAGTGCGCTGCTTAAAGACAAGGACATGGCATTAATCCTTAAGTTATTTATGCGTCCCTGAACAAGTAAAGATATCAGAACCTATACATCTTTTAAAAACCAAAAAAGTAGCGGGCCTTGATGACAAACTTGGATTTTAACATACAACTTATCTAGTCGTATATTTGGAATCTTTTCAACGGTGTGAAACTCTAGTAAAATATCACTACCAACCCAGTTCAGTCTCTTTAAATCAAACCTGGAAATCAAAGAAAATGGCCTTACAATTTCTCAGGCAAGTTTAATAACCAACGTTCAGGTGTGAAGTAGGACGACAAAATGTAGAATTGGACGCTAAGGAACCAAGCAATAACATAATGTGCTGTTACACCATGATTCTAGAGTTATGACTCTCTTTCAAACTAAACGTTAGACGTCTTTTTATCTAACGTAGTTTGAAATGACTCTAGAATCAGTAAGTTAGGAGCCCTCTTCAGTTAGCTGCGCTAAACTACTCTAAGTAGAAAAGAGCATGATTTTACTGTTCAGTGAGACATTTGCTGCTCTAACGTTATCTACATTTGCTTGGTATGTTGTTCATTTAGTTGCTGCGCTTGCTTTTGAAGAATTGAAGGTAGATCGCATATAGTGTAAAAATAATGTTTACATCGTGTGGGGAAATTTTAATATAAAAACCTAAAAATACTTAAAAATACTTTAAAACACTTAAAAAAGTATTAATATTTAAATTTCCATTTGAAAAAAATATTGTATTTACAAATTTTAAGTAAAAACCAAAAGCTCGCGATTCAAATTGTATTTTTTTTACTGGCATATATCATATTTGACATTTCTACTCTAACTTCATCTGACATTTCGCAGCTGTTTTGCTCTACTTTACGCTGATCTGCTCTGATCTCATCTGACTATTTATTCGACACAACTATGGTGCAATAGCACATAGTGGATAACATATTCAACTATATTGGTGGATTCTCGGTCTCAGAATATTCGGGACAATTGAAATAATTTTGTTTCTGCTTTATGTATTACCATTGAGTTTATATACATAGAGGAATCAAGATGGTTTCAAACTCACCGAAGCAGATGTCGCTAAATGAACACATCGAGTAATTATAATTGCTTTAATTCACTGTAACGAAAAACACTGAACCTGAGACGAAAAAAATGTTTTTGTATTTGTTTTTCTTTATTTTTCTGCGCAACTGGATGGCGTCGGCTCGAGACCGGGATAGGTGGAGAGACTTGTTGAAGGAGGCCAGGACCGGACCCCGGTTGTCGAGCCGATGATGATGATTTATCTCGCCTTTTAAGTCAAGAATAATTGCTACAAGAGTAAAAAAAACAAAACAATTCGATAGTAACGGCATCCTATGAAAAAAGTTTGAAACTTACTTTTCAAAAAGATGATTTCTCTATGTGTATAAACTCAATAGGTAAAGTTAAAGCGCTGCCTTATAAGCTGGAAACACTATGTTCGCTATCAATATGCAACGCAAGTGATATTTCTATAATTTCACTGAAGTTAGCAACAGCAACGTAATCGGATGACATATATGATTTCACAAAAAACATTAGATGTACTGATGGCCAAATTGCACTTTTGTAGTAATGTCACTAATACTTCATATTGTTTATTTTAGTTAAACATCAACAAATTATTCATACAATTTTGAATTCAAATTGAATTTTACAGAATTTTTTTTCAGTGCATTGAAGTGTTGTTTGTTGTTAGCCATTTTTTTTTAACAAAACTATGACAGAATAACAATTTCTTGTTTGATAGCTTAAGGCAAATTCTATAATAATTATTATAAAATACAAAAAAAAAATTTGTATAGCAATTAACTATTTCTCTTTTACAAAAGAACCAAAAAAATGTTTAGAATATATTTAGACAATTAATGATTCAATACAATATACGGACATGACTCAAAGAATAAGAATACAACATAATGGGCAATTGATATTTGAAAACAAAAAATTGGGGTTTTAAATGATTAAGTGACCATAATTATATTTAATGATTAAAATGGTAATTAGGCGGATTTTGACTATTTACAGAAAGGAAAGAGCATAAGGTGGGGTCTCAGCAATTGAGGTATTGTTAGAAGAACAAAATTGTTAAGAACATTTCTGAATATGATTAAAAAGAAGATACTAAAAAAATCATAGATATTTGTTATATGAACAAAATTATTTCTTGAACGTTTAGATTGCATAAATGCATAGTCAGAAACCTTTAGTTGCGCTGCTCTATAAAAATGTCTCTTATTCGGAAACACATTATTTGATTTGAATAATTAGACGTTTCAGTTTCGAAACTCTAGGTTATGTCAGCATTTATTTTTTTAAGGTTTCTGACTTGAAACCATGCTATACTACTTGTATGAAGCATAAAAGGTAAAGAATTTGATGAAATAGATATTCATCAAAACTGAATGGAAGCATTTTCTATTAAAGAGCATGATGCCAAACTCTATCAAACGTTTTTGAATATCAAGGGTAATTATCTTATACTTTCTTACGTGGTTCATCACGAGTAGACCTTGCTATGTAAGCTTTCGATCTTTAAAGTATTTCTTAAGTTGATAGTTTACCAGCAATTCCATTGGCCTTGTGAAGAAGGGATGTAAAAGCAATCGGTTGTTAGTCTGAGGGAAAGAAAATTCGACTTTTGACAAATACCGATTTATATCGTTCCCCGTGGCGTAATGGTAAGTGTGTTGGACTATGTCCCCAGAGGTTTGGGTTCTGAGTACACCTAATGTTTTTTCAACTGTACTGCCTATTGCAAGGAAGTGACAAATCTTTCAAGAGTATTGTCATGAAAAATGCATCTCAACTTAGTCGTTCGGAAGAATTGTAGGTCCCCTCCAATCCTGTAAACTAACAACGCACACAAAAGAATTGATTAAGTGTGTAAGTCGTGGATCTTCCCTATACTGTCAGTGCCTCAAAATATTTGTTTTTTTGTTTTACATCCATAGCGTCGAAAAACACTTCTTGACATGACTTTAGAGACAGATAGACAGTTGCTATGCATGCATACCATCAATCGCTTTTAAGTTACGTTCAGGTTTTAAAGAGGATCGTTTCCATATCCACTCAAAGTCACTGCAAAATGGCGCCATTTACAATTAATTATCATCGGGCCGCATTTGTCAAAGACATGGAATGAGAAACACGGTAACTGTTACTATTGAGCGGTTATTAAAGAATTAGGACTGAAAGATTATCATATTATTTCTGACAACAGAAATTTAAGGCATCTATTATCAAGTCACCTAATGTTTTGTTTTGGTTATTGCACAAGATTGCACAATTTGACCGCTCGAAAATTTCTTTGGGATTTTTTTTAAAAGTCAGGGGTCTCTGCCTCTCTGGCCACAGCCCTCGCTACAGCCTTTATAAAACTCATAAAAAATATCACAAAGTTGTTGTTAAGGAGATATAACATCCATCCTAATGGTTATTTACAATGGCGGTGATAATTTTACCGATATCACATTAAAAACTAATTGAAAACAAACAAAAAAAAAATATCAAAATAAACATTTAAAAAAAAATGATTACCTACATCGGTTGAGTGTTTTGAACCACCCCGATTTAATCTTTTTGAAACACACAGTTTGCTCTATTGAACTTAAATGTCTATTGTGATGGACAGCAAGACATCTCGTTTCCGGATATATTCAGAGATGATTGCATATTTCTAGCACCCCAGTGCGCACACACAATGTGACTATAAACCAATCATCAATTCAAATCCATGGATTCAACAGCAATGATTTTCTTTCACTGCGTGTGTGGCGTGAAAGCTGCGGAGTGGGTGACGAAATAATGAGTGACATTTTATATGCAATCATTTAAATTCAATATAAAAAAAGATTAACAAAAAACGAAAGCGACAAACAGAATATTTATATGCAAATTTAACACAAAAAAAAAGTGTAAATTTAACTGTCATCTGAAAAGAATTTGCATGTCTGCGTATAAATTCATATCTCATTTGGGTATATAGTGCATTTTCGGATATTCAGATCCGAAATCGACTACTAAGCGTGAGTTCCTTGTTCATTTGATGAAAGTGACACATCAAGTTGACTACGAGGGCGTAGTCAAAGAGTTGAGTTCCTTCCTCCCACACCATATACACCGGAAGAAAACTTAAAAAAAAAAAAAAAAAAAAAAAACAGTCAACTGAATGAGGTTCCTTTTTCATCTTTTTTAACTTCATGTTGCACCAAAAGTAAACAAATGCACTTGAATTCTAACAAACAAAGGAATAGCTGAAGCTTCTTAGAATGGGGTTAAATATGAAAAGATCCACTCCATTGCCATAGAATGCATCCACTTAAGTTGAAGTACTTCCAAGGCAGTATAGCAGCAAAAGACGGTAATCTCAACGACTGTATAGTGATTCACCTAATAGTGTAGATAAAGAAGCATCGTTGTATAGTTGCTCGAGTAGGTAGGCACTATAGACGCAGAGGCACAGGCATGGCCTCTTAAATGGGCTTGGTTTAATTTTTCCTACAAAACTACCTGGCGGATATACATATATCTATCCGTTGCAAACAACGGATGTATACAAATACCTACCAAAATAAGGTGAGGAAGAGACAACGACAACGAAGAACATGACGGTTGAGTCTTGAATGAATGTTAGAGTATAATACCAAGAGGGTATGAAAAGTGTTTTGAAGTTTTTAGCACTATATGAAGAGGGAACAGACTTGGGAGGAAGGCTAAGTTTTATTTTATATTAGGAATAAGTTGTCTAATGTATTTTTAACAATTGTTCGCATCATGATAGTTGGTTTCTATGTATTACTTAAAATCATGTTGGAAAGTTTGTTGGAATCTGAGGTGAATGCTTCGTCAAGAAAAAATATTTGGAAAGAGCCAGCATTATTTTCAACTTGTTAAACAGAAAATACAAAAGCTTAAGTTATGCCACCGAACTCGAAACTACAATTAGAAATGTCAATACGATTTCGGTTATATGAAAAAATAATATTACGTATACGCCCGAGTAACCATAAATTGTTCTTATCGTTGTTTTTCTTAAAAAAAAAAGTTGTAGGGATAAATAAATAAATCATTTATAATTTCGTGTTTAACGTCGTCAACAATTGTCAGGAACTTTATTTTTTATTTTTTTGGTTTATCTTTGGAAAAATAAAATCACAAAACAGGCCTCCTGAACCGAACCAAGTCACGAAAAGTTTATGAACTCCCTTTAATAACACAGGCATTGACTTCATGCTTTTACCGTTAACTTATGACCGAATAACTTTCTGACTTATTCCATTACAGACGAGAATAAAAATTGTGAGCACAATTTAGCAAATTCTTCTGGAATTTCTTATTTTATGACTTATTTTATGACTATACATAACATCATATATCATAATAATATCATTCGTCATATATCATACATAAAATAACATATTATCATTTGCATTACCTGTGTTTTTATGGAAAATCTATACGTAGTGAAGTAGGATTTTCCACACAAAAATCTCACTGCGGATCACTGCCGATAAAAGCAGAAGTCAGATCTCACTGCCGACTTTGATTCGAGTATCGAACAATCTTATTTTGTTCGATTACCCACAAACATACCAAAATCTCGAAACAAATGATGTCATGTTTTTAAGAAAAATTCATCCAAAAATGAATTGAATTTTTCAAATTTCCTCGAATGAAAAAAAAATAAACTCTTGTCAAACCCGAAATTTATTTTGTTTTTTTGGTTTAAAGGTTTTGCTCAGTTTTTTGCTTTATCAATTTGTCGTTGGATAGATTCGCACGAATTTATTTTTGACATTTGCTCAGCTTTCAGTGCAAACTGTCATCCATCACTAATTTATAGTTTTGACACTTACTATTTCCACAGATTTCTACAAATCCAATTTTGACATTTTCACAATATTCAATATGAACTGTCATCAGAAAGTTATATTTTTGAAACTTTCTAATTTGACAGATATGTAAAAATCCAATTTTGAAATTTGCGGAATATTCAGTGCGAACTAGTTGTCATCAGCATTTAAAGCATTTAATTAACAAAGGGCCAGTTGTACAATTGTGGTTTAAGGTTAAATCACGGTTGTTCAACAGGTCCTTACAAATCCAATTTTGAAATTTGTAGTTTGAAAGAAATTAACTATTTTAATCTTGACATATATATATGTTTATGCAGAAATTAAAAAACAGTTTTTTAGAAAATCCGATGAAATTTTTAAAAAAGAGCCTCGAGTGAATTCATAACATAATATAATGCAAAACATATCTAGATCTACTCTCTACGAATAAACCCCATTTTCTTTTTCTGTTAATTTTGATAACTGCAAAATAACAAATATTCAATTATGTCTGTAAGAATGCCAATTTGCCATGAATAATATTGTGAATTATTTTATAAATTTCCATTTGTTCTTACCACATTTTCTTTCAAGTTTTCGGTTTTAGTTTAATTTGTTTTTCTCTTAAAAAAAACTTCTTTTATTAAAATTTCATTCTATATGACAGTTCAGAAGTCAAATATGGTTAAAATACAAAATGGTACCTCTGAAGTAAAAAAAATCGAGGACAGAAAAACTAAGTATGCAGCTTTGTTTGGACTAGTGAGGAGGTAAACATACTAAAAGCTAAAAGTTGTGATCCCATTCGAGATCATAAACATTGTCAAGGAATTTAAGTTTTGTTTCTAGTTGTTCGCATTCGAATTCATTTAAAAGTAATCTTTTGCTAAAATTCAACAATCCAACAAAAATAATCAAAAACGATTTTTGTGGAACTTTTGTTCACAAATTAGCAATCTTCTCAAGCTTAAATCTCAGAATTTATTGAAGATACCAAAAAACAATATACACATTTTTTTAGGAAATTTTGTCAGCTTTATTTTTGTACTTGATATTTTTTTTGTAGGATCAAGGGTTTTTGAGTTATAAGTGAAAAACTGAAAAAAGGGAAATTTAAAGCCAGCCCCCCCCCCCTGAACCCCTTTGCTACTAACCTAGGATCGGGGACTTTTAGTATGTTTACCTCCTAGCTAGTCCAAACAAAGCTTCATACTTAGTTTTTCTGCCCTCGATTTTTTCCGCCTAGAATCATGCGTTGACTGGACTATGTAGACTTACAAAGAATTTGGGAAAATACATGCATTCAGTTGAATAAATGACAATTATTAATTCGAGAAGTTTATATATTCTCTTTATTATCTTAAAAGAATTAAGTTCAATAGAACGTATTTAAACTAATGATTTATTAAAAATTTAATGGTTAATGATTTTCCAAATGAAATAAAAACAATTTTTAATGAACTTCAAAAAGAAGGATATTCCAATAATTTTCTATTCCACTAAATAATAATTTCTGCAAATTTCTAATAATAACAAATCTCAATTCTCAAAGTCTATTTGGTAAAAATAACTTAATCAATTTTAGCACATAAACAAATTTTGTACATATAACAAATTATAATCTACGAAATTGTACAATCGATTCTAAGAAGGAATTTCGAACTGCGCGTGTTTTTATATTCCGCCCCAAATAAAAATATCTACCCCACAAAAAGAAAAATACTTAACTATAAGCTTGAGAGATCTTTTCTTGGAAAAATAAGATGTGTTGGGCTTTTGGCAAAGATGTTAAGATTATTTGAATTCCATTCTCTATACACTAACCCAAATAATTTAAAGCAAAAAAAGGAGACAACTATTCATTTCTCTGAGGTGGAATTATTCTTTTTTTTTTACAGCTGCACTTTTATATACTTCCTGTTGGAAAACATCAAAAGGCAATGTAGCTGTGGCCTATTTTGTTTTACAAACCAAAGTAGCAGGAAGCAACAATATACCACCGAGTTTACTTGAGCGATAAATAGTGCTGTGCAAAAAATTCTGCCCAAAGGCTTTTAAGCGATGATGAAGAACAAAATACAGCAATTGAATGTAGCAAAACATACTCGAGAAATGAAACCTCGAAACATGCATGTATAACTTGATCTTTTCTTAATACTGTTGTCTTAGATCATGAAAGTCTACCAAATATCCGTCTTACGGCAGACATTGGAAAAGAAACAAGAACACCAAGTCGATACACAGCAATTTTTCATTTCCTTCGAGGCTTATTTTACGATAAGCTGTACACATCCCCATATCTTACCATGGCTTCTTCAACAAACTTTTTCAACTATGCAAGATCTTTAACATAACATCGGAAGGCATTGTCCAACTCGGGGGTTAATCTACAAGGAAACAACTTTTAAAGGTCTACATTATGCTGAATGAAGTGATGACAATCGCGTGGTTAACTCAAACTGATCGAACTGTGGTTTTTATCAAAGAAGCTGCCACAGAGACCGAAAAACAAACTTGTTTGAATGTCGAGGTCAGCGAAAGAGCGACGATTCAGATAAAGATCAAGTTCCACAATTTGAGCTCCACCTTAAAATCTATGAGCAAAGCCTCAAACAATTAATTCAGAAAAGCCAACACAGGTCACGTGCACGAATACCTAACGATGACTCAGAAAAACATCAATTGTGTGAGAAAAGTACAACGTTGAGACTTTATAATTTAAAGTGACCGTAAAAACTTTTGCCGCCCGAGTATCCCTAAAGCATGCGGAAAACCTCGACTGTATATATCAACCTTTAGAACTTCGAGCTATCAGTAGCATTTCATCAGAGGTTTTTCGGCTCCAACAATTTTTGAGTTCTGACAACATATCCAAAACAGAGGCCTTTAGAGCGTGGCTATAGCTACATAGAAAAACAAGGAAGGTTCGAAAATTATTGATTATTGAAGAAGTGATGAAAACGCCTGTGATGCAGAGATGCTTCCACAGAAAACAGGTGTGTAACTTTTATAGATGTATGAACAAAGCTTGAACAAGAAATACAAGTCGCTTTGGAGTCTGTAAATAGCAAAGGGTTGATATAGTCAGTTGATTTTAAGCATCTAGAAAGATCTTTTTAACTAAGTGGTAAACGGCGATCATGTGCCGCGAAATAAACACCATCAGCCAATGAAGACTAAGAGCCGACAATTGAAATCTCAGTACTATCTACCCGATATACTAAAAAGGAATTGAGATAGCTTAATTTGCAACAACTACAGAACTATAAGCCTTGTAACCATCGCATACCAGATCATTTCTAGCGTTTAATTGAACCCTACCATGTCATTTAAATTCAGAAGTTGATTTTAATCACAGCCTCGTTGGTATTGCCATTTAAGAGCTAGCACCACGATGCTGCCATTTTACGCAGTATAGAGTAGTGAGTGAGTTTTTTCAAAAACTTTAGTTCCAAAACAAATATTGGAAATGTGCATGTGTATGTTTGCATTTGTATTTGCCGATTGACATAGTGTTCGGTGCTGGTCTGGGCAATCATTGTGAATTCACTGGGAATTGCATTCCACACATCAAGACTTGTTTGGTTGATGATAGAGGGGCGGAAAAAATAGCAAATGTTGTGATCATAAAGCCGCAGTTTGGTATTTTGTTGCAACAATTCAGGAAAACTGAAAAAAAAAAAAAGAAATCAATAACACACATACGCAATGTTGATCAAGTGTTGTGTGGACATTTTTATTTGACCGCCCTTTACTCTATCTCGATCGCAACTCGATGTTGAAATAGAATCACTTTGCAGCAAAGAACTGGGACCTTCACACGGTCACATGCGCTTGGCTTGTGACTCACCACAAAAATATTGCTGTAACATTCCGCACTATCCGGTGCTAAAGATTTGATAATAATAATTTTACAGCGACATAAGTCTGAACAACAAATTCTCAAACGGTTAAATTACATATGCCATGTGGAGAGAACCAACCCTCCAGCCCGTAAGCTTTCAATCCCAGGGAAGGAGAACCCAAGACCTAGACCTAATCTTTGTTTTAATGATCAAGAAAAAGAAGATCTCCAACGACTTCTTAAATAAAGTAGGCCGGATATATCGAATCGTCCAGATTGGGTTATGTGTCTTAACGTTTGAAGTTCTTTAAAGAAATCAATATCAATTTACAAAGCTAACCTTCTCCCTAAAGAATTTTCTAACTTGAGAACATCTTATTCATTAAGAAATTTAAGATAACAAAAAAACTTCCAATAACACCCTGCAAATTCAACTTATCTGTCACTATAACCTTACTTCATCGAAATAAATCAGAAATGAGTAAATCAAACAGATGCCCAAAAAAGTTATAAATAAATAATTTCGATGCTGAAAAAAATATAAAAAAAATAATGCCACTGATTAAATACACAAAATATTTAACGGTTGAATCACATGTCATTGACCCCAATAAAAAACACTCTGAAAGTGTCATGAATCATTTAAAATTACTACAAAAATATAAAATCATAATAATTCTCTGATATTACAAAAAAAAAAAATTATTTCCACAGCACTGTATGTATAGTGAAGGCAATTGATGGTAGTGTAGAGTCGACTTTTGTTATCACAACACCACCATCAACCCCCGAAACTATATTTTCTAGATCAATGTACTCAGATGCTCCACTTGATTAAAAGGGGTTCTTGCCCCTGTTTTGTTGGCAAGTAGAAGTAGAATTTCTGCTTTCAGTCCAGTTCCATCAACAATATGAATCTATTGTTGCAATTTTTACGCCTGCAGATGATTTCAATGAAAATATAAATAGACAATACAGCCAACTATAAAAGTGCATATTAAAGTCTAACACAAATTATGAATGATGTAGAAGGAAAAGCACGGCAGGCGAAATTAAAAAACGTGCAATCATTTAAATGATTCATTGATTCATGTTTACAGAAATCTGATTTAATGACCTTGCATTGGATATAAACAAACACACTTGCCACTTGAAAATTGTTATTCACAATTTGTTTATATATAGTAAAATTGTTGATTTTATATCTCTGTTTATAAATTATAAGCACAAGCACACGCCATTCAGAAGAAATATATTTTAAACAAAAACATTACATACAAACATACATACATTAACTATATCTTTTGAATGAAAATTTCGAATCGATAGAAATTTAATATATATGTATATGTATCTGTGAAATTCTCATTAATTATTTGCCCCCTATTTATTGTTTTGAAAATATATAGAAAAATATACAGTCTTAAAGATTTTGTTTACACTTCATTGATTATATTACATAATTAAAAGTTCCAAGAAATTGTAAATAGGGTTTTTTTTGCTGTTGTTCGTAAATATTTCATAATATCGTTTCATTCATCTCCGCAGTTATAAATGTTTGTAGAACGTTTATTGATATAGAAAGAATCGTTATTGTATTTCCACCACTAAGGGTAAAAAAGTTTAAAAACTGGGAAAAGAGTCAACAGACTGTGGGCACTTTACTGTGATTGAAATGAAAACATACTATCTAGCACCGTTCGTTCAATTAGCTAGTATTCCTTAAAAAACGAAAGGAAACCCAAACCAACAACTAACTCTGAACTAAACAACAGATAAGGATTCGATAAAGTGTAAACGTTGCAGTCCCATTCGAAATCAGTAACATTGTCCGAAAATGAAGAAAAAGCAAGCTTAACTGTCCCGTGTCATTGGAATCCTTATGGAGTCACCACAACTCGATGAGCCGAATGGACATAAAAAGATCAGACTTGAAAGAAGAGGGCACAATTGTCTTTTTTACGGTTAATACAAAGACAGTGACAGCACTGGTTTTATTTATTGTGGTCGTAAATTGTTTAAGCTCTACAAATTTATTTTGTTTTTTGAATTTTTCATGACAAATGAAGTCTTTTAAATTAACAAGTAGTGTGGTTTTAAGTTTCTCAATTCATATGTGGGTGATTCTCCACCAAAAGCTCCTTTTCATGTTCCCAGTCGAAAACGATTAAAATAATTTAAAATATTTCTTGGTCTTTAACAGCGTTACCAGCCGCCGCGTTACATCCAACTTTAAGTTTTTAATATTTTCAATCAATTTGGCATAAAAATGAAGCATTTTTCTCCCAAACATGCAAGCAAGTAAATCAGGTACTTGCTTGTGTTGGACTCAATTATCGCTTACCATCTGCGTAGCTTAGAGCTCTTACATTGTTCACACCATCGGACTAATTACGGTATGAATGAACCGCCGGTATTTATTTAAATTATAAACTTATTGGGGCATACTCATAGAGACTGTGTAAGCTGTTTTTAAGAACAACTCGAGTTTATCCTATTTAATTTGCCTACATTGCTTAAACTCAGGAAAAGCAAAACTGTAGTTTAAAAACAACTACGAATATGCCCCACTAATTTTAATGACACTAAAACACAGAATCTAATTAAAGCCAGTGGAACACATTTAATGTGTTGGCAAATCTTTGTTCATAAGCTGAAGCTTGCTTTAAGCTTCATATGAACAGAATCTGATAGTGTACAAATACTTCAGGCTAGATCGAACCAGGAAAATTTTGTATGCCCTTAACTGTCACCTAAAAAAAATTTTTCAATATTCTAAGTGGTTTTTATCGATGTCAATTTAGTTTTAGGCCAGACAAGTCAATCATCGATCACAATCTAAATGATTTTGGAAAAAAAATAACAGGAATTCTAGAACATACACTTCACCAACAATAGAAGTACAATTTTTCAAAAGACAATCTACTTGAGATCCACTATAACATCGTAAAATTATACCAATGCCGAAATCAAACAAAAAATTGCTGTTGCCAATCCGTTTTTTTTTTTTTTTTTTTGGCTTAGCAGTGAGACTGTCTCCCATAAAACGAAAGAGAATTTATACAAGTCAACTCGATCTTCTTCTATGTGATGAGAGGAAGATTACTCGGGTGAGCTGCTTATTTAAGATGCCAGTTATAGCTATCATATGAAACTAATTATTGAAAGTTTTCTCTTTAAATTTTAAGCCAAATTATGCAACAAAAAAAAGGTATTAAAATGGAGGTAATTGATTAAAAAAAATAACTCAATTTCAGCTTAGTTCTCGTAATATTTCAATGATCATTGAAATAAAAAAGTGATAATATTTCATGAATTTAGCTCAAATGGAAATTTTTTAATGATAAATATAACTGGTCTATCCTTTGTGACTGTCCTTTCTGATCGCAGATTTACTGGAAAAGTGTTTATATCACTATTCTTTTAAAATTCAAACAGACTACTTTCGAATCTTAGTTTGTGAAGATGTACTTGTCTGACGGGCTGTTTAATAGTTTAAAATACTAAACATAATTTTAGTATGTATTACCATTTATTTAAATTGTTGTTTTCTAGATTTTTTTTTTTTTAAATATTTTTTTTATTGATTATTGACAAACTTATAAATCTGTGAAAGATTTTGTTTGACAAAAAGAAAAAAAATTAACAATTATATTGCTTAAGTCTAAAAGCCAATAATTGCTTTAAATTATTTTATGTTAAATTTGAATTTAAATTTTTTAATTTTAAATTTAAGATTACAAACGTACAAATTTAAAATTTTTAATTAGCATATACATGTATGAGAAAAACAATAAAATATAAAATACAAAGTAATGAGATTGCTAGAAAAAAAATTTATGAATAAATAATTAGTAAACAATTCTCGAAGATAGCGCGAGAGTGTGTTCCAAAGGCAGAAAGCAGCAATGAAGAACTGTCTTTCCGATATCAAATAATTGAATCTAGGCAAAATTAAAACAAAGGATCTATTGGATGCCGGAAACCTGATTTTATTATAAAGACATGCTGGCTATTTTGTTTTAATAATGTCCTGAAGTAGAATAAGTGTCCGAAACTAAACATAGTTGTAAAAAGTCATATTCAACAGGTTCTTTGATAGATGAGAAATATGGTCATATCTCCTGAGGCTATAGACATAGCGTACAGTGCTTTGCTAATATTAAACGTGTCTTTGTCGGTGTGAATTTTTGAGCAATCCACAATGTTCTTAGTATTCCATACGCCTTACCTACAATCCAATTGATGTGGTTATTCCAAGAAAGAGTTCGATTGAACATAGCACCTAGGTTTTTGCAGATTCAACAAAGTTGATTGGTGAATTGTTAAACAATAATAGTGGAAAGTTAGAAGAATAGATCTTATTTCTTGAAATATCCAAACATTTGCATTTGTTTGGATTCAGTGCTAAACCATTATTAACAGCTCAGTTCAAAATTTGTTTCAAATCTTCATTCACTTCGTAAGCACAATTTTCTTAAAGACCGAGTGGACAACTGTGATAGATTTGAATATCATCTGCATATAGTCGTTTCGAGGAGTTAAATATAATAAATGCAATATCATTTATGTATATTAAAAATAAGAGAGGTCCAAGTATAGATTCCTTCGGAACGCCTCGGGTCAGGAAAATAAACTCTGATGAAACATCCCCAAATTGTTATCACTTATCTGTACAAAATGAGGTACATAATATCACTTATCAGTATTAATTGTAACATATGTCTGTGGAAAACCCAGTTTCAGATAAGGTCAGGGTAGAGTTTTTGTCAAATTTCACAATGACCTCTGAATACAAAAATGAATGACAATGATTCCGATGATTAGCACTTAATCACATTTAGAATTAAACGATTGTACAATGTTGTTTTGCTACGACATGCTCAAATCCAGAAGATCTGAAATTAATGTTGATCATTTCTTATGAAATTCGGTTAACTCAAATTTAAGAGACGAATAGCAGTCCTATTGGTTGTGGAAGATAGTTTGTTTAGAATGACAGAAAATTGTATCAAACATAAAAGTTTTAGAGATATAAGTCAGAGAGTGGGTAAAGTCAGGGAATAATTATATGTTATCCTTGGGTTTGTAGAAAATCTCTCGTTAGTCTTTTAGACTATCACGTCAGAGATCTGGGTTCAAACCCTGACGTACAGTTAAGTAAACAATTTTTTTTTTCAGACTTTTGCGAGGAAGTAACAATCTTCCAAGAGTTTCATTGTCATAATTATCTCACTTTTATCGTTCGGATTCGACGAAAAATTGTAGGTCCCCTCCAATAAAGAAGTATTATCTACTAACGACGCACACAGAGGTCATTAAATATTAATATTTTTTTTATTTTGGGAAGAAGAATCGACCAATGTCCTTAAAGTCAACTTAACCCAATTTATCGCTTAAATTAAGCCGCATGTACTTATACTGCAGTCATTAAATACTTAACCCCACCGTGCGAAAATGTGGTACTAATGTTTACAATAATTTTCTATACATAACGGAATGGGCTTTTTAAATAAAAGAAAAACTTTGTTAGTATAACTAACAGACAGCTTGCTTCATTGTATTTCAATACCGACCCGCTCTAATTGGAAAACCTTTTAAAAAAATGTGTACAAAAAGCAAATTAACAATCCAGTTAGCTGTCACTTGAAGCATAATTTTCAGAAATTTCAACGTTCAACTTCTATTCAGGCCACACATGCATAGTTTCTCAGAACTGTTTCGAATCACAGTCAAAAGTAAACATTGAAACCACTTTATAGGTCGATTCACCCAAAGACAATAAACTAAACAAAAGCCGATAGGAAAAAAAATAATTCAATGTTGTGAGATTCTTACAGAAAAAACCACGATAAGAACTTTTGGCAACTGATCACGGAGTAGAATACCATTCCACAGACAAGCATTCATAATACAATCCATTTGGCAGAGGCAACTTGTGTAATGAAGTGCCAGATTCCGAACCCTTTTTTTATATTTTATTTTACATCGTATAAGCAATTCAAGATTCAAACAACCGGAATAATAGATTAAAGAGTAAAACCCTACATCCCACCAGCCAAAAACAACAACCCACGATATGAGTACACATCAAGAGTGGATGAACCAGCCCGAGCCACCACACCATCCAGCTAACAGGGAGATGATTCAATCGCTGATGATGACAACAACAACGACATCGAGGGGGAGCTCGACTTTTTACACGACAACACAACACAAAACACTCAGCACACACTTTGTTGTTTTTTACACACACGAAATTCCGATAGGGAAAGCACAGGAAGGACCACAGAGAGATTCGCCCAAAGATTTCCAATTGCCAGTAACGTAGTTACAAAAACATACAAATAAAATCCTTTCTAGGCGCCGCTAAAAACATCAACTTTTCACAAAATTCCGATTATAAATATTCAATTTTCTTATTTATTTAGATTTTTATAATTCCCTTGGGTATTTCTTTACAACACAGCGGGCGGAAGTAGTTAATTTTATTTATTATTTTTCTCTTGTTTCAATGATTGCAATTATAAATAATTTTTTTCTCTTGTTTTCTTGATACAAGATGATGTACACAATTTATTTATTTATTATTTCACTGGGACAACACAGGGTAATAAATTTGTTATACATATATTCATATTAAAGAATTTAATAAATTGTCATGGGAATAATTTATTTTAATATATTTATTATAAAATTAACAAATTATTTGTAAAATTTTACTCACTAGCTCATGTTCAGCTGGCACTTCCGACGCCATTTTGAACGATATGAAGATTTTTTTATTTTTGAGGGATGTCAAAAACGAGAAAATTGCGGCAGCTGGTAAAATTGTAGTAGAATTTATGTAAAAATGGAGTAAAATTTTAATTGAGAGAAAAAGTCAGCGAAACATAAGGGTATTGTAGCACTGGGAGAATTTAAAGGTGACATCAGATTTTTTTGATTTAAGAAATGCTTTTGTTGGCTTAAAATCTCGGAAGCACTAGTATCTTTGTGTATCACTGTTACTTAACCGTGGTTGGCCGAAAATTTTGATTTGGTATGTAGAAGATTGCTATTTTTGATTTTTTTTGTTTGAATATTCAAGAAGGTAACTTGCCATAAAAGCATGTTCGTGAGAGCCAAATTCTCAGATTCTGAGCTGCTTTACCTGCGCCACTTTTTTTTCCTTGAAATTAATCAAGAAGTTGCAGAATCCAATAGTAATTTTTTTTGGATTTTGAGCCTGAACCAAAAATGAGCTCATAATCACATGAAATTTAAGTTTGTTCGCAAGCTCATTGTTCTAACTCACTCGCACACAACGTAAACATATGAATACATTTGTTTGCGTGAAAGTTTTTTTATAATTTGGTTAAAAATATTATTTACATTCTGCAAAACAACTATCTATTTCAGACGATCTGAAGTTTTGTTGCAAAATGGACTTGAAAAAACATTAAAAAATTAGGTACACCAAAAATTATTAAATTAATGTATTTTTATTGCTTATTTTGTGCCAGAATCAAAAGAAAACATTCAAAACTAACATCTTTTCATCATAATTAAAAGAAATCAATCACTATTTAATACCGAGCTGTCAATGCATACTACACAAGGTGTGTGTCACCCTCTATGGTATTGTCAATACCATGGTATCAATACCATGGTATCTATACCAGCAGTGTGTCAAAGGTATTAGACTCTGCTCTGAACTAAAAAAGAAAAACACCTATTGCATACTCAATCATTTTGCCGTCAAAATTGGTTTGTTCAAAACGAGACAGGCTCTTACCAATTATTGCAGAAAATGTTTTTTCCTTTCTCATTAGAAATGTATCGAAAAACCAATCGGACGTTTTCGAAAACGTCATCTGCGTTATCGAACACAATGTAATCGAACACTGAAGGTAATGGCGGCACTTAAGGAAACTTGACGTAGAACTATGACATTAGCTTTCGTTTGCTTACGACTATTATGGTTGGCCCTTTGCACTCTTTTCACCTTGGTTGGGGTCAATTAATAACAAGATTCCACCATTTAATTGTTTTTCTGTTTGTGCTTACGTCGCAAGTAAAAAAAACACAACAACAAAAAGCTGAAGAAAAACCAAGTGACGTAATCTTATATTCTTTCATTCATGTTGATGACCGTGGGAGAAACGAATAATACAAAAACTAACAAATTCTTAATGCAACGACACCCTTAATTTTCAACTAACAAACTGTCAGACAACCATTTTTTCGCTCAGTTCAACTGTCAATCTTCTGAATTCAGCAAAATTACGTCAATTTTTTTGTTTTTCGAAGTCAATTTTGTACTCCACTGTATAAATGGCTGATTTCTTGAGATACTAGAAAAAAAACTACCCACAAGAAGGAAAGAAATGTCGCAAGGAGTGTCAAAGTCGGAAAAAATTAAAACCCGAAAATTGCAATAAAATCGAAATTCATTTTTAAATGTTAATCTGTGTCGTTGTTGTTGTGTAAAAAACATATATAAATCTAACAAAAGAAAATAAATCTTTTTTTTTAACTTTACCGAGTGTGCAACCATGACTGATGCATATGGTCCGCGAGTGGTAACAATTTACAAAACAGAAACTGGTTTCGGTTTCAATGTACGTGGTCAAGTGTCCGAGGGTGGTCAGCTACGTTCCATCAACGGTGAGCTATACGCCCCGTTGCAGCATGTAAGTGCAGTTCTTGAAAGTGGAGCTGCTGAAAAAGCTGGCATTAAAAAGGGTGATCGCATCCTAGAAGTGTAAGTACGAAATGGTTTTTTTTCTTTAATTTTTCAGCTTGTGTCGTTCAGAAAGTTGCAAAATCGATCCACCCCATTGGATCGATTGAAAAAAAATACGATTTATTCTGCCTCCCTTAGTTGACCCTTTTTTTTTACTGTAAATGCCCCTCCTTCCTACGGATTGACGAAAAATTGTTTGTTTTTAGTTTTGTTTTGTGTGATTCCTCGAACTGATTAGTGTTTTTTTTTTATATATATTTTTTGAGAAAATTTACGTAAGATAAGAACTGCAGGCTTTTCTGTTCTGCAGCGCAGCAACAATACGGCGCTCTGTTGTCTAATAGAATATGCATACAATTTTCCATTTCCACAGTGGCCGCTGATGATATTTAAAGCAAATGAGCAAACAATAGAAGAGATAACCCACAAATAAGTGGCGGCGACTGATTCATTGTTTTCCTTTACTGAGATAGTTAGTGGTTGCTGGCGTTCTGATAAGAGATTGTTTCTATGTGGGGCGGGTCGGTGATACGAATTAAGATCTCACATGTTTTCCAGCAAACGCATTCACACAAAGGGAAATAGAGAAGACGAGAAGCTGGAAAACTAACTTAAACTAAACTCTTTCTACACTGCTGACCTCTTGACATAGACAAGAGAGTCAACTAATGAGATGCTCAATTAAATTTTAATTAAGGCTGATAGAGGAAACTAAGACGTTGTCGTCGTTGTGAACTTTGTTTTTCTTTTCACATTAATGCAGTTTCTCTGTTTGGGTGTCTGGCAAATTAAGTTAGCAGCATCTTTTCTTCTCAAACAAGTAATATGTTTCCTTTCAATGTTGATAGAATTATATGTTAATTAATTGAGGAAGGTGGAGCTAAGCCACCTTTTAACGTTGATAAGCTGATGGAAATACATGCATCTTGTATTTGATTTTTCAATTAGAGGTTTGTGTTTTGAATAAGTAGCAAGTAGCAACTGAAAACTTGTATTGACTTTGAGGATTTGAATTGAAATCTTAGAAACGAAATAAAATTCCAAGTATATTTTTGAAAAGTAAATAAAAAAACAAAAACTTAATAACCAGTATCAAAATTCAATTCTTAAAAAAGAAATAATAAGTACCTAGGAAAACGTGAAAATTTGTACAAACTGTGTTAGGTATATCTAAGTTTTTGATTTAAAAGCCTCCATTTCTGTACACAAAGTCTTTGAGATTTCATTTCACTTGATCTTAAAAGCCTCCATTTCTGTACACAAAGTCTTTGAGATTTCATTTCACTTGATCGATTTGTTTCAAACATTCCCATTCTCTGCACATAAAAAAGATTTCAATGCATTCCCTTCGTAAAGGTTTTTTTTCTGACAAAAGATCTGTCAGCAGAGGTAGGTAAGGTGGTTTCTTATTTATACTGAAATTCTTACCGAATTAATGCAAAATTCAATTAATAAACTTATAAAATGGGCAGACATATGTGGGATGAAAACCCGACCAAAACTGAACTTGTTCTCTTCATAAACAAAAAAAGATATCGGAAACAAATGCAGTTTATATTCCCACAATAAAATCCAATTTTTAGTGACCTTTGTATCGTAAAAGATATATAATTGTTATTTGTGGGCTATAGGTCGATTGTAATAAAAAGATGTTATTTATTCATTGCAACGTTTCGAGTATGTTTGTACTCTTTATCAGGCCTTTATTATAACAAAAGAACAAAATAATACAAACATATATTAGTATACAATTTTTAAATTCATTTTTGAAAAATGTGACGTCAAAATTACTTACAACATTTATCAACTGTTTTACTGTTTGATTGATGTCTAACTACATTTAAATTCAATTTAATATTCTTTGTTTCTTGATAATTGTTGTAAGTAATTTTGACGTCACATTTTTCAAAAATGAATTTAAAAATTGTATACTAATATATGTTTGTATTATTTTGTTCTTTTGTTATAATAAAGGCCTGATGAAGAGCACAAACATACTCGAAACGTTGCAATGAATAAATAACATCTTTTTATTACAATCGACCTATAGCCCACAAATAACAATTGTTTATTCCCACATATCGAACCGATACTCACATAGGAAGTAGCAGTATGATGGTAGATGTTTTGGATAAAGAACTTATGCTGACAAGTTAATTAAAGTACAATCGTCAGCTTACATCTGCTTGCTGAGACATACTACTACTTAGTTTTACACCCCTCGATATATTCAGCAAGCAAGCTGTCGCGAGCACAACCATTCGTTTCAAAATCATATCAATGGACTTATAACTCAATATTTCATACCATCATTCTTAATTCAATCATATCAAACGTAGGGACTCTGATTACACCACACCCCAGTTAGTTTCTGATAAAAAATTTCATATAACCATCCTGCCAAGATCAGAAAGGTGAGGAATTCCTGAAAGATGAATCAGTCCACTTATACTTATGACTCAAGAACTAAAATCAATGATTGATGACAGTGCACGTACTTAGACAGACAAAATAATAGACTCTCACTCCGTCTCTTTGACCTCCATGAAATGTTTGCGATTAAAGAAGGCTAATGCTAAGGGAAAATGTAGTGTCCACATCGGATATCCGCATCTTCTCAGACCGCCAAGCAGCCCTAATATCACTCATTGTTCTTTACACAAACTCAGTAACTGACCGCGACGAAGCAGATCTAACCAAAACTGCATTTGAGTAGTATAAAATGTCTGTTGTGTATAAGCAGATTGCATCTTAGCTATAGATAATATAGTTATTGGTGTCATAACTGGACACTCTAGACACGCCCCAAGACTTGTGATTTTCTTTAAGGATTTTTGCAAAAGCTGCATTGACGTGAAGGAGAAGAAGACCATATGCCGCGTTCTATGTTCATGCCCAACTCCCTCCCAAAGACGCAAATTACATCTAGGTAAATTTTTTCTTTGATGATCCCTTTAAATAACGAACATAGAGGTTCAATGCCTATATCGCTTAATTAGGAGCTCCAACGGGATTAATTAAAAGAAACTAGTATCTCCCTTTATTCAAGTGGTATCACAATGTATCTCCGTTTTCCTGACAGCCATCTCAACCTAAGTTAACCTAACATTTCAAACACAGAAATATTCCAGAGCCGGTGTACCAGTCTTTTACTATCTTTAGTGTATAGTCTATCTTAGTTTTATTGGAGATGAAGAAGGTTGAGTGAAGGTCAATTTTCACCAAGATAATATGTAGATTATTTTGTTTTGCTTGGCTTTCCTCGTTTGGGTGGTTGCAAATTTGTATCGTGCCGTGGCCCAATCAATCCATTGCCAGATTTAATATAAATCCCATGGAGTTAGTTTTTTCTGCATCAAAACAATTTTCATGTAACCCAAATTTTGTTTGAGTTATAAACTAAATAAAAGTTTTTATTAACAAGTTGAAAAACAAAATTACAACCTTACCAAAAACTTAAGAAAAAGGACATGATACTTCAAAAAGCTTTTTTTAACTTTTACATTTGACTAAACACGAAGAACTCTCATTCTTCAAATAAACCCTCAAACTTTGAAGCCTTTTAAAGTGTAACTTAATCTTGTCTTACTGTGGATCCTTTTGTTTATGTTGTGGCTAATAAAGTTAAGGTATTTTTGTTGGAATGGTTAAGACTTTTAATGTATCTTTTACAAAAGTCCCTTTTTAAGAAATTGATTTGCACTAACCGGTGAGGTTTCTTCCAAGAAGTCAAATCAAATATTTCTGTTTTTACCCCAAAAAAAAAGGTCAAAAGAAACAAAAACCACACAAATGGTTCTTATGTTTTGTTTCCACCAACACCACCCACAAAGTTGTCTGTTGTTGTTGCCTGCCTCTTGTGTGTCCTTTTAAGAAATTTAATTTTTTTTTTTGGTCGACAGCACCCCTTTTTTATTTACTTTCTGTCATCATATCAAAGGGAAACACTACTGTCTGTGAAAACCGATAGCCGGTGTAAAGTTGTAGTACATGATGTATGATGATAGTTGGAGCTAAGCTTATACAAAGTAGACATAATAAATGGAGATTATCCGCATTTGACTGACGATGACGTTTGTGAAACTGAAAACGACCAATGAAAGAAATTAAATTTTAATTCAATTAGGAGCAAACATTTGTAAGACTTTCCCAACGATTTTTTCATTCATTTGTACTTTAATTACATGAATGAAGGAAATGTTCTTTCTTGAAGAAAAATCAATTAACCATGGCAGAGTAAATTCACAGAAATGACGTCATGAATGAGGTTAGAAAAAAGTTTTTTTTTTTTTTATTTTTCTAAATCCAAAATAAGCCCCCATAGGTATGACAAGTAAAATAATAATCCAATAAGTCTTCATATTTTATTATTATTATTATTTGGAATGTTGTTTTCTCTACCATATCATTAGGTGAATTCCTATAGCAACAGTTATTTGTAAGGGGGAGGGTGTACAAGTACACAAGCTATGTGCCGCCACCTCCACAATTGCCTACATAGTAGAATAAACTTATATTGTTGGTCGGTGGTAGCAACGCTAAGAAACAACAAGAATTGTGTCAAATGTCGCTAAGTGAATTAAGTAAAATTCTTATGACTTAAAAATAAATATTATTCTGGTGGCACTTATTCATTCCCGATCTTTAGGTTCTCATATCATGCCTGAACGCGTATATTATGAATTTCTTTTATGACGAAGCACACACACGTTTCGTGTGTGTTTTTGGAAGGGCTATCCGTAGGATTTATCACACAAGCATCTTACTGCCTACGGTTCACTAATAGATTTTCCGATTTTAATTCGAGTATCGAACCGAGATACTATCATGTATCTCGTTGGGGTACGTTCGTGGCTGTAGTGGCTTTCAAATTTTGATCTTCCTTTATGTTCGATTGTCATTCACGTTGCCTTGAGTAAAAAAAAAAACTATATAAAATCTCAACACGAAAAATGCATGCTTGTTGATTTGGGAAACTTGATTTAATAATTTAAGTACATACTCAACAAAAATGTAAAGTCTCTTATCAAATCGAAATTAAATTAATTTTTTGTTATGATTCTTTACTTAGTTTTGGTTTTATAAATTGACAGATTTATACAAATCCAATTTTGACATTTGCAGAGTATTCATTACGAACTGTCATCAGCAAGTAATACATTTGACACTTATGGTCTTGCGATAAGTTTTTGATAGTTAACGCTAACGCGTTCCTTTTCCGGCAAATAAATTGATAATAGTCCTGTTCAGTGAGCTACTCTAACCTACTCCGAGTAGAAAAGAGTAGGATTTTACTGTTCAGTGAGACATTTCCTGCTCAAGATGTATCTAGATTTGCTTGATTTGCTGTTCATTCAGCTTTTTAAGAGTAGAGCAGAGGAAGTTAGAGTAGGATTTTCTGCACTTGCTTTTGAGGAAGTGCAGGTAGATCGCATATAGAGTAGAAATGTCAGAATCAGCTGTTATTGATTTTTGTGAGATATTTTTGCATCGTGTGAGATGATTTTAAATAAATATACTTAAAAATACATAAATATAATTTAAATTACCTATTAAAATTATAATTTGCTATTAAAAATGTAAAAAAATCGTCTGGAATTAACTAATGATGAAAGCAAAAAGTTCTAGTAAACTGGCGCCAGTCACACACATTTGCATTTGCACATATACACATTTGAAATGTCTGCTCTAAATTCATCTGAAATTTCACAGCTGTTTTACTCTGCTCTGCGCTGCTCTGACCTCATAGTATCTGATTTTTTCTTAGTTGAACACAACTAATATTTTTGATTATTGATCATTTTTCGGCAGATTTATCGCCCCCGATGCAATAATCAGCTGTCGGTTTGGTTAATGGGTTTTATTTATGTTTTGTTTATTTAAATTGTGTGCAAAATATTTAAGAAATAATTGTCAAAAAATTTAACAGTTTTAAATAGATTTCCTAATTCTTCAATATCTTTTGAAAAATTGAAATTTAACAGCAAAGACCAGTCCGTACATTTCGTCATACGTCTTTTTGACATTTTGGGTGAGGGGTGTATAAACGAAGGAGGAGTGAAGTAACGAAAGCATCACATATGAAAATTTTAAGACTTTTTCTGGTTGAACTTTGACTTTTCTTGTTTGACGCCGGAAAGCAAAATTGGATTATTTAGAATATTAAATAACTTCCACAATTTAGCTTTCCGGTGTCAAAATGACGAATATAAACAGGCAAATAACAACGAACCGTCAGAAAGACGAAACAAGTCACATACGAAAAAAAGGTTGGTGTCAGGGTAAAGCAGAGTATTCAGTGGTAACTGTCATACATTTAAATGAAAGTGGTGGCGTATGCTGAGGATTTGGTTTAGTGATTTAGGAATAAATCAAAGCAAAGCAGAACTGTTGCTGTTTTCAAACCTTTTGGTCATAACAACGTTACAAAATTGCTTTCCTTTGAGTTTAATTTGACACCTACTGATTTCTTCACTCTCTGAATCTTTTCATCCACGATACAAAATTATGGTAATATGAGTTTCAAATTGCACGCTAGTTTAATTACACTTACAATATTCTTTTCCATCTTAATGAATGTAAAAACATTCAATTTTAAAACCGACTAGGTTTCCAATGGCTTGAGCCTTCATAAAATAGTAGCTATCAAATTATAGATTACCTACAGGCAGGCAACAAGTGCTTTACCTTTAACTCATCTCGGTCTTTATTGATTTTTGTTCATCAAGATTGTCTGCCTGGAACTATCAAATGAAAAACTTGTGACTACAGCATATTGCCGCAAGAATTTAAATCAAACATACAAACCTTTGAAAGTACAAATGAAAAATCCGCTTCAGACTAAAAAACAGTTTGATCTCTGACATAAGTTTGAATAAAGTAAATTGATTTTTTAAGTAAAAAAAAATAATAAAATGAGTTCAAGGAGCGCATCCACTGAAAAAAGAAAAAAAAATACAATATATAGACAAATATGCTTTGAAGGATATATATTTTTTTCTATTCTAAAATAAAATTCACTCGACTGCAATATGGAAATGGAAACACAAGAATCTTATTTTTCAAGCAGTAAAAAGAAAATAGGGCAGCATTTTTTTGTATATAGCCTTCGAATCAATTGAAAGTGCTTGTTTGAAGGAAAAGAAATTAATTTAGTTAAAAGTTCTGGGTGGAAAAAATACGTATACTTAAAAATTGGTGCATAACAAGATGTTTCCAGACAGTCAACAATATTATATTAATTCAAAATGGCAAATATATACCAATGTTTTTTTTGAAGTGAAACTTCTTTAAAGGAACTAAAATATAAAATAGCGCAACGATTTATCTGTCGGTTGCCCTTTTCGTATTTGCTCGGTAGACTTCGTTATCGTTCGGGTTGAAGCACAACTACAACACAAGAAATGAAGCAAAACCAAAAACAAAAAAAAAATAAATGGTTTGGCTCTCGAGTATCTACTTGAAAAACACATACAACTTAAACACAGGCAATGAAGGAATAAGGAATAAGGTTTGGCTGCAGAGATAGCAAAAATACTACTTTTTTTTTTTGTAAAACTCGATACTGGAGAGAGCTTTTCTGCAGTTTTCTGAAATATTTGGTGGACATCGATGGATTTTCCAACAAGACAATGCACCGATACATACCGCTCGGACAACAAAAGCCTGGATTCAGAACCAAAATGTAAACCTACTTTCATGGCCACCATATTCACCCGACCTTTGGGGGGGTTGGCTTTCAAGAAGTATGATGAACCAGTTTTGTTCTTCATCTCTTACTCCATAGCCGCTTAGCTTTTCCAGTAGAATTTTTCGATCTTTTGTCTCAAACACTCTTTGAAATCTAGAAAAACGGCAAAAACGAACTTTTTTTCCGCTATTTCTTCTTTCCAGCTAATAAGTACATTATTTAGAGGACTTTCGCACGAGTGATTTTTTCGAAAACCTGACTGGTTTTCCATTAATAAGTTATTTTATTATGTCAATGGGATTGACTATCGATACTTTCCAATCATCAGGGAAGTGTCCTGCCGATATTGAGTGATTTATAATTTTTACAAAAATTGGACCAGTTATGTTGATAGCATCAGTTAACATATTCGTACTTAGAAAATTAAAGTCTCTTTTGTTATTGAGTATTTTGATACTTCTTTTACTTCAAATATTGATACACATCTTAATTTAAAGATCGAGTTTGCATAATTATTTCTCAAACTAAATTGAACAAACGGAATCGACTCGTTGATTACAGAAACACTGTTGAAGAAACAGTTGTTGAATTTGTCGGCTATCTCTTCATTCTTTGTTATGTTAACGCTCTGTTAAAGTACACATGATTTATACACTGTTTCCTTTCATTTAGTACATGCGATTTAATGACTCTCCACATTATTTTTCCGTTGGGTTACTATTTTTTGTTTGACTTACTTGACGAAAAAGTTAGTGTTTTGGTGTTATTTAAAAAAAAATTAACGCGACAAATTGTTTAGTTGCACGACAAATTCACCACAATTAATCCAATAGTTAAACTTTATTTTGCTCAAATTTTGATTTTTAACAAATCTCACATTTTCGAATATGTGAGATTTGTTTGTCCACCAAAATTCAAGTCATCGTAAATTTAAATATTTGGTTCTAAATTCTCCCCAAATGAAATAAATTTAATTTTTAATTTTTTTTATGAATGAAAATGCATAATTAAGCTATCTATGCAGAAAAATCAATATTTTATTAAGTAAATCCGAAATAAACAGTGTTTTTATAATAAAAGTCATGAGTGTGCTTTTAGCTGTAAGCGTCACCGATAATTTTAAATATAATACGATTGATTTTGATAAAATTTTATATGAGTGATTTGTTGCCAACGGTGATATCCGAAGAAGTTTATTAACGGTAGGTACCTGCCATAGAACCGCACTTGTTTTTATACCGATTATCTTTTCAACGGCTACTCCGATTTCGACGAAGTTTAATGTTCTAAAAGTTCCACTAAGCTTGTTAATACTGCAAACAAAAATTTAAAAAAAAAGCATACAAATATGTACATATACAAAAAGTTATTTTTAATTTTATTTTTCTAAAAACAATCCGATCAATTTTGATAAAATCTTTTATGAGTGATTTGTTGCGGACGGTGATATTTTTCATTGAAAACATACTTCAACGAATCTTTGCCACAAGAACCAGTTCGTGTTCGCACGACTTGTCATGCCCTTTATTTCACATATATTATTCTAGCTTAAGTGTAACATAAAATATTTCTCAAAAATAAGAAGCGTTGCTATTATTTTGGCCATGACTGTACCTTGGGAACATGGCTCTCCAGCCAGTCATAACTTCCAATTTCGCCAGAAAGGTTTTTTAGATCTTCTGTTAAGTACCATATTCTCATGCGTAATCCAACTGGGGCTTCAAGGTGCAGAACCTGGTTAGAGAAAGGGAGGCCTAAAAATTCCTGGAAAAAAACAAATGCAAAGACACCATCATTCAGTTGGTCCAGACATAAAAAAATCCAAATCGGGAGCTTGTCGATGTTTTCTAAGGTCAAACCGCAAACCACACATGCAGATCCTTAGAATGAAGCGGATAATTAGGAAAGTTTTAATTTCATCCAGGATCACTAACATTATCGGTAAAGAAGATAAAAAGCAACGTTTTTTGATAAAAGTTCAAGTAAGATTATTAAAAAAAAAGGGTTGGCAGATCAGTAACCTTGATAAATTTATTTATTTCATTTCTTCCTTAAAATAATGTTCATGTCCAGATATTTTATTATTCATTGTAAATTCTTCGACCTTATGTTTTTTTTTTGTTATTTAGTCCATCTGTGATAAGAAAAAGTATATATTTATCTTGGCAATAACAAAAATCAAGATACTACAAAACAATTTATTGATTTATGCTGATAGTTTATTTATAGTCAGAGAATTCCAATCAAACTGCCGCAGTATTTTCTTATCCTTATCACATTTCGAAAAAAAAGAAACATAATTCTCTGATACGATTGTACAAACTCAAGTACAAAATATTGATAACCTCATTGAAGATCAAAAGAAAACCAGCTACTTCGATGGCAGTGGTGGCATATTTTATACCACAGTCGCATCTCTTCGCAGCAAGAAACTTTACCTCCTTCGTCATATACAGTAAATCTATTTAAAACCACACAGAAATTCGGATTATATTAATATTTATAATTTCACAACTCAACAAAGTAACCAGTTTGCCGCCCTCGTTGTTTTTATTATTTTGTAATTATTGGCTTAAGTATAAGTAACTTTTGATTTTCTATACATAACCTGTTACTGAAGCACAGTTTTGTGTTGTCGTAAAGTGTCAAAGAGAAGCTTGCTTGCTGGTGTTTTACCGGAATCAGTATGTGCATTCGAATGTCAACCGTTATACTATAAAGTCGCCATAGTGCTTTCATTTGATTATAATAGTATAGTAATTTTCAATTTTCATTTTGTCGTTGCGCGCCGCGCCGCCCTCAGGCTTTGACTCATTTGCATTTTAAAAGTTGTTTATAGAGTCGACACGTTTGTAAAGGCAAAGCCAAAAGAGGAGACCATCACATTGGCCTGGCATTAATATGCTGCCCTTCAATTATGTTCAATTCATGGGATGTGACACTGGCCGAGAGCTAAGCAGCGTTGTAGCAAGATATCAAAGGTAATTATTGTACAAAGACTTTTATAATGATTGTTATTCATTTTTTCAAAATAAATTGCAAAGCATCAGACAGCTGTACTTTTAACAGTGGTAAAAATACAACTCCAATTATTATTCCTTTTACATTTTTTTTTATTTTTCGAAAATTAAACATATTGAAATAGTTTTTCAATGACTTCGAAAATGATATACAAACTTACATGTGTACAAACATGTTTGTATGGACTTAATCGCCAATGAAAAAGAATAATTACACTTCATCACGATGATATAGAGAAATCCAATAACTAAGTTTAAAGCTACTAAAGTAGCTCGTCAACTCCATCTGGAGCACAGGACAGCAACAAGATTCCTCTATCTGTATCGGTTAGCCAAAAGCAGTCTAAGCTGTACCCATGTTCAAATGTTCGCAGACCGGATTAATACCCATGGCATACGTACTCGAGATACTACCAAGTATTGGTCTGATTATTTGTTTGTCCCGCGGAACGATCAGAAAAGATACTGGAAGCTTACCTGGTATCTATCGCTGTGGGGTCAATTTGATTGATCACTAGCCCGCCAATTTTCTTTGCTTTATCATATCAGATCAGATCGTAAAATGTCTCTTTGGTTGAATTATCTCTCATCCTTACAAAGCGGATTGTGACCTGGAATTATTCGGCTGCACTGCACATGGTACAGATAATAAATCCGTTTTCCTCGTTTTGTTTGCTAGATTCGTCAATATTGAAATCATCCACATCCGAGGTTTGTTTTTGTTATGGAACCAGTTTTTTGTTTTTGTTTTAGGAAAGTTAAACCGACCCGACCCACAACCCCATTTCTTGTTTGAATGTTAATATAGCACAAAACACATTATTTCATGTAGCTACTTCCCTAACGAATAACTTAATAATGTTCCGTACTTTCCTTTTGCCCATGTGGAATAAATAAAAGTTAGTTGCGATTTAACACGAGAGGTTCATTGGCCACATTTTCTTACAATAACTTTCTTTCAAAATTGTTCCCTATTTTCTCATAAAAAGCTTTACATTAAATAAAAGGGACAAAACAACATAAGAGACGACATACACTTGAACGCGGAAAGAAACAAAAAAAATCCACCCTGATTATGGTGTTTCTAGGTTGGGTGGTCTTCTCCAGTTATACAAATGTATAAGCGCACCTTCTCCCATTATCCTTGTATAATAATCTGAAAACGTCATATTCTTTGATGCAGAGTTTATTATTTCCGTATAAATGTCTAAGCATCCTTGAGTCCACTTATATCATCATCGTATGCAGATCCCTTTTAAAACCGAACAAAGTATATTTCTCTCTACAATTTTAAAACTTAATTTTCCACATTTTTTTCTTTTAAATGATTTATTTATAATTGTGTCTTCTTTGTATTTTAGAAATGGAGTCAGCGTTGAAGGAGCTACTCACAAACAAGTTGTTGACTTAATAAAATCTGGCGGAGACTGTTTAACTTTGACTGTTATATCTGTTACACAACAAGTATGTTTGAAAATTCGTTATGTGAATTCATTTATAACTTCTTTTTTTTTCATTCAGGAAGCAGAAAGACTGGAACCACAAGAAGACCAAAGTGGTTATTCATACATCGACTATTCTGAAAAGCGATCATTGCCAATAAGGTAATTTTAAAGAATCAACCCAATTAGACACAATTATTAGAATAATTAAATTTGATTCTTTTTTAGCATCCCTGACTATAACATAATCAATCGAAATGGTGAGCGTTATATTGTTTTTAACATTCACATGGCGGGTCGTCAACTATGCTCGCGAAGGTATCGTGAATTTTCCAATCTACATGCGATACTACGAAAAGAATTCGTAGGCTTCAATTTTCCAAAGCTGCCAGGCAAATGGCCATTCCAATTAAGTGAACAACAACTCGATAGCCGTCGTCGTGGTCTCGAACAGTATCTCGAAAAGGTTTGTGCGGTTCGTGTGATAGCCGAAAGTGATGCAGTACAAGATTTCCTAACCGATTCGGAGGATGATTTATCTGCATCACCGGTTGACATTAAAGTGATGCTGCCACATCATGAAGTTATTACTGTGTCAGTAAAGAAATCAGCTAATGCTCAACTTGTTTGGGATGTTTTAGTGCAGAAAGCAAATCTTACTTCTTATACTCAGCAATATTTCTATCTGTTTGAGATCGTCGAGTATAACTTCGAAAGAAAGTTGCAACCGCACGAGGTGCCACATCAGCTGTATGTTCAAAACTACAGTACTGCATCGAGTACATGTTTGTGTGTGCGTCGATGGTTATTTTCTATCAATAAGGAGTTATCCCTTCCAGAGGGAGAACAGTCGGCGAAATTTATATTTTACCAGGTAAGATTGAATTCTATGAACCAGCGAATATTTGTTAATTGGGTATCTTTTTTTTCAGTCTGTCGATGAAGTAAATCGTGGTAATATTCGAGCCGAAGGTCGACTCTACGAATTGAAAGCTCTGCAAGATGCAAAAAAAGCATCTGAATATTTGGCGTTGGCCAGAACGTTGCCTGGATATGGTGATGTTGTGTTTCCCCATTGTTCCTGTGATAGTCGCAAAGAAGGGCATGTTGTACCAGCTGTTGGTGAGTAGATAGTAGACTAAAGATTATTAATGCTCTTGCGAATCGCTTTTGAAAAGAAACGATGTTGTTGTGTATACAAAGGTATGATTAGTGGTTACAGATTAGTGATTAAACACGCGATAGCTTCAAACATCTCAATTTATGTTGTAAAGGTTGAATAAAACAATCTTTTGTATACCTTACCATCATGTGAGGGTAAATTGTTGCTATGTTTTGGCCAATTTTTGTTTTGCGAAACCGTTTTCATTATGTTTGGAGTGCCATCTTGATAAGCACTGCATGATTTTTTCTAGATCCTTTGGAGAGTAAAACAAATATAACGATAAAATGCTGACACAACAGCGTTGTTTCTAAAATGGAACTCGCAATATTTTGTAAAGTGCGAAATTGTTAAATACATTCGATCTATCATCAATAGCTCAAGTGTATGGTGAATGTGAATTAAGGGTTGGAACAATTCTGTCATCTTTTGCGGCCTCTCGACCGCTGACCTGGCATTGTCAAATATGTGCAACTGATAGACGCTGAGAGTCTCGTCCTGAAGGCTATATGATTTGGCGTTCCGACCTATAAGCTTCTGGAAAAAACAAATTCAACGCACCCACAAGTGCTTAGGGTGAAAGTAGAAAAGTTATGGTACTATTTGAGATCAATAACATCGTCGGGAAAAAAGGTGAAAGTCCAGTTTGTCACGAAAAATTAATAGGTTCTCGATGACTTTGTGCGTTCAACCTTTTTGTTGTTCAACCAGTGTCTTGTTTCTTGAACCCATGTCCCGATTCTTCTTTTGTCCTACAGTCTGGTGCGAACATGTTAGTCAACCAACATTTCTCTGTATATAGTCCTAATTTGGGCTAGCCACCTCCAGGTTCTAGCCACCTCTAGTTCCAAACATTATGAGCTAGAGCATTGTTGTTCATTCGTTTGAGTCGTTAAAAATGCATCTATTTGAGTCGTTAAAAATGCACCCTACTGGAAATCCTTAAAACTCGTCACTATTTGCCAATGTTTCTTCACCATATAGAAGAACATGTAATTAGGGTCTCATACAGTGAGTTTAATTTTTTAAGTTATTTCCTCTCTTAGGTCTGTGAAGTTTTAAAACTCATTTCTAGAAATGCTGTCATAAGCAGCCTTGAAGTCCTTATTAGAATCCAGTATTATTCTCTTCATTCTGCATTTAGATTTCAGAAACAGCTCGGCATTCGTCATCGTGAAATCAAGCGCATCGGTTGCTGCCGTTTTAGTGGATTCTTGATATGTACCCTATTGGTTTTAATTTTGAACCTGGCAACAGATGATTCGATCGTAAAGTGAAATAGATACACATAGTAATTGGAAGTACTGGTAAGAGTGTCATGATGAGAATCATAAAAGATATAACTAGACCAAGTAAAAGTATATGTCTTAGGGAAAGAGATTCCTTTCCTAATGTCGGACCTCATTAATTGATTAACCAAAAGACGATGTAGTTAAAAGTATCTTGTGTTAAGTAACAAAAACAAAACTAAAGATGAGATCTGCCTTGGTATTTCTTTCTCTCTGGTTGAAAACCTTGCCGGATTCATTCGCATCATACGGACGAGCCATTGAAGATGATTTTTTCAGACATATTAATGTCCCTGTACACGTATACATAGCTCGTCATTGTATCTTTTCCGCTAGATGTTGACTTTGTTTTCAACACAAACATGAGCATACATTTTTCATAGGGCTCATCTCTCGAATACACCAAGGGAGCTTTCATCCGATATAGACAGGGTCTATGCACCATGCTTCTAAACCATACAGGATGACTGGATTGATGATGTTTTTGTTAAATCGTCTCCTTGATAAGATAAGACTTCATTCCTCAATTGCTTGCTCAGCCCAAGAAAACAGTCATCAGCTAGAGTTAATCTACGTTTGCGCTGATGTTGTTTGTATTTTTTTTAGCGGTAATAAATGCTATAAAAAATATGCAGAGCAAAACATATAATATAATATTTTAACTAAATCTCTGTAAATAATATTGCCTTTTAGATGCAACCCCTTTGTTTATTGTTTGGTACAACGTTTTCAACACAATGAGACATTATTTCGATGTTTGGTGATCTTTTAGTTCTCGTCTTTTAACTAATCATCTTTTCTTTCTCTTTTTAGGTATGAAAAGTTTCCGTTTGCACGCATGTCGTGAAGATGGTGCATTAGAAGCGCAAATGGTAGAACTTGCTTGGGATACAATAACAAGATGGGAAAGTGATGAAGAGTCTATGTCCTTCTGTTTTCAATACAATCGTCCCGACAAACCTCCGCGATGGGTCAAGGTTTATACACCATATGTAAATATTATAAATATTATTAAAATGTAAATATAAACATTAACATCATTTTAATTCTTTTTTTTCAGCACGCATTTTTATCAGATTGTTTTGATCGAATAATAGAAGAAAAAAAGTGGGAAGACAGTGGTGACTAACAGAATTAGTCAGTTGCAAAAAAAAAAGTAAATTAAAACATTCATGAGTAAAATTTAATTACCCGATTCCCTCTCTCTATCTCTATCACTATCTCTCTTTCGTAGATGTAAGTTCATTCACAATATTAACACTGATTTACATAAAGTTTTTTTTTTTGCTTTCATTCACTCATAAAAAAATAATTATTATTGAAATATACATTAACAATTTGTACATTATTATTTTGTACAATAAAAGAACGTACGTTAATTAAATAACAAAATAAATAATCAAAACAGTTTTGACCAAAAAAAAAGTTTACCGAACAAATAAAATAAATATATCTCTATGTTTCTCAAGCAGCACTGTCTTGATTTTAACAAATTTTTATTTAAACTATGTCCAGTCCATTATATACAAATAAAATAGGTCAAAGCCAATATTTATATAAATATAAAGGGGCTTATTGCAATGCACTAATAGAAAAGTTGTCCCAAAGGGAATAAAATCCACAGAAGAATGCATTAGTTAATTAGAATACTTGTATCTATAAGAAATGTTGAAAACGCCTTTAAATCTATCTATTCTTTAAATTTAATAACCACCCCCCACCCCCTCCTTTAATCCTTACTTCTCTGCATTAAGAGAATCTTTGAAGTTGTCAATTTATAAAACGAATAACTAGATTTATCCATTTACAGAAAATAAATTTATTCAAAATGTTAGAAAAATCCTTTAAAAAAAATTTAAAAAAAAGTATCTACAAATTTTTATCAAAATCTAGAAACAAAACTAATTTTAAAATTGTATATACAATATACATACATACATCTATAAAAAAATGTATTCCAAAACTGATTTAAAAGCAATCGGAACCAAGAGAATGTAAGCGAGTGTATAATGTGAATTGTGTTTAAACGTGTACCTATTGTTATATTTCACGAAACATTTATAATTTTAAGTTTGGCAATTTATATATTTGTGGATCTGTAGACTTGTTTTTTTTATATTAAAATCTTTTTTATTAGTTCTTTTAAAACATTTCCAATTGTTTATAGTTTGAAAATAATCTGTTATCTTTGTTATTGTTAAAGAGAATGGACAAAACTTCTTCTTTTTACGAAGTTTCCATGACAAAATGTTAGTCAGTGGCTGAATAAATTACATTTTTCATCTGTTATCTGGGAGCGACATGAGCAAGTTGCAATATATTCATTTCACACATAGAACTCCAATTTTCTACGACAGTTTGTTGCTTTTGAATAATTTGTACAGTTAAAAGATATTTATATTTATGTGTGCAGTTGCAACATCTTGTTGAAACTAAATTTAGTTGAAAGGGAAGAATATCTTACCTATTTCGGAGAGGAAAAATTTTCTAAACCGCTACACCGTTATAACACAACACAACATTCAGCGATTTAAGCTGGATACTGTTCATTCTTATGGAGTTTATCTATCTAGCAAAAGTCACTCCATATTTTACATTTTGATTACTTTTCCTTTCAAAATGATTTTACTATGTTGTTTTCGTCTTTCATCATTTTAACGAATTCTTCTGGAAAAAATTTCAGACGAATTGTTAAATCATTTGTGTTGAATTACCTTGTGGTCTTTAGTTATTTTCCCATTTGTGCAGATAAGTCGCTCGTCGAAACGCTTGGAGTTGTTAGCATGGCAGCACCCACATTAGCAATTGTATCTTGTGCCTGGACTGAATGTATTGATATTCACGCAATTGACCAATATGATTTTATAACTTCCATAACAGTCCATCGACTGGTAGAAGAGTCTCCAAGTCTCACTTAACTTAATGAAAATGTAGTGGTGAATTCAATTCTATTCACTGTGGTGAATAATATTTTGTTCTTTCTTGTGTATTTCCGATTCTGGCTCTGCGAAAAAGTGTATCAAATAAATTAATACAAATTTTAAATTTCTTTCACTAGAACATTCATTTTTAAATGAGGGTGTGAAAACAATTTATTTATAAGAAAATATTTGAAGTTTGAGTTGCACTTTTTAACAGAACGGGAATCGAAATAATGATGAAAAGGTGAAAATATTCGCATTTCATTTTTTTACATAACCAGAATTGGTCCCCTGTTCCTGTAAACTAACAGACCAAATAATTGCTTGAAGGCAAGCCAATCATCATTTAACAAAAACATTATGTTTGTCGATTGTAATATGTTTCAGTTTCTAGTACTTCTTTCTGAAGTGAACAATAAATTAGTTTGAGTTTTCTTTTATTTTTTTTTTTTTTACATAAAACTCACAAAAAATGTTGCTCATTTTCATTCTTAATGTTTCCCTTTTCATTACTTTCCCATTATCTCGTTTAATTTCGTCCACTTCTCTAATCGTATTATTTTGGTGATATATTTATACATATGTATATATATTTTTAAAATTTTATTTTAAAATTTTAATTTTTAATCAAAACAAAATTTTGTGGCCATACATTTTTTTTAAATTTCCAAAAATCACCTTATTTCAATTATAAATTATATTTCATCAAATATACATACAAGAAAAAAAAAACACTAACATTAAAATATTTGTGAGTAGAATCACTTAAAAACTCAAATTTTAAAAATTTAAACATTCCACATAAAAACAAAAATAATATTATAATTCTATTAAAAAAAATAAGCATATTTTTTAAATAAATAATAGAAAACTGCACCGATTTTACGATTATAAAATAAAGTTAATTTACAACTTTAAATGACACAAAAAATGTTTATATAAATATTATATAGAATATGCAATAAAAACAAATTCAATAAAAAAAAATTAAAATTGTTTAAATAAATAAATTACGTGGGTGTACAATTTCATTATTAGAGTTAAAATATTAAATAAAAAAATAGGTAATAAACTAATTAATAAAATAAAAACATTTTTGAATCCAATAAAACTTTTGTATTTCATTTAAATCGTCCATTAAATTTGAATTATTTTTTTATATGATTCAATACTTTTTTTTAAGAATGTTTATTTTTACTTTTTTGACCTTATTTTACAAGTATTTTAGTTAGACTTAAAACAATATATGCATTATGTTATAAACAAAATATGTATTATGATTTAAGCAAAGAATAATTATGTGTTATAAATATATTATATTATTATCTAAACAAATATTATCTCTATTATTATTATTATTAACTTAATTGTGATTAGTTAAACAAAATGGTAAAAATATAAAATATTATTGAATAAATCTCATACAAATTCGTAAACATTAAAAACGTAGTATTCATTTATTTGTTAATTGTATAGGTATTTATTGACATGCTGAAAAGCTTCAATAGGAAACAAAATAGTAGCTTTTAGATAAGACTGAGTCATAGTTTGCTCGGGAACATTGTGGCGGACACGCAGTCGATCTCGATGTTAACCACCAGATCATTGAGAAGTCCCATCCATACTCACCATCTATTTATCAATTTAAAAGCCGCTTCTGAAAGTGTGCCATGTCGACCATGTCTACCTAGTTGATATGATTTATCAGGATGACGTTAGAGAATGGTCGCTCCTCCGTCAAAATTGGAGGGTGTTTTACTTTTTAAACATTAACAATATCAGAGATTTAGGACAGAGAGATGCCGCGGGGCGTCATACTCACTCAACTCTTCCACTCTATGGTTTATAATAGGTAAGTTGCTTTTGCGAAATTCAAACAAACGAAATTTTCTACTTACACATATTATGTATAATTTTCTACCTTCACATAGTATGTAAATATGTATTTTTTTTAACATAAGAAAATAGCCAGTATTTATGAATCAGAAAGTTAAAGCAACACAACCCAGATTGGCTTGCAGGTGCGGTGCAATATAATATTTAAATTAATTTTCCCAATAAAAAAACTATTGACTATCCAATGCAGAATTCATAGGTAATAACTGGGATTTCAATTGGCTAAAAAATTTTCTTGCATTAGCACCTGCTAAAGTTGGAATGTTGGTTGTCACAATTAGAATGCAAAATGCGTGGTAATATAAACAACGTTTGCATATTTATAATGATAGGTTTGTTAAATAAGCTTACCTTTCTTGAATAAGCTAACGTTACAAATATAATTATTCTATTTACAACAATTTAGAAATAAATGAAATATGGATATATCTGGAAAACATTAAATAAATTGACTGACTAGTATCTAATGGCCTATAGATGATTGCAGTGGCTCACATCATCGTGAGAATTAAGAATAGTACCTACATTTGCTCATCATCATCACTAATCAGTTAACCGCTAATTAGTAATCATTAATTACTCGTTATACTCATCACTTATTGTTTGTTACTCATCGCTCTTCATTCGTGAGATCGTGACCTGTCATTAGTAACTGGTCAATAGGGCTTTTTAGGTAACAACGATATATCTCTTTCTCGTTCTCACAGAATTGTCAAAAACAGCAGTATGGTGAACAGCTGATTTTTTTTTTATCATTGTTGAAAAATTGATTGAAAACAAAAGCGGGAATTTTAAAGATTTGTGCGCGAAAATTGTGAAAATTGTTGGTTTTGCTAATTAAAATAAATTTTTAAGCCACGGAAATCACAAATTTCCAAATTGTTTTCTTCAAGATCTTGAGTTTGACAGTTTGAAAAAAGCGCGATACATATTTCAATCTGTCTTCACCATAGTGTGAGCTTTGACAAGATGGTAAAACTCCCTATCGTCATTCGTGACTCGTTATTCATAGATCGTTAGACACTCGTCACTCGTCACTCATCATCACTCGTTACTCAAAGCAATCGTCCCTTGTCAATCGTCAATCGTTAATCTTCACTCGTCTCTCGTCACTCGCCATTCACGTCACTCATGTGATTGATGAGATGGAAGTAACTAGTGACAAGTTAAATGCCAGAAGACAAAAGAGTAGCGAGTTACGAGGGACATGTAACAATTAACTTGAATGTTTGAACAACAACAACAACTTAAAGGTGCTACCACCAATTTTTAAACGAATTTTATTTACTCGTTTTAACGAATTTTATTATTCGTTTTTTCCATTCTTTGGCTGGAAATATAGCTATTTCAAGGAGTGCCAATTCCTTTCATCAGTCTCCTTAGTGGTGTCGAGCTTTAATCCAATTTTATTATGAAAAACTTTTTCACATGTATGTACATCATGAGATTCGAACCCACGCATTCAGATTTACTCAGTCTTCGAATTCGTATGCACTACGCATTCCACCGCTTATGACCACTGACGTCACAGGTCGAGATGTTATGTTTGTTTGTTTTTCAAACGCATCCATTTCTCCAGCCAAAGAATGGAAAAAACGAATAATAAAATTCGTTAAAACGAGTAAATAAAATTCGTTTAAAAATTGGTGGTAGCACCTTTAAGTTGTTGTTGTTCTTCAAACATTCAATGAAAAATTGACAGAATGGTCAGTAATAAAAACTGACATTCTATAGTACAAATAGTACAATATAACAACAATAGTAACAATTAACGATTCAAGTGACGAGATATGAGTGAATGTTTAACACGGGTTAAAGTGTAAATGGCTTTTATTATAAGTAACTTGCATTTATTATTATTTAATTAAAATACATAGATTTGATAATCAAAAAAATTGTCTTCAGAAAATAACTCGCATATAAAAAAAACTATCTCGAATTTCCGCAGGTGGTTTCTTTTTCATATCTCTAACACGTTGTTAACGAGCCATGACTATTGAAATAAACACTTTTATTCACTTGCGTAGGTAAATTATAATTTAAATTTTTTTAAATGAAAAACGAAATTAAGTTAACTTCGACACCATAACTCAAATTAATAAATCAAATAAAAAACACTTCCAAAAATAAATCTTTTGTTTACAAAATTTATAATTCCTACATTAGCAGCAAATATAAAAAAAATGAAACAGAAATATTTGTTAACAACTGGCGCTGGTCATATTTTTCGTCTGAAAGCTTCTTACGCTATCAAATAGAACATGCTAAATAGCACGACAGAGTAGTGATAATTTTTGTCAGATATTGACGACTACAAAAAATTCCAGTATTCTATTTGACGATTGATATATACCTTATTTTGGAACTGTTGGCTTTAGTAATTATCACTACCATTATAAAGCATGTTCAAGACCAGAAGCTGAACGAATTTTTGTTTTCGTTTAATATTTGTCTAGAATGGTATGAGGTATGCGTATGCGGATAAGTAAATAATTCGCCTCTATACTTGATTAAGAAGTTAAAGATATACAGCAATAAGAAACAAAAACTTGATTTTCTATTTAATTAAGTTTTTTCATAATCACAAACTTATTTTTTAAGAAAACGGAAGTTATTTTAAATGAATATGTAACGAAAAGCCCAACACAATTCCAAAACACAACACAAAAGCAAAATACATTAATAATAGTTTTAAATTCTTTAGAATGAAATAAATTTTTTAGTGGCGCCCAACGTGGGCCAAAAAAGAACCTTAACATTTTTTTAAATATCAAAGAAATACATTACCGCAATGGTATCGGCTAGTTTGATATGCACTTGTACCTGTAGGACGTGACGGTAGATACAGTACAGTTCATACATAGATACCTAGGGGTTTTAACCAGCACGCAGCTTCAAACAAAAAAAAAAAAAATGGAAAAAACAGCATCACGTATGCAAAGAATCCTATTTTTACTGCTCATTATACTTTTCTGCTACTCTAAAGTGGCAGAATTTCTTACAAATCTTCTCCTACTGTTATTCTGTTTTTCTCCTATTTTTACTATTACTCACTATTTTTTAATCGTTGTTTACTACTTTTTTTCTACTATTTTTCTCTTGACACAATTAATAAGTTTAACAACATTTTTCTACTACCTTTTTTTACTACTTTTCCCGATCATGCAGTAAAAAATCATGTTTAAAAGGCGATGCAGTAGAAGAAGCACAATTACTGATCTCCATAAGCAAAAAGGAAGCAAGTCCATACACAAAACCTCTTAATTGATATCAAGGCTGCTCATGAAAGCATTTCTAGAGGTGAACTCTATGGAACCATGTCCAATTGGCATCCCTTAAAATAACCCCGAATGTTTTGTGGATTTGAATAAAATTTTAAACGAAAAATCTTCAAATTGAATAATTATTTATTCAATTCAACGATTGATGTTTTTTCTTTTAAAATGCCGAAGACAGAAATTCTTTGATTTGAATAAATTTTCTTATTTATGTAAATCTGTTTAGGTAAAATGTTACGAAAACTTTTAGTTGATTTTGCTCCTCAGGTTTGGTTCAGTTTACGTGTATGAAGGAGGGAACATCTTTCATAAGCAGGCGATACTTTCTCTTTTTCAGTTTATAAACAACCATAAAAATGGCCGAGTTTCAGAATAATTTTGTAAAAAATCGCGTTTATAAGCGCAACTTCATATTTGCCACTTTTTTTTTAATAATTTTTGTATCTCTTATGTCTTCACCGAATTCGTTTTTATACGCTGGTATGATTTTCAAAACAGCATCTATTTTTCTTGCTATACCTACTGGTAACTGATAATTCTCCAGTAAAACTTTATTTTGCTTTAGTTCTTTTACCAAAAATTCACTGAGAAAATCAAAATTATTGTTTAAAATAACTCTTTGGGTTTCACTTTCAGAATACATTTGTTTTTCTTCTGTTTCAACTCACCGGACAGAAACTACAATTTTTACAAGTTATGAAGAGGTTTTTATTTTACTTGCGATTATACATATAGGTAATATAAGGCAAGTTTTGTATTTGTAAAAAAAAAGTTTTGTAATAACAATCAAACATGACATTACGATGACAGAGAACACGAAAAAAGTAGGTCCGACAATTCTGTCTGTCTGTCTGTCTGTCGTCCGTCAGTCAGCCTACAGCTTAAACGGTTTTCTTCATACTTGGTAATCTGTATTTTTAAAGTATTATGTCCAGGCGTATTTTTGATTTTTATCCTAGGACTGAAAATAACAGTACCTGCTATATAAGCGTAACAGATAATTCAATTTTTCTCGAAAAAAAAACGATCGATTTTGATTTCGTATAACTATTTTTTTGCCAACGGTGATATTTTTGATCAAAATATTTAGCTTCTTTTAACGGTACCTGCAATACAACCGTTACAGACATCTTCATTTTTCTCGAAAAAAATACAATCAATTTTGATAAAATTTCGTATAATGGATTTGTAGCTAACGGTTATGTTTTTCGTATTTTCAAAATAAGTTTTCATATTAACGGTACCTGCCAAGTAAGCCTTAAAGTTATTCCAATTTTTCTCCAAAAAAGTACGACCGATTTTGATGAAATTTTGTGTGAATGATTTTTTTTCAATGATGAAGTTTTCCATTAGAACATTTTTTTCAAAATAATCTTAATAACGGTACCTGTCATATAAACGCTATAGAAAATCCAATTTTTCTCGAAAAAATACGGTCGATTTTGATGAAATTTTGTGTGAATGATTTTTTTCCCGAGATATAAAGTTTTTCGTTAGAATTTTTTTTTCAAATTCATCTTACCCAACCCGGTCGTGCCTTTTATTTGCACATGAAACTGAGCCCGAATTTCATTATGCTCAAACAATCTCACATGCGAGTTCAAGCTCGTCAGCTCTGACTCTGAGAACTTTCTCATCTTTTAGCATATGACTTAAAAGATTCTTCTCGGTCTGATGTAGACCTCTAGAAAAAAAAGAATCTACTCTACTCTATACATATTTGACGTATTCTGAACTTAGAGCTGCATTATTTGACCGTAATTCGTATATCATACTAGTAGTTCAACTTATATTTGAGAACAATTTTTGTTTACATATATATTTAGTTTTGAAAAATACAAACATTATTATCATCGACTCGTATCACATGAGTTATTCACAAATCACAACAACTTCAGAGTAATTGAAAAATGAAAGAAAACAACAAAGAACTATTTTTCTTATCAGTAAAATATAAAAAACATTAAAATTTGTTATGGAAAATAATTGCTTGACTATAAAATGCGCTCAGCATAATTCAAAAACAAAAAAAAAATAAACCATAGTGAATAGAATGTTTGCTTATCTTAAGCGAGATCATGTTCACCGGCTCAAGTGTTTCCACATCAAAACATTGTATGTATGTCTTACTTGGAAGAAATGATACCTTTTAGCTTCTGTATACGTATGCATATGTAGATAATTCTCAAATCAAAAATAGCTGTTCTATCAATCAAACTTAAACATCTGTGTTTGAACAAAAAAAAAAAAAATTCTTATCACAATAAAGACATGAAGTCGTAAAAGAATCTCAAGAAATATGTAATACTTTTGACATTTATTGGCTGCCTGATTGAAAAGTATCTGTCAGTTAATTGCTGTCACACTAGAACATTACGTGTATTTGTATCTTTTTGTCGATAACGATCAATTGTTGTGATCCAGGTTGTCTTTGCTTGACACATTATATAGCTCTCCAATATACGGTATACTCTGACTGCCTGAGATAAAAATCTGATAGACCGCAACAATCGATGACAACAACGACTATGGTGGTGGGCATAGAAATGTGGAGCGTTACAAGGGGCAACTACTATCATCATTCGATCGTCAGTTTTATCGAATTTATGATAATTATCATTCCGTCATTCGCACTCTGACTATTAGCAGCTGCTGGCCTCCTACACCTTTATTACGATCGTAAGCTGGTCGTCCATTCAACTGAATTGATATTCACATCGCGCTAAACTGTGCGATCTCATTCGGTTTTGAATCGTTCGCCTTGTAGCACACAAAATATGGATTTTGAATTAATTTTTGCAAATATTTGTTTTTAAAGTTTAAACTGTGCGAAAATTGAAAATTACCCTCGTCGTGAGCTAAGTTTTATAAGACCACGTATATTTTTAAATTTTAATCCAAATTTCAACGGTTTAAATTTTTGTATATAAAGAAAGTGTTTGTGTTGAGATTGAAGATCATCTTCATTTACTGTGCGGTTTACCTATTGAAATGTGATAAATCGTTCCGAATATATTGTTACTGCGACAATAAGTGAAATTTAATATAACTATGGTTATGTTATAACATCGATTAAATTACTTAAAATATTTGTGAAAAATAATCAATTTTATTTTTATTATCCGGTGCACTGGGGCGTATGTGTATTATTTTTTTTGCTTTATGGAAGAGTAATATAATATAATATATTAAGTTATCTGGTAATTAAAACTATTCTTGATTCAAAACAGAACTTTACTGTGCGGAAAAAACTTTTTTTTTGGAATTGTTTAGGTTTGAAAAAAGACAACAAAAACAACAAATATATACATAATTTCAATTTTAGTTATTGTCATTAAAGTTTGATTTTTTTTGTGCGTCATTCATTTTACAACATGAATTTATAAATATTTTGCAAATAAAATAAATGTGATTAATTTAAGACAATGGGTTACTATAGGTCAAGTCAGACAAAGTTCAGTTAATCGACAGTTTATTTTGAAGGTAATTTTATTGTCTTGACGTTACAACAGGCGGTTGCAATAATAAATTCTCTTTAACGTCGTTTTATACGAGTTTGGATATATAAATAATACAGTTTTCTTATTTTGAATTTATTTTTGAAAAACTCGAATCGAATGTCTTTTGTTTTTATCAAAGGGTTTTTTTACAAATCTGTTTTTTACAAAAATGCATAATGACGAATCTTTTTCTATTATAATACTTCTTTAATTAAATCTTATTTCGTATAAACAATGGTTTGAAATTGAATTTAAAACAAACAAGAACAAAATTAACAAATTTTTGAAGCTCTTTATCACTTTATGTTGATAACCTTTTAACCGAAATAGAGATACATATGTTTGTTGGTTCTGAAATGTATGATTGATAACAATGTTTATTGGAAATTTATTTATCATAATGGAACTTGGTTCTTTGCAGTTGACTATTGTTTCTTACAAGAATTGTGTTGTAATAACTAAAATCAATAACAAATTGAAAAATAATTATAAATTATTAATCAATGTAAGCTCATAATCAAGACAAACACAATGAGAAAGTGCTTGATTTGTTTTCATTCTGAAATAATATTAATCTTACTATCTAGACTGCGATCAGGCTTCACATAAATGATGATGATTTTCCTAAAGAATAAGGAATCGACTCGTAACACTGCGTTAAATTTTTGAATTGTCAACCGTCGTGTTGAATTTTGATATGTAGAAACAAATTTTGGCTTTTATAAAGTAATAGATACCTATTCAATTTTATGACTGGATATACGAGTATGTAGTTAGTTTATGTCATTACAAATTACCAAATTTGTAGATAAATTCATACCAAACATCTATTTTCTGACATGGTTATTTTTCACATAAGTTGCAAGAACTATTTGCCATCATTTAAAGAAGTTTAACTATTTATTTAACCCTGTAACTCGTAAAGTGATTTGCCAACAAAAAAAAAACAGTTACAAGCCATGAAAGAAAGGATATCGGTACACGACTGTTTGTCATCACTGTTTCAGTGACGAATACTTTTAGTGTTACTTTTTCAGTCTCGAAATATTTTAAGTTTACGTCGTATAACTTGGTTGCATTATATTATTCGAAGTACGGGTTACAGTTTCTAACGAGTTTTATAAACTTGAACGGGTGGTGTTGAAATGTCGGTGGTAAAGAGTTCAGCAATAAAACACATTGGCACTGATAAAAGTCTTAATTCCCGGATTTTTGCCATTTTTTCAGTTTCAAAGTAGTTTAAACGGAGTATCGCTTGACTTTTTATTAAGTCGGAATTTTAAAATGTCGACTTTTTCCTGATCGACAAAAAACATTTGTTTTTGGGATAAAAGATACTTGTTGACATTTTTGCCGACTTTTTGTTAAGGAGTTCGACATTTCTCAAGTCGAGACACGTGAGTCTAAACATGATAATGATGTGAATCGGGATAAAAACACTTCTCTCACATTTTCCAGGTTCTATAAATTCAATCTTCTCAACTTTAAATGCTTTACAACATACATAAGTGTTAAAAAAACCTGAAAATTTGTTCAAAGTTTTTCTTCCATCCATTCTATACCATGCTTACAAACACATCCGGCTGACTTTTATATTTACCATTTCATAAATAAAGAACTTCAGCAAAATAGAATAGTTGGGATGAACACTGCCCGAAGGCAATTAAACTGCATTTCAATCCATAATAACGAAATGAATTTGAAACTTAGTTCAAATTTACTTGGATCGCGTATACATATAAACGTATTAAATGATGTCAAACCATTGTCAATCAGTGTTAATGCTTGATGCTTGATAACAAATATTAAAATCTGGGCTTTATCTGTTTCATTATTTAAAATTACGAGTATAATAACACAATTCTTCCAGTAATTTGCAGACTTTAGCTTCAGACAAACAGTAACTTAACTGACAACAGAATTTGTGATAAAACAGAATTTAAAAATGGCTTATAATTAACGTATACATAATTTAAAATATTCGTCATGCGTCAGCAACATGTCATTAGCTAGCTAATGTCTTAATCCAATAAGAAAAGATTAAAACCTACGTAAGTTGGGATGATCGATGTTCAACATTACTCTCAAGTATTCACAATTATTATTAAAACTTTTAAAAGAAAAGTAATTATATCATACAAATTATTATAGGCACATTAGCTTACAAACATTATAATTTATTTTAAAGTTTTCAATTATAAATGTTGAAGAGTGATTAAAGCTTTTGGGAATACAGTGGGCGTCCAGTATAAGGAACTAATATTTAATCCTCCCTCACAACTTTGACTAACAGAGTATGAACAAAAAACGGATCGGACACATAATGCAAATCAGCAAGTGACATTCATAAATATGTTTTAAGCTTCGTTCAAAATTTAAGAACTGCTTTTTGAGCTATAGCCCATTAATCTTTTTCATGTTGATGAACTTAAAAGTCTCTAAAATAATCATTTATCGATTCATAGAAAAGTTACATTATATTTCGGTGACGAGTAAGTCATGCTTCCTTTCCTACCAACTCTCCAGCAGCTTTAAATAGATGCGGCTCTTCTTTTTTAGGTTAATTTCTATTTTCAATCTGTCATGACCTATTTAAAATGTTTTATTTTTATTATGTGTGACGGGGAAATTTCGTTAACCATTACTATTGTTAAGTAATACAGAATTAATCTACTCATTACTTCAGTAACAAATTTCATTTACCTACATATATAATTTAAGAAACTTACTCTGTTAGGAATTGAAAACCAACAGGAACAGGCATTCCAACTGATCACATTAAAAGTTTAAACTAAAATTTTGGTTTAAACTACAGAATTACCAGGCACTGAACTACAGTTTAAGGTTGAATGATCACTGTGAAATTGGGGGTAAATGTTTTAAAACCATTATATATACAAATAATTTTGTGCGATGCCGAAGATGCAAGGAACTTATTTTAAATCAAACAAATTGCATCAAAAATGTTTTTAAACTTATCTGAAGCCCTCTGCCATGGCACAACAGGGCGTTCAGAATGAATGAACGCAAATACCAATCGTATGACAAAACTTTCAAAAAACAATTATCATTAAAAAAATCGCATGATCTCGGTAGCCATTCACATAAACTCAACGTGAGATGACCTTGACCATGTCGGTGAATCTCTTATGCCGAATTTCCAGAGTGGACTGAGCTGTGTGGCACAGTTAACGCCGTCCTGTGAAAAACCAAACCGATTTGCCAAAAGAAGTTGGTAAAATTCATCAATCTATATAGCCATTGATGGTGATTGCCTGGCCAAAGTCGTTCTCAAAGAAATATGCACCGATGACTATGTCATCGCCAGCCAAAAATCCACACCAAATTGCGGCTTTTTGTTAATGCATTTCACGTTTTGGAACGCATTGGATCTCTGTGGATCGGAGAATTTTGTTTGTTTACCCACCCATTCATCCAAAAGTAGGACCCGTCGCAGAAAATGATTTTTCTACGGAAATTTGGGGTCTCTCAAACCAGGAGACCCCCTTTCATAAAACAATTTTATCATTTGTACATGTTGTTGAACGCTTTTATAACTCTCCATGTTAATTTGGAAAGACTAATGCCCAGTTCCACCAAAATACACCTAAAAGCATTTTAGTTAACGGAGTAATAAAATTTATTGGCATTTTAGCTTAAAATGGTTTGCACTAACATAGGGAGGTGAATTATTAAAAATGAGGAAACTTGATGCCAACCCCGTATTTTTTTCACCACTCATGGCTCTCTTTCATTAGAGCAAGCGAGAGGAGAGCATATGATTCGAAAAATTTCAACGTTCTCTTTGTCTTGCATTTTTAAGACGCCTTTAAAATTTAATTGGAACAAAATAGGACTTTAGTTTATTGGCCCTTTTAAAAATGAAAATGGTTGGTGAAATTAAAAAATAATGTCATTTTAAGATTTAACAACCCAATAAATATTTAAAAGTGTTTGGAGAAACTGGCCATAGGCTCTTTAAATGACAGGCAGTTTGACAGATTTTGCTGGAACGATCACCCTGATTAGGACAGTCCTTTTTCCGTACGTTTCGTCATACGTCTTTTTGACATTTTGGGTGAGGGGGAGGGGTGTAGAAACAAAGGAGGAATAAAATAACGAAAGCACATATGAAAATTGTAAGACTTTTTTTTTGTGAACTTTGGTGTTTCTTGTTTGACGCCGGAAAGCGAAATTGAATTATTTATAATATTAAATATTGCAACTGTTTTAATATAATTTTGTTGAAAATGAGAACAACAATTGCAAAGAAGTTATTAGCAATAATATTTAACAATAATTAACAATAATAATTTTTGTTTAAAAAAAAAAACTACCAAAATTTCGCTTTTCGGCGTCAAAATAACAAATGGAAACGGGCAAATAACAACGAATAGTCTAATCACCACAGTACATATACCTGTCAGAAAGACGAAACACTTCTCGTACGAAAAAAAGGAATGGTGTAATCAGGGTCAATATGGCGATGAGCTTTGTAAATCTTTGAAAGTTCCTGTTGGAACCCCCTTTATAGTTCGGAAAAATAAAAACAGGAAAGTGAATAGCGATTAAAACAATAAATAAACAGAGCCGTCGCGATTCGTGAACTTCTGTCAAAACGTACCTGTTTTTTTACGTACCTGTTTTTTTTTAAATACAATGCATTTATTATATCTTTAAGCTTGTTTTGTGATTTTAATTTGAAAAACCCTTTTCATTAAAAAAAATTCAGTCTAATCTAGTTTTTTGATATTATAAAATTCAATCTTAAATGACTCAAATCAATAGCTGAATATAATCCGTATTTATACTGGGCATCTACTGTAGTAAATTTTCTAGTTTAAATCCTAAACTTTATTTTATTGTAAATTAATTACCTAATTAATAAATGATATTACCGTAAACGCGACACAAAGCTAGTTGGAAATATGTAAAACAATCGAAACACGTTTTCTACTAAAAATTTAAAAATGTTTTTCTATGCTAATTTAGATGAATATAATTTACCTTTATTTGTCTTTGTTCTTTGTGGGCTTTTATTTTTGAAATATACATATAATTATTATTATCTTTGAATGAAAAACTAAAAGTTGTTTATGTTGCCTTTTGTGCAATGAGTAAACCAATAGAAAGTCAAATGGTTTTCGACTTATTGGACCATGACTATACGTCGCGACATAGTGTCTTAGCCGAGAGAGAGAGAGAGCAATGTGATCAACAAATATTTTTTTCGCTTTTCATGTTGAGTAGATATGAATTTTTGTATTAAAATTTTTGTTTTTCATAAAAATAGCAAACTTAAATAAAAGAGATTCTATTTTAACAAACAAAACGGCTGTATGTTGTTTAAATGCTTTGAATAACTCTCAGTTCTCAATACGCGGCGGATGAGTAGCATTTTTGTTTGCAGCGCGCGTTTGCTAGCGCTATACTAGCTCCTCGTGCTCTCGGATTTCCCCATCATTTGTCATACTTATCCCAGGGATATATTCAAAATAACCCGCGCATTAAATAAATGGCGAAAAATGCTTGAAAAATGTAATTGTTGTTTTTTTTTTTTAAGAAAAGTGTTTTTTTTTATCCAAAGAGGCATAATTCAACAAGTGGAATAATGAATTTTATGTGACGAACGAGTATCATAGTGAATTCTGACCACAAAAGTTCTCACGGTCAAGAAAATAAGTTTAAAATAATAATAAGTATTTCTATGTGTTAGGTGATTCACCTTGTTCCGTGTTCCGTTGTCGCTTAGGCTGTGTCCCTTCCGTCGTTGTTGTTTGGCAGGAGCAATGAATTAAAAGATTGCATCTGTAGATGTATAGATTGTGCGACAAAATGAGTAATTCAACGTATAGTGCAGTGCCAATTATTCGGATTGAAGCTTTCGATGATAGTACGATTCCTTATGCCGATCAGGAGGATCCCAGCGTTGATGAGACAGACACTCATGATGCTGGTGATGTAATCATCAATATCACAGATACATCAAGTGAAGCGTCTCCGAAAATAGATGGATCAGCTGAGACAATACATGCTGATGAGGAAGACTCAGCAGCCGTTTGTCAGAGGCGAAGGAATTTGAGGAAGAATTCAATTTCTTTGCCAGCTGGATTGGACTTGGAACGTTTGGAACAATTGCAAGCGAGCATATGCCAAAGTGTGAGTATACAATTTTGTTTGTTTTGGTTTTATGAGTATTTTTTTATTTTGTTTGGTAAGTCTGATGTTGTTGATTACTTTTTAAAAGTCTTAAGTGTTTTGGTTTAAGCATATCTTCCTTTTTTTCGTACTACAAAAAATCCAGTAAAATGTTGTTGACTGACTAAAATAAAGTTCTATTATTTTTTCATGTTATGTCAAAAAATTTTAAGAGATTCCGAGAAAGAAAGATTGGCCATTAATTTTGTAAAACGCAAACAAAGAATTATTGAATGATAGTCCTCACAAGATCATACTAAGATCAGCAAGATCAATTTGTATAAATTAAATGTTTGTTTGCTGTCAGTGATTTTTTTTTTTCTTCTAAGAAGTGATAATGAAAATGAAAAGTATGGTGAGAAATGAAGAATGTTTGCAGGTATGTGTGAAATTGAATTTTTAATTTTCTTTGAAATGCGTATTTTTTTTTGTTATATGAAATTCAATTGAAAAATAAGAGGAATTTTAATTAAAATCAATAATTCAATTAATATCGGAAACATAAATTAAAGATATTTGTTTCAATTATTTGGTGGATTTATTTGTGATCATTTAAAAAATCTAAATAGTGATTCAAGAGAACAAATTTCATTCATAAATATAGAAGTGCCCGACGAAATCCTATTAAAAAGTACTTATGCTTGTGTGTTATCGATGATTTAGTGTGTAAAGTTAAAAGCGACTTTCGGTCAAACTGTGCTCAGAGCTAAAGTTGCCATTTCGAAATTCACTCTTAACTTTTTCTTTTTACTTGCTCAATAGGGCAATTATTGGTTTCGTGAAAAAAAAAATTCGAGATTTTAATCAAACCTGACATTACTATGATAGAGAAGCCTAATAAAGTTGGTGTCGTCATGCCGTCCATCGGTCTGTCTGTGCGTATGTGCGGATGTTCGTATGTTTGGTTGTCTGTGCGTCGACCTTCAGTTTAAAGGGCTTGACCGATTTACTTCAAATTTCGTATATAGCACTTTTTAGTGATTCCCTAGAAGAAAAATTCGAATTTTTGTTTTAGTCCGGCTATTACGGGTACCTGCCATATAAGCGTTTTAGTTTTTTTAAATTTTCTCAAAAACGGCTCAAATGATTTTGATAAAATTTGGTGTCCGTTATATTTGTAGTTGTTTAAATATAACTGCATTTCAGGTTTTTGGCTTAAAATTCACATAACGGAAATTGGTGTTAACGGTTTTAACAAATTTGACCATAACTTGGTAACGGCTCCGTCGATTCTTTTTAAATTCTTTTAAAACTTGACATTTAACACAAGATGGAATTTATAGTTTTTTGATAAAGAGCCGTCTAATGATAGCTGCCATACAACTTGATCTCACGTTTAGGCCATTTTTTTATATTTTTCCAACTTTCTTCAGAATATAATAAATTTAATTTTTGATAATTTCAAATTGGGCTTGATGATCGATATGAAAAAATGCAATCAATTAAAAAAAAAAAAACTAATTCATTCTTTTTCCCAACGTTTCTCCGGTTTTTTCCGGCTTCATCAGGGGGTTTTGGATTTATTAGTTCTTAAAGAAACAATTAACAATGAAATGTTTTATGAATAAAAAAATAATAATAATTTAAACATTTAAATAATTTATAACAATTTGATAACTATTGCACTTACTTTTGTTGTTAATAAATTACATTGAGGAACAATTTATATAAAATAAAATTAAAAATAAACTTTTAAAACTTTACAGAAAATTAAACACTTCTTATTGGCAAATGCAAACTTAAAGAATATTAATTTAGATTACATTACGATATGGCAATACTATAGACAGCGCTTATGTCATCAATGTCCTCTTTATGGTTCATCGTTACATTTATTTTTTGTTGGATACGAAGACTTTCTAGGGTGAACCTTGTGTTCATTCTTCTTTCTTTATCTAATATTTTGACGTTTTCAAAATCTGCATTGTGTTGGTGATCAAGCATATGTTGTGAGATTGCTGTAGCTGTCTTCTTTTTCCTTATGTCAGCTTCATGTTCTGACAATCTCACTCCCAATGCGCGTTTTGTTGTTCCAATATATATTTGTTGACAAGTTCCATTAGAATTTCCTTTGCATGGGATTTCATACACGACGTCATGTTGCTCGGATATTTTGATGGATGGTTTGGTGTTAGTGAATATTGTGTGTAATGTGGAGTTAGGTTTGTGTGCGAATGTTATTTTATCTCGATCAATTTCTATTGTTTTGTTGAGGGAGAGGTTATCAGTGAGGAGTGGGATGAATGTGAGGGAGAAGTATTTAGGGTTGCCAGGTTTACTTTTTGTGATATTGTTATTATTTTGTTTTTGATGTAATTTGTTATTGATGAGATCGGTTATAATTTCGTTTGGAAAGTTGTTCATTTGCAGAATTTCTCTAATTATTTTTATGTTTTCATCATGGAATTTAGTGTCACTGATGTCGATGACTTTATCAATTAGATTTTTTGCTGTGTTTATTTTATATTTCATTGGTTGTGTAGACATAAAGTTTATTATTCTACCCGATGACATGGGTTTGGTGTACCAATCAAAAATTATTATGTTGTTTTGACGGATTAGTTTTACATCTAGGAATGGAATCATATTTTCATTTTCAATTTCAAGGGTAAAATTTAACTTAGTGTGGTACTCATTCAGTGTTTTGAGTATGATGTTCGTTTCTGAGTTTTTGACGACTGCAATTATATCATCTACGTACTTAGCTATGAATTTTATTTTTGTATTGCATTTTAGTAGTTTGTCTATTGAATCGTTTAATAAATGGTCCAGTACGATATCTGCGATGGTTGGAGAAAGTGGGTTGCCCATAGGCATACCAAATGCCCATAGGCAACCAAAGTAAACACAATTCTTTACTGCCATTAAAATTATCCAAAATTACGTTTGGAGGTAAATTTAGACCATTACTTGTAAAGATTTTTCAAAGATATGCGGCACCCGAGTTTTGAACGATGCCTTCCAAAATGATATTAAAAAGTTTGCATGACAGAGCAGATGTTGTGTCTGACCTTAAACAGCTTCGGGTTTTATCCAGCGTCTTTCTGGATATATGGTTCAGTTCGTTGGAGATGTCAAGGTTAAACATGGTTTTCTAAAATGTTTGCTATAAGCAAACTTTAAGTTGTTGAAGAGGTGGTATGTATTGACTTCTAGTTCTTAGAACTTTTCCAATGTTCATCTTTCGTATTGAAAAATAATCTGAAAACTAGATCAAAGCAGTTCAGGTTTCCAGATGCGAAACACAGAAAAGAAAATGATTGCATTCCTATTAACAAATTTTCTTATATGTACTTCTGTGTATCTATTTGTATGTGAGCTTTCGTCTACCTCTGTCAAATTTTCTATAGTTGTAACAATAGGAAGTCCTATTTTATGTGTCATTCCACAGCCACTCGTCAGGTCTTATTTCCGAAAAACCAACTTTAGTTGGGAGCCTTATTCAGCATCACTATACTTGTGATCTTGCATACACTACCGTCAAAAGGAACACAATTAAAAAAATATCCGAATATCTATTTGACTGAAAACAGTTGTTCCTTTCTCCATTTAGCTCGATAAACTATAATATGTTATGAAATAAATTTAATAACATTTCGATTAGTAACGAACAATAATCATAGCCATTAAAATTAACACCTAAAATTATACTGTAGTATTTATATTTTGCCCTTCGCTTGGTTTGTTGTTGCATTCAAAAATAAAGATACACTGAGAAAAAAATTAGCATTGTGTGTTCGTTATCATTTATAAATAAAATTATCAATCGCATTCGATAATGTTGCAATCTGTGAATTTTATTGTGATTGACTTCCAATAATCTTATCAATAGAAAAATGAAATTCAATTGTGAATTTGACTGCAATAAGTTGTAAATAAATTGTGTAAGGAATCTGATATTATTATAGATTGAAGCGTTGCTATAAAATTAATTTAATTGATTTGTTATGTTTATCTATGAGTTTTATTATGGCCTTCATAAAAGAAGAAGAGGCTATATATGAATTAATTGATGGGTATCTCATATCTTTATTGATATTTACCATAATTTATCACTTGTCTTTGATTGATAAAGGTGCAATAGGTAGATAATTATGTAGTTAGTTTGAAATATTTGTGATGAATTTTCGATTATTTTTTAATTATATTATTACTATTATTAATATTATATACAAAATCAAAAATACCGATGAAATATAAAATTATACTTTTGGTTATCTGAGATTCTGTAACCCCCCGTTGCACAGTGATCGTTTAACCTTAAACTGTAGTTCAGTCCCTACAAATTCTGTAGTCTAAACCAAAATTTTAGTTTAAACTCTCACTGTGAAACTGTGGGTAAATGTATGACTATTCTGCACTAAAATATGAAAACCCAGCAATCGCAAAGGTGCAAATCCAGTAGAGCGGCTCGACACCTGAGACCGAGATGAGGCGATCAGAGATGTGATACCTTAAAGCAATGATGCTGTACTTTCAAGTTTGAGTTGCTGATCAGTCCGGTTGAAATCAAATGCCACCTGAAAATCTACAAGTTCATATACCGGTCTGCTTCTATCAACTTGTGAACTCATTTTCTTCAAAATAAGAAACTGCTGAGAATTGTGAGAGTGACTATACATATGTGAATAAAACGCATCCTCTGGAACGTTTTCAAGAAGCACCAACAAAGCGTTAGTTCGATGCGTGAATGGCGTTCAGTCTCAGTCTACCGTTTTGAGCCAAGATCTGTTCAATGCAAATTATAAAGACTTTGGCTAAAAACTAACAAAAGATCAATATTACATATTATGTACAAAACGTTTCATTTTCTTTAATCTTGGTACCAAGAATTCTTAGGATGATAGGTATACTGTGTATACGTATACCCGAACTCGAGGTTGTTGAATTTGTTTGTTGCATTTAAAGTTATAAAGCAATTTCTTACAATTTTAAGCCATTAAATCAAATATTTAAGCATTCAACTAATTTTTCCAAAACTTCTCAATCGAAAGTCTCAGCAAAATAATTCAAAAAAAATAGTTAAACATTTTCAAAAACAATTTATAATAATTACAATCGGATGAGGTCATTAGGATTATTCTGCCCTCTTTGTTGTCTCCAAAGATTCATGATGACCTAAAGAACCTGGTTTTGTTTAAACGTTCAGCTTCGCTGATGATGCGGCAAATTGATCGATGACTTTAATTTACGATTATAATCGTTCGTCGAGGGAAAAATAAAATAAACCAACAACCACATTTAGCAATAAGTGATTTGTTTCTTTTTCACTTGAAATGGCTGCAACTCTTATATTCTGATATTACAAATAGTTAAGTGCGAAACAATAATATTATCATTTGCAAACAATACGATCGAGAATTCACATCGGGCGTCGTCGTTGGTGTCGCTCGTCCATAGTCAACAATTCAGTTCACACGTTAAGTGTCAATTGCAATGATTTATTAAAGGAAGATAATATTAGTCAGCAGCGTGTGCCATAAAATGTAGTTGACGAACGTTAATTGTAATTGTTTTTATTGTTTAAAATTATGTGTAATATCGATTGTAATTGGATAAACTATTAACACCGGGTCAATGGTTAAAGCATATTGAATTATAAATTGACACTATAAAGTTACTTGTGATTGATTGATATATTAAAAACAAAAGGAATCGAAATGGAAACATCATTTTCAAGTGCAGCTGAAGTTTATGCACCAGTTAATCAGGTAAAGGATAATTTGAAAGGAGAAAGTTTTTGTACTTTATTCGATAAGGCAGGTATCTACCATACTTATTGTCAGAAAAAAAATTTCATGTCTATATCTTTAAACTTACATTTCAAGTATTTTGAATCATTTCTATCATTGCAATGTATTCGTGTTTCAAAACGTCTGCATGCAGCTGCTTGGATCCAAATCTATCTGCTTTGCATTGCTTACAATAATTGCCTGAAGTTGGAAATGTCCAAGAAAGCTTATCTATGTTTACTGATTTCTTATGTGAAACAGTGTGATGTACACAGATGCATAATACTTTATTGTATTTGTCTTCCATGTTGTTTTTACATAAAGAGAATACTTCTTTAACCACAAGAAGAAACTATATAGTGCATTAGTATGGCATCAAGTAATCTACACACAGGTAATTGGATATACATATACATATGTTTTACAAACAGGTTATCCCAAAATGTATAAGCCTTGCGGAAGATGTTATATAACTTTTCCAAATGGCTGCAATAATAAATATTGTTAGTTTTTTTTTGAATATTTTTCAAGAATACACATCGACAAACTATGGAACTGTATCGTGAACTACCAAATTGAAAAATTTTAAGTATATAGAAAAATATATACGCAATGTGGTGATTGTGAATACGTTGCCACGCCGCAACCGTTTTTATTTGCAGCATGCGTCATTTGTGCACGTTATCGAAAAGTTAAATGTTCAAACAAAAATATGGTTTTCATTCTGCAATCTCTTGTTTGTACAATGCTTTAACCGTTAAGCCAACTGGAACAACACAAGTGACAAGATTGCCCGGATGAGCTGAGCAGTCAACGTCGACCAGATATCGATAGTCTGCAGATCATTTTGTTTAAATTACGCTCTCACACTCTTCGTACACATTCTCTTCTTCAAAAGAATAGTGGTAGATGGTAGACGGTTTTTGGCCGAAACTCATCATGGTTGACAAGTTCCATTTTAAAACTGATAATACACAAACCACACATCAACATCATCCAAGAAGAGTCATTCTTAAAGTTACTGCATGGTAGGCCATTGATACCGGAGATCGGTTCTCACTTTATTTCGACGCAGTTGTGGTAACTGTTAAATTGGTAAACTATAAAGTCATGTCAACAAGTTTTTACTGCTGAGAGTTGAAGAAACCGAACAGGACAGACTAGAGTTTCAACAAGAGAATGAGTTTCCAGTTTAAGTTATGTTTTATTTGGTGAATTGTACGAGAACGCCCGACTCGACCGCTCCAGACTTTTTTCTCCGACAAAATTGTGAAATCTAAACACCCGAAACTCTTCAACACCCGAAACTCTTAACAATGGCGTTGCCCACTTGAGCGATATCACATTCAAAAAGTATTGAAAATGTTTGAAGGAAAAAAAACTCAACAATAAGTACCTAAACTACTAGCAAAACTTCCAGATTGGTTTACAAGTTTTAAATCATTGACATATTTATCGATCGATCAGTGGAATTTCAGACTTCAACGCTTGGAAAATACTGAACATACCTACATACATGCATATGTTCATATGTATATGCCGCGGAATCATTTCTTTTCTAATAAAGTTGATCAATTAAAACAAAAAGAGAACAAAGATAATAAAATGTCTGGATTTTTCGTTTCCATAATAAACTGACATAATATACATAAGCATCTTTTTCTCTTTGTATGTATATAAAATTGGGCAGTTAAGAGCCTGACAGTTACAATGTTTTTTAACAATTTTGTCAAAGGACAATAGATAATTTAAAAAAAAATTATATTAACTTCCATTCAAAATGGACAAAAGTTTGCTTCCAATTAGGTACCTATAATATTGATGTTAATGGAAAATATTGTACCTACAGATTTTTTAATTAACTTCAATAAAACAGCAATTTTGATAATAATGCAAAATTATTTGCAACATTAGTTGCACGCGCATATTATAATGACCACTATCTTTTCTAAAGCCCATTCATAATTCTCTATTGCTGCATAGACCAGATAGAATTGTACATCATCTAATAACAAATTATTGCTTTCAATTTATTGTTTTTTTTTTTTATATATTTAAGGCTACTGATGAGATTTCTGGTTCCGTTTCATTCAGTGTACCCGAAAAGACTGTCACTACTTTTTCCTTCGATGAAGGTGAAGATGGTAGAGCTAGAGGAAGACGATCTTTGCAAAGGTAAGTTGATTATTTTTTTCTTTTATTGGGAAACTTTAACAAAACAAAACTCTATTAATTGATGTTGCTTCCATATATTGAAATACGAGTATGTAAATATGTTTGGAACGTAATCTTCAAACAAAAATTAATTTTTTTTGGCATCTTTCAATGGTATTCGGTCTTATAGCCCAGGAATTATGTGCAAAAGTTCGAAAAAATTTACATAGGAACCAAATTTGGCAGGGTTGTAGAGCTAATTGAGAAGAGTATTTCAGCAAAAATATCCGCTTCTAGGTTTTGAGCAATCCTTGTAAGCAGAGTTGCAGTCAAAAATTTTAAGTAAATTTAAAAAAATAAATATATATATATATATATATAACGGAACATTACTGAAACTTAAAAGATAAATTAGATAACGCAGAATTAAATATATCATTACCAAGCATATAATTTTTTTTTATATTATACCAATAACTAAGTTAAATATCGGGCCAAATTTGAAAAAGTCTTAAATTCTTGTTTCAATAATTTTTTTAGACCACAATTACAAAACTTAAAAAAAAGTATGCACAATTTTATTATGCGTAATTGGAGCCTTTTCGCAAGCTTTTGCTGCAAGCCGTTATCGAAAAATTTTAATTGAACTGTGAACAAAACTTAAAAATTTCGCTGCCTTAAAAAAAGTTTTTTTTATATATTTAATTAACGGAATGTTACACATACTTGAAAAGTATGTCAAATGACGCAAAATTACATTTAGCATGGCTGAAAATATAATTTTCCTATACATATTGTTGTTAAATTAGAAAAAACCTGTGTTAAGTTTAAAAAGGTATTTTTTTTTAATTTAAAGTCACAATGCCTGCGCACGCGACTTCCTCGTTAATTCACTTAATTAGACCTTAAATAGTGTTTTGCACATTTAAAAATCTGCTCACGCTCGGGTAAATCATTTTTTTTTTTTGGGAAATTCTAAAAACAGGGTTTTGTGAAGAAATAATTTCTTAATAGTTTACAATTAAAAAAAAAAAATTTATGTTAGTTTTTTAAAACCTAAACGAAAAATTAATTTTATGAGCAGTTTTTTGTAATTAATTCTTAACGAGTACCTATTGTAAAATTAATTTTATTATTTAACAGTTCGGTGTACCAAATTAGTTTCTAGTTCACGTACATCAAAAGATACAGCCATTTTAAGTTACCAAAAAATTACAAAAACAAAAAAAAAATCAAGTACCGTTATTTTTTTTCTCAACCCCTTCAAGCGGGCACTTTTCTGAGAAATTTTGGAAAAGTGAATTTACCCAAATACAAACGCTGCATGTAATTCCAAGATCAACTTCAGCAGATGAATTGAACGCTTGCATAAAAGAGTCAGCTTTATGGCGATCGATACGTTAAAAAATTGCAACTGAATACAAACATACGAGCTGCTTTTCACAACCTATAGTCACGCATATAATTGTATCCTTCTATTTGTATTTTTTTTTTTTTAGATTTTATTTATACAGGATGATTGGTATAACGTGCACCAAGAAGCTTGATCGTGTAGGTGGCGTTAAGGCAAGAAAAAAATCGTATGTGAAGGGGGTCTATTTCCCCCCGTTTAGGCGGGAGGGGCAATTTTTTAAAACATTGACTTAAATCAGACAAAAAATTATTCAAAAACAACGGTGAATGATACAAAGCCTTGTTATATTTTTTTGGAAAGCCATAAAACTACTCTTTTATTTAATTTTTAAATTAAGTTGTTTAAGTGAACAGTTTTAAAAAAATAAACTCAAAATTTTGAAAAAAAACTAAAAAATAAATGTTTAAACTAATTTTTTCAAAATTTTATGTAATTAACTATTATTTTTATTTTCTTATTAATTTTTAGTCAAAAACAGAAAACCGGATGCCAAAATGTATCTTAGTTTTTGAGAAATTAAAAAAAAATAAAAGTAAAACTAGTAAGTAGGTAAAGTAAACAGTTAATTCGTTTTTTTTTATTATTTGATTAAAATCGGAGATAATTCGCTAATTAATAATTGACCTGAGAAGGTCAAATTTGGGAAAAAAAGTGTTTTTCTTGGAAAAAAATACTTCTAGTTTTTCTTAATTTCTCAAAAACTAAGATACATTTTGGCATCTTATACCAACCACCCTGTATATTTAGTAAATTACACGATGCCAGTCATTTACTCAAACTAAAATAGCTTAGAATTAGAACTATAAGTATACATACCTACTGAACTGACCTATTTGGCACGAATTAATTATAATGCTGTTGGCAGGCTTGCTAAGAATATAGTATTTACATAAACAAAAACAATATCACAACAATGAATCGAAAAACTTTGTAAATGAATCAAAGTGTACTACATTGCATTACGTCTGTTGTTATATAGTTAGTTGGTATAATTATAACGATCAATTGATATGAAAGGCAATTTAAATACCAAACGTTTTTATAGCTTAATATTGTGGAATGAAGAAAAATTAATATAATGCAATAATTTTGATAGCAAAGACGTGTTGAATTTATACTCGAAAGAAAGTTCTCACCGAACCGGCTACTGTGCAATCTTAAACAAAGTCTGAAATAAAAAAAAAACTCTTCTTCATATAAAACTAGAATACGGGGTTTTTCATCTCTCATACTCATAAAAAGTCATAAATCGTCTACTTGTACACTTAACTTGATTTATTTAAGGGACAAGTATTGGTTTCTTTATAAATGCGAAATGAAAAAAATCGTCTTGCATTATTATAGTCAACTCCTAGTTAAAGTTTCACTTCTGTAACATCTAGTTGCTCCAAGCACTTCTAAATTTAGTTAAAAAGGATGTTAAATAATAAAATTGTATTTTTCTATTGTATTAACCACTCTTAGTTTAAAAAGAGACTGATAAATCTATAAATCCACATTTTGTTACAAATAAATTTTAAACGATTTATTTGGCCAGTTAAAGATTTAATAAGGTATTAAAAAGTTCTTGGAGCAACCGGGCATTAAAAAAACTAATATTTAAATTGAAAAAAAATTGATTGCCATAATTGTAGGGAGTTAGCTTTAGCCTCCATATTGAAAAACGCGTTTTCACAAATGTCTTAAAAATGGCTTATCGAATGAAAAAAAATTATAAACATCTTTTCGATAGAAACTATGATTTTATTTATTTTATGCTTCCATTTTTTTAGGCAGATATAAAACATTATAAGCGAAATAGTTATATCAACACGATGATCAACAACTTTGTATCAAACACATTGATACCAGCGCCACTAAATAACGTCGGAAAGTTGTCAGCAGTTCATCAGCAAGAGCAAATTTGGGACTTTGTTCTAATGACGCTGTTGGCGTTGCTGTTCTTATAGCTGTGTTGAGTAATTGAAATACATTGGTTCTAAAATAATGGATGTCGCTGGTGCTGTTGCTGACTTTATCTGTTTGGCATGTAAAAGCCTTTTTTTTTTAGATTTGAAGAAAAGTTTTTTTTTTAATTTTTTATTTTCAATATTTGAATAAAAACTAAATTGCTAAACGATATAATATGTAACTCGTAAAGTGATATATATATAACTACAAAAAAAGTTATAGACAAGAAAAAAAAAATAAATAAATATAGTGGCACTGACAGCTCCGAAGAACCACGGCCTAGTGACTTACAACTCTCAACCAATCCTTTTGTGTGTTGTTAGTTCTACGGGATTGGAGGGGACCTACAATTTTTCGTCGAATCCGAACGACTAAGGTGAGAAGCACTTTTCATGACAATGATACTCTTGAAGGATTTGTCACTTCCTCGCAAGAGGAAGTGCCCCTGAAAAAAACGTTAGATTTTATCGAAGTGGGAAGCTGGGCTTGAACCCAGACCGCGATAGTCCCACACACTAACCACTACGCCACGAAAACTATATTTTCTATCAAAAAGCAATAATTATTTTTTCGTCTGATAAGCCATTCTTAAGTTATTTGAGAAAACGTGTTTTTCAATATGGTGGCTAACGCAAACCATCTACAATCTTTGGATTTGGATGGGTATTCTGTTGCATTATGCTACCCAAACTTTGTCTCTGCCGACTGGCTTAGTAAAAGTACATATATCTGCTACACTCACATCTAGGGATGTTTGATAAAATTTGGATTTTTACTCATCACTCATGGAAATTTAGATTAGTGAAAGTGAACAAATAATTCAACGCCCTCATTGCATTTTTTCTAATCTTAAATTCAAAAATTCACTGAGAAATATAATAGATATAACAAAATAAATACTTAAGGTGCTTGAAGCAACATGAGCATTGGTTGTCACTTCTCACTTCCCAACCGCAAACATCTATAGGCAAAGTTCTTCTAAAAGATCTAAAATTTCTAAATAATGAGCAACTTCATACGTCATTTACGAATGTGCTTATTTTAATCACAAATATTTAATGTGTCAAAACGATCTGAAGATATAACATATTTTAAGCATGATCCATCCAAAGCAGAGAAAAAAAAATTAATAAAAACCAATAAAAGCGTATAACTAACTTAACTACCCCAACTAAGTTACTTGTTATATTGTACGCGCGCCGGCCGTAGATACTACTATATCATTTCTCCTCGGCTCTGTCTGTGAGTGGCGCAATGGGTAATTGTATCTACATTTTTATAATATTCTGAATCTGAACTTGCTGTTTTGCTTTGCCAAGTAGTGCCAACCCAGTGCCTTGCTAACTTCACAAATTTCTCTCATACGCCAAATAGTATCTTAAGAGAACCTAATCTGATAAGATCGTGTCAAAGTTATAGTTTATCTTGTTCGGTTCTGAAGTTTTTTTCTTCTTCATATTTATTGGTAATTATTATTTTGTCACTTTTGAATAAGAAAATTAATTTGGAATAAATCAACCGGGGTCATTTACGTTCTCTCATTTTCCGGTGCAACGAAATTAAAAAAAAAAATAATTTATTTAAAACCTCCAACAGTTTTATATTTAGTTAAGATGCTTCGTAAGAGGTTATCTTATTGTGTAGATAAAAAAAAAATTTATCTTATACCAGACACAAGACACTTAATTCATTAAGCAAGCAAACGATTGTCTTGGTTGGAATTTTCTTATAAATAAATATATGTGCATAAAAATATAAGTATATAAAAACTATATACCTACTCATTTAGATTCCTCTAGAGAGAAATTAGATTCCAACTTCTATTTTATAAGATTAAACATTAAAGTCAGAAATTATGTTAACTTTATAATATTTTGGTCAAACTGATAAGCAAATTACTTGCTTTTTGATAACAACGAATTGATTCTAACTTCATGTCATTGTATTTGATCATGAATATTGTCGACAGAGATGAAGTGTTTGAAATAATGAAATAATAGATGGTGTCATCATGCACTTGCAGGTGCATTCCTTTTAATTTCTGAGTGCAAAGTACACTGGAACCGTGTGATTAAAATAAATTTAATAAAAAAAATATTCTTTAAAATTTACTAATATTTAGTTTTCATTGCAGTTCTGCATAAAAGTGCACCTAGAACTGTTTGAATTCACATAAAGTTTTTATCTCTAAAACTTCGCCCAAAAAAATAAGAAACCGCAGCAATTATTTCGAAAAGTCTAAAGTCCGTTTGTCTTTAGTCAGTTGACGCGCAATTATAATATTTCCTGTGATATCGTATATCCGATGCACATCTTTATTATTCCTTCCACTGATGGTGAACGTGAGAAAAAAAAAACATGACATCAGATTATTTAAGATAATAGGCATGTTGATTGTTTTAAAGCTTTGAGAAGTGGCCATAGTTATTTCAAAGAAAAACTTCGGGTTAGAGAAACATATCTAAAATTCTATACTATTGGTATATTTAAAAAATTATCTCTCCATCACTTCACACATCTCTGAATTTGTTTTCTGGCGAAATGGTCGTCGTCAATTAATACCCACGCCTTGAATCGGTTGTTTTAACAAAAGAACTAACAATATCCTTATTTTCGTCAGTCGAATGGAACTATACAGTTATGAGTTTATGAACACTAGAGCTGTAAAAGAATGAAATCAATTGCAAATGCATTCACGTGAAGTCTGAGTTCAATTTGATATAAATGAATTAAAATCACTGAATTCAAATTGACTTAAGAATTCAATGTTTTTTAGTTCCCCATTCACTTTGAATTCAGTGATTTAAATCAAAATGATTTCAGATTTAAGCATGTTCAAATCCCATTAATTTTGAATTCAGTTACTTAAATCACATTGAGTTTATACACATAGAGAAATCCATTGTATTTAAACCCTAAAAAAGCAAATTATAAACAGGTTGTTGCATTAAATATTTTAATAAAAACACTACTTCAAAATTCTAGCAACAAATATCTAATACAACAACCTCAAATCTCATCTCTTTCTAATTGTTGTAAATATAGTATACAATTACCTAGTTTATATGCATGGTTGGAGCGAGCTTGAACTTAGGTTCACCCATTTGTAAACGGGGATGAGTTGGAACGAAATGGAATTCGACTCGATCTCACTCGAGCAGTGGTGTTGAGTCGAAAATTAAATGAAATACCTGGGTTGAAATGGTGAATACACAATTATTTCTGCATGTGATCAATTGCATATTAACGAATGAATATTTGTTGTTGAAAAGTATGCGCATAACTTGTAAAAGCAATACAAATATTTTTTTCTCGAAAATTCAATCTTTTGGTCTTAATGTCTACAAAGCAACGCAGGTATTATTCTGTCATTTCAACTTTTTCGCACTTAACTCAACTCCTCAAGCATTCAACTAGTTGGCTGAAATACCTGGGTTGGAATTGCGTTTCAAATCAAACTCGATCTTTCGACCCTGCATATAAACTAGGTAAATGTTCCCGTTCTATTTAATCCAACAACCTACAAATTTAAGGTCGTTGCCTTAGATATTTGTTGCTCGCATTTTGTGGTAGTTTATTAAGAAAAAATATCAAATGCAACAACCTTTTAATAATTTGTTTTTTTAGGGTTGGCTCGGCGGAATAGATGGCCAAGGCCAATTTTTCTCCATTGGAATACTAGAAATCATTTGTAAGTTTCAAATACTGCTCGTAGGATGTCGTTACTATCGACTTGTTTTTATTACTTTTATGTAGCAATTATTCTTTAGTTAAAAGACAAGAGAAATTAAGAAAACAAGTTCAAATATATGCAGAAGAATTTCGTTCTGTTCGGTTTGATGGATTTTCGTTACAGGGAATTAGGGCAATAGTAATGACTCGATATGCTCATTTAGCGACATCTACTTCCGTGAGTTTGAAACCATCTTAATTCCTCTATGTATATAAACTCAGTGGTATTACCACATTTCAAGACTTTACATTAGCAGCGGCTGCGGTTGGGATTTTAGAGGCTACATGAAATTTGGCCCCAATGATAAATGGCCCCAAAACAAAAAAATGGCCCCAAAAAAATTGGGGTGTTTTTGCATTTATTGGGTCCATTTTGCTTTTCTTATTTTGGGGTAAAATTTTATTATTAAAAATGGCCTCATAATTCTAATCTTATAAAACAAAATGAAAAATAACTTCAAAAATTGGGGCTATTTTTCATTATAAAAAATTAGCCTCATTTTAAAATGAAATATCGCCTCAAACGATATAAAAAAATTCCCCAAAATAAATAAAAAATATTTTTTTTGGGTTTTCTGGACTAAGTTTTAGGTTTTCTATATCAAACACTATTCATAGATCGAAATAGATATTTGTTTTAAGGTAGGTTGGTAGGTTTGAGTTTTTTTTTTTTGCGTATTTTCATAAAATTGTTGCCATTTTTCCATTGTAAAATTGGGGCTATTTTTCATTATGAAAAAAGACTCCATTTTTTGGGTCATTTTTCATTTGTGGCCATTTTCATTGGGGCCAAATTTCATGTAGCCGATCTTAGAACCAATAAAATTGTATACAGATGGAACATGAGACTCCCGCTATGGTCTGTTTTGATTTTGTGATGCCAAACTTAAAGTAGTTCCGGTTCATTAAACCGGAACTTTGAATAAAGAGGGTATATACTTACATAAATAAAAGGTACAAAATGAGGCTTGCATGATTCTTGTGAAAAATGTTCCTTGACAAATTTCGTCACGAATAACCAAATTTTATAGTAAATAGTTGTGTATTTCATAAAAGTGTATTCGACTGTACATAATTAAATGGCTTTAATAAACTGTCACTTAATTAAATAATATACACTCTTATGAATTATGATACAAACAAGTAGAAAAAATTGAACATGTTATTTTCTCAGCACTTAAGCTAACCTGTTCCAATGAATCTGTATAAAATTATAATTATTACGAATTTCATTTTTTTTATCTGAGATAAAAACCACCAGGTCTTGAGCTAACATCACGAGTGTATTTTACACAAGATCAACATGATAGTTTTATTCGTAATTAATTCTATATATCTATTACGCTGAAATTAGATTTAATAAATTGGAGACTGTTTTTTAATCATTCTTTCTACATAGTTGTAATCTTAAAATAAAACATAATTATTATCCAATCATCGAAAAAAAAAATAAAACATTTAATTTTCGGAATAAATTATTAATATTTACAAGGTGCCCCAAAATGTATTGTCCTATAGTGAGTTTTTTTTTATGTTTGTAAAGTAAAAAGATGCTGGATTCACGTCGACAAGTCATAAAACATTAGAAGGCTGCGTTCTTCTCTATAAAACATAATAATTGTATTATTTCTTTGTTACTATTATAGGTATTATGACTATACGAAATATTTGGCAATCATTTTTTTCGAAACGTGGATTTTGGCGCAGAGCTTCCTACATTAACTAAGATGTAATTTTTGAGGATATCAAGATGATGTTTATTTAGCAACAAACACCACAGGAGGAAGGGGATAGGACCCCCTTCCGTCTAAAGTTGTTTGTTTAACTTTATTAGCTTAATACATGCAAACACTTAGAAACTAACAATAATAACTTAAGTCTAAAAATTCTTAAATTTAAAGAAAGCTAGGTAGGGTTGGAGGATCTGTGGAGGGAGGTTTTTAAGGAATTTTTGCTATGATGGAAGTCGAAAAAGCTTTGCATGGTATTGGTTAACCGTAGCATGCGGTTAATACAAGCAAACACTTAGAAACTAACAATAATAACTTAAGTCTAAAAATTCTTAAATTTAAAGAAAGCTAGGTAGGGTTGGAGGATCTGTGGAGGGAGGTTTTTAAGGAATTTTTGCTATGATGGAAGTCGAAAAAGCTTTGCATGGTATTGGTTAACCGTAGCATGCGGGTTATGGGTTCGTTACTTCCATAGCTAGTGCGATGAAAGTTTATTTTGAAAAGTGGTATTGAACGAAGATTATTGGGATTGGTCTGGAGGGAGATTTTTTTTCGATGCAATTAGCGAAACAATTTTCCATTTCAATAGGTAGTAAATTGGGTCAAATAAAAAATTACAGGTGTGAGGTATTCGAGGTGGTGACGATGCACTCAGCAAGTTCACGACAGAGAAGCGAAAGTAGGCAGAATTAAATAATTAAATGTATTAATAAAAAACAAATAATTTATAGCAAAAATTGCAATTGGGAGCGATTAAAAACGCGTCTGCACTCTTTGACAGTTGAAACAGTTGTGTATGTTAGGTAATGTAACTGCCTGGTGATTGATCATGTTTCGGACCGTCCTCGTGGTTCATCTTTACACACTGGCTCCACTGGCCATGCCGATGCCCAACAACTCAACAAAAATCTAATCCACTATCCAATTCTCATTCGGTCTGTGGGCAAATTATGTCTTGTCGTTTCGTTTTATTCTTCGACAACGAGTAAAATAAAAATGCGTCCCTTTACCCCGTTTCCCTCTTCAAAAGATACAAAGAACATTCAAAATATAAGATAATGACAAACACCTGAAGAAATTGCACATATTATGTATACAACAAAAATTCTGCAAAAAGCATCTCACATATAAGAAACGTCAAAATGTATGTCCAAATTTTCAACAGCGCTCATGTCTTGTCGAAAAAATGGATTTCTACGACAAGTCACCTGATTGGATATGGATTTTCCAATCTCCATTGGTTTCTTTCATGGCGTGTTCAAAATTAGAGCAGCGTTCTTGCCCAGTGTAGCCAGTGTGTTATCCCCGTCTGTGCTTAGTTTAATTTTTAACTTAAAGCACTCTATAGTTAAGCTAGTAGTAACGCTCATGTGAGAAGGCAAGGATTTATTGTTTAACTGTATAATTCTATCCTGATTCTTGATTTACCACTATAGCTTAAGACAGGAACCCAACAGAGTCTAAACTCTTAAGCACTAACTTCGCGGCGTTTTTGTTTTTGATGAGCGAGAAATCGTTTTTTATAGCCACTTGGCTGTCCTCAATGTAAAAGGTTTTGTTGGCTTGTGGTTTTACCAACATTGCAATTGTAACGTCTGTAGCTTCTATTGTCACTGCCAGGACCTCAGTTTGAAAGACGCTACTTCGAGAATTATAATTGATCTAGACTAATATGCGATTATTAAGTGATACAGAACCAGGATTATTTACTGTCACAAATTGGTAAATGGAGACTGGTAGACAAGAGATTCTAAACAGATCTATAGGTAACCGAATGTTTTTTTTGGTTTTGTTAGAGCAAATAAGAGTTAGAAATGTTTAACTGCGTATACCACATACGTATACTAAATTTATTTTATATTTTCAGAGATAATTTCCGAAGTAAACGAAGAGGATCAATCGCACCATTACCCTCCTTGAGACTTAACAGCAAAGAAATGCTGGCCGGCGAATTTGACACGCAAAGTGTCATGAGCAATCAAGCTTCAATCACAAGCATTAATTCAATTGCTAGTTTGCTTAGGGAGAAAATGCAGGTAATTTTATAACTTCCTTTAACCAAATTATTAAATTAAATACAAAATAATAACTTGGGAACTCATCAACTGGCTAAGAAATCATGATTGAGATAAGTTATTCAAATTGTGATGAGTTGTCATTAAATTACATAAGTTTCTATAAAAATCAAATTTAAAATAACTAGTTTGTAAAGAGTTTTAAAGGGTATTTATGATACAAGTCGTTATTATTTTCTAAACGTAAGAAAAGTCGTATATTATAGGACGTCGTCAAAATTTATATTGGACAAGTTTACAAGTCGTGAACATTCCAAAATTAATTTTTGACGTTTAATGTGACAAAAACGAATTGCTGATTGGTTATCCTTCCATTACATTTTAAGAGCTTTTTTAAAGCGGTTGTCAAAAAAATAAGGGTATTCATCATACAACGTCATATATGTACATAAATATAAGTTCATGCGTTTTGAATTATGTGACGACGAGATATGAACTGTCAACATTTGTATGCGAAATATTTTTGAAAATGAAGATGAGATAAATGTTTATTTAAAATGTGCCACACACGATCAGTTGATTAGTTTACCAAAAAATTTATGACATAACATTCAAGGGGCGATCATGAAACGTGGCCAAAATTATCTTAAAACAGTTGAAAATTAAAGCACGTTTCATAAATACTATTTTTATTGTATACGAACTTGTCTTAAAACTTTTTATTTCCTGTAATCAATTCACTTTATTGTATTAAAAATAACAATTTATAACTTTGCAGGCCGTTCCGCAGATGATCCGCAAAAAGAAAAACGAAACAAAAGACTATAATCTTAAGATGTTTGTTGTGTCCCTGTTCTTTATAATAGTTTTCCTGGTAAGTTCAAACTTATGAAACATATATTGTTGCTTGTTGTCTAATTTCTATTTATTTATCTTCCAGATAGGATATGCCTACGTCATGTATCACCGGAAAGTACTCACACGTTCCTACTTTGCGAAAGCAAAATTTGTTGCGACAGAACGAGTTCTGCGCATCTTAAACACAGATAACGAAGAGATGATCTCAGCCAAGCTCGGTGTAACCCTTGGAACCGAGACCATACCTTTTCCATGTCTTGAAGATAAAATGTTAAAAGATGGCAGCATTTGCTTAGAATGGAATAATCTAGCTCGACTCTATATGAGCTATGAAGATAAAGATCAATTTCGATGTTATTCTGTGCACTGGCAAGCTTTGGGGTCTGGAGTTTTCCCGACCGATTGTTATGAACTAGCTCCAGACAATGGACTGTGGTTTGGTGGTGGACCAGTGAAAAATGTCGACTGGAGTCTTAGCAGAACGAATTTTCCATTTTCTCCATTTATAACTGGTGACATGAAAGTACATCAGTTTGGAAATACTCTGAAGCGTTATTTTATAAATTCTCTTGGAATAAGTTTGCAAATAAATGACTCGAACCCGCTGTACATCTCAGCTAATCGATCCCAGAACACCCTCTGTCTTCGTGCCATGAACGACGATTATGCATATGTAAACCGTTTGACTCAATATCCAGAACTGCAATACAAAGTTTGTGCCGCTGATGATATGCGAAGTCTGCACATGCTGCGAACACAACAAAGTCTGTGGGAGAGTCTAAAAGAGCAGGATATCAAAACACTCCATTCGATCATTGAGGAGCCAATTTATAAAATTCCCTTTGACAATGAGTCATCGTCGATAAATGAGACCAGCATTTATAATTACTCCGAAGAAGTGATTGCAACGGGTTTCATGAAACTTGGTCATATCTTAGTAAATGAATTCTGGCAAGAAAATGTTGGAGATTTTACCGTGGACAAATATCGTTTTCCAACACTGAAAGACACGATTGAAGTTCTTCATCGAAGAGGCTTCAAAATTGTACTAACAGTTCAGCCTTTTATCAGTACTGATAGTCCTACATTCAAGGAGGCTGTTCATAAGAAACTCCTCATCTACGAACGTCATTCAGAGAGGAGTATACCAGCACTAACAAGATACAAAAGTTCGTCAAGTGCTGGAGTAGTAGATATAACTAATAATGCATCGATACCATGGCTTCTAGAAAAACTGCAGGCAGTTGTGAAAGAATACCAAGTCGATAGCTTTTATTTGGATTTGGGTACTGGTTACAATTTACCCCACTACTACCAGTGTCGAGAGACTCTAAGAAACCCTGATATGTATGCTAAGCTATTCACATCGAGTTTCGAGGGAATTGGTTTCATGGGTGTCTCTACGGCCACCGTAGTTCCCAAGCCACCAGCATTTCTCAGTGCACCACCAGTGAATTCATCATGGACGGGACTCAAAGAAATTCTTTCGACAGTTCTCAGTTATGGAGTCATTGGTTATCCCTTCATTTTGCCTGGTGCAATCGGAGGAGATTATTATCTAAACAAATCGCTATCGAAAATGGCTTCGTTCTATTCATTAAGGCAGGCGGATCTGCCTAATCAGGAGCTATTTCTTAGATGGCTTCAACTTATCACATTCCTACCTTCAATGCAATTTAGTCATTTGCCGTCTGAATATAAAAGTGACTATGTCACTGATGTGGCGAAGGAACTTACTAATGTACGGCACAAGACTGTCATTCCGTTGCTGAAAAAATGTCTGTCCGATTCTTTGAATGAAGGCTTACCTTTGGTAAGACCATTGTGGATGTTGGATCCAAATGATCCAGCATGCCTGAGTGTTGATGATGAGTTCTCAGTTGGAGAGGAATTGATTGTGGCACCAGTCCTGGAAGAAGGTGTTTATGTTAGAGAAGGTGAGTTATGTTCAAAGTGTTTTTTTTTTTATAATGCCTAGCTGCACCATCCACCTTTAAAAATATATTTATTTATTTTGCATTTCTTCCAAATAAATTTTAAGAGTCTGATATTCCAATTTCAAAATGTAAGCTCCGCATGAGTGGTGAATCATTTAAATTGTTTTAAATATTTTTTGGTGCGTGACTAGGCACAATCTACTGACCAATTATTTCTTTAAATTTCTCAATTTAAACATGTATCTCTGAAAACTTTTTTTGTAAATTTATTTTTAGTTTACTTACCTCAAGGCGTTTGGAAAGATGGTATCGATGGCTCTCTAAGAAAAGGCAGCCGTTGGATACACAATTATAATGTGCCGAAAGAAAAAATTGCATATTTTGTTAAATTACCTGACAATACCAGATTTTAGGTTGTGAATAGAAAATTAAAGACAAAAAATAATTAAAGAAACAAAATAATTTAGTTATTAATATAACTAAATTCAAATTTTAAACTTTAAATTTATAAATTATGTTTAGCATTAGATCATAAAAATTCAACTCAAAACTCCATTGTGATCCCACCTCATAAAAAAAAAGAAAATCGAATAAAAACAAAAAATTTAGACCAATAAATTTTACTTATTTTACAAAACACATGTTTTTTTTATTTTCGAATTTTTTTTAAAGTAAAATAATAAGGTACAGATAAAGTAATTTTTTTTTAAATTACTAAACAAGTAGGTATATAAATAAATTTGTAAAAAATAAAATAAAAAATTATTAATAAAATAATAATTATTATTATTATAATTAAGTAAATAGGCCATTTAAGGAAATTACTTTTTAAAGAATTAGATTCTAATCAAGGATAATATCGTTTATCATGTCACTGCTACAGTTTGGGACCCTAAGGCCACATGACTCAATATCGACTGGTCGGGTTGCATTATTGCACATTGACTCGGATAGAACTTCATCGTTTTGGTCAAGGCACATTATGGAACGTCGTTTAACTGGACTTGGTGAGCCGGGTATTTTACATGTAACTGGGCATAGCTGCCATGGGCCAATCCACCAGTGGGCTGGACATGGTATTTCGTTGCAACGACGAGAGATTTTTTTCGGCATTGAATTGTTGGCATTTGACCAGCAAAGTTCTTCTTCATTGATGGCTTAAATTAAACGTATACAATTATTAATTATTACATTAACCTAAACACGTTTTATTTGAATAACAGCTGCACCAATTTTGACAAAATACTTAAAAGTATACTAAATGATACACCCAGAGAAAAAACAAAGTACAATCAGTGAAAATTACTTTGATTTAAGCAGATTTTAAAATAATTTAGCTTCGATTATAAAAGTATTAAAATTAAAGTTTTAAATGAGAAAAAGATATGAGAACGAAGCATCGTTTAATCAACTAAATCCGAGCTTGGATATATGATAAAACGAAAATAAAATACGATCTATTAAATTTTAAGTTGTTTTTTTTCCTCTGGACCCCTGGTCAAGTGTGATGCTTTTTATTTTTCAGCTGAGGGAATTCAACAGCTGTCAAGGGTTAGTTCAAATATAGTAAAATACTTTGGTTTAGATAGTTCAAAACTTCGATAATTCAACTTTATTTTCACAATATTTATTTATCCTTTTTGATTACAATTCATTGTTAGCTTCGTTCTTATAATAATCTAACAAAGTATTTCGTATACGAAAGTTTACAAAATAGGTGCAGAGCAGCAGAGACATCCAGCGGTAGGCGTCGAAGTGACTTAACCTTGCTCAGGCAACCAGATGGATTGCTGATCAACAGATACAGTTATCTAAACAAGTGGAGATTACGATGGAGAAACTATTTTGGAGCAACTCTTGACTTGTCGCGGCTACTCAGTCAAACTGTTTGATCGTTTAAAACCTTTTGTCAACGGTATCATTAGTCAAACTAATTTTCACACTCTGATAGGGTTTGGAAAAAAACAAAAACGGTTGAACAGATTTTGATGAAATATTTAGGCAATCTTCAAAACAACCTAGCGGTTGATTTTGTGAAGTTTGATAGGGATCGGGCCATCACATCAAATAAAAGCGGTCAATACCCATAATAGAATCACCATAGAAAAATGTTTACCTAAGGTGCCGTCCGAAATATGCGAGTACGAATAAAGACGTTTGCTTCCGTAAAGATAGAACTAAAATGCGCATGAGTTTCTGTCAATGTTAAACAAACTGTTTCGTCATGTTTATACAACCATAATGAATAACTATAATGAACATGGCTATCTTCAATCGGATAATTTAATGAAGTCTTTCTGGGTAATGGTTTTTTGTTCGGACTTTCAAATAACAATAGCTGTAAAATTTAGATAAGAGCGATTCAGATCGCACACCTCATGCGTATCTCATGCTTAACAAAAATCAAAGCCCATCCATATGTCGTGTTTTTTTCGCGCTTATTTACGCATGCGATTTTAGCAGTAGTAGCTCATGCGCATTATAATTGGGTCTTAAGTTAAGAGCACTCCATAGGGCAGTTAACGTATAGGTAACTAAATTTGACAGTCGGCCAACGCCGAATACACATGTGAAATTTTCTTGCCTGCGCATTCGATGCATGAGAATTGTGAAATAAGCTTCCGTTTTCTTTCGACTACTAAGGTTTTATAAGGCTTTATAAGCTAGAACTTAAATAGACATAGGCAAACTAGCTTCCATTATAGTTGTGGTAATGGAATCGTTTGTTTATGTCAATTATAGTTCTACCTACAATTGATCAAAAGTTAATTTTATGACAGAAAAGTACTTTAGTCACTGAACGTTCCCCATGCTGAAATGATACATGCTAGGTTAATTTTGTACTCTTTTTCAGTCATAATTAATTGCCAGAGTCAATAATTTATTGTGCATGGCCGCTGATGCGCACTGATGGAAGAACACATCCAATAATTCAGAAAATAAAGATAAAAGCACATAAAATAAAGTTAGAAATTAGCACATATAATAAAGTTTGGAGAACATTTCGCGGTTATTGTTCTACCAACATAAATTATATGGATCACCAACTACCATCAATTAAGTTAATTTCACATTGATTTTACAACGGTTTGCTATTGTTTGCGATCTAAGGTGCTCGGTTAACGCCCTAATAAAGTGGACTTATCAAACAAAAGATAATACTCCGTTATATTCTCTTATTTAAATTTCTCTACCTCCTAAATGTATGCAATGAAAAATAGAAATTGTTGCATTAACGATGCCATTATTCAAATTCAAACCAAATTTGTTATACGAGTGTGTTTTATTTAATACTCACATTTTCCATTTTCAAAACATAAGGGCATTCGATATTGTATTCCACCTCCACATGTTGCCGTACACGCTGTCCAATCGCCCAGTTTCCACGTGTAATTCTGCACAGAGGTGGTATTGATTACTGGCAAAATGAACTCATAGTAGATGCCTTCATTTGGCTTTGATGATGTAATAATCACCTAAAACGCATAATAAATCGATTAATCAAGTGTAAATCATTTCTATAAAGACTTGTTGCTGTCACCTACATATAATGTAATGGAATGCTCAATTGAATGAGGTATAGTAATGGTCTCTTGTTGATCGACACGATCGTAAATGCTTTCTGTATTTGCAATAGTATAGTCTCCAGGCATAGATATTTGCCTAAAGAAATTAAAAAGGCATTTAGAGTCAAAGTTCAAACAAAATATGATTATTGATTCGGATTACCTGTGACCATTTAAATAGAATTTGCTGCTATTTGCTTTGCCAATAGCTAAGAAGTTCTGGGAGTTGGCCAACTCTTTGATAATGATGTGACGAGCTTTGGCTGGAATTGTTACAATTTCAACATAACCATCAGTTGCATTGAAGTCGTCTGCAAAAAGACCCTTAGTTAAAAAAAAAAAAAATATTAATATCACTTTGTATGGAAAAATATTGCTGCACTACTTCAACAGGTTTACAATTTTCTCCAGTTCCAGCACAGACACCACAGCGGTCTTCTTCTGTATCAGAATCTACCACCCAATCACAGCCAACTTTCTAAAAAAAAAAGAATAAACCTTAGACTTAACTTACGAAACTTTGAAGCTCAAAATAGTTGTTGCGTATATAGTTTTAAGACTCTTCGTGAAAACGAGGCATCACATGTTAATTATTTCAGTGACAGATAAAAAAATATTACCTTACAGATTCCATCAATGCAGATATTTTTTGTACCCAGTTGACAAGGTGTTCCATCGGCGGCCATGTCTCCCCAACTGTCAGTGACCGTTCCCTCAGCATCCGTACAAAACAGTTTGCAAGGGTTATCTGTCAAGAATATCGTTTTACAGTCAAAGTTCCAGGATACTTAAGGGTTTTACTTACATTTGTCAAAATAAGGAAGCCATTTGTAGAATTCCCCGCGGTAGGGAATACTATTGTAATTCGAACATTGTTGTGCTCGAAACGAGGGTTCCCCTTCTGGACATGGTTCCTTGTTGCAAATTATATACCTGTGATGAACAAAAAAAAAAAAAAACAGGTCTAAGAACTTTGTGTTCAATATTAAAAAATGAACATGATCGTACCTCCTTCTTTCTCCTATACAAAAGAGTCCATCATTTGCCGGTACTGGATTATTACATTCTCTTTGTTGAATAGAAACTCCACCTCCACACGTTCTAGAACATTCACTCCATTCTGACCAATTACCCCAGCCACCATCCCGAGGGCTGATCTCTTCCATCGGTACACATTGACCATTTTGACACCACTTAAATAGAAAGTGATATTGATGTTGTTAGGTTTTTCATTAAAAATTATTATCAAACTTACTTTGTGCTTCTCACAACTTGTACCGGGGGCAGTTGGTCTCATGTTTGTTACACATTCTCCATTCACTCGACACCATAATTGGGAACAAATTTCATTTAGCGACGAACAAGATCCAACATTTTCGTCAGTCATATTGTATTGTAAGCGACATTGTAGTTCAGCATTGTACATAGCGCCAGGAGGCAAGTCAGGGTAAACGTATTCTTCCATAGAGGGAGTATTGTCTAAGCAATTTCCAAGACCTTGACTGCAATATCAAAAAGATAAATGTATCCTTGTATTTAAACGCGGAATATAACGTTTGAATATGAATTATTTACTTCTACTATGATGACTAAAAGCAAGGATTACATTAATGGAATATATAAAAAGTTTTGTTTAGACTTTTTTATAAATTTAATGCCTAGTTGCACCAAAATTCACTTAAAATCATTTTATTTAGAAGATTCCATTTTGGATTTTGTTTCATAATTGTGGGGCATTAATGATTAAGTTATGGATAACCCAATTATATGACTCTGCACAAGGCTAGATAAGTAGATACTGATGATAGATACTGAATACTGAACGCAGAATATGGTGAGTGACACATTTTTGTTTTGTACACAATCATAGGGTTATGAATGTCCTTATAATGAAAGTGCTGATGATGAGAGAAACCGAAGATAAAATTACAGAAGATACAGATTTTTGAATACCTGATCATTACAATGAGAGGAAAATTTGAGAAGGGTAAAACATTTCACATTCGTGTTGTGCCGCTGAAGAAATAATTTCTGTACTTCACTGTGCATTAGAAGCTGGACACTAGATTTAGAAAGATGAAAAGCGCTTTTCGGTCAAAGCTGAAACTAAATATTCTTTATACGTCAAAATTAAAATTTTCAGAATTCTGTCTTTTTTACACCCAATCGCATGTGAGTTGTCAAACAAAAAACACAGCTACGCTAATTAGAGTTGGTGCCATATATAATTTGACTCCTGTATATTTTGAAGCACCATGCACTATCGAAAGGGTGTACAAATAGAAACGGGTGGATGTTGACAATTCGTGGTGACCATGTTGTTTAAGTGGCGTCTGTCAAATATGTTATATGCTATTCAATCGGCGAGTCCCACTAACATTAAATAATCAGATTTTTCAGATGGGACAAAAAATATCACCCGGACCCGATTGCTGAGATTCCAGAGATAACTGGAGAGCAAAATTTGTTAGATTCGATCCCTCACTTTTCTTTTTCGCTCTAAAGCCTAAAGTCTAGTACGCAACTGCTGTGAAACGAAAAATCCCATACAAAAATGACACAGCTTCTTTCCGTTTTGTATACGCTTCTCCATGAGCGACGAAATAATGTTGAAACGGTAAATAAGCGGTTCAAGTTTTAACTTACTCTTACTCTCTTTTCGCACACAATTAAATTGACCGGGATATTAATTGCTCAGAAAATTTTGAGGTTTGCATTTTGTTCGTTCGCTGTTTCTAATTGACATTGGGATCTCACTGAGAAATAATTTGGTGGGGTTCACCTAGTTATTGATGCCGAATTACCATGGTAAATTTACGTGATTGAGCAGCAATGGTCGCAGAATCGCCGCCTCAGACTGTCAACATCAACCCATCGCTTCCCTATTGGAAAACCCTATATTCACGAGGAAGCCAATTTAATATACACATTCTGAAAAAAGTTTCATCGCCCAAAAAAGAAAATATGTATTCCGTAAATGCGAATACTCACTCGAGAAAATGTGTGATGTACTTCCGGCTGCAATTAGACCAGGAAACCTGCAATGTGTCTGAGTCAAATATTGGTGTCATTATGTGCACAATCGGTCCAATACGTCCATGGCAACCTATTTTGAGTGTATCGTGGAACATGCCAAAACTAAAAATAAAACAAAATAAAAATAAATAAATTAAAATGAAGGCAAATTAAAACCAACTTAAAAAAAAAGCCCTAATGCATTCCATTGTCAAAAAAGGAGAACAGCAACACTAATGATGCTGGGCTCTAAGATTTCAAAACCTCTAAATAGCAAAAAGCAGAAAGCTGGAATAAATCAATTACCGATAATTGGCGCAATTTGTCAAAGGTGGCCTGACTGAAAGATGCTAAAAGCTAAAGAGATCTACATATTTATCGCACAGTTTGTTGCAAGATGGTGCTGCTGCTTGTTTGCTTACATTGTGACTTTCAAAGCTACACCGCGCCGGCCGCCTCTATTGTTATATTGTCTATACTCACGGTTATTATAGCATCTATTGTGTTCGCACACCCTGAGATATAAATTAGCAATAAATTATTCAACAACGAGCGATTAAGCTGTTGATAGTTTTTTTTCTCATTTTCGTATCAATCAAACTCAACTGACAGGCACGCTTGCGCGTATAAGGCTTGCTACAAGCAACCACTTGCGATAAGACGATGCCATGCTAGCTCTCTAGGCCTCATGCCGTTGCCTTTACTTTACCGTGGCGTGCGGTGCGGAATTCTACGTGCGCGGTTGCCGCGAATGTGTCAAACTTTTTGTCCGTCTCGTTTGTTTGGGCTAGTTTAGAAGTGTGGAGGGGTAGTGGTCGGGATGGTAGCACAGCGTGGTAAAGGTATTCACACTAGCTGGAGGAAATGGAAAAATAATAGCATGTGGGCGCGTCGCGATCACGAAACATAGTTTACTATACACATGTGGGCGCGTCGCGATCACGAAACATAGTTTACTATACACAACCTTCAATGGATTCATAAATATACAGGGAGATGTTTGCGTTAGGAAGTGGAGAAACATGAATGGACCGATTCAATTGTAGACATGGAAGTGGTTTTATGAATGAATTTTGTTTTGAATAGAAGATCGTTGAATAAGTGTAAAGACTTTTTGCGAAGTGCCTTTAGCCGGTTTTAAATTTGTTTATAACTTTGGTTTTTCCGGCTTAGGAAGATAGAAAGACCTATTTTCACAGTGAAATGAACATAAAGAATTAAATTTATCTTCACGAGTAGGTGATGTGGATTTTATTGGAAAGATTAATATGCTGGTATTATAATTTGGCACATTAATTTGTGAGAAAAATAAAATAATATGTATGCATAGTAATGGGTTTATACTTTGTATGATTGAAAAATATAAACTGGTAGATGAAATGACTCACATTCGCATACCAGATTTTATATGGATAATTTGAAATTCAACTATACACAAATGACTCAACCTGAGACTCGAATATGTTAAATTTATGGGTCAGTTAGACACATATATAACCTGGAAAGGTTAAACGATTGGTTTGAATAAAATCCGATGGTTCGAAATTGCATTTTTACCATAAAAATTTAAATTGTATAGTATTCGACATCATTAAGTATTGACAGTGTTTAGTTTTAATGACATTAGTTGGTTAGAACTAAGAAAATTGCATGTTTTTGTGCAATTAAAAAGATTTTTTTCCAATATGCATAAAATGGTTGGATGCACTTCCCTGAGAGCTAAATCTATCTACGTAGAGTATATTTCTCGGAGCATAGAACAAAAATAATATAAGATTGTTTTAAAAGGATTCATTTTGCCTTTAAACTTTTGAATTGTTGTATTTATGGATATTTTTTCCACTTTTATGTTGTGTGTCTAAAAAGACAAACTTACTTATTTAAAAGCCATACTTTTTTGTTTTAAATCCAAATCTAATTGTTTTAATCCATTTTAGTCAAATTTAAGATATTTGGAACTTCTATCAATCAAAGAAATATACAAAATTCTAACGAAAACATCAAAAACGAAACCGAAACTACACCATACCTTTAGATAGTCAGGCATTAAAGCCATTTGATGCAGCCACTTACATCCTCTAATTTTGATCAACAATGCCTGGACGAGCTCGCGCGCCTTAATGTTATGTCAACTATCTCAATTTTATGTCAACTGCGGCAACCAGCTTTTCTCTTCACACGTATTCACGGATAGGGAACCAAATTTTTTGGCGCGGAAGCAAGGGGTTCGAGTTTACTACTTGTGCTTTTGGCAATAATTGTGTTGAACATTATGAGGTAAACGAAAACTAATGAGTCGTGTATACACGTTTTGTACATGAAAATATTATTTTGATTAATATTTAACAATTAATTTAACAACAAAACTATTTTCCATGTTGTATATTTGTTTGCAAATGGCGAAAAATATCAATTCTACTTTGACATTTGTAAAGTAAACAAAACCAATATTTGTCAAGTAACCATCAACAAAATCCAATAAATTTTGCAAATGAGAGCTTATTTCATAAGGATGAAGGATAAATGTAAATATCCTATAACAGAAGTGAATAAACGTAGGCATGCTAGTTAGGTCTGAATATATTAACAGAAATACTAAAATCTTTTATTGAAAATAAGGATATCATGTTTTTAGAAGATAAAAGTTAATGGTATTTAATTTGTTTTGTTTAAACCCTCTAGTAAAAAATTTCAAACCATCTGCATTTAACTACATACAGGTATCAATGATGTGTTTTTTGTTTCTTGTTTCATTCAGATTCAAAATATCTTTCAGACTAATTTTATGCACATACATATATTCTTGATTTGATTAAGAGGCTTACGCACAAAACGTTTTTCTCGCATAAGCACGTATCAACATTTGCCATTGCTCCTTCCTACGCGATTGGCAATGGTTTAAAAAAAAAAACGCATACAAACGTCAACTTAAGCAGCATTAACTTTTCTAGATGCAATATTGTATTACCAAAACGGAAAGAGTCTCTCTTACTTACTTGTGGCCTAATTCATGGGCAATCGTATGCGATAGCACAATCCCATTATCCTCGTTGACGCTACAAGATTGCGTTGGCTTGCACATTCCACCCACATTGGCGACGCCCAGCGTCCTACAAATAACAAAATCGTGTGGTTAAAACAAAATTTATGAATTTTAAACAAAATTGTTCCCTCAGGAAGCCTATAAGCAATAACACAAAAACACACAAAGTATACAAAAATTATTACATGCAATTATTTCCACAGATATTTTTTCGTGTTATTAGAACTGCAACGTCGTGATGATACCGATCATTCTCATCGTTGTCGCTATTCAATTTGTACTGCCATCTGTGGGAGAAATCCGGAATAATTTTTTGCAATAAGAAAAAAGAAAAAACAGAAAGTTTTATCGCGACGCCACGCGCCCACTTACGCGCAAAATGTATCCAAATTTCTTTGAGCACTTTCGGTTAAATTTAAATCCGGATGTGCTACGTCCTCGTCGATCAGCACGATCTTTACCACGATCACTTCAATAGAGTTGCCAATGGTGGGGTCTTTGTACAGCGATGAAACCATATTCATTATGGTCAGGAGGTAAGTCTCGACATCATCGTGAAATGCAACCATTGTCGAATCGGCAACAATCAACGTTTCCACATGACGTGGGCTACTAATTGAACGTTTCTTACGATGACGGTCTTTTTGGTGATGGCGTTGCCGTCGCATACTAACTTGTGCAGCATCTGGTGTCTGGTATTGCTCTTTTTGAGCTCGTGAATAAGACTTGCCATGGCGCTGACGATGTCGTACTTTTCTACCACCTTGAACAATTACCTGTTTTTTTTTTTAATTTTAATTTTTGAAATATGAACAAATAGAACAGACGGACATAAAGCAAAAAAGAAGAAAAAAGAGGAATAATTTTTCATTAAAAATTTACATTTTAATCGGATTATGTTTACAAATTGTTACTTTGCCCTGCGATTGCCATTCGATCCGGGTTTCGGTGCGCCTGCGGGGCTCTTTGGTACCACAATTGCTGATGTGATGTTTCTTCTTGTTATTGGATTTGTTGCGGTTTTTCTTTTTCTGCAAAATAAAAATTATAATAATGGATGTTGTTTCTGTTTGGTCGATGGTTGTCTTGTGACGCCATGTGAATTGTACCTTTTCTTTAACAGACGATCTATGGAAAACAACGTGTGGATGGCCATTTTTTGAATGAGCTTCATGATGTTTAGATGGTTCGATGTAGTATTCACTGTTTTTTGTTCTAATGTGGCCTACCTAAGAAAGAAAATAAATTGCTGTGAGAAACATGAAAGGAAATAATGCTAACCACAAAGTAAGAAATAGATACATATTCAAGCATAAGAAAAAGCACCATAACAGATGTATCGCCTTGTAGAGTACATATATTTCTGTGAAAATGTATTTATGTTGATGAAAACATTTTATTAAAAAACTTTAAATATTGGCCTTTACTTATAGTAGATTTTTTACAGTTACATATAAACCTAGTTTTATATGGTACTTGGTTGATTAAAGAAAAAATAAATATTTTAATTATGAAATGGCGCCCAACGTGACTGTTAATTGCAGAGAGAATAATTCTTCTTAATACTTTAAGTATTAATTCATAAGATTGAACCACATCCAAATAACTATGTAAATTCATAAAGCAGTTAAATTGTTAAATAACTGATTTAAAAAAAAAAATATTTCGGGAATTAATCATATAAAATGGCGCCCAACGTTAACATTTAGCGAAAGAAAAAATTTCTTATCAGTTTCAGTATTAATATATAATATTAAGCCATATTCAAATAACTCATTTATGTATACGAAAGAGTTACATTCTAAGAGAATTTAATTAAGAACTTGAAATGGCGCCCAACATGAACCTTAAAAGAATAAAGATTTTCAGTTTTTATTTTAGATTTATTCATGAAATTTGGCTAGATAACATGTTAAGATCCACCAACCACCAGTTAGTAAAATAGTTAATGGATTGATGAAAAAACACAAATTTAAACTATGAAATGGCGCCCAATTTAAAAATATAAAAGAGAAAGAATAATGTTTATCAGTTTTATTTTGGAAAACATACAGATAACACATTTACATCAAGTAAGTAGTTTAATACTTAAAAGTTTGGTTTGAGAAAAAAAAATATACGACTCAAAATTAAAAATTGGCGCCCAACGTCAACCTTAAATGGAGAAAGAATTTTTCTTTACATCTATGAGCCACATGCAAATAACTCATTTAGGCCTACCCAGTAGGTAATGAAATAGTCAGAGGATTGATTTCAGAAGCAGAGATTTTGGAATCAACATTATGAAATGGCGAATGCATGTTTTTTTTACTTTTAGTATTTGTGTTTTAAACTTTGAGAAATGTACATCCACATAACTTATTTAAATCGAACGAGTTGCTTAACAATTACATGATTAATTTCAGAAAAAAAGATTTGAAGAATCAGTTCAATGATGGCGGCAATAGTGAACCTTTTACGAAAAAAGTTTATTTGGGCCCACCAAATAGTTTAATTGCTAAAGGTTTAAAAATAGAAAGAAAAAAAAAACGATATAAATAAATAAATGGCACCTAACTTCCGTACAACATTTGTATCAATAGTTTTTCTATCTTATAAATGGAAATACAACTTTTGTGTTGTTTGCCTGCTGTACCATAGACATCTGACCAGAAATAAGGTTCACACGACCTAGTTTGACATTTCATTCCAGTTATTGCCGAAATACAAACGGATTAAGATGTGTCTTTTGAATATCCGAAAAATGCTTAGCTTCCGTTGAAAATTTGAATTTAAAATTAAATGTTTCCGGTCCGGGTTTCCGATTAGCTTGAATTTAACTTTTTCTTGTGCTTTTCTCTGCTGAGCATTTCCGCAAACATTAACACCATTTTTCTTTGTTTAAAATGGTCTTATCTTGGTTGCAAATGGTTCTGATATTAAGTATGCGAAAAAAATTATTAAAACTAATTTTGGTGCTTTTCTCTGCTAAGTATTTTTTTATTTAAAAAATCTCAGTAAATGGCTTTAATTATTTTGTTCCGGAAATGCAATTTGAAGTCGCGTTTGCCATGCAAACCGTTGACATCTAAGCGGAAATATAGTTCCCATGAAATAGTTTGACATTTTTCCCTTTCAACAACGTGTGAGCCATGTAATGACTCTATTTTATAAATAAAAAAATGGTAAAACTTTTAAAAGAAGAATTCTCCTGGAACATGTTGGGCGCCATCTCTGAAAATAATTTCCCCACAATTTTTTCCTAAAATCATTCCTTGACCTTTGTATTTACTTGATGCATATTAGTGAGTCATCACTATCAGAAGGTATGTGGTTTGATTTTATGAATACATACCACAACTTATAAAAAAAGAATTCTTTCCCTTAAGGTTCAAGTTGGGCGCCATTTCAAAATGTTTATTCTTCATTTAATAAGGTAACCCTTCAACAATATAAATCCTTGGATGTGGTGTTATAAGTAAATACTAAAACTGATAAAAAGAAAACTCTTTCTGCTAAAGATTCACGTTGGGCGCCATTTCATAGAATTCTTTGTGCAGATCTATTTTCTTTAGTCAACTCTCTAGCAGTATAGTATCTTGATGGACTCAAATAAATAACATATTTGGATGTGTTTCAATATGGTAAATAAATACTGAAGATTATAAAAATAATTCTCTTTCCGTTAAGGTTCACGTTGGGCATTTTATAGAATTGATTGCTCACATCTTTTTTATGAATTCAATACTCTAACGTTTTGACTACTTGATGATTTGAAATGAGATTTAAGATTTGGTTTGATATTAAAATTAATACTACGTTTTCGAGCATTCTTTATCATGTTTAGGTTAACGTTGGGCGCCATTTTATTCTTTTGATTTGTCATTGTTCTTTTAAACCAACCGTTAATTATAATTACATACCGAATAGTTAAGGTATACTCAGTTATCCGAATGTGGCTCAACAATGAGCAATTGAATACTAGATCATATTAGAAGAATACTCTTTGGACACGCAATGAGCGGCTGAGCGGCGGCGTCGCTCTGAGCAAAATATCATCTTCTGATATCAATCCTGCAACTATTTAACTACTTGATGTATCTAAATGACTTACTTCGATGTGGCTCGTTCTTAAAAATAAATACGACTAGTACGAACAATTCCCTCTCTATTAAGGCACCACGTTGGGCGCCATTTTAGGACTTTGATCCAAATTTTTCTTAAATAAAACATTTGACTATTGAACTCCTTGGTGATCATTACCCTTGTTTGTACCCCAAAAACAATTCGTTCTTCTTTTGAGTTTGATGTTTGGCGCCATTTTATAATTTTGATTCCAACAGTATACAATAAATAATAAAAGACTCTTATAAAAGCACAATTTATCCTTTTGACATCCATTGGCATCTTGTAAAATGTTTATTATAAATAGCATCTCAATTCTGAATGAAGTTTTTTTGCACAAGATAGTTTCTTATAAATCGAATTAATAAACAATTAATAAAAGCTGAACTCTTGAATTTATCTCGAACAAAGTGAATTATTTCAACTATTTAACCTGCGTCCAATGATCTCAAATAAACAATATCTTACATTCGTGCCATATAAACCATTGCATCGACTCGAAACCAATAAATCATTGCACTCATTAATATATTTTATTTCAACGATTGCTCATGCATGTAAGTCACAACCTCAAACCACGATATAATATATCACCACCACCACGCCCACAAGTCAGGGCGCCTAAAAGCCCCCACGCCTGAGTAGCACACCGTCTATAGTTTATAGAGCAGCTCAACAGAAGCATAATGCAATTATTATCCGTTGACGGTTTTACGCGTGGCTCGCCTCATAAACACGATTTCCAATAAATTGTGTCGGCATCGGCGCACTGCACCGCAGCGCAGCTCAGCGGTGAGCTATTGAATCGTGAAATTACTATTCACAACGGTGACCCCTCCTGCCAGCTGTACAGTGCACAGCCTACCTGTCACATTCAATCATAATTAATTAATTACATAGCCTTTGCGAGTCGGATTCAACAATTGAACAAGGCGCTGTGCTGCCACCGCCTATTGCCTTGTATCTTGCTACGCCACGCTACCTTTACCACCAACTGTGATCTGGAGCAGAGCAACAGTTAGATTAAAATCGGTGGTGTTTTATGTCATTACCATGGGGTCGTGGTTTAGCAAATAAATCTATTTGTTGTCATTTGTCTATTCTGAAGCACAGAGCGAACGGTGGCGCGGCGGGCCACAGGGGGTGAGTGCTCTGTTCGTTAGTAATTACAAGATAATCGACAAAAGCAATAATTGCCGACCGATCGTTTTTCTCGGAACAAATCGGATTGCACGACTTAGCAGACGCCGCCACCGCCGCCAATGGACGGAGTGCTATACAATGTCAGTAAATATCTTGATATCCCTTCAAACCGCCACTAATACCGCGGTCTTCTCTGAAGGGGATTGTCTTTTTGTTTGGCAAATCGTATTTGATTTATGGGCATGTAGGTGTGGCATGTAATTCCGCAAATAAAGAGAAGAATAAGGAAAAACAATTCAAATAAAAAAAGTTGTTAACAAAAATCTGAAGTCACGACGTGACATTCGACTGAAAGACACTCATAAATCTCCAAGCGCAATGCTGGAAGAAAGGGTGACAGCAACTCTGTGTTTCGACGATCAAAGGTATATATATACAAATGCATGAGAGTTGCTGAGGTGTTGTATGACAAGGTGAGTAACATGTTCAAAAGGGAAAACATGACGTAAGTTACATTTGGTGTCTTGTGGCTTCACAATTGCAAGCAACAAGCGAAAGTTGCAATTTTTATTATTATTAAATTATACAGTGCAATTTTATTGAGTTATGTGTTTGCATGGTCTTTACAAATCGCTGTGATCGGCTAACAAATGATAAGCAAAGCTGAGTTTGACTTTATAGTGAAGTTTGATTTATTGCGTGAAGTGAAAAGATGTATGATATATATTTGCAAATTGAAGCAATGCGGATTGCTTGTTGGTTAATGTGCTGTCAAGTGTCACTTGTAGAAATTAATGGTTTTCCTTCCATGGGTTAAAGGAGCATTAAGTGATAAAAGCATTCGCAGCTGAACATTAATCTATGTTCGGTCTTGTAAATGAAGACAATTCACAAGAATATATTAAAATATTAAAATTGTTGGGTACATTAATGCTGACAGGAGGGAAATATATTATTAAGTTGGTATGCTTGTTTTATAACTTTAAAAACTAAGCCCCTCCACACAGAAAAGTCATCTGATTTTATATGGTTTTTTCAACTTGCGATTCGAGTCATGTGTGGAGGGTTTTAAAGCGCGAACTGTAATAATCGGAAGCAAACGGAATCTTGTGTCAGAACCGCATGAAACATTTTTGATGAAAGCTTCCCATATCCCATTTCACACGGAAGTGCCCGAAAGTAAAGAACATTTATGTATACAAAATGTAAAATTCGAATGGGAACGCATTTATCTAACCGTTCGCACGGTTTTTGGGATGAAAGTAAAACAAATTAGCTGTGAAAACGTGCTTGATAATTGTGAACTACTTTAGTTGGAAAATGTAGAGCTAAACTAAGGCGCCATTTTTAACCAGTATTTTCACAGTATAAATTACAAGTATTTCTATTTATAAAACAATAAAATTCGGGTAAAAATACATAACGTTCAAATATCGGCTGATATTACAATTGTCGGCGAAAGAGTATAAGTCGTAAATGACAACTGAAAAACAAACCAGCTGCACTTCATCTTCTAGGAAAAGCTCCAGAAAAATTTTCTAAATACCTCATGTGTTTAGGTGACTGAGGATGGTGACTCTGAGGACGAAAGCTATTGAAGGAGAGCTGACTACAAATGGGGGGATTTGTATCATCGAAGATACACATACACATACGTCACAGAAACCCTTTTAAAATAGAATGAATGTTCATTTGATAAGCGTGTTTCTTTGACTAACACCTTGACGGCTTTCTGGAGCAATGAACACAACGAACAACAGTTATAAGAGCTCTGATGAAGGAGGACTGCCAAGATCTGTGTCAACTCATAGTGCGAGGTCTACCAACCAATTTTGAGGACCAATGCTTGTGTGGACCAAAACTGATCAAGCAAAACTTTGTACACCTAGAGCAACAGAATGAAAATGGAAATTGGACACTAAGCTCCGGGAATATAAACATTTGAGTCCCTCAAAAGCATAACAGTACGACAAAGATGTCTCTTCCCCAAATTAAGCAAGAGTTAGAAAACAACTAAAGAAGAGACCGATGTCTGAAAGATTAATTTTTAGCCTCCCAACAGCCAGGGTTTAATACGAAAGCTTTCAGGATCGAAAGAAACAAAACCAAAGAAAATGACTCGACGACCCTTTCTATGTAAGCCATATAGCTCAAAAGTAATAGCAGAGCAGAAACAACGGAGCGAGCTCTTAGTAGTGTCATCCATCTTGTGCTTGAATTCATCATTAATAAATCATCAATTTATTCTTTTACTATTTTAGTTCAATTTACTTACCAATCCATCACACGCTGACAAAGCCACTTTCGATCCGGAATGTCCACGAATTTTCCCTTGGTAATGACAATTCGTATTTTTATGTGGTTTCTTACGAAATCGGAGGTCTCTGCGGTGTCGCTCTATAACTAAACCTGGAGCCATAAAATAAGTATGAGGTCTAAACAACCACAAACAAAAAACTTGTTTAGAGCCAATCCTCAAAATCTTTAATCTTATATTATTCCACTTACTCGAGTTCCAAATGAAGAGTTTCATTATCTAAATCTATGTGAAAGTATAAGTCTTCTTGGTTCTTCATATCGTGATGATGCGTCAAATTATGCGACACATGTTCGCCGTGTTTGTTAACTTTGCGTGGTGTAATTAACTTTCCAGAGATCAGTTCGTTTGAGTGTTTTCCTTAAATTAAATTTTATAATTAAATTTTAAATTTAATGAAAAATTCCTAAAATCAGTTTTTTTTTTTTTGTTTAAACGAAGTCATTAAACATTAAGTCTAATATTAGACAAACATGCAAAATGCCAAACTCCTGTTCTGAATATTCAAGGTCTTAGTAACAATCACTTTTAGTAAATCCACAGGTCCATTAAATTTATACCTAACATTAAAGGTGGTAGCACCTTTAAGTTGTTGTTGTTGTTCAAAAACATTCAATGAAAAATTGACGGAATAAAGAATGGTTAAGTAATAAAACTGACATTCTAGTACGAATAGTACAATATAGCAACAATACTATCCAAATTTAAGTTAAGCTTAAAACAAGATCAAAACATTAAAACTCAGCCTGCTGCGTTAATTTTGCACCAAAGACTTTATAATCAAGAAAAAAGTGGGTAGCTAAAAATATGTTGTCGTCATCTTGACAATTCGTAGCTTCCTACATGTTTTGACAGAATAAAAATAAAGTGAAACCCGATCGCGCAAAACAAGATATATAAATACGAAACACGGTCAAGCTAATTTACATGAATTTTTATTCATTAAACTGTTTTCATTCACAAACATCATGGACAAAACATATGTATACTCATTCTCAAGTGGGTCTCACGCCATTCTTGATTTTTTGACAGTTTTAAGTTAGAAAATTCGAAATCGAATATCAAATTGGTTTTTGATTTTTAGTTTTGACATTAGTGTGTGGTCACGAAGGCTATAATTTATGGTAATACGTGTTTGTTAAGATGAATCATAGACGAATTTTGAATGATTGAAAATTCATATATTCCAAGTCAAGTTAATAAATATTTTAATCATGATGCAGAGAGATTCCAATATTAGTTTAATTTTTGCATTTATACAAATCAATTATGAATAACAAATAATATCATGAAATTGCTTTATGCATCTTTGATGTTATTTTCATTCTTATTTCATGTAGCAAGGGGCAAGTTCTCCTGTAATTCATGTGAAAAGAATTAAGAAAATAATTTTCGCAATTAGATGGTAGATTCATACTATTTTCACAGCAGAGCTCAACTTCACAAGAGCCTCACTAAATGAATGTGTAATGCTTAGCCAATATGTCTACGTTCCCATGCGACAAGCAATTCATGTAACACATTTATCATCCTGGTTGGTTTTCTTTTACTTATGCTTCAGTACATAGGTGTACTCGCTGGCGTAGGGTAAAATTCGCATATGTTCCATCCACTTATAGTTATTTATTTGAAAAGCTATCTATTTTCCATTCAGAAATCACACCTGAAAAAAGCAAAAGTCAAATCTGCTATTGCTGAGAAGTTTTTGTTGTTGTTATTATTTGTAGATGTTGGGACGAATGATACCTAATGTATCTCGAAGGGGTATGTTCGAAAAGTTGAAGCAAGTTTCAGAGTTTAATTCTGTTTTATATTGGATTGTTCACTAACATCTCGAATAAGATATCTTATTTTGTTTTAGGAAAATCAAAGGTTTTTGGAAAATTTATAAATTAATAAACTTAATTTTTGACGTTTGGCAATTTTTATAGAACATAACATTTGTCATTTATGTGCAAAGATTTGCTTTTTATACATTTTTCGTGTTTTCTTGAATGACAACAAAATTTTGAAACAAATCACCTTACACAAAAGATGCGTTTTTGATGATTTGGGAGATTCGACAGCCTCTTGTGAAACCATTAATTAATTTTGTCAAAGACTTAAATTTTAGTTATTTTTTTTTTGCAGTTTTTGCTAACTTTTGCTCTAGCTGTCTTCATAAGGGCGATCAATTTGACATTTTGAAGTTTGATTTTTTTTTCTTCAAATGATTAGGTATATAGTTAGAGTGTGAGCTGTCATCAAAAGCAAAACATTTTTCACATTCAGCCTTATTGTGAAGTTCGCCCGGAAAATATTGCGCCTAGTGAAAATCTGTTCGCCCGGAATTTAAAATATTAACATGTTGCAAATGTCTTACTTTTCTCAACTTATACAATCGTTCGCTTTCAAAAAAATATGTTAATATTTTAATTGTAATGATATTTCGTTTTTGTCACAAAAAAAGATCACAATAGGAGAGTTATTCGAACATTAAATATTTATTTACAAGAGGCGGAAAGTGAAATTTCTATTTTTCCGGGTGGAATGCCATTCGGGCGAACTTCACAATAAGGCTGATTGTATCTTGACAGATTTGTACTAATCTATTTTGACGTTTTCTAAGTATTCAGTGTGAGTTAGGCGTGGCCCACAAAAAAATTCTCTGAGGGATCACAGATTTTTTTATATGGGACAAGAAAATGAGGTTTTTCCCGGAGGTGACTGACACAAACATTTGCTACTCGCTCTTAATAAATATTTTTGTTTGCATTTCAAATTTTTTAGAGTGTCTTACAAGTAATGTGCGGCCACTTTGAATTCATTCGTTCTTGGTTTATCAGTTTTATTATGTGCGCGTTGTCAAGCTTCGCCGCCGCCCGTACAGCAAACTTTGAACAATGTAAACTCGACTTGTTGCGTCAAAATGGGCTGTTAGTGATGTAGATTCTGGAGTCATGACTCTCTTATAAATTACGTTAGAGCAAAATAGCAAGAGATTGACTTTTCGATTTTTGCTCTCTTTTGTTCTAACATGTTTTGAAAAATAGTCATGACTCTGGAATCATGGTGTAATGGCACACTTATATCAACCCACGCAACCTCATTCTATTTATTCGTAACAGCGTCAAGCTTTAAATTTTCTATTTGCCTAGTTTATGTTTCTAAGATCTCCGAGATCTCCATATGCTCAGAAACATAAACACAATTTCTCAGTAAAATTTTACACTATTGCTGTCAAAAACTGAGCCTTAAAATGTTTGGATTTGCTTGCTCAGGTGAGCGCTTAGAAATATAAACGCACCTATTCAGTTAAAATTTAAAGTGTAAATTAATCACTTACCATATAATGTCTGCTCGGCAAAAACACTCCAGAAACATATTAGCGAGGAAATATACAAAAATGATATTTTATGCGCATCCATTTTGTTTGCATTAAGTTAACAATTTTTTTGTTAATTTATGTTTTATATAAAACTTATTTTAATGGAATTATGTTTTAAAATAAATAAATAAATTATAAATATTTAAAATTTATAATTAGTTTTACTTTTCTTAAATTAACTAGTTGAGTATTTAATTGAACTTTAAATTTTAATAATTTTCTGACTTTTCAATCATCCGTTGTCAATAAGTTTTGCGATTTTACTTGTTATGTCGAACATTGCAAATACATTGCAGATGTCTGAAGGGGATGCAGTAGATGATTAAGTATCTTATTGGAAATTATTTGTCGATGAATCGGATTTGCTGGAAAGAAAAAAATTTAGTTAAGTGTTATTCAATCTTAAATCAATAAATTAAATATTTTAGTATATTGCCGGGCTAAGATTGATTATAATTTATAAGACATGACAGAAGTTGTCTGACAAAACAAACAATTCTAAAAATTCAAAACAGTTGCCATCAATTTTGTTTCAAGGTTTTAACGAATTGTACAAAATATTTACGATTGCAGGTACGACGAACTTTATTTTAATTTATAACGCCCTTATATACTATTTGTATCTAACTATAGTTAGATTTATCAAACAATAAATTCACAAGAAAATAAAAACATCAATTGAATTTATCAATTAAAATAAAAGTCTGTGTTGTCATGTCAGCCATGCAAACAAACATTTCTTCATTGAACACTGCAATAAAATGCATTTTTAATTGAAATACCTAATAAACGTGGAATTATATTCAATCCTCATTTTCTCGTTCGTAAACATCATTCTAATTGTTTGCTTATTTTGAGTTTTATTTACCCTTTCAGGCGGTCGATCTTTTCTACAAGTAAAAATATGCATGGATATAAAAAAGCAAACAATGTAAACATTTGCGGTGCGGCGCCTGAATTTTTCTTCATCATTTTGTTTGTGTGTTTTTTTTTTGCGCTCTGGCTATCTTCCAGCCATGAGGCGCATAACCACGACGACTTCGTCGTCGCCAGTTCGTATTATGTTCCTCATTCAATGCTGCCCATAGCCATGTCTCACATTATGATTATTTGTGGGCTTTTGTTGTAAACTCTTCGTCCTCGTGTTAGTTAGTTCCCGACGGCTTGGCGGCGGCGGTGGCGGGCGATCTCATTTTCCAATTCACTTGCTGATGTTGCATAGAGATTTATCTTTCTTTAACAACAGGGTTGCAGTTGCAATATGAGTCACATAAAGGCGCCATAATATTGAAAAATAATGATATTTAATAATTCGATTCCAGCACAAAATATTTTGTTTTGGAATAAATTCACATTTATCTCACACGATTACAGAAAAACTTCTGAATTCGCTCTTGTTGATTTTCATTATTTTAAGGTAAGTACAGAATCTTTTACCCAATGCAATTGATAAAATCTTAAGCAACACTAATCTTTCAAATGATCCAACTGACAGTCCAAAACTCAGCTCCCCAGAAGAAAGTTCAAGTATAATCAGCAGCACCAAGCAAAAGAAGTCAGTTGGATTAGATGGGGTACTTAACTTCATCCTTAAGAGGCTTTGGCAAACGGTCTAGATCTTCTTAGACATTATTATGAACAACAACAGCTACTTCTCCAATAATAGAAAACTGACAAGATAGTGCAGATTCTTTAAAAATGGACGCTGCACAGTTGGAAAATGCAGAAACCTCAGGCGGAACTCAACCTCAACTAACTGCCAAACGAAGCGCCAAGTCAATTGGAATTCAAACATCGCTTAAAACATTAATCAACTGATGACAAGAATGAACATAAACACCTAACAACGACATTCTAAGATAAGCTACCTAATTACCATGAATGGAACCCAGACGAGGATATTATTCCGACCTCAACGACCGAGAAAAATATGCCCTTTTACGTTGAACCAGGGTAACTCAACACCGTGGCTCAATGCCAACCCAATCCCACCGGCCACCAATAACCCGAGGAGGGCCTACAGTCCAAATTCATTGTTCAGCCAAGCACTTCCCCATACAATCTTGATAATGTCCAAATTTCTGCCCCATAAAGAAAGACCGCAATGATCCTGAGCATTGGTTCTACGATTGAGGACTTTACTACTCAAGTTTATTCTTAAATCAAGGAAACATCAACTTAAAAGATTGATACTTTGATTGATTTCAAAGCCGCAATCAAAATCATTTTCTAAGTCGAATTTACAATTACTTATTATTCAGTGTCGAAGTATATTTTACTGGATTTTCATTTCTTAACGACAATACAAAGTTTGTTTTGACAGACACATTATCAACATTTTGCAATGGTCTTCCAATAATTTCGATGTCAACTGCATTTTCCAGCACTTCAGTCTTTGAAAGACTTTACTTAGTAGAACACCGATGTTTTAAAAGATTTCTTCCACAATGATCTTGACAAAGAGGACATATGGTAGAGCATGTCCTCGTCTGAATTCTTTATTGACATCGAAGGTCTCGGTGAGGTATATTCCCATTATATTGAACAGCGAGATGAATTTCTTCTGGATTCCAAGGTATAAACCTCACTGATAAAGACCGATCAGCTTTCCATGAATGGTTTAAGAGACTCACAGAGCGGCAAACAAGATCTTAGATGAGATATTCAGTAGACTGATAACTCTGTAATTGGTGCAAAGAACTTTGAGGATAGGCAAAACCTTTAATCATCGGGCATGTTACACTTGGTTGCACTTGGTTGGTTGCGGTCGTACACGCACGGTCATATTTTCATCCTTTCAGGCAATTTAAAAGATTTAACTCCTGTTGTAACGTTTTTTCAAGTCTTTAATCTAGCTGTAGGTCTTAGTTTAGACTTCAGTAGCAGCTCTTAGTTTTATGAGCTTCCGATTTCGTTGGAGGATCACGTCGAAATTTCTTATTGAATCATAGGTTTCATAAATGATGGCATCGGTCTTGGTCATTTTAATGACTTTTTGGAATACATGCAATTAGTCTTCAATACTTGATGATGTTAGATGTAGACGTTGAAGAGAGATCCGCGTAGGTTCTTCCAATTGTTTTTTTGTTGTTAAACATCGTAGCATCATTTTCCCATTTACGTAGTTTCTTTAGCAATCAGAAATTGTAACTTTGTCTGGAACAAGATAGTACTCGGAGTTGATGTTTGTTTTCCAAACGGACCTATCTTGATTCTTGATAGAAAAGGGTGATGGTATTTTTTATTGACTAATTATTCGATTTTGTCTTCCTTGTGTCTAAATCTTCTGGGTTGGATCATATGAATAGAATCTTTTCTACAAATAATTCACTCATCTGTGAAAAGGCACATCTGTACATGTAAATAAATTCGAACCAGTATAATATGTATCTAGAATTCAAACAGTAGCCTATAGCAGAAGGCCTTCAAAGTCCCCAACTACATCCCTGCTATGGCAAGATCAAAAGAGAAACACAATCATTCAAACACTCATGAAGCTTAAGTAAAAAGAAAACCATTGAATTGAAAAAAAACGTAAATTGTATGCGTCCGTGGCTGGCGCATGGCCAGCGCACTGCCAAGCTGTGATTCCTCTTAGAGATATACAAACAAAAAAAAGGTAAACTCCGGCACAGCCTCCTTTACCTTTTTGGAGATGAAATGAAGTGAAATTAGTCTCGTTCCAGTTGACTGGTGTGTAGTTTCCTTGAAAACGATCATGGTCGGGCCCCAAAACAGCCAAAACCAAGTGATTTGTATCTGTGTGATGATCGTCTCGATTTGTTGTTGTTTTAACTGAATTGAATTGTGTATATGCTTATGCTTATGGTGCCAATGGTGCCAATGGTGCCTGCTGCTGCTGCTGCCTTATATTACCTTTACTGCTTGATTCCTTGATTGTTGCGTTTTGTTATGGTCGAGCAGACGAATGTCGCCTTCTCCTGTCTGGTGTTGTTGGCCGATGGCGGCGGTGTGCAGAGTGACGGCTTGCATGGCGCTGTGTAAAGGTCTTATGGCTGCTGTTGATTTGTCTTTCTTCTTTTTGGGTTTTATATCGTCCATGCTGTTGCTGCGCTTCTCTCTAATCTATGCCACTGATCGTCGTTATGGGAGCGATCAAATGGCGCCAGATATAAAAAAGTGCCGCCAGCCACTGCTGGCAGCTACTGTGCAGCAGATTTGGCATTATTATTAATGATGAAGCAAAAAAAAAGACAGAGAAGAAATTAAAACTGATGCGATGGAGCCATATACCTAAAGGTGATCTTTAGTGAAAGATTGTTTTGAGTTTTTTTGTTGAACGAATTATTCTTGGGAATTGTGTCGCCTGATGGTGGGAGATTTCATTTTTTTCTTTCCTTACTAAGGTAGGTTGGTATTTGTCTTGATGAGGCAATTCTTGATTATTCTCAGAAGGAATGAGGTATTAATTGTTCTAGGTATTTTAATCACAAGGTCATTTTCTGCTTCAACAAATTCCTACATTGTTGCACCTGGGAAATTTCATCAAGAAGATGAATTGATAATATTAAATGTAGAAATAGAACAAAAACAAGATTTTATCAACGTTTTTTTTCCACTTGTTTTTGTAAAGAGTTAGATAAGTAGGTAGACTCATCCAACTTTGAATTTAGTGGATGGCATTTAAACGATGTAGGCATTGACGTATTAGGTATGGACCGCCAGTAGCCAACTTCACGCGTGTTCCAACATAACTAGGGGCGCCATCAACTACTAGCAGGGAATCTGCAGTGATATGATTTTTTTAATTAATTATTTACTATTGAAATATTTTGGTGGAAATTATTATCAAACTACTTTTATTTTACAAAACACATCCACTCCTTATGCCATGAGTTACTTACAGATGAATATATTATCGTTTTCATTTAAATTCTAATGGCGAAATTAGAACACGTATTTAACACTAAAAGATGATGGCGTTTTTATGCTGTTTTAAGATGGAACAACTTTTCTTGGCTGTTTGTATGAAAATTTCAACCGACTGGCGGTCCATATCTAGTACGTCAATGGATGTAGGGATGTGAATTGGTTAGCTTGTCAAATTGTTGGCGAGCTGAGAAATTCGTTGACTTATTTTCTTTTATATCTTTTATTAAGATTAAGCTTGTAATTTAACCAAACTTATTTCCTTAATAAGTACAGATATACAGTGCAACTCCGATGAAAGAAACTAATAGAAATTCAAACAGTTTGTCAATACAATTTTGATTGGAAGTTGAAGTTGCAATTACTGAATACAAAATGGTGTAAAATTTGAGATGTTTCTTGTATTTTGTTTCTTTTTTTCAAGTCGTACTGTAACAGTGAATTAAAATAAATTGAATTACTTTTTTAAATACTCACTGTAAGTAAGCGTCTTTCTTAAACGTAAGTTTAATATGTGCGTACAGTATACCTGAAACTGAAGACTGTCCGGAGTATGATGTCAAAGTTGTGCTCGGGGGCTTTAATGCTAGAGTCGCAAAGGAAGACATCTTTGGCAGATCAGACATACAGTCTGATCGACAAAATTCAGAGCAACATTCTAAGCAAAAGAGCTTTCAAATGAAAGCTTTCGGTTTGAGGTGAAAAGAGAGATTAAACCGAAGCTTAAAAAACCACGCAAACGAAGATACCAGCACTTGGTTTGGATAACTGAAACCATCGTCCCCTGGATCAAGGAGGATAGAGGGCCGTCGAGTTTTACTACGATCCCAACCGTAAGCCAAATATGCTCTCAATCCTCCATTCACGTTCCAACTACATGGCAAACACGAGTAAAAAATTAACGTTGCGGCAATCAAATCTCAATAGAAATTTTAGTTTTAGTTTATTTCATCAATTAGAAAACATAGCTTCTTTTAGACTAAGATAAATACCTACATACATAACTTAAGTGTTGGTGGGTGCATAATACAAAATTTAATCAAAAAATATATGATTTAGCTTAGCATTAAATTTTAACATCTTTATTATTAATATGAATTACATTACTAATAAATGAGACAAAGGAATTTAAATGATTCTCTTGAACAATTTGAATTAAAATCAACTATATTACAAATTAAATTTGCCTTCCTGATGCAACGGGAGATAGGTTCATTCCGTCTATAATTGCTACGATGGAACTGCTCATAAATTAAAAATCGACAACGTGTGGTTCTTGATGGTGCATTTTCTCCCGTAACTAGTGTTAGCAAAGGAGGACAATCAATATGAAATGTTAAAGTGACTGAATAGTACACTCTGCGATCTTTGAGAGATTGCATGCCAAATAGTAAACATCTACTGCTATATGAAGGCCTTGGAATCCTCCAATTTAATTTGAAGAAAGCATACCTAGTAAAATTTTTTTGAACTTTTTCAATCCTATCCATTGAGTTTTGGTAATACGGGTTCCAAACTATGCTACAATACTGTAGAACTGACCTTACTAGAGAATTATATACAGATTTTAATGTATAAGGATCCAAAAATTCTCTGGTGTTTCTTTTGATAAAACCAAGCATTTGGTTGGCTTTGTTTATCATATAATCATAATGGGGGAAAAATTACAAGTTTGTATCTAAAACTACTCCTAAATCTTTTTTCCTTCTAACACGCTCTAGTTTGATATTGTTGATGTCATAATCGAACAAAATTGGACTATGAACTCGAAAACACGATAATACTTGACACTTAGAAATGTTAAGAAGAAGGTGATTCCGTTGACACCACCAATCAAGTCTCATCAGATCTTCTAGAAGAAGAACACAATCCGATTCACAGCCAATTTTACGAAATAGCTTTAGATTGTCCGCAAAAAGAAGACAATCTGAACTTTTGAAGATACCAGGTATATCATTTACAAATAATAAAAACAATAATGGGCCTAAATGACTTCCTTGCGGGACTCCTGACGGAACAGAAATTTTATCGGAGAATGAATTATGAATCTTTACTATTTGAAATCTGCCCGTTAAATATGATTTTAACCACTTTAGTAAATAAGAGTGAATGCCTAGAGAAAACAATTTATGAAGTAAAACATGATGATTTATTCTATCGAATGCTTTCGCGAAATCTGTAAAAATGTTATCCGTAAAAATGTTATCCGTTTGCCACCTGTTTTCCATATTTGATATAATGACATTGGTTATTAAAACTAAGTTAGTGGCGGTTGATTTTCCCGCCACAAAACCATGTTGAGAAACTGATATGTGGTCCCGAACCAATTGTGTTAGCTTATTACAAACCAATTTCTCAAACACTTTCGGTATAGCTGAAATTTTACATATTGGCCTATAGTTATTAATCAGATGCTTTTGCCCCGATTTAAAAATAGGAGACAGAAATGAAATTTTCCATTCGTCCAGAAATTGGCCCTCTGAAAGAGAAAGATTAAAAATTTTGCATAATGGTTCAGCCAATGCAATAGCAAATTATTAAATTATCTCTATACTTTCATTTCTTTCATTCTTGACATTTTCCCACACACGCAGCAAAATGCTCGCTACTTGGCTCGTGTTGGAGGGTATCGTCAAACTAAGCCACGAACCAAGCACGTCAACCGCAAACTGTTTTGACCGCACCCACACACGTTCCAACATGCTGGCCAAGCCAGTTGCCAAGTACATTTTTGAAAATGTTCGCCGAACATATCCGATCGTGTTGGAGCCTTTTAGGCAGATTTACTTTGTGGATAGGAAGCCTGATAAGTGAGTAAGAAAATACATTTTATTAGCTTTAAGTCCAGTAAATCCTACATTTGGTTAACAAGCATGCATCTTTCAAAGGAGAGACTGCGAAAAATAATCGTTAAAAAACAAACTAATAAACACTTCGGATAACATCGGAAGAATTGTTGCTATCAAAATGATTTACGATTTAAATGTCACGGTATGCAGATTGTTATAAATTACAATATTTGAACGAATATAATTTTAAAGATACTCGTATCTTTTATCGTAATGATCTGCATGTAATGGATTCATTTTTACCATAACAAACTTGAAATAAACAATAAATAAGTTGCTCAGTACATTTACAGTTAAATTCCAATCCCAAACTAATTTATTCATTATTATGGTACGTATCAAACAAAATAAAAGCATCTATTACGATAAATGCCAAACAAATTTATAATTGGTTTTATAAATTAATGATTAAATTGACAGAAACTTCCGTTTTATTGAATAAACCTTTCCTTTTGCTTTGTCATCAAAACAAAAGTCATTAAAACAAACCAGGTTCGATTGATTGAGCTAATCTTGGGGAGACATTTTTAATCCGTTTTATTATTATTTGATTTTGTTGCCATAATAAAAATAAAAATAAAAAAAAAATGGAGCCCCTCCCAAGCTAAATTAGGCGCTTATTGGATTCACAGACTTGAATGAAAAGAACATTAAAACTTGTTTACGCGAATATTTTAAATCAAATTCGATAAATTTCCGTTCCTTTTTAATTCGCCGTTGAAATTGAATAGGTATATGCTTTTTGTATGTTTTGGTTTTGTATTATTGACTTGAAAGAGATTTAAATAATGGGCAACAAAACGTTTAAGTGATTAAGCGATCAATTATGAGTGTTTTGATGTCGATCAATTTGAGAAATTAAATTAGTCTGTTTCTGAAAGATTTTTAAGTATTATATATACATACTTTAAAATATAAAAAAAAATCCAGAAGAGATAAAATTAAATGCACTTATTTTTGATTTTAATTATGTTTTGCTTCTTTAAACCAAGAGAGTAATTTACATCAATCTTGTATTATATTTCTATCTTAGCACTCAATCTTTAATTGAACGGATTTATTTGTAATCTTTATTTTTTTAAATCTCAAGATTCATAATTCAAATCAATTTTCTGTCAAAAATGAGAGATGAAAGAAAGCTATCAAGTAATTTTTTCTTATTCGTGTTAAATAATACTGTTTAGAACTGATTCTACAACGAAATAGTTCACACTATTGATCTTCACACTACAAAATACAAATGAAAAAAATCATGTTGTGGTTGTGAAATGTTCTGACAGCTGATGACAATCCATTTCATAGTAGCTCACATTTCACAACCTTTTGCTTTTAAAAAAGAACAATTGTAATGGATTTATAAAAGTGTAGCAAATTCTAGTTGTTTTGTCAGGAGCTTACTTCGTCAAGCCCCTATCGACAAAATTTTCTTTTTTGAATTTATGTCATATTTATTGTCAGGGTATTGTTATTAAGATCTATTACTATTTTAAGGATTTTGTATTTTTCACGTTCTTTATTGCGGTAAACGAAACAGTTTTTTCTTCTTCATCTTCGAACATTGAGAATGTAGTTAGGGCTTTTACGAAGTTAGCTTTCTGAAGAGGAAGCCAATCATCAGACTTATAGCTTTTTCACGGCAGTCAAGTCGATCTTCAGACTATTTAAGTGGTGCTGGTCTATTAAAATATGATCTGTTATATTGTACTTGATTTACTTTAGATGGCGTTCACGATCATAATCCAGTGCCGCGATTCAGCTAATTCAAACTTCCAGTGAGATGAGTCGCATTTCATTGAAAAGCGATTCAGCTAACAAATGCGAGTGTTCCCTGCGAGTGAAATGAAACGTCAGATTACTCGCTTAACATTTCGGCTGTAAGTTGGTATACATGTACATAATGTAGGTAAATTTATCATGTTGGATAAGAAGGTGTTATTTTCTCAACAAATTGTTTCTCATATTTTCATTGGTTAGTAATAATATTGAAACTTATTTTAAATCAAATATTTTATCACATAAAAAGTGAGATTATGAATATTCTTGATATTCTTTGTTAAATTACGTTTTGGGTGTTCGAAACTTTATTCGAACTTTCTCATCTCGCCAAAATACCTGAATCTCGGCACAGGATGGAAATATCTCTCCAGCCAGTTCTGTTCTAAGCTGACCGCTTCCGATTTCGCACCGCAAGTTGGCGGAGGTCGTTTTCCACTTACGTGCTGCGTTGCGGGGCATTTCAATGAACTATTATATTATGGTCTATAAAATAATGTTTATTCGAAAAAAAAATTATTTGATTTCGCCCATCATCCAACATAAATCAACTCATGTTCGTACTATAAAGAAACCATCTCATGGTAACTTGGATTTGCACTAAACAATTCCACCCCTGAGATAATTTTGATTGAAAGATTTGGCAAATGTAATGAGTTATGTTATTTAATTCATTACAAATTGAAAGGTTTTGTATGATTACATACTGCAGTTAGTTTCCCTAGCTTACGCTTCGTGGCTTATTTTAATTGAAAAGTGTTTGAATTCACAAGTAACAACAAGTATAAGCCCTAGTGTTGTTTGGTCGTTTGGAATCTTTCAAAAGAATTCCGAAAACCGCTGAATACGTTCATTTTGCACTTGATGTCAGATTTGGTTTTTCAAAAATAGAACATAATAAAAGTGTGTTACCAAAACTAAGTCTACAAAGTCTTCCCGTTCCGCTGACTTTTTTCTCCTGTTATTCCAGTCTTGCCAGTGTTTAAATATTTGGCGTAGAACTAACGAGATCTAAGATTCACAAACTTTTCTGTATACAAAATAATCGGTTCCATAGGGCTTTTTAACAGGCGGCTATATTCTCATATTTCCGTATAGTTGGTTCTTTCACACCACAAGGCTTTTTATTGGTAAAATTCTGTTTGTTTATTCTTGGTTTGACAGATTCGTAAAAAGTTCTATCGAAGTGTATATTCGCAGGTAACTTTGTTCTGGTTTTAAATTGAAAGGCAGCTTGCACGTTTGTGTTATGGGTATAAACTGATTGATGGTCTTATAAGCAAGGTGATATCAAACCGGTTTTTTCTAAAACATTCAACATTAACAAAAAATAATCATAGATTCAATACACAATATTTATCCGCTGTCACAAATGACATAATAGCTGGTAAACTCGCGGCAGTGAATTTAAATTCTTTTCACAACCGAGCATTCATACGGTTATAGACCGATTGACGAACCCCAGGCATCTAATAAAAAAATCAATAAACATCGCTACAATTAGCGTTCTTCGTTCAATTAACATGACAGTAATTAATACAAACAATGTCGCGTGCAATATGCAAATGTTTTCCAAACAAACCTCTTAAATAATTAAACAGACAACAGTTTAAAAAAATTCGATCGACACCATATCACTCCGAATGCGTAGCCTAAGTGTCAGCCATCGATGACATTAACTGATCAAATATTAATAACATACACGACTGGGTCGCAAAAAGTTGCTTCATTTACTGATAAATATAAAATATTTCGTATCGAAAATATTTGAATGAAACTACGACAACTTTTGGTTACAAACACCGAGATCGCCCTGGAGTTAAAGCTGCAAAGAACAGAGTATAGAAGCTGATTATTAGACTCTCTTTGGCCCTCCAAATACATGTACACATAAGTTGACTGTTTTGAAACTCAAGTTGTAAACCCTTTGGAAATCCGACATCTTTGTTATTGCTTTGCAAAAGGTTTATGTTAATTGTCCGCACAGGAAAGTAACTGTTTATAAATGCATGTTAGATTGAAAAAACAATTTTCTCAATACTACCGGTGTTTTTTTCGCAATTTTAGCAAGTCCATATAGAGATGTCGAAAAAACGACATTACCGACGAAATTTGACGTTCCCATATAAAATTGATGTAGTTGTTCCGGTAATTAAGGTTGAGTGTCCTTTACTTCCGCTGTAAAGTAATTATAAAATTTCTTAATATAATTTCTTGATGGTACTCCAATCGATTAAAATCTCAAATCCAATACTTGTCCTATAGAGGAAATATAAAACAGCCTAAAGAAGTAAATACAACATTTTTTAGTTATTCTTATACGCAGAAAAACGAAAGACGTCGCGTCGTCATATAGTGACGTTTAATGTCGCGCTGCAATTCAAAGAATTATTGGCGGTAAATTTTTTCTCGAATGCAAATGCGATCACTAAAGTGATTTATTACGTGTTTACTATAAAGAATTTATAATTAAATAATTCGCAATTTTGTACTGCAGAAAATCCACACACAAGGCCCAATGACCAGTTGTTGTAGTTGCTGGCTGCAGAAACAGATACAGCCGCGCCGCCGACGATATAATTTACAATTAAATTTATTGCTTAGGCTTTTGGCGTTGTTGGAGTCTCATGGGGCTTTTTTTACTACCTTTAAACAGATGCCATTTATCGCGCGAGCGCGCAATCATTCGCTTAGCTCTTCGGCATTACACCGAGGTTATATTATAGGTAACCAATGAATGTGTGGGGTGATTGGCTGTTTAGTGTAATGGCTAAATAATTGCTTAAATTATGGTTATTAGCATTTGTAAACAAATTAAAGTTGAACGCTGGTGTGTTGCTTTGCTGCATGGCGAGAAAGGGAAATGAAAAATTATTGAAATAAATATTGATAGGCGACTGGGAAACGGAAAATTTATCAATTATTGTATTTTGAAGGCATGAAGAAGCTATTTAGTATTATTGGAAACGTTTTATTTCTAAGAGGTTTATTTTCTGTTGAATCATTGATGAATCAAACTGTACAGTGAATTTGATTTGATTTGATTTTTTTATTTAAAAAAATAATTAAATTGTGATTTAATAGCACAGTAATTATTACGGTCTATATTTTCATTGGAATTTAAATCCGCTTGTCAAATCGGAATGGATTTTAATTTGCTGGTTAATTTAAATTATAATGTTAGTAAAACGTGCTGACGTTGTTGTGTTATCACCTGAAATTAACACTTCTTGACAGTTTTGAATGTAAGACATGTTTTAATTAATGTAAAGATAAATAAAAAAAATATAATCACTGAATTAATTTGTATTTAAATGAAGGTATGCGTGTTTCATTTGGCATGCGAATTATTATATGCTTCTTGCGGAGAGGGCAAATTATATTATGTTTAATATCTACTTTAATGTCAAAATGGTGAACACATGGAACGTATAATCGTTTTTTCTTAAACATAAAGACCCAACCGTAATAGTCGAAAGCAAACGGAGTTCAGTTTTTCAAGGAACGTATGAAACTGATCCGGTCCTGGAGTTAGTAATCTAATCACATTATTATTCAATATCAATGTATTTACTGATGATGATCAAATGTAGCCAAGCAATTAGCAGAGGTCCTGGAGTGCTATAAAGCAAACATGAAACATCTGCCATATCTACTGTAAATATTGCTACAAACTGTTGGGGTTTAATGGATCATTAGATGAAGTCTTAAGCTGCGATCATCCACATCAGTTTCTCTCCATCTCAGCTTCAAATGTAAATGACTTGACCATCCTTAAGGCATAAAAACAAGACATCAAAATGTTAGCAACCGATGTGTTTCATACCACCCTGCCGATCATTATGAATGCCGATGTACTCATGCTGCACATCAGATTGTTTATATGAAGTAAAAAGAAACAAGAGCTGAGAAACCAAAAACCAAAGGTTTTTAGAAATAAGAAGATAGCTCAACGGTATCTACACGATATTGACGACATGGAAAAATATTTCAGCAGGATTAAAATCCGTAACTTTTATTAGAAGATAGAGACACGGCTATAAAATCTGTAGGTTGAGGCCGAAATCTGTGCTGTGAGGCAGTGAGGGTCATCTTAAGTAAATATGGTCAAAGTTTATTATGCGCGATAAATGGAACTTCAACTTCGTGTGTTCGATAACCAAAATCAGAAAGTTTTCATTTGCTAAATATATAGAAGAATCAGTCTCCTAAAAATCGCATTCAAAATTTTACCTGCCGCATTGCGTGAGCATTTTTTTAAGACTAAGTCAACGTCTCACCCGAATCTTCTCCATTTGAACTAGACGTTGAACCATACGAGGCACGCAAAGGCAATCATAAGTCTGATGAGGATCATGTAGCTAATAATGTTCATCCTACTGTGAAACATACCTAATCCTGTCATAAAGCATGATGCAATAGCGGTTTTAGATAAAAACCTTAAAAAAGACTTCTCCAAATAAGTGCATCCGTGCACTTTTCTTATTTTTATAGACGTGGCAACAATTTGACTTAAACCCGAACTGATTATCCGGTATAATATTGTTGTCTTCTGTCTACTGAAACAGATAAGTCTTTTTAAGGAGACTTATCGACGATAGAGTTACCCTTTACATTTTTCACAAAGGAATACATTTTATCGTTTTCCACTGTAATGGATATTAGCAAGATGAGACAAAAGTATTAGTATTGAAAAGGATAGACAAATGTCTAGATCCGGGGAACTATTCGCAGCTCATAGCGCCGGAATGGTAGGGGTTCTTGTCCTCCAAACTTAAACTCACCAGCAACGGAGAAAAAAGCTCAAAAGGACATCAGACAAATATCATTATACCCATGACCTATGAATTGTAGCGCGACCTTTACTCTCACAACCTGGAAATCTGTCGACCACATTCAGATTTCCCCTACGTTTCTGTCACTTCACATCATTTCTTCGTCAACTTTAAGGCGAACTTAGCAATTTTAAGGGAGTTAAATGTTCGTTATTTTAATCGCTAACATTCGCTAAGTTCGCGTGAGTAAGATTCGCTGGCACCGGAACCACAGCCTTAAGCTCAAACCTTATAAGGAAACCTAGTCTATCTAATGAATATTCACACAATAAAAACCAAAACTAACTACCGAGATAATCGATGCTTAAATACGCACCATTCGTAAAATTAGACTGGTTTACATTTATCAATTTGAAGCCTACTCTAAAAGGGATCATCCTAATTGAAAAATATGTTTAAACTCGATTCTATACCGCATATTTCCAGGAAAGAAGCGCTCCATTATGAAATCCATTCCTATGCTAAACATATTTTTTTTTATTCTTAATGTTACTGATCTTATAGTAGAGCTTGATCATTAAGGTCACCGCCGAAGCAACGTGCGCAGGCGCAATTCATAAACAACACTTAACGCTTTGACACTTAAAAATTATCGCGACACTCTTATCCGAAACATAATCTCTTATTTGATTTTTTCCAACTCTGGAGTAGAAAACAAAAATCCAAGCCAATGCCATTGCAAGCTAAATACTGTAAATTAAACCCAATCCGTATTGACAATCCAATAAACCGCACATTTTACGAATCTTTTTATTAAACAGACACACTTTGATTCTACCCTCGAAGTAAAATCGCTGCCGGATTAGTTAACAGAGTGCGCCCAATCCAAAGACTATGACAAACTTAATTCCGAGAATAGAGAGACAGACTAAAAAGTTTCCATAAATTTGTGTGTTTCACAAAGTTGCCGCTTTGTAGAACCTTAATCGGATAATGGCAAATTTAAATTTTTAATAGCATTTAATTTTAAAAGCCACTTAAATGAAATATATTTTATAATAAAAATCATAAATCTGCGGGTTAGGCGGTCGGTTTCGTTGGAAGATTTGTATAATGAATCGGAAATGCTAAAACACCGCTGCTGTGATCACAAAACGCTTTTTAACGAGATTGCGTTCTTTATGACATTAAAATTAAAATGTTTTCCTCCGCCGCTATCGCCTACCTTACCACTGCCACTGTCTGTCATGATAGGTAATTTACTTTTTTAACTCGATTAATAAAATTAATAGGATTTTTGATTGTGTTGTGGCGCCAATGTTCTCACAGGGTTCTTAATCATGTTTATCCAGGGAAGCTTTTGTCTTTCTAATTATATTGTAGTGTGTAGTTGTTAATTGAGTTAATGGCTTGTCTTTTAAAAGTTTAATTTGTTTTTGTTTTGCTTTAAGATGAGAGTTTCGATTAAGATTCATTTGGATGTTTTTTTTTTTTTAATTTTGATTCCGAAAAAGATCTATTCTTTCGTTCTGCCGTTAATGCGATCCATGATCCATGATCTAATTGAATATTTATTTCATGCACAGTGGGGCGCCGCGTTGCCGAAATCAATGCAAATTAATTCTGCTTTGACATTTGCAATTAAGTTGTTTTTAATGGTTGCGGAGAAATTAATTTTTATATATTTTTTTTTGTTGGTGTTTTTATTATTTTTTCTACCAATTTTTGATTTGTTAAGTAGTTAAGGTAATAAATGTCTTTGGCAATTTAATGAAAACGACAAAATAAAGAACATATTTTATTGAAACAGGTGCTTTTGTTGACTTTTTAAGAAATCAAATTTTTAGCGTGACAAAAATGATGACCAACGTTTCTACTAAAGCACCCCTACTTTTTTTTTTTTTTATTATTTTGATGTTTGATTTAAGTCGTTAAATATAGTTCCCCGTGGGGTAGTAATTATATTGTCTAAGGTTCTAGGTTCAAACCCTGGTTTTCACATAAAAAAAGCTTTTTTCAATAGTACTGTACTGTCTCTTGATAGGAAGTAACCCAACATCGAGCCCAACCGACAAGCACGACAAGGAAAGTGATCATTTTAAAACAAGTCTCAAACTAATTTTATATCAGTCGACTCGTGTTGATCTCTCAACTTAAATACTTGCCAAGGTTTCTCGGCATGCAGCCGTCGTCGGTCGCGTTCAAATTCTTCTTCTTCTTCTTCTTTTCCGAAGATATAATGATCTCGAGTGAGATCACAACTTTCCCACTTTACGGTCGCGTCCAAATGTATTCACTTATTTTAGAGTTAGCTTCAGGAAGTTTGTGAAATTGCAAATTAAGCCAAAAACAATCAAATTAAGGCAATGTTTTGTTCTTGTTGATCCTTATTCTTGAAAGAAGTATTTATATCTATCAATTTTGAATTATGCCATGTAGTTTCTGAAAGACTGGATCGATTGAGGTAATTTTGTTTGCACTATCAGATCTTATTCAAACAGGAGTTTAAAGCAAGCTTCTACTTATGTATGAACAAAGATTGTGTTCCACAGGTTCATCATCACTAATAAATAATAAAGACAAAACAAGATATTTAATCTTTTCAAGCTTTCTCGGTTAAAATTTAGTTTATAATTTAGTACTCACTCCGAACGTTTCGTATCAAATTGTATTGGTATGCATGATTTTCAATGCAGCGTTGGGCGCCACTTTCCATATAATTTTGTCAAGCCAAAAGTTTAGCCATTAGATGTATTACAAATGATGCTTTGGACATTAACATTACGGTTTGGCATTCACTACTAGTAGTGGAGGGAGTTGTTGAGTACTTAGGTACACAATGTGAACACACGAAAAAAAATATACGTAACCCAACGCGAAAGTTGAATTATTGCGCTTGTTTGACAACACTCTTCGAAACAAGAGAAATAAAGTATGGAAAGTTTACATAAAAACCCTTTCTCCAATAATCTTTGAGCAGTATATAACCCTTTTTGAAGAATTTAATAATCTTTCAAAAGCTTTATACTCCAACTATGTTAACGAAATGGGAATCTCTTTAAAACATGACCCTAAAAGCTTCTGGCATTTTGTTAACTCGAAGAAAAATTCGGATGGCTTCCCAGCAAGTTTTATATATGAAAATTCTTCGATACAAAATCCCAGTGATATTTGCAATGCGTTTGCAAATAATTTTTTAAACTCCTTTGTTGATACCCATGTAAGTGTTGATAAAGATTTTTTTAAAGACGTGAACTCCTACCCGCAAGTGAGTTTTAACACTATTCCTGTGGAACAAGATAGGGTCTTATACTTTTTGTCATTATTAAATGACGATTGCTCCTATGGCCCTGACGGTATACCCCCAATTGTTCTGAAAAAGTGTAGTCGTGTATTAGTGCAGCCCTTGCAATTATTATTTGAGCTTTCGTTAAAGTCTGGGAAATTTCCGTCATTCTGGAAGAAATCATTTCTCACTCCTGTTTTTAAAAAAGGAGACAAATTTGACATCAAGAACTATAGACCTATTTCTAAATTGTCCTGTATCCCTAAGCTTTTTGAACAGGTTGTATGTGAAAGCCTCTTGTTCTTTGGTAAGAACATTATATGTAAACAGCAACACGGTTTCGTGCAGAAAAGGTCTACTGTTACAAACCTTCTTACCTTTTTACATAATTGTTCAAATGCAATAGAAGGTGGTTCTGAAGTTGATTGCATATACACAGATTTTTCTAAAGCATTTGACCAACTCAGTCATAATATTATTGTTTTTAAACTGCAAGCATACGGTTTCCCTACTCTTTTTATATCATGGATCAAATCCTACCTAAAAGATAGAACTTACCAGGTTAAATTTAGAAATTCCCTTTCTAATACTTTCGTTGCCCATTCAGGCGTACCCCAGGGAAGCCATTTGGGTCCATTCTTATTTATTCTTGCTATAAATGACGTTTCTTCTTTTATACGCTTTAGTGAGATTCTCATATTTGCAGATGATATGAAAATTTATAAATCAATCAAATCTCCCAATGATCATACTCTTTTGCAGGCTGATCTTGATAGTTTCAGTATTTGGTGTAATAAAAATGGGTTAACTCTTAATCCTATAAAATGCCAAACTATTACTTTCTCAAAGAAAAACGTTCCAAGTAATTTTGAATATTGTATAACACAAAATAAAATTAGTCGTGTTTTTAGTTTTAAGGACTTAGGTGTTAATTTCAGTGCTAATCTGGAATTTTCTGAACATGTTAACCTTATTGTAAAAAAGGCGAACTCTATGCTTGGATTCATAAAACGGTGGGCAAAGGAATTTAACGATCCATACGTTACCCTCTCTTTGTATAACTGTTATGTTAGGCCGCATCTTGAGTATGCCTCACAAGTATGGACCCCTTTCTATGAAATCCATAAGAAACGTATTGAATCAGTCCAGCATAATTTTATTCGCTTTGCTCTTAAAGGCCTTCCATGGGCTGATCCTTATAACCTGCCACCATACGAGCATCGGATAAGGCTTTTGCAGATACAATCTTTATATCAACGTAGAGTAAACAATGACTTAATTTTTCTCCATCAACTTATCTCTGGACAAATTGATTCATCGGATCTGTTAGCCTTAATTGGTTTTAACTACCGCGGACGGTCGTACCACCTTCGAAGTTCTGAGCTTTTTAATATTGAACATCACAGAACCAATTATGGCATGCATGAGCCTCTCACGCGGATGAGTAAGTTATATAACTTGAACAATGGTGTGTTGGATTTTAACTTAAATAAAAGTAATTTAAAAACTATCTTCAGAACCAGTGCTCCACGATCCTAAATGTTTCTGTGTAATTTTGTTTAATTTTGTCTTTATATGTTTTCATCTTTTTATGTGCAAGTGTTTTTGTTTTTGTTGCATTGTGCCTACTAACAACTAACACCTGCACTAAGTGATGAGCCAGTGGGACACATTTTATGTGTCGGCAAATCTTCTTTCATCTGCTGATGCTTGCTTTAAGCTCCATTTGAATAAGATCTGATAGTGTAAAAAAAAAAAAAAAAAAAAAACACGTTTGGGGTTGGAGAGCGAGTCAAGTTTAGCACCATTAACAGGTTGAAGGTGCGCATAGACCTTTTTATTTCAAAATGTTATTATCGTTTTTACGTGCAGGTTGTTAAATACAAACAATAAAATTAAGTTCAACATAAACCTGTAAATCTGTACTATTGAATGAGTCGAACAGATTCCCAGTGGAGTTGGAGGAGTATTTGCCTGTGCACTCGTACAATTACAGTAGAATGAGTCCAACCGACAAGCACGACAAGGAAAGTGATCATTTTAAAACAAGTCTCAAACTAATTTTATATCAGTCGACTCGTGTTGATCTCTCAACTTAAATACTTGCAGTAGAATGGACTGGGACACGCTTCACAAACGCTTTATCAAGAAAACTATGTTCGAATAACATTGTTATTCCTAAACAAAAGACAGGAATTTAGCGAACATTGAGATCGTCCGATACATCACACAAATGGTCATTTATCGAAACGTTGCTATTGGCTTCGCAGACACAAACGCGAACAAAACTCTAACTCTTGTACTGACGAGGGGTCCTAAAGTTTTCAATTGAAAACGTTCACCATTTGATCAAATTTGATCAAAGAGATAGTGAAATTCGGTGACCCAAGTATGTTCTCGTTTCATGCCCTAATAAGTTTTACAAAATGGCTTAGAACAGAGACGTACTTCTGACAGCAAGAAAAGTAAAAAACTGAACTAAAAACCATAGTAAAATTATACAAATTTCTGATCTTCTGGAAGTTTTTATAATCCTAGACATCCTATAGCTATCTTTCAATGGAATTTGGTAAATTGAAGCTTGGCAGATTGGATATAATTACAATCTATTTTTTGACGCATATACCATTTATGGTTTAATTTGACATGAGAAATCTTAGATTCAATTCATCCCTGGCGTAGTGCTTAGCATGTATATGACTATCACGCTAGAGGTCTAGATTCGAACCCTGAGTACATGAGTACATATAATGTTTTTTTTATGGGCACTGTATTTTGCGAGTAAGTGACAACTCTTCCAAGCGTATCATTGATACGAAAAGTTCATCTCACCTTAATCGTTCGGATTCGACGAAAAATTCTAGGTCCCCTCTTATCCTGTATAACTAACAACGCACACAAAAGAATTGGTTAAGAGTGTAAGTCATAATAGGTCTTGGTTCTTCGGAGCAGTCGGTGCCACTAAATTTTGTTTTTGTTATTCGATTTAGCAGTGAAAATTGATAAAGCTTTTTTCTCGAGCGAAAATCAACGTCACGATATCGTCTTATTTCAATTTTGATTTATTTTTGCTTTGCTGTTTTAAATTCAGATTAAATAGTATGCCGGTTAATGAAAGACCCTTTGTGTTAACATAAAATTTCTTAGTTTGAGTCTATGTAAGCCAAACCGGGAACGGGTTGCTTTTTTTTTTGTTTCATAAATTTTATAAATATTATATACTATTATTCTATAATTATAATATATAATTATTATTATATTAAATAATTATTATTTTATAATATAAACATTATGTATGTACGTATATATTGAAATACTTAATACTTTAAAAGGCCATAGCAAGTGATGACTGGGTAGACCCTAAACAAAACAAACATGTTACGTTCGCGGGTTTCAATTGTCTGCAATTCGATTGGAAGACTGTTCCATAATCGAAGAGCAGCTACAAAAAAAACCGTTCTGCAATAACATGTATGAAACGCGGCAGAATCAAACGCAAGCCCCTTCGTGACTTGGCATTTCTCCTAGATACTCAGGACACCTTCCATGAATTATGTTGTGAAGTCTGATAACGTTGCGATATTTCAAATATTCATCCAAGCTCAGACCCCACAACGAAGATTTTATACTAGATACACTTACATATCTTAGAATATTGTAAATAAGTCGTGAAAAGCTACATTTAGCCTACGTTTGCATTCAAAATCTAAGATAGGATACACAGAGCTGTTAAAAGTAAAAAAAGGAAGAATGAGACTTTTGATAAGGTGTTTTTTCATATCAGGACTCAAAATATATGATGAAGACCTGAGGGACCGTAGACCGAAATAAATTCTCCTCAAAGCTTCAGAAACAGCGTCACAGCAGCTTAAACTATTGTTTATTTGATAGCCCAAATACTTGACCTTCTTGACGTATTCAATTATTTGGCCAGTTAAAACAACTTTAGGAAAATCAAGATTATTTACTGAGTTACGAGAGCACAACATACTTAACGTTTTCAAAGGATTAAGATTTAGTTTATTTGTTTATTTGTCTCAGCCCACTTAAAAATATTGTCCAAATCTTCATTGACCCTTGCAACACAGTCTACGACTAAACCTAATTCACAAAAAATAAGGACATCATCCGCATACATATGTATAAAACTATTCACAACAACTTCAGGCAGATCATTTATAAATAACGAGAATAAAAGGGGTCCAAGAACAGAGCCCTGTGGAACACCACAGTTAACAACATAAGGATTCGAAGTCCCTTTACCAATTTTATCCTTTGAACACGATTAATAAGGTAGTTTCGCAAAAGTTTAAGAGCAGTCCTTGAAAAACTAAAATTGTTTCTTAATTTAGAAAGAAGAATTTGATGGTTAATACAGTCAAAGGCTTTAGAAAAATCCAAAAGAACCATGATGCCCAATTGACCATGATCCAGAGCACTACGAAAATCAGAAGTTACTTTCATAACAGCCGATTCACAGCTGTGATTATTGCAAAAACCAAATTGATTTGGAATTAAAGCCCATGTACTGTTAATAAAGATAAAACTGTTGACAAAAAAGTATTTACTGACACCTACGGAATTCTGCTAAATACAGAATTTGGAAATACAGAATTTTTTTTATAAAAAAAATTATTTGAAAAACGAAATTGGACACAAAATGTTCAAAATTGTTCAAACCATGTTTTTTTAAATTTAAATGTTGGTCTATGAATTTATTTCTAAACTCTGTATTTTTGTTAATTGTTGAGTAAAACTTATTACGCTAGTATGTTTTGTAGTATATTAACATTTTATCAAGTCAATTTCTTCTTTAAATAAGAAACTTAACACTTTCAAATCGTTTAGAAACTAACTTACCTTTAGAAACTAACTGTTTAAACTCCAATTTTAAAATAAAGATACGCTTTGATCTATTTTAATGATTGTTTTCCAAAAACACACATCCACCACGCCAACTCAATTTACACCCAACTTATATAAAGTTGCTTGTAGGTAGGACAAGTTTTATTAAAAAAATAAAAAGAGTTTTACGCAAAAACGAAATATCAATTCACTGTTTCTCAAAATGATGTCACTTTTAAATGGACCGGAAGTAGAAAAAAAAAATAAACCACTCGCCATATATCACTCAACTATTGATCAGATTTTCATCATCTTTTTTGAGTTGCATCAAGATGTATCTTATTATTTTTAACACACAAGGAAATACACTTCCGAGTTAAAATTGAATTTAAAAAAAAAACATGTGCTAATAATTTAAACAGTGAGTTTATTTTTTGCTCAAACACGATCACTTCCTTTTTTAGTTTTATTATTTTTTTTTTTTTTTAGTTGAATATTTGGAAATTTTTCAATAAAACAAATCAACAGCGAGTTAAAATCACTTTTAACTGAACATCTGTGTAGAATATATCCAAAATCAAATTGAATACTTCCCAAATTTATAAAAATTTTAATGCCCTCAAAAACGTCTGATTGAAATTTATTAAAATAGATTTTTGGAATTTAGTTAAAACCACTCAAAATGATTGCAAACTAATGGTTAACATAATATTAAATTCAATTCTGCGACATCAACGTTACACGGCGGCGTGCATTATTTTTTTTTATTTACTCAAACGAAAAAAAACCGAAGTCGCAGAGGAGAGATCATACAAAATAATAATAATAATAATAAAAAAACCGCAAAATTAAAGAAAAACTTTTATTTTGTATAACAAACCGACGGACAGAAGAAAAAACTCTGGAGAATCGTTTTTCAAATACTTTGGTACTTGGATAGTTCTGAAATAACTGATGCACGGAAAGTTATACCAGCCGATCTTGCTGATGCTCAAACTCAGACTGAGAAAAAATTCAAACTGAAGCATAAATTTAATGAAAAGGGGTTTCTTTTGGGTAGACAACGAAAATGACTGTCGGCAGCACAGAAACGATGACGGTATTACTATGGCGACGCAACGCGGTGGAGCTAGAGGTGACGGACGACAACATCGACGACCGACGACGACGATAAACAGCAACGGTGAGTAGCGCGATCGCGCTTTGAATCGAACTACTATAGCTTGGCCACAGTAATAGCGGCGCTGCGCACTACATACCGAACTACAACTCTCCTCCATTTCCATTATAGCCATATAAAGAAAGAGAGTGATCTTGCAGTCTTGCACGTCGTTTGTGTCCATAGATGTTTTTTTTTTTTTTGATTTTGTGCATTTTTTTTGTTTTGTTTTGTTTTTGGTTGGTTGTTATTTTATCTTCTCTTTTGGTTTCACGCGCTGTGTGTTCAAGCGATCAGTTCATAGTGATATCCGAGTGAGGCGCTAGTGTTTTGACTATATAGTTCGTACAGGGTAACAAGCAAATTGCCGGCTAATGGTCGTATACGTAGATGGTGTTACTTGTACTGGTTTGGGTTTCCTATACCCGTAGTCGAAGTCTTGCCGCCGCCGACGACGACGACGATGACGACGCTGTTATCATGATCACCTCAATGTCCATTGCCGACGACGCCAATTTTGTCTTTTGATCAGGACGATCGATGTCTACACAGGAACATGGTTACCTACTTGTGGCCTGTGGGTATAAAACATACAAAAAATCTGCAACAGGTATATGAAGGTGATCTTTCTGTTACAGTGATCTACCACTTCCTTTATGACGTCAGATTAGTATAACAACAGCTACCAAAATAATATCGTTCTAGATAAAATATTCAAACAAAACTAAGATACTTTCTGCAGTCCTAGAAAATCTGGAAATAGAATCTCTATCACCCATTTTTTGATCGTTTGCCTTCCAGCTTCCTAGCTGGATAATTTTTGCAAAACTCTTTATCTATACCATTTTCAGATACTCGAGTTTTATAGAAACCTACGTATAATAATTATATTCACACTCGTCTTGGCTCGGGGTCGGGTGCTCGGGTCTCGGGTGTCTGTCCATTTAGATAAGAAACGACAAGTAGTTTAATGAATGAATAGATTAGAATAGATGTTGAATGTGTGAAATAAATGAATGAAGTTGCTAAGGTATAAAGAAATAGATATAAGATTATTATGAGAGGGAGAGGGGGAATCAAATGAAGTGTATAGTGTTATCACAAAGAAGAAGAATAATGGTGATTTAAAACAGATCGTGTAAAGAAGGTCTCTGTAGGTAAAAGCTCTTTTGAGTCGTTTCAAATTTAAAGGGAAGTAGGTGAGTGTATAAGTACTTAAATCAAAGCGATAAGCGTTTCCTTTGATTTGTCAATTATAAAAGTGAACTGAGAAGGTGGATTTGTGTAAAATTCAGCTGATAAGTTTTTGTTTTGATTATTTTATTAATTATTTTGTATAGCTTAGTCACGGAATGGAAATGAAGATTTGTTTTTTATAGATTAATGCTAAGTTGCTACAAACACTTTTAAGTAATTATTTGGTTGTTGGTTGAACTTTCTACTATAGTTGAGTTTAATCCCTTTGCTAGCCTTAAATCTGATACAACAGTGCGATTTGATGGACCACGAGAGCAAAAGATGAAAGAATGGCTAACTAGATGTAAAGAAATTGATATTCGAATTTGGATTCGACGTTACAGGAATTTCATGTTGAAATTCCTCTGGGAGGTTTCAACACCAAAATTTGAGAAGCATACGTATTTGGTGGCGGAATTGGTAAACAAAGCTCAATCAATTGATCATCTTGATAAATATATACAAAAAACTCTTGGGCGGTATTTTTATGGTCGAAGCTGGACTTAATCCGATTCATATTGCAATTAAGAAAAAACACTGCCCAAGCATAATGGACGTGCGTACCTTTAGATCAGCTTATATATAAACTCGGGTCACAATCTGGCAAGTACCAAGGTACGTGTGCGTATTTACAATAAAGATTTTAGGAGAACATCAACCACAAATAGAATATTAAAAGCTGGAAAACTTCAATAGGATGAGACTACTAAAACCAATGCCTAATAAATTTCCCTGAACCTTGTGAGAAACGCTATACTGATGGTGATGACAGGTGAGCAACATAGGCGCTACTATTCTCACATCCATCCGCGAGAAATGGCTGGACTCTGAATGTGCTTAGTCAACTGCTTTGAAATTGGCTTGAAAAAGTGGTAAGTAAGCAACACCTACTCATAGCAAGTACTATCTTTGCAATATTTAAGATTGTTTTGTGAGTTCGAAATCATGGAAAGAAGCAAGCCTTCGTAAATAACAAGTCGGAAGCAAGCGGAATGAGTCAAAGTCAACTCTCATCGAAAAAAGTTGAATCCCCCCGCAAAATTATTCAGAACTTGACCATTGATGAATGAATTAATTAATAGTGGGCTAAACCCACATGTACATGCTTATTCTACAGCTCTTTTTTTAGGATTGATGCCTTGTGTAATCTCATAGAGCAGTCACATCGTTCTCTTCTATCTGGTAACGTCCTAGATAGAAAGATAAGCCTTTTCTAATTCTTATATTATTTCGACTTGAGATGATGAAGTCTCTACATCTTCTTTGGTAGTAGTTTCCAAGTTAGAGTTTAGCTGCTCCCAGCTTGTTCCCGGTCGTTGTTCTCTTGGACCCCTCTTCTATATTGATTTCATTTCTTATCAAGTTTTCACCTCAAATACAGTGAGGCTTTGGGCCCATGAGTGGTTTTTTGGCCTCTTCATTACCCTAAATACCATCATAACCTGGTTACCAATGGCGATGTTAATTTTGTGGATAGCGTGTTTAATTTCTTTACGCATTATCATAGCAATGTGGATATTATGGCTTATAATAATGATTTGAACGCAACTTGACTCTCTGAAATGATTGCAAAATATTTTGCTGGCGGTAGTTTTTTTTTTCTATAAGCTCTACACATTCTCCTATAGTGTTTCTTTCCTCATCAAGGCTGTTCCATGAGCATTGAAAATTTGGTTCTTCTCGATTCATCAGTGTACAACTACTACTTAAAGTGTTTTATTTTGTTGGTAAAGTTTATTAAATTATGTAGCCATTACTTTTCGGAGCTCCACTCCAAGCTGTTGTGTTTTTCGAAGCCCTACTTCTTAACCATGTCGGCTTTTGGTATGTCAATGAAAGCATCACCTAAGTTAAGGAGTCTCTCTATGTAATTCTCTTGCGAATCTCATGATCGTACTCTTAGCAGTACTACCATCATTTTGCTTTTGAGTGGATTTAACAGGGCAAATAGAAACATATCTAAGCATAATAATTGATACGTTAAGGCCAGGCGCGCACTAGAAGACGAGGACGCGCAGCCAGGTCGCAGCGGCCACGACCTCTTCTACGATGCATACGCCTAAGAGCTCACTAACTATAATACGTATTGATTCAACTGACTGTACGACTGTTTTATTCTAGGTGGAGCTATTTGTTTTTATGTAGTTATTTCTTAGAAAATTTTTGTATAAATTTCAGTTTGATTGTCCAGGTCTTCCAGAAAAATATCCTTTTTAAGAAGGCCATGGACCGAAAAACACGGAATGCTAGATCTAAAACTTGGTTACATAAGTAGGAACACCCCAATGAATCGAGATTTGTTTCAAAAATAAAGTTTAAAAGATACTCACCTCGGTAATTATGATGTTGATACTACCCCATGTTACATGGTGTGTGTTTGCGTCGTATCCAATCAGTTTAATAATTCCAGCTAGTAGTATATTAGCGTTATAGCCAGCGTAGTAGGCAGATACATTTTTTCTATTTAAGTGCAGGAGCTGCTTTCGATGTTTATATATGCTTGAATCAGAACCAATTACCTTTCCATCAATTCTGAAAAACATTTAAAGTAATTATTTTTCCTTGCTATTATACATGTTCTGATGGGCGAGTATTTCCCTGTATCTCGAATTACCTGATGTGAGTTCTGATAGCTAAGGCAGTCTCGTCAAACCATTGATAAGTATAGCTCCTACGTAGTCAGTGAATGCTGCTGCGAATTCAACCAACAAATCATCATTTGCAGAAATTAAATGTATATTAGCCCTTCGCAAACCAGCTAACTCCATATTTTTCGAAATCGAGTTTTCGTGTTTGTATTGTCTTTTGTAAGGAAACTACGAAAGAAATGAGAATACAATTAAAATAATGAATTTATAAACTATACTCTAATGCGGTTTTTAGTTTTTAAAAGTTATGCAATATATAACTAAATTCGACGGTTTTAAATATCTCCTTCGGCGTTAGCCGTTTTGGAGTTAGCTGGTTTGCGAATTAAGGTATCGACTTGTTGATCGTTGTTTTTTTTTTTTTTTTTTTTTTTTTTTTTACACTATCAGATCTTATTCAAATGGAGCTTAAAGCAAGCATCAGCAGATGAAAGAAGATTTGCCGACACATAAAATGTGTCCCACTGGCTCATCACTTAGTGCAGGTGTTAGTTGTTAGTAGGCACAATGCAACAAAAACAAAAACACTTGCACATAAAAAGATGAAAACATATAAAGACAAAATTAAACAAAATTACACAGAAACATTTAGGATCGTGGAGCACTGGTTCTGAAGATAGTTTTTAAATTACTTTTATTTAAGTTAAAATCCAACACACCATTGTTCAAGTTATATAACTTACTCATCCGCGTGAGAGGCTCATGCATGCCATAATTGGTTCTGTGATGTTCAATATTAAAAAGCTCAGAACTTCGAAGGTGGTACGACCGTCCGCGGTAGTTAAAACCAATTAAGGCTAACAGATCCGATGAATCAATTTGTCCAGAGATAAGTTGATGGAGAAAAATTAAGTCATTGTTTACTCTACGTTGATATAAAGATTGTATCTGCAAAAGCCTTATCCGATGCTCGTATGGTGGCAGGTTATAAGGATCAGCCCATGGAAGGCCTTTAAGAGCAAAGCGAATAAAATTATGCTGGACTGATTCAATACGTTTCTTATGGATTTCATAGAAAGGGGTCCATACTTGTGAGGCATACTCAAGATGCGGCCTAACATAACAGTTATACAAAGAGAGGGTAACGTATGGATCGTTAAATTCCTTTGCCCACCGTTTTATGAATCCAAGCATAGAGTTCGCCTTTTTTACAATAAGGTTAACATGTTCAGAAAATTCCAGATTAGCACTGAAATTAACACCTAAGTCCTTAAAACTAAAAACACGACTAATTTTATTTTGTGTTATACAATATTCAAAATTACTTGGAACGTTTTTCTTTGAGAAAGTAATAGTTTGGCATTTTATAGGATTAAGAGTTAACCCATTTTTATTACACCAAATACTGAAACTATCAAGATCAGCCTGCAAAAGAGTATGATCATTGGGAGATTTGATTGATTTATAAATTTTCATATCATCTGCAAATATGAGAATCTCACTAAAGCGTATAAAAGAAGAAACGTCATTTATAGCAAGAATAAATAAGAATGGACCCAAATGGCTTCCCTGGGGTACGCCTGAATGGGCAACGAAAGTATTAGAAAGGGAATTTCTAAATTTAACCTGGTAAGTTCTATTTTTTAGGTAGGATTTGATCCATGATATAAAAAGAGTAGGGAAACCGTGTGCTTGCAGTTTAAAAACAATAATATTATGACTGAGCTGGTCAAATGCTTTAGAAAAATCTGTGTATATGCAATCAACTTCAGAACCACCTTCTATTGCATTTGAACAATTATGTAAAAAGGTAAGAAGGTTTGTAACAGTAGACCTTTTCTGCACGAAACCGTGTTGCTGTTTACATATAATGTTCTTACCAAAGAACAAGAGGCTTTCACATACAACCTGTTCAAAAAGCTTAGGGATACAGGACAATTTAGAAATAGGTCTATAGTTCTTGATGTCAAATTTGTCTCCTTTTTTAAAAACAGGAGTGAGAAATGATTTCTTCCAGAATGACGGAAATTTCCCAGACTTTAACGAAAGCTCAAATAATAATTGCAAGGGCTGCACTAATACACGACTACACTTTTTCAGAACAATTGGGGGTATACCGTCAGGGCCATAGGAGCAATCGTCATTTAATAATGACAAAAAGTATAAGACCCTATCTTGTTCCACAGGAATAGTGTTAAAACTCACTTGCGGGTAGGAGTTCACGTCTTTAAAAAAATCTTTATCAACACTTACATGGGTATCAACAAAGGAGTTTAAAAAATTATTTGCAAACGCATTGCAAATATCACTGGGATTTTGTATCGAAGAGTTTTCATATATAAAACTTGCTGGGAAGCCATCCGAATTTTTCTTCGAGTTAACAAAATGCCAAAAGCTTTTAGGGTCATGTTTTAAAGAGATTCCCATTTCGTTAACATAGTTGGAGTATAAAGCTTTTGAAAGATTATTAAATTCTTCAAAAAGGGTTATATACTGTTCAAATATTATTGGAGAAAGGGTTTTTATGTAAACTTTCCATACTTTATTTCTCTTGTTTCGAAGAGATTTAAGCTCTTGTGTATACCAAGGGTGACAAAAATTATTATTTTTAGATCTTTTCGTAGGTACAGAATTATTTATACAGCTACTGAGTATAATATAAAACCTAGTTACCGCATTGTCAATATTTGTAGAATCTATTATATTTTCAATATTAGATCTACTTATAACATCAGAAAGCAACTGAAAATTTGTCTTACGAAAATCAAAAACATAAGAACAGTCTTGTGGATAACAATTATCAATAAGATGGCTGCTCAGGTCAAAAAATATATCCAGAGGTGGATGGTAGTTGTCTATATTAGTAATGCCAGAACTAGATTCGAGAACAACAGTACTAATAGCGTCAGAAGAAAATACTAAATCGAGTACTCGATTTTTAAAATTTTTAATACAGCTTACTTGCTGTAAGTCAGTAGAATAAATACCATCTAAAGAAAAAAGCTCTGTTTGTGAAGATGTTGATGTAGCTTCTTGATAAGAACCATCTTCCGAAGGAACCCACTCTATATGGGGCAGATTAAAATCTCCGAGAAGTAAAATATTGCTGTTGGAGCAAGACAAGTCAATAATAAAGTCTAAGGCCATAGCAAGTTCATTATACAATTCGATTGAACTTTTTGGTGGAATATATACATTTAAAACATATATTAGCTTAGACTGTATTGTTATTTTGATACATACTAAGTCAATAGAAAGAACAAATGGAAAAGAAATAGACGTTGATAAAAGACGATTACGAACAGCGATCAGAACACCGCCTCCTACTTCTTTAGGTTTATCAACATGACGATCTTTTCTGTAAACTAAGAACTCTTGATTGAAAAGTTCTGTGTCCAAATAGCTAGAATTCAGCCAGGTTTCTGTTAAAGCAAAGATGTCATGTGAAAAAGCTTGAGAGTTAGTATATAAATTGGCAGTTTTGCTGCGAAGCCCTCTAACATTCTGATAAAAGAGGGTAATCCTGTTCAGTTTTTTGCTGCCGAATTTTTCGATATAACTCGCCGAGGTCTGTTTTTTTTGACAGTTGTGAATTCTTTTACAAGAGCTTCAGTTGGCCAGTTATTATTGTTAATGATTGAATCGAAAAGTGTGGGATTGGCAACTATTTTAAAAGAAGAAACGAAACTATTTACTTTGCTAATCTTCGTGCATTTAATAGACGCTTTGTCAGGAATACATTTGTTAGATACTAAATGAGAAACAATATCATCAACAACAATATCTGGATTCAAACGCGATACGAAAATAGACTTCGGTTTCGGGACAGCCTCGATAGGTCTAGGACAAGAATCTGTTGATACAAGATGATCCGATATGGTTTCACAATCCATATCACCATCTATATCTGAAATAGGCATTAAAGTAGGATTGATGGTATGAGATGAAACAGGTGAAACCGAAGTATTATTATTATTAAGGTTTGAACAGCTCCTGAGATTAGTTCGCTTTGGGGGAGGACTCGTATTTTTAATCACTGATTTTTCTCGTCCCCTTTTCTTACCATTTTTAACAACTGGGACAAGAAGAATACTAGAAGATGAAGAGGATTCTGCAAACAAATCCTTGTCAACTGATGAGACAGAAGCAAGGGGAGGTCCTTGGATCAGATCATCAGTTGATGTTGATATGTTAACCTTATCATTTAAAGGACAAAAAGTGGATACGTTTGAGACTGCAGTATTGAAATTTGTAAGCAAGTCCTCAAACCCTGCAGACAGTTTTAATATGTTTTCTTTGAAAGAATTCATCTTGAAAGCTAGCTGCGAAATGGATATTTTGCGGCAGTCGGTACAGTACCAAAAGGCAATTTTCGAAGCTATTATTTTTTCAATGAATGCATTCGTGGAACCAACACATTTGGCATGATAAAGATTGCCACAGGTTCCAAAACATGCAAACAAGGGCTGATTGTTTGAGCTATCAGGGCAGGCTGTTGCGGAGCAAACCATTATCGCGATTTAAAAAAAAACTAAAAAAATTATATAAAAATGATATAAAAAATAAACCAATAAAAAATTATTGTTTTTAGTTAAAAAGAAAAAAAAATTAAAATTAAAATTAAAATGAAAGAGAAGAGAGAAAAAAAAATAAAATAAAAAAGAAGATTGCAGACGGTGGGATGCGAACCCACGAGGCGAATATCTGAGAATGAAGTATTATCTAATTGAGCTACCAAGCTCCTTAAAATTTAATGGATTTTTGTTAAATTAAAATAAAAAATACTAAAATTAAAATGAGAAAAGCTCAAATTAAGGGGAAATTTAACGTTAGCTTAAGGTGAGCACATACACAGAACCACATTAAAAGCACTTAATCACACACGCAAATGAATCAAATAACAATTAAAATTAAATAAATAAGAATATGGGTGACTTAATCAAACAATTGTTTTCACCGCGCACTGTATTTAAACAAATTATTTACTATGAATTTTAATTTAAATATATAAAATATCACTAGAAAAAGTGATATTGGTCAAAAATTATAATTAAAACACAGTAATTAGATTAGAAAAACAAATTTAAAGTCGCGATGATTTGGAGATCCAACACAACACATTAGAACCAGTGCTGACACTGAAAAAACACATAACTTTTAAAAGTTATGCAATATATAACTAAATTCGACGGTTTTAAATATCTCCTTCGGCGTTAGCCGTTTTGGAGTTAGCTGGTTTGCGAATTAAGGTATCGACTTGTTGATCGTTGTTGATTTGAATCAAGAAGACGTTTTACAAAACACGCATTATTCCGGTACTAACGTATGGTGCAAAAGCATGGATCCTTTCCCTAGAGACATTCAAAATTAAAGTTATACATGTGTATGTAGAATTTGTGTTTGTTTTTGTGTGGATATGAAAGATAAAAAGGCAAAATAATGAACATTACAAGGTAATATGAGCCTCACACCTAGCCGAAAAGCAACGTGTTCAACTAAAGATGGTTGGTACAACTAGGGCGCTATAGCTCGCGAAGAATTGTATGTCAAGCAAGGGGGAACAAGGAATAAATGAAGGCTTCATTACCGATGGAGTTGACAAAACTAACAACTACAACTATTGATATAAGCAAGAGATTACCTGAATGGAGGGGCATAATAAGTTAGTCCGTTCATATAAGGTGGCAAAAAATTCATCACGCTATCAGAAGATACCATAAATTTAGTTAATGATGGCAAATTAAAATTTTTTTTTTTTGACTTTTGTGAAGTAAACAAATTATTTATGTAAAGTAAAACATGATCCTATAATGTTTTCAAGTTTCGGAATAGAATTGACATTTTCCACCATTTTCAAAAAAATTATAGCATTATCCGATAGAGTGATGAATTTTTCGCCACCTTGTAATAATATGTTTTCAAAGCCACAAGAGCTGTTCGGCGGTATTATCATTAGATTTATACAATAAGGTGGCGCTAAAGTCATCACCCCAATTGAAGATGCTATAATAATTGCAAATAGAAGATGGTATTATTATTTTTGAATATGAGTGCAAATGCTTATTCTAATTAAAGCCAAACAATTCCACACACTGCATCGCTTTCATCCTTTTTATATTATTGTTAAGATCATGTGTTTATTATATTTCGTTTGCCCTAGAAGTATTACAAATGAATGGTACTCAAAAAAAAAGTGAGTGTCTGTTTGTAATGTCAAAATAATAGTATTTTACTACACGCATATGTCGCTTTTTTTCTCGCATATTCTTATATATGAACCTATCAGAAACTACTGGACCAATTTTAGCGGGATTTTCACTGACAAATAGCTGTTGTTGTAGGAAGTAACTTATGAAATAAATTATCCCAAAGATGGCGCTGGGGTAGCTTTTTTGAAAACTTTAAAGCTTTTGGCAAAATGTTGGACCAATATGATTGTATTTATTTTTTCGAAATCAATACTTTCTCCCTTATTTTTATCTGCGACAGCAACGCATCGTTCTTTAAAAAAGTAATTCCTCTGAATAAGAAATGTTATCAAAAAGTTGAGTCACTGTTGATCGCAATGATCTCATGTTTCACAATTATATTTTTACTGCCGCAAAATTAGATAGATAACAAAGTTTCGGAAAAACTTCATTATTTCTTGGAAAAAAATAAAATAACTAAATGGCAAAAATGATTTATAGCTTTAAGATTATAATTTCTTGGAGGTGGGTACTTGAAAGTTATGATGACAAAGATAATTTAACAACAGAAATAGAACGCTTCTAGAGCTTTTGATAAGACAACGTGATGATATTTAAAAAAAAAAAAAACACAATACTGTCGCTACTTAAGTAGATGATTGATATTGCTATTTTTATAATTTATTGATTTTAAAAATAACTGTTTAGGTAGACAGGTATCTATAGAAGTAACGTTAAGATTAATACAAAACTAAATACAACGTTATCATTATTATTATTTTATAACATAGGTACATATATGAGATTAATTAAATTGACAATGATGAAAAGCGCAAGTTTTGCCAACGCTGCCCTTTAATTCTGGGAAAAACAAGGTGTGAACGATTACAATATTTTTGTTTTTTGGACTGGACGACATGTTACAATCGTCCCCATTAAAGTTTTCAACATGACTTTCTATGAAAACAAAGCAATAACCTCACGGTCGTAACGATAAAAAAATACTATTGCTTGTGCAACGGTATCCTCTAAAAACAATTAAACACTCAGAGTAAAATGGCGAAGTCATAGATTTTAATGCCGACACGTACGAGGGTTGTTCGATAAGTCAGTGACTTTACTGTGAAAGAATTGTTTTTTTTTATCAACCGTTATGTAGTGCCATAAAAACTCACTTCGATCGCACTTAAAGAGGTCAACCCAAGTGAAGTTTCAAGTTTTTGACTGATTGTGTTTTTGTTTCATTTCACCCATCTTGCCGATGGTTTTTTTCATGTCCAAACTTGAATGAAGGATGCGAAAAACAGTACCATATTTGAAATGGCTACTCTGTTAGCTATCTCACGAACCTTGACTATTCGATCTTTAACATAGCATCGCAAACTTTGTTGACCATTTATTTCGTTATGATGACATTTGGAAGTCCATGCGGGCTCAACTTCTTTTGATAATTAACTTGTGCTTTGTGCACCATTTCAGGTGAACTTAAATATTCTTTTGCTGACTTTTTCGTCCTTTTTATTATTTTCCATTATTAATTGATCTTTGGTTTTAAAAGTCTCACTTTCGTTTAGATTAATTTCTGTTCTTTCTTACTTTAATATTCAGTTGCTGCATTTTTTGAAACGTTTTTACTTAATAATGCTTTGAAGTAATTTGCAGACTTTTGCATTAAAATTGCATCGAAGACCTGACCAAAATTTAGTTATTAAAAAAAAAAAAACTAAAAAAAAATTAAAATGTAACAGATTGATTCAGCGGGTTCTATACATTAGTCAATGTAGTGCTGTTTTTATTTTTTTCGTCTATTATATACATTACACATATGAAAAAGTAAGTTTAAAAGCAAATATTGCATTTGCTGTTTTTTTCTTTCAGTGAGTTGAGTTCCATTTTGGTCACTATAAATTAATACGAGATCTGTTATAAATACTATGTGTTAATATATTAAGTTGAACTTTTGGAAATCTTTTGCAGCTTGTCTCTCGGGTTTCAATTCTAGTTAAAGAATTATAAACCAAAATTATTAGGTACATAAAACAGGTTTGCACGACAACGTTTGACATTTTAAATGTCAACTTTTGACAATCACGATAATTCAGTTTAAAAAATGAAAAAAATAGTTTGCCGATTGATACTGGGCGCATTCGAGAAAGTGTTCAATGAAAATACTTTAGTGTTGTTTTAATTCCATGTTAAAAAAATTCTGGCAAGCGAAACATCATCTGTCAAAATCCAAACTCAAGGTATTGAAAAATTTTGCAATACTCGGCTCTTGAATTTAGTTTGGCTTCATAAAGCATCAGTTTTATTAATTTTTTGACAGTTAAGGTTTCAATTCACTTTTGCATTCCGAAAAATATAGTTCAAGTTATATAATTAAAATATTTAAACCAAATTTATATAGAATCGGGGTTTTCCAGTTAAAAAAAAAACACATATGCGCCATACACCGTTTTTCGGAAACAACGCATCTTCAGGAATTGACAGGTGTAAAAGTGCATATTCTGTAAATACGCGTAAATTATTGAAATTGACATTAACAAACAAATGTTCTTAAGATTATGTTTAAAGGCACTTCTTGGAATTAAAAATCAGTAGTTGCAGTAGTAATTATTTCTTTGTTTTTTGTGTGGCAACATTTTTTATCAACGTTTTATTGTAATTTCAATCGACTTACAGCTTGTGAAAATTATACCGCTGCCGCCAGATCTTATTTAACAGGAACAGAAGCTTCCAAGTAGAATATACATTTACAAAACACTTGTTTTTTCATAATTTATTTTTTTGACTGATATACCTTGAACCCGGGCATGTAATTCTGTGTCAAAGTTAAAAGCAACTTTCAACAAAAGAAAATTTGTAGGTTAATATTCTAAACAGCTACATGTAGGTACATACACTACATATTTCAATTGCAAACGCAAAGTTGTAAGTAATAATTATTGTTCGTAACAATTTTTACATAACAATATCTTTGAAAACCTGTAATGAATATATATGTAAATTAAACTTTCTTGTCACATCTATGTAAGATAATCTGTCAAATTATTTATTGACTTTGACAAAACAACAAAAAAAATATTATGAAAACAAAACAAAACGACCACACCACAATGTCGCGCCACAAGTGTCAAAGTGCCTAGGGATATCGGCGACAACATGGCGTTGACTCCACCCGCTATCCTCCCTTAAGCGCCAGCAAAACCATGCCGCACGCGCCTTACCCATCAAAAAATTCAATTCCTAGTCAAAGTAATCGATCGATTTGATAGATGGGCTGGCAAGCTGACGCGACTTTCATTTCATTAAGATCCCAGTGATGCCATGCTGTTGGCGTGGCTCTGGCAACAACAACTGGCATCCAACATCATCTAAGTCGATTAAATCTGACAGAGCGCCCCCCATACCCAGCCAGCCAGACTATAGTCTGCCTCAGTTAAGAGGAACTTTATGGCGCACACAGTCAAAGGTTCAATAACAAGCAATTAATCGAGTCACAAAAAGGCAATTACTTAATTTAATTCTAATGACAGCTACATGAGCATGAAGCGCGACGCATGCCGCGTCCCCTGATACATGACTCTATTTTACGAGACGATATATGTGAATTGTGTGAACCCTTGTGCCACAACAATCTCAGCCGGCATCAATTCCATCGTATATCACAGCACTGTAGCTGTATGGGAATTTACCGACTGCCAAGCTGATGCCGACGCGCCACTATGACTTAGTGGGGATTATCGTGCGCTCCCCTCCTCCTACACAAAAAGAGATTATAAGATTATGATGTGGGGAATATTAGATGCCGCCACTACCGCCATGACGTCGTCATCATCGGTTTAATGCAATCAAATTGCTTGCCAGAAGAGCTATAGCATCTGGAAGATATTGACGATTTAGTATGATTATGCGATCACGTTCAATTTAAAAAAGAAATAGACCGATACATCTACTTCAATTGTGTTGTTTTGTTACGTGCGTATGATCGATAATTTTAATTAGATCATCCATTGCTTGTGTACATCAACTGATCGTAATATGATGGAACAGGCAATCATGACATTTCGATGATCATGCTGATCGCATTTAATTTCAATTTGAATCAATTTTGACATATTAAATTGGTTTACAGATTTTGTATTGTGGGAAAATGGACGTGCACAAGTATGTAGATCAAGATCCTCCTATATGTCAATCATATTATAGACTAGAGAATTCTGTCAGTGTCAGTCGAATTGGTTAACTATGCCAACTTATGATGTCAATTTTATTTTTAAAAGAATTTGTAACAAATTTTAAATTAATTGCTATATTTTTAAATGCGCATAGTAAATCAGTTGCCTTAGGCATGTTTTGCGATACAATTTATGTTATAAAAATTCATAGTGACAGGTCGTTGTAAACAAACAATATTCCTAACCTTATAATTATAATATGGAATTTAATTTGTTGTTAGTTAATTAATTAATTACTATGAAAGATTATGGCGATTTGCATAATATCTCCATATATCATGCCGCGAAATTCCGAACATGTTTTCGATTACAAAATATGAAATTGGCATGATTGTGTGTTAAAAATATGTATCTGTTATAGATACGGTTAATATATTTTTAATCGGATTCGGATGTAAACTGTGTTATTTAAATTAATGAAAGCATGTCTTATATTGACTTATTAATAATAATATAATTTACACATATAAAACATATTTACAATTATTTCAAGTTTTCCAATTAACAATTTACAAAATCAAATTTCAGATCCCATATATTTTTGGCCACTTTTCTATTGTTGTGTTGTGCATTACTATTAACGGATGACGTAGAATTTTGTAAGCCAACACTTCCAATGGAGGTTTGGGGTCAAAATCCAGAAAACTAAAATACTGAAAATATAAAAGGTCTTTTGTGTTTTCGTTATTCTGTCCGACGCCAACACTTACTCAGTTCATCTAGTATTTGCACAACAGGAGAGAGCTTTTGTATTTACACCTTATGGGATGGGACATGGTAGGGCATTTTCAAAATTACTTGCGATTATATGTATGTACATATATTTAATATGACTATATGATGCAAATTATGAATTCATGCAAAATAAAAGTTTTAAAAAAGTGGGTCTGAGAATTCTGTCCTTGTGTCTGTCGGTCAGTCTGTCATTAGCACTTGCAGCTTAAAAGGATGGGACGATATCCATTAAACTTTGTATCTAGGATGACCGTCAGATGGGTATTTGGATTTTTGTTCCAGGCCTAATAATAACGGTAGGTTCATGTCATATAACTGCAATGAAAAAGCTTTTTTTTTCTCGAAAACTTCTACAACGATTTTGATTAAATTTAACTTTCTCGCTTGCGAAAATTTAATATTTTGAAAACCAATTGATGATATTTTGAAATATGGTGTTCGCATAAAAAATTATTAATTCGTTGAAATTGTTCTAGATACTTAAAATTCTTTCATAAAAATATTTTTTAAAAAGTTGTTTGAAAAAAAAAGATTTTTTTTAATCTGGGCCTACGATTTTGGTAAAAGTTAAATATGTAAATAAGATTATATTAGAAAAGATTGATTTAGATTCCATATAAAAATTATAAATAACAACTTGCTTAACAAGGATCATCTAAATTATGTACATATATTGAAATATTTAAAAATAACTGAAATACATCCCACGATAAAACTCTGTTATAAATTAATTTTCAAATGTATTTATTTTTATTTATTTAATTTTGTAATTACTGCATTTTAAACTAATTGAAAGAATTTAAAAAAATATTTCACATTACAAAATAAAGAGACAAAATTGAAGCTTCCCAAAAAGACAATTTCAATAAAATTCTTTTTAGGAACATTAATTATGGGAAAAACCAAATTTTGCGAAAACTTTCAAGATGTTGGTGCAAAAAGCGAAAAATAAAAAAATTACAAAAGTCAGAATAGCGAATGTCAAAATGTATAGATGAGAATTTCAAAAAAATCTAAAAATCCGGACGCAATTCTCTGTCGTGTCGTTTTTTACGAAAAAAGACAACGGTAATAGGCATGAATATTTTGGCACACACAGTACACACTATAAAAAGAGAGCAACACCAAAGAGAACGTCAAGCGTTCTTCACTGAATCTTTATAAAATTTTTGATTTTTTCCCCGTACATACGTCTTTTCAAGTTACCCCTCTCACCATTACTAATCATGATTTTCTACACGATTTCTACAAGTGAAAACATGGACACTCGGATAAATAAATCCATTTCCTATATCGAAATTTGTTTGCCTTGATACCTTGACAGTTTTCCTTTTTCTTCTTACGAAAGTATTTTTCTAATGGGACTATATCCATTGGTAAATACAGATCTCAATAAATAAATTGATTTATTTTGTGGCAAACGGAACGCGATTTCAAATTGATTTATTTTTGTCATTGTGTTAAAAATGACCGTCAAACTTGAATTTTTTCAAAAAATCTTCAAGAACTAAAAAATCTATTTAAAACTGTTACATTTTTTTATAACAATTTAATTTAAGAAATAATCGCACACAATTTATCACAATTGAAATAAAATTAAACACATAAAAAAACCATTCACAAATCGACAGCTGATTATTGCTTTGGTACTAGAAGGGTTAGATCTACCGAAAAATTAAGATCTGCAAAATTGATCGGAAATCAAAAAATAAATCAATTTAATTGCCCATTGGAACGCGTTAACTGTCAAAAATTGATCACCGATCAAAAATAAATTGATTTATTTTACCAGTGGAAAGTCCCATAAGATTAAAGACTTTCCGCGTCTGTTAAGACTCTTGTTTTAAGAACTTTTCTACTATAGATCTGGTTAAATTCTTGGCATGAGAAATTAAATTCCTAGACTCTTTTAAGAGGTTACTTCTTAGAATGCATTATTATCCTATAGTACTGCTACAGCTACCTTAAAGATTTTTCTTATGAGTAAAAAAAATAACTGAAAAATTTATTTTACTTTATATAAAGTAGAGTAAAATTTGCATGCACTACAAATGCAACAATTACTTTATAGCGAGTAACTCTAACTACCTCTTTTATCCCTAGTAGTTCTTAGGCCTAGTCTTTTAGTGAGAGATTATTCCAGAGTTAGAATAATACGTGCTCGACGTGTTTTAAATAATCATGCTCGCCATAAAAAATCAGAAACAACTCGATTATTTGCATATAAATACAAGTTCATTGAAAGGCATGGGCATATAAATATAAAAGGATACGAAAAATTGGAATTGGGAATTGGTTTTACTTGCTTAAGGTGGCGCTAGTCATCCGGGTATGGACCAGGGTGTGATATTATTTTATACAAAAAAAAATATATAGTTCTTTATAAAGGCACCCAATCGTTTCAAAATGGAACACTTATTCACAAAAACATGATAAACAAGAATTTCGACAATTTCGGCAAAAGAGGTTCAATTCGACCAAACACACGGAAAATACATTCAAAATTCCGATATAGAATTCCATACGATTGTGTTTCCATCCTAACAAAACACCACGCAAACTGTCACATTTGACATCTGTCAGTGGTTATAAATTTTTCGTCGCCAGTGTCAAAATTTCCATCCGATTTGATTTCATCGGTATCTTTAATTATATTCCATCTTTGAGGTACATTTTGTTTATTAAATATTTTAATATTCTTATAAAAAACAACTGAATTAAATTTAATAATATATTTTTTATATCTATAAGTATAAAGCTTGCTTAGATAAATACGCAAAATAACTTTTATTTAGGTTAGAAAAATAGTTTCTTCTTCGACGTCTTTGCTTATGTAATGAAAAATACAACCCCATGGAATAATATTAAATTTATAAAATCAATTAAATTGTTACACAAACAAGAAAATGCTTATCATTCTAGAATACAATGTTTCGTACGCCGCTTGTTAAGGCATTAGCTGTGGGCTCAGGTTCGCCCGTTCATCGGGCAGCCAATGTAGCGGCGATACGTACAAGTGCAGCAGTTGCCCAAACGCCAGCCAAGGCTCCTGAAAAGATAGAAGTGTTTGTTGATGACATCCCAGTGCAGGTGTTGCCTGGCACAACTGTATTGCAGGTAAGTTTATATGGGGATGCGCAATTAGTTTTTTCTTGATAAAATTATGTAAATTTTAATTTTGTTTTTTAAGGCTGCAGCTATGGTTGGTGTAGAGATTCCCAGATTCTGTTATCACGAACGTTTGGCTGTTGCTGGCAATTGCCGTATGTGCTTGGTCGAAGTTGAAAAGAGTCCCAAGCCAGTTGCTGCTTGTGCTATGCCTGTTATGAAAGGATGGCGCATTAAAACTAATTCTGATTTAACACGCAAAGCTCGTGAAGGTGTCATGGAGTTTTTGTTGATGAACCATCCTTTGGATTGCCCAATTTGTGATCAGGGTGGTGAATGTGATTTGCAAGATCAAGCTATGGCCTTTGGTTCAGACCGTTCGCGTTTTGTTGACATAAATCACACTGGAAAGAGGTTACATTGTTCGCGAATTTGACAAAATGAATGCTTATTTATTTTGATCTTTACATTTCAGAGCGGTTGAAGACAAAGATATTGGACCCCTGGTCAAGACCATCATGACTAGATGCATCCACTGCACTCGTTGCATTCGATTTGCTTCTGAAATTGCTGGAGTTGATGATTTGGGTACAACCGGCCGTGGTAATGACATGCAAATAGGAACCTATGTGGAGAAGTTATTCCTTACAGAATTATCTGGAAACGTGATTGATTTATGTCCAGTTGGAGCTTTGACAAACAAACCATACAGGTAAGTCGACATTTTAATAACCAAAAGGGTGATTAGGAAGAATTGTCGAGTTACCAAAAGGCCTGAAGACGCAAATCAACTTAGATTTTTAGATGAGATGTGAAGATATTTACATTTTTAGAGTTCAATGTAATTTTTTGTTTACAGCTTTACTGCTCGTCCATGGGAAATTCGTAAAATTAGTAGCATTGACGTCTTGGATGCTGTTGGCAGTAACATTGTTGTAAGCACTCGCACTAATGAGGTATTGAGAATTTTACCCCGTGAAAATGAAGACATCAACGAAGAATGGTTGGCTGATAAGTCCCGATTCGCCTGTGATGGTCTTAAAAGACAACGTTTAGTAGCTCCGATGGTTCGCATGCCAAATGGTGAATTGCAAGCTGTAGAATGGGAAGGGGCTTTAATTTCTGTTGCCAAGGCACTTCAAAATGCACCTAAAGGCTCAGTTGCCGCTGTGGTTGGTCAATTGGCTGATGTGGAATCTATGGTTGCATTGAAGGATCTTATTAACCGAATCGGGTCAGAGACTATTTGCACTGAACAAGGTTTCTGCACCAAGGGATCTAGCACTGATTTACGATCAAATTACTTGTTGAATTCAACTATTGCTGGTAAGTTTTCTATTTGTTTTATCATTAACCGTTTTAATAAAAAAAAATTACAGCTTTGGAGGAAGCCGATGCAGTATTATTGGTCGGTACCAATCCTCGTTATGAAGCGCCACTTTTGAATACTCGTCTGCGCAAGGGTTATGTTCATAATGAACTTGATGTTGCTTTAATTGGACCCAAAGTAGATTTGTCATACAAACATGAACATTTGGGAGACGATGCTAGTTTGATAACACAAGTATGCAATGGAAATGGAACACATGCTTTCTCCAAGAAATTAGAAGCTGCTAAGAAGCCAGCCATTATTGTTGGTGCTGAACTCTTGGAACGTGCAGATGGAGCTGGAATTCATGCAACTATTCATTCCTATGCTAAAAAATTGAGCAAACCAGTTAGTTGAATCAAAATGATGAAAGATTTGTTCGAAAAATAATGAAATTTTATTTTCTTTGCAGAACTGGAACGCATTCAATGTTTTGCAAACAAATGCATCACAAGTTGGAGCTTTGGATATTGGTTGTCAGCCAGGAATTAATGCTGCAATCAAAGCTCAACCCAAAGTATTATTTTTGCTTGGTGCCGATGCTGGTGTTGTTAAACGTGATCAATTGCCAAAAGATTGTTTTGTTGTTTATATTGGACATCATGGTGATGCTGGTGCAACAATTGCTGATGCTGTTTTGCCTGGAGCTGCATACACAGAAAAACAAGCTACCTTTGTGAATACTGAAGGACGTGCCCAACAAACACTTGTTGCTGTATCACCTCCTGGTTATGCTCGCGAAGATTGGAAAATTATAAGAGCTTTGTCGGAAGTTGTTGGTAAGTTGTAGAGATATTTCGGTTTTTTAGTTTGGTGGTTTTTACATGAATATTTTAGATGTAGCTTAACTTACACAAGGCGGCGCTTTAGTCCGGGGTGAAACAGGGTCTCAACCAACATGCTTCTTCCAGCCTGTTCGGTTTCTAGATTGCTATCTCGTTTCGGAAGCCAAATTGGTTGAGGTCCTCTTCCACTTGCGTCCGCCACCTGCTACATTGTCCTCCTATACTGCGCCGTCCTGTGGGGTTGGATTCAGACAATTTTCGGGCAGATTGCGGGTATCTTTTTGCGCTAGGTGACTCAAAATTGAAGAGATTGTCTTATCATTTTTATGACAAATGTTGTAAAGCTCTTACGTTCGTAGTTATGTCTTCTTCTCCATTCCCTATCTAAGCAGTCAGGATCAAAAACCACATGGCGATTTTTTTTCTCAAAACGATCTTTGTGCCTGAACACAATAGCGAAGGTGCTGCAACTGGAATAGCTTTAAATATATTGAATACACACAAATTCAATATTACCAACACAAAACAGTAGTCAGTGCTAAACAAATTCACCAACTTTTAACTTTCGACATACAGCACTTTTGACGCTCTAAAATTAATCCAAAAAAATACAACCAACCGTCCAGCTCCAGTTACAGTTGTAGAAGTCTATTGTGTTCAGACAGTAAAGCGTTCTTATCCAACTTTCGTAATGTTTCTGCTGCCTCTGCACCATCATAAATCAGGGACGGTATAATAAGAGAGTTACAGATACACTTTAGTTACCTGAGAAAAAGTATTTGCTCCATTATAACTTCATTGCCTTCTTAGCCCAAAAAAGCAGCGATTAGTAATAGTATTTCTCCGTTAGATCTCAGCTGGTGATATTCAATGAGTTGATAGCGGACCCTACGTAGAAAAAGTCTCTGACCACCTCAAAATTATAGAAGTCTATGGTAACGTTTTGTCCGGGGTGCATCTGTTTTGCTTACACCATTACACCTTTTTTAACTTGACACTATCCCCAAATGTCTCATTCAAGCTTGTATATATTTTTATAGGAAAACCCCTTCCTTATGACAACCTTGATGAACTAAGGAATCGCCTTGAAGATATCGCACCACATCTAAACCGATATGGAAAGCTACAAGATTCAACATTTGGAGCTCTTGCCGAACAATTAGCTGCAGTAAGTAACGAATGCTATTATCAAAAACATTCTTTTGATTATCCAACCCTATTTCAGGCAAAATTAGTTGAAAACACAAAAGTCGACATCAAACAGAAAGGTCTCAAGGATTACTTTATGACAGATGCAATTTCAAGGGCATCTCCTACCATGGCTAAGTGCATTACGGCAGTTAAGAAACAACAATCCAAAGCAGCCATGGCTCAATAAGAAAATAATTAAAAAAATAAAATACATATTTAAACATCTATGAACTATATTTAAATTAATAAAATACGAGGCGTTAATAATAACGAGGCACATCAGACTCTTCCGCGGTGCTGTGACTGATGTTATGTTTGTACATTAAACAAAATTAAAAAAAAAGAACAGGAACAATGTTGAAAAGAAGATAACAAAACTTATTTCATTAAAGTTTTGATTCACTAAATAAAATTGTTTTTGTTTGATTATTGTTTTTCATAAAGCAAATTTAAAGACTCTCGATATTGACTGAAAAAAATTTTAAAATTAGCATCATTCTCTGCGTTTTCTTTTCCAATGGAGTCTTCAATCTTAACCTTAGATTGTCCGTTGGACTCAGCTAATTCTTGATTTTCAGTTTGTTCTTTAAATTTAATAAATTCATCCATTAAGATATCTTCATCTTTTTCTTTTTCATCTGGGATAAAAATTGGTTGAAGCGAAGATGCTGCAGTTGAAATAGGCACATTTTGTTGTTGTGTTATATCTTCTGATTGAATTGTCGGTTCTTCGTTTAAAGAAATATTTAATTCAAAACTATTTGGCAGTGATGGTCCTTCTTTTCCTGTAGGACTATAATGAAAACAGATATTAGACTTTCTTTTGATGGTTTTGCTGGAGAATGTTGCGGATAACGATTGTCACAATTTACAAACAGCAGCTGCAGAAGCTCAAATTGAAAATGAAAACATCTTTGGTAGCACAAGCGGAAAGCATAGCCTTCATGACATCACCACCGGAAACGGACTACGGCTTAATGACTTCTAAGCTGAGCAGAACAAAGTTTTCCCATTTAAATATACACAAAGGCACTTGGTGGCATCCGGAAAACAAAGTTTTCCTGGAAATTGTGAATTTGTGCAGTGTGGTTTTAAACTCTAGAACTAAAAATTGTGAATTTGTGCAGTGTGGTTTTAAACTCTAGAACTAGTTCGGCTCGGTATTGTTTTAAACTCTGCAGCTAGATCAATGCAGAGAAAAGTTTAAGGGCCAGTTGTACAATCGTGGTTCAAATTTTTAAACCACTAATTTCCATAGCTAACCTGTCAAAATCGGTGGTTTAAAAACTTGAACCACGATTGTACAACTTGTGGTTGTGGGCCCCTAAACTCAATTTAGCCCTGATCCTAAATGTATCGGGCAAAAGAATGTATAATCGAATTGATGTTCTTTGAAATGATTTTTTGAGAAGTCCATTACACATTAGGTGTTTCTGGTCGATTCGCGGTAAGTAGAAGTTGAAATCCCCAATCATGAAATATTTAAATAAATGATTCAACTTGGACCGGACAAACTATACGACTTGGTAGTATGGTAGTGGCACCTATTCTCGAACATCTCCAGTTCTAGAACCCTTAAAAAAATCCATATATTTTCGTGGTTTTTTTGGTTTCCCACTTAAAAACTATTCCGCATACAAACTCATACTCATTTGAAAAAGGAAACTCAAAGAAACAACGAAAATATAACAATTTCCTCAGAGTTCAAGAAATGGAGATGTTCGAGATTAGATGCCACTACCTATTTACTAGATAGTGTTGCCTTCATGACAAAATAATCAGAATCAAAATTTAAAATAAAATTGTGAATGCATAAGAATGTAAATAGGTAACTATACTCACTTTAAATTAGCAATCCTCTGTTCTCCTTCTTCATTGTTATCATTCTCATACATTGGCAAATATGGTCCAAAAAATTTCAGAACTTGTTCGTTGGTACAATTTCCATAAAATCCGGCATAAGCTGAACGATATTCGTCAGCCATAAACATCACACTATCATGTGGATTCTCAAATAATTCAGCTGGTAATTCAATCATAGAATCCTCTTCATCGCCTTGATGTCCCTTGTCCTTCGATTTGACATCTGATGCTTGAAGTTTTTTCTCCAAAGTTTTTGTTTCACTTATAAAATTCAAAATCAATTGATGTTTAAATTGTGCTTTAAATAATGGAGAATGTGATCCAAATTGCCTGAAACATAAATCATCTTCTGATCGATTGCCCATCCATGGAGTCTGCTTCTCTTCAACAATCGAAGGGATAGAATCGTTAATTTTTCGAATATTAGCCAATAAATCGATTCGATGACGAAGGAAATGCATGTGATTAAAATGCATCACAATTTCATTATAATCAGAAGCTGGATATGAAGACGCACAAGCGTTTTCTTGTGATGTTTTTCCATGCATGTGGGATTTTTCTGTTTCTGTTTTCACCAATTGAAATCCAAATCCACGTAAATGAGTTATAAAGGAAGAACGGCTTTTTATTTTAAAAATAGATTGTGATCTGCCAAGGTAATTGTCCAAAGCATTTAATTGGAGTTCAATTTGAGTGCCGTCAATGTTCCATTTTATGAATTCACATGTAACAGAATTCACTGCAATCCAGAGTTTATAAGGAAATGGAAAATTATTTATATCGTTACGCGATATTGTTGCTGATGTGTTTTCTTCTGAATTCATGTTGAATTATGAAAGGAAAGTTATAAATCTTTTTCTGTTTTTGGTCTTGGTTAACCGTTTGACTAGAATACACGACAAAATCTAATAAGTAATAAACAAACAAAACAACTATTTTGTAAATTTGTTTTAAACAAATACGTTACCGTCGCGTTGCGTTACGTTCCTTAAAAAAAGCATGAAGCTTGCTCATGCGCTTTTAGCGCTATCTATCGATAAAGTTAAGTGAGGAACATTATAGAATAAAAATGGCCACCGGAATTTATAGTTAGAAAATTAAATTCAGTTCAAATTTGAATTTGATTTGAAAAAAAAAAAATCAATAGAAAAATAAGAAAATTAACTGAATAATAAAAGTACTAAAATCAGCATTTAGTCATATCCAGATAAAAAATGATTTTAATTTATTTTTCCAGATTTGATCGGAAAAGTTGACTTTTTTTTCTTCCCATGGACAACGAAGTTGCTTTTTTTGTGATTGTATTGTGTATATTTTATGGACGCGATCTAAACATTTCAATTTAACGCACTTTATTCACAATTTTTACTATTAATAACGAAATTCCCTTTTAATAGATTGTTTTAAAATTATTTTATTTGGGAAATCCCTTTTAAAATAAAACAAACTACACAACTAAAAGGCTCGTCTGACAGAAGGAATCATATTTGTGAAGTATGTGTGAAAATACGTGTGAATCTTGCTATCAAATCGAGATCCAAGAAAAGTTGATCTGAGGGGAAAAAAATTAACTTTTTCTTGTCCATGGATCATAATTTTCGGAGAAAAAGCAACTTTAGTCCGAAAAAAATCGACTTTAGTCTGAAAAAAGTCAACTTTTTATTTCCAAGGAATTCGACATTAAAGAAGTGTTCTTCTTGAATTTTTATTCGGAAATCCGAATCTATCCGGATCCACTCGGATATCCGGATAGTTTGGAGAATCGGATTTGGTTTAAAGCACTTACATTTGACAGTAAACAACTAATTGTAATACAACTGTAGTAGATTTTTGTTGAGTTTTCTGTTCTAACCCGGGCTGACCCGGGCTAAGTATTCCCGGATTTATTGTTTCTTTAATAATAAATTATAAATAGCGAGTTTTCTCTTATTCCATGTGTAGTTAAGTTGTGAGTTGAATAGACCAGTATTTTCAGATGCGTTGTTATAAACCAGTATTTTCAGATTTTGTATTTAAAAAAACTCATGGATTCATTTGGACATTCTCTATTCTGATATATGTGATTTTTTTTTACCTTTTGGCGAAATGGACTCACGTCAATATGCGTCGGTTCCTGAACAAACTAGATAAATAATCTGCGGAAGGTTCTCTACCAAACTGTACCATCCACATTTCAACGAGAGTTCGTTATTACCAGTTTGAAGAGGTGTTTGTCTAAATATGTGTTTACACTTTATGATTAGGGCATATTCATAGGCACTGCAGTTTAAAAGAATTGGAGATTCCTATTTCAATTACATTATTTAAACAGAGGCTAAACGAAACCGTAGTTTAAAAACAACTAATTATATAATGAATTTTGTTTTGGATAAATAGTTCGCTTATCGAATCTGTCCGCAAGTAAAGCTTTCACTTTGATATACATATACAGTGCAGTCAATCTTAAAGCGTATGAATTGTAATCTTGTTACTATAGACTTACCACTTCCAAAACAGAACGAATAAAATAGATTTTCGTGAAGATTTTATCACCAAGGAATAATATTTGTGTTGTTGTAATTCAATTTCTGTTAATTGTTGACTTGGAACTGAATTAATGTATTTTGTTGATCAAAAGTTGTGTACAATGCTAATTATAGTGAAACAAAGATAATTGCACTTTGTTACGCTGTAAGGGTTCTTGTACAAATCGGGGTTGTTGATGACGAACAAAATGTTCTATGTCCTACGAATAGTGACACGGTTCACTCCTTGGATTTGCTTAAGACCCAACTTCAGCATGATTTTACGAGCCTTCTTTTTTCCACTGGACAATCCAGTTGCCCCACTACCGAGCCGAGTTGCTCCAACAGTGGCATCCTCCAATTCTGGGATGAATCGCTATCACTGGCATCGTCTCCAATGCAAACAGCATTCTCAGAAGTAGCTGAAGGCATGAAGGCATGAAGGCTTCAGCTAAAGTTTTTGACTAAACTTCTGTAAGTTCTGGCATTTTCTGGCATGTTAACAGTGGATCGGCTAAAAAAATTCACATCCAAAATACTGATGTTTTTGACAAAAAAAAATCCAATTAAAAAAAAAACATCACTTCTTAAAGCGGCTAACAATATTGTTTTCTTGACTTTATTTCATTTAATTTTTTTTTATTTATATATATATATATATATATTAATGCAGTTTTCGTAGATACATCAAATATAATAATATTATTATTTTTATAATGTGTGTTTCTATACATATTTCTCTTGTTTTATTATTTTAATGTAAATATATATTTTTATTACATCATTTTTGTCAAAATTATATTAAAATTAAAAAAAAAAAAAACAAAACGAATTGTTTTAATTCGAAATAATAATTTCCTTTATTTCTTAAAAACTTATATAATCTATGAAGATTTTATTTTATAAGCTTTTAATTCACATCAAATATGCAAATTATTTTGATTTTTTAAATTAGTTTTTTTTTTTGTTTAGTAGGTAAAAATTAATTTAACTAAAATTGAAAATAAAAACGGAAGAAAAATCACATTTGATATCATTTTTTGAAACAAATGAAAGAAAAAAGTTAACAAACGTAAATTTAATATTCCTTAAAATTATGTTATCGGTGATACTAGGGACATACTATAATTTTCTTTTATATTTTGTTGTCTTCCTTTATTTGTGAAATAATTGTTTAGTAAAAGTCTTTGTATTTTTTTAAATGTTAAATCGAATATCACACAGAGGAATAACAGTTATTTTTTTTTTTTTTTTATTATTATAACTTATAGACCCTTATTACGATTTAAAAATAGAAACATTTGATTAAAGTCGTCTTTACTATCTGATGTTTGCTAACTTGAACGATTTAAGTTAGCTGCCAGTGAATACACGATGAGAAAAGTCGTTGGCGAAAACCATAATAAGGGCCATAAACAATTGTTTATGTTTGTATGTGTTTATGTTTTTATTTTAAGATTTAATAAGGATTGTTCACATGAGAGAAACCAATTATTGACACTTAAACAAGAGCGAATGAATTTCAAAAGATATTAGAATACTTTTGAATACCCTTTGGAAAGTCTTTGTTTATTAATTGGTCGATCTCATGTGAAAAGCCCATATCTCATTTCTTTTTTTTTTTAAATTAATAAATAAATAAAAATGGATATAACCGTTATTAAAACTTGTTTATATTCAATTCATCATTATCGGTTACTATCTATTTATTTTGCATTACAAATTAGATTTTGTGACATCAATATTAAATTTTTTGCGACATTGCGTGGGGGATAGTTAATGGTCAGAAGAATATTTGTTGACCGTTATTCTCAAGTTATGAACAGAATATTGTTTTCGTACACATTAACGAAACCCAGACCTTTAACCTCACTTTATGTCAGAGTTTTTGTTAGTTTAATATACAGTAATTCATAGTGATAAAGTGGCGGTAGGTAATTTGGTGTTGGTAACAATTTATTAAGATATAAGTAACTTTTATAGTGATAAGAAGTAGTTATAGTTCTATTTTTTTTTTTATTTTGTCAATGTCAATAATTTTATTAATATATTTATATTTTTTTTATTCAGTTTATTTTATTTGTAGTTCAAAAATATAATCCACGTTTTGTTTTGATTTAAAAACTCAAATCCCTTATTTAGGGTAAAACAGCTGTCTTAGGTTTTTATTTTTTAATTATTTATAATAGATCACGATGAAACACCCAAGTGTGTTTGGTGTGGGCGAATTTATGCGAGAGCCACTGAGATTCCAGAAGATTAAATCGATCTTGGCTGAGGTATAGAGGTTTACCACGTCTGTAAAATAAAATAGATATAAAGTTTCATGTTATTTACTCGTTATTTAAAAAAAAATGAGGTAGTGCCCGTGCCAAGTGGTAATTCCGACGGAATCTCACGATTATCACCTTACGTAAATCCACCCCATGTTTTTTATAAGGTTGTCGTTGAGAATAATGTCGTAACAATTCTTAAAGCGAGTCTTTTCTAAACCACTGTCAATTGTTTCTAAGTACGTTTTCACTTGTTCTTGTTCCTGTAAATGAGGTTTTCGTAATAACTTTTGCCCAAAACTTTGTCTCCTCATTACTCGAATATAAATATGACCCTGATCAGTTAAAAATTGATGGCATAGGAATTAAAGCTTTGAATGCAGCTCGACGGTAAGCAATATTCAGCGAATTCTTGGAATATGACGACAATTTTTTTAAATGTTTCCCTTAATATACTTTCCTTAAACCGCACCTCACTGCGAAGATGTGAACGACATAGAAGAAGTTAATGCGGAGCGCGATGAGAAACTGTTCTAGAATACGATACGGTTTTGTCAGCGGTGACCAAAATTAATGATTTTTTAGTGGAGGAGGTAATACGCGAAATTGGGTTAGTTATCGTTCAATCAAAAGTCACACAAGAAAATCGTTGAGCGGGTATGCATGACTATTTGTGGAATACAATATGTATGGTTTTCTGATAGCCAGTACGGTTTTGTTTCAGTTAATGCGATCAAAAATTTAATCCAGATTATACAAATATTAAAGAATATACGTGCAAAATGAGCATGTCAAAACAGAGGTGAGACACCCCGCAAAAGTCACTGAAGAATGCACATTAAAACTGATGTAAATTGATCTTTGCTATTTATTATATAGAATGCTTGATTATCTACTGTAAGAAAATTAATCAGTAATTCGTCGCTGATGTTGGAGACATCATAATTGAAGATCCTATATCCTTACAATGATAGCTTTGAAGGGAAATGCGTATGCTCATTTTCTAGTCCACAAATGCCTATTTTCACATATATTTAAATGGTTATGAGCAATAGCGAAACATCTTGTAATGACGACAGCAACCATATCGTAAACTTATAGTGGATAAAGTACCTGAAGAACTCTTCAATTTTTTGTGATCGAAAAATGCTACCTTGGCTGAAAAGAAGGTTTTAGACTGGAGTTGTGAAGATGATTTTATATTCTCAATTCTCGTTTCGCGATTGAGGAAACACGTAAGTATAGAAACAACAAGTTTTCATGTCAGATCATTTCACTACCCACGACCTCAGCGTGGAAACCTACTATCAGTTTTTGAACATCGTGATTTGCATAATCACAATGCGTTTCCATACCATAAATGATTGAGAGTTGTTTGAAAAAAGAAGTTTAAAGATCCGAAAAACGTTTCAAGTACATGTGCGAGGATGTAAGTTGTTATGGGATCTCCACGAAGCCGTTTACGTCTTAGGTCAACCTACTTGTATGAGTTTTTTCACTTGAGCGACAGTTTTCAGCAATGGAATTGTCGCAGGCTTTCTTGATTATTAGGAATGAGAAGATGAATCCGATTGCTAGCTCCGTCTGAAAGGGTTTAATACACATTTGCTGCATTTAATCTTACATTCTAAGCACTCAGAGTAGACTTGTAAAAATGAGCTGTGTTGTTGTTCTGTTCTATTCTGTGTTATATTGATTTTTTTTTTATCGATCAACAAAATCAGTAAATGGAAGTGGGATATTTTCGAATTCAATAACTTAAATATAATATGAAGCGTGATCTAAACACGATATATTTATTTACATATATTTGTTAAATTATAGTTGAAGAATTTACAGCCCGCTTAAATTCTTCAACTTTAATATATATATAAAAGGTCACGTAAATATTAACATTACATATTTGTTAAAGTATTATAATAATAAAACTCACTTCAAATCACGATCTTCTTCATCGAAATCATCTAAATACAGAGAACCCCATAAACACGCTCTTCGACCCCGTATGACAATTATGTATGTCGATGTGACTACTAGAAAGATGCCAATGCCACCGCCGCATGAAATTGTGTGCTGAAAATAAATAAATATTCTTAGAAACTTGAAATAAAATAATATGAAATAAAACTTACTCTAACTGCTTCACAACAATCATTTTCGGCGCAACAATTTTGCTTGAGACAAACTATTGCTCCGCACAGCAGGCAAATGGAGCTCTCTTTTGGCACTTTGTTGCAATTCTCACATGGTCTCTCGTGATAATACTATAAATAAATACAAAGTATATTCGTTAAAAAAAAACTGCCATTTTTATCTTCACAAACTCACCGTAAACAATCGTTCATATTCTCTGGGTAATCCTAGCAACTTTGGCTGTTGCCACGCAATATTTTGATTGATTATCACAAGATCACGGATGGCTTCAAGTGGTGGATGGACATCTACTAATTGTTCACACCAGAATTGCGGCAATGAATCCTCAGTGCCGGGAATAAACGACAATCCCTTGGATGCATTGAAACACTCCCAATCCATACTATCAGTGACCAGCTCCAAATAGTACACTAGTCGTACAAATTCCAATGGCGGAGCTGAGATCTCTGGCATTTCGTTGCGATACAAATGATATCTTAACAAAGCAGCGATGCGTAGAAATGGTAAACATAAAGTCTGCAGTTGTGTTTCCATCGATTTAAGGTTAACTTCAATGGGACCAGATTGATCCAGTGATGCTGGTAGGCAGTCACGACGCAATTTCTGCAATCTACCGGTGTGGCTGAGAACGAGAGCCATAGCCCTGCCCAAGTGCGGAGTGCTGTTACTCCTCGATTTATATTTATCCATTATGAAATCGCATTCCAGATCAGTCAGAGCGACGCATAATTTTACAACGATTTGGTAGTACAAAAGATTGTACATAACTTTTACTATACAATTGAAGTACACTGAAAGAAAACGATATAGTAAGAAGCTTAATTTTGTACTCATTCCTGCTTACCTTGGTCCAAGTGTAACGGTGCTAAAAGGATAAATTTCAAGAGCAACGATATGGGATCAGCGAAAAGACTAGGGATAAACTCTTTGCAGTGGGAAGGCACAGGTGCTGAATCGATCACTGGCATGCCGGCCAGCGACGCCCAGGAACGCCACAGTGGCCATTCGACCAGTACTCGTACGTGGACAGAGAGAACGTGTAACAATGGAACTATACACTCCCGCTTGGGTTTGTAACGCGTCGTTTGGTTGGAACAAAGTGTGCCACCACGTTGAATTATTTCTGATTCTAGATTTGTTCGAGCTATTGATGTCACAAATAGAAATAGACTACGGAACGTTGGGGGAAAACGATTGATTTTGCGATGTGTTATGTTTGTCATGTCTTCCATGGCACGACCCATTGCTTCGGAGAGCTTAGTCGTTGTCTGTGAAAAAGAGTGGAACGTGTTTAAAGACTAAAATCAAAATTTAGAACAATGAATGAAGTTTCTTGCTCGATAAAACTTACTCTCAGTGGTGGTCTCTCGTTCTCCTTAATCAAGTTCATCAGCTCGAACACAAGTGTTCCGAAAGACTGAGTGCCTGATCGCACAATCGGCGCTGGCCTGTCTAATTGTGGATTTAGTGGAAGAACAGAATTGGACAGCTGCCTGCAGACAGGGCAGTAGAATTCTCCTCGATCATGTAGGTGCTGCCGTTGCGTGGCATATAGCGTTTTTAGATAAGCGTCAAGACAGCTTAGGTGAACATGATGACCACAGGACTGTACATACACACCATTTTCATAACCTAAATTGTTGGACAGATACCATGACTCCTCGCCAAATTTCTCACTTAGAATTCTATTTCGTCTATTGAATTCCGTCGCAAGGATACTGCTGCTTTTAAGCCTCTTTTCATCATCCAAAATTAGTGGAAGTGGTATTCGTTCGGCTACTTTTCTCCGATGACCGACTATGCCACTGGATTCAACAAGAACAACTAAACCTATTGGGTTCGCCTCTGTGCTGGCACTCGTACAATTACAAATGATGCAGTCGTATTCCTTCTCGCGAGGCAGTTCGTATTCATCTTCGTCTTCGTCGTCACCGCACTCCATGCCTTGGCCCGCCGTTTGCATGAATTCTTTTTGTTTGTTGGCAAAGTCTTGCATTAGTTTGCGTTGTCGTTCCTTTGCTTTTCGTGAACGTTCCTCCTTTTCTCTTGTTTCTCGGGCCTTTTGTTCAGCCTGCTTTTCTCTTTGGTTCGGCCATAATCTGCTTCGGATTTCTTCTATAGTCTGAGCGCATTTTTCATCTCGTTTAGCAACTTTACGCAGGAGATTTCCAATAAAGAACGGCCCGTCCCCAATGCGGGAATCAGATGTTATAATGTTTTGCAAATTCGCTTCTCGATCACTAGATGACGATGATGAACATGACGACTTTGAGGACGACGGCGATGGACCTGCTTCATCACAGTCAACATCCATTGTTGATGAAGCAGCTTTGTCATCATCACCGTCTTTCAACGAGAAACTATCCAGCGTGCCGCTCAGTTGCGAATGCAACTTCAACAGCAGCGACAGGATACTCTCCTCGATGACAACCTCGTCTTTATTGGGCCCAATCGCGTGCTCAACGTTCCTCATACGGCTACTCGAGTCGAAGGTTCTCCGCGAACCACTGCTGCTGCTACCAGCGCCAAGCGAATTGGAGGGAACAATGTCCAAATTGCTGCTGGGCACTGCAACTGGCTGTACCCTTTGGAACGGCAATAACATCCCACTGGCAATGTTCGAAGTCGGGGAAAACATTTCATTTGGTTGTCGGCTAACTACTGCTGTACTGGTCAGTGAAACGACATCACTAGTTGTGGCCGAACCGAACTCTAGCGGAGGTAATGGCAGAAAGTTGTACCGTATTGGCAGGTTGTTGATCGTCTGCAGAGCCATGGAGTCGGAGTCGTCGATTTGACTATCGCTGTCGTCATCAATGCTACGGATAACCAGAGAAGTTTCAGGAACCACTGAAAGGTCTTGGGGCACAGCCACTTCCATAGAGTTCCATGTGGACGCTCCTGTTTCATTATCTCGACCAACAAGCATTGGAAATACTTCCGTATCCGCAGCATCAAAGTCAACATAACGGTAAGTGGCTGGCGAAACCTGTGGCTCTTGAGATTTCAGAGACAATTTATCAACCACACGTCTGATATTCTCCCAAAGATTGTCCGTAGGGAAGCACTGAAGAAGCTTTGGTGGATCTCTACGTGATAGCGAGTAAAACGATTTCTGATAGGACGTTTCACACTCTACAATTGCACCATTTTTAGGCTCATCACTTACTTCAACGGCAATCTCTAAAAGGAACACAGCAAGAGCCAGCAAATGTTCTGATACATCTCGTGAATGTACCGCTCGGAAGAATATCGACAGAATAGTTGAATGAAAGACTCTAGAATTCAAAATCCGACAGGGATCTCCGAATGCCTTTCCAACTGGTCGTGGAAGTCTGAACGGTGGCCATAGATTACCACTTGCGGGCATCTTACCCTTCGATTTGACAAAGTTTGTAAATCTATCCAGAGAACTCTGAAAATCACGCCGATGTACGGCACGAAGCAATACATGCAATGGATCGTAGTAGCTTTCCCAAACTTCATCGATTGGAGTAAACAATCCTTGCTCTAAGTTATCCGAACCTGACGAGGGAGCTTTGTAAACTGATAATTGCTTAAGAAACGTTTCGAAATTCTTCGTATGTACGTTTCCAGAACGTTCAGGCATAAGTTCCAACAACTGACTGTGCGTTTTGTTTTCAGTTGCCAAGAGTGCACTTATTTCTATGATGCATTGAGTGGCTTCATCGTTACCCAAATTAGTACGAGATGTTACTAGGGTGGCTAGAAAAGTTAAAAAACCTTCTAACATTGAAGCTTGTTCCATTTTCTGTGGTGATTGCAACGGAGCCATTTCGAGCCATTGACCAACGCTGAATAGATCGATAGCATTGGTCAGAAAGAAATAATCTGGCAGATTTGTTGCACATATCTGAAGGAAAAATAGATCCATATCTGCCATTGAATTGCAGAAATTCGCTTGAATATACGTCATTGCTTGTCCCTTTATTTGCAGACCATTGCGAACCCATTTGCCAGCCAGGATTTCATAGAAGAAACTCTGTAAGAAAAAAAAAGCACTTTTATAATTTCACATGGTTAATGTAAGTAAAGGAAATCCTAATATGTTGGACATAGTATAGATAGATACATAATTTAAAAAGGCATGGTTTAGAAAATGTTTGCTGAGTTAACATCCTTATTATTTACTAAAAACCAAGCTAAAAACTAGTTTAGCTTCAAAACTAAGGGCTGTCCGCGGTATTCATATTTTTCTTCTGACCTCTTGAGTGCTTGTGGGAATGCTCAAGCATTTACTTGAGGATTTCCTCAGTTCGAATCATAAACAAAAACTTAAGCAAACGCTTTCACTTAAGTGAAAACGAAACTCAAGTGTAGTGGGGAACTACTTTAAGCATTTCCTCGACTTGAGTGATGACTCTAAATTCCGCCCTAAATCTTTGAAATATAACTATGCTTGACTTGCTCCACCTTGTTGTTAAATCCGATTCATTGACATATATTTCTTTTATATGGAAACATTTTATTACCGTGTTGGTTTTGGATCGCTTGGGGTCCCCAAGCCAATTGGGTACATATTTAAGTATTTCTAAATCTGACTTTGCGTGGAACATATTAAATTTTCTTAAATTTTTTATTCAAATAGATATCAATAATTCCTCGGTGTAGTTCCTTAACAATTCCTTGGAATCTCCATGTTTCGAAATTACTTTTTAACGAAAACGTTACAGGTTCTTCATATGCAACAAATATCTATATACCGTTAATCGATTCGCACCTTGGAATTTTCATCTTTTGTGACTTGGAGCTAAATTTCCTCTTCAATATTGACGAAAAAGTTAATTCTGGATTTGGTACTACATACCTATTACCATTCGCAAACCCCTATGTGACCGGATTGCTCTACACAACTTTTGTTCTTCCCCTAATCAGCTAGAATACACTCGACAAACGAAGAAAAACGTGATCGGTAGTCAATTATTAATAAACTCTTCCAGCCGGCTCGATCTTTAGCCTCATGTCTCCAGACGTGGATATCTTTTTGACCGCAGTTAGTCAAAAGATAATGCCTAATTTGTTAAAGATAGTTGCTTTATTTGTCAGGACGTTGCGTACTAGGTACTTTCTTAACCCTATTGTTGTGTAAAAGGGTTAAGTAGATATAATCTTTCAAATTAAATAAAGCAGCGAACATTATCTAACGTCATCATCCTGATGAGTCTCATCAGTTTCGCGGGGATATCAAAGCTATGCATAGGTACCTACATGGAAAAATAAAATTCTTCTTTATTCCCACATCAGTAAATAAATAATCAAGTTCTTGGGCATTCTACAGGATCTGGCATAGTTTGGTAGGGACCAATTAGATCCTCCGAAAGTTACTTGAGATGTTCTAGTAGGCAACTTAAAAACTGATACAAAAAAAAAAAACAGGCAACTGATAAAAAAGTTATCTCCTTTTTTGTTAATCGGGCAAACATACTTATATCAATGGTACTAACTATTGAGCTACCGATCGTCCGGTTAGCTTTCATCGGACTATGTTTTACAGATGTTTCGGTTCATGTTTCTAACCAGATCATTTCCACCACATTTGAAAAGCTCCAATTGAAGGTCGTTAAACTCTGCAGTTTTTTTTTAATCAACTTAAGTCCGGAAAGCCGGTAAAAAACCACATAAGCGTAAAACATAGAAGAAAATGAGGTACCGACCCATTGATTTTTCATAGCTCCGAGCTTAAAAAGAAAAACGCCTTGAGATAGTACTAAAAACGTTTTTCCTTTCATAGGGAAAAGGGAAATGAGTTAGTCTATTTTATCACTCCCAGTCCAGAAGAGCAAGCAAATACACAAATCAGAGAAAAATATTTTTCATAATTCTTGAATCTTGAGCAGGGTTTTTTTGACTCTTTTAGCTCTTTTCTAAAACCTAAGCTGAGTGAAACTCATGGGAAGACATAATTTTTAACTCTATTTTGAGTGTCTTCTTGAATCTTGTTTGAAACCGATGAAATAAAAAAAAACATAAATTCGGGGATTCCCCCAAACAAGTCAAGTATACTGTATAATACAACATTCCTTACAAAAGCATAAAAAAAATTGCTACATTTTCTGCAAACTTTATTATTCTCTCGGCAATACAAATTCAGAATTCAGTAATCTTATGAGAAAAACATAATACATATAATAATCCCTTCACCTACTCCTCCAACAAACATACATACTTCACATTCACACTACCAAAACAACAACGGCCGCCGGCCGCACAAAGCCAGCCAGGCCCGCTTCGCCGCTTGAATTCCTTATAGGTATGACGAATTGACGACTGACGACACTCAAACTCAACAACTTAACATGTGTGCGGTGCTGAGGCTGAGTGGTATACTGGTATTTTTATTCAACCATAATATATGCTCATGCAACACCATTACACCAATAGAAGTTTGAACTGCACACAAACATAAGTTTACGACTGCTGAAAAATATATAAAACCAAAAAATGTTTCTTTATTGAAGAAAGTAAGATTTTGTTGTTTTGTGTTTACGTATATATTTTCCAGTGAGGGATTTGTCACAAAAACCACACAAAGGGTTTTCTATGTGCTTAACAGCATTTACTGCTGATTTATTTATGCACGTTTTGCGAAATAGGTATATAGTTACCTGCTTGTTATTTGTTCGAAGTATTGTACGATTTTTGAAATCGACAAAGAATTTTAATTTTTAGTTTGTAAAATTGAATTTGGGACAAGCGATTACATTTTGATACATTAGCCGTATTTTATTACCCCTTCTGATCCGGAACGGATTGGAATTTGCAAGATCTAAAAACAAAGCTGGATTTTGTGTTCTTGTTGTTTGCGTGTACTAGTCGTCATGACTCGACATGCCCTAAACGGCAGCAAGCGGTACTGAGTTAAAATCCTTGGCACTTACTATCAATGAAGAAAATTGTGCTACGCTAATTGAAAGTCGCATCGAATCGACCAACATTCCAAAACAAAATCTTAAGTGATATAAAATTGAATAATACATTTGAAAAATTAAATAGGTATTTCCAGGGCGTGTAAATTAATAAATCCACTCCTGACTAAAATGAATCGTATTCGTATATTGAAGTCAGCAAAATGCTGAGCAGAGCCACATTCATTTTGTCTGTTTGCCTACACATATCACATCTGCAGTCTGCAGTCTACCCTCTACACTGACTCTACACATCTACAACATTTCAACAAAATCAACTCCCCATTTCTGTGCTACTTGGAGAGCTAGTCTCACTCACTTGACTGACAACAATTTTTCAATCTAGTCATCTGCTCTGCTGCTGCTCACTTGCTGCCTGCTCGCTGAATCGAACACAAATTGTTAATAAAAAATAAAAAAGAATGTCAAGACAAAAAGAAGTGAAATAATAAAAAGTTAAATAAAAATATAACGGTATTTTACCAAGTGCCATTAAATATTAATTTGTGAAATAATAAATCAAATAAAATGGTGAAAATGCGATTAGAAAAGTTTCATTTAATTGTTACTACTTTGATACTTTTCATCTGTGCCGGGCATATTCCACATGCCAATGCCCTAATTGAGGACGTAATCGATGTTCTTCATGTTGCCAAAGAAGTAGCAACGGGCGTTTTGAAAACATGGGATTTCGTACAACAGACGAGTTTTGGTGAAAGTGTCGAACTACCTATTGTACGTGAAAAACAAAAAAAAATCCTTCGCCGCATGAAGGAGTTAGCAAGGAAAATCGATCAGTCGGAGAGTAGGGTGGGATATTTTTTTTTTTCATTTTAAATCAATACGAGAAAATTAACTAAATAATTTTTTAGTACGCAAACAACGTAGAATGGGCGATTGAGTCTATTAATAGTTTCACTAAAGTGAACACACGCTTGGAGTTACAAATGCACGAGATCGACGACATAATGAATAGAATAGCAACACGCTACAATCAAATGAAACGCTACGAAGCCAACCAGGATAAATTGGAACAAACTACGCTTGTGACATTTGCCGAATGGTCTGTGTCGCCAAATGCTTATGCTGTTAATAATTTGCTGGAGCATTTGCATTTAATTTTCATAGGAAACGAGGCCGAGAGTCGAACACCATCGAAAAGTGTCTTGGAAATGTGTGCAGATTTATTGGAGGTAATACCTTTGTTAATTAAGTTTTTCTCAAGTTAATTAGTTATTTACTGATTATCTCTTCTCATATGACATCAGCAGAACTCAGAACTGAGCTTGACTCGAGAGAATGTCCGGTTTCTTTGTTATGTTTTCTTTTTTTGTTTATTTGTTCGCATTCGGCATGAATGGTTACTGGTTTAGAGAGCAACCCATCCAATTGCTTGGAGGGAAAGTTAAGAATTATTTAGCGAAGTGATTAAAATGACTCACTTTGGATTTCTGTCGACTTCTCAGTTCTCAATAAAACATTTTATGTCTCTCGAGCAAACGTCAGAAATGATGACAAAAGTAATGTGACCGTCGTATAAAAGTTAAGTGGAGATTATCAAGTAAGCAAGTTAATAATTTAAATCCCGTTGTGTGTTTTGTTAGTCAACGAGACGTTTCGACAAAATCCAATGAAATGGGTGACAATGAACGGAAGAGGTAGTTGTTACAAACATCAATAAACTTTACATTATGTAAACAATGACCCGACGAACGAACGAAGAAGATAGTGAAATACTAGTTCTTTTTATAAATATGTGTAGCTTTAAAGGTTACAAATTTTATATTAAGGAAGTCATTTAATAAAGTTTGCTTTTTGAATAGCAATAACAGACTGCGCATTTATCAGATTTAAATGCTGATTCATATTTTACTATGCATCTATGTACATTAGGTTCCATCATCATATTAAACTCTGTTGTTATTAATTTTGCATTTATAGTTGTCACTGATGTCTTAGAACTAGGTTTTTACTGGGTTTCCGTTGGCATAATTGGGACTTAAATTCCTTGCTATTTTTATACCATTAAGCTACAAAGCAAGCGTTAGTTCGCATTCAATTCCAACAATTCGGGTCTATCACAGTAAACGGAGGAGGCAAGTGCTTTATATGTTATCGCTTGTATTCGACGGTTGCGAAACTCAGTAAGAGAACATTTGATCAGTTTGCGATGCAGCAGTTTTTGGCAATTAGCTAAGCTGCAAAAATGTACCAACGCGACCGTGAAGGTTGAGAGCCGATTATGTATAACGTTGAACTCGTTGGGAACAGTTTGCGCAACAAACCCTGTTTATTTGAAAATTCTCGGACGTAAACTGTGAACGGTAATTTTAGTAAATAACTCGCGTAGACCGCAAAAATGTTCTTTTCAAAGCTTGTAATAAGCTGTTTCCGTTTACTTTTAAGAGCTGCTGAATTCTACACAAACTAATGTCAATTTCAATTAAATGACATCAGTCATTTAAATTAGCCATACCCTTAATACGGTTATCAATTGATAGTTGATAATTATTGAATTTTTATACTTTAAAACTTAATTAATTTTTAAATTGTTCAATTTTTTAATGGTAATTTTTATTTTTCTTGCAATCCACCATTGCCAGATTCATATTTTACCACCAAACATTTCTTTCATATATATGAAAAACATCAAATTTAATTTAATGTCAACTTATCATAGGGGTGATAGATAATAGACGTTTGTTTTCTTTGTAATCGGACTAAAATGCCTACTACAATTTTGTTGACATTATAAAACTAAACTGGGATACTGGGAATAAAGATAAGATAATTCCTGATCCACTCAACAGACGCCATGGATGATGTTGTTTATGTGATGTCTCGAATGGTTATATATTTCCATTTAGGAACATTTGTTCGATTTAATAAATAATCCATAGCTACTCTTAGCTACAAAAAAAAAAAAAAAAATAAGAACATGTCGCAGCTAAGTAATGATGCAGTTAATTAATATAAACAAGACTCAATGTCCGAAATTTCGTGCCTGTTTCGTTGATTCAAACACCCTTTATAACAAATGGCTTCATTAAATTTCGCTGAGTATAATATTTATTTTATGTGGCCCCATAAGTGCTGCTTCAGTTTATTATAACTGCGAACCCACACTAAAATTATGCTTTGAATGCAAAAAAAAAAAAAAAAAAAACTCGCATACGGAAAAATCTTTGATAATTGATTCATGGTGTCATCATGATTCTGCGAATATTGTCCTCTGATTTTATTTGTTATATAAATGCTGAAGTGGATGTTATGTTTATAGTTTAAATCATTCGTTTGGATTATTTTTTAGGGATACCTCGAATATCATTTCAATGGCATTATAGATGCCATGTTGGAATGATATCGCAACAATTTGATTTGCACGTAGGAAAATCAATTAGATAAGTATTTCTATTTTCATTGTAGGTAATTTCAACCAGTGATTTATGGCGGTAAATGCAGAAAAAATTTACAAAAACTTTAAATTTCTGAAAATTTTTTTTCTGAAAGCAGAAAAACAAATACGTGATTCGCTCAGAAAAGAAAATCACGTTTTTTTCTTACAAAATGTTCTTGCTTGATATCCCTGGGATTCAAATTAGCTAACTTATATTTAATTTATTGTTTTCTGAGGTTTAACTCATTGCATTATAAGAGAGAGTTCTTAGTTAGGTTAGTTGTCATGTTTTTGTATGATTTAATCGCAGTTTGGCTTATGTTCCATTTTTTTAATTTCAATTAAGAAGTATTTCATGGAAAAAAATAACAACAAAAATACATGCCACAAAGTCTTCAGGCAAGAGCCTTCGGTTAAGCCCATCATCAAACTCTTTTAGTAGTGCATGTTTATTCGAACAACACTTATTTCACCTTCGGGTGAACCCATGCCATTTCTTGATATCCACCATCATTTTATTCAGAGTACTTAGCAATATGAAAAGCTAAGTTTGTTTCAATTGTACATACTTTATCAAATACAATGAATAGACAGAAATTATGTTCTGTTTATAATGTTAAATTTATTTTTTACTCTTTAAACGATTAACGAAAAATCATGATATTCTCTTGTGTTAAACACAGCCTCTATTCATGCAATTATATAATTGCTTACGATGCCTTAAGATCCCACTCCCAGAACATTTAATTCCTCTTTTTAATGTTACTCTTTTAGTCACTTTCACATCATCTGTTCTGCTAAGTGCACATACCCAATGTCTCATCTCAAACCATGTCTACATTGTGAGCTCTCTCTCTTTCCATTGAGTTTCATTTCTTTGTACTTTAAAATAAGTACAATCATATGTTTCCAGCACTTTTTGAAAATATGTACAATAACATTTTCTCGACATAAATGAGGTGGGACATTGAGAAAGGTTTTTCACTAACACATCTGTTTGTTAGTTTTTTTTATAAAAATAAAAATAACAACGCAAACATGCAATGCGCATGCTGCATGCATGTGGGCAAATGCTGGTTGGTGCACTCAAAAAGATTAGTGGGAGATGCAATAGTTTAGAGTTGCCACATGGAACACATGATGTAGGTACATATGTACTTTTAATATTCTTGAGATATCAGTTTTTTTTTGTTTGTTTTATACTTCAATGGGGTCAAGGAAATTGGGAATATAAAATTACTGCAGACTCGAGGATGCCCTCATTTGCCATCGAAATACGTAGGTACACAATACATAAATGACCTTATAAAAGTGGTTGTTGATGATAAAAAAAGAGTAGTTGTAATTGTTCTTTTAGATCTGAAGGGGATAGACATTTTTGTTTAACTGTGTCTCTTAGACAAAATTGAGGAATAACCTTCTTTATCATAAAAAAAATATAGTTCAATTAAGAAATTACACATTTGACCTTCAAGTTGTCAAGTTATATTATGTATTGGAAGAGTAAATCTGTTTGGATTCAAAAAATACGAATCACTATTTGTAATAAATTAAAAAAAATGCTCATTTTCGCAAACTGATTAAAAATACTTTTAGTTGAAGTATTTATGTCAATTAATTGATGTAAAATATTCTTTGTGTTCAAATTGCTACTGACCAAAATGGGCTATAGATCTCAAAAAGGTTATCTTCAAATGATCAATGTTTGTTATTATTAAGATTGCGTATTTCAGGAAGCACCCATAATAAATCGCCTAAGCTTTTTTGAATTGGTTAAGTTTCAAAGTTAAAGAAAATATCTGCAGTAATTTCATAGTGATAGTTTTTACTATGTATGTTGTCTTGCGATCTCTTCAAAATCATTTTAGGAGACATCATTTGAAAGTCGAATATTAAACAACGAGGTTACATCTTTCAAATGCGATTCCTGCAATATTTTATTTCATTTTTACTTCAAGAACATAGCAAAATGATAAGGATGCAGGGAAAAGCATTGACAGTGAGTCTAATGGCAAATAAAGGTTACAGAAAGCTAAAATAGCAATTCTGTTGAGTTATCGATTTCATTTGGCTTTTTTCTTGTAAAGCACTCAGCTGGTTTTCTTATCACTGTTAAAATGGAAAAGAGGCAGGCGATAAACTTAACAAGAGAAGAAAATTTGTTTGCTTAACTTGTAAGTTATGATGACAGCAAAATAGTGACTGTGACTAAATCTAGCTGCTAAATTACTTGAGACCTTAACTGACAATAAGACATATTCAAATTTGGTGAAGAATGAATACATTCCAAGAAGCTTAATTGCTTTTAGATAGAATAAAATGAATCCCTGATAAAATTACTTTCATTCTTGGTAAACTGACATTGGGAAAGCCAATTGCCAAAAAAAAATCAGTGTTAGGAAACATTAAAACAACGAAGTAAAACTTAACACCCTATTATAATAGAATCAAAATTATAAATATAATTCTTTTTTTTTTATATAAACAACCCTTTTTTAGTTATTCTACAATATATTATTACTCTTGTTAAATCCCCTACTGTTTGTAAACCATACTTATTTACAGGTTTGTTTGTATTATTATTTATGTTATTTTGCTTTGTCTCTCATTCGTTCGTCAACAAACGAACTCAATCAAAAACAAAGAAGGGGGAGAGCAAAAACTCTACAAACTAACTAGAGAGGTGTACAAGTACAACACTCTTTTAGTTTTTTTCTGTGTGACTTTTCTGAATACCAAAAGCACAACCCCATTGCCATACTTGCTTTTTGCTTACTTATGAATCGAATAGCAGTTGTCGAGCGAGACGGTAGCATACAATCCGTGCGAAATCTAAATATTCACTTTGAGAATAAAAAAAGAAACAAAAATAAATGTAACCTTATTGCAGCATTAACGATATTTTTTTGCTGTGTTGTGCAAAAAATTAATTCGCTTTGTTTAAAAGAAATTCATATAGAATGTGGATTATGTAAATTAAATATTTAAAAGTCTTTGTCAAGTGGATTCTGAACATATCAGAGTGTAGGACAAAAAAGAAAATAGTGATTTGTTTATGAAATCGTCGCGGGTTTCTGTGTGATTTTTAGAAATCAAAACGACCACTTAGAAATTAAAAAAATAAAATCAGTTTTTTTTTTTGTTTAAATTGAATTAACGTTACAAATAAAGTGAGCGATAGCAAATCCAATAATACAAATATATACAAAAAACAAAAATGCTTCTACTACGAAGCAGAATAACGATGTCAGTGGATGTGATGTCGTCATTGTATCTCCTCCTCGTCTCACTTGTGGTTCTCTCAATAACCACCATTGTTAGTGTTAACGCAAAAAGAAATGTGGCTTTAGAAATTGATACGTCACATGCGGAATATGTTTTCATAGAGAAGCAACTCTGGAAATATATTTCAAAACCTCGGATAACACGCGAGGCACAGCTTAAAAAAGTCTACGATACTCATAGGAATTTCGCTCGAGATAACTTAAAACAGACATTCGATGATAGTCGATATGAAATAATCAATCATTCGGAATGGATCATGCTTAAAACAGATTTAATTTATTTAAACAGTATTTTCGAGGCGTTTAGAGTATTTTTAAATAAGAATCCCGTCGATGGCGAATATAACGAGCAAGCCGCTTTGGATTTGTGTGATAATGTATTGAGAAATGATAAAACATTCTCGATGGAAAAGATATTCAATAAAATTGAATTGATTATGGTTAAACAAGCGATGTACTATCGAGCCTTATTGGTTAGTTTTTTGTTTTTTTTTTTGTTTCTTTTATAAGTTGGGGGTATACTTCCGGAGAGAACAAATGATCTATTTTATTTGATTGCATGTATTATTGCACGAAATGGCTTGCATATATTGCATTTTATTCAACTATTCTGTCGTGATCGTAATTATTTTACACAATAATATTCATGATTTGTTTTTGTATTTAACTCTCTTTAAATGTCAAGTTTACATAGCAGACATAGTGGGGGAAGCTACTTATCAGTTGTTGATTTTGAAATTCAAAAATATTTTAACGCAATAACAAAATAATTATGAAGGGCAGTGGTATAGATTGTATATTGAGATAGGTTGATTAAGTTGTTTGGAATGATTTATAAATAATTTTGAGATTTTTGGTTTTTAAGACCTTAAATATCGGATTTAATATATCAGTTGAATAGATTTTTTAACGAAAATATTAAGAGCAGAAGGCCATATTAATGTCATAGATCAGAACTTTGTTTTAGAAGCTACTCTCGAACTCATTTACAAGTGCTTTTCAATCTGAAAAACTTAGTTATTAGCTCTTTTTAGAATTTGTGGACTTAGAGGGAATGATAACCATGCATTTTGTTCCTTCAGAGTTAAAGGGTAAGTGTAAATGCCAACATTATTTTAGTTTTTCCGATGTCGACCATCCCAAGATGCATTTGGGCAACAAACTGATTTCAGTGCGAAAATCAAACAAACCTAATAATACATAATTAAAATAAAATTGTTCGCGATAAACCAAAAATCAAACTCGGGACATTTCGCTTTTTAAAGTCAGTCCCAGAATAGTTAGAGATGATTTAATCAACCATAAAAGTATTTTAAAGACGAGAATTCAGTATTTATTTTTTCACCAAAGCAGATTATCATCTTTAAATGAATTGCAATGAAAATAGAAGCCAAATGTTAATCTGAATTTAGAATAGGCTATGAAATTTTATCCGCTAATTATTTTTGAGTGGTATATATATCTTTGCTAACCTACAAAAAAAACTCATTTTCTTTTATCGTTCAACAACAGTTCGCTCCAGAAAATTGATTTGTTGTAACCTTGATTTGTGTTGCCTTGGAATACTAAAATGTGCTTGGTGATTACAATATAATTCGTAAGAACATTTTGAAGGGTTCTATTAATGTCATATTTAGATTTAAAATAGATATTCAGGACCATTTCCTTTCAATTTTTTCAAACAGTTTGCACAAATGGGATTGCAACTATGACACTTATACCCGCTGAATATTTAAAAATAAACATATCTTACATTAAAGAAAGTATAAGATGTAAAGTACAGAATTGACATAAATATTTAAGTTGTGTAACAAATAAGTTTGCATTTAGCAATCAATTGTCAGACAACAAAAAATCAGTTACATTTCAACAGCCAATTAGTTTCAGTTAAATACTCATCATCATCAGTCATCAACAAAATATATCAATCGACTTACAACAAAGCCGATATATTTTATTATTTTCTCAATATTCTTCGAGAATAATAATAAAAATTATAAATGTACATAAGAATATTATATTGAAAAATAAAATATCAGCAGTTTTTTTTTTATCAATAACATAGACCACGTATTCATCGGCTGTCATGTGAAAGAGTTGAGGTAATGTGAAACATTAAACGATTTTATGGTTTATTTATGACATGCTTGCGCTCGAAAGGTACTACTGATTTTATTTTGTTTTTTTTTGTGGAAGAAAAGGAAATGATGTCACTTTAGATCTGATATTATTTCCACCCACATGTTTCACAATATTATTGATACAATTCATTCAAATGTATTTAAACAAATTGACTGAAATTATTTTGAATGAAAACATATGTTAAAGTGAGAAACAAAAGTATTCCTATACTTTTCAAAAATGTTACTTCCACTTTTGTTCTATAGACTAAGCGTAACTAGCTTTGCTTTTGATTTGTATCTTTATGTTGAAAACAAAAATGACTCGACGAACACCGCAAGTAGATTTGTATGTGAAGTGGGAAAGTTTTGATCTCATTTGAGATCATAAAATCGTCGGAAAAGAAGAAGAAGACCAATGACTAGGCCATAGCTTGCTAATATTCTTTTTTAAAGTGTCAACATTTTTCCGACTGTGTCTATAAATAAGATTGTTTGTCTCACAATAAGAAACCCAATGGTGGCATATCACACAATCTTGGTGGCGAAAATTAACTAAAATTCAATGGCCTTTTCCTCAGTTTGAATGTGGATTTTTATTTTAGGAAATTGGTCACCTAAAACCTGATTTTCAGGCATCTTACAGGCAAAATCTACGCATTTAATTTTTGACTAAGTTGAACTTTATAAGGGTGTAGATGCAAATCCAAATGCAAAATATGCGAAAATGCTGTGCTTGCCTCGAAATCGATGAGATCCAATCATTCCATATTTTTACCAGCGACATAGAGCGAGCATTTAGATGATGAATAGGCTATATCTAAAGGCATCAGCAACAGAGCTTTGATTAGACTATTTTGTCGACCATTATCTGCTAGCAATCTGCGAAAAGTACTTACTATATAATCACTAGTTTTGCAGTAAATTCTTTAAATTTGAACACGTTACCGCCGAACTCAAAAGGCTAAGATCATATGTCTTTTATCAAGACAAATGATACTTGTTCTTTTGAAGGACTTCCCCACAAAAAGACAAAAACATTAACAAGCAATCAATTAAACGATTGTCTTGTGCTGTCTATGTGCTCTCTATAAAGCTTTTAAATTGATCATTAGATTGCGGATGGAATTTAACGTCTATTGGTTTTATGACATTACATTCATTCATTGAAAATTGAAGCAACATTTTTAATTCTGAATCAAAGAATTCAATGAGCAATGATTTTGTTATTAACTTAATTTATCACTCAGACAAAAATAAAATCAACAAATTCCTTTCAGAATGTAAATACGAAAGCAAAAACAATGAGTAAAAATAATAAATGTTAAAAAACAACTCTTAACAGAATGTCACGTATGATTGTAATTATACCATTAATAATTGAAATTAAATTCAACTGGTTCTTACACAAACACCGAAGTACAATAAACATATATAAGCTTTATATGGGATGCATGTTTATTATTTAATCTGATTTTATATAATGTTCCATTAAACATAATTTTTTATTGAGAAAAGATACTATAGCGTATTTAATGCTTTAATTTGTTTTTAAAACAAAAACTATTTCTGGAAGTACCAGTGCTTCTTCACCTAGTTTAAACTTAAGCAGTTAATCCCAGCATATGTTTCACTAACTACAAACTTTTTACATTGTAATAAAATTTTATATTATGTTATCTCTTTCATCAGGATGCTGATAATCACCTTAGTGGCACTAGACAATCGTCTCAGCAGTTCCTTTACTCACTGTATGCTGATATCGCTTTAACCGAACTGAAAGGCTACACAATGATGCAGTTCTCATGGATGATGCTAAGAATTTATGGCAAAGGTAAGTTCGCCTTCCTTTTTTTATCCATTAATAACTAAAACATAAAAAACATTTTTTTATAGGAAATTTCACTCAAGAATCAGATTTAATGCGAGAGGATTATGCCAAGCGCACCGAACGTACTTTAACAAGACTACGCGAAGTAATGCGACGAGCAGATCGTATTGTATGGAAAAATGATCCAGATAACTATGTGCGAGGCAAGACATATGATGAGGTGACACGCTTACTGCAGGGATATATCGAAAACGAAGTCGATATGAATCCTGAAGAGACTTGCCGCGAGAATTGTGGATTCTATGAAGCTACAAAGAGTTACGGATGTTTTAAGAATCTATACTGTGCCAGGCAACAAAGATGTTCTGGAAGGCTATTAAATTGTGGTTATGTCGATTCAGATATGTGGATTTGTCCTTCGGTTAGTAAAAACTTATTGGCTTACCAAAACTAATCTTTTACTTATTGACTAATTCTTACAGCCATCCAATAGTTCGCGACGATATGAGTACATTGAATACGAAAGTGGACGAACTTTGGGCCTGAAGAAGTCATGTCCCAGAGGTAGCACCAAGGTTGATTCTTGGTGGCGTTATGTGTTTTGGCATTGCAGTTATTGCTTTTGCATGTGTGATGAACAAGGAATCAAATCTGATCGTTATTTTAATTTACGTGAAACTGTCTCAGATATTGATGAAAATAAGTGAGTTCTCAAAATATTTTTTTTAAACATACAAATTAATAATGTACTTTTTAGAGTTATAACTGGACTTCGATTTGTAAAACACAAGCGCGTATTTCACATTCAAATTCAACAGGGTCAACTACTTCCACGTGGTAATGTAAATCAATCAACTTTAAGTTGGAAGCCAGTCGAAGATTATCAAATATTTGATCGTGGTGTATCAAATGGTTATGATTATCATACTCTTGGATGGGATAAGCGAGCTATCGATCTTGATGACATTGAGGGAGATGATGTTTCTCATGTTGTAACTGGAATAAGATTTCGTGTTGTTGGGGCTCATTTAAATCTTGAAGCACGTCTCAGTGATTATAATTTTGAAAGCGGAGAGCTGGTATCTCCCAAGACTAGTAGTTTTTGGAAGTCAAACGATAATACAGATGTCAGTGGAGATAGACGGTCAGTTATAAATTGTTTTCACTTCTTCAAACACAATCAAATATTGTCATTTCTTTTTTAGAGAGCAAATTAATCTTAAAGATCCCGATGTACCAACAAGGACATTAGTCAAATCTCTTCCCACATCCAGACATAATCAATATATTGAATTCACTCACACCAGTATGGATAGGGATGCAGCACAGACAACAGTTCCTTTCATTGATACTCAAGAAGTCACATCAGATCCACCTGTGCCATTATCTGGAATTGGGTTATACCATAAGGGTAGAAACAACTATGGAGGATTTATAGCACCAAAGTTGATTACGTATGATATTACATCGTATGTTCGGTTGCCAAATAATGAAACAAAGTAACGAAATTGAACTGCTAATTTAATTTTAATTACTATCTTTTTCTTCTACTTTTTTTTATTACGCTTAGTAGTATTTTTAATTACCTACTATAAAAAAAATACTTATGTGAATTATTATTTAAACAATCAAACACAAAAAATAAAATACAATGAATTAATTTGATAAACTTAAAAAAATGAATTAGAGAAGAAATGTCAGAAGAATTGGCAGTATTGTTTTTGAGATAAATAATAATAAAATTGAAACAAAGATGGTAATGTTGGAAGTAATTTCATTAATGAAACAACAAGGGAATGGTGAGGAACAAATTGTCAAACCCACGCAGTATTTTCATTTGGGAAAAGAGTAAAACAAATAGCCCTGAGAACGCCTCAAAAATGTGTTGTAATAAAGAAAAATACATTGTGATGAAAACCAATGGGCCAGTTAAATTAAGGTAAGTAAATGATTTTCTTTCTCTTTCTGACTTCAAAGAATTCCGACAAACTTAATACTTTTGAATTGATCTAGTTCTAAGGGTGAGACTACACAATGTGTAAGTAACTACTAGAATTATGGTGGCCATGGACTCTGCAAGAAACCTTCTGAGCGACTAATAAGGAATTTTCAAGTTTGTATCCGATCAGAGAAACCTACGACCGGAGGAAATTGGTGGTGTGAATAAAAACTAAGGAAACATTCAAGTGTGCGCTCTTGAGGAAAGTATATCCTTTGAAGAGAATCCTCCATTTGGTAATCTTGGGGAATCCCAGTGATCTGACGAACATAGAGATTCAATGGATATATTATCGGTCTAAGAGGGTTAGCCATTATACTGACAGCCACCTTAATCTAACCAAATATAACCATATACTACGGAAACCAGATCATAACATAGCGAAATAATTATTCGAATGTAATTCAAAGGGTGCAAGGCGCGTTGGAAGTCCAATAAGTTTTAAAGGTGGCTAAAGCTTATCAATAACAAGAACAATAGGACAAGTCCGCAGGGAACAAATTGTCGTTAATAAATAATGTTTGAACTGTAACTTGAAACGGTAAATCCTCGAGAAAAATAAAGTGAAACGAATTTCTTACTGAGCGCAGCCTTCCAAATACCTACATTAGTTCCGCCACTTAAACAGAACTAATTTATCCAACTTTTTTAACATACAAAAATGTAAATCTACGTCAGAGTTCAGTAATGTGAACATATACTTATTGAATGTGCTAGTTTTATTGATTTTAAATACTGATTCGGTTTTTATTTTTATTTACCGTTTCTATTATCTAATTTTCCTGATTTCCCACAACGGGTCTAAAGAAGTATAACTTCAAAGACTTTGATGTCCTGAAAACCTACGTGTCCTCACCTACGATATGGACTTATCTTTATATCTATTTGTATACTGCTACCCCATCAACGAAATACTTGATAGAATCTCGAAGTGTTCACCTATTCACTTATTTTAGTTGGAACTAAAAAAGAAAGAAAAATAAAATCGAAACTTACCTGAACTCTCAAAGGATGTATCATCAGCAAAGGCAATATATACGATGATGATGGTAAAATATCACTCAAAGACATTCCCATCTTTGTAACAGCCTGACACAGGAATGCAGCCAGATAGCGATGAAGTGGAAAGTGAAATGATGCTCGCATCATTTCCTCCTGAAAAACAACAAAACGAAAATATTCAATATATTTGTTCAATGAATATCATATATGTGTATATGTGTATCATTTTCCTCACCTTGCTTAACTTGGGTTCCATGAAATATATTGCATCAAGCCACTCATTCAGAGTATTTACACAAAATGTTAGAATTTTCTTTGCCAGCGGGGCGTGTTTGCCATCCTTGAGGTGAGATATAATTGACCACATTGGATAAGCACTAGCTTCAAGTTCACACGAAAATGCTGCATAGTATGAGCTTGGTTCGAATTCCACGTGACTTGTTGTTTCTCGCACATTGACATTCATGCCCTGTAGCATTGACAGAAATTGGAACCACATATCAATAAGATTGTCATCACGTAAGAAAACTAATGCAACTGATTCATGCGAGAGCACATTGTTGAAGTCCGACACTAGAGGCCAATAGCAATGTTCTTTCATAACTTGTCGAGTACAATCGATTACAAAGTGGAAATTCTTGGTGGGATCTATTTAAAAAAAAGGCAAAAAATAAAGAAAAATATTAGAAACAAATTTAATTTGATAAGTGTTGGCTTATTTTACCATGAAGTGTATTTTGAATGAGTATCTTTGACATCATCAGTTTTAAACTGATTATCATGACATGCAGTAGAGAGAGTTCATTGACCATTTTAAGAGCTAAGCTCTCGTTCGAGAAGAGTTGAACACTCATGTGAACTACTCGATTGCTAAGCGTATCAGGATCTCTAGACATTTCTAGAACACATGGTATTCGGCTATAATGCATCACAAATGTTCGGGTGAGATGTTCCTGGAAATAGACAAACAAAAATTAAAACCATAAATCATGATGTTCAGAGCAGTAAGACTTTGCCTTAAATAATTTTACAAATGTATTAAAGGGTTGTATTAAGGAAAGGAGTGTATGATTTCAATCATTTGAAAAACACACAATTTTTTAATCAATAAAGTCTTAAAAAGATAAATTAATACAGAATCGGAAGAACGATCTCTGGAAAACGAATTGTTATGTTTGAAGGTGGATAACTTCATCTGAAGGAGCATTGTAAAAGAAGGTAAAGTAATTGTGGATTTTGGATGAAATCTTATTCTTCCGTCGGCTTATTTGATCATTAGTAGTGACAATAAAACAAAGTTTACATTGATTTTCCCAACGTTTCGACAGATTTCTGTCCTCTTCAGGGGGTCTTTATTAACACATAATAAAATAATATTTAATTAGAACATGTTAGCACATAATGGTTTAATAATTAAACGACTTACGTTACATTAAAACAGATTTAAAAAAAAATATAAAATAAACAATCAAACATTTAAAAAACAAAATTATTTAAAATTTAAATAATTAAAACTTAAATGAAAAAAAAAATAATTTTCAAATAAAACACTTCGACTGACGAAGTATTGTCGAATGAATGTTATATTTTGTTGTTGCAGCAAAAGGCGTGTTTCTCAGATTGAAGGATTTTTACACATTCGAAATCGGTTTTATGGCCTTTTTCGATGCTGTGTGTAGCAAGGGCTGTTTTTTTTAAATCTGATTTATGGTTGGACATTCGTTGTTTTAAAAAATGTTTGGTAGTTCCCACATAACACAGATTGCACGTTTCGGTTTCGTTGCCCAGGCAGTAAATTTTGTAGATGACACATAAAATTTGTTGCTAAGTTAATTAGCTTATATGAATATTAATTTGCAGATTTTACATTTTTGCAATCATACAGAGATGGCATCCAATGTAAATCATTCTTTGAGCACGCTGGCATGCTTAAAATTAAGTTGCAAGCGTGCTTACGTTCACAAATTAATTCATAGCTTGTCTTCAAATTAATTATATTGATCTACGCAACTAGATTATTCAAATGTGGTATGGTCCAAATAAGTAAGGTTAGATAAATCGGTTGACGGTTGTCTTGCTTCCGTTACACATAGGTCTATGTAGAATCATTGTGATACATTGAGGAAACAGCCACCATGATAAAAAAACTATGAATATTTAATTTATTCGGAGGCATTTACCAATTTCACCAGGTTTGTTACTGTTGGAATACATACAAAACTACAAAAACATATGTATTACTTGTTATAAAAAACACTTTGTATTTTCTGAAAAAACATACTGGAGCTTCATAGAAATATTGAAGTTCGATATTTTATTTTTTCATTCGCTTCTAGTTTGTTCTACAATAAAAAACGTTTAATTGTAATCCTAATTTATTTCTTATCTTTTTGTTTGGACTGGAATTATAGATTTATAATAAACTCTAATAGGTTATGGGCCCAGTATCCCAACATTAAAAGAAATAAGAATTTAATGAGATAGGACGATTTAAGAATTTGTGGAACAAAAGCAAAATTTAATATTTTCAAGATGGAAGATGGAAAACAAATTTTCAAGAAGCTTAACAACAACAACTATCAAACATGGAAGTATAAGATGGAATTATTGCTAATCAAAGAGGATCTTTGGGTAGTAGTAGATAGTGAAAATCCTAATACTGATAATGCAAGTTGGACGTTGAAAGATGGAAAGGCTCGTGCTACTATTGGGCTCTCAGTGGAAGACTCTCAACTAATGCATATTCGAAGGCTGAAAACTGCAAAGGAATGCTGGGAAGCTCTGAGGAAAGTCCACGAAAAATCGACGCTTTCAAATAAGGTGATGCTATTGAAAAAGTTATGCCGAATGCAACTAAAGGAAAGTCAAACGATGGAAGATCATATTTGTGAAATGCTGGATATTGTGGATCGCCTTGTTGGATTAGGTGAGCAATTGGCAGATCATTTGGTTGTTGCCTTTCTTTTAGGAAGTTTGCCGGATGATTATAGCTCCTTGGTTACTGCTCTAGAAGTAAGGAAAGATGAGGTCTTCATCTTTCCTTACTTCTAGAGCAGTAACCAAGGAGCTATAATCATCCGGCAAACAGTGGAACTGGTCAAAGAAAAGCTGATACAGGAATTTAAACGAAGAGCTGAAGGTATTTCAACGGAACTCCCAGATGCTGCGTTGAAAACTAAGAATTTTAAGCTGAAGTGTTATTCCTGCGGTAAAACTGGACATTTTAAAAAGGATTGCCCAGAGAAGAAAGAATACAAAAAGAAATTAAATTTCAAAGCCAAGAAGAGTATTCAAGCAGATGAAGGTACTGGTGAGTGCAATGAAAGTGAAATTCATATTTGTTTTAGTTCTTGTTCAAATAAAATGGATCGTTCATGGTATATTGACTCGGCAGCAACTTGTCATATGTGCAACGATGAATATTTCTTTAAAAATTTAAACAGGATGTCTGACAATTACATTTATTTAGCAAATGGAACTAAAATTAAAGCCAAAGGTTCTGGTGATGGGATATTGAACTGTCAAAATAAACCGATATCTATCAAGAATATTCTCTATGTTCCTGAGCTAGACGGAAATTTGTTATCGGTCAGAAAACTTGTACAAAATGGTTGGCAAGTGCTATTTAAGGACGAAAAATGTGAAATGTCATTGCAAGGTCGAGTCTATGCAACGGCTAGTTTGTATAAAAACCTTTACAAACTTGATGAATCAGACTCCGTAAGAATAGTGAAGGAAGTTGAAAGAGAGTGTATCCACACTTTTCATCGTCGATTCGGTCATCGTGATAAAAGTAGCATTAAAGAAGCTATTCAAAATAATTTAATAACTGGAGTGGAACTCGAAAGCTGCACATGTTTGGATCATTGCGATTCATGCGTACGAGGAAAAATGTCAAGGCCAGAGTTTCCAAAGAAGTCCAAGAACAGATCAAAAAATATCTTGGATCTTGTTCACGCTGACCTTTGCGGACCCATGAGAGAAATTACTCCAAGTGGAAACAAATATATTTTGACGATGATAGATGACTACAGCAGATACTGCATTGTTTATTTTTTGAAAGACAAAAGTCAAGCAATGGACAAAATAGTAGAATATGTCAATCAAGTAGAAAACTATTTTGGAAAACCTTTTAAATGTTTAAGAACTGACAGGGGTGGCGAATTTACTAGCAAGAAACTGATGGCATATTTTAAAAGCAAAGGTATTCAACAACAATTTACTGCACCTTATACTCCACAACAGAATGGTGTCGCTGAGCGGAAAAACCGAAGCTTACTTGAGATGACACGTTGTATGCTTCTCCAATCTGGACTGGAACGAAAGTTTTGGGCAGAAGCTTTGAATACCGCAAATTTTTTGCTAAATAGATTACCATCAAAAGCAACGGTAAAAACACCCTATGAATTATGGTTTTCGAGAAAACCAGCAATGGAAAATATAAGAACTTTTGGATGTGTGGCATATCATTATATCAATAAGAAACTTCGACACAAGCTGGAAGATGTATCAAGAAAGTGCGTTCTTGTTGGGTTCTGTGATGAATCGAAGGCGTATAGATTATTGGACATAGAAACTGCCCAGATTATAAAATCAAGAGATGTCAAGTTTATTGAGGATATGAATGCCAATCTAAATGAATTCCCAGATGTGACCCAAAATGATAATGACGATTTTTTGCAAATTTTTTCAACCATCAAGAGCAACATTAATGACAATTCAAATAATGTAATCCAGGATGATACAACTTTTGAAGAAGACTGTCAAATAATTCACACTCCCGCTAGTGAAGGTAATGTTTATACTGATGTTGGTCAAGCAAGTCAAGATCGTAATACAGATATACGGAAGTCGTCAAGAGTTAATAAAGGTGTACCCCCCAAAAAATACGGCTACAAAACTGCATGTCCGGTTGAGCCAACGACGTATAAAGAAGCATTGGATAGTTTTGATAGTGATCAATGGATTTGTGCTATGGAAGAAGAATTACAAGCAATAGACGCAAATAATACTTGGGAGCTCGTGGATTTACCGAAGGGTAGAAAAGCTGTTAATTGTAAATGGGTGTACAAGATAAAAACTTTGGCTGATGAGACAAAAAGGTATAAGGCAAGACTTGTTGCAAAAGGTTTTTCGCAAAAATATGGTCAGGACTACGACCAAGTGTTTGCACCGGTAGTGAAACAAGCAACTTTACGTGCACTTTTGGCAATTGCATCAATGGAAAACATGGTTGTATAACAGATTGACGTCAAAACAGCGTTCTTGAATGGCGATCTTGAAAACGAAATTTACATCAAGCAACCACCTGGACATGAACAAACTGGAAAAGAACATATGGTGTACAAATTAAACAAAAGCATATATGGTCTCAAGCAATCAGCAAGATGTTGGAATCAAAAGATTAACACTACTCTAATCAATTTTGGATTCAGAAGGGGAAATGCTGATTGTTGTTTGTATGTAAAAGGCAAGGATGATGAAATTGTTTATGTATTAATTTATGTTGACGATATCCTGGTTTTCGCGAAAACAGAAGATTTGGTATATGAAACGATTGACGAAATAAGGAAACATTTTGAAATTACTGATATGGGTAAGTTAAAAACATATCTTGGAATTCAGTTTGAAAAGAAAAATGGAATGTATTATATGCACCAAGAAAATTATATAAAGAATATACTTAGTACATTTAACATGTCAGACGCAAAAACTTCCAAAATACCATTGGATACCGGGTATTTCAAATGTTCAACAGAAGAAGAATCTTTAAAAGACAACGAACTTTATCGGAAAGCTATAGGATCACTTTTGTATTTATCTGGAAACACAAGACCTGATATATCAGCAGCTGTTTCGATTCTGAGTCGAAAAGTATCCTGTCCTACTCAGCGTGATTGGAATGAGGTCAAAAGAATTATGCGATACTTGAAAGGAAGTCAACAGCTTTGGCTTTGCGTTGGCTGCAAGAAAGAAGACCTGAAATTAGTTGGATACGCCGATGCAGACTGGGCTGGAGATACAAATGGACGTAAATCAACAAGCGGCTATATATTTAAATTGGGAGAAGCTGTATTAAGCTACGCAAGTCGAAAACAGGCAATAATAGCTCTTTCATCGACTGAAGCGGAACTTGTTGCTTTAGCAGAAGCAACTCAAGAGCTGATTTGGTTAAAAACATTATTTCAAGACCTACAAGTTCAAATAAAAGACATTACAATGTTTGAGGATAATCAAAGTTGCTTAAAACTTTTAGACTCTGAAAAGATAAATCCTCGAACAAAACACATAGACGTAAAATATTATTTTCTTCGAGACATTAAACAAACAAAGGAAGTTCGATACATTTACTGTCCAACTGAAGAAATGGTTGCAGACATTCTTACCAAGCCTCTGCAAAATATTAAACAGTCAAGACTGAGAACATTGGCTGGACTAACATAAATTTTCATAATGAAGTGTTTGTTAAGAAGGGGTGTTGGAATACATACAAAACTACAAAAACATATGTATTACTTGTTATAAAAAACACTTTGTATTTTCTGAAAAAACATACTGGAGCTTCATAGAAATATTGAAGTTCGATATTTTATTTTTTCATTCGCTTCTAGTTTGTTCTACAATAAAAAACGTTTAATTGTAATCCTAATTTATTTCTTATCTTTTTGTTTGGACTGGAATTATAGATTTATAATAAACTCTAATAGTTACTGAAATATCAGAGTCTTCTTTTAAGATTGTAGAAATGGCATTTGTTTTCATAGCAACATAACTAGCTTTAGGCTTATAGGAAGACTGAAATTTTTTCCTGGAATATGTCACTCTTAGTACTTCCAATTGATAACAAATACTGTGAACACGGTCAAAATTCAACCAAATAGCTATATTAAAATCTTAATAACATTACTCTTAAATTGAGAGCCACACAAGAGGAACTCTCGAGAGTTTAATACCAGGAGTACTCTTAAATGTAAATGTACCTCAAAAAGGCTGGATAAGATGGCCGGTCCATTAGTTTCTGAAAGAATCTACACTGAGTTACAAAAAAAGTGGCGCACCTTGAAATTTTGCAACATTTTGAAGTAACTTAAACAAATAAACGTTTTTCTGGTACAGTTTTGTTTATTAACATAAAAGTAAGTCATTCATGTAATAAAAAACGAAAAAATAGGAAGAACTTAGAAATAAACCATAAATTAAGGAAAATGGGCATAAACTTCAATTTTACATTTTTAAAATTTTTTTTTTTTTTTAAACTAGTCCTTGTTTCTTCAATAGTGGGTATTGCCTCCACGAACATCTAATAAAGCTTTAATTCGCCTGGGCATACCTTGGATAAGGTTGTCAAAATGATAACAACACATCAAAAAGTATGACTGCGCCACTTTTTTTGTAACTGAGTGTATATTTAACGGTATAAATGGTTTACGTTGATTTAATGGCTAAACAGGTTATGTTGCTCATTTCCTTTTGTAGAATCTGTATCTGTGTATTGAGTTTTGCTAAGCCGAACAGCACTATAAGGTTCCAGGTTGAGTTTAGCTATTTCTAATTCCACTGCAAGGTTGGATCTTAATGCCCCAGTGTCGCCAAAACCTTGTTCATTGTTTTAAAGATTGCTAATCATTAATCATATGTCCATATCGTTCTATCTAACTCTTTGTAGATTCACATGATAATTATAAGGACTGGTTCCCCAAATTGAATCGAATATTCTGTTGTAGGTACAGAATTCTATCACGAAAGCATTGTTAGCTCTTTCTTTTATGCTGAGACTCCAGTTTAGTTTCTTTTCCAAGTTCACCTCAATTTGTATGGCATGCTCAGAAACTTTTTCCGAAGTTTCTTGATATTTCCTGGTATTCCCTTTTATTGGTAAAAAAAAACAATTGTATTTTTTGCGGCTTGACCGCTAAGCCACAATTATTTGGTCAGGCGTATAAATACAACTGATAAGAAGCTTTCTACTTAGTCGTTAATAGTGGTGGAAATGATTTGCATATGTTTTTATTTTCCTTTCAAAATAAATTTGAGCCAAACAAATAAAAACACACAAATATTCGGGCGATACAGATACAGTTATAAAATTGTAAGATAAAGTTAGATTCTTGAGTTCAAATGATTTTACTATATATATATATTATATCTACCAAAGTAGGTCAACAAAATTATAGTGCAGACAGTGAGAAAAAATAAAACCCTAATCGTCTTATTGTGTTTTCAAATTACCTTATAGTCTTGATCGGGCAGCATATTTAGCAGAAAGCACACTAAATTCTGTGGAAATTCCAGTTTGAACGTCCAGAATATAAACTCTTCTAGCAAAGTAGTGTGGTTTAGCTTTTCTCCCAATGCTGGTAAATGTTTATATTCATCGGGTGGTTCCGGTCTATTGAAAGAGAGAAATATCATTATTATTAAAATAGATTCATTCGATTGAATAAACATACCGTGGAAAACGATTCACCGCATCTTCGTATTTTTTCTTATTGGCTTTAAGATAATTTCCAGGTTCTGTATCTGGGTAGGGTTGTTCGTTGTAGAATTTATATACCTTTGGAAGAGATATGATATAAAATTTTCTAATTTTATACAAATCTAACAGCGTCTTTATTCTTACCTCTGGATTTATTAGAGCTCTTGTCATGACCTTACGCATTATCTCGCCCATATTATTCAGTTCAATGAGCATGTTAGTAAATTCCTCGCATGCATGTGCGGCCGTATTGTATGTACTAACTTCATCGCTATATTGACGGAAATGTTGCAATAGCCGGAATAACAATTTTGGCATTATGGCTTCTGCCACAGCCAAAAGATTATTAGGAACTGGATCTCTGTTAGCACCTTTGTTAATGCCATGATCTGTGCAAAAACCTTCGGCTTTCATTACCGATGTATCACCACAATCACAAGCGCCTCCGGCTTGTGAGAGAAACATATTGAAATCATGATTGGTGTGGTCTCCTTTTTTGAAACAATCACGGCATATTGACATACAGGGTGATATGCCACAAGTACGACATCGATAAGCAACCACGTGTGGCACCCAGACCAGGCCGCATTTTGCATGATTATCATAGCTGCGAACTGTGAAAAGTGAAAAGAAATAAAAAGAATTAATTAAATTAATTAAATTAATTTTAGGCAAGAACTTGGGAAAAGGACCTATATAAATAGATGTGTAAAGAAAATCAATAGCAAATTAAATAGGTTAGTGAGCTTGTACGTTAAACACGATTTCTCTGACATAAAATGAATGCAAGTTATGTATATGTTTGGTTTGTAAACTTTTAAATAAAAGCTAAATTAAGAATTTTTAAACCCCCAACCTGGAAACGAATATGCTGCCTAATAATGTTTGGTATGATTATAATATCGTACATTTTAAAAATAACACAGCGATGCCTGGTAAGTTTCAAAAATTATAAAAAGAGACGCTTTGTCAAGATATTGGAAACTAATATGCCTGAACATATGCATCATCATTAAGAAGATTATCGTAATTGATGGACCTTTTGAAAATTGAAAGTCTTTATGAGTCACTTAAAACAAAAATATAAGAACATTCTCTCCACCCAGCAGTTCTTTGAAAGCTTCACGTCAAATTTCTTCCAAAGTTGCCCGACAGTAAGTTGGTTGCGGAATATTTTAAATAGCCTTTAATACAAATACAAAAATTATTTGTAATATTGTTCAATTAAAATAAATTTGTGTTTGAGAAACAAAACTAACAACGAAGAGAGTTTAACAAAATTGATTGGCAGAATTGTAAATGATTTAGATGAAGCATTTCCGTCGCATAACATTAGGAGTTATTGTTGTTATAATGTACTATTTGTACTATAGAATGTCAGTTTTTATTACTGACAATTCTGTCAATTTTTCATTGAAGTGGCAAAGTTCATTAGGAGTGGCAAAGTTCAAAATACATATAGGCTAGGAGATCCGAGGAAGCCTTCCTGTCAAAAATACTATTATAAACAAAATTAGTTTTACAAGTCTATGCAAGTCAATCCAAGTTAATGATTGTTGATATGTATAGGACTTTTTAAACAAAAAAAAAATAAACTAAAGCGTTCTTTCAATTAGATATTGTAAATCTGATTACACATCACATTAAAGTTAACCATCAAACTATTTATTAATGAAATATTCAAAACAAAATATTTGCGAGTAGACACAAAGACAAACAATCACCATAGACATATTTCAATCAAGAAAAACAATCAGCCAAAACAAAAGAAATCAGAAAGTGCCCATTGGATTTATTTAAACTTCATATCTAAAAAAAAAAAAATTACAAACATTTGCTAGCAAAATTTTTTGAAGCAGGTACATGAACAAGTAAAGAATGAAAGTTTGATGACCGAATGATTGCGTTCTATCAGAAAAAGATAAGAATTGCAATCACATTCATTTAAAAAAAAAAGTCAACCATATTACAAGAATTTTATGAAAAAATAAATAAAATATTAAAACATGAATAATATTCTTTTATTGGTTGATTTAAATTCACTGTTAAAGTCATAGAGCTTACATCTCACAACTATTTTCGTCGTCTTAATTGATACCAATTACCACCGTTCGAAACTAGGGTGTTAATCACTGAGGCAAAATCTTTATTTAGCCCCGGAATTGATTTTTGACTATTTGAATGCTTAGCGTGCACACAGTTTAGGACTAAAAAGCGAGGCCGATCTTACACCTCTTACATTCTCGGGGTCTTAGATGGAAGACATATCTCTTAGCACCATTTTATTCCACATTTGGGCACCACCATCCCACTAGGGGCGTACCTTTTAGACAGGCAATGTGACTCTAGAACCGGTTTGGATACAGGGGCTCAGTGGGCAGATTTCAGATCTCATGGACATCAAAACAATGTAAGAAGCTACTATCACCTTCAAGAGGATAATTCTAACTCATTTGATTAATGACATCCTACAAAAAGCCTACTCTATGGCTTACATACTAAAAAGGATACCACTGAGTACCGAATTCTCGTCCGTCCCCAACACTCCCATACAAGGAAGATCTCTTTTATTAGCATAGTGAAGGAATTGAAGGATGACGTGCTTTCTTCGCTTGATGCTGCACATGAACACCCCACCGCGACTAAGCAAGAATTTCGGGAACCATGTCCAGTCAGCAAGTTGCCCTGTCCTGCCTCAGGAAGAAACTCAAACCATTCCCACTTCACAGCTTGTCCATTTAGATTGCCATCTAGTTGATATATATTTTTTTAACAAATATTTGCTTTTCCTAATCCGCTTATCAGCAGAGTTTAATGGTTCCTCCCAGTTAGTGAAGACCAAGCTCATTCGTCTCCTCAACATGATGGCATTACCAAGTCGTATCACCATCAGAACAAAAGGCGAGGCCCCGGTGACCATCTGCCTTGCTTCCGTAGAAACACTACGGCATCATACTGAGAGAGATCTTCCTACCAAGCACCGACTTTACAGCGCCATACCGCACGGGACAGCGAAAAATAGATAGAATTTTCGTTGACGTTTCGCAACTACAGTCACACACATACTTCAGAATCAAATCAGCTGTGTTTACTTGTTCGCTTGGAATCCCGGATCGTTTCGTTTGACGTTTTAGTAACTTAGTTGCAAAAAAAATCATTAATTTTATTTTATTAATATATTTTATTAATTAATATAACGGCACAATAATCGATAAGAAAAAAAACTTTTAAGATTTATTTTGTTCAAATTCAGCAACTTAGCACACATCCTGAATACTCAAAAGGTATGTTTGCTCTACACAAATTTCTTGTGCAAGTAGACTTTGAGGAGATTTCGCCGTAATCTACTAGATTTCGAAATCTAAAAATGTATGGAAAATCTACTTGATTTCGAAGAGATTTTTAACTTTTTGCTCGAAATCTAGATTTTGATTCGATGTGAATAGTCTATAAGTCCCGTCTTTCAGGAGTTTGTCTTTCACACTTGTTAAACCAATTATTTATTTTTTTAATATTCTTTTATTATTGCTATATTTTTCAAAACAAACTGGACACTGAGCACGTTACTAATAAACTTCTTAATCAAAACTCACATTCAATCAAAAGCCTACTTACAGAGTCGAGTTGCGATCAGCAAGTCGTTAGTCGAAAGGATATTTCTATGAGACGGCGTTTCTCTCATTTCACTCCACTTGGAGTCCACTTGATATACGTCAACAGTAGAACTAAATATTGTTTAAGTGCATTATAAATGCGTTTTACACATTTTTATTCGCTAGACAAATAAAAGAAGATCACTCTAGAGAGCTAAGAAGGTCTCAACAACTTCATTATCCAATGTATCATATTTGATACACATAACTCAAAATTCAAAAGAGTTAACTATGAGTTAACTTCGGCTGTCCAACTAACCGAAAAACGTATATTCATAGTTAAGTTGAGGTTAACTCTAACCCTGGGATGATCTCGCACTGAAAAACTGGGCATTAAAGTATCATTATAATCTGGATCGTTAATTCAAAAAAATAAACCCCCCTTAAGTCGGAATAGTTCAAAGTTTTAGCCTTTGTGTCATCAAATAACAACCACCTCGTAATCAACTAGTGTGTCGTCACGTTTACCGCGTGCACTCTCGTCAAAAGTTCAATAGTCTTGTCTTTATATATCTTGGACTGGACTATCTTTGGCTTGTTTTATTTAAGCCTGTAGTGTGTTAATTTATTTGTTTTCTTTGGAATAAAAAAAATCTGAAAAAAAACGATAATTATTATAAGAGCACGCGTTGTTTATAGTATAGGACGTAACGTACCTACATATAATGCAAACTAAAATAAAAAATCTGCAAAATAGAGCATTCTGAGAAATTGTGTACTTGACTTGCAACAGAAATCGCGTGACGCTTTCTATAATGCTGCACCTAAACCCCTATGCGAGAGGAAAAGATAAATAATAATAGTTACAACAATTAAGTGAATGTTTATGGTCTGTATGGTTGATATAGAAAATTAGCACGTTGATCTTTTTTTTAAACGTCCTTTCTTAGGTAGTTTAAACCATAAGTAAAGTACCAACTAAGAGTACATAATATAGTATGTGTAATCTGTTACCTTGTATAAATTTTTTCAAGTATTTTACGGAATATTTTTATGGTCTACTGTCATTTGAAAATCTACAGACACATTATTTAGCGGGTAAGTGCCTTTGAAAATGCTTATTGCTTATGAGTATTTTAGTTTACAAAATGTTTTAACATTAGCAGGGCCGGACCAGCTATACGCGCAAGAGGTGCAAATGCGCAGGGCGCTTAACCCAATGGGCGCAGTGAGCAAGCATTGAAAAAGCCACTATCTAACAACCAACACATACCTACCTACTTTTTAATTTTAATTTTTTGTTTAATACCGCACAACAATTTTGATATCCATCATATTATAACTGCTAATTTTGAATTTAAATATAGAAATACTAACCATCCCAACACAATAATAAGTCGATACCTGCCTTTCTACCCATACCCACCCATACCCACAGTAACATAACTTTTTTGCAAAGTGCACGATTCTGTATGCCTCCAGCTCCAACAACAGAACAAACAGACACAAATTATTCTCTTTTTCAAACTGCCGACGTTATTCTCACTCACCACATTCATCGTGTGCATAAGTGAAAGCATTTATTTTATTTTCACAACCCTCCCCTATGCTATCTAACATGATAAAAAATTCTTCCACAGCAGATACAGACAGTTAACAGCGCGCAAAATCCTAACGTGCGCGCGATGTCAATTCTTTCATATGAAAACGATTTCAACAACATCACTCAAACAGCTATTTTTGGGTGAAATAGTGATACTCAATAACTTAACAGCGCGCAAAATTGAAAATTGCGCCTATGAATTAAACTCTTCCTGTTGAGTGTTTTTTTACGATTTGGTTTGGCACTGACTTCTCTTGATGAGTGCAAGTGTAGCTTTGTTCTATCGTCTGTTGAGACAGAGGGGTAAAATAAAAAAAAAAGTTTGTCGTTGATGAGTGAATCTTTTGTTTTCAGTTTCAGTGTCTCCTTTTCTCTATTGTTTTGTTCTTGCCAGGCATTGTTTTCATTAAAAAACAGGATTTTTGACAAATCTAATGACTTTATTTGTCTATGTTGGCAGTGTTCTTATTGTGGTCAAACTCAAAAACTCAAAATAAAGGAAAGGGAATCTGGTTAGGTAAATGAGAATAAAACTTGCTACGCGCAGAGACCAGTCGTGCTTACATTTTTTAGAAAGGCCGATAAATTATTATTTAGAAGAATCGAAACTTAAATCTCTTTGTATAAATTAATAAAAAGTGATATTGAAACAATCCGTGCAGTGTTAATCTAAAGTTGTTCTTACATAGTTTGAACAAACTTTAAAGAATTTAGAAAAAGTGTTTTTCCTACATAGGTACCTACATATATTTAAAAACAGGTAAACAAAAATAGTGGTAGGTATGTAGAATAAAAAAAAGTGAAACTGTGAAAGTGCTTACTGTCTCCCGAAGTGCATTTTGTTTTTATTAGTTTGATTAAAATGGAGAAAAAAAAGCCATCGGGAGCAGAAAATAGAAAACGGTGAAAAGTTGTTGACGCCGACAGTAAAAAGCAAGCAGGTCAGCTTTGCAAATTTTTAAAAAAGAGTGTTGATAATGGTGACGGGGTAAGTGAAAGCCATCCTACAAGTGCACCCATTTTAGATGGTTTTAATACTGGTTTTGAACCAGTTGCGGCTTTAGAAGAAGTAGTGATTAGCTCAGAGGCAGACGTTTTAGCAAGCTCAGAGGCTTTTTACAAGGATCCAAGCAATTGGTCCAACTTAAACGGTGAACTACTGGGGATACCTCGTTAAAAAAAAAACGCATTGCAAAGTCTACCCCTTGGGTGATGAGGAAATGACTTCTTTCACCAATAACTGCAAATGAGGGGCGCAAATATTGTAGCTTGCGCAGGGCGCTAGTTTAGCTCGGGCCGGGCCTGAACATTAGAACACGTCTTGTGTTTGGTTTTCGCAAAATATGTTAACAACTTAAAAGTAGGTATATGTTAATTTAAACAAACGAAGTCACTTGTTACAAAATCAGCAATCTGTTAATAAAAATACTGCAAAATCGGACCAGCAGTTTTTGATCGGTTCATAAAAAAGAATTTTGAAAAATAAAACGACTTGAGCGCCACCTAAGTTGTTATTATAATAGTCTTAATAAAACATCAACTGGTAGATAAAAACTGGTAGATTTCATTATCGTTGAACTGGTTTTTGAAGAAATCGATTTTTTAAAACATTTTTTCGAAAACTTTTTTCTAATAAAAAAACAAGTTTTTTAAACTTAATTTATTACATCTTAGAACTAAATTTTATAAAAATCAACTGGTATTTAAAATATTGAATTCACAACAACAGTTTTTCAAAAATTATTTGAAACCTAACAAAAACATTTTTGAAAAATTATTTTATTTTATGTTATTTTGAATAACTACGACACTTTCAGTATTGACTTTCGTTCAAATCGCTTTAGACGTTATCGAGATATTCGAGATTTAAGAATACCGTTATATGGCAAGTATACCGTTAAGCGAATTTTCTTGAAAGTTTGGTTTTCAATATTTTATAGACCTTATTACACGAGTGAAATTTGGTTGAAATCGTTAGAGCCGTTTTCGAGAAAATACAATTTTCGATAACCGTTATATGGCAGATACCGTTATTTTTAGACTTACAGTGACCTACAAAAAAAGCTCTGGACATATTATCCTAAGACCCATACCTACCAAATTCGAAGTAAATCGGACCACTTGTTTAGGCTGTAGGTGCCGATACAGACAGACAGACAGACAGACAGACAGAATTGCCGGACCCACTTTCTTCGTCTTTTCTATCATGGTAATGTATTTTTGATTGTGATCTCAAAACTTTTTTTTTCACGAATTCAAGACTTGGGTTGTAGTACCTATAGAGCAAGTAAAATCGAGGTTTTAATCAAACCTGACATTACGATGATAAAGCACCCTACAAAATTTGGTTTTGTCATGCGGTCCGTCGGGATGTGCAGATGCACGGTTATCTGTTCTTCGAGCTAAAGCCTAACTGCCTGAACACAATAACGACGGTGCTGGAACTGGAGCTGCAACTGGAATACCTAAACGCGACGCAACTGTACTCGGTGCTGCACAAGTTCACCAACTTATAACTTTCGACCTACGGCACTTTTGACGTTTTAAAATTAATTGAAAAATTACACCTTTTCTTTGACCACCAGAACTACATTTTAATGTTTCCCGTTGGATTACCTTTCAGCCATTTCTTCAGACCATTTCAAGGACGAATCACTTATACTCTTATAACTAGGATTACCTAGTTCCGTTTTCAAAGCTGGAACAATGAGGAGTATGATTCGACGCACTGTGAGCTTGTGTTGGTTTATGGGTAGAAACATACGATGGAAAACCTATATATACTGAAAGAAACTCAAACTGGACACAATTATTTGATCCCTGTAACATAAGCGCAAGATCATATTTTTATATAGGTTTGACCTAGTCATGCACTACATTTTGATATGTTTTTTTTTTTTTTTTTTGAAAATAAATATAATTCGGTCATAGAACATTATCTCTCTATTTCATCTGTCTAACCTTGAAAACTGAGTCCATGTTTACTCTGCCAGAACATCTATTTTCGTCTATCTAATTTTTCATTGTTACGTCTTCTAACAAACATTTTTTCCATTTGTCAGTGTGACTATATCTTGGCAAGGTCGTTAGTTTTATTAAAATAATATTGTAATGCGTGACATAAATCATCATCATTTAATATTCTAATTATTACTATGACCTCAAGAAGAAGTAAATCTATAGAGATTTTTTTTCAGTGTTGCATGCAATCACTCTAAGCAAAGTTGATCAACTTGTTTATTTAAAATAAATTTATCTTCATATTCATATCTTAGATCATCCCCGAAAATTAACATCTGTTGACTCAGAAATAACTTTAAAATTCTGGAGTAACTTTTGGGTGTATAAAAAGAAATGCTACTGGGGTCAATCAACCTATAATCATAACGTTGTTGTTATTCCGTTCTTTTTGTATACGTTTACTTAGTTTCACTTGCTAAACACATCGCTTTGTGTATATTTCATGTTTTGTATGGTGCAATGAGAGTCTTGACATTGCGAATCATATATGTATGTATATGTGTAATTGAATCTAAAAACTGGAGATACCAGTAAAAAAGTATCATCTTCTTCAACATCAGCTGAGTTTATTCGTTGGATATATTTTTCTATCAAAGATGAAGCTATAAGTGTTTGCAAATTATTTTCAACTTTACTTAATAATTTATTTTTTAAATTGCAACGGTAGCACGCTTTCTATATAAGAAATTTATAACAAAGTTGGTTAATTGATGTTGCACAAAATTGATGAATTTTAAAGTCAATACTATTGAAATAATTAGATTGATATTCATATATGGTTTTAACATCGATTATTTTTTAAGTGGAACAATAGGTACCTTGTACGTTACTACACACTAAAGATACATTTTTTTAACACTGCGAATGAAAGGTGATGGCGGGGCGCCCTGTCGCAGATGCCACCTACAAATAATATCAAATGAAGGTTTGTGTAGAATAAGTGGAAATGTTTTGACTGTCGAGTAAAAGAAATTTATGACTTTGAACAAAATAAGTGAGCACCTTGCTTACTAATGCAAAGAATTCATAGAATGCAAAAGAATGCAAAGAATGCAAAGAATGCACAAAATGCAAAACACTGCAAAAATTGTATAAATTTTAAAATAACTGCATTTAATTGATTGCTGTTGAATGCATTCTTTTACAAGGCTGTTCAAGGGGTTATTAAAAATATGAAACCGAAAGAAAGACGACTGGAGATACCAAGCACATATATTTACTTGCTCTATAGGCACTATAAGGATTCGTGCAAAAAAAAGTTTTGAGATAACAATCGTCTGTCTGTCGGTCTGTCGGTCTTTGTTTCTGTCTCGGCATCTACAGCCTAAACGGGTGGGCCGATTTACATTAAATTTTGTAGGTATGGTTTTCAGGGTAAAACCTACATACTCACTTTTTTTTTTTTTAGAAAAAAAGAAAAAAAAACCTACATACTCACTTTTTTTTAGAAAAAAAGTTTTCGAAAAAATATTTCTAAAAAATCGATTTTTTCGAAAACCAGTCCAACGATTTTTTTTTAGTAAAGAAAATTTTTGTATGTACTTTGATATTGGTTTGCATCTTTTTAAAAGATGGGTTTCAAACTTAAAAAACAAAAATTCATACGATTTTTTCGTATATTCCGTTTGTACCTCAGTTTGTACTTTAAACCCTCAGGTAACTTGCCACAAGAGCAAGTTTGTGCGACCCAGTCGTTCCCTTTTTTTAATAATTTCTTGCATCGTCGCACGAGACCTAAGAACTTCGAAGCGTTTTGGGCGACTTCAAATTTGTAGGGGCATTAGGGGTATGTTCTGCTGGTTTAAGATGAGGTAAGTCTAGCAAAGACCAAATATCCGCATTACGACAAAGAATGGAAGAGATCCTAAAGCTTCAAGTCGATACACACCACATTATTTATCAATACATTCTTTCAACTATGCAGAATGACACTACCCGCAGCTTCGATTTTACCCTGTTTGACCTCTTCAACATCATTTTAGAAGACATTGTTCAAACCTCGGGTGATAACCTACTAGGCGTGCATTGAAAATATTAATCTACTCAAGCAATGGAAATTATACTTCATCATAGTAACTATGACTTTTTAATTGCACGACATAATTTACGACAAAAAACTGAAATTTTTTGCGTTATCCTTTTTTATTTTCGGTCCTTATTCTGGGGTGGTAAACCATAATTCACCGGAAATCTAGCTTTTTAGAGGTTATTTAGAAAAATAATTGCGCAACAAATTTTTTAGTGTCATGACGTACTATGTAGGTATTTACGACAAAAAAGCGACAATTATTTCCGTTAGCTTTCTTAATGTTCGATTACATTTTATCCTTTTTTTGGGATAGTAGTGCTAACTTGACTATCAAGTTAGCATTACCAAAGGTTATTTTATAAAAAAAAATTGCGCGACAATTCTTTTAGTTGCACGATAAATTCACGACAGTTAATTTAATTGTTTAATATTTGAAATATTAAAGTGTACCTATATAAAGATAATAAATAAATTAAATCGTAAGTATAAATAAATTTGATGACAAATTTGATTTTTAAATTAATTTTTTCCGAATTTGAAGTTTAGTAACCCAAGTGACGAAGTTTTAAGATTTTACTTTGTTTTGTGTATCAAAAAATAAAACACATTAAATTAAAAGTTAATCAATTTGAATTGAGATTTTCAATTAAAAAAACTCAAATAATGTTTTAATTTATTGAAAGTATTTTTTATGACGATATTAAATAAAATAAAATAAAAAATAAAGTTTTTCGATGGTACCTTCCTATACAAAACAATAAAAAAATATTCGACAATTAAGAAATTATGTATTATTTTTGAATACTGTAAAATTTAATGGGAATTAGCTATTTAAATCCGAGATAACAAAAGAATAATTTCTTATAACATTATGTAGGTATACAAAATACATCACATGTATAACATCCATAATGACCTTGACTTTTCTTTGCCAACTCTGCCTACAAATTTTAATAGCTCTATGAATTGAATATAAATCATACCAATCCATTTTTTGTATACTCAAGTCAGCTGTTTAAAAAAAAATACGTTCATGCATCTTTCATCTTGGCAACATCAGCAGCAGTAGCAGCAGCTGTCCGGAATACTCGCACATAAGTATAGAAGGTACGTACATAAATATAAGAAGAGGTCATCAACAGCTCAAATATACTGACAATGACAGGTCCCATTTAAATGTAGAAACATACAATCAACTACTACCCTACTTACTGGTTGTCAAAAGGAAATCAATAGGCATTTATACAACCTGTTTCACCTCTCTGTGCTTAACATGGCTTAACACTTGAGGCAATTCAATCGCAATTTCAAGAAAATCTAAAGCAAAAACTGAAACTAGAGAAACTAAAGAAAATCAACCGCTCCTCGTCTGCTGCTTCTCGTCAAAACATTCAATGGTGGTGGATTCTTTTTGATTCTATAGAATATGGAATCATACAACATGAAGAATATAAAAGGTATAAAATCAGCAGGAGCAGGTAGATGGATGAGCTGGACAGATAGGTAGATTGATAAAAGAAGAATGGCAATCCGATAAAGAATAAAACATAAATACACGAAGAGATTTAAAAGCAAAAGGTGTATTAGGTTTAAATATATGAAAGACCCCAAAAACTAAGCTCAGGTGCTATATCAATCTCACACACAGCTAAAGAAGAAGAATTCGAGTAAAGAAAATCAACTATCCAGAAGGTTCAATGCTCTAGAGTACTCCACCACAACACATACACGATAACTCTGTCATTAACCATGCGTCCATGCCAAATGTAAAGAAAACAAAGAAGAACCACTAAAGGTAGGGTTGCCATCTTCTTCGCAATTCTAAAATTATTGGTAATTTAAAAATTTATATGGGTACATATTCTATTGAAGCAAATATATTGTAGTTTTTATTTGAATTTGAATATGTTTGATAAGGCTTTTTTTATAGTTTTGTTAAATTGCTAACGGTAACGTCGTTGGCGAGATTAATTATTATTGACAATAGTTCTATTTCGTTTATTTTCCCAAGCTGTCGAGTTTGACGTTACTCTGGAGAATTTTCGACTACCTACCAATGTCCCAATTTGATGGGTTATTTCAGTTTCCGTTTGGGGGGTTTATTTAATTTTTTCATATTGAAAAACTCATTAGGGCAACATTTTATGTAGCCTTGAGAAATTGAACGAACAGCTTTTGTTAATCTTGGCAACGTTTACTTGTTTAGGGCGATTTCTAAAAATCAAGCTCAGTCCACCTGGACATAACTTAACATTTAGTTATGACTGAAGTAAAACAATTCTGTAAAATATTTTATTTTACAGCGACCACATTCTTTCTTCTGGAAGAGCTTTCAGTAAAATTCTAGCACTTAATACCCAAATCTCCCTCTCAGTCAATGCAAAAACGAATGGCGAAATGAAAAACTAAAATTCACAGTGAGTTTTCTATGTAAATTTTATATAGCATTCGGTAATCATCGACAATTATTGCGTACTAGAGAAGGTTTGATGTCATCTAGCTGATGAGCCCACCATCAAATTAGGGCGAAACGTTAAGTTAAGGCCACAAACCCTTTAAAATGGAATTTCATTCATATACACATTTCAGGCCAATTTGTTTGAATTACCTAGCTACTATTAATCATGGATCTGTAGAAAATACCGTTAACGGTAACACGCAGACAATATGGTCCTATTATTCCACCAGACCATAATATACCATAGATAGATTGCCCTAAACTGTACCTACTGACATTACCACGATTGTTCAAAAGGCCTTTACAAATACAATTTGTACATGTGCAGAGTGTTTAGTGCTAACTGTCATCAGAGGCAATATATTTGACAATTTGTAGTTTGAATGATCTGAAATCTTCAGATTTGCAAATAACCTATTTAATCCCAACCGTCATCGCAAATACGTTTTGATTTTTTTATATGCTTAGTTTTGGAATATGGAACAGACAATTAAAAAACTCTGTTCCGAAAGCTCCAATTTAATTTTTTTTTTTGTGATCTCATGTGGTTGATTTTGTTCATATTGTGACCATTCATCAAAATTTTGACGCAAACGATGATCATTTGTCTTTAGTTCTTGCACGAGCTTGATCTTGTAAGCCTTAAATTTATTTCGTAACATTTTCCATTAAAAGGACGGAATAGTTGTGGACGACATCGAATCTATAAATTTGGATCTTCTTCAAAACTCACCTGAACGGACGCAATATTTTCTTCAGTACGCACTCTTCTTATGCGTGTCTGTGCCACTTAATATTGCAAAGAAATAATTGTTGAGCGATACAATACCCCGAAATAGCCATCTCAGATGCCAAATATACATATATGCGTAATATGGTGCAAGTGCTCAATAATTAGTTTCTAGAATTTGGTAAGTATGGTTGTTTAAGTAAGTATGTCATTTTGAGAAAATTGCAAAGCCCATTGAATAAATTTGGCACTAAAAGTTTAAAAACTGACAGTTAATTTGACTTACATATTATCAATGAAGAAGAAATACAAGAAGAGATGTTCTGCTAAAAGAAAGCGGCACTATTATTTAAGAGCTAACTCGCCACCTCCTGCTGCTTTCACCGTGACAAAATGACATTGAGGATGCGATGTTTAAATGTATGCAAATATTTTGGTGCCTCACTCATGTAACCATTACGTGTGCTTAACACCCGTTCCTTTATTTCTTCTTCTTTGCATATTATATGTAACACCTTGATGTTAGAAGATACTGTCTAAAAGACACCCTTTTTTATTTACCCTTTTATTGTGATTGGCTAGCTAGTTACAAACCTAAAAAGCGAGTTCAATCCTAAAACTCAGATGATCTTGCAAAGAAAAACTAAATGTGTCAATAAAAAATGTTTTGTCATCCGTTCTGATTTTAATAGCAATGAAATTTTCTGGGATACACATCCAAGAGATACGTTTGATATACCTATTCATTTATCAAAAACATGCCAACGATAAACAGTGTGATACAATATACGAATCAGACAGTTTATATCTGGTAATGTCATTTAAAGTTCTATAAATGTATAATTCATTGGAAGCACATAATGGTGCATTAGTTTACTACCCGCGTGGCTAAAAGTCACGTGCAAGTAAAAGTTTACTCAACCTTGAAAAATATATCATGAGTCAGTTACAGTGAAAAAATAAAACAAATATCAAATTTTGTAAACTCTCGCCTGTAAAGTTCGTATGCAACGAACTCAACTTTTTGTTACAAGCATGGAAAGGAAATCTAAACTTAAAATAATATAGGTAATGGTTAACACACGATTAAGAAGATACAAATATTTCCCAAAAATCAGGATTAATAATTATAGGTAACAAATTATTTTGTGGTGCCCGTAGATGATTCACTCATTTGGCAACAGAACAAACACAACTTTGAGTAATTGCATTCGCCACCTAGTCATCATCATCTTCATCATCAATAGATGTCAAAATTTTATTTAAATTAAAAATCATTTTTTGATTAAAAAACAATTTTAAATAAAAAGAAAATATTACGTAAGAATTAATGTACTGTTCGTCCAGTTCAAATAATTTTAAAAGTTTGGCAACCCTGTTCATAGCTTTTAGCAGGTTCGGGTATAAGACCAAATCTTTTCTCTTTTCTATTTTTACTATGAATTTGATTTCTTCACAACTGATGAACAGGGGCACAGATAATGTTATCGTTTTTTTAACAGTGCGTACTATTTTTGTGAATTGTGGCTAGGTAGCAAAACACGTGCAAATAGTTTGATGGGTCCAAACAAATGATGGCATGCATTGTGCTTTTTTGCAGGTATCGGCATTTCGGCAATCTTTACATAGGTAAAGCTTAAGATAATTTTTACAAAACAAAATGTATTTTTTTCCTTCGGGCAGGTTTCTTACAGAAGATTGATGTATAATATCTGATGAATATATTTGTACATGTTATATGAAAAAAAGTTCAAGTGATATGAAAGAAATATGATGAATATTAATGAGCGATACCTATGAGCTAACAGCCATCGAATGCCTAAAATCAAAGATGATTATAAGATAATAAAGTTTAGCATTTAAATTGACTGCTTTCAATTTCAAACGGATTAGATTAGGCCGCAGCTTCTATAAAATTATAATGCAATCGAATTTATGTTAAACAAAACTAGGTTACTACTATTTTTATATTAATTTTTAATTCTGTTATATTTCTAGAATATATGTATGTGATTATATTAAACAGTTAATGTAACATTTTTCAGCGAATTGAGGAGAAGATAAAAACGAGAACTCTATTATCAACCGTACGAAATTATTTAAAGTCCCGGAAGCCAAATACGTCTACAACATTAATTAGCCCAAATCGATCGAATCCAACGTTTGACTTGCAGCGAAAATTTTAGAAATCACTCGGGACTCGCATTAGTATGTTTCCCTTTGTTTGTGGCTCTATTCAAATAAAGCTTGCTTTCTCCCTAAAACTTTTCAAATTTTCTCAAAAAACGGATTTTGATAAAATGTTATCAATGTTAGGTATATTTGCAGTGCTCTGAACACAACTGCATTTCAAAATTTTAGCATAAAGTGCAATGTCCATCAACTTAGCGAAAAAACTTTGGAAAATAAAATCGCTAACATAACGGGAATTTGCCGTCAATTAGCTGTGGAATTTAAAATTTTGCCGCTTTGTGTTTTTTTTTTAAACCATGTGTTTCACTAGCTTGACGTCAAGTTAGCGAGACAACTTTACTAACAATTACACAATCGAAAAGTAACTAAGTTGTGAATTTGCCGCTTTTTTACTTTAGTTGTGAAAGAAAAAATATTAAAGCTCTTTTTTTCATTAAAGCGCAAAATTTTAAATTCCACAACTAATAAACGGCATAAAAACGGCAAATTCCCGTTATGTACGCGATTGTTGTTGTTTCGCTAATTTGATGGACATAAAAGTGCACATAAGAAGTTTTGGTGTTAGAGGCCGGTTATAGCGATCAGGAAAACGAAACAGGAAAAATTTTCATTATGTTTTTAATCGATTCAAAACACAAATGTTACACTCATCGATGGCAAATAACTCAAAGAATTTTTTGTAATGATAAAATTTTCAGTTGAACAAATACTTATTGTAAAAAATGCATTTATTTATTTTCCTGATGGAATCTAATTTTCTATACGAAAATGTCGTCAAGAAAATAATTAAATGTATTTTTTACCAAATATATGTGCTTTATTGAAAATGTTATTATCACAAATAATTCTGTGAGTCATTTGTCATCGATGAATGTAGTAATTGTGTTTTAAATAAAGTCACAACATATTTAATTATCGATTTGAAAAGTTTTTCCTGTTTCGTTTTTCTGATCGCTATAACCGGCCCCTTAATGGATTTTTACAAATTTAGTCATAACATAAATTTGGTATGACATTTAATTTAAGTATTCAACAATAGATGTCATTCAACGTTTTTAGCTAAACAATATAAAAGTAAAATGGGATGATACATTGTTTCATGAATAAAATGTTTTATAGTTCCATAGTTTGCAACAAAAACAATGTGCATTTTGTTATTTTTTTTTTCTGAGTGTGAAGTAATGGGAACCACAAAAAATAAATAAAAAGCGGCAAATAATAGTGAAAAAGTGCAATGTTATCAAAAAAACAGACTTTGTAAAAATTTAACACCCAAGTACCGGTTGATGGTACGAATAAGTGTTTTGTGTAAATAATTACATAAGCTACAATTTTTACCTGAAAACTTTTTTAAAAAACTTGATAGTTTCTAAGAAATTAACAAAAAACTTAATTGCAACCCCTTCCTCCCCTCAAAAATAATTTAGCTCCCGGCTAAATCATGTGTACTTTTTGCAATTTGCTCAAGACATCAAAACAAAGGTCTCCAGTAAAATCCAGCTTTGTCCGATTTATTTCGAAGAAAAACTGTAATTTAACTGGGCATTTGATGAAAAATCATGCTATATGGTAGAAGAAAGCAAAGAAAAAGTGTAACCAACTCGAGCAAGAAAATATTGAAAACATGAATCAGTTGTTGGAAGAAATATTCGTGCGTCTACTGCTGCAAACCTGACTTTTTGGGAAATGCGACATGTCAACATTAAGAAAGGTGCAACTATTTTCACAATCACATTTCAAAAAAGTAGAAATATCCGGAAGATATGTTCATCAAAACTTATAAACAATGCTTAAGATCAACTTCTTGTGGATGAAGTTTTTTTTCCAGCACCTAACTGGAAAAAAGTTTCTTACATCAGAGTCGAAGAAGTAAATGAAGACAGTGACTGAAAATCACTCAAAGAAAAATCAATTAGGTCAGAACGGCACCAGAAGAATTTAATACCGACTGGGTATTGGTGGTTTTGGCCGAAAAATATCAAGCATCTACTGCGCTCAATCGAAGAGAAATAATTTGTCTTCTGCCAACAGGTGCAGTTGCGCCCGACGACGTTTCAAGTTTCAAGCATAACATCGTCGTCAGCAGCAACGAAAAACTTAACAATCATGACAAAACCACTACCTACACCATCTGACCTAAAGCGACATTTACACGGTCAGTCATTTGACATCAATCTGTAATAGGTAGGTATAGTGTTTGTAAAAATAAATCTGTATGCGTGCATTTGTTTGACGAAAAATCAAAACCCTTTTTATTTTGCTGATGACTGATTATATGTGTATATGACTGACGTCCTTTGACTGACCGTGTAAGAATCGCTTAATGGTTGTTGCAACCAAAAGAACCTCAGGACAAATAACACTTTTTCGATACGAATATTTTATTTATCAATGCCGAACATACCCAGATTAGGATACAAAAATCAAGTGATATTTAGAAACGTTAAATTGGGATTGGAATTCCTAGAGTAGAAGGTCGGTTGAAAATACAATTATTTGAATTTAAAAAAATCACATATTCAAATAGAATTTGTAACATAAAATTTGATGTAACATTCATGTATTTATTGTTTGTTAGATGGAGAAATGAATCTATTTGTAGGCAATATTTATTGATATTATCAAATGATTTTTTATAAGAACTCAACCTTAAAAGAGAATTAATGAATTCTTTTTAAATGAAATATCTTGGAGAAGCGCGTTTCATAATAAGTATGCAGATACAACGTGATGGGAAAAAAATTAACATATTAACCAGAAATAATACATAATTTAATTTCCTTCGCGTTTTTGTGAGGTTCAGTTTCGAATCTAACAGTGTTTATCAAAGAAATAATCAAATCAGATCAAATGATAGCTGCGCAGACCAGAGCAACAGCTGTAAAATGTCAGTTAAAGTTAGAGCAGACAAATTTGCTTTAATTTGCATTTCCTCAAAAGCAAGTGCAAAAAATCTTGCCCTAAATTGATCAGATCAACTGAGCAGAGCAGACTCTAGAAAATCTGAATGAACAGCAAATCAACATTGGACATTTGTAAGCTGTCAAAAGTGATTGCAAAAGAAAACAGTGCTCTTAATAAAACTTAAATAATTTAAAATAAAAAGCTTTAAAAATTTATAAAGTGCCTTAAAATAATTCACCGAAGCCAACCTCACAAGAAAACATCGATTTCAAGTAAGTCCTATCTATAAGAACTGTGAAAATAGCATTCGAAAAGTAGCTAACCTCAATAAATGAGCAAGCGAGGAATAGTAGAAACATCCCCTGAACACACTCAGAGTGAAAAACGCTACTCGTCTTCAGGAAGCACAGTTGACGTATCTACTATGGGATCTACTGGAATAGAAGTTGAAGCGATTATGAAGAAGTTGCTTAAGGAAAACAACGATGAACTTTTTAAGAATCTTGCAACCAAGACTGATATGCAACGCCTTCACGATGATTTTGCCAGTCTAAAAGTTCGCCACGAAGAAGTGTCAAAAAGGGTAGTGCAACTGGAGTCGCGTAACAAAATGTTGGAAGCTCAGATCGATAAAATCCTTCAGAAATCCAATGAAGCAAATCTGGTGGTTCGCCTGCCTAGAAACAACCCGGATGCTTGTGAGAAAGCTAAATCCATCTGCGCTGGTCTTCTGAATGAACCTGATGTAGATTCGTTGGTTGAATCTGCTTTTAGTATACGAACCCATAACACACTTGGAGCGACGATAATAGTAAAAATGAGGTCACGTGAAACAGCTTGGAAAGTGTTAAAGAATTCTGGTACCCTGAAAGGAAAGCAAATAAGCATTCAGAAGGACTTGCCACCAAACATTCGTCAAAGGCGTGCAAAACTGCTGCGCATAAGAAAGGTGCTCCTTGAAAAGAACCCACAGAAACAAATTTCAATTCGCGACGATAAAATGGTAATTCAAAGCAAAGTTTTTACCTGGGACTCGACGTTGGGGCTCAAGTGTGGTGAAAATGATGGACTTGAAATATTAAAATTAATTTTTGGAGACATTTCTTTTCTAAATTTATTGATGAATGAACTTTTAAGTCAAAGCAGTGTCAACAATGCTTGCGTTCGCGTGCACAACTATTGTGGTTCGCATACTTTACTGTTGTTGTAATTCCTTGTTAAAACACAACTGATCGACCATATAGCTGCGGCGGGGAAATAAATCTGAAAGTATCCTAAAATTTTCAGTATACTCACGAAGCCAAGGGAGGATTGGCAAACAGCTGACTACGAATATGTGTTTGTTTGTCTTTTGACACCTATCCGGTTTTGGTCGTTCGCAAACTCATACGATACAGACGTATCCAGATAGCTCTTTTACTGTGCACCCGAACGTGCGCAATATGTCAAACATTACGAGAGATAAGGATGAGCATGAGATCGCTGTCAACTCAAATGACAATCAAACACACAGGGTGACACCACAAGTACCATCTTTAAATTTGGGTGCAGGCACAAGCAGCGGTTACCCACACGACGCATGAAAATCTGCAGTCTACCAGAAAAAAGATACTTGTTTAGTTAATGTTAAGATTTTAAGTTATAATGTGTCAGGATTGAAAAATAAATTATTATTTGTAAACTTTTTTAATTATGTAAAGAAATTTGATATCTTTATGCTCTTTGAGACACATTTATTAGAAAACGAAGAAATTCAATTTAAAAAAATATTTTGTAATTATGAATTAAGATGGGTAAACGCAATTAAAACGGCGAACTATGGTCGAGGCAGCGGAGGTGTATTTTATGGTTATCGAAGAAATCTAGGTGATATTAATGTAAGCTTCAGAAGGGCAACTGATTTTTACCTGATGGACGTCAAAATTGCTAATGATACGATGCACATAGTTCCTATTTATTTAAATTGTAGTCATTGGCAGACTGACTTTGAGAAACTACATGCAATACTGCAAGAAGTTGATTCGACCAATTTGTTGCTTATCGGGGACTTCAATGGCAGGATTGGCTTGTCACAAAACAATTTCTTCTGCACACATTGGCCTGTCTTCAACCTCAGTCGAAAATCAAAAGATGCAGTCTGCGATCATAAAGGCGAAAAAATTTTAGAATTAACTGACGCATACGATTGCCATGTTTTGAATGGCAGTACCACAGGAGATTTAGAGGGAGAGCTAACATTTCTAAGAGGTCAAGCTGGCTCCTTAATAGACTATTGCTTTATATCTGGATTTTGGAACAATGTTGTGAAAGACTTCAGAGTAGGAGCGCAGACATTTTCAGATCATATGCCGCTAGAAGTTACTTTTACAACATCGCGTACAGAAACACCAGTCGGGGCAAAACAACTAAATCTGATTCCTAAAATGCAATGGATTGAAAGAAATAAGAGCAGGTATCAAGAAAACATGAAAGAAGAACTTAGAAAGCTTCAAGAAACAAATGAACACATAGATATAAATGTTCTGACGCAAACCATAAAAATATCAAATCCAAAAAAACAACCAGCAAAAAATCAAGCCAGCTATAAACAGAAGTGGTATGACTCAGAATGCTTAAAAGCTAGGAAGCTATCTTTCAATTTTTTAAAGCTTTTCCGTTCAAGAAATTTGCCTATTTTTAGAAAACTATACTCCGAAGCAAATACTGAATACAAAAAAATTTGTTTCGAAAAAAAATCTGCTTTCGAACAAAAGACAATATCGATAATTAATAGCACTCGTAGTTCTGCCGAATTTTGGAAAGCTGTTAAAATCTTAAATGGAACTATAAATAACATTGCTCTAGGATTACAAGCCCCAATTTTAAAGGATCACTTCAAAAACCTCCTTAACGCGACGATTACCTCACCATTGGTACATTACGCAGCCCCTTCAATCCTAGATGAATTTTTAGACGCTCCGTTTACGATACATGAAGTGAAAGAAGTTATTGAAAAAACTAAAGTAAATAAGGCACCTGGAGATGATCGCATTCCTTTCGAACATTATAAACACACAACTGATGAATTTTTACTGCTGCTTACTAATGAATTCAACCGAATTTTTGAAAACGCGATAGTTCCTGAATGTTTCAGAAAAGCAATAATTTTCCCGCTATTTAAAAAAGGAAGCTATGATGAACCATCTAATTATAGAGGAATCTCCTTCCTAAACACAAGTGCCAAGTTGTTCGCTGGGCTAATTGAAAATAGACTAACTGAATGGGTGAGAAAAAAAAACGTTCTATCAGAGTTTCAGGCCGGATTCAGGAAAAACTATTCAACAACGGATCATATATTCTCACTTTACAACATTGCCGATTCTTATATCAGAAGAAAGAAAAAATTATATGTGTTCTTTGTTGACTTCCGTGCTGCTTTCGACTCTATAGCTCGTGAAGCTCTTTTTTATAAGCTTTACAAAATAGGACTGTCAAGTAAAACAATAAACATTCTAAGAGCTTTGTACATAGAGAACACGGCTAAAGTTTGGGATGGAGTTTCTATCTCTGAAGAGTTTCACACAGAAATGGGCCTCAAACAAGGTTGTATATTAAGTGCTTTGCTCTTTATACTTTTTATAAACGACATAACGGACGAGGTCAGAGGTGGAATAGTGTTTGGAGGAGTGTCTTTACCCGCACTTATGTATGCAGACGACATAGTTTTCTTCGCTGAGACGGTTGATGGATTGCAGCTAATGATGAACAGGTTAAAAAACTATTGTAGCTGCTGGAACCTCGAAGTTAATCTATCAAAATCAAAGATAATGGTATTCAGAGCAGGTGGAGGCAGATATGCGAGAAATGAAAAGTGGACGTTCAATGACGAGGCAGTCGAAATCGTACGAGAGTATAAATATCTAGGAGTTCTATTTACATCGAATCTCAATATGAAAAAACATCTGGAGCGAAAATTAACGGAGTCAAAACGAGCAATTTCCACTGTGTGGGAACGCTGTTTTAAGAGTGAATACATTGACCATAGTGCAAAACAAAAACTTTTTCGCTCGACAGCGGCATCAATATTACTGTATGGAGCTCAGGTTTGGGGTTACTCTTCGTTCGAAGCAATCGAAAAATTTCTCCGATATTTTATAAAAAGAATCTTTCGCCTTCCAAGGAACACCCCTAACTACATGCTGTATCTGGAAACAGGAATGCCTCCCATGATAATTGAAACTCTCATAATGCACTTCAATTATATTGTCAAAGTCTTTCAAATGAAGGATGAAAGAATACCCAAGATCGTACTGAGGAGTTCAATCCAGACGACAGGACACATGGCAGCGGAATGGGAAAATTTAGCATCCACGTGCAGTATGACTTTAATGGTCACACAAAACGAACAACCATCCCTGTTGAGAAACAAGTTTAACAGTCTTTTAGAAAAATTTGGTAATCACTTGTACGAAAAAAATGAATCTGAAGCCCGATCCTCGCTTTATAGATGTTATTATAACCGTTTGAACTTCTGTCTTGATAATAAAACATATCTTTTTAATTCAAATTCTTTAAAAAAAATCAGCATTATATTTAAAACGAGGGGTGAACTCCTATGTCTGAACTTTATGCCTCATCGACCTGATCTGCCTGTACTCTGCAACTTATGCAACTTAAACGTACGCGAAGACATTAACCACTTTGTTGCGATTTGTCCAATCATGAAAGAGTTCAGGATGAGATATTTTGGAAAACAAAGTCTTAATGAGGTCGAGCTTATTGGCATACTTAATGGAAATGTTGGATGGGATGCTCTGTATAACTATATTGTTGCTGCCTTTCGTTATAGAAGCTGTATAATTAATGAAGATTTTTAAGGTATTAATTTAGAAAATAGGAATAACTATTTAATATTTACTATTTTTTTTTTTTTTTTTTTTTTTTTTTTATTTTTTTTTTTTGTCTTTGCAATAATAATATTGTACTTATACTCTAAAATGTCAGTCTGGTAGACGGCCATAGGCCAAACCATAAAGACTTATGTAAGATTTATTAATGAATTGTTATTGTTAATTTGAAGAAATAAAGAGTCAACAAAAACTAAAAAACTAAAACTAAACAGCAAATCAAGCAAATCCAAATAAGTTTAGAGCAAAACATGTCTCACTGAATAGTTAAATCTATCTACCCAAAGTATTTTATAGCAATAAATAACAAATAAGCAGAACAAGTAGAAATTAAAAACTTACTCTACCAGATCTTGCATCCGGATATTGCATTTGCTATTAGCATTATCAGCAGATGCAATCAGAATCCAGGTAAGCCAAATTGGAATTCAATCTAACGCATTTTTTGTTCTTTAAAAGGTAGGTACCTACCGACTCATGAAACAAAATTTGTTTTATACTAAATATGAAAACTTCTACCTGGTTGAATATTGTAATGCTGTTTCGGCACTTTATACAGATGACAGAAAATTGACCACTTAATGGTTATGTTTGTACATTCTAGGTGGTGCTATTTCTTGCAACTCGAACCGACAACTCACCGTTATTAACTACAGAATTTTGAATATATGGACGATATGTCGATATCAGCACCAACCCAAGAAGCTTTTTGGTTACAACGATTTATTGGGGTCGAAATTCATAATGTTTTTAAACTATAGTTTTGCGTATCCTAAGTTTAAGTAATGTAATTTAAATAGGATTAACTCGAGTTTTTCTATGAGTATGCCCCATTGAGACGCATTTTAACATAAGCTGTAAACAGATCGAAAAGCGAGGTTTTCTTGAAGTGAACAATAATTAAATTGATAGTCGGGGTGCTGTTACTATAAACTTGTTAGTATTGTTATTATTAAGTTTACTTTGAAGGTACCTAATTATTTTTATTGTCATTATTTTTCTGTGATATAAATTTGGTTTTCTGTGTACCTAGGTAGGTAATAAATGCACAATATGAGAGTTAAAAAAACCCTCAACAATTTGCCAAATTAATGCAAAGGCCACATTGTTAACGATAGATATGCTGTCCAAGGTCAGATATATAAATAAAACATCAACAAAATGATAGGTAACTATGCTATGTTGGCTATTTCTTGCCTGCTACAACCAACAACCCACTTTACATGGGTAGTGATGTGCCCAGTTCTCAAGAAAAGATATATTGTTTTAGATTAAAAATAAATAGATATCTACCTACTTTCTTTGAACTAGAAACATCAGACATAAAATTGCGATTTAAAAACCAACAAAAACATTAAACAACAACACATGAATAAAAATACTAAGTACATCATCTACCGGAATTACTCACCAAATTTCACAAGCTCCTCGATCGTTCTGCCACCGGCTATAAGCCAACGTACCCAATCCATCTTATCGGTATTGTCGATGGGTTCCTTGGGACTGAACAAATGATACATAATCGCATCCAAATCGGGCGTAGGTCCGTTGCGACAACATTCTACATTAACCAATGCTCCGATTTCATGCTGACGCTTATACAACGAAGCCGAACGAATCATGTTTGCGATTCTGTCCGATTCGGCACGACTTGTGCTTGGAACAGGTGTTGCAGTCAAAGAAAACGACGAAGATTCTCCTGAAGTGGATGTGGATGATGATGATGGCATTGATCTTGCCATTAGACTGTCTTCTTGATTTCCTACTGTGGAATCAGGTAAACCCCTTCCATCGCTTCCTAAACCATTTGATTCCATTTTGAACAAATGAAATCTAAAATATGAAATTTATATCACAGATGTTTCTGTAATTTAACTTTTTTTGAACAATGCACTTGATTATGTTTTAATAATTTTCTTTTTCTATTCACACTTTGCACAATTTTTCCCAAAATAACAATTTTTTTTCGATTCTAGATGTTCTTCGATTTGACACAAAATTAGTATAAATTGATGGTAACACTGGCAAAACATTTCTTCTTCTTTTATTGCTTTTTTCATAGAAATTCCTTTGCACTCTTGAATTTCTCGTGATCACACACGTTAACTGACATTTTATTTCATAAATTCACGCGAAAATTTAATGCAAAAATTAATTAGAAATTTTTAATTGAGTTTTTAACAACAACAAAAATTATGTATAAAAAAAAACTTGAACGAAAGACCCGATGATGGTGAAAAATGACGACAGACTAGCTGAGAAGGAGAACTGACGAACGAGCTAAAAAAGGAAAACACGCATCAAGTCTGTCATCCTCAAGTAAAGAATTTTTTTTTGTTCACTCTAGTTTGGGGGGCTATCTCTGTCTTTTTCGACGTTTTTTTCAATACAAAATGAAGATATTTAATGGAATTTTTATTTTTAGAATGATAATTTGATTAGAATTGATAATTTTTTGCAATAATTTAAATTTTATTAATGATATTTTCTTGTTTAGTTCTTAACACTGCGCGAGATTCACGTTTCTTCACACGGGTATTTTTTTCTTATGGTGGTGGATTGAAAAATGCAGTGGGTAGTTTATCTTAAGATTATGGCAGAGTTGTTAAAGAGTAAATGCAGGTGACTTTTTTGTCTACTGTACGAATGACATTTATAAAGAAATGAGCGATGACAGCAGGTGGAATTTGTTTTTGGAGACTTTTATCATTTAGGCGTGTTCATTGCTTAGAAAACTCGTAAAAAGTTTTTGAATTCGCCAAGATTATGAACAAAACGAAGATAATAGGTGTGTTTTATTGAAAAAATTATTTAACTTTACATTAAGTAGAGTGAAATTTGCATGCCCTACAAAAACAACAATTACTTTATTGCGAGAAACTTTTAATTCTCCTTTAAAACATAAAAATTCTTACAGGTGATAAATCATTTATAATAGTTCTTCTACTCTAACTATGTTCCAACCTAGCTCGAAATTGCGCTATTTCCTCAATTTCAAAATTATGAAAAGTGTTCACACCTAAATTGAATAATTTAGATTGACAATTTTATCCAAAAGAATCAGCTCTGTTTATTGAATTCATCAGTTTTACTGGAATGAAATGTGATGTGAGGTGTTTAAAATGATTTCGAAATTGTGGATATGTATGGAAAATTGTGTAATTTCGTGACTGATTTCAGAAGAGTTGCTGAAGTTGGACAATTTCGTTAGGTGGTAATCATAAAACGTTTTTCTTTTTTACCTCTATTCAGAGCACAGAGCAGAGCCTCAGCAAAAAACAGATTATTTTACCGAGGTGCTTTGAGCATAATCTGCTCAGAGTATGCTATGTGTGCTATTACACCTTGCTACAAGAGCCTCACCTCTTTTTTTAAATTCTTCTTTGAAAAATATTCGGTGAGGCTCACGCTATTACACTGTGTTTCAGAGAGTCATAACTCAAATTTTACAATGCTCTTTTCTACCACAGCGCACAAGAGCATTTTGTATGCATGTACACTCTTTCAGAACCGAAAAGGAATGAAGCGAGATAGAAAAAAAAACGAACAAGAGAAAAGAGAATGCAAAAAGAGTCACAGAAGTAGCAAGGTGTAATAGCATACTTGTGCTCTGAGTTAAAAAATAAACACATTTGATCAATTTCCCCCATAATATGGTTGGTAGGGAAAATAATTATTTTAATAAGAGCATGCTCTGAGCTAACTCTGAGCGAAAAAAAGAAACAACGTCAAATCTTAGATTTTTCTAGTAAACTTCTCAATAAAACACACCTAATCTCAACAAAATTTGGTCACTTTTGATTGGAAATTGTAATTAAAAATGAGCCTATAAAGAATATTGTAAACATCTAAGCTTATTCCACATATTTTGTTTTTTGTTTCGTGTGGTTTCGTGCATCCATTGTGTTCACACTACTTTGTGTCTGAACACGGCTGACTGGACGTACGTCTTAATGTTTCGGAGGAGTACGTCCAATGTGAACATCGTCATACGATACAAATCTATCTTAATAGCTTATTTGGTGTCACAGGTCATCAACTTGTAATATTCCGTCTCCTCCCGTAGAAAAAAAAAATTGTACAGGCGCTTTCTATATATGAATACGTGGGAACAGCAAAATGCAAAATTGTAAGAATGTATGGTCTATCCAAATTTGACAGTTCCATTTGAAATGCACGGGCACGCATACAGAGTTAAATCTTTGCATATAAAAACTATAGTACCTCTGTCGTCGACGATTTTTTGATTGTGAGAAATTTCGTATTTGGCGCTGTTCGCACAAAAAATTTAATGTAGAGTAGATTTTGTTCGAAAGAGTTGACTATAGTATTTTGACTCTGACAACAATGACGAGGATGAGCAGTTTGAAAAATTTCTGTTCTTTGACATTTTAAAAACAAGGGGAGAAGCATTTGTCATTGGCTGTTTGACTGCTCTGCTGCTGTTGAAGACCTTGAAGACGAAATAAAAAAGTAAGTAGCTAAGTAGGTATGTAATTTATTTATTTATTGAATTGACTGTTTTTCTGTTTTTCAAATAGGTTTTTGTTGCAGATGACTGAAAATGAAAAAGGGATTTATCAAACAATGGTTACCATATTGATAAATTTGTATCAATTTTTTTTTCTGAATAAGTTTTGCATACTATGTTAAGAATTTGTGTTTTCTATTAAACAATAATAAAAGCTGTTTAATAAAGTTTAAAACTTAATCAAAACAAACAAAAATTACTTTTAATAAAATTTTAAGCTAGCCGTATATAGGTACAGGATAGAGTTATGGGACAAATTCATCATCGTGCACATACGTATGGCTTGAAGTGGCCCCGCAGGCTCGGTTGTATTTACGGAAAATTGAAAATCGAACCGAAACGATGCCAAACAATTCTCGCATTATACCTACTTAAGTGAGGAAAATAAATATAGGTACGTTAATTTTTTCATATGGCAACCATGGTTACATAACTAAAATTTGTATACAAAATCATATTAAAAGATACCATTCAGTTATATGTTGCCACATTTCAGTATCTTTTTGTGGAAAAATGTAGATTTTAAATTTCCTGTTTAGTTTTAATGTAAGGTAGGTACCTATAAGAAATCAAGTTAAAAAATAAAAGTCTGTTTTTTAAATCATTTGATACAGCGATTGAAAGGTGGCACTCCCTAGATCACGAATATGCATTTTTTAAGTTGCTAGGACGCTTAGTTTAGCCGCAAATCAAGTTTAAGGATGTCAACTTTGATACCCGTAGGACGCTTAGTTTAGCCGCAAATCCAGTTTAAAGATAAAAGTCTGTTTTTCAAATCAAGTGATACAGCATTTGAAAGGTGGCACTCCCTAGATCACAAATATGCATTTTTTAAGTCGCTACGACGTTTAGTTTAGCCGCAAATCAAGTTTAAAGATGTCAACTTTGATACCCGTATCCATGATTTTCTTAAAATAAAGCAAGTTTTGCATCACCAATTTATAACTTTATTTCTATAAAATTTGTAAATTTTATTGAGTTATTTACTTTTCAAAAATTTGCATCGCAAAATGTATGCATACAACAAATCAGATGTTAGTAAGAAGAATTTTCAATGGAATATGTAATTGTGACGTCACATTGTTTCGTCAGCAGCTACATACTATTCTAATAGGTAGCTTGCCACATTTCATAAAGTTCAGCAATAAAGCTAGCACCTACACATTCAGAAGCAGCCAAATATTTATTTTCCACCATGCATACAATCATACATTATAAATAAATAACTTCCAATTCCCTTTTCTTATGAACATTCATTATCAAAATTAAAACGAAGAAGCTCAAAGAGAAAAAGTCAAAAATTATAATTTTCATCTTCTTCCAACTCTTTGAAATTTTCTATATGCCTTCTCGTTATAATATTCCCCAGTTTGTATCCCTCAAAATATTTCCCAACAACAAGCCACTCCCCAAAGAGCTAGAGCTCCCAACCTTGATAGATGGCGCTTCGAGCTATCGAAAACATCGAAAATTTAGTGCATACGATGGACGTACTATAGAAATATATATGCAATGATACGATGGACGTACTATAGAAATATATATGCAATGCTTTATCTTTCAAAAAATATTAGCATTGTTCAGCGAGCTGCTTTGCAGATCTGCACTAGTCTAGTTCAAAATAAAAAAGTGTGCACACCAAACATAGAATAATAAATAAATAGAACATCAACTCAGGAGGCTCCACCCACTTTTGCCTACAAACTTTCAAAACTGCAGAGATTTAACCATTGCATATATATTTCTATAGTACGTCCATCGTATGCACTAAATTTTCGATGTTTTCGATAGCTCGAAGCGCCATCTATCAAGGTTGGGAGCTCTAGCTCTTTGGGGAGTGGCTTGTTGTTGGGAAATATTTTGAGGGATACAAACTGGGGAATATTATAACGAGAAGGCATATAGAAAATTTCAAAGAGTTGGAAGAAGATGAAAATTATAATTTTTGACTTTTTCTCTTTGAGCTTCTTCGTTTTAATTTTGATAATGAATGTTCATAAGAAAAGGGAATTGGAAGTTATTTATTTATAATGTATGATTGTATGCATGGTGGAAAATAAATATTTGGCTGCTTCTGAATGTGTAGGTGCTAGCTTTATTGCTGAACTTTATGAAATGTGGCAAGCTACCTATTAGAATAGTATGTAGCTGCTGACGAAACAATGTGACGTCACAATTACATATTCCATTGAAAATTCTTCTTACTAACATCTGATTTGTTGTATGCATACATTTTGCGATGCAAATTTTTGAAAAGTAAATAACTCAATAAAATTTACAAATTTTATAGAAATAAAGTTATAAATTGGTGATGCAAAACTTGCTTTATTTTAAGAAAATCATGGATACGGGTATCAAAGTTGACATCTTTAAACTTGATTTGCGGCTAAACTAAACGTCGTAGCGACTTAAAAAATGCATATTCGTGATCTAGGGAGTGCCACCTTTCAATCGCTGTATCAAATGATTTAAAAAACAGACTTTTATTTTTTAACTTGATTTCTTATAGGTACCTACCTTACATTAAAACTAAACAGGAAATTTAAAATCTACATTTTTCCACAAAAAGATACTGAAATGTGGCAACATATAACTGAATGGTATCTTTTAATATGATTTTGTATACAAATTTTAGTTATGTAACCATGGTTGCCATATGAAAAAATTAACGTACCTATATTTATTTTCCTCACTTAAGTAGGTATAATGCGAGAATTGTTTGGCATCGTTTCGGTTCGATTTTCAATTTTCCGTAAATACAACCGAGCCTGCGGGGCCACTTCAAGCCATACGTATGTGCACGATGATGAATTTGTCCCATAACTCTATCCTGTACCTATATACGGCTAGCTTAAAATTTTATTAAAAGTAATTTTTGTTTGTTTTGATTAAGTTTTAAACTTTATTAAACAGCTTTTATTATTGTTTAATAGAAAACACAAATTCTTAACATAGTATGCAAAACTTATTCAGAAAAAAAAATTGATACAAATTTATCAATATGGTAACCATTGTTTGATAAATCCCTTTTTCATTTTCAGTCATCTGCAACAAAAACAAAATATTAATTATTTGAGGAAACTAATCTGAAATAAACTTATCTGTGCTCGAGTTTTGGCATAAAATATATATAAGTACATATTGATATATCAATAATATACCTATATGAACTTATCTATTTACGGTTTTTTTTTCTGTTATAAAATATAAATTACATACCTATTTGAAAAACAGAAAAACAGTCAATTCAATAAATAAATAAATTACATACCTACTTAGCTACTTACTTTTTTATTTCGTCTTCAAGGTCTTCAACAGCAGCAGAGCAGTCAAACAGCCAATGACAAATGCTTCTCCCCTTGTTTTTAAAATGTCAAAGAACAGAAATTTTTCAAACTGCTCATCCTCGTCATTGTTGTCAGAGTCAAAATACTATAGTCAACTCTTTCGAACAAAATCTACTCTACATTAAATTTTTTGTGCGAACAGCGCCAAATACGAAATTTCTCACAATCAAAAAATCGTCGACGACAGAGGTACTATAGTTTTTATATGCAAAGGATAAAGGTAGGAAATCACGGTTTGGCTTATTCCTTGTTATTGTTTAAAAATCTATCAAATTCAAAGTGTGCGCCTGAGATATCAAAAGTTGACTAAAAATAATATTAACAAAATTAACAAAAAGTTAGAAAATCGTTCTATAAGAAATGCCTATTTTTTGACAAAATTAAAATAGTGTACCCAAAATTCTGGTGCTTGTGTGGATAAATTTTATAAGCCAAATATAGCATGGCTTGCCAAAGCAGTCTAGATACATTCGTAATCTCATGCAAATAAATAGATAAACGCGATATAAGGGGTAAGTACAAAATTACATTTTGTTTTTTGTGGACAGTGCAAAACATAACTTGACTATTACAATTACTCCAAAAAGCCCTATAAGCAAACTGCAATTCTTATGAATAATAAAACTTACAAGGTACATATTATATTAGACCTACTTATGATAGAGCTCACAGCAACTACAGTCTCAACCTACAAGTACATTCCTTCAATAGTTTCGAATTTCACCCGAAGAATTCTCGTCTCAAAGCGCACATGCGAATCTTTGTATTTTTTTTTCATAAGGTCTAAGTCCAAGTTCTTTTTATTGCCAAGATCCATGCTTCTGCACCATATAACTAATAGAAGCGGTATGATCAAGGTCTAGAGAATAAATGGGTACTTGGTTTTGTGAGAGAGGTTCTTACTACTTAAATATCTTCTTAAGATCGAAGAAACATCTTGGTTGGTAAGATTATTAATTTGTTTGATCCCTGCAGTGATGTCATTTGAAATATAGGTAGTAGTGCAGCTACTTTGAAGTTTTATCTATTCAACGTCCAAGTCGACGATGTTGAGAATTTCATCTTGTCTTGTCCTCGTGTTCAATCGTAAACTATGTCATCTACAGAAGCAAGTTTTTGACGGATATTTAATATATTGCGCCTCTATTATCGACAATTAACAAGCAAATTATGACATATTATTTAATTACAATGTTAAACCTTTTGAGTTGTCTTGTCTTAAGCCTTAAGCCACTTTGACGGAGCAATGAAATTTCTGCATCTTCATTCCGTAGATGCGGAAGATTTTGTATGTATGCATGCTAAAGAACAGCTGAAGTCTAGAGCATTTCATTTGCCTTCACTGCCCCCTTTCTAATATTGAATTGATGTTCTTTTTTAATAAAAACAAAGTAAAATTCATTTAATAAATAAAAAGTCTTTAATTTTTTTCTCTTGAACGAACTTAATTCATATAGGTACACTTAAACAAATTACCTAATTGCCGTGTCGCAACATTACAAGATAAACTTGTGAATATGTACATAAATATTTGTAATATTTATAAAATATGTACTTTGGTCTCTCTTTTATTTTATTTAAAAAAATATCTTCTGGGCATTTGTATTTTTTTTGTATTAAAATAGATATTTTCTTTCTAAGGTGTTTTGATTTGTTTTGATTTTTTTGTAATTAAAAGAGGATTTTTAGTTAATGTTTTCTGTTTCAGTCGTAGTTTGTTAAAAAATCTGGTGGCACAAAGCTTCGCTTGATGTCTACTTTAAACATATGGCACCATCTCATTATCTAAAAATAAAAAAACTTATTAAAAAAAAAACAACAAAAAAATGCAATTTTCTTACCTGATTTTCATCAATATTGTCACAGAAACTTAAATCAAGTAGTTTTAATTTGTTGCACTTTTGAAGAATTCTAAAAAAAAAAACAAAACTCATTGAATCTTTACTGCTAATCTAAATAAAAAAGAATATTCATTTACTCATAGCATCGTTCAGTTGAAATGCCAAGCACTCCCATAAGATCAAGTTGTTCAAGATTCGGGCACAAATTGGCAATATTTTCAACATCACGATCGGTTATGCCTCGAATTGCAGCCAAAAAAAGCTTCTTTAGCTTGGGACAACCAATGAGTAGGTGTTTAAGGCTTTCACCAGGCAACGGTTCTTCTCGCAAACTAAACAAACAAACAACATATATATTTTGAATTCAATTATTATTAATAAACTATCAAGAACTTACCACCAACCAAAATCGACTTCTTCCAGATCATGACACAACGACAAGGCTTGAAGTCCTTTAAACGAAAGTGAATGAGATTTCCACATGTCTAGTGAAATTAGTTGCTTATTGTGTTTAGCTATTTGTATTGCAACATCATCCATGTTTACTCCGATTCCACAAAATGCTATACCAGAGATATAGTATGAATATATTACCATATAATTGATTTGGAGAGTATACCTAAATTAAGATGTTTCAGTTTGCGATTGCTTTCGAGCATAGTTAATAGCAGATCAGGCTCGATGACAGTGCGGAAGAGATCAAGTCGCTCCAAGTTTTTAAGATTTGCCAAACAGGAAAAATTTAGTATAGGCGGATCTATGGAATAGTTTCTCAAAGAAAGTTCTGAAAATAAATTCAAAAATAAATTTTAGAGTTCTAATTACTACAATACAGATATTTTATTTTGTTGTTGTTGTTGTAAAATCTTTATTTTTCATGTTGACTGGGGATCAAAAGAAAACGCTTCGAAGCATCAGTTTTGGTAATAGCTGCGTATTCGATCTAAAAAGTCACCTATCACATTTTTCAAATAGGAAAGTAAACTTACATTCGAATTAATTAAATTGCATTTGAAAACAATTCAATTCAATATATGTAAATAAATATTAATAAATAAATATAAATAAATAAATATAAATAAATAAATTCCCATACAAACAACATCTGTTTGAAGAGAGCCAAACTCTAGTGACAAACTCTCAACCAATTCTTTTGTGTGCTTTGCTAGTTCTACTTGACTAGAGGGCTAAGATCAGATTGACTTTATCAACACCAATTATTTTGGAAGATGATCTGTGAAAAACTATCAGTTACCCTACAGTTGTTTGCACCGCAAGACTCCGTAGTTCTCGGAATATGACAGTCAGCATTTGGTAAGATTGATAATTTAATGACAATAAGCAATACAGAAGCTTGATAAGCGAGTTAATCAATTAATTGGAACTGGATGATGTGTGGTTCCAACAACACGGTGCAATGCACAACAAAAAAAAATATTTCCAGGTATCCTATTATTTTTAGAAGTCACGAGTTTACGAAAATGAGAAGAAGCTTTTTAATACTATACTACAAAAGAGCATTTATTGCAGTTCATGCAGTTCTCGACAAAACGACTTAAAATGCGAGTCAAAAGGGTAATCAGCGATGGTATCGAGAAGTTGATCGACATCATCTTGAAGACTGATTTCCAATGTAGCGTTGGTATTACCAAATGAAACTATATCACTTCATTTAAATGCATTTAAAACTTCCCCAACTACAAAATCTATTAAATTCCCTTCAAACACACACCTCTGTTTATCAAAATGTTATATTAGAAAATATATTTCGAAGGGTTGTACTCTCGGTGAAAATACTCAAACAAGGTCAAAAAACGATTAGATGTTTTCATTTCACTTCGTCTGTTTTTCATCAACAATTCAGGCATTTGTGTTAAAAAAAAAATATATTTGCTTAAACCAAAAATGAATTGGGTAGAACTAACCCCGCTTTCCGACCCCGTATGGCTACGTATCTTGTTCAACGTTCACATAAGTTGAAATATTTAAACTTTTGTGTCGCGCTCATAATAAACACGGCATTGTAAACACAATACATGAATTTTTGAATAGCTGAACTTTTGAATTGACATAAACCAGCTCTAGTTTTCTTTTTCATCTTCGCTTTATAGGTTTCCTGGTTTGCTGCATGTGTGCTATTCCACTATGATTCCAGAGTCCTGACTCTTTTTCAAACAAAAATTGAAAAGACCATCTTTTGTTCTAATGTAATTTGAAAAAGAGTCATGACTCCAGAATCATGGTGTAATAGCACTCCATGTGCATGTCGGCATTAGTCTTCCAACCAAGGATTGCTTTTTTGGTAGCGTGATGAAACCAAGTAGTTGTATGCCAATTTCGATGGTTTCTTGGCATACATGACATTGGTCTTCTCATAGCATTTAAATGGATTGTGATTCAAGTCGATATAATTCGATGTACTTATACATTGAAAGAGAACCATATGTTGAATATATGAGTAACATGTAACTTCTACAGATCAATTCGTCTGGAAACAAAGAGAAATAAGTGAAAGCTTTCCAACATTTGCTGGTGTTTCAAATGATTCTATACCAAATAAAATTATACAATTAAATGTTGAATACTAAAAAGAAAAAAAGGTTGAATGGAAAACAACTTAAGGTTGAGGTAAAAGACAAACATACAATTTATCGCAATCGGAAAATCAGAAACCCTATACTGTATCGCTCCGATTGTCTCCATCATACAAAGACCTTTGTTGCCCACATTGGTCGTTATGTTGGTCTCCCGATCTAACCGGAAAAAACGATCTTTCTACTAGAAAGCTTATAAAAATACCCCATTAATTTACCACTATATCATATTATTGTATGTTTCCTGTAAAAATTGCCATTTGCGACTTATGTGCGTGCTTTTGAAAGAAAAACAACGGTTACAAATTACTTAACTTAACCATAACTTACCTTTAAGACTATCACAGACAATTCCAACAGTTTCAATGCAACTAGCATTTAAAAATCTACACGAGTTGAGTCTCAAATGTGTTAAATTATCACCACGCTGTTGAATAAATCTTTAAAAAAAAAGAAAGAAAACCATAATTTTATAATTTTAAACATAGATAAATTAAATATTACTTTTTAAATTCAGTTGGTGATATTGAATTAAATAATCCACACCATGAAATATCCAGTTTCTTCATTGATGTTGATCTCTTCGCTAATGTACATAATAATTCTGATGTAGCCAAATGCCAATATGGTTTTAAATTCAATTCACTATAAAGTAATGGATGTGAAGATACATCGTAGAGAATTTTCGAAACTTGACCAACACGAAATAGTGATATCAAATCCAAATGCGAGAAAATGTTTAGTAAAATGTCAAACTGAAAATGAAGCATAAAAATTAATTTTAGCAAGAAAATGAAAGACAAAATCATATAATATCTCACAGGCATATCAGTCAGTCCAAGTTTAGTTGTTTGTTGATCTCTAGATTCTCCATCTCTCACAGAAATCATAGCTGTTTCTTCAATAAATTTTTCTAGATCATTCTTTAGAAAATCCATTAAGCTTTGAGGACTTTCTGCGAAATTTGGTCTGAATTGTATGCTTTCCAATTTACGAACAATGCGACCTTTTCGATGACGCGTCTTACAAAAGTTTAGGATATCTTGAGTGTTGTAGACACTAGATTTTCGACCTATTAGTACTACACCATCGATTTCGGTGAAATAATATAAAAGACTGTGATTGAATTCAAGTCTTATAGTGCTAAAAGGAAGTGATATTAAGAGAATATAAAACACTATTGAAAATATTCATATTATACTTTGTAGGCAGCATCAGTTTTTTTAAAGGCGGAGAGAATCTTGTGGCGATTACATTTGAATAAGTATGAGAAGGAACCTCCCAAAGGCAAACCCATTTCTCAGCAGCTGTGTACGCCCAAATACGAACAATTGCTCCTGGATTGTATGTTTCGAAAATAACCAATTCTTCAGGTATAACGTATTGTTCAAAATTTATCACTGAAAGGAAACAAAAATAATTTTTACATTTATAAACCGAAATGAACATTACTTTCACATTAATTAAGTACCGAAATAAAAGACTTATTTTGATGACCACTCCTAGAAACGATATAAAGACACCGTGAAAATCTTCGATCAACAATGATAAGCAGAAGATCAGAAGATTCAATTTCATTTAACTGACTATCGATGGCTTCAAAAATGTGATGTGTTCAAAACTTGATTTTGCGAAAGAGCGCTTTAAGTACAATAGGATGAGAGGCATCAGTAACACTATTATCACTATTCATTTGCAGTCGCAGGTTGGTTTAAATAGAATTTTGAGCTTTATGTGAAAATTGTTGATAATTCGCAGTTTCAAGATCTCGAAACACAGTTCTTGGTCAAATGTTACATTGTTGGAAAAAAGAACGACGAGAAGAAGTATTATCGTTAGAAATGTCAAGAACGAAAATCAAAGGTTAAAAAAAGTATTTGTATTATTAGCTTAGTATCGCCTAGATACAACTGCGCATAGGGCAATTAAGGAACAATTTTTAAATTCCGGAACATTTAAGCTTTCTCATAGGATTTGAACAATAAAAACATTAGTTCTATATGGTTGGTGTAAGTCTTCGTATACGAGTTGACAATGAAGCTCTCATAATAACATCAACTGAGAGAAAAAAAAACAACGTTGAGAGACCGCAGCGCCAAGTGACCCTAACAAAACTTATGCCGACCTAGTATTCTCAAAAGCTTCCAAGCCAACGACTTGAATTTTAAGGATAACTGGCAGAAATGTTAACAAGCTATCATTAGCTTCATCACAACCACTCCTAAAGAATCCGATTCGAATACACAGTGTAGTCAAAACAGATGCCTGATGCATGGTTACAGAAACAAAAAACAAGAATGAAATATGTGTATGTAGACCAAAAGATAAAATAAAAAACTCATGCTTATAAATAAAAACAAGGAGCGGTAACGGCGCGGTAACTGCGCGGTGTAAAGTTGAATATATGTAAAGGTGCTTTCACAGGAAACAGGTGCGAGGCGTGTAAATATAGCTCAGTGAACATCTGGAGTTACGTGTCGAAACGTTTAAGATGAATGGGACATGAAAAGCAAAAGCAAATGACTGGTTACAGCCAGCAGACTTGTTGAGGAGTTTTCAATATCTTACGGGTACTCTACTCTACTAAGAAAAGTACGAACAAAGATTTAAGATTAACAATGCCTCTTTTTACATTTAATTTATTTTTGTTCGAATAGTTCAATACGGATTTAGTGTAAATTGTCTTAGTGCTAGGTGCCTAAGCTTAAGATAATCCATGTGAATAAAATAAACTGCTATTTTATATGCATTTGCATTCTCTTTTCAAGTCATATATTTCATTACACAATTTGTTATGTATTCTTTGTTTACAAAACAAAACCAATAGCCAGTTTGGTTCTAAGAATAAATCACTATATCGATAACTTACCAATGAAATCATTTGCCGGTATACTTGGTAAGTTTTGTGGTTTAATCTCTTGCACTCTTGACGGGGCCATATCCCACCACTGGCCATAAGTCCGCTGAAAAAATAAAACGAAAGTACAATCATAAATGCTAAGCAATTAGACATGTTGACAACACATAAGAAACAAAGAGATTTTAAGGTTTAACATTGTTTACATTCGTGCAGCATTTGTTGGTATTCTGAAGCTTAACATAACTTACCATAGCAAACGTTTCGGGGAAATCTCCATAGTCGGGATATTTCGATGGACGCCCAGTGATGTTAAGTGCAGTATAAGAAATACTGTAATCGCTTCCGTATTGCGAACTAAAGTCGATTACTGCTTGAGCGTATTGATTGACCTTAACATCAGAGTATAAGCTCGACTTATAATCGGTGGCATCATAAATCTCGTCGTAAATTGAAGATGCACTGTCGTCTGCGAAGTCATTGACCACAGATGCGGGTCCCTCTTCGTCAGAGTTAGACATTATAGATATTTTAAATAGAAAAACGCGAGGAGAACTGTAGCGGGAAGTTACATATATTAGTCACTATTTTGTTTCTCCTTGTTTTCCAGGCAACCCTTTGTTCTGCATTTGGAAATTTAATTTTTTTTTTATCTGGGAAACCAAAGGAATGGTTGTGCCACAACAAATAATAATTGCTAAGCAACACAAACTGAATTCTGTTATTGTTTGTTGGATAGATGAATGAGAAAATAAAAAGCTTGGAACTAATTAAATTATGAAAAAGTGCACACTGAACCGTGTACACACAAAATTGTTTCTAGAATCTTGTGGCCATTTTTTCAACCTTTTTTCACTTTGAAGTCATTTTTAGGTACTTTTTTACTTTAAATTTTAATTTATTGGTATTTAAGGATGATTAAAGTTATCCTTGTCCTTTGACCTTCTTAATTTTTGTTGTTTTGTGATTTGTGTGTATATTTGGTATTTTTTTTGGTGTTCTTGAAAAAAGTGATGACTTTTATTTTTGTTGTCAGTTTTTGACAGTTTGAAATGCAATTCAGCGTTCAATCGATTAGGCGTGTTCAAAGTTTGGTGGTTGTAAAAATATAAGAGTGAATTCACATCATATGAAAAAAAATTGGGTCATATTCATAGATGTTTGATAAGTTCTAGTTGTTTTTACGCAAAACTCGAATTTTTGCTATTCATAGAAAATTTAAACCCAAGTCTAAATAAAAAACTAGAGTCTAAATATAAACAGGATCAAGCCTATGTTTAAGTTGTATTTGTACCAATGAAGAAGAAATACAGGAATATTTGTTCTGCAAAAAGAATGCGGCATTTTTATTTAAGTGTGAAATTTCTTAATATATTTTTTCTTATTCTGGCATATGTAAACCATATATTTTTTTTATTTGACAAAACGAGGAATAACCACATTTTGTCAAATCTGTTTGTTTTATTTATCGGTATAACAGTATAATCTGTTATAAAATTTTCTGAAATCACGTAATTTCGTTAGGTGGCAACATATCATAAGTCTTACGTCATTCTACTTCCAAATTACACAGATTGAATTTTTTTTTAGTCCAGTGACGTATATTTGCGACTTCAAATGCAAATATCTCGAACCGACAAACCGATGAAAATAGAAATTGTGGCCCGGTTATAGCGATCAGGAAAACGAAACAGAAAAAATTTTCAAATCGATAAATAAATATGTTTTGGTTTTATTTGAAAAATAAATCCTACCTTTATCGATGACAAATATTATAGCCATGAATATTATTTTTTTACATTTCGAGAAATTTTAATTCATCAGTTTTACTGGAATGACATTCAGGTGTTTGAGATGATTTCGAAATTGTGTATTTGCATGGGAAATTTCGTAATTTCGTGAGTGATTTCGAAAGAATTGCTGAAATTGCGCAATTTCGTTCGGTGGGAACCATAGAATAATAAATAAATAGAACACCATCTCAGGAGGTTCCAGCTCCACCAACTTTTGCCTACAAACTTTCAAAACTGCAAAGTTTTAACTCTGTATGCGAGCCATTTTAAATGAGTTTGTCAAATTTGGCTAAGCAATGCATTCTTAAGATTTTGTATTAAGTTGTTCACACGTATTCACGTATAGATTTTTTTTTTAGGAGGAGACGGAGGAGTACGAGTTGAATACCTGTGGGTGGAAACATAACCTCGTATATATATTTTTCTTTAAATACATTTAATTATTTTCCTCATTTTATTTCCGAAAGAAAAATGAAATTGCACTAGGAAAATAAATAAATGCATTTTTTATAATAAGTATTTGTTCAACTAAAAATTTTATCATCACACAAAATTCTTTGACTTATTTTCCATCAATAAGTTACATTTATTTTAAATCAAATGAAAACATAATAAATTAATTATCGATCTGAAATGTTTTCCTGTTTTATGTTCCTGATCGCTATAACCGGACCCAGGTCGGGAGTTTTCATTTAACTGTGTTTTTATAATTGCCTAGCAAAGAATTGAGTTTGACTAGCGAACCATATCCAATCATAAAATTGAATGGGTACTCAGTTGTATTATGGAACTAATATGTTGTCTCTACCGACTGTCCCAGTAATAAAGCACTAGATGCTGCAATCTTGGCGAATATTCCGTTCCATTTTCCATATCTTTTCGACATTTTTGTATTCTCCATCTATTTACTTAACATATACAGGGTGAGTCATGCGACAAAATGCTAGGGCGTGTAGGTTGCGTTGAGACAAGAAAAAAATCGTATGGGAGGGGGGGTTTATTCCCCTCCGTTTAGCCTGGAGGGGCAATTTTCGAAAAAACTGACTTAAAATGGAAAAAATTATTTAAAATCAACGGCTTCATTCACAATGCTGTGCGATACGTTTTTGAAAAGCCAATAACTTTTTCTTTCATTCTGTGTTTAAATAAATCTATTCTAAGAAATAGTTTTTGAAATATTTATTTTCAAAGTCAAAATTTTGAAAAAAAAAATTTAAAAAAAAATTTCAAATTCATTTTTTTCAAAATTTTACGTAATTAAGTGCTAATTTAAATTTCAAAATTCAATGCTGTTATTAATTTTAAGTCTAAATACGAAAACCGGATGCAAACATTTTATGTCGTTCTCAAGAAATTAAAAAAAAACCAAAACCACCTTTTTCTAAGAAAAACATTTATTTTTATTGTAACGAAGCAATTTAAGAAGCATTAATCTTAGTTTTTTTAGTTTTTTTTATTCCTTTTATTTTTACTATGTTTTTTATTGGAAGTACTTATAAAAAATTCTCGATATTATCTCCATTGTTTAGAAGGCATAGATTATATCTCCTTGTAATGGCTTCACATAAGTTTATGCTTGACAAATTTTCCTGCAATTTGACTCCAGCGACTTCAATTCGTTCCTTCAGTTGTTCCAATGATACTATTTCCACTTCGTAAACATAATTCTTCATAAATCCCCATGCATAGAAAACTAGGGGAGTTAAATCTGGTGACCTAGGCGGCCATTCCGTGGGGCCCCTTCTTCCGATCCAACGGTCACTAAAATGATCATCCAGCCAGTTTCTCACCTGTAAGCTGTAGTGTGCTGGAGCACCATCTTGTTGGTAGATTAAAGTATCTGCTATAACCAATGGAACGCTGTCTAATAAATGTCCCTATTGTCCCCATAACAGGTATAACCCATGGGCTGCGGGCAGGCCAAGGCAAAAATATTGACAGGTCAGTTTTCAGAAGTTATCAATGAAAATAATATTAATCCAGGGTTATTCCAATACTATTTAATTTTATTACGTTCTCATAAAACTCCAATTAAAAAAAAAGTAAAAAAAACTAAGATTAATGCTAAATAAATAAATAAATTGCTTCGTTACAATAAAAATAAATGTTTTTCTTAGAAAAAGGTGGTTTTGGTTTTTTTTTAATTTCTTGAGAACGACATAAAATTTTTGCATCCGGTTTTCTTATTTAGACTTAAAATTAATAACAGCATTGAGTTTTGAAATTAAAATTAGCACTTAATTACGTAAAATTTTGAAAAAAATGAATTTGAAATTTTTTTTCAACTTTTTTTTTCAAAATTTTGACTTTGAAAATTAATATTTCAAAAACTATTTCTTATAATAGATTTATTTAAACACAGAATGAAAGAAAAAGTTATTGGCTTTTCAAAAACGTATCGCACAGAATTGTGAATGAAGCCGTTGATTTTAAATAATTTTTTTCCCATTTTAAGTCAGTTTTTTCGAAAATTGCCCCTCCCGGCTAAACGGAGGGGAATAGACCCCCCCCTCCCATACGATTTTTTTCTTGTCTCAACGCAACCTACACGCCCTAGCATTTTGTCGCATTGCTCATGACTCACCCTGTATAGGGACAAAAAATATATATGGCCCAACTATAATGGGCGGAAGCAAACGCTCACTCATAATGAAACGAAGTGCACGGAAGTTTTCGTAAAAAGCGAACGTGTACAGACTTCACTTTTTCTAAGGAAAACCTATCGAAAATTGACGAATCTGAGCAATGCGCTACTATGCCCACAAGATACGAATTTTTTGTTCTCGCCGAGTTATGGACGGATCCATCCGCATTAATCACTCCATTAAAGATTTCCCTTTACTTTCGTGTGAAAAATTCGCGTTCGGATGGGCTTAAAACCGCCCATCCGAACGCGAATTTGTCACTTTCTTATACAAGATAAGTATAATGTCTGCTGCCAAGTCTCCAACTGTTTTTTTTTGGTAGGATACGAAAAAAATGACAATAATATATTTTCTACAAATTTATTTTAACATCTATAGTAAAATTATTATTTTAGCAATATTTATAATGTACATAGTAAATTTTTAGAGTGGTAGGTATCTTATATGGCTTAAACTAAAGTTAAAATACATCTAAAAATGTCACTATTTGAAAGTAAGCTTTCTTTTATTTAATCGAAAAAAACGTCATACGTTTTGGAATAATTTGTTTTTTTTTTACTGAAGACTATATTTTACTCTACATATATGTATATTCATTCATAAGTCATACGGAAAATTCAAGTTTAAATATTTTTTTAAAAGAACAGAAAACCGCAGAAAACGAAAAAATATTGTGCATACAAAAATTATTTAAAATAAAGGTAGATACGTAGTAGAAGTTATTTAATTAAAAAAATAAACGTATTAAAAATAAAAATTTAAATCTATTGACATTAAGTCAATATGCATTAAAAAAGAAAAATTAATTTTTAAAATCATATTTTCTAATAAAAAAAAATTATTTTCAAACAATGGATACAATGTTTCCTGTATAAAAATTTATAAACAAAAAATTATGCTTAATTTAATCGATACAAATTCAATTTAAAAAAAAAAATAATAATAAAAGAATACTCTAAAAGAACTCTTTTATTATTTTGTTTACTATATAGAAACAAAATAGTTTAAATGAAATTTAAAATTATAGAAAAGAAAACTCATTTTTAATCAAAAACAAATTATATTTTAGGCACAATGCATTAAACATTTAATTTAATTTTGCTAATTTTATTATTTTATGTTGTTTTTGTTAGTTTTATTATCACAACCAACATTTTAAAACCAATCATTCATAACTTTGTTTTTAATTAATATTTAAATGTTTAATTATGTTTGTTATATTTTCTATAATAAATAATATTGCCATTTAATTCAATTTTTTGTCATGAATTAATTAAAATAATATTAACAGTTGTGACATTTAACCAAACCAACTTCGTCGCAGTTCATGCACTTAAGCGCAACAAATTCAGCGGTGAAATGATTCCGATGCACAGACTTCTTAGAACCATTGCATGATGGACATGGTAATAGACGATAGCCACCGCAGGTTGGACATGTGTATGTTGATGAAATTGACTAAAATTTAAAAAAAAATCAAATTGTTATAAAATGTATATAAAAAAAAAAGTAATCCTTTTACCTTGTAGGGTTTCAAAAGTTGTCGTAACTCTCCAGATTCATTCAAACGTTCGACGTGGTCTGCATCCTAAAAAAAAAACAATTTAGTATATAAATTCATTATTACTATTTTATATACATATAATATTAATATGTATAATAATTTTATTAAAAATATTCAGGAATACTTGTTCAAATGAAATCTAATTTGTCATTGACATTCAATGGACTCGAATGTGCTAAAAACAAGAGTCATCACAATTTTTTTCTCGTCATCACAATTTTTTTCTCGTTGCAAGTTTCCTCAAGTAACTCATTAATAGTATGTGAATATAAAATTATGATCCCGTTAAAAATCATTCTGCGTATGATGTATACGGTGACCCAGATTTGACAATAATTATAGTAGTGAATTTCGATTGCTAAAGAACAAATTTGCATTGTTTAGTTTTGCGATTGTTTTAAATTATTGAAAGCTTTTTTATAGCTATTTAAAATAGTTTATCGGACAATATAATTAAATATTTTTTGCGGGTCACAGGATACTTCCTCAGCGGGAAGGCGTACCTAATCTAGGATTTTTTCATTCCCGATATCACTCTATCGGAATCTAAATGTCAATTATCTATATACTATCTAAATTTCAATTATTCTATTTTGAAAGAGTGATGAATCTTGTAGCTGGGCCTTTAAGGGTGAAGTGCAAAAGGTCCAGAATAAAATATAGATTTTAGCAGATCGAATCGGATTGAACGTGTTCCAATTGAAATGGAAAACGTTTAGAACTATATGTTTAGTTAAATTAAAATAAAATGTCAATTTTATGCTATGTTCCCACCTAACGAAATTGCGCTATTTCGACAGATTATCCGGAATTACTTCCGAAATATTTTCTTTAATGTTTTTAATTAAAATTGTCAAACCAAATCATCTAAATTTTGGTGTGAACACTTTTCGGAATTTCGAAATTAAGAGTTCTTAAATTACGCAATTTCGAGCTTGGTGGGAACATACTATTAGACTTAATTAGTTTTCTTTTCTTTTTGAACATTCAATACATTAATGTTTTCTTAAACTGAAACTCCATATGGAGCAGTGGCGAACAACAAGATCTCTTCATCTGTCTCGAGTCTCGATTCACTGAGAGTGATCTATACTGTGGCTTACATCGAATGTTCTTAAACTTCCCTTCTACCAATGAAATTGACCTCCATGTTGTTTTTTATCTTCCAAAGTAACTTGCACTCTTCGGATTCCATTCGAATCAATCAATTTTGGTACCAACGAAAACAGGCACAAATACCTGTGACTATTCGATAAAACTCAAAATATAATCCCTTTCACTTTTACCTGTGTGAACCTATATCCCATTATTATGATTCAACAATGAACACGCATGTAGCGTTAATAATATTACTTCACAAAGCCTGAAAACAATAGAGCCTCCGACAAAATAAGCTGCAACGAGAATTCCCCACCTTTAGTGAAACAACATCACATTCGCGTGATTTGAATACGTTTTCACCCTGTGTGTATACTGGCCTCAAACGATCAGTTTCTTCAAACGACTTCTTGCACAGCTTCTTTTTTTGGAAAGAAAAATGCCTTTATCTCAGCTATTTGAAAAATATTTTTAACCGCTAGTCAGGCAGACTTATAAAATACGTGACAAAAAAAGCATTATCCACGTTTGGGCATTTGGCGTTGGTTTATGTTTTTTTTTTTATTAAGTTTGGCTGCACGTGATGGGTGTGAATGTGTCGTGCTTGAAATTTCCTTAAAATTTCACTTTCTATTGAGTTTTTTTTTATAATATAAGTTGAGTTTAAATTTTTAAATCAAAGCTTTACAATTACCTACCCGAACGTTATTGGTGATATGATAATGAACTAACATTTCTTTATTAGACGCCATCCTCATTCGGCATTATTATAAGTGGATTGATTTAATTAAACTTGTGTTTTCGCACATATTACCTGAATGTCCGAAGAAGGTAATGGATTAAATATTAACATCTCATTATATTTTAAACAGGTTGTAATTTCTTGTTTCTATTAAATAAGCTACAATTTTCTTGTAAGTGATAAAAAATACTCATAAAGTTTAAACAGGATATTATTATCTATAGTTTTTTGAAAAGTTCAGTGATGTTGAGTTAAAACATTTCAACGAGAATTTGTAAAAGAGTATGGATTGCACACTGCCGACCATATGAATATGTTCAGAATGTTTGGGTATATTTATCGATGTTTTTTAGTTTTGTTTTTTTAAACAGTTCAGTAACGTAGTGTGGCAAACTCTGTCGAAAAAGAAGAATTTTATATGGAATTTTTGTTTATTTCTTGTAGATGAGTTCCTCCAGATTATAAAAAACATTTTTTCGGGAATAAGTAGCATATACTAAGGATGCCATTTTAAAAATTGTCTTACCGTTATTATCCCGGGTAGTCTGAATAATTTTGATCGAAACAATATGCAACTAAAATCTTACACGACCGGCAAGCAAGATTTTAGCGACCAATTTGAAAGTTCTACTGACAACAGGGAAATTTCTCGAAGTTATCAGTGGTCTTCTCCAAAGAGCTATCAACATACTGAATAAGAGCTATATACTTGTCACAGAACAATTCAACAATTAATAATACCATCAATTGAAGGCACGCCGCGCCGCCTCTCCGCTCAAATTGATAGAAAATTGAACTGGAAAAGAAAGAGTCAAGAAAGCCTCCATCGCATTCTCCTGATGTAGCAGAACTTTTTGGAAAAACTGAGGTCCAAAGGCAAATGTCATTTTATGGATATACAATTATACAATCCAATTGTGAAACCAATAATCGCAGGGAAGCTTAGTTAGGCGGAAAGCTGCTAAAAAAAGCTACAAACCCTAAAGCACTAACGAAAATCATCAACGGGGGCTGCCTCTTGACCTTTATATGATGCAAGAATCTGTAACCAATCAAAATTATGGGAATACCAGTTTTACTTGGATACTCTGAAATTCTAAATATCTATATAGAAACTAATAAAAAGTTCTGACTTTTTCCCAAGTAGAGATTAATATGATAAGATAAGAATAAAGTTGTGCACGCGACAACCAAATCCATCTTTACGGAAAGTTAAAAAATGGACATACATTCATAATATGTAGGTATTTTTCTCAGAAGCTCTTAAAATTGAAGGCTCAATCAGACAACCCAATGTTACTCAGGTCACATAAGCTCCGTTTTGTGACCTCAAACTTCAAGTAGCGTTTGAAACTCTGTCAAGAGCAAACTCAAGATGCGCAACTCAAAACATTTGCGAAGTTTCCAGAAAACTGACCCAAACAGAACGTTTTGGAATCACGCAAAAAGACCAAAAATCAGTATCGACGTTGGTAGGTGATCTAACTGGCCAATAACATGCTAAGATATATCACTCAAAAAAACTTTCCTTAGAGGTTCTAGTGACGAGGATGAACATGAGAACATAATCCACATCCTCTGCATCCTCTATCACTGCTCTGATCTCTGTCATTTGAAAAATAAAACTCTGGGGAAATACATACCTGGTATCTGATTTGAATTGAAGATTTCCTCCAGTCCTTTAGAACTAGCAACGCACACAAAAGAATTGGTTAAGGGTTTATATTAGTAGGACTTATATCTCATAATGAATCTGTCGTGCAATCGTTCAATGTAACCCAAAACTCTTACGAAATTTCAAAACATTTCTGTTATGTATTAAAGAAGTACATACTTTATTTGTCACAAGAGGCAACACCGATTCTATGGTACTGATATACTGAAACTTGCATCGCTGATTTGATAACAAATTGTAAATAATGTATTTATTTGGGTGACTGTGCAAGTGTGCATTTCAAAAGAGACACGTATTAACGCATAAGATAAAGAAACACAAATCTTCCGACGACTAAAAAACTAATTATTTAGTTGAAAACTGTGATTCACAAATCGAACGTTAAATGTATGAAGGGACGAAGAGACGAAGCTAGAAGAGATGATTAAGAGAAAATTGAGACAAAATCATTTAAGGAATAGAATAAGAAAAGAACATAATCGGTATAACCGATTTGCTTGATATTTCAAAATCTAGTGATAGTTTAAAGTCCCTAAAACTAGTGATGCAAGGAACGGTTTGGAATACTGTTAGTGCTTATAGTCCCCAAATCGGATTTAAGAAAGCATAAAATAATACGTTTATGCCTTAAAAAAGCAAAATCACTATACTAAGAACTGCTCAAAATTACACTATTAACACGGAAAATTGATTTAAAAACTTGGGCAATGTGACTGTTATGAATTGAAGATAAATATGAACAAACGCCTTCAAGTAATTTACAGAAAAAGAAAAAAAAAAGTGTGCCCAACTTTAAGGAGATAATGGAGAACGAAATTGGGAATCGAAAAAAATACCTACTGCAAAGCCAAACTATTCAGGATCGACGACATTTCAACATTACAAAGGGTGAAAATATATTCAAATTGTAATTCTCAGTAGATCCGTTCTTTAAAACTAATAAACAATGCTCGATTCAAAACAAAGGTATGATGTCCTGCAGCAGTCAGAAGAACAAAAGTGAATCATTTATTCTTTGTTGACGATGAAGTCATTTTGAGTAAAGTTCCGTCGTAAAGGAAGAATATGCTATTCAACAATTCGTATGCGGTAATACCTATAATGCGTCTTATATTATAGCGAAAGTATCATTCAAAATTTTCACCGGAAAACCGTGACAACCGTCACGCCGCCGCCACCGCCGGAAAGTCAATGCTCCTTGAGAAAATTGTTAATCCTAACGACAAGTTATGCAAGTCGTCTTTCAACCTCGCAATTATAATTTGTATGATAAATGATCTGTCACCACGAGTAAATATCTAGTTCAATTAAATTCATTACTTAAAAAAAAACAACCATTCAACATATCGCTCATAGCTTTAATCTCATAAAAAAAATAACATGCAAGCTTTCAACAAAAATTAATCAAATGAAAATCTTTGTAATGCATGAAGAGCATGCAAACATGTATCAGTTTCAATCATATACATTATTGTTATTCACAATTTATTCAATTTATATTTTTTTTTCTTTTATAAATAAATTTCCATGAGCATACAAATTCCCACCATTTGTTTAAAAAAAGAGTATACAAAACGGAACGAAACAAATTGCAACATGACAACAAAAGAAAAGAAAAAAAAACTTTCTATTTCATCTGCAGTAAAAACTAAAATTTTATCTTTTGTCATGACTTATTATTTCCTAAAAAAAAAATAGAATTAATAACGAAAGTGAACTTAGAAAATTATATTATCACTCTATTGTGAACTAACAATTCAGTTGCCAACAAAATGTCAGTTATTTTTCAATAACTCATTTCAAATAGTTGGCATAGAAAAAACGTAAACAAAAAAAGAAATGTGCAGTTAATTTACTTTGTACCGTTCTTAAAATTTGTTCAGAGTGTACCACTTAGTACAACATAGTATTTTGTCTTAACTCTTAAGAAGACTCTCAAAACGAAACCCGTTGTTGTACTACTATTGACAGCCATAACTGTTGCAACTGGTTGTGTGTCCCATTTTATTGCTGACTCTGTCAACAAGTTTGTGTCTCTTTAGATGCACACCTAAATATGCCATGATACCGCTATACATGCTATTGCCTCATCTCTCGTATTCTCGAGGGCTTATTCTATAATAATCAAGTTTTTCATTGTTTTTTTTTTCTTTTCTTGTGAATCATCTGCATTTTCCAGGCAATTAGTCGATTTTTTTTTTCTTTTTTGTTTTGGTTATTCTCTTTGATTTGACATTTAGTTGTTTTGGTTGCCAAATGTCAAACTCATTTGAGAATGTATTATTTGTGTGCAAGGTAAAGATTAAAGGAGTATAATTTGTTGTTTGTTTAAAATAATGCAACTTACACCAATGTGCTGACCCTCGACAAACAGCTGAGGTACTTTAATTTCATCTGATTGCATTCGTTCTTTGATTTCTTGTTGATATTCTGTGCTCATGAAGACATCACGCTCCTCGAACTTTACCAAAAGTGTTCGTAAGATTTGTTTCATGTTTGAACACTTGGCATAGGTTTCTCGTATAATTCCCATGCTGGTTGTGTAGAGGACGACTTTACCGAGATCTTTTTCTTTGTAGTTCTGAAAATAATATGAGAAAAATCGATTAGTAAATAAAAAAAGAACTTCGCAAAATTATAAATTGATAAATTGATAGGGAAATAAAAAAAATTACGCATACGCCAGAGTGTCCGAAGACAATGCAAATTCATAATGGTTTGATTTAGAATTTAAAGGCTATGTCATATTTTTTAGTACAGTAATTATGAACATTCAAAATGGGATTCGGTCTTAAAAACGTATATAAATCAAATGTAAATTCTCTCCTTTAAATATAACGTCTTAAATATATCATCAACACAAATCGTCTTAGTTACTGTTCGTGAAAAAAAAATAAAATGCACGACTTGGTCGCACGAACTTGCACTTGTAGCAAACTATGGACTACGAAAAATTCGAAATATAAAATTGTTTAAAGGGCAAAATATATCGAAAAATGGCCTAAACGAGAGATCAAGTTGTATGGTAGCTATAATAAAACTGTTGTTTAGCCAATAACTTAAAATGCCATCTTATGTTAGTTGTTTAATTTAAGTGCCATACCAAATTTAAATGAAACAGGGTAAGCCGTTATTAAATTATTACCAAATTTGTAAAAATCGTTAACACCAATTCTCGTTATGTGAATTTTTTAGCCAAAAACCTGGACAGCAGTTATATTAACAGCGCTCTAAATATAACGTTAACAAAGTTTAATCAAAATCGTTAGAGCCGTTTTTGAGAAAATTTGAAAAAACTAAAACCGTTATTTGGGAGGTACCCCGGATTAAAACTAAAATTCGAATTCCTCCTCTAGGGAATCACCAAAAAAAGCTAGACACGAAGTTTGAAGAAAATCTGTCAATCCGTATAGGCTGTAGCTCGGTGAACAGACAACCGCACATATGCACACCCGCGCACACGCACATCCGCACAGACAGACCGGTGGACGGCATGACGAAACCTCCTTTTTTAGGCATCTCAATCATCGTAATGTCAGGTTTGATTAAAACCTCGAAATTTTTTTTTTCATGAAACAAATACTTGCCCTATTAAGCAAGTTAAAATTGAGATAACAATCAAAAATGTTATTACGATGATAGCGAATTTAAAAAAAAGTTGGTCTGGAAATTCTGTTCGTGTGTCTGTCTGTTAGCCTGTCAGTCCATCTGTCTGCCTTGCACTTGCAACCTAAACGGTTGGATCGATGTTCTTAAAACTTGGTATCTGAAGCCTATAGGATAACCTATAAAGAGGGGATTTTGAAATTATAGGTCTAAAAATAACGGTAGGTACCTGTTGCCATACAAATATTAGAAAAAAAACTTTTTTTTTTCTGGAAAACGGCTCTAACGATTTTTATTAAACTTCACATGAGTTATACAAGTACGTCATTAAAGACCATTCAGATGGTTTATTTCGTATCTCCCTGAAAAAAAAGTATTAACGGTACCTGCCATATATAACTGTTTTTTTTTTTACTTCCTCATTAACGACTCAACGGAAATTAACCAAGTTTTGTTTCTTAAAAGACTTAAATAGGCGAATGATGATGGTGTAGTACTTTCTTTTTCCATAACTTAAAAAAATATTCTAAATTTAAGAATTTTTTTCTTGTAAACTCACAGTTGCTGATTTTTTTATAAAATTTTGTCTTACAAGCTTGATTTAAACTGCATTGAAAAATTTTGGATAAAAGTATTTTTTAAAAGTTAGTTTTTTTTCGAAAAAAATCCTATCGTATTTAATAAAATTTTGTGTGAGTGCTTTGTTGTTGACGAATTTTCCAGTAATTTACACGGTTAGTGCGACCCAGTCGTGCCCTTAGTGAAAAATAACTTCACCACTAGTGGGATATAACTTCACTTTTTTTAGGTGAAGTTATTTCCCACTTCGAGTGGGAAATAATATAACCTGAAGTTTGGTGAAGTAATTTCTCACCTAAGTATTTTTTGATAAAAACAGTAAGGGTGAGCTTGGTAAGGGGGCATGCAGCTGCCCCCATGCAACCCCCCTGCCTGGCTCATTATAGGATTTGGGGTGGGTGCAAGTTAAGATATAAATTTATATGAATTTGTAACTTCACCTAAAAAAGGTGAATTTATTTCCCTGCAACGAAGTGTGTTGTATTGATAATATCTGCGACCAACTGAATAATTTCGTTGCATTTTAAATACAAATGAGACAAGAAAGAGTTTATAGATTTTGTAGGAACAATTTCAAAACTTATGTCAAAATGTTTAAGCAAAACTATAAAACATCAAAGTCAAGAAAATTTACATTCAATTTAAAATTAATCAAAAGCCCACTAATTATTTATGAAATATTCTGGTCTAGGATTAAAATGGGTTTAGCATGAATATCGTTTATTAATTAATCTAAAGCGATGATTTATTTATTTATTATCTGTATCATGATGTATGTTGTATGTATTTATTATCTGCTACTAAATTCCTTTATTCATAACCCAATAAAGATTAAAACTAATCAATGAAATTGAAACCAATATCATTATCTATTTCCAATTAGTGAAAATACAAAAATTATGCAAATTAGTTCAGTGTGTCAGCAAGTCTAGCAGTATACAAATATGACACACTAACCGAAATAAATACTGCATCCATATTAATCTTACTCTTTTTTTCTTTTTTCTCCATCAACGGTATTCAAATAAAACAGTTAAGTACTTTAAATCCGGAAAAGTGTCTATCAAAACATTTATTATAATAATGCCGCCCAAAAGTGCAGAGCACCATTGAAACTCTGGCACGATTTCCTAAACAAGATTATGGAGTGTGCGCGTTCAGTTAAAGTCTCTTTGTACGATCGATGACGGTGGCGTTGTAATCGTAGAGAGTGTAGGTAGGTTCAACGGGTTGGCCATTGGACATGGCCGAATCCATTCCAAGAAACCACTCATCAGGAAGACAACAATAATAAAAAGCAAAAGCACTTCAAACTCTACGTGAGGGAAAACTTGTAAATTTTGTCGCCCGAAAAAGTCAACGACTGTACAAACACGGACAAAGATGGCGCTCTGGCTGTTTGTTAAACGTGTGCGTTCAGCCGTGATCTTGATTCGTGACTTTTCCATATGGAAGTGAAGTTTGACACATGACTGCGAATAAAATACGAACATACCCCTGAGGTGTATGTTCACAATTTCAATGTCTAGGACACGGACAAATGAAGTTGAGTGGTAGGGACAATTACTTGTTTTGTAATTCGAGTGTAGTATACATTTTGATTAATTTATTGCAATATCAATTTTTTGCTGAACAAGTATCAAATAAAATTGTTGAATAGACTTACATTTTGAATATACAAAGTTAAGAGATTGAATATGCAAGCTTAATTACGATAAACTTGAAATTCAATTTATACACGAAATAAAAATTTATATAAGTTTAGTTGTAATGCTCGTTTTTCATCGTTTTATTGATTAATATACTCAGCTATACTTAATCCAATGAACAAGACACAAACTAAGCTATAAATGTTTAATGATACAAATGTCTAATATAATGTTGTTTAAATTAAATTATTAGATAGTTTTTAGTTTCGGTATTTTAAAGCTTTCTCTTAAACATACATATATAATATAACTAAGCATTTGAATACATTTCATAGTTTGTTATACAAAGGTGGAAATTACCCAGGTTTGTTTTACCTAAAAAAAATGTAGCATTGGTCACCTTTTTATGTTTACGAATATTACTATAAATTTGTCTCTTGCCTGTTTTGAGATAATAAACTTGTTTGAATTTGAGTAACACATAAATGATACACAATTGACAAGTGAAAAAATTTGAAGGTAACAATAATAAATGACACAATTAGGAGATTTTTTTGAACTTGTACTATTTTATTAGTTTCAAACAGATTATGATTACAAATTGCTAGAGAGACTGATTTATGAAAATTATCTTTTATTTAAATGCGTGTACTTGCATGGTGATTTGCATCAGATGCCACAAAAAGCTAGAGCATGTAGGTTTTGTCGAGATAGGAAAAATCCGTATGGGAAGAAGATTACTTTTGCAAGTTATTTTAAAGGCACAAATTGGTTACAACTTTCTTTATGTTTCTAGTTGTTTTTAAACTCAAAATTTTGAAAAAAAAAGTTGATAAAGTCTATCTGTCAAAAGGCGTCCTTGAACGTGCCCATTATTGCTGATTTGCATCAAAAGTTGGTTAAAAGTGATACCACTAGACTCTGATTTTTGGCTTTTTACGGTGAACCATTGGTGAGGTTTTCATTAAGTTTCTATTAGATTATGCCTCATAAATGTAAACTGATGATAATGGCCGAAAAAGAACCCAATATAGAACCTTATAGACACCGAATAGAAACCCCGTAGTACCAAATGCTTCTTTGACACCAATAGATTTTATTCGATTTCAACTGTTCTATTGGAGTCTAGGGCAGACAAAGTAATAAGGATGTTCACTGTTCACTTTTGCAAATATCTTATTCGGTTCATTTTTGTTTTTGCATCTTTGATTAAATATTTTTGTTTTGTGTGTTGTTTTTTTTCATGGTAAATAGCGGTTCAGCGAATACAAACCTAATACGAACCCAATGTGTATAAAAGAGACCGAATAAAAGTCAATAGTTAATTTTTTCCGAATTTCGAAAAGCTGCATCTTTTGATTTCGTCGAGGTTTCCGTCATAATTTCATAATCTTTTGAGCGACCAAATTACTTAAAACTCCATGAAAATGAATGAATTAAAAATAAAATTTTATTGATAAAAATAACCAAAAAATAAAAAAAAAAAAAATACCAAGATTTATTGTAACTTGTTTCTTTAATTTCTAATTTAATTCTCTAAACGTGTTCTAATTCAAACTATAATAAGCAAACAGGATTATATACACGTATAGAAAAAGAGACTTCCCACAAAGTCAAGGTAAATCCAATTTTCTGTTGAGTCGAATATGAATCACGTTCGTTATGATACCCCCTAAGCAGTAAGTTTCTTTTTTTTAACTCGTTTTTATTCGCTTATTCTTCCTTCTGTTATAATTATTTACTTATTCATGATATTTGAAAATATAAGCAAATAGTTAGTACAAGAAAAAGTATAAGAAAAATATATTTATATATTCTCATAATATTTTTTTTTGACAGCTCTATTTCATTTGTCATTCTTGAGTACTAAAGACGATGTTCTTCACATTGGACGTACGTCAAAATGCGTCGAATGAGTACCTCCAATGTGAACATCGTCAAATGTTTCACTTATGACGATGTTAACATTGGACGTAGGTTATGACGACATCTGTATGTTTTGTTCCCCTCCCACTTCGTTGTAAGAAAGAGACGGGGTTTTGCGTCCAGATTTTTAGATTTTAAATTCTCATGGATGCATTTTGACATTTGCTATTCTGACATTTGTTATTTATTATTTTTTGGCTTTTTGCACCAATATATTGAAAGTTTTCACAAAATTCGGTAATTTTTGATTGGAAATTTCAATTTGACATAAGCATATAAAGAAAATTGTAAACATCTAGGCTCATTTCACATATTATGTTTTTGTTTTTTGTTTCTTGTGGTTTCGTGTGGTTTCGTACATCCATTGTGTTCACACTACTTTGTTGCTGAACACGGCGGACTAGATGTACGTCAAAATGCGTCGGATTAGTAAAGCCCGTATGATACTTCTTTTTTTTTATTCATTTATAATAAAAAAAAAAAGTACTAAACTTTCAGTCTAACGTAAAGAAGACAGCATGCTTATTAAAGAAAGAGAAAATGTGTTAGAACTAAGCAAACCAAATAAAAAAAAAAAAAAAGAAACAAATGGAAAGAACATTTATTTGTTCCTTTCTTCTTTTTCTTGATTTTTAATTGTAAAACTTCCAGACTGTGTTTTTGCCAAATTTGTATTTAAAGCAACCAAAACTAAATAGTACATTTGCCACTTTTCACAATAATTTTTTTTGCAATGTCAAAAAAAATGCGAAAATGTCAAAAAAAATCCACCAGCGGCTTTAATTGTGTTTGTTTTGACCATCTTGCTATTCCAACTAATTTTACTCTTACGAAAACTTGTGTTGAGCAAAAATGTATGGTAACACTTCTGTAGAGTAGCTTTTAGGTTTATTTTTTCACGCGACGCGTCGTTCATCTATTAAACATTTAATTTGCCACATTTCGCAATGGGAAGAAATGTGAATGAATAATTCAATTATTGTTGAATCTAGAATATCATTTTCATTAAAATCATACTCGAATTTCGATGATCCATTTGTCAAATTTTCATCGCCCTTCTCTTGCTTGAGACATGAAATATAATCAAACAAAGTAGCACAAATGGCTATATGTGGTTAAGATTAATGAAATCAAACTAATTTGAAATTAATGCATTAGAATTAAATTTTTAGAAAGCTAAACTCGGTCACCAACTTCCCGATGTGATTTAGCCAAAAACAGGTCATAAAGAGTATCTTTATGCAGAAAGTCTCCATCAATAGATTCATTTAATTCTGATTAATAATGTCGATGACAATCTTAAAAATAGAAAAATTTATCTATTAAACTTTCTTTTTGGGAAGCAGAAAATTTTTGTTATAATAAACAATTATTTTTTTTTGTTGATGGTGTCAAATGCTCATGTCATTCAAACTGACAGGATGATATTTGTACCAAACATGATGGAAGATGGTGAAGGTGCGCTGGACATATTTAAAGAAAAACCAGGTCGACATGGTTTATTTGTGACAGTAACCGTTAAAACTATAAACCTGACTTAGAAAATGCATTTTATTTTTAACACTCTTAATTATATGCAGCCAAAGCTAACATTAATTAAGATACTTTATTTTAAAAGAAGCGTAAATAAGTTGTTAGTGTGGTTTTCATCATGTGATTATAATCATTATATAGGCACGTTAAACTCAGCTTGAGCTAGGAAGGTAAATGAAAAAAAGTAAAACAGAATCATTAATCTTTTTAAACGTTAAAGGTCTGTAGAGCAGTTGGTCAAGGTATTTAGGACTAAGTGGTTGGAGCTAGGTTACTTTCTCAGCGCTTTTAATAGAAGTGTGGAGGCTGTGCAATGTGTATCCCATGGGGAATTTATAATGATGAAATTGTCTCATTCAATGGTGATACTTTTTCTCGTTCCTAGGGTTGTGGAAAGTAATTTAAGAATGCAAAAAAAAAAAATAAGGAGAACATTTAAGTTTTATTAAGAAGTCGAAATAAACTAATGATCAGTTCAATCGACAAACAATAAAATGCTCAACCCAAGGTCAAGACTCATGCTAAATGCAATTCACATTTTTTTTATTATAAAAAAAATATATAGAGGACAGTTAACGATGACTCATTAAATAAAATACAAGTTTGCTTCACAACTATATAATTTTACAACTAAAACAATATGTTTAAAATACCACTAATATCATATGTATAGCCTGTCAATTGAAAATACACTTTAATTAACTTAAATAAATAAATCCATGTGACTGGTAATGAGTTAAGTTCGCTCTTTAGCTAAATGGCATTTCATTATACTGCACATGAGGCCATGTTAAACAGTTCAATAACCACTCTCATTGGTAAAACAGTACGTGAGGATTAATTGGCTATTAAAAATGTGACCACATTCCAAAGTTTGTCGACCGTGCCAGCTGTGTCACTGGCCACCGACTATCCAAACACTCTCTTCTGCTTCTCATCTAAAATCAATCAGAAATAAAATTAACATTATGAAAAAAATCAATGAACGAGATTTGCCTGATAAAAATCAAATGTAGATATAAAGACAATTGTCTTGCATCTTAGGGAGGAAATAAGAAAGAAAACAAATGGATGCATTAAGCAAATAATTGGCACTTTTCCTAAGACGTTTTAATTTACTTCGTATATTTGAAGAAAACTACATTCACTGATGTACGAAGGAAACACGATTTCTTGACAAAACACGTATGCACGTATGTATAAATAACAAACATATAAGATGTCCGCAAATTTTGTATCTCCATTAAAGCACCTAAAAAGTAAGGATTTTTTGTTTTCGAACGGGAAAAGTAGAAATAAGAAAAGTCTAACAAGACTATCTAACGGATACATAAATATTTTCAGTTTCTTTGGTGCATCGTGCTCGTGCATAATTTTCTTTACACGCATCTATTCGACGAGTCCATTCACTTGTTGAATGACGCACGAGTAAAGTGTTTTTTACTGATTAAGCTTGTGTTTATCCATGTTAGGTTTTTTTTAGTTTTTTGATTGAATCATTTTCTATCTCTTATATTTCAATGCTTCATCTGCATTTACAAAAATACAGCAACAATGTAAGTGTTTAATTGGTGATTTTATGATCAGAGATTAATTTTTTTTTTTTTAAGTCAAAGTTGTGTAAAATTATTCAACCGATTGAATAAGTCAAATCTGCATCCACTAAATAGCCATTAACTCAAATTATACTGAGTTTGATAAATTACCATGGTAAGACATCTGGTAAAAACTACAAGGTATGATAAAATGTACACATGAAGAAACTTCAAAGTGCCGATGTCTGATCATGTCTTATTTTTTTAATTAAATTAAATTTTAGAAGTAAAATAAAGAAAATAAACACGTATCCGAAATCGAGTAATTATTTCGTAGAGATTAATATTTTGTAACTTAAAAAAAAAGAGCTTTGCGCTTTTGCAGTCTCCGACTTGAAATAAATATTAAATCATGAATTAATTATTAATTGTGGGAATTCAAATCACACCTGTATCTCTGTGGTATTTAATTTTTTAAAAAATAATTATGTATATGTGAAAAGCAAACCTTTCTAACTCTTAGCTTTTTGTGAATTTTAAAAATGCAGACTTATTTGAAAACATAGCTTAATACACGCGGTCTAATAGATAATAGTAAACTGACAAGTGATTAATGATAACTGAATCTTCACGGTCCCCTTACGTGCAAATTGATTGCGCCAATTCCGCGCACCCATACCAGCTCCAGGTCAGCACCAAACGCCTCTTATCTGTGAATTATGGCTTAGAAAGAATTCCTGTGACTGTGTGAAATTTATTGAAACGCAAGAAAAGATCTTTTCAGACAAACGTACAATGATGTACAAATGAATTCGTGTTTCGATTGTGGCATGACGTTGAGAGCGTTGAAAAAAGTTTTTTCATATTCGTTTCAAGATTCAATCCAATATGGAACTGAAGTGGCAGCATGTAATAAGCTCAAAAAATTCCGATCTTAACATTCGAGAATTAAAAATTTAATGCATCGACAAGTCAATGATGCCACTAAAAGTGAAACAAAACCCGAAATGCAATATTATTCAAGAAGGAAACTTGCATTTGTTAAGCTGACGAATGATGCGCTAGCCATTTTTATTATAAAATAAACTAACCTGGGGCCTATAACAAAACGCGACAAGTTGGTAAGCTTAAATTCACTAGTCCAACTTTCCTTGTCCGACAAGGTCACACCGCAAATCGATAAACTTGTCAGAATAATAAATTTCCCTCAACATATCACAATATCCTGCTTGTCATACTTCCGAGGTGTGCACTGTGCACGGAATTGTCATTTTGTCTTACAAGATTTTTTACAAGGTGTTGGATTTTATTGTCAATTTTAATTCAATCTCAATTTTTATTGACTTTATTAATCAAATTCTCTTATAACTTATTTTTATACAAAATATTCATTTTACAGCATGGCCTAAGTACCATGCTGTAAAATGATTTTACTTGTCCCACAAGTACTTGTCACGTTATGGGGCCCTGTTGTCTTCCATATTCATGGTCAATTCGAACCCTCTCTTAACGCAACACTTGAATTTTCGTCTTCTTATTTTTGTGAATAGTTGTGAACTGACGCTGTTGAATAATAAGTTTCAAAATGCAATTTAATGGTATTTGGCTTAGGAGCCAGTTATAGCTGTCATTGAAACTTATCATTGAAACAGAAATTAGTGGAACGTTGCATTTTTTGATTAAATTCGTTTCTCCCACTTCAAATATTAAAAAAATAATGATCTTCTTTTTGCTTTTCAATTTTCCTCAACCCTCGTTGTGTGTTAAATCATATTAAGGGTGGTCATTTAATGTTATTTAGTGTTATAAATTATAAAAGAAACAGATAAAATTTCGGTTAGCAACTCCTACTATTTAATAGCCATGAATTTCTTTAAACATAGTTTTTTATATAATCTTAATATATACTAAAGTTTATAGTATTCATCATCAACAATAACAAAACACCCAAGAGCAAATTCTAAATTCTCAATTTTCAACAAACCTACTTGTCGAGTATTTTAATATGTATTCTTAACTCGATATCTGAGTTTACCATAATATTTACATACATACTCAAATTTAATTATAATTTAAATTAGCTTTAAATTATGATAATGCATCCTCATTATTAAATTGATTTTGAAAAAAAAACACGTGTCAATTAAATCTGTTGAATTGTTTATGTTAATCAAAATTATCATTTTAAAAGTAGATTATGCTAAATAAATTTATCAAAGACAATGTGTGAATGCCCTCAATCACTTCATGAAAAAAAAGAAGAAATCTCAAAAATATTATTATTTCCTGATTTTTGTATAGTTCATATATTATACATATAGTTTATGAAATAAGTGACTTCTATTTTGTAAGTTCAGACAGTACTATAAAGGACGGATAGAGCAGTCCATAACTGAACGAATACCAGAAATTTGCTTTGTTTCGTCAAGTTTCGATAAATTTTGATTACGATCAAAAATTGCACTGCATTTAGCAGCTTACGTAGATTTACCTTAAGCGAAGTGTAAATCTCTTGCGTTCTGATCTCATTATTAAGACCGATAAAGGCCTCTGCGATCTGTCAAATGAACACGTTATCCATAGTGGATAAAAACATTCATATGTTATACAGTCAGACAGCTAAAAAATTATAAATTTATAGAATTTGTTTTATAATAAAAACTCTTCATTATAACTTTAACGGTTACGGGTAAACACTTCCAGCTTAATGATTGGCAATCGTATAATCTTGTTGTAATCTTGACTAAAGCCAACTGATGATTTTACCCCATTATAGACGACTTGTGACTTTGTGTAGATTTCTAAAATAACAGCCAACTAAACTCAATTGACCGATACCCTCAAGTTCAACATAGATCATCGCTCAAATTCAACCGGACAAACGGAAGATTAATTATTGAAAATTGAACATCTCGGATCCTTGCTGCCATCGACAAATATTTTAAGAAAAATCATTTACCCTGTTCCTATAATGTCATTCAAAATAATTAAAACTGTCATTTGAATGATAATTTGTTCTTGCTCAAAAACTTAGACACCGCTAAAGCTTAAAATTCATGAAATCAAGATATTTTTGATCGCTATCTCCCATTACAATTGCAAGTGATCGGTTTGAAACTAGTTTCAATTCAGATTTATATCAGTTGACTAGTCTCTATGTGTGCTTCTCCGCTGAAATACACATGCAGGATTTCAGGGTAGTTCCATGTGGCACTAGTTTGGAACTCTAATTGCAAATGATTCGATTCATGTATGGGCAAACTTTAAGCATAATATACTCTGCCAACACACCCCATGATTTTCTTATTGGTTGATTCTACAAAAAGTTGAATAAAATGTGTCATAATTTTGTCAATTTTTTTTTTGGAAGCTGTAAGTCGTACAAATTAGTTCTAGTTATGTGTTAGAATGTCCTCTAACAAATTTGAAAGCAGCCAGTCAAAAAAATAATAAAATAACAATTTTGTGTCAATTTTTTTAAAAAAAGGTGGTCAGGGGACACAGATTTTGCTAGCAGGGGACTGATAAAAAACAATAATTATAACCTATAAATTATCACTTATTCAAATTTGTTAGAATTTTCTTCCCTTTTTTCATAAAACTGCCAGGAACTGAGTTTTTTTTACCTTTTTCAACCAAAAAACCTAATAAGGTTTAATTTGAAAAAATTAAAAACAGAAAATATATTATGGTTTTACTTAGCCTACAATATATTATACTAAAAAATATGCCTACTTATATACAAAAATTATATGTAAGTACTCACCGAAGGACTGATAAATTAAAGGGACAATCAACGACCTCTCGCACAAATGAATTTTTTAAAAGTGAAATAACAAACAGAAGCGAGATGTAAACCCAATTTTGTGTTTAATCGATACTTGATACATATTCCTTGAGATGGGACTTAGATCTATACAGAAGTTATCGATATTTTTGACGTTTTCAATTTTTCAGGGGACTGATTAGAAATGCGAAGGGCAAAGTTTAGTGACTTTATCTATTTCTGCGTTATTTGAGATTACAATAATATTTTGTTTTTAGTGTGGGCTGAAATAGAAGATTGGCAATGATTTTTTGACATTAAAACGGGATTCTGACATGCCAGGGGACTGACAATTAGACCCTTTGAAGAATTTTTTTAATAAGATAAAAAAAACTGCTATCTGCACAATTTTGATTTCGCATATAGACTTCGTTCAGATTTATATTTATTTATGAGAAAAAATCAGAACGAATAAATGCAATTGTTTCAAATTATTGTCGATTGCATCTAAAAATTCCATTGTTTGCGAAGTTCCATCGTTTTTATGTACAACTTTCGAAAAAAGTAGATGTATGACTTAAAATATGAAAGCCTTAAATAAAATGCTATATAGGTTAATCATAAGTTGCTGTAATTGTATCTTAACGGAATAATAATTAATGTTCTGTACCATGTTCAAGCTTAATGTATGTAAACATTTAAAAAAAAATCTTGGCCCAAAAGTTAAATATTTAAATTAAAATACAGAAGAAGTAAAATATTATAGGAACATTCAAATACAGGATAAGATGCTATAATGAAGGTCAACATCTTCGAGTCCCCCATAATCTTGATTTTGATTTTGATTCGACGTTCCTATATTTTCCAATAGCTTCTGCATTTTTTTTAGTTTTCTATCTAACAAGGGTGAAGTGTAAAGCCATTTCTAAAGCCACCATTTCTATTTTGTTTACGTTTACATCCAAACGCGATTCTCATTTCCAATAAAGGCCACTGAACTGTCACTTTTCTCCAAGTCAGCGTGCTAAATATAATAAACAGTCACTTTCATTTTCAGTCCTTTTAAATTTTTCCCACAAACAATAAAATCATGTATAAGCAAACGTAGACATACCTTAATGCTTACGAACAATATTATGAACAGGCTATTTCGCTTCATAAAACATGAATAATAATTATATTTGTTACATGAGTAAGCGCATACAGATCTTACCAATTATCACTCATAATATTATAACATCATCAGTGGTAGATTTTATTCACATAAGTCAATCTATTGTCAACTTTTCACCTTTCACGTAAATTTAAAACACGACATTCTATTTGATTTTGAAATTATGCCGATTGGAATGACAAAGGCAAGTAAAGGCGTAACATAAAACCTCTCCATGCATCATCATGTAATCGCAAATTGTTCATCTCACCACAGAATGGTGAAAAACGCAAAGAGAAATATAAAAAAAATAACACAGCATTGCACATTTTTTGTGCCAACACCAATAATAATTGTTTGCGCAAAACTAAATAATAACCCATGACTAGAAGATAAACAGCGATTAATGCGGTAGTTAGGCTTTAATGTTAATCCAAGGAAGAATAAAACAACAACAACAACAAAATACTGCAAAACGTTATAATTTAGATAAGTTGGCGATCCGATTGAATCACACCAACATCATACGATGATCTTTTACCCACTCTTGTGTGCATTTACACGAGTGAAAAGAGAAAGCAGGTCACTTGTGTGACGAGTAATACTAAACTCGAATTATTTGCTGTTGTATTTTTTTTTATATATTTTTATTTAAATCTTTAATAGATTTATTGCAAATGGAAGTTGCCAGCAAACGAACAATTTAATTGATTCCCATAGGTGAATTGAATGATCTCAACAATTTCATCAGCAAATTCCTCCCACCATAGAATTTGTAATGAATGAATTGGTGATTGATTTGATTGTGTTTACACATAAAGTTTCATGTTAAATTGATTTAGGCACTGTTTTTGATTTTAAGTTGATTTGACAGATTAAATGACTTTTTAATTGACAGAGACACTTGACATGCACGCATCCATACCCAAAGTTTTTTTTTTTGCCGAAAAGTGCTGCTTGAAGGCTGAAGAAAGTTTTTTTTTAATTTTTTTTAATTTGGAAGCATTCGACAGTTTAATGGATTTTAAGAATGACGTTTGGTATCATTTTCATTAATATCATTGTATATTATATAAAAATTATTATTTTACCTGGCGAAACTTACCAAATTTTCTCATTGGATTATGAGTAATAATCATTAAGTGATTTTAATGAATATTATATAGTTTGGTATGTAAACAGATTTTTTAACTAATGATATAATAAAATACCTGCTGATTTATGTATACCTACACAAAAAAATGTCAACAAAATAACAACAAATGGCGCAAAATTTTAAACGATTTAGCATCATACTAAAACATATTAAGCATCATACTAGGTTAAAAAACTATTTTTTTGTAACCTAGTATGATGCTAAATTTGTTCTTGTATGATGCTAAATCGTTAAACAATATGCGCCTATGTGTTTTTATGGAAATTTGTTGTTATTTGTTCAGAGCTGGCTGTAAGGTTGTCTATGATAGGAGAGCAATATGCACGGCTTTTCAGTTCTGAGTTAATTTTGAGTCAAACTAGGGTTATGTTTGTAACTTGTTTTGTATGGTAATTAACATTAGGGATAACTTGGACGTGGAAGATCAAACCACTCAGGCACCATTCCCTTTCATCAGGATACCTTCTTAAAGGAAGGCATCACCATGGAGAGTTCAGAGCTACTATGACACATTTAAAGTTCAGGTCACAGAGTTTCTAGGAGCGGATATAACGGGCCCCGACTCCTGAGGTTTACATACGGACCTGATTCTGCATGTTTTGGAATCTTGAGTCAGAAACAGCCACTTACCTCGGATATCGTAATTTTATGTTGACGTCCCCGAATTACGATTAATGGGCAGCACAACGGGCTACGGATCTGCACGTGAACTAGAACTCATAATAGAAGGAGCGGTTTTCTGTGAGCGGTCTTAGACTAATCACCGACAATACAATACGGTTAAGCGCTTATATGAGTAGTTTATAATCATTAAGGTTCTTGGCAACTGGTACACAAACTAAAAGGTCATTATCATTGTTATCTTTGACCGGGTAACTATGCCATCGGCCCACTATCAACATAATGAAAGACTCCGAAAAAGACCCAAAATCTCTTTATCGAATTCAGGAAAACATTTCTTGAGATGAACTCTACAAAATAATTTTTATACAGGAAAACGATGAAAAACAACCGCAATCTCCAATGAGACCATTCCAACGAGATCTTTGATTTCATAAAAGGAAATGTTCTCTCATGCAAGTTCTTCAACATCATTTCGGAAGGCGTCGTCGTCTATAAAACTTCAATTCTTTTTTCTCGGGAATGTGGCATGTAAATCCAAATGATTCATATGTCAATAACTCAGATCTGTATGTCATGTTTTAGTCTCGTTATCCATTTGCTTTAGATTCACCTACTTTGAGCCCAGACCTTAGCTTAGATTTAATGCAACTATCGATATTCATATTTGGATGCGGATTAATTTCTGATATGGTAAACATACAATCAAAAAAGTTTTACAGAAGTTCACCAGCATTGAAAAGAAGCTTTCACTTTCAATTAATTATTATCGATGTCGATAAGTAAGCTATTGTTATTTTATTAACATAAGCGATTATAAGCCCTTATTTTTCTCAAAGCTTCTTATAGCGAGTTATTTGTCTTGTTATGTAAGTTAAACATTTTTCAATTTTAACAAATTAACATAAGCATTTTTTTAAAGTATCATACCACCGGAACAAATAAAAACTTTCGGTCAAACCCAATAACTTCGGGAAGATACGTGACTTCCCAAAACTTAAAAAAAAAAAAAAACAATAAAATACCTGAATTTATATTCCCAATAGCAAACGAAAGTGAAAACTCAAATCCAAACAAACAAAATGCATTGAACCACAAAATATGTTGATATTCAATCGGTAATCGTAAATGGCAGATGTATTCAAATGCTTAAAGCGTAACATTTTGGTTTTTAAATCATGCACCGCCATAAAAGTTAAATAAAAAATATTCCGGATATGAACATTTTGTCTTTACACTTTACAGGTGCCGGATTGATATACCGGTGAATAGGAAAAAAAAAAATGAGTAAGAAAACAAGCCATTGAACTTGCTATGCAAAGAGTGTATCTTAACATTAGATTACAAAATAGGCGAAAGGTTTGGTAAATTTCAATCCTATATACTCTGCTCAATTTATATTTTCAGTGTAGGGAAGATATAATATTTGTATTTCACTCTGAATAATATTTTTTCGTTTCACAGCTCCTTCAGGGTTGTCATACTAATCATTATAAATAGTTAATGTACGAGTATTGTCTAAGTGTGAAAATGTTTAAAACACACTTTTGGTCAAAAATTAAATTAATTTTAACAGAATGCATACAAAACTTCCTTTTTCCAATTTAATATAAGCCTTATAGAATTCCAAAGCTTTAAGATCTATTCTATAGGTCTAAAGTCAAGTTTTGAGCACTTTAGACATTTGTTTTAAGCCACATGGGTGTCCCCTAATAGGAAAGATAATCAGGGAACAAAAAAAAAAATCTTTTATTAAATCTATACACATAAATAATAAAATGCACGACTAGGTCGGACAAACTAACTCTTGTGTCAGATTACTAACATTTTGATAAGGATACTAAACAAAGAAACTATAATAAATAATCGCAAGTAAAAATAGATTTCCTATAGCATTTATATAGCAGGTACCGTTAAAAAATTCTAACTAAAAACTCCATTATTCGAAAAAAATCAGATACACTAAATTTTATCAAAATCGATCGTATTTCTTATGAAAAAAATAGGATTACCTTTAAGGGTTATTTGCCAGGTACCGTTATTATGTAATATTATTCTAAAAACATGGAAAACAATGCCATGTTTTAAGAATAATATTACATATACGAAATTTTATAAAAATCGATCTTATTTATTTTCAGAAAAATTGTGTTATCTGTTTGGCTTATATGACAGGTACCGTTTTTTTCAGACCTAGGACAAAAAACTTAAATACGCCTGGGCATATTACTCTAAAAATACAGAGTACTAAGTTTGAAGAAAATCGGCCCAACCGTTTAGGCCGTAGGTGTCGATACATCTAGACTGACAGACGTTCTCTATCATCGTATTGTCATGTTTGAATTGTTATCTCAAAACTTTTTTGTTTACAAATGCAAAACTTGCCTTATAGTACCTATTATTGCAAGTAAAATAATGAAGTGTCTGTTTGTAATGTCAATATAAGGGCTTTTTACAAGATGCATATGAATTAAGCATTTTATACGGCACTTATAACAAAACACAAATTTTTAAAATGTTTGTCTGTCTGTTTTTCCTGGCTAATCTCAAGAACGGCTGGTCTGATTTTGACGCGACTTTTACTGGCCGATAGCTTATGTTGCAGTGCGTGACATGGGCTATTTTTATTAATCCCTAGGTGGCGCTCGGGTCGTTTTTTTTAGCATATTGGAATATATGAACCGACACGACGACGGGAAACGGACTTTCACTGGTGGATAGCTGTGTAAAGAATAACGTAGGCTTTTTCATTTACCCAAAAAATGACGCTGGTGTTGCTTTTTCGAAAACTCTGATATATGAAATTAGTGACACCCTTTATATAACAAGATAGTTTTTTTCAGAGCACTGTCTCTTGCAAAGAAGTCTCCTACAATCCTGCCAGTAAATTTATTTATTTTGTTTATACAGTGAAGTTTCAAACATCAACTTTTTCAAGGAAACGATGACCAATCACACTTTGACGTATTTCACAACAAAACTTCACTTTTTTTGATATACTACTGTTTTTCATTCAAACAACTCGACGAACACTACCGATTAAAGCTACCAATTAAAGCTAAATTTTAACTTTGCCGAGTTTTAAGTGTGAACAGAGAGCAATAAATTTGACCTTTAACTTATTAGTTAGAAAGATTTGTGCAAATCCAAATTTTAACTTTCGATTAGTATGAAGTATGCGCTCATGTTTTCTTCCCGTACACCACGACTGGTATAATTGGGGTCTTGCACAAGTACAACGTATTAGAGGGCGCCTTATGTTGGACTGAATTTTCTTGGTGTGTTTTTGAGATTTTGAAAGTTTTAGAAGACTCTAGAAGCTAGAAGCTAAAGGAAATCCGGAATTCAAAAATATTTGGATCCCGAATTTCAAAATTTAAAATGAATAAACTGTACCGAAAAGTTTTTCTTCAATACTTGAGTTTTTATTTTTGTTCTGGTTGATACTCACTACATTGGGGCATATTCATAGACACTGTCTAAGTTGTTTTTAAGAAAAACTCGAGTTTATCCTATCTAAATTACATTGCTTAAACCAAGGCTAAGCAAAACTGTAGTTTAAAAACCACTATGAATATGCCCCATTAGATCTAAGTTTCAAAGAAAATCAAAACTTCTCAATTTTTGTTGAGAGGAGACCTAAATCTTAACAATAGTACGACATGACATAAATGTTCTGTATGTGTATGTATTTTAACATTTGTTTTTTCTGTATAGTTAAATAAACAAAATAAGTTACATAATTTATTATAAACGCTGACAAACATAACTTCTTATCTTAATTTAAGATTGCATGACGTATAGCATCTCAGGTGGAAACGATAAAATTAATTTAGAAACAAGCGAACCGCGCACGTTAAATCTTTACAAATACGTGCTTTAAATGCAATCAAACGTTACTAAATCGATGTTATGTATTTTTGTGTTTGTTGATGTTTTTACTTTGATTATAAAGCTGCTGCGTGGTTATTTAGTTTGCATACCATGAAGCTACGAGGTGAAGCAAAACTAATTTCATAATTTTTTCTTGAAATCGGGCAACGAGGGACTATGGCGGTTGGGAAAACCATTTATAAAAAGCAACTTTTTTTATTCAATTTGCAATATGTCTCTTCTGGTTAATTTTAAATGTTCGGTTAAAAGGAACCGCAGTCAGATGAATATTAAGGGGTGATAAATGCTGATGTTGTATCATTATTATTATTCTTAGAATAAATGTTACATGAATTAAGGTCATTAAATGTCTGAGACTAATAATGAAGATTTATTTTTTATTTTTTTTACTATTAGGATGACTGAAGAGAATGGGGACAGACATGAATGGTGATCTTTAATTTAACGTAACTTAGAATAAGTTTGATTAATCATTTTTAAAATGTATTAACATAATTTTTTTGTTTGTAATACGGTTTAGAAATGAATGATTTAAATACAAGACAAAAGATAATTCGATAAAACAGAATGGACAAAAACAAATAATGAACTTAAGTTGTAGGCTCGCGCATCTTTAATTACTTTCAATTGGTGACCACTTTCTCTGGTTGGGGGTCAAGGAATTCAAAACACATTAAAGTTTTTTTAAAGTTTTTTCCCACACATTCAAAATTTACAATAGCTTGGAAAAACCTAGCTTAAAAGCAGTGAAATAGAAGGTGTTAAAAAAAGTCATCGCCTTGTCGGAAGATGCTATAATGTTTGCAAATGTCAAAGTAAAATTGACATTTGCCACCATTTGTAAGAATTATAACCTTTTCTGGTAGGGTAATGTTATACTTCATAAATGTCAAAGTAGAATTCCTATTTGGCGCCATTTGCAAAAATTATGGCATTTCCGATAGATACATGAATTTTGCGTCGCTTTGTATAAGAACCATTTTATATGCCTCTTTTTTATGGTCACCATAGAGTTTGCGGATAAAAAACTATACACGAGCGCCGCCGAACGCCACGCCGCGCAGCGGCGGACGATTGACTCACGCCAAATACTTGTAACATTCATACATGTAACATGCTTGAGTAGTTGGCATAAGTAATTGTCAGTGTGCTTTGTTATTTATGTATGTCGTAGAAAGGTACAAAATTATAAGACAAAAAAGAATGAAGTCATATAACTGCTGCGGCCGAAAATGTTTTTTTTTGTTCTAGGAGTAACTACTCTTACACACTTGTAACAGCTTTTACAAACGATTTTGATGAATCACATATCTCCAAGCCGTGTGATCTTTCATTTTCTTGCTTTCAACAGGTCGGTCAGACCGCCAGATCCTCATTGGGCAGTTGATTTAGTAGTTTCTATGCTTATCGGGTAATCACTTGCACTTCTTCATATCAACTTGCTCTTAAGGTTCAGAAACACACTTGAGCACTTAGCTGTCACTAAATGACATGAACTATACATTTTCATGCACCCGGCCTCTCAAAGTTTTGCTTATGACAACTCAGGCTGTGCTCTGAATTAAAAAAGAAAAACACTTATATCGGGTTGCTTAGGCTCGTTCAGTTTTCGTTTTGCTTCCGTACTTAAGCCTAGTATGCAGCTGAAGTAAAACGAAAAATCCCATACAAATAAGCCAAATTGAAATCATAAACGAAATTTTCCGTCCTTCTTTTCGTTTTGTGGTACGCTCCACGGTGAAACGGTAGATAACTGGTTCAAGTCTACAGTACTCTCTACACTCTTTTCGCACACAATTTAATTGACCGGGACATTAATTGCTCGCGAAATTTTAACGTTTCTATTTTGTTCGTGTTTTTTTGTGGTAATTATTGTTATAAAATAGAGTTCTGTTCTTTTTATTTGTTTTTTGTGTGTTTTGAAAAATATTTTTATTTACAAATGGTGGAACTCTACATGAAAATTTGTCTGATACCGTTTTGTTTACATTTCGTTTGTGATTTTGGAGACGATGGAAAATTTCGTTTCACGTCACATGCATACTATGTTTTAAAGAGCGCTTCATAGCGCACTTAACAAACGTTAAAATAATCGTTGAAAAAACCTTTCTCTTATTTCATCTGAATACAATAGCTATATTTACATCCAAAAGTCATTTATATACTTTGTTCACAATGTTGCATCAGTTATTTAACTTTAATTCAAAATATTAAAATTTACTCATAAAACCTTACGTTAAATTCCCATCAGTAAATTGTACTCGATTTGACAGTTGAGTGACTTCAGTGCGTGCCAATTTATTGCCTACATTACAATTAGTAAACACGAACTTCATTTGCATTTCTAAAAAAAAAAATTCTTTGACATCGCAACGCCACACAATGTGGGAGTATTTGGATTTATTGCATCAATTGAAAATAATTGTGAAACTTTTTAAAATTAATTGAGTGGAAAAAAGCCATGTAACTTATTTTAGAGGGCCTTAGTCTTTAGATTGGTATTTTTGTTTTCATAGCGTCACGACTGCTTGTCATGCGCATAGATTTTACCACGCTTCTCTAAGATTCATCGCTGAAATTATTATTCAAAGACAATGCTACTTAACAATTCATACTTATCTTTGACAAAGTGGATGTGCGCTCCAAACCACCTACTCATTACACGATCTACGATCTCCACCCTGTAGAGACAATCTGTCATCTACTGACAGATGTATGTATTTTTTGCGAGGGTTAGGATTTCGATTTCTTAGTTGCTATTTGCTTGCATGTCAGTAATAGGTAAGTCAAATATTTTGAAATCAAACCTATTTTTGTTTCAAGTTATAATTAGATGGGAAAATGTCAATCCATATATCACTTGTCATTTCAACAAGGAGAAATCGTAAAATATTTAACGAATGAAAACGAATAAAGTGTGTAACTGTGAATATAAAAGTACTACTCAAATCCATACTAGGATTGTATTATAAATAGAAAACTTCTTATATACATATAGTTTCTGGTTTTTTTTTCACGTGTCGGTTGCTAATATGGTTTGTAGATTCCTTAAATGGGTTATGGAAATGTACTTCGAAGATAGATTTTTGAATGGAACGAATAATCGGTTTGACATGTACATTGTTTATGTACAAAATGGCTCAGAAGTTATCACCCCAAAAATGCTATAATTTTAACAAATGTCAATTTTACTTTGGCATAGGTCAAGTAAAAAATCGTGTTTCTTCTTTGATATCTGATGGCGAACGGGGTTACTTAAAGAAGTCGTAAGAGGAAAAAATAGAATATTTTATAAAAATAGAGTGTTTTCTCACTTGTATGTAATGGGGAACAAAAAATATATGGAAAGGAGAAATCAGTAGTCTGCATATATTTTTTATCAGCTGCGTTGGTACATATTTACGAACCCAAAACTTTATTTACCGCTATTTCGAGGATACGAAAAAAAGAAAATACACAGAATAAGAAAAAGGCACAAGTAAAACATCACCATACCGAAAGATGCTATAATATTTTGCAAATGTCAATAGTTATTGTACTTTGACATTTGAAAAAATTATAGCATATTCCGATAGGGTGAAGAACTTTGCGCCATCTATCTATAATATGGTCTGTTTATTCGTTTTCTTAAAGACATCTTAGGTAGATGGTGTTTAATGAATTTAAAGTTCTTCTGCTATGTTTTTATAATTAGTACTTTAATTATACTTTCTCGATTCTTTTTCGTTGACTTTTTGTTTATGTTAAATAGCACTCTCCGTCTCAGTGATTGGTATAGTAGAATTTATTAGGATCAGATAACAAGTAATTACCTACCTAACTTACATATATCTAAAATGTGAGTACATTTTTGTTTTTACAAATTCCGTGGTTTTACTATCCTTAAGTACATGTTAAGAAACGCTGTGTTCAGAGTGAATGGAAAAGGACAATGAGAGGAGTCATCTAATTGTCGACAATCAATTTATATAGTATTCTATGATAAGGACCGAAAAAAACGTAGTCAGTAAGTTCTCAAATTTTATCCAAAATATGCGAAAAGGAGTGTACAAATTTAACCAAACCCGACTTAAGAAAGTTCGTAAACTTTCAAAAGCGACTAACGAAAACTTGTATTGCTCTTGAAAGCCTCCATTTTGCTGAGTTCCATATGAAATTACTTAGCAAGATGGCGTCTGTCAGCAATACACTTATTATAGGTGATTTCTTAAGTGTTTGGATTTCTTAAACTCAGGCTTACATTTTGTCCCACCCTGTTGAATGTGCTGTCAAAATACTATTAGCCGTGTGTTTTTGCAAGTCCACAACATAAGTTCATATAGACTTAGATAACTCCAAATAATTACCGGGATTTAGCTAAGTCCCGATAAGTACTGTATTAACGGCACAACATACATGCATGTTAAAGGGGAACGTACGTAAAATTTCGTCGGGAATGGTATATGGACTGATACCCAATGTCCATTTTTTCGACATTTCTAGACGCAAAAAAAAAAACACTGTTATTAAGATTTTATGTTTATAGAAAGTCTTCATAAAAGCAGAAACACATCAGAGGTTCTCGGTAGTTTGTACCAGGTCCCTCTTGTTTTGTAGAACTAAGCGCACGCAAAACAATTGAGGAGTTAAGCTTGGTTCTTCTCGTTTAAAACATTCGTGCATACAAAATTAATTTTTGTTAGCTTTTCTTCTTGAAAAATAAAACTGTGATGTATTCGGATTAAGAAGCTATTCATTTGCATATACATATGTATGTTATCAATTGAAAGTTTTTGACAGAAACTCTCTACAGCAAACAATAGCCACAATTGATTAGGCCCCCACAAATCAATATATATTTGGGGGAAATCGCTTTACTCGAAACCAGTTTTTATAACTAGTGTAACAGTTCAAAAGGACGACCTCTAACTCTAACCCATTTAAAAATTAAGCCTTCAGAAAAAATTGGTTAACAACTGAGTGTTTACCTTAATGCCTCATGTGCGAAGACAACGTCAAGCGCTTAGCAAAACATGTTATTTTCCTTACTCCTTAGTTTAAACAATTGGTTTAATAAATAAATGTCATAAGACAATGCGAATTTTGTTTATGAAATCAAATTTGACATGGCATTGCACATCATAATGTATAGATAATAGTTTCATATTTTTTTTTAATTCTTCGAAACAACAAATCAATGCGGTTTTTAATTAATTTGTAAAATTTTCCAAATCTAGTATACAAGTTTAATGAAGTTAACATGTTTGATATTCATCAAACTAGTTTGTTATGATCAGATTTGGCAAATTAAATGCCTGCAAGGTATTAAATACGAAAATAAGTAAAATTTAAATGAACTCATTAATCAAGTGTAAACATAATATGAACCATATTGCAAAATGAAGCATTACTAATGTGAAATGACAGTGTCTACAATTTTAATAATAACACAAGTCTGATCAACTATCTCCTTATTAATCACATTTTAATTGGAACCAAAATCACATTAAAGACCAGTTCCTTTTGCATTTCCCAGATTATGTCGTCGTCATCAGTCGTAGTCCATCTGTAATGCAAATGATGGTAATGATGAGGCATGAAAAAGCCATGTTGTACCTACTTCTGCTGAATAGCTGAATGTCAAGATGTCCATATCACAAAACACTGCATCGTTTATAAAACATTGACCTTATAAACCTGTGTAAATATATTTAAGATGTGTAATGTATTGATGTATTGGTAGAGGTAATAATATGGAATTGGCATATTGAACACTCAATATAATGACACTTCTTTTGCATCCGTATGGTTTTTAAATTTACATTTTCTTTTGATTTTAGCAATCATAGTCGAACCGTGTAAGTTTTTTATGTGAAAATAATTAAAACATCCAAAAGAAAACAATATTAATGAAGTCAAGGTTGCAGTGGGATATGTTTTTGCTGAATAATCATTTTCTTATTGTTTGGATATTACTTTGACTTTGAACTAAAATTAACTCTCAGGGTCATTTATATTGAAATATTACAAAACTAATAACTAATTACATAGTTTGTAATTGAATACTATTTCCAAATCTATAGACTTATTATTCTGCATGACTAAAATGTATATGCAAGTATAGGTAATTATGTTTTATAGTCTTTTTTTTTTTGTTTTAAGCCCAACTGATCTTTTCTAACGCACAAGTTAATTTATGAGTTATGATCAGGGCTTTTATTTGAATTTTTTAACTTAAATGTCTTTTTTGCCGTTTATACTTTTTCTATTGTATTTATTAAAAAATGCAACATAATTGATCCAATAAATAAAATAACATCAATATTGGGTTGTCCTCAAACATGGAACAATCCGCAACTGACGGCGTCGAAGTTTTTTTGATGTAAACCCGGCAGGGGCCACAAGTAGAGCCTTAGGCGAAGAGGTCAAGTGGGAGATTTGTGGCCCATTTCGAAATCATAACATCGTCAAAATAGAATCAAAGGATGATCCTTAGAAGCTCTTCTTTCATCAAAAACACCCACAATTAGCATAATAATGCGTGAACTCTATAATATTGTTTTCGGTCACTTTTTCGCGCGAACTATCATGTCTCAACACCAATCAGGTACCTTCCGTTAAAAAAATCATCGAAATAATAGTAATTATTTGAACGCTTGGATGAAAAAAGTTATCAATATTGCAACTTAAAACTAAGGCAAAGGACGTTCAAACTTTGTTTAGGCTTTGCTAACTGAAACTTTTAAAATACATTAACATAGATAGTTGCAAATGTGTATTGTTTCTATAACAATACAAACACATTTCTTATTTCTTATAATTAATTTTGAAATGCCTTTTTTGCCTTTTTCCAGGCTTTGATTTGCCTTTTTCGAGGCTCTGATTTGCCTTGTTTAGGTTTTTAAGCACCTCAAAATCTGAACCCTGGTTATGATTATGAGAGCACACTCACCTATAATTAGAAATATGGTACCGCAAGTTATTTGAAAATAGTTACAGGTAATCGTCCTAAACTACTCTCTTGTGACAAAAGCTTAGTTGATCTAAGTCACCTTTCCAGCATTTTGATTATTTTGTTTAGATTAGTTGAATTAATGTTGTTAATTTCTAAGAGTTTTATTAAAAAAAAAAAAAATGTTTTATAACTTAAACCGTATCGTTGATATAAAGAACTTTTTAATAGGTTCATAAAGAATTTTATTATACAATGCAAACGTACATTTAAACATTTTTTATAAACTCAATGTTTAAATCATATAATACAAAAATTATAGAAAATCGCCTTAAGGCGGCCCGAAACGAACATCTTGTCTATATAAACTTTTAAATCTGGAAGCGTGCGTAACACGTATTCACGGCGCGCGGGGAAACCAACTTTTCTAAGGGCGCGAAAAGACAGGTACGAGTTGACTACCTGTGGTCATAACGTTAATCAGGGTTTACATTTTCATCATGGCGAGGTTCACAAAAGCGACAATTGGGTTTTATTAAAAACTATTATTAAATTCTCAGTTGGTGGTCGCCGTCGCAACTTTAAACTAACTATACACGATCAATCATTTGACATCAATTATAATATAGTCATTGTAAAAACATAGGCTGTATGCGTGCATTTGACTGACGAAACTTCCAAACACTTTTGATTTTGCATGATGACAGATTATATTATGTTTACGATGACTGATGTCGTTTGACTGATCGGGTAAGGTTTGCTTCAACCAAAAAATTTCACACATCAAACCGACATGAAATACCCGGTCACTTTATTGGGATGTAATAGAATGATTATTTTGTTATTTTGATTTATAGTTTGGGCGTTTTTAAAGCGTTTGGCCTGACAGCGCGTTTAGTTTGATTCGTAAAAGCTCTCTTGAAACTAACTCACATGTGTGCTACTCATATTTTGGTTTTAACTCGAAACTCGAAATTCAGCGCACATAGTAGTTTTTAATAATTTCAGTTTGCTTATTCGTGAACCATGTTAAAAATGTAAACCGCGATTAACGTTTTGACATTGGGTGCAATCGAGAAAGTGTTATTCGGGTATTGAATACCAAAGTATTGAACTATACTTTTCCGAATGCAAAAGCGAATTGAAACTGTCAAAAAATTAATGAAACTGATGCTTTAACCTCTATGAAGCCAAACTAAATTTAATAGCCGAGTATTGCAAAATTTTTCAATACCTTGAGTTTGGATTTTGACAGATGATGTCTCGCTTGGTAGAATTTTTTTAACATACCAGCCATGCAGCCTTTTGGATTTCCAGTCGTGCGCCCATTAGTAATGGAACTACTACTACTACTACAGTAAATATGCTAGTTTTTGGGTGCAACTTATTCTCACAGAAGGGGAGTTTGAGTTCTTTTAGACCGTTGTTGATATATTGTCGACATTACAATGGCTTAGAAAATCTAGCTATAACGTGTTAATTATAATTAACTTTAAAACCATGTGTTGCACATGTCACATGTTCGCATCATCTCGAGAAATAAAATAATCATCTTTTTAATTTTCCTAAAACATCAAAATTAATCCTTATAGATACAAAACAAACTGTACAAAGTTAAAAAGATTAGGTCTGTTTTATTGTGAATTTTACTATAGGAAGATCTAAGTAGCGTAAGAAATGTTCAATAAACCGGTCCAGTAAACATCGGCTATAATCTAAAGTGTACCAATGTCACCGATACGACATAGAACTATAATTGTGAAAGATACCAATAAAAATTACTAGGGATAAAAAAGAAATAAGAGCTAGGTACTTACTATAAAGTAATTGTTGTTTTTGTAGTGCATGCAAATTTCAGTCTACTTTATATAAAGTAAAATAAATTGTTCAATAAAACACGCCTATTTTCACTAGGTAAATTTTTAAGCACATGTCCTAGGTGAAGACTGCGACGTCAAAGTATAATATCGAATGTATTTATTTATTATATGTATTCGGTTTAATGGCTTTTATGTACTAGATATTCAATTCAGGTTTAAGTGATACTAACGCAATTGTGTCAAAATTAATTAAAATTCTACCAGAAGCATCGTCAAAACTACTCAACTTAAGAAGTTGTCTCGTGTCAAAACAATGAGATACTGTCAAATTTAACATTTCCTCATACTCACTCACACTTAAGTTTCGCAGAGTTGACAAAAATTAACGATATGAAACAAAGCCGATTTTATGAGAAATACGTCAAATTGTTTCATTTCAAGTTGCTACAATTTAATTTTCACAAAATTTTAATTTAAATTTGACGATTTTAGTATTTTGAGATAAAAATTATAGTATTTATTAAGTTCCACCGTTGAAGAGCTAGCAAAAATGTATTTGATGTATTACTATTAAATTAATATACAAAGCCTGAACATAATAAATTATAGGAACATTGTAATGCTGAACAATTTGCAGTCTTCAAAGTTAAAAATGTTTTGTTACAATTAGCGGAAAGGCATAATCCATGATTGTTTGTTTAGGAAATAATATTAAAATATAATGAACATGTGCTTTACTCGTACCTGTCCTTCCTCTCCCGAAAAAAACTGTTTTCCTATACCTACTTGAATTCACACTGTCCCATTTAAAAGAACACACACTCAGGATAAAAGGAACATGCAAAAGGCAGTTTATCAGAAAAATCTATATATTTGTATTATTATTATTTTTGTATTGTATTCCATATTATATATAGTTTGTTTTTATTGTGACAATATTTTTAGGATGTTTCTAAACTTGCAGGTTCCTTCACCTTTGAGATATTAACATAGGCATACAAAAAATAAACACTAAACAAAGTTTCTTTAACGATAAAAAAAATGTCAGCAAAATTAAATCATAGTGTCTATAGGGTAGGTAATAAAAGGTATCGTATACATGTTATTATCGATTAGGTAGGCATAAAGTTTTATCTATTTTTCTTGGAAAATAAAATCTATACATATATCGGTAATTAAACAGATTTTATGTTATAGAAGTAAATTCTTGTCTAATATGTCGATCATTTCACAATTATATATGCACAAACAACTTACCTTAACATTTGACTGTTGCAACTGCAAAAAAGTAGCAATTCCATTTCGTACTCGATTTTTTACACCTCGAACAGTTCCCTTGGAGCTCCTTATTGTTGATGTGGCTGACGATGGACTACGAATATCCCTATAACCGGCAAATGCATCATCACTTAAACTTTTTGGTTCATCACTCTCGTCAACAAGATTTCCCAGATCATGTTCATTCACATGGAATGTATAATATTTGTCGTTTTCGAATTTACGCGATTCCATCGAACCAACCGACGACGACGAGTATAAACCTTCTTTACTTATAACACAATTTTTATTGTTATCTTTACGATAACCCCCGTCGAATTTGATATTATTGTTGTTATTGGCTGTATTACGTTTACTAACTAATTTATCATTTTTATCATTATTATTATCCGCGGCGGCATATTTGAAATCGATTTTTGTCGAAAAAACTCCTCCATTCGATGGAAGCAACGACGATGAAGATGATTTCGGGGGTAAATTTGAAAGTTTGCGATCACGAATATCTCGAAGAAGAGAATCTGGTAGGAAGGATAATTTTGATGGAAGTCCTTCGGATAAACTCAAAGATTCACAACTTAAACTAGATTCACTTTCCTCACTGTCTGTGAGGGATCCAGCTCTTTGATGTTCATGGTGAACTTTCCTCGGACGATGATTATCCTTCATGAGAATCTTAGTGGTTTTTAAGTGCATCTCCAGCTTTGGAGCAGACTTTTTCGGCAGCGGTGGTGGTGTAGTCGGATTGGTTGTACTGCTGCCGTTGTCCATATCACTGCAGGTTCCACTGTCCAAGGTATCACTTGGCGAAAATTGACCACTGCTCATCATATAATACAAATACGTTGGATTGCTAACATTCAAATCGGTAACCGAGGTGCCACTGTTGTTGGACTTCTGGACCATAGTGTCTGATCCTTCTTCACTGATATCTTTTTCGATACTTGATTTTAATTGATTTTCACCACTCTCACTTGTTAAATTTACAACTGTCACTTTGTTTTTCACCACACTTTGATCGTTTGAGTTATTATTAACAGAATTGATTTTTTGAATTTCCGATTCCGACAAAATTTGTATTTTAACAACATGAAAGTCTTGTTCCGTCGATGAAACTGATTCGGTCACTGCACTCGGACAATCTGCTACTACTTCTTGACTTTTGTTAATAATCTCGATTTGTGAAACTGGGGAAACAGCAACATCATCATCAGTAGTGGTGCATGGAGATGATAAGATACAACTAATACTATTTTCATCAACATCTATACCATCATCTTCGTTGACTATATTTTTACCAACACTAATGATTGTTGGCTCCACTTTCATCGTTAAAGTCTTCTTCGACGTTGTCGCCAAATCATTCTCAACTACGATTTCGTATTCCATCGCTTGAATACTACGTTGTTCCATCTGCGATGATGGTCGATCCAAGTTTTTTTCTCCTTCTTCGAAGTTGTCTTTCTCAACTCGCAATCGTAACAAAGTGGGGCTACTTGATGCTGATTTCGGAGTTGTATTCGTAAAAGAAATGGTCTGCGAAGGCATTTCACTTATGTGGTATCTCTTATGGTTTTCTTCTTCTACTTCTTCTTTTTCTGTGGCTCGGGGAATATCTTTGGAGTTTCTAGTTATTGTTAGTGGAGCTACACTGCTAATATCGATGCACGTTGTTGACGATGGCATTATGCGAAAGGTAAAAGGGGTACAATCGAAGTAATCGATACAAAACTATCTATATCAAATGGATTGATTGGATTCGCACTTTGAATAAATTTGTTAAGAAAAGCTTAACAATTCCATATTATCTTTGGCATACAAAATATCTATAAAGAACTGAGGGGAATGAAAGAAAAACAAATCAGGTGAAGATAGAAGATACAAAAAAGAAAAATACTTTCGACGTAATTTCACTATAGGTTTCTGAATTGAAAAGATATTTTCTATATTTAGATTTAAATTGTATGTATATAACTTTTATGGGATATGAAATTCAATCGAAGATTTCCTGTTTATTTTATATAAATGTATGTTGATACAAGTAGGTAAGTAGCTTTGGTCAAAGATGCGTCTTGCCTTCCGTTATGAGATATTGTGATTATGAAATGAGGAAATTTAATCACTCATATATGTAGATATTCAACCATGTTGTTTTTATATATATGTGATTTAAAAGTAATGTAGTTGGGTATGTTGTTCCACTTTAATTCTCTTATGTTTTAGTCAAGTTCATCCATCATCTATTCACTAAGGATACCGGCTTCTAAAACGGGATCAACCTCCAAGTATCACTTTAGTATACGTATGTATTACTCTTTATAAAATTCTGGTTCTTGATGAAATTTTATAGATACAAGTTTAGAACACACGATCAGAATAAAGTTGTTTTTTTTAAGATACACAGATTCATATAAATATATGCAACTTCATATCAAGAAGAGAAGAAAACAAAAAAAAAGTTAGAATGGAAGAAAAAAAAATTGTGTATCTCACTAGACGAACAGGTACTTTATTTGTGCGAATAACGGTTTGAGTTGCTTAGCGCATTGCGGTGTACATACAGTACAGCTCTTAACAGTATCGCGAAGGTAACTAAAGACTAAACAGTCGACTTGAGGTTTTGCCATTTTTTTGTTTCTCTCTGGAACGAATGGAAAAAAAAATAATTTAAAAAAAAAATAAAAATACCAACAACAATTTAAATTTTGCGGCTAAGATCGCAATGAGTGAGAGGTGTAGGCAGGTTGGTTGTATAGCTTGTAGATTATTGTTGACGGTTTAGTGAAGATGTACGTGGAACTTTGTCGCATTGTTGTACTGCGAGTAACGATGATAATGAAAAACAATAAGGTTTTAGGTGTTTGTAGTCGTTTTGAGTTTGAGTGGAATTTACTCGTATTTTAACTTTATTGTTTCCACTTTTGTTTATGCACGATGAAGAATTATTTTTTTCTTTTCTGACATACTGTTTGTTATTTGTTTTGAAAGAATTTTTGCTTTGTAGGTATCTCTACTTCGATTTGGTATTTTTTTAAATTCTTGTGGTAATTTCGCTTGGTGAAGGATTATTGTGATAGGGACTAGGGAGTAGGAAACATTTTTTTATCTTTTTTTTATCTTTTAATCTTTTTCTGATTGGATTAAAATGATAATAGAAGTAGGAACGTAATGTAGGCGGTCGTATTCTTAGTTTCTACATCTTATAAGTAAACTTAGGATATAATTTATGATGAAAAATCAATAGGTGCGCCGTCTTTTCAATTGGAGTTTTTCTGAAAGTTAACCTTGAATAGGTAATTGTTTAATGTTGGAAGAACTTATAAGACTTGTTTTAAATAACATAATGTTAAAAGTATTCAAAAATTCAACAACAACTCAGTTTTTTTAAAAGAAATTCAATTATCTTTAACTTCTTCTCAGGGATGTTTTTGTCAATTTATCCAGTTTAGATAATTTGACAGAATTTTTCATGAAAATATGGGGTAAACACTTTTTTTGTTTTTATTCTTCTTGATGCTTTCTTAAATGTTTAAAAATTGGGAAAAACGTTTAAAAATCGAAAAATGTTTAAAAATCGAAAAAAATATTAAAAAGTGCACATCGCGTTCTAACTTTTGAATTAATGGATGGATTTGATAATTTTTTCAGTACTTACATATTTTGTTTTTAGAATGTCAAGATATAAAAGTCATGAAAAATATTTAAAAAAAAATTCAATTTAAAAATACTTTTTTTAAGTCCAAAAAAAACAAAACAAAAATGATAATAATAATAAAAGCTTTTATTTTGTTTTTTTATTAAATTAAATAAAAATAGAAAACAAAATAAAACAAATATTTTTAATAGTACATATTAATAAATTCTGTTTTGGTGTGTTAATTGTGCATCTGTTTTCTTTTTATACCTCAGTCCCTAAGATCAAAGAAGATTTTTACCTTATTATTGAAATATAAGTCACTGTGGCGTATGAGTAACTTTTTTTTTCTCTAGAAACACTTAAACAGTTGATCTAAAATTGGTATCACTCGTCAATTAATCTAACCAATTGATAATTTTGTCAGTATTTATATTCTCTTAACAGATGTTTATAGCTGAGCACACTTATACATTTTTGTTAAAGCAATCCTTTCAGTTGCACTTAAATTGCTTACAATCGAAAACAAAAATTCAAACTACATATATACAATGTAGACATTTTTTTCAAGCTCAAGTAAGAGGGCTTGGTTGCGGTCAGATGCAATTTTTTAAAAATCTTGCTTGGACCAAATGAAATTCTTTTAAAAAATTATCTAGGAAACATTCATATTGCTTAATGTTCACATTTTGCCTGAAGTTATTGAAAAATCTTTTTTAATTGAAAAATGTTTTGTTGTTTTTTTTTTGTTTAAAAAATAAGCAATAAAAAGACTAAATATATTCAAACTAAATTTTATAATTTTTTGACGATTTTTGTGTAAACATATTACAGTACAGTCCTTCGATAATGTGAACTAATTAAAATAAGGCGAGAAATAAGGCGTTTTCAGATTTAGGAGAGATTCATATTACTGACACATTTTTTAAGTTCTTTTTACCTGATTAAATCAACTTTCTTATCAATTTTAAACAATAAAATTCATTTTTTTAAAGCACAGTTTCAAAAATTATTAAGATCAAAAAAATAAAAATTAAAAAGTATTAATTAAGTATTATACCAGTCCACTTCATTTCAAAAAGTAAAAATAAATGAATATTCGCACTTTTCATTTCAACATTTTCATTTAGTTTCTATATTGACTTACCTACTTTTTGAATTTTAGCAATTATTTATTTGACATTGTTTTGTTTTGCATTCTTTTACCAGGTAAAGAAAAAAATTTTGAGATAACAATCAAACATGACATTACGATGATAGAGAAAAACAAAAAAGTAGGTCCGACAATTATGTATGTCTGTTCGTTTGTCAGTCTGGATGTAACGACACCTACAACCTAAACGGTTGGGCCGATTTTCTTCAAACTTGGTACTCTGTAGTTTTTGAGTAATATGCCCAGGCGTATTTTTGATTTTTATTCTAGGTCTGAAAATAACGGTACCTGCCATGTAAACGTAAAAGATAATTCAATTATATTATTAATTAAGAATTATTTACTTGATCTTAATGTAAGCTTTTGGTAGTCTAATTGTAGATTCAACTATCTCTTATTGATCTAAATAAATAAATAAATATTTCTCGTAAAATATACGATCAATTTTGATAAAATATAGGATGTTAAGCAAAATGTTATGTTTTTCATGTATTCAAAATAAGTTTACATATTAACGGTACCTGGCAAATAAGCCTTAAGGATAATCCAATTTGTCTCGTAAAAAATACGATCGATTTTAATTAATTTTTTTGTGATTGATTTGTTGCCAATGACAGAGTTTTCCGTTAGACTCTTTTTTTTATTTTTTTTTTCAATATCAATATCACCTTATTAACGGTACTTTCCATATAAAGATAAACGCTACAGAAAATCCAATTTTTTTCGAAAAAAATAAGATCGATTTTGATAAAATTTTGTGTTTCTGATTTTTTGCCAACGGTGATGTTTTTCGTGAAAAAATTTTTTTAGGTACCGCCATACAAACGTTTTAGGCAATTCAATTTTTGTCTTAAAAATTAAATCCATTTTGATAAAATAGCGTATAATGGATAATGTTAAGCTAATGAGGTTATGTTTTTTATGTATTCAAAATAAGTTTACATATTAACGGTACCTTTCAAATAAGCATTAAGGATAATCCAACTTTTCTCGTAAAAAAATACGATCGATTTTGATAAAATTTTTTGTGATTGATTCGTTGCCAATGATTGAGTTTTCCCTTAGAATTTTTTGTTCAATTTTTTTTTTCAAAATCACCTTATTAACGGTACCTGCCATATATATTATATAAAAAATCTAATTTTTCTGGAAAAAAATTTTGTAAGACAGATTTTTTTTCTGCCAATGACGGAGTTTTCTGATGGAAATTTATTTTCAAAATCACCTTATTAATGGTACCGTGCCAAATAAATTCTATAGAAAATCCAATTTTTTTTTTCGAAAAAAGCGGTCGATTTTAACAAAATTTGACATAAACGCTAGAGAAACTCTTAGCCAAAGGTTAGTAATCTGACACAAGACCAAGTTTGTCCGACCCAGTCGTGCCTTTTTTTTTATTTGATATTTCGTTCTTTTGCTTTTTCTGTTTAGCAATTTATTGTTAAGTTTTTTTTTATTCAGCATTCAATTCGTTCGCCTTAAAACTTCGCACCAAATTTTAATGCATGTGATGCATGAATTGAATGAATACCAAATAAAAGAAAACTTTAGAATAAAACAAGAAAAAATATAGCAAAATAAGGAATTGCCAAATAAATTTAGCGGAATGGTACAAAGAGATTTTGAAAAAAAAAAACGATTATAAAACAAAATGAATGCATGAAAAACAAAACGTAAATTGCCAACTAAGGATTGCGAAAAGAAATGCAAAGAAAATAATTTTGCCAAACAATGTAGACCCCGATATCGAGTGAGTTTGAGTTTGGGTATATGCATAGTTCGAGGTCCATGGACTTTTGTCCGTCGACCTTATGTCATCCAACCGGTAAATAATTCGCATTATATATATAAACATTTTTAGAAATTTAAATTAAACCATCTTATTTTTTTTTTAACAACGTTGGAGCTGTTTTCAAGAAAAATAAGCTTTTTCATATCATTTATCGGTTTAGCCGTTTAGGCTGTAGATCCTGATACACAGTAAGACCTACAAACTGATCCACTTCTTCTTCTTCTTCTCTATCATCGTAAGGTCATGTTTGATTGTCATCTAATTTTTTTTTGTTTAAGGTTGTTGTTTAGTAAAAAAAAATTAGAACAATGTAAGAAATTAAATCTGATTTTATTTTATTTTCTGTATAATTATGGTAAAATAATTTTAATTTGCATTGTATATTAAATTCGATAATTCTTTTTATTGGAATAATAAAATTAAATAATTCATACGGCAAGATTTGAATTCTAATGAATAATTTAACTAAAAACTAAAAAGTACTTAATTATTTTTTATGTTTTTTTTTTTAATTAAAATAAACAAATTTGTAAGCTCATGATTATTCAAATATAAAACATTCATCAGACTACGCAGTGCATCCAGTTATAGAAATAGAAAAAGCTGAAATTATAATATCGTCAGAAAGGTAATGATTACTTATACTATACACCATTTTTTTTTTTAAATTTATCTTTATAGTTTTTTGTTTTAAATATATAATCAAAAAAAAATAATTCTCATAAATACCTTACCTCGAGTAAAGTTTGGTTTATGAACGATAAATTAGAACTATCACGTGGTCCAATAGTGTTTTTAATTTTTAAATCTTCTTTTTTTCTTCGAACTCCAAGATAATCAATCAGTGCCTCAATCGCATCATTTAACTCTTTACCTTCAAGTATAACTTCAATATCTGGTTGACTTAAAGATTCAATTGTTGTTAATTTACACTTGACTGCAACAGGAAATAATTGGATAACATCACGAGGATCCGTTTTGGCTTTTTCAAATTCTTCCATTGCAATTGCAAACTTCTTTTTGGCAAAAAGTTTTTTCGCAAAAGAAGTTCGCATTTCACGAATTAGTTGTTTTTTTAATAACTTCGGTTCTTTTGATACTTTCTGAAAGAAATATTTACAGTTTTTAATTCAGTCGCTCTCTGCATAACAATTTAAAAAAATATTGCTATTAGGTACTCACAGTTAGCATTATTGCTAGCTTAATTTGGTCCTTTTGCAGGAGTATCTCTCTTTGAATTGGAATATCAACCATACGGATGTACCAAACTTCAGTTGTGGATGCCGCAAAAATACATCCACTGCTTGTTTGCACCAAAAACTTTACATCATCTAGTTGAGGTAAATATTGTATTAGAGTGTCATTTTTATCAACAAAACCTTCAAGAACACGAACTTCAATGCCATTTGCAGTGAGACCAATTACATAAGGTTCATCCCAAACTAAATAAATAAAATATAAATATTAATTTAAATATTAATTAACAAAATTAAAAATAAAGTTTACCTAAATCAAAAATTGAACTACTCCACTTAATTGACCTAGAAACGTTGTTAGCCAAAAATGCATTTTGTTCTGTAATATTTTCTGAATCAATAAGAATAAAAAACTCATCTATCGTTATTCCCAGAATAGAATTTTGAATCAAAAAAATGTAAGGATTTACATCTTGAGATGTGGAAATTAAGTTATACTTTTCTAAAGTAAGCATTTGAGTCTGAAAGGTAATTTTTTATATTTTTCTAGGGATTGGTAATTCATTTATATTATTATGATTCCGCTTACCTCAAACTTGTAGACAACATATTTGTCTCTCAAACCAATACAAATTATATCATCTGTCCAGCCAAGGGCTTTTGGTATACTTTCTAAAGATATGTTTGTTTTAAGTAGTTCTAACGAATCAGTTTTCCAATGAAAGAATCTAAGCATACGCTTGATTATAACGCAGATCATAATCGAACTAGCAGTTTCATCTGACGGGGGTAAAGTCTAAAAAAATCATAAAAAAATATCTACGTAAGATTGAGAAGGATTAGGAAGTACAGAGATGTAGAATTTCTTAAAGAAAATAACACCTTCATGACGAAAACCAAAAGGTCTAATGATTTAGTTAACCTCTAAACGTCTCTAAACTAAACCAATCATTTTGTGAGCATTGCTATTTTATTCAGGAATGGACCAACAATTTACTGTCAAATTCAAACGGCTAAGATGAGAAGCAATATCACGATTCACCAGAATTAAGTCCTTTTGACACTATGTTGTAAGATTGCCCAAAATCAATGTCAAATCACACAAATTAATAAGAAATTTAGAACAACAAACTGAATGAAATCTTAAGCCGTCAAATCACTTACTCACGTTCCATATTCACTTTTTTGGAAACACACTTATTTTGCTGTTGTTTCACAAAACTATACATACATTGAAATTATATTTGTACCTCAACTTGCATTGTAAAAATATTGCAGCCCTTGGTTTCTTCACATCTATGAATCAAAGTGAAATTAAAACCAGATGTGTCGTAAACATTAATCATACTATTTGTTAAAATAAATAGCAATTTTTTATCAGGAACTATTTTCATTTGTGTAATTGGATTCTTTTGATCGGTTTGATAATATTTAACGAGTCTTCTTTCTTGGATTTCATCTGCATTCGGCATAGAGTACATAAATAGTTGACCGATTTTTGTGCCGATGATTATATTATTTTCTAAAAAAAAAAAAAAAAAACAACACACAAACAAATATGTAAATTAATAAAAAAAAACAAAATTAAAATTCCAATCATAACGTACCAAAACCTGAGATCGATTCAATGAGATTTTGATTAAAGTTTAATGCTACATTATAGGCTTTATGATTATCCATTGTTTGCTTGTTTCGCCTGTGCAACTTTTTTTTGCTCTGAAACAGTAAGACCAATTCTGATTTTTCTCCAACTCATAAATTTAAATAGTACAGAATTTAATTGTCATTATATACATAAGTACTACTTGATGCAAATTATGTATTTATGAAAAAATCAAATTAAACTTTGGTAATACCGTCTGTCAGTTTTGTTTTATTGTTTTAAATAGTTTCTTATTTGAAATTTTAATATTTAATTAAAAATCTCTCTGTCTCTCTCTTTACCCTATAGAAAGATGCTATACTTTTTGCCAATGTTAAAGTAAAATTGACATTAGCCGCCATTTGCAAAAATTATAGCATCTTTCAATAGAGCATAGAATACAAAATAGGTATAATAAGATAATCGTCTTGAAGAGACTCCAGCCATTTACCCAACAAACTTTTGGGTCGGCTAAATTTTACATAAAAGTGTAACAATTATTTTTTACGGGATAGGAAATATGGGTACTTTTTTAGCACGGCAAGACCACGATATCCTTTAACTTGACTTGATTCTTTTTTTATTTTAATTTTTATTTTGATGCTCATTAGTTCTTAATTTTTGCAAATATGAGTTTACTAAAAAAATAAATAATTAATTTAAAAAAAAAAAATTTTTACAGATAATATATTTTTAATAAAACTGGATTTACAAAATTTTCTACAAACATTCTAAAAATTATAATATTTTATGTTCCATAAACCAATGTGAAGGTGGCTCGACAGATCGAATTCAATTCCGATCGAATTTTCGATTTATGTATAAAAAGATTAAATTCATAATGAACATGTAAAGTTGAATCAGATCGAAAAATCGTATTACAATTCATTCCAGGTTTACCCGGAATCGAATCCGTATTCAATTATCGATTTTAACATCAGGATATCATTTCGCAAAGTTGATCAAAATTGAAAAATCGTTATTACTCAGAAACAAGTCTTTATTGAAAGAATTTTAAAAGCTAATTTGATATTAAGATCAAGTGCGTGTGACCCAGAAGTGTACTTTATTTCAATTTGTTTGTTACAGCCTAATTTTGAGAATTAGTAATTTTTAAAAATAAGAATTTTCGTTATCTTTAATTCTGTTTTCAAATGTATAGCTAAAACGTTCATTTGACTCATTTCGCGATGAAGCAATTAAATTTTCTAACTCAATGTCGTTTTAAAGACGAATTTGACTAATATGACATTTAGTTTCATTGTGCGAGCTAGTTTTTATTGCGGACATATACTATGAAAAAAACTTTAGTGCGTTGTGTTTGGAACTTCTATATAAATTTTCTTGAATGGACAAACAACACGATTGAAAATCCCTCTCAAAATAATCACAGTTGTTTGATTAAATAACAATTGTTTGAAGTGCATTGAACTTAACGTCATGGAATAGATGTCAAAAGTTGATCAAAATAAACAAAAACGATTGTGATACGTAGTCGCATTTAAACACAACGAGAGTCTTTTTACGTAATAATTCCCTGCCTGAGCTACTTTTTGACTGTAGTTTTGACCGCGATTCTTGGGTTTCTGCAGCTTCATCATTATGTTCAGGCAATAATGATCCACAAACCAACCTAACACTCTCCAGAACCAAGAACCAAATCGACCAAATGCTATAATTGACGAAAAGCACGTAGGTATATGCATCATTATAAACGTGCATACATTTCGAGGAACAAACGTTAACTCGTTGACCATTTCCTTCTTGTTGCTAAATTCAGAGCTCGATTGTCTAACAAAATTCAATTTCTAATCACAAAATTGCTAAGTAACTGGAGGCTGGTTTTAAGACAGGAACTCAAGCATTTCGGGACAGCAAAGGTAACCTAGTTAGATGCATTCAGCAGCATTTATAACAACCGCTAAATTGGCATTATGTAAATCGAAAAATACGGCAAGCAGAAGTCAGAATAGAACAATCAGGCTAGCTTAAAAAAAAAAATTAAGAACAACGAGGTGGCAAGGCACACACGTATAACTCCTTAAATACGAAGGTGATTTCGGGGCCATGGCGCATGTATCAAATTATCAACCACGAGGCATATGCTGGCTCCTGAGATGACTAGATATCGTGGCCATGGCTAGTAATTCTATAGCCATGTTTAGGCTCTCTTCACAAGGAGAATTCCCAGATTACCATTGAAATTCTCATAGTCTTCGTTAGATTTACTTCGTTAGATGTCTAATGCATTCAAATATTCGTCCACAAACAAAAACTGATATTTTGGGAAGATTTTTAGAAGGTTCTGAAAATCTAGACAAAACGTTAATTTTCTTCAATCTGGCGGGCCAACATAACCCGTTTACGGGGCCATTATTTTATTCCATTCTTTGCATCACCATATTTGCTGAGATACCAAACGGTCACATTAATCCAATTTGTATGTTGTTTTAATCTGTTCCGTGGTAACATATTTTATGTATAGTATAATATTAATACAAGATAATTTAAAACAATCCATAAACCATATTAAAAAAAAAATGAGAAAGTTTTAATCAATGTACCTATACTAGATACCTACCTACACTAGAATCGTGACGCTGAAAAACTAACGTGCGACTTTATCAATGGCAGTATATATGAACAAATATTTCAAAAATGTGGTGTTTGAATATTTGTCTTACAGCCGCAAAACAATAAGAAGAAGTTAGACTTAGAATGGAAAAAACCTGTTTCTGTTGCGTCTTGTTTTCATAACTTCGTGTAGCCCTGAAGGCCGCCATGCCGGTGTAGTTTTGCGCTTCTTATACGTTAAGTTACAATTTTTTTTTTTTTTTCATAGAATTAAATTTATTCTTTATACCTGTATCTATAGATCAGAATTATTGATTGACTAAACGATTCTGTAGTGCTTCTAATATGTTACCATCAATGAGGCAAATAAAATACACGACTTTGTCGCAAGAACTTGTTGTGTGGCCGTATGAGGGAAAGCGTTTCATTAGAAACTTTATCTTGTTATTAAAATACCTATTCAATTTGAATTTAATATGTTATTTGATACAAACTATTTCTTTTGTCTTCAATACCTTGGTGTGTCTAGTTTTGCATTTATGGTTACAACTGTTTTCGAGCAAATGTGCAGAATCATAATTTCTCTCTATCAAAAGAAACAAATACTTACCCTTTAGTAAAGCAATTAAATATAACATAGGTGAAGCTAAAATATAAGACTGAGGTGCGGTATTGGCTATTTTATAGTAAGCTATAGCTTCAGGCAATTAAATTGATATGAATGGTTTATAAAAATAATAAAATAATAAATAAATGGCAATAGAGAGTGCAAAAAGAGGATATGAAGATAAACATAAATTTAAAATTGAAAAAGGAATTTAAATTAATTGTGAGCAGCTGGTGGCCAGCTTGGCAAGTTTATAGTAATGATGATATTATAGTTAGACATTAATATGAGTACAGTTAGACATTTGTAATGATATCATGATGAACGAGTTGAAGTTTTAAACATATTTAATGACAACTTTAGATTAATTTCAATGGAATGTCCTATTTTTTTATTTAATAATACAATAATGCAAAAGTGATGCTTTTTGCAACAAATCGATATAAAGTTTGCAATTAAATATAAATAAAGCAAAGAATGAACCAATGATGTCGTCAGCCCAAAATCCACATTAGATAATTTAGCTTATTGTCAAACCCAATCATCCAGAAATTAGACTCGTCGAACAAAATTATTTTTCGACCGAAATTGTTGTTAAAATACATATTATTTAGATTTGACAAGACCAACATTAAATGACAGCAAAATTGACAAATATAGCTATAGCAATATGGCCGCAATCACCTGTCAAAATTCAGGAATGCATATATGGGAACCCTTAAGTACTTAAATCGCCAGTAAAAAATAAAGGAAAACTGATCGAACGATTTTGATTAAACTTTTCAAAAGCATGAAATATTAGTTTTTGGAATTGTTCGTTACATAGAGGACCACCCATATTAAACTTCTTCGTTCATAATGAATGTTTTTTTTTTCCATCAACCATAAATAAATAAAAATATGCCATGAATACTTAGACAATTAATGGAATCAACTATTGTAATAATTTTTTATTATTATTATTATAGAAGTATTTAATTTTTTAGTCTTATAGCATTTTGCATTTAAATTTTTCACTATCATCTGGTTATGTCTTAAAATGTAAAAAGTATTTCCATATTAATTTCATTGTTTTTATTATTTTTTCTTTTCTCGTAGTTATTATCACTTAAAATTAATTGATTTAAATGCTTAATTTTATAATCATGCCTATTACCTTTGTCGTTTGTCGTAAAAAAACAACATGACAGTAAAAACGACAGATGTCGTAAGTGACAAACGATAACGGTAATACACATGACTATTGATGATTTTGTAAGTGACAGTCGACAAGAATAACTGGCATGATTATTCATACCCCTTACCGTTCTCGTTTGTAACCTGCGACAGCTCTCGTTTTCTTTGTCGTGCCGTTTCGACAACGGTAATAGGCATGAATATAGTCATCGCATAAGACGTAAAATAATAGTCAAAGATGATAGTGACGTCACTATCATCTGCGAAATCGCTAAAATGGCGATTCGACTATGTTGAGTGAACATACCTTCTATTTCTTTTATCGTGGGCCGTGTGTATTGTACTATCTGTACTAAATGATCATAAGAAAACCACTTGGATCGCTTTGTTTGTTATCCGCATCGAGAAACCCAAACTTGCGAGATTGCATTTTTCTTGTTGAGATTTGATCTTTTTACACTCTTTTCTTTTAAAAGAAACATATCGAAAACTCAAATAAAGCAAATCTTTTGAAGAAATCTTTTGGTAAACGAAAAACGCTAATAAAAAGTTTACCTATCAGTTTCTCACCCATCTGATTTTTTAAAAATCCTATAAACCATAAATTAATAACAATGCCATTTAATTAAAATATTTTTCTTTTTGCAATAAAAATACAGGTAGGTACATTATGTCATTGTTGATATATGGTATTCATTATAGAAATAATATAAACAAGAATTGGTAGTGACACATACAGTCTAATTGCTCATCAGCATTGTGTCTCATGAATGTGGCAACATGATGGCTCTAATGGTGGTAACATCATTCCTGGAAAACTTATTCTACATTTAAATTTTTTTTAAAGATCAAAAGCATACAAAACTATCTGCGGATTATGACCATGATAAGCAAACTGCCAACTTTACTGATTGTTTACATTTAGGCCTAAAACAAGTTAGTAATTATAGGCAGGTAAATATTTCATACTGTTGGGTGTTGGCTTACATTTTTCTTATTTTATATTGAAGATTACTCGCCGAAATTCCCACAAAGGAAGTGATATTTTAAAAATAAACAAGTTTGACATGAAAATTGAACTTATCATCTTTCATAAACCTCTGTCAAGGATAATGAATGGTACAACTATTGCTGCGACTATATTTTTTTCAACGAAAAAAATTAAATAATCTTGATGCTCTTTTACACGTTAGATAGATACATATATTATGTATACAAATTTGAATTCAGATTGATTTATGGAAAACATTGATTAGAGCACGTAAGATTATAAATGACGGTTAGGTTTGTGCTTTAAATAATGAGAGGGGGTCTTAATATGACCCGATTCTACCATGTAGTGAAAAAAATTATCTCGAATGTCGATACGTTTTTGACAACATTTCCTAAGCATATATAGAGAATTAGAATTCATGTGGATGAGCGATAGAACGCGAAATTATTGGCACGATGTTTTTAAAGAGCAATCATTTTGTGATTTTGGCGCAACGTTCATTTAATTAACTCTCTATTTTACTGGCCTTTGTTTTTGAGATTCAGGAAAACGCAAACGCTAGTCCGATTTATGGTATTTATTTATCAGCTGATGGACTGTTTGTACTTTATAATGGAATGTATTCAAGGGGTTTCATCAAAATGCCCCACAATTTTATATGATGTCAAACTTACTGAAAACTTATTGTTCAAAATCAATTTACGATTATACTTCCTTAAACAAGAATTTAAAACGTTTCACTACAAAATCATTTCGACGACAATTATACAATCTTTGACAATTTCCGATAGGAACGTAACATATAAATACATATTATATACATATATGGTCCACCCTGTAAAGAGCATAGTTATCTCGAATCTCGATGAAAAAGTCAAAGAGGCACTTGATACTATACTATACCAGATACCTATTAGTTGTCTACAATACAAGAAGACAGAACCAGTATAACCACAGATATCTTGACCTCAAACATTTTAGGAAAAATAATTATTCTGTGACATAATGCGAATAAAAATGAATAATTTATTATTTTTTATTGTGAGAAATACAAAAAACTGACAATGAACTCGAAGAAGTAATTAAACTGTCATCTGTTTAATGATTTTGAGGGTAGCCGCACAAAACTCGACTTTCAGTAAATGAACTTGAACTTATCTACACAAAACAAAAAAAAATATCCTTGGTACACGTAAGTATAATGCAATTACACTATTACTACATAAGGTATTTATTATTAATTACTAATTTCCTCAATTTTGTCATTAATTTTTATCATTACATTTTTGTCAAAATAATTCTCTGGTTCCTACCTGTGGCTAGGTCAGAAATGGTAGTTTTCGATGACTTTTTGAGTATTGACCCGTTTAATTCTATAGGAACGAGTTGCTATAGATTTATATTTTTGATACAAAAATAAAGCGAATTTAAAGCAGCTTATTCTTACAGAATCGAAAACATAAAAGTGGAATTTTATGACCCCTTTCTACTCCTTGTTATTGAATTATGCCGACCAATGTAAATTGTTTATATAGGTATTCATCTAACGACGTAAATTTACGTTAACGTATACCGCATACCTGGCGTAAATCAAAAATATTCTTATAAAAACTATAAAAATTGTTTTACTTTATGTAAAGTAGAGTAAAATTTCTATGCACTACAAAAACAACAAATTACTTTATAGTGAGTATATCTTACTTCTTCTTTTGTCTCTAACAGTTGTTACTGGCGATAAATCATTCACAAATAGCTCTCCGCCCTAAATTTGATCGTTGTTGCACAAGCTTATAGCTGATGCTTATACTGGCTCGTTCTATTAAAAATTTCGGCTCAACTTAAGTCCAGGGTGAATTTGCACACGCGAATACTTATTTTTATTTTTAATTATTTTTAAAGTTTCAACTTTCCATACAAAATTAAGTGTTATTTTTAGTATTTTTTTTTTTTTTTTAATTTTTCTTTTTTTTGTTGATTATTTCGGGAAAGTTGTTTTATAACTTAGGAAAGTGGCCCCCCTACTCTAGTTCATGTGAGCCACCCAGGTACTGTTAATTAAGAAAATTGCGATACAACAAAAATAAAGGGCACGACTGGGTCGCACTAACTTGCAAGTTACCTGAGGATTTCAAGTACAAACGGAATATTCTAAAAAATAGTATATAATCTTATTAAAAGTTCTAAATCCATGTCTTACAAAGATTCAAATGAAAATCGAAGTATGCAAAAAATTTTCTTTATTAAATATGAGTTTAGGAAAAAAAAAATTCAAAATCGTTGTAGCGATTTTCGAAAAAATCAATACAAGTTTTTTTATCTTAATTTATTATACCTTAAAACTAAATTTCATAAAAAAAAAACGCCTACATTTATTACACATTCGAAATTTGGTTGAAATCGTTGGAGCCGTTTTCAAGAAAAATAAGATTTTCGATAACCGTTTTATGGAAAGTACCGTTATTTTTAGACTAACAGTGACCTACAAAAAAAAAGCTCTGGGCGTGTTACCCTATAAAAACTATACCTACCAAAATTGATGTAAATCGGCCCACCCGCTTAGGCTGTAGGTGCCGAGACAGACAGATCGACAGACAGGCAGGCAGACAGAATTGTAGGACCAACTATTTTCGTCTTCTCTATCATCGTAATGTCATGTTTGATTGTTAACTCAAAACTGTTTTTCTGCACGAATCCAAGGCTTGCCTTATAGAACCTATTAATCCACAGGTCATCAACTTGTACTCCTCCCCCTCCTCCCGTAGAAACAAATTTTTCACCCGCTTTTCTATACGTGAATACGTGTGAGCAGCTAAATGCAAAATTGTAAGAATGTATGGTCTAGCCAAATTTGACAGTCCCGTTTGTAATGCACGGGCACCCATACAGAGCTAAATCTCTGCAGTTTTGAAAGTTTGTAGGCAAAAGTGGGTTGAGCCTCCTGAGATGATGTTCTATTTATTTATTATTCTATGCCATTATCGCAAGTAAAAAGTTTGGTTAAATCCGAAAAGAAAATTATTTATTAATCGGTTTTAACAATGTTTCCTGTTTCCTCTCTTTAATATTTTAATCTTGTTCTATGTAGACCTCCCTTAACCTGTAAAAACAAATATCAACTTTCAAAGCGTGCTCCCTGAACTAAAGTCGCCCCTTTACTTTCTTATATGGTTTTTCATTGGTCGCAAAAAGTACTTTTTTTATTGATCTAGATTCTAGATATATTTTTTTCTCATCTTTTCTAGATTGCGTTTCATTATTCAAAAAGTCAAATCCAATTACGTCTTGATCAAAATCTCGATTTGAAGTGAGATTTTTTCATCTACTTTCACATACACAAGAATGCGTGAGACTGTTAACTTGTCAGTTAGTGCGAACTCAGTTTGTCTCCCACTCTCCAATTTATAAATTAACAAACACAAAATGATACGCACAACTATAAAACAAAAAAGTCTTTGCGTTTCATTCGGCAACAAATATATGAAATCTCGGAGCAAATTTTGAAGTTACCAATGAAAAACCACATTAGATCTTAGGTGTTAAAAACATAATCGAACAGACAACCCCCTACTGTAAATCAAGCTTCATCTATTTACCGTATCAAGTCGCCAACGTATGACAACCTGTCATTTTGTAGTCACCCGCACACATTTCTATCAACATAAAATTTTCTAATCAACGAAATTTCCTCTAAAATTTCAACTTCTCGTTAATCTCGAAAGAAAACTAAAAAAAAAATAATATTTTTGTTGTGTAATAAAGAAACTTTAACTCTTAAACTTCATAACTAATCATTTAAGTGATTTATGCCCTAAAATCGAACACCTTCCGCGAATCAAAAAAAAAAAACATCATGTCTGGTTGGGATGTTTACGACGACATGAATCTGTAACGTTTTTATTTTTTTCATCGTGAAAATAATCAAACTAATAAATATGTAATCTTTCATTCAGATATATAACACCAGAACGATTTATTGTTGAACCAAATGGCAAAGATGAACTTCTTATCATCGATCGGGTCTCGACTTTTGTCAAAGTCCAGGGTAAGTACACAAGTGCGCACACTTACATGTCATAAAATTATTGACCTCTGTCCTGTTGCAGTTAAATCAAATCAATTAGATAACCAAGTACCGATTCGTCGTGTATGTGGTATCCTTGGATCTGTGCGATTGCTTGGCGGGCACTATTTGATTGTTGCCACTCATCGACTTTTTGTTGGGATTGTCAATGGGGCAATAATCTGGAGACTAGCCGGATACGATGTGATACCTTACATTCCTTCAATAACACATTTGAGACAAACACAACGTGAGCAAAACGAAACATATTTGAATATGATTCGAAAGACTCTGGACACACAGTATTTCTATTTTTCGTATTGGTATGATTTGACGCACACTCAACAACGATTGCATTCCATGCCTCCAGAATTCTTAAGGGTGAGTTAGATATTCTCTTGAAAATAAATATTAAATGAAAACAATATGAATTTTGTCTAGAATGGACTTCTAGAACGGGCAGATAGTCGGTTCGTTTGGAACGGCACAATGCTACGAAACTTTAACTGCCCCGATATGAAAAAGTTTGCCTTGCCTTTGATATTAGGATGTAAGTATTATGTCTATTTTAAGCTTTTTGTTATTTTCCTGGCTCATCGTCAAACATTTGTTACAATTTCTGTGTCTTAAATTTGTGTCTCATTAGTTGTCTCGGTAAATCAAGTCACCATCAACGGACATACCTTCTATTGGTCACTTATTTCACGTCGATCCATTCAACGGGCAGGAACTCGTCATTTTAGTCGCGGAATAGACGAACATGGAAATTGTTCTAATTTCGTTGAAACCGAACAACTTGTAGAATACAATGGACAACGAATATCATTCGTACAGACACGTGGTAGCATGCCATTCTATTGGCGACAGACACCCAATTTGCGCTACAAACCTCCTCCAGAGTTAGTGCAAGGAAAAGATCACCTCCTCGCCTGTATGAAGCATTTTGACATGCAATTGCAACTGTACGGAAAGCAAGTTCTTGTTAATTTGGTAAGAAAATTTGTATTTATTTTTTAAGATAAACAATCAAAATTTAAAGTTGTTCCCAGGTTGATCATAAAGGAGCTGAAGGTATGCTTGAAAAAGCGTTCGCTACATTCGTCAATCAAATGAATAATCCGCTAGTTCGATATGAATCATTTGATTTCCATTTGGAATGTAAAAAAATGCGTTACGATCGATTAAATATTTTAATTGATCGTCTTGCCTACGAGCAAGATGAATTTTCTGTGTTTCATCTTCGTGACGATGGTAATTTGGTATCATCTCAAGATGGATTGTTCCGAACGAATTGTATTGATTGTTTAGATCGAACAAATGTCGTTCAAAGTATGCTGGCGCGACGATCTCTTAATCAAGTTCTGGTAAAGCTGGGAATTCTAAGAACTGGACAAAAGATCGAAACGGTTTCTCCAAATTTCGAAGCTATTTTCAAAGGGGTAAACAAAAACATTCAATATGAGAATTGATTGATATAATGATATGTTTTTAGGTCTGGGCAGATCATGCTGATATGATTTCGCTTCAATACTCAGGTACTGGTGCCTTGAAAACAGATTTTACACGCACAGGCAAGCGAACTAAAGCTGGTCTCATCCAAGATGGAATAAATTCATTGACGCGATACTATTTAAATAATTTCAGTGATGGTTTCAGACAAGTGAGTCTTAAGGCATTTATAATCATATCTTTAATGGCATTTGCTTATTTTAGGATGCTATTGATCTCTTCCTTGGCAACTATGTCGTTCAAGAAGGTGAAGGAGTTCTTGTGCGGTCTCCACTTACACTGAACCGCGGTTGGAAGTATGGCACGGTGAGAATTCTTTGATCTTAAAATTTATTCAATCTCTTAACAATAAAAAAACATCTTATTTTTCAGTTCCCGCCTGTGCTCATCTTTGCTGTCTCTATGTTCTTTGCATCTATTATTTTTCCAACAGAAATTCGTACAGAAAATCTGCTGTTTTTGCTGTTCTGGGGTGCAATGGTTGGTGTGACCACAAGTGGTATCTTTCGTTATGGAACTGAGTTCGTCGATTGGCCATTATTATTTCCACCTTTCAAAATTGAAGCCTAACATAGGGCCCTTAATTCGGTTGAATTATTTGACTATGCAGCTCAATTAAAATTAGAACGATTGAAAAGAAATACCAATTTAAGTAAATGAAATAAAATGACGATGATAATATTGATAACCTTAGCAGGCCACAACTTCCAAGCCAGAAATGTATTATGATAACGAGAGCCATTTATATATTATATTATTTGCTCCACAAGAGCTAGAATTGTTTTTTTTTTTGTTATGTTTGTTTTCAGTTTGTATTCACGTTTTCTTTGTACCATTGCACCCACGTACGTATAATTATGAATGCTTTTGAGTTATATGTATATTAAACCAACTATTTATCGACGTTATCGAGTAATTTTGTTCGCGTGTCGAATATTATAAATTATGAAATTAAGGAAAATTATGTAGAGAAAAAAATTAACAGAACAATATCACCAAATACGTAGATAAATAGAAGAATGACAAAAAACACGATTGATTTTATTGTATCTATGTTATTATTTCATGAGAGTTACAAGAACTAAAAGGAGTAGAACAGAACATATACACTTATTCATAAAAAAAAATTAAACAAGCAGACTAATGTGTTATGAAATGATGGCATATATTTTTCCTCCACAAGTTCCCTTTCAAAACAACTTTACTCTTTTGCACTTGTTTAAAGGAGGAAGATTTGTATATTTTCCTTCTGCTAGCATTCAGTCTGAAATGAGTTTATGCCTCAACCAACAAGTCTAGAAGAGAAGACCACTGTTATCTAAAGAGAAAGAATCCCATCAGAATCGAAATTATAGACAAATTTTACAGCTGAAATGAAATCCGTTAATTTAACCCGGAACATCAAAGTTTATAAGGTCTGTTCGGATGCCTAGAAAAATACGAAAAGGAACCTGCTATACCAATACTGACCGCAACTAACAAAAATAGTATCATCACTTGATCTTAGCCAAGCAGAACTGAATGTCAAATCCCACTCTGTCGTTCATCCTTTGATTTCATTACACTTCAGAAACAAAGGACAGATCGAGTCACATAATTGAACATGAAACCTCTGTCTTCTCTATTAGAGTTAAATTTAAAGTGAAATTATGTACAAATGACCAATGGACACACACATACAGAATAGCACAAAAGGACACTGAACACTTAACTTTGTCACTGCCCACACGTTCTCTGAATACCTAGAAACGATACTTTGAATTTTCAAATATTTTAGGAAACAACTTACTGAAATTTATCAATGTTTTCGAATGACTTCAATATACATAGTTCAAAAGTATGCGAAATATAAAACCCGGTTATCACAATCGATAAGTTTGGTTTTAGACCATAGCCGTTGACGAAATATCCGCACTATGACAGTTGAAAAAAATCAAGAACACCAAGTTGATCAACACAACCTCGTCATCGATTTCATGGCTGCTTATGGCAGCTAGAAATTAAATCTACAGAACTATATCAACTGCATAAGACCCCTTTCATACCAGTATTTCTCTATGATGCCAAATTCGGATGAGAACGTTTGGTCCTTTTGAGCATAAAATCCTTCCATTGATCATCGGTTCTGTATTGTAGCGAAGAACTTTCTTAATGACCGGGAGTACGCCTAATTGATTGGTCAACTAGTTAATTGATGGTTTATCTCATCGTAAAAAGTTTTATTATGCTTGATCAGCCCTATCATCGTATCCGTTCGGAGAAACCTACGATCGGACAAATGTTCCGCTCGGAACATTTATTTTGTTCATGGTATCCCAATCGTAACAGAAATAAAGACGCATGTCGGCGCATGGATAATAATAAAAATAAACAAAAAAAAATATCTATGTTTGTTATTAATTTCAAACAAAATAAATTATTTTTCTCCCATCGGATAAGGCTGGATATTTCAAAAACATTTGATAGAGTTTTGGCTCTTATATCGAAAATACATGCATTTGGTTATGATGAATATTTTCATCATTGTATTAGAAAATACCATTTGGATCGTCCCATGTAATACAAAAAGTAAATGTTGGTGTGCCCTAGGCACACGTTTCGTCTAAAATAAGTTTTTTACAGTAACTAACTGGACAAGTACTCCTACAACTTATTTGAGTATCCAAAATAGAATTCAGAACACATGCAAGGACGTAAGACAATAACGGAAACATTGGTGTTGCTCGAGATGTTTCTTGCATCTCTCATTTTATCGCTTTTTCTGGTTTATAAAGAGTGTTCCGCTGAAGTATCCAGTCGCGTTCCTGTTTGTAATATATTCAACTGTAATACCCAAGATTGTCATGTCAACTGCGTTATCTCTTAACTTATAATAAAATTCCTTTTTTGATATCTTTTTGAATTAAAACCAACACACTTTTACCTTTATTAACGGTTTTATTTCTGCTTTATATATTTCTCAACAACAAATACCTTTTCTTTACAATGGAGCACAAATATTCATCAATCGATATGGATTCGATGCACTCAGGTACTTAAGCTCCTTATCAAAACCTGTTTCCGAATTCTGAATCCACCTTCGATCCAAATAATATTCAATACAGCTGCTGAATTCTTTTTCATTGAAATTGTCCACCCGAATTGGCACGAATGGATCCACATGCTCAAAACCTTCTTTGTCAAGCAAATACCTTGGCAAAAAGGATTCTCTGTAACCCTCTGAGGTAGCCAGCTTATCTACCGATACAACACATACTCCATTGCACCAGTCGTAGTTGGTGATGTCCAGAAAAGGTTGTGTAAGCGTTACCTTGTTTGGACTCACTTTAGCTCTGTTGTCGGCGATTACTCTTGTGATAGGATGGAAGAACGCATTGTAACCATCGATGGCAACCATGATTTTGCATTTGCCACCTGTTGCATGCTGTTTAAGTTCCGAAACAAGGGCAACTATGGTGTCAGAGGCAAACTTAACTCTGGTGATACCGTGTTCGATGAGTTCTAAGATACTCGAACCAGCTGGAGTTATTTCTCGCTTGCTCCAAACATAGTCTTTGGTTGTTTTCAAGTCCAAAGTGGGAAGAAGTTTGGCGTTTTGTGTCTTAAAATGTACCAACCATCCTGCAGCATCAAATGGCAGATCAATGAAGCCTTCGATTGTCGTTGAATTGGCCGTTTCTTTTGGCCGCTTATACCAATTTGCCACCCACGGTGCGTGCAGCAGGAGAAACCCATTCTGGAATCCATAGTGAATGATGTGAGCCATGGTAAGACTCTTGCCAACACCATCATCGCCATAAAGAACATAACGTACAGTTGGATTATTCAAATTGGATGATTTAATGTAATCAATGACTTCCAAGGCAGGTTCACGTATCATTAGACAAGCCTCACCAAATGTTTTTACTTGTTTCTCAAAGGACTTTGGTAATCCGCCATGACCAAAGAGTGTTTTCTTGTCCTCAGCTGGAATTTGATAATATTTACCTAAATGATTTCTGGAGTGATTTGAAGTGTTTCCTTCTAGAGTACGAAAATCAGAAAGTTTCTGTGCCACTGCTGGTTCGGCTGCGGTGCTGTAAGAAGCAATTGCTTTTCGTGGCAAACGACTCACTTGACGGATGAACATTTTAGTGTCTAAATTAAAGAATTTGGTGAGTTTAAAGTTAAGTTTTAATTTATGTAATTTATATTATAAAAACGTACTTTATAATGAGATTTTTTGTGAAAAATGCGGTGCAGCTGAATTTAGGGCGAAATTTTTTTGACAGCTCAAAACGTCAAAATCAATAACAGCTGATTATTGAATTTTTAAAAGTGCTAGTTGATAATAGAGAGCGCTAAGAAAGATAAAAAGAATTAAGTATACTTTCAGGATCGAAATTGGCAACCATTAAAATTTTTAAGACCGTTACATTTGAAATTAAAAATGCTACACATTTCTTAAAAAAAAAAATAAACATAGTACTTGAGCAAGAAGATAATTTATTTCTTTGAATGTTTATAAACCGATACCAGTACCAGGGTTGCAAAAGTTTAAGTAATTCGTAGCTTAACCTTCGGTTTTCAATTGACAAGCTAGTAGCACTTAGGAATTGAATAAAATTCAATTCATTATTTAGTTATTGAATTACGAATTAAAAAAAAATTAATTTAAACTTGTTGGTGAAACATAGCAAATTAAGAAAATTTCAGTTAATAAGGTATTTAAAATCCCAAAACCAAAATCTTGACATCAAAATCCAGAAATGCAAAATCCCGGTATCAAAATCCCAAAATGCAGAGTTTTCGACACCAATTTCCGTAAATAAATATATTTTGGAATTTTGGTTACAATATGTTGCATTTCGTTGAAAAAAAAAATAAATGTTGTCTCATAAGTCACGTTATTAATGTGATCGAGTCGTAAAGTTAGTCAAGGTCAAAAGAAATGCAAATTAGTGTTTCCGAATAAAGTGCCCATATAATGGTTCGGTTGCAAACAAAAGTAAATCTAACATGTATTTGACAGACTTTCAAATTTACGTACTTAAACTGCACTATGGAGCGCTCGTTTCGCATAAAGGACAACGTTCGTTGTTTAATGATCCAGAACGAGTCCAGCAATCCGACTTTTGGGCGTACTCTTATATTCGGTTGCTTTCGTACGAATTCCAGACGCACATTTCCTTCTGTCATGGTTGAGCTTTTAATATTTCGCAGTGATTTGTGTAAAGGCAATTATATATATTATATTCTGCTGAGAATTGCAGGTTTCTAAGTGATATTTTTATCTGGCAACGACAATGAAAATTTGAGAGTGTTATTGGCGCTAGCGAAACCTGCAGTTTATATGATAACAAAATTATATTCGAAGACAAAATAGAATTATTTTGTTGAATTCGACAGTGTGTCGGTTGTCGAACTTTCAGAACAGAGGTCTAGGTTTCAGCTAACTTTATAACTCCTCCGAAGAATATATAATTTCTCCAGATAAAGTGCATCAGCCGGGTCGCATACTTGAATATATATTGTAGGTCTATTCCAATTCTGTAGAACTCTATTTGGCTCTCGTCATAAAGCTATTATGGTGTCATCCAATTTATTTAAGGAAAATCTGACACGAGCTGTTATGTCATATTTCTAAATAATTTAATATTTTTATTTATGCATATAATATTTTGATTTTTATTTTGCTGAACTTTGATGTTATTTATTACTATCTTTTCGTTTTGCTTGTTGATGTTAAACGTTTTTTATTTTAATTTATTAATTTTATCCAATATATTTCGAGTATTAGCCTCATCTTCAGGGACTTAAATAAATATAAAATAATGTTTTATTAAATAATAATATTAATATACAAAGAATAAATTGCCCGTAGATTTTATTTATAGTATTAATATAAAACATATTCCTACAAATAATTATTCTTTGAAAAAATTTAAATTAAAAACTCAATATTTTGTTTTATAAAGTTACTGAGAGAATTATGAAATAACCTTAATTTTTTTTGTTATAACTTCACGAAATTCATGATTATTCGTTTCGAAATACTTGCATTAAATCGTTCAAAGAAATACATTTGCTTTAATGTAAACAATAATGTTGGTTTCATGAAAGTAAACTTTTATTCAAAGAACTTCCTCAGTTAATTTTATTTTTAACTGTTAATTATTTATACAAATACAAATTGCGTGTTATATGAGATTTCATTCATAAATTTTATGTTTACTTATTTGGTGAGGTACATGAGGTCAAAATCACTTAATATTCAAGGTTATTCCTCTCAAATACTCTTCTATGGGGTGTTGGTTTTGAGCGACTATAGAGTAGCTAAAGAAAAAGAAACGAAGTTCATCTTATTACTTCCCACATTATGTATATTTCATTAAAATTTAATAAAGAACCAATGTGCTAAGCAAATATCGGGAAATTTTAGATAGGTAAATTTAGATTGAGGCACGTTAGGGCTCCATGTACAAACCAAATAAAAAATTGATCTTTGGCTTAAGCTGATAATAAAATTGTGAGCGAATAAACCGCCAATCGTATAACACAAGAGACTCAAACAAAACTTCATGAATACAAAAGAGCTGAGTTGCAAACCTTAAATCAACAAAACTTGAATTTATGTATGTATCTTGGATAAGCGCAACCATGTCATTGCTGGTAAAATTAAAACAAACTTTGATAGCTAAATTATCCCCCTATACCTGACTACACGTTAATTTGACTATGTAACAAATTCATTCATACTCTCATATCGCTTCCAAGAATATTGTTTGAAATTTGTTAGTACCTATATCTTCTTCACGGTACATTCATCTTCATGTTTGCATTTACACTTGACACTTTCAACCGCACCCAAAACAATTTCAATACACACAGTGCAGTGCAAACACTAAAGTATATCTAATTTTCTGCTACAAAATTAATATGAAATGAAAGGGAAAATATGAGTTAACGATATTTTCAAGTTCAATCAATTGATTTTGCAATAAATTAAGGTTGACGTTGATGTTAAATATTATTACGGTGGTTAGTAACTGTTTTGGTAGAAATTGTTATACTGTTTTTTTATTTTGTTTGTGTGAAGCATTATATACGTTATAAAAACTAATTTTGAATTAAAATCCTCTCAATATCCCTCAGACATCGGTACCTCCTGTCATCTTTTATTCGATTCACATAAACGCTTTCACATTGTATACTTTTGATACATATTTGATCAATTACATGATGTCATTGAAAGTTTAATTTGAACGAAATTGTTATATTTGGATTGAATCTGGCCATCACTTAGCTAGAACTTTTCTACGCTGATTGACATTGAAGAAAAAGGTGTGAACCATTTGATAACCACAAAGATTCCCATGCAAAGTGTAAGTACATAATGTACCCACAAGTTTGTTTATCTAGCTTTTTGTGGAATAAACAAACCATAAAAACAAACAAATCAACATTTAAGCTTCTCGAAGTCGGACCGTATAGTTAATGGTCAGTTTTGTTGGGCTGATTCAATGCGAAAAGTGCTAACAATCAATCTACAGTTTGTCTTAATATCGAATGGATGGTGCGGAATGACATAAACTGTCTCATTGTTAGTTTTCAAGTATAAAATGTAGATGAGAATTCAGAATAAGCATCAGTTTTACAGCATCCTTCCTTTGGAATAGTTCAGTCTTCGAATATCTTAACCATCATGAAAGTCTTCTTATGTGTATTTGGACTGCTTGCTGCGGTATCGCCATTGAACGCATTTTTCCTGGATAAACTTGTAGGAGGAGGTTCTGGTAACATAGGTAGTGTTGGATACAGTGGTGGTGGCTATGGAGGTGGTGGATACAGTGGAATTGGATACGGAAGTGGTGGATACGGAGGCGGTGGTTACGGTGGAGGATACGGTGGTGCAAACGTAAAAATCATCAAAGTGATCATTCCCGGCGGCGGTGGTGGCGGCGTTGGTGGGTACAGTGGTGGTGGTGCTGGATATGGTGTTGGTGGATACAATGGTGGTGGATACAATGGAGGTGGATATGGTGGAGGATATTCCAGTGGTCTTACATACTCTGCTGCTCCTGTAACAGTAGCAGCGCCAGTTATCACCCCTGTCATTACTCAAGTAGCAACACCAGTGGCTGGGTATGCTGGAGGATATTCATCAGGAGGCTACGGAAGTGGTTACGGAATTAATTCAGGTTATGGAGGATATGGTTCCGGTTACAGTGGTAGTTATGGCGGTGGCTATGGAACTGGTTCAGGTTATGGTGGAGGTCTGTTATCATCTTTGTGCTAATCTTGTGCGATAAGCCACCGATTCCTGATATTAATTTGTTATAATTTAAAATTAGAACTCGAGAATTGTAAATTTGAACTTCTTTGTAAATAAACGATTAACTGAATTTCTATAGAAACGAAAATTAAACGAAAATGATAAGCGTTGTGTTTTATAGTGGTAAATGCGTTGATAAGTTGCAGATGCATTTATGCATGCGTGAATAATAATACAGGTTGCTACAACGTATTTTTTTAGAAATGCAAATTCAGAAAATCTTTCTTGAAATTAAATTCTGTTAATACGCTTGAATTAAATTCAAATAGATTTCGAAATCATATTACTTGAATCTATATATGAATACATAAAAACATTTGAAACATATTTCAGTAAGTAAAGTAAGTACATATTTCAGTTATAGGCTGATAAGTATAGTGTGCCAATTAACCAACAACAACTTGTATGGATACTAACACTATTTGGCAGTAAGGTCTTCGAGTGTGTGGGAGATCCAGGTGCGACTCCTGATCTAGAAAACGTGTTTTTCGAATAAGTATATGAGATTATTAATAGACGACTGACATTAATAAGGGAGTCTGATGATTGACGTGGCTGCCATGAAATAGCCATAATTCTTTTAGTTTTTCGCGTACATTTCTTAAACTAAGAACATTTTTACTATTAAATTGCATGACAAACATAAAGAGCATTAACTTTCCTAAAAGTTCATTGGTGAACGGAGTTACATGTTACAAAATAGGTGCCTACATTTTGTAGCGCATAGGCCCAAACCTTCATCGTCGTCGCCGTCATATAGTCGGGATCCATGGTAGATTTCCTCTTTATGTACCTTTAGTGCAGAAGAAAATGAAAGTCAGTTCTTAGTTGGTACCTAGGTTTCCATTACAAAGCCTTCACCAGGCCTTATCCAAACTGTTTATGAAGAGTTATAACTTCGCTTATGTGCGCCAAATAGGTTTCTATAAGATTGATTACAGTTGTAATAGAAATAAGAAAATAGCTTCTATATGGCCTTTATGAAAATTAAATTGTTACTTGGGCTCCTACTAGTCATATTGGTGAATTCCTTGGTGACAGGCTGAGGGAAGTTTTCGCATGATGTGCATTAAAAAATAACCTTTATACAGCAGCATAGCCATTCCCTTAACAAACATACTGAAATTTCATTAACCTCCGACCTTTTTTCACCTAACCTCATTTTTTCCTACCTGCCGACTAGACTATAATATATATATATATATAGGCGCCATATCTCGGTAACGACTTGACATACAAAAATGCTTAAGTAGTCAATATTGTAGCAAATATTCTACGTTCTACAAAACATGCCCGAACGCTTTTGCCATAGAACCCCCTGCACTTAAGTGCAGGGGGTTCCTCCTTAGCACAAGGTCCTCAAAGTCAAAAACTTGAGAAAATGTTAATTAACCTTTCCTAAACAACATACTTTATGTTATAGAGTTATAGAGGAAAAATCGGAAAAGGTCGAAAATTTTGCAGTTTTTCCCCTTTCCCCTTTTAGAAGGTCCAAGAATTGAGAAAATGTTAATCAACCATCCCAAAATAACATTTAAAAGTTGCATTTTGACTTCCGATCTTTTTCCACCTAAAACTATAACACCTGCCGACTGGACTAATACCTACTATTTTAAAAACATATTATTTTATATTGAGTCGAGCTACTTTATATTTCTGCTTACCATTTGTTTTTATACAATTTTCTTTTATAAAGGGTGAAATGCCCCACACGATCGAATATGCTGCTTATAACGATATCAACCGTAAGCTGAACATGCTATAGGTTCTCCGTTCATGTTCCAACCACATGGCTAACATCAGTGAAAAAAAAACGTTGCGGCAATCAGATCGCAATAGAAATCGTTTTAAAACTCTCATTGCTCCCCCTTCCATTCTTTACATTTTCTCACAGAGGGTATTACCAAGCTTAATCACAACCCCATCGCCATCCACCAACTATGTTGGCAGCACCCACACACGTTCCAAAATGCTGGCTCAGCAAGTCGCTCGTATGTGTGGGGCTTTCAAGATATGCAATCTAATTTTCCCGCCTTCGTGAAATATGTCAGCAATAATGGCGACTTTACTTTTCTTTACGACCTTTGCATGGTCAGTCATTTAGAGCGTTTGTAAAAATAAGTCTGAATGCGTGCATTTGTTTGATGAAAAATCAAAACCCTTTTGATTTTGCCTGATGACTGACGTCCTCTGACTGATCGGGTAAGGGTCGCCATATTTGTCATTTGCCGATAAGTATATTTGTCATTTGCCGATAAGTATATTGCGTCCTGATGTTGTGGATTCTGAATTCACGTTTTACGCTTCGTAGAATAATGTGTAGTACGTCATATATGAAACATTCAAATTTTCTGTCAAATAAATAAAAATATGAACAAAAAAAATAAGGTTTTTTCGCAACTTGAATTGCAAGGCACTTTAGTACAACAGAATGTTTAACATTTATTGTTTTTATTTCCCCGTCCGAGACGTTTTCGTTATCAGATGTTGTTATAAACATGAAATAACAACAACCAACAACAACCCAAAAGTGCTCCTGAATGTGAACATTTCATCGATTGCACAATATGCATTTCGATAATATCGATGATAAAAATTACTTCACACATCAAATCCCATCACTAGTACAATGTTTATTTATTTTCCTTTTGAGCATGTTCATGAAAGAGTGAAACAACAATATAACTCTAAACTTGATTTCAGCACCTTGCATTTCGTTTTTTTCTGAGGCTGAGTCTGACAATTTGTTATAGGTTTTTAATTTGTAAGTTTAAATAAATTGTTTAACCATTGAGCATTTATTGTCCAAAATGACTACCGTTAATATAAACTCGAGAAAAAGTCCAAACATCCTTAAAAAACAAGGCACCGACCAGTGGATTAAGCTAAACGTTGGTGGGACATATTTTCTAACAACCAAAACCACATTATCCCGTGATCCAAATTCGTTCCTGTCGCGTTTAATTCAAGAAGATTGTGATTTAATATCCGATCAGGTATGTGTCCAGTGTTTATTAACAACAAAATTTAAATTATATTTAATTTTTGTTTTATATTTATTAAATGGGTTCTATTTTTCCTCTTACATTTTGATTAATTGCTCTTTGCTTCTATGGGGTAATCCGTGTCGTGTAGGTGGTGTAATGTGTAAAATCATTTTGATTGTTTTCAATTCGTTGCAGGAATTTTCATATTAAATTGTTTATTTATCGACTTTTAATAAACAGCAATTATCTTATAGAACGGAATACGAATGTTTTATTTGTGTTTAATTGTGCCAGTCGATAAAAATGATGCACGTCCTAGTAGTATAGCCAAAGTATTCTTTGTAAACTTAAACTAAACTAGGTAGCATGTACAGAATAAAAAACCTTGCAGAATAGTCATATATGTACATACATAGATGTAGGTACCTACTTACTTTTGATATGAGTTGCCTCAAGTGTTTCAATTTCAAGTGTATGTAGCTAGCTGAGTTAAATAAAAATAAATAAAATGTTTTCGTTTTTCTTTGTAAATAGTTAAGCATTATAATATTATTAAATAGTTATGAAAAACATTATAGTTAATGTTTAAAGAACAATATAAAGTGATAGATATAAAATGAAGCTATGTATTTGCTGTGCTAAAATTAATATTTATCATAAACAACCTGCTATAATTGACAAATACGAGAAGCAAGACCTATTAGTTGGTATACATAGTCCTTATTGGCAAACACAACTAAAACTATAGGTATGTCAACATTATGAACTTCACTCTTGTTCTTTATTGATAACTCAAGCCTAACTTATAATAACATCATCTGACCCGCAGAAAAGACTTCTGACACATATAGAACCGATCAGGCTAGATGGAAGTAATTGGAACCAAGATTGCTCAAATATTTAGGTATTACATTAGACAAGAAAGTTATCTGCAAAAAACATGTCGATCAAATTGTCGGCAAATCTTCGAAAGCCTTCAAGAGACTTGCAGGAAAATCAAGAGGGACACAAACCAAACATCTTAAGATGAATGTACATCATAAAGGTGAGACCCGTTATCACATATCGTGCAGTAGACTTGCACAAAAGATGCTTGCTTGCTTATTTATCATTGAAACATGAAGAAGGGAACAAGGGAAGTTATGTCAGGTTCAGATACTAGATCATCTGAATATTGAGGGCAATAATGTAGCAGAGGCTCTGGCAAATGTAGGAACCAAAATACCATTCAAGGGGATAGAGTTCTACTTCAGTTTCGTTGAAAACTTTATAAAACACAACAAAAAGGAAAAGAGCCCAAAAATAGTACCCTGGAAAGGACTTCTTAATTTGAGACACCCCAAACTCTTGCTTGGCAACTAAAACTAATCATGGTTTAAAGACTGTATCAACTTAAGTATAAGTAACCTAAGGATTATTACGGATTTTATCAAGGGACACTGCCAGCTTAAAACACACATAACATTCTTGGTTTATTAAACAGTCAAACATGCTAATTTTGTAATGAAACAAACAAAACAAAACTTCGAATCATATAGCAATCGAAAAATAGGAAATATATATGTATCGGAAAGAGTGGAGTACTTCAAAAAAGAAATACACAACTCAGACGTTATCAAATAGAATGAAGCTAACTATTTTCTGTGAATGTACTCCAAATATTAAAATTTCTCAAAGGCAACTTTCATTCAAGAAAAGCTTTTGAATGCGTGTACTAGTGTACCATAACTCAGTTGTTACTTTATTATTTCAGAGGCTAGTTTTATTATAGCATGGGAGCATATACATACATATTATAAGCAGCACTGAAAACTACTTTAGCAATAGTTTATCTATACACAGAAGAACGCTTTTCATACAAACCACTTCAATTTATCGATTTCTCTGATTCTTTATTACAGCTTGAATATTTTTGTTCAATTTTATCGTCCCCCATTTAAATCAACTATTCTAATTTAAAATTCTTTTTTATTTTTTCACTTGATTGTAAAAATGCAAACAAAAGGATGAAACAGGAGCATACTTGATTGACAGAGATCCGAAATACTTTGCTCCTGTACTAAATTACTTACGCCATGGCAAATTAGTACTTGACGGTGTCTCAGAAGAGGGTGTCCTTGAAGAGGCTGAATTCTATAATGTAACCCAACTGATAGCTTTATTAAAAGAATGCATTAACCATCGAGATCAGGTAAGCGTATTCGTGTTATGATGTGTATTAAAAATATTTATTAAAAAAAATTTTGTCTATAAATTTATTTTTTTCAGAGACCGCATATGGATAAGAAACGAGTGTACAGAGTTTTGCAATGCCGCGAACATGAACTGACACAGGTGATTTTTTTTTGTATTTTGTGTTCTTTTTTTATCATTATTAATATATTTTTTATATATGTAAATGGACATACAATACATAGTGCACAATGTGTATGCGCATTTATAATTTTGTTCTCTTTATTCGCACATCGTTCCAAATTTTCTCAAAAAAAAAAGAAGAAGTAAAATATTAATATTTATTGAAACAAAAAAAACTGAATTCATACAACGAATTTGTAATCAATTCACCTTGTTCTTTGTGAAATAATTAATAAGAAATGTTCAAAGTAATTAAAATTATGACGCGACGCATCTGAAAGCGAAATTGTTTGTGTTTGAAATGGTGCATCCCCATTTGTGTAAAAACAAAAAAAGGAATGTGGTTTTAATAGAATTCGGTTAGAGTTACATGTGCGAACCAATTGAAATCATTTGTTTGCGGTATTCAATTGTCTTAATATTTTGGTATATTAAACAATTTAATTTTAAATTCACTTATATAAAATGTTTTTTTTTATTTTCTTATTTTCTTATTATTACTTGAAAATCTACGTATAGTTTCATACTTTAAAGTTAGTTGTTTCCTAGATGATTACATGTCTCTCGATCCAGTCCTAATCGCACGCCAATTTGTACGGGACCTTCGTCTGTTCGGTCGCTCTGATTGGAAGGGCCTTGAAGATTCTAAAAGTTGGGGACCTGGTTCTGTATAAATGCTGTTATAAGCAGCCTTGAATTCGATCAAGAGGTGGTGTCTAACTAGACTATTATCCCACTAGTATCCCTTTGTAGCTACGCTTTATATGAGCATTCTATTTTGCTTTGTTAGCAAAGGGGTTTATTTTTGCTAATGAAACCAAAAGCATTGGTTACACTGCAAACTAAATAAGCTTTTGTCTTAGCGGTGACGGTAAAATTGGCAACATCTCACTCAGATCTTTGAAAGAAAGAAAGAAACAAAAAGGGAAGAGTGACCAGGTTAAACGTAGAAATGGCAGAGTTATTGCTTATGGATTGTGCGTAGTGTACACTGCCTCCTTGAAAGGAGATTCTGTTCGTCATGAGTTCTGGATATCCGATATGTCTTTAAGTGACAATTTGTTTATGTAATCAGTGTTGTCAAAGAAATATACCCTAGGTATAGTTTTCTTCGTTCAAGCAAGGCTAGGACATTCACATAGAAAGTGAGTTGAGTCCTCTTCTGCTTTTTCGTTCTGGTATCCTCTTCTTAGGTTTTATGTTCCTATGCGAATTTTGCTCATGTGAGTATCTATTGAGTTGTGACCCATAAGGATTCCAATCAAGGGGGACATTTGAGCCCTGCTTAATCTCATTAAATACTCAATTTTCGTCTTTGAAATATCTGGTCACACATGCCTTGACATTCGAAAAGTCTGTCATTTGAAGTTTATTGGAATCTATGTTGTATTTTTTTCTAGTTCGAGAGGCATCACAACTGAGTATATTTACTAGGTCCTGAGCTGACCCATTTTCGCCAGTGCATCTGGGATTTCCTTTTCGTATATTATGTCCCAGTGAATTGGGACTCGAAGAGTGACTGAATTTGTTGCATTCAGGGTTATCAGATTACTTCCACAACGATAAGTGCCCCGTGGCGTAGTGGTTAGTGTGTCAGATTATCACGCCGGAGGTCTGGGTTCTATAGTCATCTTATGTTTTTTCAGGAGCACTGCCTCTTGCGAGGAAGTGACAAATCTTCCAAGAGTATCATTTTCATGAAAAGTGCATCTCATCTTAGTCGTTCAGATTCGACGTTGTAGAACTAACAACGCACGCAGAATGCAAGATAGCATTCTATGTAAATTGCCTATGGAGACCGCAAATAGTATTCTATGAAAAATGTCTGCAATATATTGCTCAGGTCATATCATGCTAGAGATAGTATTCTATGAGCTGTCATTTTCATATTGACTTTTCTGTTTTCTTTGTAATTGGACTGAAATAGTAAGCTATCCAAATGCCCAACATACATTTTATAAAATTCTATATAGCTATCTTTCTATCTATGAAAAGTGACAGATGGTAATCTATGAAATCTTGCTCTTGGAGACACCGTTTAAGGCTACTGGTCAGTATATGTTGCTAGGTAGTTTGTCTGTACTTTGTTTACGTGATCGTAGCTTAAGACTTCTTCTTCCTTTTCTAATGACTAAACAACACCCGAATAGATACTGTGGCTGTGTTAGTCTGCTCGTTGAAAGATGTCATTAATGTTTATTTAAAAGCCGTCCAGAGCCTCTGCTAATTGCTTGCTTGCAGACTGTCTATTAACAGTTCTAGCATACGCATACCTTATACATATCCGAAGTTCATTATCTATTAATAAAGTCATGGTCGTTAACATTAAATCGTTAGAATAGACAAAAATATAATAAAATTGCTTAATGCCCTTATCCAAATTCATATATTTTTCCAGATGATATCAACTCTCTCCGATGGATGGCGATTTGAACAATTGATCAATGTTGGCTTACAATACCCCAACTATAGTCAATTCGAAAACAATGAGTATCTTTGTGTTGTTTCAAAGGATTGTCTTACGCCAGCTGGACGTGAATTGGAATTAAATGACAGAGCTAAAGTTCTACAACAAAAAGGCTCTAGAATGTAAGAATACATTATTATTGAATGAATTTTTATCATTTTCTATTTCTGATTTAATCTTAAGGTTAATTTAACGATAAAATTAACAAACAAAAACAAAACTGAAACAATAATAATTAAAGTATTTTCTAAATTTACTTTTCTATAAATAATATAATTAAATATTTCGAAAACGTGATTAAAAAAAAAAAAATAATAATGAATTTCTTTATCCGACTTACAAACCGGCATGTATTTATATTTTATCGTAGATTTTTATTAAATATCGCGATTAAAAATTTAAAGAAGAAAAAAATTATATACATAACATAAGTGGAATTGAATATCACATCCCACTACCCACCGACCAAAATATAAAACAAAAATGGTTATATGGCGATGATGGTGGGCTATTTAAAAAAAAATAAATTTATATCGAAATAAATAACAAAAAAACAAAACTAAGTAATGATATATTTATATAATATTGAGTAGGTAAAATATAATTAATTATATAATATGTACTATAGTATAAAACACAACCGTTAACTTAGAAATGTGAAAAAAACTACTGCGCACAAATCGACGTATTTATTGTGTTTTACAAATCATTCTCATGTATCCTCTTGCTAAACGTAAAATAACGATCACACTCATCTTAATTACACAAATATATACAAAATAAAGCGACCCCCTTTTATTTATTGGACATTGATGGAACTCACAGAAATATTTATTATTTTTGTGTACTTATTTTATAAAAATATTCTCTTAAACTCTTGATAGAAAAAATAAAAACTTCTTTCGGATTATTTTATGATCTCGACTGGGATTTCACACATTCAGTTGCAGCATAGTAATCTGTGAGGTTTCCATTGCTACATATTTGATGAAAAGTAAATGATGCCGTTGGATTTAGTTTATATAAGAAGTTTTTAGAACGGCTTTTATTTTGCAGTCATAATTGTATCGGAATGATTGTAAGGTATTTGTTTTTGATATGATCTCATTCGATCGAAATTTAACTCTCCTCTAGCTATGTAATTTTCATTTAAGTTGCTGTCGTTTTGTACCCCTGATCCATCGTGTATCGTATATGACTGTTGTGTAGGGTGGCGTCATAAAAAACATAAAAGTAGATATATATAGTCCTCCGAGGGTCATTAGAATCTTAAAACTTGACTCTTTTCAATTCGTACAACGTAAACAATTTTGGGCTCTACTTTATTAAACCTTTAAATTATAGCATGTTTAAAGTAACACCATTTGTGCGGTGCTAATGCAAGAACGTGCCCCTTCCGACGAGCTAGGATGAACATTCGCCAGCATACCTGGACTGGTTCAATGTGTCTGGATGTCCGCACATAAAGATATAGCTATGATGTAAGCAATGATTTGTAGGAAAAGCAATAAATGGTCTACCGTTGTGTTTAATAATTTAATCTTCGTATATTTTTACCTTTTTAAAGACGTTGTAATTAATAATTTTGATATCTTGAAAGATAATTGTTATCTTTGATATTTTGAGTTTTTGATCTTAAATGCTGTTAAGATTTCTTTCCGGCATACTGACTATGTTTGTATATTTCAAATCCAGGATGTCAAAACATAATTAATATTATTACAACACTGAATAAACCAGAACTTATAAGGTCCTTTGGCGCCTTACATAAACATGGAAATTCAAAAAACCGACAACAAAAATATAGCAAGGAACCAAATCGGAGGAACAGGCTGGTAACTCTAAAGCGCGCCTTGTATTGAGATGAGGCGCTGTAAGAAGTTTTTTTTTAAAAAACATTATTCGACGATTTGTGACCCATTGCTTGTTTCCGATTCATCAAGTCGTGAAAAAACTTTAACATAATCCACAAATCGATCTGAATACACTGTCACTTTGACTTAATTTTTTCCAAAAAAACCAGTAACCAACAAACCCAACTGAAAATATTGTACACCGCTATACATTTAGGAAAATGCACAGTACTCATGTTACTCCGAGTTTTCATTTAATTGTTCAAGTTTGCACAACGATTTTGTGTTGAGGTACTAGCGCCATTTTAACGAGACTGTTTTGTTTGTTAATGTTTTCGAGAAGTCACTTACGTTCCTCTGAAGATTGAAGTTGCTTTGGGAAAGTTCCTGCACATTTGCTTGGTTGTTACGATAGGCAGTCACGTCTTTACGCACAGAAAGCCGGCCGTAAGGAATTCAAGAGAGAAGAGAAGCTCACTGCCTCAACGATTTGATAGGAAGAGAATCCCTGTTTTTCGTCTTGTCAAGCCTGCGGGTTGTTTTAATAAAGTGATCCATGTAACATCTGATTACCGGTTTTCGGCAAGTACGGGTTTCAATGGGGCTGCATTAAAGCGACTTCGAAACACGTGCTGGGTTGCGATACAGAACATCCGTTCGAAAAATAGTCTTCGCTGCCAAACGCACGTTCCATTAGTTGGCGTTTACTTTAAACTCAGATTAATGAACATACTGCCAAAATTGAATTTGTGTTTTTTTTTAAGCTTAAAACTGGTGTTCTGTCCAACTTCTATATTCAGAGGTCTTGGTGTATACCGTGTTCTGGTTTATTTAATTTCTTATTTATTCTAAAAAAAAAAACAATTTATTTGATTCTTCCAATGCCGGGACTAGAACCAAAGATAATTTTTGTGTCTTAAAGAAATTCTCTATTTCTTCAGGTTATTCTCACTATGCAATTCTACCATTGAAAATATATGTTTTATATTTATAAGACAAAAAAGAAACAGGCTGCTTCTGTTATGTAGTGTGGGATATAAGTTAAAATAAAAAAAAAACAACTTTTAAAGCAACTTCTTTTCGATAAAATCAAATTTCCAACCTTCTCAGTTTTAAATAAAAGAATCATTAAAAATATTCTCATTTGGTAATAAAACTTCATCAAACAACTGCCATTTGTAACCATTCATTTCATTTGACAACAACAAAAAATTCAATCATTAAATTGTTTATGTTTTTAACTGTTTTCTTTGTTTTTTTTACAGTCTTGGAATTTGAACATTTACAAAATGTTCTTCACAATATTTTTTTCGCAACTACCACACAAACACATTATATAAGAGAGTACTATAGTTATAAAATCTTTATCGTATACTTTTCTTAAATAAACAAAAAAAAAAAAAGAATAAATAAATACATAAAAAATAAAATGCTTATATAGTCAAATTTGATGTTTAAGTGCAACTTGTATGGTATCTAATTAAACAAAAAACGTGTTAATGCGATAAAAATTGAATTTGTTGGTCGATAATATAAAATAAGTTTAAAAACATTTAATTTGTTATTTAAAAAAATATCAGAAATCACAATCACTCGCATAGTTCATGCAAAAATTAAGAAAACAATTTTTTTGGATATTAATTCTGCATATTGATTTTTTTTTATAATTAATTACTGCTATTTCGTCTCTGGTATTAAAGCATTTCTTTTTTTTTTAATATATATTATGAACAGGTATAGTTCTAATAAAATTAACATTATTCTTAAAAAATAAAAACACACGTGACACAAAAATATAAAATATAAAAAAGAAAGATCATAAATTGTTTAATACAATTAGTTATTATGTTTAAAATAATATATTATATTTATACATTTAATAAAAAAATATTCTTTCATTTTATTAAGATGAAAAAAAATATTACATACTCACATCATATTAATACACACTCAATCACAAACACGTTCACAAAAACACACATTTACACATCCTAAAAGACGTAGGAGGAACAAATTCAAATTTAAGTATTAAGTTAAATAATATAATTAAAAAATAAACAAATTATTGTACACATACGATATGTCAAATGTGAATAAAGAAAACAAAAATAAAATACCGAAAATATAATATAATCTTTAAAAAGAACAATTTTAATAAAAAAAAAAAAAAACAAAAATAATTTTAAAGTATTTAAACAATCGAACCTGGTGCTCCAAGCTTTCGATCATCTGATTGAAATATGTTGTGGTGCATGAGTTGTACTTCTTTTATCCATCGCGATCTAACCACTGATTATAAGTGTTAAAAAAAAACTATACAACATAAAAAATATATATACACATAACTTTTTCCTATGGACCTAACCAAAAAAAGATAAATTAAAATTGAAAAAAAAAAACATAAGTTTATGAGAGCTTGTAAAACAAAAAGAATTAAAGAAAAAAACAATCAATTAGCAAAATGAAATAAAGTTTTCTAAAATAAAAAAAAAAATACTACAGCAAATGAATTTAATTGTTTTGTTATTTACATTATCTACGAATACCTGGTATGTTACAGATAGAAAAATATTTCCTACGGAAAAAAGAGATGTATGCTGCTCTCCTAAGCGAGAAGGTCGTATCTCAAATTACAAATTTTAGCGAAGCATGACGAGAAATTACGAATTTTCTCAGGCTTTCGACGGTTTTTTTTTTTTTTTGGTAAAACTTATTTATTTGATTACTTTATACTATTTTTAAATAGCATGAGTTTTTTTTATTAAAAATTATCATCAGGCTTGAGAGTTTGAGACTAAACAAACCAAGAAAAATAAAAAAACAAAAAAATAGAGTTACGACCTTTTCGCTTAGGAGGGCAGTATGATAGATGCAATTTTGAACATGTCGTAGTTTGAATCTCAAAGGTTCTCAGATAATGGTTTTGAATGCTCTACATGCTAGATATTCGGTTTTCAACAAATTTTTAAAAGGTAACTGGAAATAAAAGCGTTTCTACTTAACAAAAATAAAAGCTTTTCTACTTAGCAAAAACTTTGCCAACAGGAGGAGTAGAGGTGAATGGATGTTACCTCAACTACTCCTGGACTCCTGTACATCTAGTATCTCAACTCGAAGTCAGGTTTGAATAGTTTTTGGTGGTAACGATGCGAACACTTATTGCATCGCGTGTCACGAAAGATTTCTATATCTTAATTAATATTTAATAGTAAGTACTCAATGAATTCGTCTAGCTGGATGGTGTTGACTACCTCAGCCAATTTGCTGTGCTCTGGAACGTCCTACTCAAATGTGTGATATCTACATTGATTGTTACAGTTAGGGTGTGGTTTTATAATTGAACCGTCATTAATACATTTTAAAAACCAGTAGGTTGAATGCCAAAAAGTCGACAAAACGACCACAACCAATGTGCTTGACAAAAAGACACTCCAGGTGCTGACGAATACCGACGTGATCTTGGGTCAAAATAGAATACTTATAAAGCGATGCTGCAAGAGCTATCTTCAGCTGATACTGAATTCTGCCAGCAAAAAAGACTAAGAAAAGGTTTCCCTTGGCTGGGTTACTCCTGCACAATGGCCCCAGGTTTGAGAATCAAAGGGCATCTCCTCTTAACGGTTTGGATTCATCGGTAAATTGTGAGTCCCATCCATTCCTACAGAAGTCGCAATGACGTAGATATCATCAAGAACGACCGGATGAGGAAGTGCTAGGTTGATTTGAGTAAAATATTTTTCGATTGTATTGTCTGTTCTTTGTATGTGAATTATTTGTTGGCGAAAAATATCTTCCAAGTAATAACCTTTGTAAAACTAAAATTACCCAGTGTCTCCACAGCAAGATTTCATAGAATGAGAGACAGCATTCTATTAAAGTTGTTAATAAGATCGCATATAGTATTCCATGAAAAATTGTTCAGCTGACATCATGCTAGAGGTAGTATTGTATAAGACTTTTTATTCATTATTTGTTTCTGTGTAATTGGATTGAAATGGGAAAGAAGCATGAATCTTTTAAAATGCGGATGAAATCTTGCTTGTGTGCTTTGTGTTGGTTGATTTTATCAATTTTTCAAAGACATATCGAATTGAAAACGACCCGCATCGCATTCCCTAATCCAGCCACTATATTGAAGGAGTAGAAAGAAGGAGTAGAAAGAAGAAGATTAAACAACAAGCTTAACAATTAGCGGCTATTATCAAAAGACTTTAATCAACTTGCTATGCTTAACTGGATGCGACTAGTTACAGACAGACCAGGCTGACATGACTTATTGGTTGAAGGCCATAGTCCATCTGTTAAAATAAATACTCGTAACATTTCTACAAACTACTCTCAATTCAAATTGAAGACCGTTTTTGCAAAACTCGACAAAAAAAAATTGCAGCACAAATTAGAGTTCCTCATTAATTTTTTTTTTAATATTGCTCATATTTATTCAAAGAGGAAAAACAAACCTTCTGCTGAAAAAAATTTCAAATTTTTTTGTTGAGTTTTGCAAAAACGGTCCTCAATTGCTATTCAACGACTTGTTGAAACATTTGAAAGTATCCACTTCGTAAGAGCTGCGGGCAGCAAAATGCTATATAGGTTCAATTTTGTATCAATATTCTCCGTCTAAAAATAATTGATCTAAATAAGTATTCAACAAGCTTTGCGAATAAATTATCTTTTTAAATACAAACAATTTTTTTAATTTTTCTTTCCGATATATTACAAATATTTTATTAAACCAATAAAGACAATGTGAAATCATTTATTTTATGTATTTTTGTAATGAGTTATATTCTTATATGAATATTTACAAATAAAAACCACAAAAAATCGTAAGATTCGCAAAATCTTTTCAAATGTTATTAAAAACTAAAAATAATATCCTTTGAACTTTCTAAACTGTTGATGGGTTGCCTTTTGGAGTTAATAATACAAAAAAAAAACAATAACATCTAATAGACTAAAACTTAAAATAAAAGTTATCTTTGTTGTTAATTTACTGTCCGAAACACTTCAAACACAAACATAACAAAATCCAATTAAAAAATAAGAACTACATTTAAATGGTAGAGCCCCCGATAGGGGTTTTTATCAACAAGTAAAAATAATTAATTCGTAGTTTACTTTAATTTGTTTTTAAACTTTTTTTTTTTTCTGTAAAACTTGGTTTATTTTGTATATTAATAAATAACCCTACAAAACATATAATCAACAACACGAAGATTTTTCAGGCTCCGCCACTACCAAATTAAAGTCCAAACTACTGGGTCGGGCAAAACCAGTCTTAATGCCATCCCAGCCATCTTCTACTTTGTATTCGCCTGAACGTATACGTGTGTAGACTTCTTCTGTTACCATGCGAAATGCTTCTTCGACATTGACACCACTGCGAGCTGAAGTTTCAACAAAATGTAGTCCGTGTTGTTTAGCAAATGCTTGTGCCTCTTCTGTACTGACCTCGCGGTGGCTACCCGCATTTACAAGATCAAGCTTACAGCCGACCAAGGCAAATACTGGCCGATGGGGCTCAATATGACGTTGTGCTTCCATCATCCAAAGGGGGATGTGCTCGAAGCTGGCGTGATTTGTTATGTCGTACACAAGGAGCACACCAACCGAATTGCGGTAGTAGGATTTGGTAATTGACCGGAAGCGCTCTTGACCAGCAGTATCCCAGAGTTGAAGTTTGATTTGTGTGCCGTCCTTCATTTCTATTAATCTGGCAAAAAAGTCAACACCAACTGTAGGATCGGAGAGCTGCAATGAAAATTAATATATTTAATTATATCTAACATTCATACATACAAAGGCATTCAATTGTTTATTACATAATTTGATAACTGCCCCGTAATGATAGAGTAAAAGTACAGTAAACAAAAATATATAGTGCACGCAAAGAAGTTTCAAGAAACTAAGGCCCCCATTACGAACTCTTTGGATAGTATAATGCAAATTTGTAGTCTTTTTTTTTTTTTTGGTAAAATACCATTATTTTTTTTTTTTTTTGCTAAAACACCGCATAAATTTCCTAGAACACCGCCTAAATGTTTCCTGGCTAATATTATTAATATTCGCTTAGCTGTGAATGTTCATCATTACTTCGGGGGGTTAAATACAGAGATTCGTTCCTCAATTAAACAACACAATTGTTGTTTGATTTTGCTTGGCTCACACGACCTCCTTTTGTAATGCTACCAGCATCAAATATAGAACACCAAAGATAAAGGGCATGCATGAATAAATAATTGAATAGTTAGATTAGATGCACTGCTATCTCAGGATCTTGTACCTTCATCTAGGATGATAATGTTCATTATACATTTCTTCCTCAAGGCCTGTTTTCTTGATGAATGTATTTAGAGTAAGTTCAGAGAAGGTAGTTCGCTTTCTTGTAATTATTTAGCAACGTCTTAGTTGTGCCTTCTTTTTCTTCTTTTCCGATGATGTTTTGATCTCGAATGGGATCACAACTCAATTCACTGCAAATTCCTTGGTCGGGTTGACCTCAGAAAACGTCCAGCAACCCTCCCGGTTATAGGTTATTCCATTTCTGAGGACAAGTTAATGCTGGTGTCGTTGCGGTATAAATAAGCACTTCAAATTTGCTGAGGTATCAAGTTCCGTCATTTTTTTTTCAGAGTTCAAAATTATCTTAAACACAAATTAAAGAAATCCATAGACCAATTTGTTTTTGTGAGAATGGAGATAACCGAACAAGCTGGTTTACAAATCATAATTAAACAACAACGAATGCTTATTTTTTTTCTATAACCACCTATTATAATAACTTGAAAATAAAACAAACAAAACCCTTATCGCATTTGCACTTGTGACAAACGCAATGCATTCATATTTAAATTATAAGTATGCCTCAAAAGAAAAGAAATACAGAGCTCAATGTTGATAGTGAGTAATTGGATCATTCAATGTTACGACTAATAAGTAGCTGTATTATTTGTTTACGAACTGATTTCAGAAATGTGTGTCATCAAGTAAATAAAATAATGACCTTTTTGCACAGAATTTATGATGCTTACATAAATTCTAGATTATAACAAATAAAATATTTTTTTTTCTTTATCATTGTGTAATTACCTCAGCGAATTTTCCATCTGTGAAAAATTTAAGCAAGGAACTCTTGCCGACTGTGCTATCGCCAATCAAAATCAAACGAAATTGATAATCGAAAATGGGCTCAACCATGTTTTTCTTTTTCCAATCCTTAGCTTCAATAAAAAGGTAGAAAATTCCTCTTTATTTATAGATGCACTTTGGAATTTTTGAAATTTATTTTATTTTTGACTTGTTTGTGATTACTTTCGTTTTTTTTTTATTTTTCGAACTGAATTATATTCTTTTTTTCAATCTCAAGCAATGACGCAAAAATTTTGTAATTGTTGAAATTAACTGATTTACATTTTCTTTGGAATTATTTCATATATATGATTGCGAACACTTTATTGGTTTGTAGAATTAATTAGTTGATTTATAAATGTAAGAAATATTTTATTTTTATTGAAAAATTGTAACTTTTTCTCATCAAAACACTTTTATTTTTCTTTACGAATTACTTTTGTTTTTCCGCTGGGGTGCATCAAAAATTTGAATACCCGGATTAGGAAAAAAAAAGTGGTTGGCCTTGCTATAAACGTCATGAAACGTCAAATCGATGTAATCCACTTTAAAGCAGCATGCACAAAAATTCATTCACAGTAGTATATTGGTAACATTGACGTATTAGATATGGACCGCCAGTCGGTTGAAATTTTCATACAAACAGCCAAGAAAAGTTGTTCCAGCTAAAAACAGTCTAAAAACGCCATCATCTTTTAGTGTTAAATACGTGTACTAATTTCGCCATTAGAATTTAAATGAAAACGATAATATATTCATCTGTAAGTGACTCATGGCATAAGGAGTATATGTTTTTTGTAAAATAAAAGTCGTTTGATAATAATTTCCACCAAAATATTTCAATAGTAAGTAATTAATTAAAAAACTTATATTACTGCTACGCAGATTTCCTGCTAGTAGTTGATGGCGCCCCTAGTTATGTTGGAACACGCGTGAAGTTGGCTACTGGTGGTCCATACTTAATACGTCAATGATTGGTAAAGTTTCTAAATGGCGGAGACACTTATTTTTAATAATTGAATTATTCGGAAAACCCAAATTTGGGACACGTTCCACTCGTGTTTTACTAAACAGATTTGAAAAAACATCAGCAGAGATTTAACATTTAATGCGCGCCCGTGCATTTCAAATGATACTGTCAAATTTGGCTAGACAATACATTTTTAAAATTTTGAATTTAGCTGCTCCCACTCACGTATAGAAGAGCGCGTGTTAATTTTTTTTTCTACGGGAGGAGACGGAGGAGTACAAGTTGACGACCTGTGGAGCGCTCAGAATTTTTTTAATTATTGGGATTCGCCAAATAATTTAATAGAAACGACCGGGGTGGTCAGGTTAGGAGAAATCGCCAACTCTAAAATGAAAATCGCTGAAAAATCGCCAAATTCAATTTTTTTAAATAAAATTCGAGAAAAATAAAATAACTTTTAATTTCACAAAAATTCAAAATAATTAAAAAAAAAAAAAAGTTTACATAATGAACTTTAGCTGATATTGTTATTAAATTTAAACCGGATTTAGCTTGGGAGGCGAGATAATCGTTAAAATCGTATCCGTTTCCAAATGTCTTTAGCAAATAAATATTTTTGAGAAAAGCTGTCAAAAATAATTGTGTGACAAAGTTATAGAAAACATTTTTCCTCATAAAATTAAAAAAAAGTCAATTATTATACGACCAAAATAGGTCGAGAAAATCACATTAACGCCTTTTTCAAAATGGCGGACAATGCAGGATACTTTTGGAAACAAATGTAATCTCGGACGAATACAGTAGTTTTTTGCAGATATTTGTTCATTTTTCTGCTAATTTGACTGGAGTACTCCAAGAGTATTCATTTTCTGTGATGTTAATCTAATCTTAGGCGTGTAGCTGATGGCTAGTCAACTCTTAAAAATTCATAAAAAGTAATGTTATTTTAATGTCCACTTGAGTTTAGTCTTAGCCGCTTAAATTCGGCGATAGGTCCGATCCGAAACAATAGAACAAACAAGGCACGCAAATGTATTCGTGAGGAAAGCTTTAGTCATGAAGCTGTCTTGCCGAACATTATTAATATTGAACAAAACAATTATTGTTTGTTTAGTCTTCCATTGTCATTTATGTTAGTTTGTAAGAATTAAGTTAAAATTAAAAAAAGAAAAAAAATATTGCTATTAAATTAAATTAGTATCGCCAAAAACTTAAAAATATCGCAGATTTTGGGTTACGACCAATTTTCGTGTCGCCAAATCAAATTTAAAGTCGCCAGTTTGCCGATAAATCGCCACATCTGACAACCCAAACGACACCACTGGCTGTGGAACTTATTTCAACAATCAAAATATGAATGACAGCCATTGTGAATTGTCTTATTGCATGACATCCAACAAAAATAAAAAAATAAAATCCCTAGAAATAGAAACGAGATAATCGAAAGAGAAAAAAGGGGAATCCCGTAGGATCTATAAGATTTATAAAGAGGAATTCATTTTACCTGTAGTGTTTGTTTTGTTTAATACTTAAAGCTAAATATTACTTTTTAAGTTCTAGATTAATAATTTATACAGTTTGGTGATAAAACATTATTCAAAACAACATAAACATGCCTATCAACAACAGAGAATTAATAAGAGCAATTTCTATTATCACGGACAAAGCAAATGTTCGAGTTTGTGTTAAACAATCTGGGAAAGGTGCAATGCTTTGTGGAGCAATGTGTTTAGCTGGTGGAATTCTTTTGGGACCACCTGGCTTGGCAATTGGTGGAACACTTGGAGGACTATCGGCATATAAAATGACATCAGGTAATTGCTTGCAAAATATATAAAAAAAAATCCTAGATTTAACAATACTGACGTGTTTTTGCGTCATTTGCTGCTATGTATTCAAATTTATAAAAATAGATTTATCTTGAGTCAACAATTTGTTTTCACTTTTTCCTAGGCACCTTCCGACCGATCGGTGAAATTCTTTTGAATGAACTTACAGACGATCAGCAGGAAGAACTTGTCCAACATGTTCAAGCTGCCCTAGTTGATGTCGGTGTTTCAGATTTTGCGATTCTAATACCACTGCTAGCCAGCAACGCTAATATGCAAACAGCAGTCCTGAGAACAGTCACATCATTTGTAACTAACGAACTTCGTTTGCAAATAGTCGATTGACCAAAAGTGCACTTATTTCAATAGGTATAAGTGTTATCAGGATGAGTGTTATTAGGTATCAAAAATAAAAGAATGCAATTTCTTGTCTATATTTTTGTATTTTGGTTAAATAAATAAATTTTTTAAGCTAAGAAGTAAACGCGTTTATTTTTTTAATACATATTTATTCCCAGTCAACGTTAACCTGTTCCCAATCTTCAACAAACGGTTGATCAATAGTATCAATCATCACTCCACAATACAGACAATCTGAGGCTAAAATATTTTCAATTTCTGTTTTAATCTTCTCTCGGGTAACTCGCTGTTGATTAGTTCGTTCAGCGACAGCAACTGTAGTAGTTAAAATATTTTCCATCTGTTGCTTTAGGCTAGAAAGTCTTCGACTTTGTTCTGAGCTGAGCATTGGAATGATTTGTTTCTCAAGACAATCACCATGAAATTTATGTCCACATGGAAACACAAAAAACGGCTTTAGCAAAAGATATGTATCACATATGGCACAGGGCTCTTGGGCTTCAATTCGAATATAATGATTTCGTAGACTTTGTAGATCACTCCGAACACGTTCGGCTGCTTTTGAAGATTCCATCATTTCTTCTTGAAGTGATTGAATATCTTCATTGTATTTCTATGTGAATAAAAAATTTAATAATGTAAACAGCAAAAAGAGATGAACATTATTTTACCTTCAAAGCATTACAAATGGCTTCTTTAAAGTCGTCGATTTTTTCAAAATCCGAAAAGAAGGGCAACAGATCTTCAATTCGTAGCAAACTACATTCTTTGAGGAGTTCGAGAGCTTTTTTGACATCATTCGTTCCACGAATGTCGTGTTGTGCTGCAAGAATTCAAATGTATGTAAATAAAAGAAGAAAAACATTGAATAATTGAATTACCAACTAACCAATTCTCAACCAAAGTTTCCTTCTGGTTTCTTCATCGGAAGGTTTCAAAGCAGTTAGCTTAGCTTGTTCAATATCAAAAGTTAATGCCAATTCTACTGCTGCCTCCCACATCTCCAAAAGACACTGAAGAAAAACACAAGCAGTCTTTGCTTCGTGTTCCAGACACACTCGAAGAGCATACTTTACATCGTAGTGTACCAGTGTTATATCATTTCCTTCATTCTCCAGATATTTGTCCAGTTTGTCCGGTTTATATTGTGCATAGAGACGCAGCAAATAATTGTGCACTGCTGGCTCCTGAACAATTAACGAATAAACAGCATATTCCAGATACTTAATGACTTCTTCAATATGCAACTGACTGTCCAGACAAATTAATGTTGGCATCAAACGTTCAACATTGAGTTTTTTTCCCTGCCCTATCAGAACAGCTACCGTCTCTTGTGGAATGACTTCCATCATAAACGGTGCATATTTGTAAAACATATCAGCGTTTCTTTGAGTTTTGAGTACTTCCAGTGCCTTGGAAAACTTTTGCTGATTAATATGCTGGTTGATAACCGATTCATAGTCATGATTGACGGCAGCCAACATGGAAAGATTATGGCTGTCACCATGTGATGCCATCAAATCATAAATTACTGATCTATTTTTTCGAATGCACATCTCTACTCGAGGCGTTTGCAGAAAACTATCAAATTCAGATTGCCAGTCCTGTTTCTTCTCTTTATCCAGGCCGGGCCATGAGATTTCAGTGAGATATAGTTCCACCAACCACACAACCAACATGGTGATTTGGGTGTTGTCTTCTTTGCTCAGCTTTTCAAGGCGGTTCTTGACATAAGTCATGAGAGGACGTTTATCTTCCAATGAGAGGAACTTCAGACAAATCTGTTCGAAATTTATTTTTGTGTTTGAATAAATCTCTGCACTGCGTAGATATTCTTTCTGATCGAATGATACTTCTGCTTTACGGGCGAGGACAATGTCCATCTGAGCAGGGTTTTCAGCATTTTGCTCGGCTAAATCATACAAGCCCTTCTGTAGGTACAATTGCCACAGATTTCGTTTTTCATGTGTGACCCGATAGTGGAATATTTGCTTTGGTGTGTACACATAAATGGATCCATTTGAAGGATCTCTCACAATGTTCAGCAACTTGTCAGTGAAATACTCTTCATATACCTGTTCGTTATTGAGCAGACATACTCCAGTCACATGGTCGGGATAGAGAAGCAGTGCATGGTACTGAGTGACAATCAACGTTTTTGGAACCAGCTGCTTAGGTTCTTCGACTGAGAGCGACTTTGTGTCATGTGAGAAGGGAAGGTTCTCTTTGCCTAGGATAAAATTATCTTGGGTGATATCTTTCGAGAGCTCACCGATATTGATTCCATTGCCATTTAACCAAGCATACCGAGTTGGCCATTGAGACTCGACGTGAAATTCTAGAACTGAGTACCTAAGGTCGGTTTTGATCTTTTCTCCTAGTTGGACTCGCATGCCATTTAAAATGGAATGAAAGGAAAACTTATCTTCCGGTCGTACAGTGTCATGGAATCCATACAAACAGTCTGGAGTAGCGGCAAGGACAACGTACTTGTTGGAATTTGGAACTTGATAGAAACCCAAACTGTTTATGGGATATTTTATGCGTCCCAGACCAAGGTTATAAATCTGCTGAGAAAAAGAAGTTTATTAGATATCTTACTAAAACAGGCAGAGAATTCGGTTTAAAGAAGCAGTGTCAATGAGCAAACTATAAGGAGAATTATTTTGTGTCAAAAATGAAAGGAATTTAGATAACCATTTACCAATCCATCCAGTTCCCTTAAGCCGTAAAGGGGAATATAAGAGGGCAGCTAGTTGATTTGAGTTTAGGTTATTTATGATGTCAGAAAATAATGACCAAGGAGAGATGAGAGCATTGAATTTTTATTTTCTTACCTGCTTCCTATATGATCTGTCCCCATCTTGATTTAATTCAATTTCAAAAATCAGTCCTCGACTGGTTCCAAGTAAAATCGGTCCAGTTGAAGATTTGTCACCTTGATATATATTAAATGCCACAGCAGTAATTTCGTGATCTTTTAGTTTATCAATTCTCTTGATCTTGTTGACCTTGCCATTTACATATAGCAATTCAGAAGGTATTCCAGGAATTTTAGAGGCCAATGTTATCAGCAAATGTTGTCCAGTATGATCAAGGAAAATCTTTGAAATGGAATATCCACTCGAGTATTCTTCCAAGTTAATTTCTAAAACAAAGTATAAACCATAATTATTCGAAATATCAGGATCGTTTTGAAGGTTTACCAACCAATTTGAGGAGTTAATTTTAAAAGTTGGTATTTGAGAAGAATCTGCTGTGAGACAATGCAATAGAGCCAGTTGTGAGATACGGCTAGATGCGTTATATCCGAATATGACTGTGCAATGTTTAGGAGCATTTTACTTTTCGTAAAAATTGGCTGTTCTTCTTGCGATCGATAGGTGATGTAGCCGGAGGTGGGTGGATCATTGAAATTTGTGAGAAATTTCGCTTTGGATTCATGGTGATTCATATTATTTGGATAAAGAACTGAGGATGTTCTTTTATGCCACTACACTTAAAAATAATACTGTAATGTTTCTGGGAGAAATATTATTTTTCTGCAAAAATTATTTTTTTGGTATTTTTATTTATCTTATCTTTTTTTCATGACAACAACTGTCATCTGTCAAGTAATTTTACAAAAACGTCAAAATAAAAAAAATCTGAAGATGCCATCTGGTGGATTATTTCATTAACTAGGAACGGAAATACGAAATGGAACAACCGTTGGCATTTGAAAATAATTCTGAAATTTTAATGTTACGAGAGGAAACCAAAATTGAATATATTTGGAGTTTGTCCATATTCTCTGACTTATCAGGTCGTTGACTTGCGGTATCGTTTCTCGTGCCATAGCACGTTTCACGTGCGGCACCGATCGTGTTTCAAATATAATGATATATTTCAAATGCACTCCTTCTGATTTTCTTGCTGTAGAATGTGAATAAATAAACAAATCTGTAAGTATCTAATGGCAAATTTAGCGGCATATACGTAAGCTGTAAGATGGGAACGGAAAGAAATGGTACAAATAAGATTTCAGTCGCTTACAGAAGCTGCTTACGACGTTTTTTGAAACGGTAGCTTAAGCACATTAACCAACATGTAATTAACACTGTAGAAGAAATCGCGGTTATATTTTGCTGCTTAGCTCAGATGATGGAGAAAGTTTTGTAAGCGAGGTCGGAAGTAATTATTGAGTCATTATGGTCATTGAAGCAACAACATAGTTACATATTTTGAAAACAGTGATTCCAAACTGTGATTCAAGCAGTACGGTGACCATATTTTACATTATATAAATATATACTAAACCTAATTAAAAGATAACGCTATTTTAGGTAAATTCGTGTAATATTCAATCGATTTCAATGAACAGCAGAGACAAGTCTTAAGGTTCATGAAGTGGAGCACAATATTTTCCACTGATGGCCACTGTTATCAGCTGTTAGTTCGATGATGGTTACAATGCTCAAATCCAAGGTAGTTTTTGTATATGAAGAATTTATTATCAAAGAAGGAAACTTGTTGTTGTTGTTGTTGTTGTTGTTGGTGTTGTTATTGTTTGATTTGTTATTCTCATTAATAAAAAAGGAATAAACAATAAATCGGAAAACATTTGTAGAAATACCCATACTCTAACGTAACTATATAAACAAACAAACACAATAAAAAGTTCCAACAAAACTATATTCAAATGAATGATCAATTCAGTCAGTAGTTTAACTATTAAGTGTCGGGACAGATGTTGCATCCACATATAAAAATTATGTTCGTTAAGAAACTTTAGTTTGTTTTTTTTTTTTAAGAAGCAGAAATAGCTCTGCACAACTCTTGTATGTACTTACCCAATTATTTTGAAACATTTCACTTGCTTATATAGCCATTATGGCATATATATTATATATATATCTATCCAAATACATAAACGTAGAGAATATCATACCTTCCGAGTTAAACAAGAACTTAAATTATCTACATTCTTGCTCTGAGGACACAGGAATATCTCCTTTTCATTACTATTATTTAAAAGGTATACTTTCTCCCTGTCGGAAGTTTTTAAATTGTCTGCTAGGTACTTATAATGCACTTCCTTATTTCAGCCTAGCAGACACATAATCTTCCATTTAAACCAAATCAAAAACAGTGTCTCGGAAACAAAGGAAACACACAAAAAGAAGGTGGAAAGTAGTGAAAATAATAAAGAGACAAAAAAAAAAAAAAAAAATTGCGACTACAAAAATTTATTTCATACTTCCTCTCTCGTTCACATTCATAGTTTCACAACCAGACAATCAGACTCGTGTTCCACTCCTGACCCCCCTAAAAATACCAAGCCAATCTAAGGATATATAGCTCTTTTCTCTGCATTCACACTTCATCTGGTTGTTATTGATTTTTTGCCACTAACCCAGCAGGACCAAAACCAAATTTTATCTTGCCCGTAGTCCGTAATGGCTCAAAGCCCAACTCATCTTTTGGTATTCCGAACTGTTTCAATTTTGCTTCGTAGGTTGCTAGTAAATCATCGTGTGCCTTGCACACACGTGCCAACTCGTACCGCAAATCCTGAATTGCGTTATTCTTCGATTTGAGCAAAGTGTCAATTTTTTGTTTCATGTTATCAGGATTCAAACCGGAAGCAGCAATCGTTTCGTTAAGTAGAGCTTCACGTTTTTCAGCATCGTTCTCAAGTTGTGCAATCTTACGTTCGAGAACAACGTTTCGGAGACTTGTCTTTTGCTGCAGCTCTATCACTGCTTCATCGAAATTTGATTTTAATTTTTCACGTTCTTCTACAAGTGTGTCGTTGCGCATGATCAAAGCTTCAGTCTCCCATTTCAGTTGAGTCAGCTGTTTTTCAGCTGTGGCATTGCGGTTTTTGAGCCGTGTAAGTTGATTACGATCCCGGTCATAGTGTTCGAGCTTTCTACGCATTTCGACTAACTCGGAACGTGCTTGACTGAGTGGTTCTACCAACTTTTTATTTTCTGACAACGTTTCGGAGTAAAGGCGCTCACTGCGTTCGGACTGTTTTCGAAGTTCTTCCATTTGTTCTTTTAAACTGCTTATCAAAGAGAGATTGTTAAGTGTGATGTCATTATAGTAATTTTTCATATCATTAAATGCTACATCGTGAGCTTCATTAAGTTTTTGAATTTGGGCATCTTTACGTTCTTCAACTTCAAACATTTCCATTTGATATTTGATGTCCAGATCATGACGTAATTGTTGTATTTTTTCCTGATGCAAACGAACCATATCTCTTGCTTCTTCTTCAAAACGAGATGTAATTTCACTGAAATAAACGACAATAATTAAAAATAAATAAAAGGATATCAATTTTATTCGTATAATGACTAAAGGGTTGCAAACTTTAAATATATAGATATACAAGCTATGAAGGTAGAAATTCATCGTCTTTGCAGCAACAGCTTGTGTTTGGTGCATATTTTATTATCATCTTCTAGCTATCCTTGCAATTTTTTTAGTAAAATTTTGTAATTTTGTCGATGATAGTTAAAAGTTTTAATTGTTCAAGGGGATGTTTTTGTTAAGTTAATAAGTTTTAAGAAAAAAAAATATGCGCATTATAATAAACTGAGACGAAAGTCGATTAAATAAAGAAAACTTATTTTTTTCACAGAAGGTGGTTCAGATATATACCTTAATTTAATAAAATACAAATTGGGTTTTATAGATACCTATACAAGAAAATTTGTCTGACCAAATTCAGTATCTCCCATAATGAATTTAAGGCTCCGCGAAATTAGGCCCCAGGAAATAAGACAAAAAAAAAAAATTAAAATATGCCCCATGCAATCAGGCAAAACGAAATGAAAAAACACCCCAAATATAAATGTAACTATACCCCAATTTGTTTTGTTCATATTTGTAGATTTATTAAAAAAAACTGAATTAATATACCCTAAAATTTCATACAAATACTGGCATTGTATCTTGTACAATTTGTCTGCAGCATGGACACTTTGTAGTTCTCCTGACCTTCAGTAGTTCAGTATAGTTAGAAACATAATAGCTGACAAAGATTTTAAAATCGCGCAGTTTTTGTCAGCTATTTTGGGCCCGTATTACGATAATCGTCGAAAAACCCTTGTTCTCGTTTAAATGCGATTACGTAAAACGACTATCGTTCAAGTTTCAACGATATTCGTTTTGTCTTACGAGTGCCATTAGACTGTCGTCTAGCTTTCGCTCTCGTTGTCATGCCATACCTACATTTTATTTGTTCTGTTTATGGCGGCCGGTTATGTACCATCTCGAGCAAAACTTAAACGAACAAATTAAGAAGCCAAACAAACAAAAATAATTGCAAAAAAAACTATTTGGCTTCCACATTTTCACATACACATTTTTCCATGTTCTTGTCATTGAAATATTTGTGGATTCTCCACCTGCACCCCCACAGAACAATATTCACTATCCAAAACGTAGTTGTGAATAAATATTTTAATATTTTATAAGATACTATACAACACTTTAATTTCACACTCAAGTTTTTATTTATTTCGAACAATTTTTGACATCTATTCAACGACGTGAAGTTAGATGCGCTTTGAAAAAAATAGTATTTCTCTGTTTTATCTGGCAACAATTTCATGAAACTATTCTCGTTACTTGTAATCGCTTTATGTTGAGGCTTTCGTTTTCTTAACTATCGTTTTTTTGCCGTTCGTTTCGTAATACGTAATACGGGCCCTGTTACTTGCTGATTCTATTTCTTACAGAATAGCTGACTAAAATTGAGCGATTTTGTCAGCTATTATGTTACTTACTGATTCTTTATAAAATACAAATTCTTACGAGCATCCTATTAACTTAGTCTGGGGAAAACATTTTTGACAGCTTGCCTCATTTCCTGCTCATAGTTCATCAAACATTTGGTAGGATTAACATGGAACACATTATTTTTGATATATCCTGACAGATGTTTGTATTCCTTTTTTTTGTTTTTTTTTATCCATAAGTAAATTATAAAATATGAAATAAGGTCCCAAAATGTTTTTCATAATAAAATGAAGCTAGGCCCCAAAATTAATCGTGGGGTCTAATTTCATTTTCAAAGAAGGAAACTTTCAATAGCTTTATTATCCTCTCTGGATATGGAACGGATTTGTGTATATCTTTTTGGAGACAATTTGACTCTCTACAAATTTTGCATTCACAATTTTGTGTTTAAAAATGTGTAAAGTAGTTAGAACAAGAAATAAAATCCAATTTCGAATTTGGCTCTATCTTTTTTTTGCGTTGTTTCACGTCACAGATTTGTGTTGTTGTTTTTGTTTGATTTGTTATTCTCATTAATAAAAAAGGAATAAAGTGTGCTATTACACCATGATTCCAGAGTCATGACTCTTTTTCAAAATACGTTAGAGCAAAAGAGCAAAAGATGGTATTTTCGATTTTTTCTCTCTTTTGTTCTAACGTGTTTTGAAAAAGAGTCATGACTCTGGAATCATGGTGTAATAGCACAGAAACAATAATTCGGAAAATATTTGTGGAAATACCCATACTTTCACATAACTATATAAAAAAAGAAACACAATAAAAAGTTCCAACCAAACTAGTCATTCAATGGGGTCTTATTTCATAATGAAATAAGGCCCCAAATAAAAAAATGAAACAAGGCCCCAAAAAATGAAATAGGACCCCAAAATTTAAGAATTTTCGTTGTTGTTGTGTAGCATTCAATGTTTTGGGGCCCCATTTAATTTATTTATTGGGGTCTTATTTTCTGGGGGCCTGATTTCGAATTTAAAACAATATGGAATAAGTTTTTACCATAACTCTTCGTTGTTCTTCATTTTTAACTGCTGCAATTGTAACTCAGTGGTTTCGTCTTTTTCTCGCAGCAAATTCTTAAGCTCACGTTTATCCTGCAGCAATTCTTGTTCCTGTTTAACATGCTCTTCTTGAGCCAATTTTAATTGTGTCATAGCTTCAGCTCGCACTTCTCCAATTTTCGTATGATTCTCATATTGCAAATGCTTCATTTGCTGCACAACATGTCTGATTTCATTTTCTGCTTTCTCCTGGGCTGTTTGAACTTCTCGATCCTTGTTGCGTATTTCAGCTCGAGCCTCCTCTAAATCAAGAGAGAAATAAATTTTAATTTCAAAATCAATAAACGTTAATCAAATTGCATCGGAAATTCAATATTAATTAGACTTTGTGTCATAAATACAATTAGACTCTACTAAATTTCATATAGAGAAGTCCTTTTTGTGACAATTAAATTACCTAATTGCTCTCGGCTGATTTCCCAGAATGTTCGTATTTTATCCCGTTCCAGCTGAAAGAAGTTTCTCTCTTCTCGTTCACGTTCCATTTCAGCCTTAAGCCTCAAGGCAAAAGCTTCAAGTTGATCTCGATTCATGGTGGAGGTGTCCACTCCATCGATAAGGTCTGGAAAGGAAAGAGAATTCTTATATGATAAGTAGTCGTAGTTGTTGAATTTGAACAAGTATAGGTATTTATAGTAGATGAATGACTTATTTCAGAGATAAATTGAATTAAGGATTTTAATTGAATGAAACTGAGGTTCTATATTGTAACATTTTTCAAGAAAGAGATGCTGAAGGATGTTTCATAAATAGATAGTGTGTTTCAAATATCTTTGCCTAATTAATATATTGGATTATCCAATTTAGTACTGTAAAATGGAAGCTTTGATGTTTTGATTGATGCGTGAACTAGCCTGCATTAAATTTTTTATATCTTCATTTTTGAAAATCCATTAGTTATGCTTACGAGAATTAAAAATATTACTGAATGCTTTTAAGGTTATCAATACGTTTTCGAGTCACAAAAAAAAATTGCTTTCAAAAATGAAAGATTATATCGCAGGTCGTGAATATTGAACTTTGCAAGCAATAAGAAATTAAACAACATGAACAAATTAAAAAAAAAAAATACTTTTTTTTAAACCACTTGAAGCTATACGTGTAACCGAGATAAATGGTTTTAATTTAACCTGATGACATTACGATCGTAAAGAAGCCAACAATGAAGTCATTCCGTGCGTTGGTCTGTATGTGTGCGTATGGGGTTCTCTATTCACCAAGTTACAGCCTAAATGGTTCCACGGATTTTCTTCAAACGTGTGTAGTACTTTTTCGCGGTTCCATCTTAAGTCTAGACTCTAGAGGACAAATTTGACTTTTTGTTTTTGCCCGGCTATAAAGGGTACCTCCCATATCATAATTTTAGTTTTCCAAATTTTCTTGAGAACGGCTCTAACGATTTTGATAAAACTTTATGAACGTTATATTTGCAGTGCTTTAACAGCTATATCTGCATTTCAAGTTTTAAAATTTTTCGTAATGCCATAGTTTGCTACAAGAGCAAGGTTGTGCGACCGAGTCGTGCATTTTATTTTTTGACTTTTGGTAATTAAATTAAATAAAGTTACACGACTGCATATTTTTGGATTTGCATCTATTTTAAATGAAGTTATTGGTTTGAAATAAAATATTTGTTAAAGTCAGTAGAGCACAAACACTTTAAAATGATACTTAAGGGAATTTTACACTGCCAGTCAATAACGACAGTCATTGTAAGCAATAGGGCTTTTTAGGTAACAACGATATATCTCTTTCTCGTTCGCAGAGCAGTGTCAAAATCCGCAGTACGCGGATGACAGCTGAACATTTTTTTTATCATTGTTGAAAAACTGATTTAAAACAAGAGCGGAAATTTTAATGTTGTGCGCGAAAATTGTGAATAGTGTACTATAAAACTTTTTAGTTCAGGAAATTTCAAATTCCAGAGGAAAAAAATTGATTATTTACAAATTTCTTTTATTTTGAATTTGACAGTTTGAAAAAAGCGCTGTACATAATTTCAATCTGTCATCCGCGTAGTGTGAGTTATTGTTATTTATTTTTTTACAATATGGTAAAATTCCCTATCATAAAATCTGTCATCTTTCAAAGTTTAAATTTTTCGTCAGTCAAATGCATGCATACATCAACCTTGTTTTTACAAACATTCTTTTTTAACTCTGAGCAGCGAGCGCGGAGTAGAACATGAAGGGCCCAATCCATAGAACGCGTTGCGTGTGTTGCATTGTCGCTTTCATTTGAGTGCAATGTTAAATACACAGGTGCTTGTGAGAACCGACCCATATAGGAAGCGTTTTGTCTATGAGTGGTTTCTCATAAGAGACTGTGTATTTGATGTTGCACTCCGTTGAAGGGGAATACTAAATGCACGCAACGCGCTTGTCCAGTATAAGCTCTGCACAGAGTACGCTCCGAGCGCTCTGCTTTAAAATAAAATACACCTGAGCACTTCACTGTCATATCAGTAGAAATCAACTCACAATCTGCCAAATAACATGAAAACTACATGAATTTGGCCGCGCTCTACTTCATGCTCCGAGCAAGCTCTGATCGAAAAAAGAAACACAAGCTGAGAGCTCGGAGCTAAAGAAGAAACACAGATCTATATTTGACAGCACATCAGTGTACTGCTCCGAGCTTAAAAAGAAAAAATGCCTACTATAGGTATTATATTTGATGTCAAATGATTGAACTTGTAAGGTTCGCTTAAAGTCGCACAGCGGCAACCATGCCTTAAGAAATATTAAGTTTGCTCTGTGATCAATAACAAAGTATCTTCTGAAAAAAATATAGCAAGGTTTGATAATTATTTAACGTTTTCATCAGACAAAAGATAAAAAACTGAAACATTATTTGTAAATATTTCCGCTTAATTAGTACATATTACTTATGCACCTAGTAATTTTTAATTAAAACACTTCATGAAACAATAATATGGTATTTGAAATAAAGAACATAATTTTATAATAGAAACAAAATACAACGAATATCCTTCAAAAAAAAAAATGACAATCAAAACTTGTAGATACGTTGCGTTGGTCGTACAGCTTAACAAATTTTTAACAAAAAGAACTAAGTATAAAAGTAATTTGATACAAATTTGTGACTGATTCATCTATTTGCGCTACACTACACATCATCCAACTTTAATTAGCCAAACTAAAGTATAAACAAAAAACAAACAAACAAATCTGAGAACACATTTTCTATTCAACCGGTTAAATTGGGCGTTAAATTTTGCCGGAATTCTAAATGTTGCCGTAACGACGGACAACCATTAAATGGTACATTGTCCCAGGCATTACCAAAAGGAGCGTTATAGTTTTTATACGCATACGAGTACGGCACATATACTTTTTATAATCCTTGTTTTGTAGTGAAAAAAAAGGAACCTTTATACATTCCGTGGCTGCACCAAGATGCATCATTTAATTGCCTTCTGTTCGTTCAATTGCAACGAGTCCATGGGATTCACTACTTGGACGTTATAATTTTGTTTCTATCTGTGTCCAGACCATTTTACAACCCATTTTGCGGACCACTTGGCTGGTGTTACCCCCTTGACCGCTGCATGTCGTTCTGATAGTTGGAAAATTGGTTAGGGGTAGCCGCTGGCTGTTGGTTGACTTGTCCGCGCCTTCTACTTGCAACGTCCAGAATCTGGCTAGGAGGAGAAATATTGGTACTAGCTCCTGGCCATATATTGTACATTAAAGTTTTGTTTTAACTTCTCTTAGCGACACGGTCTCATTTAGTGTCTTTTTTGCGGCCAAATGGCATGTGCCAATTGGAGCATCGACAGAGTGCGGGAGATTAAAAAAAAATTAATTAAAGTAATGCAGTTTCCTGTGATGCGTGCTTATAACTGGAATTTAATGACCCTTTGTTATATGAATGCGGAAATAGGTTTCTATATAGTAGAGCGAATATGTCTGCATTTAAGAAAGATATAAAAATACATTTAAGTAATATTTGCCTTGGTTTTCATTGCAGGAGGAGGATAAGACAATCACCTTGAAAGGAATGGTTTTTCTCATAACATTTTTCCACAATAATTCGCCATTATGTCTAGTATGCTGTGTGACTCACTTAATGCACATATAGTCAGGTTTTCAACCAGATTTTATTTTAAAACCTATATTTTAATGTCGATTTGTGCTGATACTTAATACATGACATACACAAAAATATCTTATAGGTATTCAAGGCTAAAAAATAGTTTGTATATAGTTGAATATCGTTTGGCAGGCTCCAAAGAAGCCAAAAACGATTTATTATGTTGTGAGTTTACTGTGACTGAGTTCCTATATATAAAAAAATGCACTTCATAAGTAGGTATATGATGCTTTTAATTATGCATTGCAGTACTACCTTAAAAGCAGCATTTTTAGCATCAAACATGTTGTGATGCAAAACTTGTTTTTATTCGTGCATCGCATGCCTTCTCGGGAACCATTTTCAAAAGCTGTAATTTATCTATTTTTCTTTTCATTTGCTACGCTTCACTTAGGCAGGATTCGCTTTTTGTAACACTGGTATTGCATGGTGTGTCAAAAAAGGGAAGTTTTTCAAATGCCAATTTTCACGTTTATCTTACGTTCTACGGTAAAATTGTACAGGTATGTTTTGTAGAGCGTTAAATTTCCTACTATTTTGATTATAAAAGAATGTTTGTATGTCACGTCATTACCGAGATATGGCGCTACAAAAAAACCTAGTTTTACAAATTTTGCTGTGAAAAAAAATATATATATATATATAATACTGTTAAGTGAGTAAAACTTCGGGCCAGTTTTGAAAATGTGTATTTTTTTTTAGATTTGTTTGTTCAATTTTTTAGACCACAATTTAAAAAAAAATAGTGAAAATAGTATCTACATACATAGTTTTATGTTCAATTTTAATATGCGTAGTTTGAGCCATTTTGTACGCTTTAACTGTATGCTGTTATGAAAAATTAAAAATTTAATTATGAACAAAACTTAAAAATTTCGGTGCCTTGAAAAACCATTTGTTTTAATCAGCCCTATCGAGGTATCCGATCGAAACCGAAAAATCTCCGATTTTATACTAATTGCATGATTTTTCCAGGAAATATTTTTCCTAACGCACATTTTTATGGAACGCACAACAGCATTTTGGGTATCACTGGGATCAAGTGGTTTTTTAAAACATTTTTGAACTTCGGTTCCGAACGTATACTTCTATAGCTGAATATATAATTAACGGTATATTGTACAAACTTTAAAAGTATGTCAAATGACGCAGAATCTCATTAAGCATAGTTTAAAAGTTTATTTTGTTATAAATAATGTTCTTGAATTAGTAAAATCATATTAAAATATTTAATTTTTCCCTTATAAATATTTATGGCTAAAAAAAATTATATTAACTATGTATATGTATTGGATTATAATAAAGTTATTTAATTAACTAAATTAATTATAGGTATTTTGTTAGAATGTATGGGTACTTACTTGGACCCTTCTTTCCTTTCTTCCCTTTTTTTGGAGGCTAAAAATAAAAATAAAAAAAAAACAAATTCAGAAAGAATTATATATAATTTACAATTCAAATAACAAATTTCAATGGATGCATTATTAAATAAAAATTAAACCAGAGCTTTCAATACTGTACTGTCTAAAATATTAAACTTTCAAGAATCCAAGCTATACACTAAATTCATTTAAAATTGGCCTTGCCACCCATTTATTAATTTAAATTAATTGGCATGACAGATTGACGCTAAAAGACAAGTTTTTGTGCCTCAAAAAAATAAGGCATTTCGTTGATTTTAAACCGCACTGTCAAATTTATTATGTTTAATATACATAATATGTAATATATACAACACATAATTTAAACCTGTATTTCAGCGTCCTTGATACAAATTAAAAAAAAATGCAAAGTTATTTAATAACTAAAATTACCTTTTGCATATTTGGTTTTCCTGCGAAAAAGTTATGGAAGACATGTTTTAATAATCAATATAATAAACTATTGCATATCAGTTCTTGACACCTAAAATTATGTCTGAAATAAAACCGTTCACACAAATAGGCGTGTTCACAAAATTAGCGAGGACATTTTACTCTACGTTTTTACGGCTAATAAATCTATTGCTTAAGAGATTAATGTCATATTGGAGTGGTTTCACTCCGAAGAGGAGGGAAATATGAATCCAATGGATCATTAAAATCACTCCCTTTTTTCAATTGTGAATGTAGTTGACCAAAGATTGTTTGAATTTTTTTTTGTAACCTCAAACGAAGCAAAAACGAATTAAAAATAGTTTTTTCAATATTTGTCCCTTATTTACATATATATAGTTCTTGAACTATAAAAAACAATTGAAAACACACTGCGCGTTTTGTTTTATATGGCTTTGACTATTTGATCGATGTAAACAATATATATGTGGTAGTAAATTGTGACAGCACTCCCAACACTCCCAATAGGGCTTTTTAGGTAACAACGATATATCTCTTTCTCGTTCTCACAGAATTGTCAAAAACAGCAGTATGGTGAACAGCTGATTTTTTTTTATCATTGTTGAAAAATTGATTGAAAACAAAAGCGGGAATTTTAAAGATTTGTGCGCGAAAATTGTGAAAATTGTTGGTTTTGCTAATTAAAATAAATTTTTAAGCCACGGAAATCACAAATTTCACACAAAAAAGAATACCGCATTTAAAAATGATTCCCAAATTGTTTTCTCCAAGATCTTGAGTTTGACAGTTTGAAAAAAGCGCGGTACATATTTCAATCTGTCTTCACCATAGTGTGAGCTTTGACAAGATGGTAAAACTCCCTATAGGGAATTTTACCATATTGTCAAGAAATAAATGACAGCTCACACTACGCGGATGACAGATTGAAATTATGTATCGCGCTTTTTTCAAACTGTCGAACTCGAAATCTTGTAAAAGAATTTTGTAAATAATCTCTTTTTTTCCTGTGAAATTTGAGATATACGTGACGTAAAGGTTTAATAATACACTATTAACAATTTTCTCGCACGACATTAATATGTCCGCTCTAGTTTTCAATCAATTTTTCAACAATAATAAAGTGTTCAGCTATCATCCGCGTACTGCTGATTTTGACACTGTTCTGCGAACGAGAAAGAGATATATCGTTGTTACCTAAAAAGCAATATTCAATACAGGAAGGCAAATAAGCACTCCCAAACATCACTCCGAACAGCCAATCGACCAGTTTAGGAAGGTTTTTTTTCACTCGGAGGGCTTTTCGAACGTCCACTCGAATATATATGTATAAATAGTGTTTTGGTTCCAGCACTTCAAAGTAAATCTCACCTAAATTGACGTTTGAAATGAAGGTATTCACACAAATTAGGCTTGTTCGCAAAATTTGTAATGTGGGTAAATCTTGGTGTTTAGGCCCACCTACATACATAAATATGATTTTAATTATTAATTTATTATGCTATCAGCAACGTAGCATAATAACACTAATCTCAAAGCCATCCCACGCATGATTTGTTATAGGTTTCTTAGACTAATGAATGAATGTCACCTGTGACATTCCGATCTCAACACACAATTTAAAGCTCTAGTCAGTCCTTCTCCAGCATACAGTTTTGTTTAAATGTTTGAACTCTTTTAAACTTTTTGTTTTAATTAATTGCACAATAAAAAAAAGTATACGCATTAAATACTGAACACTTTGTGTTTTCATAATAAATATTTATTCCATCCGTCACTTCCACTCCAACCGCCACCAATATTGCAATTTATTACCATTCAAACTGGCACCAAACAAAGCTGAGGGCAGCGAAAAAAAAACAGCAGTTAATACGACCTTATTCCAACGTTATTTTCTGTTTTACGTGCAAGTAATGGAGTCTGCGTCTCCTTCCATTAAAATACTTTCATTTATGATGTAAATGTTTATCGGTCAATAACCACTTCTTGCCCCCGACCCCACTTTACCAAAGTTCGTCGGTTCCTCAATATTTAAGTGATTTTTTTTATGAAAATCGGCTCCATATATCGATTGCATTAATTGTTGTTGATAAATAATAATAGTAAAATATATAAATCGCAGCCGGACATGTTTTATAACGTTGTACCCCCATCAGCACCTCACATTGACCCCAAATGTCAAAAGTTAGCGAAAAAATTGCGGCGAAAAAAATGTGAAAATAAAAATTAAAACTACCGGCGAAAAATTGACTTGTCTGTTGTTGATGTTAATACATTAAATTTTGCGGAAAATATTGCACCACGGTTGAATATGCGATTTTCACTTTAAAAAAAGGGCTTGTCGTGTGAACACCATTGGCTTGGTGTCATAGCGAGGAAGGACACTTTTGCATACCTTTCAGCAACAATTCCGCCTGCCTTGGGCGCGGGTGAAATGTGCTTTGCTTTTTGGCTGCAACTGCCACTGGGGGCGCACAACAAAAATACAAACAACAAACGGGTTTAAATAATGTGACGGCGGCTTTCAAAACAATTTCGCAACATCTGTTGGCTTATTGCATATTTTATGACTGCAAATTATTCACAACACAAAAATCTCCCCACCAAACCATTGCTTGTTGGGAACTTGAGTATCAACCAGTGCGATGGTAAATCTAGAAATCTGGCCCTGCATTTCAGACGAAATGATATTTTTGAGAAATTGCCACCAGATTTGTGCACACAGTACAGCACTGTTTGTTAAATACACTATAGGCGGACGGATGCGGATGCAGATTGCAGCAGCCACCATGTTCCTTAAGAAACGCAAGGGCCGACATAAAAGATGCACACAGGGGATGATGTAGTGTATACACGAATTTATCGTAAGCAAGAAAGAGGCTGCGATTTTTCTTGCAAGGGTTATTGAATACTTTTGTGATTTTGTTACACTTACCATTTTTCAGACTGAGTTTCGGCGAACTGAAGGAATTAATAATATTTTTTTGTTAGCAACAAATAGCAAGACTGTGACAAACGAACTATTTGATTTCAAGTTTTAAAAGAAGTTCTGTCAAAAAAAAAATGTGTTTATTTTATTTTATGTTTTATCGATTCAACAAAGCCTGTAAACAGGTAACAGTAGTTAGGTGAAAATTCGATATTTTCATGAACTGAGTTCAGTAAGTCATCAATCAACAAGAACGGTTCAAATTCACAAAATGGAATGTTGTGTTAAAATTCATAATTGATTCTTAATGCTTCGTTTTGGGTATCGTTCTCGATAATATTATACATGAACAATCATCTTTTCGATAGATAGCGATTACATGATAGCAAGTCTGAATTAATAAAAGTGATGGGTGTTATTATAGCAGTGTCAGTAGCAACCGTGGTAAACCGTTTAAACAAAATTTCATAGTATACCTACTTTATTCAAAATAAATGAGTGTAAACAAGGTAAGGCAAAATAATCACCAAATAATTTTTGCAAATATCAAAATAGAAATTACGTTTGCCGCCATTTGCAAAAACTATAAAACATCTTCCCATTGGAATATGGTTTCTAAAAGCTGCGGTGGTAAAATAAGTTGTGTTCGTTGAGCCCTGGGGTCGCCCTGAAGTCGCCCCAAAGCGTTTTTTGAAAAACCTCAACTCGCACTGGGTAACAAATTCTCTGTTTTTTGGGACCTGGGGTCGCCCTCAACTCGCCCTGAAGTAGATCTAGGTATTTTGCTGGGGCGAGTTGAGGTAAACAAATTGACATGTGTGTTGTCAAACATATGTTTACAATTGAATATTTTATTTTGCTTTTGCAATGCAAAGAAAAAAAAATATAGATTTATTTTAATGAAAATAAATAAAAAACATATGAATAAAAAAACATGCAATTGTTTTATGTTTTGGAATGTACCAAAAGCAACAAATTTCAAGTTTTAATTTTGGAAACAAATATTTTTTGTTTTTTTCTTTTTGTCAACAACACAAAACCTACCCTTGTGCGTTTATTGAGAACCGAAAAACTCAGGTTTTTTTGACAGCTCTTGGGACTGTCTAGAAAACCTGGGTCGACCCTGGGTAAAATTCAACGAACACAACTATAATCACCCTGTCGAAATTTAAAATGCTTGCAAATGTCAAAGTCATTGACGTATTACATATGGACCGCCAGTAGCCAACTTCACGCGTGTGCTAACATAACTAGGGGCGGCATCAACTACTAGCGGGGAATCTGCGTAGCAGTGATATGATTTTTTTAATTGAAATATTTTGGTGGAAATTGTTATCAAACTTCTTTTATTTTACAAAACAAATCCACTTCCTATGGCATGAGTTACTTACAGATGAATATACTATCGTTTTCATTTAAATTTTAATGGCGAAATTAGTACACGTATTTAACACTAAAAAATGATTTTTTTTAGGCTGTTTTTAGCTGGAACAACTTTTTTTGGCTATTTGTATGAAAATTTTAACCGACTGGCGGTCCATATCTATTACGTCAATGGTCAAAGTATACAGAAATGACATTTACCGCCATTAGCAAATGTTTTGAGGCGTTTTTCTATTTTAACTCTGAGCGCTCGGAGCTGAGCTTGAACGGTCAAACAAAAATCTTTGTTTCTTTTTTCTCTCAGAGTTAGCAAATAGGCAGAGAACACAGAGCAAAATGAATTTGACAATTAAGAAAAAGAAATAAAATAATTCAAACAGTTAAAATGGTAGGATGAGTTTGTTTTTCTGATGGCATATGTAATTAATTTGTTATGAATAAATTATTTATGTAATAGTTTTCATTTCCAACCATAAATGAGGGAAATTCCTCTATTTTTTTTTTAACTTAGAACACACAGAGCATACTCTGAGAAGTTATGCTCAGAACAACTCAGAGCCTGATCTGTGTGCTCGGGCTCTGCTCTGTGCTCTGTACAGAGCTAAATAAAATGCACGACTGGGTCGCACGAACTTGCTCTTATAGCAAACTATGGGACTACAAAAATTTTAATTTATTAAATTTTGAAGAAAGTTATTAAAATATAAAAAAACGAACTAAACGTGAGATCAAGTTGTATCGCAGCTATCATTAAACGGTTGTTTAGCAAAAAACTGTGCATGCTATCTTGTGTTAAATGTCAGGTTGAAAATATATAACGAATTCAAACGGAATAAGCTCTGCCGTTATTAAGTTATGGTCAAATGTTTAGAAACCGTTACCACCAAATCTCCGTTATATGCATTTTTAGCTAGAAACCAGTTATATTAAGACTACTGCAAATATCACGTACACCAAGTTTTATAAAAGTCGTTAGAACCGTTTTCGAGAAAATTTTGAATAAAACTAAAAACGTTATATGGCAGTTACCCGTTCTTGCCGGACTAAAACAAAAATTCGAATTTTCTTTCTAGGGAATCATAAAAAAGTTCTATGTACTAAATTTAAACTAAATCCGTCAAACCGTTTAGGCTGAAGGTCGCTGCACAGACAGACCAACGGACGGCATGACGAAACCTAAATTTTTAGGCTTCTCTAGTATCGTAATGTCGAATAAAACTTCGAATTTTTTTTAAGTAAAAAGAAAAACGCCTATAGATATTTCTTTCGAAAGGGTGATGTGAAATGGTTTACTTTTATAATTCACAAATGATTTCTTTACTTCACAAATGTGAAAAACTTTGTTTGTTCGAAAGAAAGGGTAAGATATCTATACATGTTACAATATAAGTAATTTTTTGACCACAGAAATCATCTAAAAAGATTATGCGTAAGGATTAGAAATTATAGGTAAAGATAAACATGTTCATTCACGTCTGGATCCATAATTTACTAATGCCTATTTAATGTAACAACAAGCCATTTTAAATAGTTTTTTTTTTATATTAAGCTTGAAACTCATCTAATTAATATACTTAAAGGGAAATAAACCGATTTATAAACTATGCAACCAAATATTTTCAAATAAAATTTAACTTAACTTATAACGAAAGAATTTTATACAACATTGTGGTGCAGACGAGCATAAATCATTTTGATAGCAACATGTTATAGGAAGTCAAGTGGGATTGTATTGCATCTGTGTACTCTTTTAGTCTTTGTTTAAAGATTTATTAATTACTCTCTTACTTTTATGTAGATCTGCAGTTGCAGTGATATGTAACGTAAGGCCACCACATAAACTTTTATGATTTTTTAAAATAATAACAGATATTAATATAGGTATCTATTATCTTATATAATTTGAGAATATTGAAATTGCACTCGCAAGTAATTATTATTCGAAGAAATATATAGTGAAAATGTAAACTTAAACCATCTAAAAACTTACTTCTGAATATATGTCCAACGACAGAGTAGGTACCATAAAGTTGTCTTAAAGAGAATGAGAAGGTGTCAAAATATTTTGATCTTCATTGCCTTAATTAGAGCGTACTCAGCACTGCATTTATAATTTTCTTCGATTACTATGATCTAATATAGTAAAATGACACACGAACTTAAATACGTTACCATAAATAGATGTTCATTTGTTTAGTGTATGTGTACATATGCATAATCATTGAACAAAAAAAACATTAACATAGTATCTACAACATATTTTAACCGAACACAAAATCACAAAAAACAGGACGACATTCTTCGATTTACTATCTAAACAATTCGTCCCAATGCCAAATGTAAAAGAAACTTGACCACACGCTAAGTGACATTTTCTCCATCAGCATCTATTCAAAAACTATCTAATATACTTTTTGTCCTTTTTTGCTTCATGTCTCAAAGCTTACCAACCACATGCCATGATTCAACTCCTGAGTGTATAATCATCCCAAAAAACAAGGGCTCCTTAAATTCCTTCTCCTTGCTCTGGGACATAAATTACTACTTTGTCATTAAATAGAGAAACCTCTGTGCTTTGCCTGAGCTACACAAGTTCCTTATGAGGCATATCGTGTAGATGGTCTCTCTGAAGTCTACTCCACACTCGAGGGTTCTTCTAAGTGAGCTGAAGTGGAGTAAATAAAACAGACAACTATTCGAATTTCAATGACGAGCATTCCTCCAATTAAGATGATATAAATCAAACAGTTTAAGGAAGGACCAAAAGAACCCCCCCCCCCCGCATAAGAATGGGGTGGTTGGTTAACTTTTGCTGTGGGTTATTTCGCTTTAAAATGGAATAAAGACTATGATGGCGAGTTTTTGGTGACACACTCCTTATGTGGTAAAGAGTTTTGTCGGTATAGAAACTTTGTATAGAGGGTACCAACTGGTTTGCCATGAATGTGGTAACATGGCATTTGTTAATCAAATTCCCGAATTGTTTTCCGTTGTAAATCGTTTAGAGAAGGGTTTTCTACTTATATACGTGAACATATTATATTATTATGAATTCGTGTTGTTTGTGCATGTATTTACATCTGCTGTTGAAGGCAAACTAGGGCTACGACGAGTGTACACTATAACGATGACAAACAATAGTTTACTTGTGCCCTGCCCTGACAACTAATTTTATTCAGACTTTTAGTTCTATATTATTAGTAAAGTAAATGCATCTCTTATTTGCTGTTGTACAAGTAAATTCATCTTGGTCTCTTGGATAATAGAACTACAAAAGAGTAAATATGTAATGCAAAAAGGAGTGAAAGTTCAAGGACCAAATGTTGTCATGCCATCATGTCAGCGCAATCTGAATTGAAATTTCGATGTCCTTGAAGCTGAATGTTTTATCTTTATAAACAGAAAATAGAGAAAACTTCTTTTAGAAAATCCAACGAAAAGATTTGTTCTTTAAGATTCTGAGCGTAATTAATGCAAATTGAAATTTCTTTGGTTGTTTGTTTTGCATTTGAATATAACCAGATGCAACAAGTTGGTACATATTTACAAACCGATTTGTGTATTGTGTTTCCTATGAAAGTATATTCCTCTTCATAAAAATGTATGTTTGTATGTATGTATAAAGTTCTCAAATATGAGATTTAATTTTTTCACAATCGATCGATCAGTACAACTTACAAGGTACCCTATTGGAATATGCTATGCTACAACTTTTGCAACTGTCAACTGTCAGTTTTATTTTGATATTTGCGATGTTAACAGAAACAAAATATAAATTTACAACTAGCAATAGTATAGTTGTTGTTGTTGCAGCATGTAAACAGCAACTCACGATTTCACAACACGCAACCTTCACCACCACCAGCCGTCAACCATCAAGTGACATAATATAAAAATGTCAATTATTAAAATTTGCAAGTCATGGTCCATTTTGTTTTTGCCAACTTAAATTGTAATGTTAATGTAAATTTTAAATTTATTAAATAATTGAAATTGTTCATTCGATATTAAACCACAAAACCAGCAAGACCTTTTCTTTTACAAAGTGTGACAAAACAGTTGTTATTGTTTAAATATATTTTTTGCAAAGTTGACAGATGAAGAATCAAGATCACGTATTATGTGTGCAATCCCGAAATAATTGAAAATTCGATAAAAAGACCCCAAATGATATCTATACATAAGGAATAAAGCAGCCCACTCTGCCAATATAATCTACTAAAAGGTCCAAATAAAAATTACAAAAATATTAAAACTTTTAAATATTACGATATGGCAGTGAAAAATTGTCAAAAATTAATTTCTTTATTTCATTTTAAGCTCAAGAATATTAGAGCGCTCAACTTGTGTATCTTTTTTTGATCAGAGCTTAATCGACACGCGTTCTATGAAGTCTGAATAAAATTGGGACATGCGGGACATAGAGCGCGGCCAACTTCATGTAGTTTTCATTTTATTTGACAGCTTGTGAAATGATTTCCAATCGTACGACAGTGAAATGCTTAGGTATGTGTAGGTATTCAACAAAATGGCCACTTGTGCAATAACAGAAGTTGGAGCTTGGAGCATACAGACAAATTACCTATGTTTACCTACAGGTGACATATGAACCTGTCTCGCCGGCCAAACCAATACATTTTAAGAAGTTTAAAAATGGGATTTCTGTTATTTGGCTCTTAATTCCTTATCCAACCATGTGCATGTGTTCTATAAAGTGATAGGCCACTAGTATATATATAGTATAACGCCTCGTTTTTGAATTCATGGAACTTCACGTAAGGAATGCAGCTTGTGGCTTGTAGTTTGAAAAAAGAGCTAGCCAGGAAGTGGTTTCTGGGAAAATTTGAAATAGTTTTCTATCAATTTTTCTAATAATATATTTTTTGTGTTCGACATTGATTTGTATGTGGTACTTTTTCCTCTGCATAAGCTGTCATGTTGAAAATATGTAAATTATTTAAGTATCGTTTTAGCAAATGTTAATATACATTTGCACCTGGTATGTTATCAGTAAAAATATCAAAATTTGCCGTTAGATTTGTATATTTTTTTGTTTTTTTATAACTTTCTTTAGCTATTTTAGTTTGAGATGTGCTTTTATTGCGTATGGTAAGAACTTTTTCCAGAATATTTTAATAAATAAAATAAGTAAGTGTAATAATTGTATAGCCCTTTAAAATAATGAAGAAACTATCACGGCAAATTGAGGACAGCATTGTAGCCATGACAGAAAATGGCTCTTCGACGCGAAGCAGCTTAAAATAAGCCAATCGGTGGTCATAAGAGTCCAGAAAAGGCTCATGTCAGAGGCCGTAAAAAAATTTTAACTGATGCAGACGCACGTCTCATGATGTTAGAGATGAAAAGAAACAAACATTTAACACCAAAGAATGCGTCTCTAGCAATAGACAAGCCCGTTAGCCGATGGACTGCAAGCAGAGCCCTCCACGACATTGGCTACATCTCTGCGGTTAGAAAAAAAAAGCCTGCATTGTCAGTCAAAAATGTAAAAGCACGGTTGCAGTTCGCCAGAGAACACAGAAATTGGACAATAGATGACTGGAAGCGTGTAGTGTGGTCAGACGAATCCAAATTTAATCGGTTTCAGTCTGACGGTAATCAATATTGCTGGCGCCGCCCTGAAGAGACCATTCAAAGGCACCATGTTCATGAAACAGTGAAGCACGGTGGAGGAAACGACATGGTATGGGGTTGCTTCTCATGGTGGCACATCGGACCACTGCATAAAATCAGTGGAATAATGAGAAAAGAGGGTTATTTGGACATTTTACAGACCCGACTTTCTGATTTTGTTGGTAGGAGTGCCTATCCTAAGGAGGAAGTGACATTTCAACAGGATGGCCACCCAAAACACACGTCCAATATCGTGAAGGAATGGCTTTCGGGACAAAATTTCAAGTTGATGGAGTGGCCAGCCCAAAGTCCCGACCTCAATCCGATTGAGAATTTGTGGTCAATCGTGAAAAGACGGTTGGGACAATACCGATCAACACCAACGAACCTAGAAGAGCTTTGGCAGCGAGTACAGCGGGAATGGCAGAGTATTCCGAATGAAATCTTAGAGAATTTGGTAGAAGGTATGCCAAAACGTGTAAAACATGTTTAACGTAATAAAGGGCTATGGACGAAGTACTAAGAATAAGCTTAATTACTTAAATTTCTCTAAGGTGCAAAATTGAGTACATGCGTTTTGTTGTTGTTTTATTTGTTTTTTTCTTAGAATTTGTTATTTTTCATTTCGTTTTCGTTTCGTTTAGAATTAAACATGAAATAAAGGTCTAAACAAAAAATTGTATTTGCTTTATTATTTCTATTCTTATGCAACAATAATTGCATCAAGTGCAAACATGTACTCATTTGTGCACGCCACTGTAAGTCTTACTTTTTATCACTTACAAAATGTTGTACTCAAAAGACCATCATTAATTTTTATAAGTGACAGTCAAAATTATCGAAATCATTTTAATTAGATTATCGTCACATTGATGGCTTAAAAAAACCATTCACTTCAATTTTCGAATGCCGATAACAGAAATTTTTTTTAAAAATGTGACAGTGAATAATTATGATCATACTAAGCGATTTAATACAGAGATTGACTGTCACATTTTGATATTCAATTGTGATCGATCGATTGGATTTCTCGTCTGTGTAAAATGATCACATCTACTTTAGTTCAATTCAACTCAACATTAGTGACATATTTGTGAGAAATCTTATTAAATTGAGGTGTTAGAAGAGGAATAAAAATGCAGATTATGGAGAGAAATTAAATAATATGGATAACAACTTTTTTTTTTTTTTTTTTTTAAATATTTTTTATAATTTCACAACAAATGCTGTAACTAATAAACTAAGTAGTAGGGGAGGCGACCGTAAGATAACCTATCTTATAGCGTCCTTCGATAAAATAGGAACTAACCGATAGGTTTCAATGGTCGGACAATATGAGCATTTACATTTTTTGAGTCCCAACACAAATTTATTATTTTCATTTAATAGACTCCAAGAAGTATGCTATGTTTTAAATCCAATGTTAAAAGATGCAGGAAGATAACTTTACGGGAAATAATGTATAATATAATGGAAAATAGTCTATTCTTTCACAAGTTTAACTTTTTTGTGGAGAATAACTTAACTTTTAAATAAGTACACTTTATTTAAAAACTGTTTTTTAATAATAAAATTGGTTACGTGTCATTTCTTTGGCTTTGAAAAATAGAAACACGAAAATTAACCACAAAAAAAAAAAAAAAAAAAACACCAGAAATGGGCATTTTTGACCAAACGTACCTGAAAAAGTTTGTCTGACCATTCAGTTTCGCAATTAATGTTAGGACTAAACCTATCGGTTAGTGTTAGTTTTTCCAAAGGACGTGATGAGATAGGTATTTTTATTATTATTCAAATAAATAGTTAAAACGAAAGCAAGTGAACTGGGGGTCTACTCTGTATTTTGTTTTGGAAATTAAATTTTTGTTGTTATAAATACAAAAACAAAGCAAATAAAATTTTTGTTTTTAACAATTTTCGGAACGAAATAAAGAGTAGACCCCTGCACTTAGCGTTCCAACTATTCTATAACTTGTATGGCCGCTCTCCGTCCTAGTAAATAGTTTTTTTTTCTTTGAATAAGATTTGGTTCAAGATTCCTATAGACATTCGCAAAATCCCAAATGTTTATCATCTGGCAATTTACAGTTTTTTTTTTTAATTTCGTGTTTACTGTTCTTTTTCAGTTCAAGAGGCATCAACATTGAAGTATAAGTATATGATTTGGCTAAGGTCAAGTGTTGACCCATTCTTGGGCAGCTCAACCATTTTATTGCCGTAAATATCGAGGTAGATATATTAATTCAAAGTGTCTTGGTACCAATAGAAGAGTGTTCTCAGTCCGGTGCAACAGTGATATACAAGTTTGAAGAAATTACTTTGTTTAAGGTCGGCCCCAAATGTTTTAATTGAGCCAAGAAGTATTATAGCATTAACTGAGAAGATAACCTAAGACTTCTTCCGTCTTGAGCTCATACGAAAAAACTGCTAAATTATCTAACTAATGACTCTGTGTTCTTTCTGAAAATCTCAATCTTAAAAAGGTCAAATAGGGTGCGTGATAGAAACGTTATTATGACTCCGGTTGATAAAATTTAAATTATATAATAGCTCAGATTGGAACAAAGAACATAGGAATAGAGATGAAGGAGTTATGCAGTATATTGTAAATAGTTAAATTATATTACATCCGAATATCAGCCCTAGAACAATAAACAAACTAATTGTCAAAGCTCTAGCTATGTAAATGATGTTGATACTTAAAAATAAAGTATGCTTAAGTCAGCCAATTATTTTCTTGACACCTTCTGTATTTAATTATCCGAGAATCCATTATCTGTATGAAATCTAATTATAAAAAAAAAATTGTGCCGACCACCAGGAAACGAACTCCAAACCTTTCGTTCTCTAACCGATGAAATATAAGATTTGTTCAGTGAGTTAGTAGTAGTCATCGAAGAGTGTGTTTATTATTAATTTTTACTTGATATTATAGGTTAAAACTACATATCATCTACATATGTATGTAGGACGTAAATATAGTTACATATGTAAAGGACATTGCGATGATAGAGAAGACGAAAAAAAAATGTTCAACAATTCTTTCTGTCTGTCTGGATGTCACTGGCAGACTGCAGAACTGCGTTCCCTTCTTTCACTTCCAAAATTACTTAGAAATTGTATTATTTATGTTAGTCCTTCTTGATTTTTACCAGAGTTACTGCACCTTTTATTCTGGACTGCGACGATAAATTTAAAATATATGCCTACATGCCACATCAACAATACTATCACAATTTTTTTCCACAATGCAGGGTTTAATCCAAACAGAATTACAAACTAACTACGCCACTTGAAATTCCGAAACCTATTCAATTCAGTGCTTAAATGTTTGTTTCATACATTAAAAAAAAATATAGCTTCTGCATTCAAGTTCTGATAACCCACATCTATAGTGTTTATTTACTTCGCACAAGCTCTATGTGTCCAAAACTAACTGCTGACTTTATACCTCAACCTAAAGCTGAATTGCTCTTTTCCAGCACCAATATTCTATGCAGGCTCTAATGCATTAGCATTCCTAGTGCATAAGTCCGAAGGATTTTCTTTCAATACTGCTTGCTTTTGTTATTGCAAGGATCTACCTCTTCATTGGTATTTTGTTAAAATCCAAAGAATGCATCCGATTCCTTTCGCAACGCAGTGACTTGAGTATTGGTTTGCTTGTCAAAATGCACTATCTATAGCTGTCCGTTTGTTTGTCTTTAGTCTGTCGGTTTCCAGGGTGGATTTTCACTTCAACTTAAAAAAAAAAAATATATAAGGCTCTTTTGCTTACGAACAACAACTTATTTGTTTTTATTTAAAGGGTAAATTTGGGGTTGCACAAACACATCCTTAGATTTTGTAAGGAGAATGGATGGCTCATGAAATTAAAATAAATTTAAAATTTTTACTTTAACAATAAAATATCCTGAGGAAGAATCTGGACAAGCAAAACTGCAGAAAACGCGGATGTAAAACCATGTTGTCAGGGAATGAAATCTTGTGCCGCATCGCCTGATGGAGGAAGGGGTTTGCTTCGGGTTCTTTACCTTTTGGCTTTAAGGCACAAAATGAATGGAAATTGGAATTATTTTCGGGACAGCATGGTGTTGTTTTATGATAAAAAAATCGAGTCAAAATATTTTTTCATGAAATGTATATTGCATATTGCCTTTAGTGGATATGGCTATAATCGTCATTGAGCCGTAGACATGATAATGGATGATAAAGTTTTTTTTTTCAATTGGTATTGAGAAGAGATAAGGAAAGTTAACATATTCTATATCTATAGTTATTTTGAAGATACAAATCGTATAAAAATATTTTGTATCAGTTTGTAGAATTCAAAGAGATTTTTGTATGAAGTTAAACAACCAGACTTCAAACTGTCGCTTGTCTCGATTCAAATTTTGTTGACATTTTATTTCAGTCGCTTCGCGTACAAGAGGCGATATAGCGATGTACTGCAACCTTTCGAAGTGCTGTTAATCTGGGTAGTTTAGTAGGTATCTAAGCCAGGCTTGTAAAAGATTGCAATTTTTTGGAATGTAATCATTAAAAATCATTCATTGAATTCAATTTAAGTATTGCAATCATTCATTTGAGTTTCAACGTAAAAATTCCCAATCACCATTCATTTGAAATCAAAATGATTGTAATAATTTTTTTCCTCCATTCATTTTGCAGCAATCAATTGAATGCAATCATTTGATTGCTTCTTCTTTTTTAACAGTCCTTGTATTCCTTTTGCATTCCAGGCATTCCTTTGCAGTCCAGCATTCCTTTGAAGTCCAGCATTCATTTGCAGTCCAACCATTCCTTTGAAGTCCAGCATTCTTTTGAATTCCACCATTCCTTTGAAGTCCAGCATTCCTTTGCAGTCCACCAATCACTTGCATTCCAAGCATTCCTTTGCAGTCCAGCAGTTATATTGCAGAGAAATTCTCGACTTCAAATGACTGCAAATAAATGCTGGACTGCAAAGGAATGCTTGGAATACAAAGGATTGGTGGACTGCAAGGGAATGCTGGATTTCAAAGGAGTGCTGGACTGCAAAGGAATGCAAAAGGAATGCAAGGACTGCAATTGAATGCCCGGAATGCATGAAGTCTCAAATGATTGCATTCAATTGATTTAAATCCAAATTGGAACTGCTGATTAATCATTACCCTTTGTTTTCATTTATCAAAGAGGCGATTAAAAAAAATGCGTTTTTCTAAATGAAAAAATTGGTAAATCTTCTTTTTCATTGTTTACGGAAGTGAATCCTATCTTTTATGCTTGAGTTGAGACATAAGTAACAGGTTTATCAAGAAACTACAATCCAGGAATGATCAGTCATTATTCTATTTTTTTTTAACAGCGAATTATTTAAAGTACGTAGACACTTACTTTTTGAAGATATCTTTACATACATACCTCCATTTTATATCATAAAATAAGATAAAGTTGTTAATAGTGTATCATAAAAATAAAATCACTGTGTTCTTTTTATAGAATAAATTGTATCATGGGTTTAAAAAGCATTGATTTATAAAATTAAGTTTAACGATGCAAGAAGTGTGGTTCCCAAAAGATAAGCTTTTAGTAGATTTTATCTTGAAAATTGTTAATTTATTTTTGACACGTTCTTTGATAATAAAAACTAATAACTCTGACGTATGTAGGTTTAATTCAGTTAGGTCAACATAAATGTATATGTAAATCGTAAGAAAAATGTTTACTATATGATGGGAAAGCAAGATTTATTTAAATAACAATTTTTGGTAATTCCGGTATGGGTTGTATATAAAGTTAAAAGTGAACCAAACTGCCTTTTTTATTTTTTAATATTTCATTTGAAAATCTTTGTTCAAAGGCACAAGAATTCATTAATAAAAAAGTAAGATAGTTTTTTTTGGGGCATTTACCAGAGTTGCAAGAAAAAAGTCTCATTCGACTGGCCTATGAATGATTTTTGGGAAATAAAACTTCAAAGTCAGTATTTAGAAAAAGAATTAGTTAAAAGGCACTTTCACAAAATTTTATACGGATATGAGTTTAAGACTGAAATGTTATGAAAATAAAAATAATTTTCATGAAAATAAAAACGAAATCTTTTACCAATTTCCGTTTGAAATGCTATAACTTTGTTTCGGAAAAGACCAAATAAAAAAGTAAAAACGAAGATATGTTTGTTATAAAATTGTCTAACAATTTGACATTAACATTTTGTATGTAATTAAAAATGTTCCGACACTTCGAATACTAAGCAAGTAAAACATGGATTTTTATTTTCTTTATAACTTATAAAATGTTAAATTAAAAATATGTTGTAAAAAAGATGAGAAATTTTATTTTCTATATTTTCTAGAAAATTATGCAACAATTTTTTTGTCAGATGAACGGTCTTCGAAATGATTAGGTTAAAACTCTTTTCAAAATGCTGGCCCTTAGTACATGTATCTGGATATTTTTTTTACTCAGGAGGCAACCCTTCTATCACCTATAAAAAAGCCTCACTAAAAGCACAAAACGGTTTAAGTATTTTTGTTGTCTTGTTTTCCTGTACTAAATATCTACAATTTTATAAAAGCTTTTAAAAGCGAATCACGCAGTCAAGCTAAATTATCCTAACATCCCCTTCTGTGTGAAGTAAAATATTTTAGGGATCCCCGTTAATGGCAAATTTTATAAATGACTAACCTAAACTTTACCGCTCCATCGAAAGCTGAGTAGTAGCATAAAAGTAAATTTTGAATACCTATACCCATATGGAACCCCCTTAAAATATCGTTGTCATCCGCACATGAAATATTTGTTCCCTTTGTTTACATTTTAACCGGAAACATTGAGTAATCTTAAACGGTGTGTATTTTATAATGTCGATGAACAGTGCCGTATCTACAGTTTATGGCGCCTTGGGTAAGATTTAAACTATTTTAGGAAAGTAAATGATTGAATTTTTAAATTTAGTAATGAAGAGACCAAATAATATGTATTTGTTTATTATAACATAATTATAATAAAAAAAAAAAACAACAACAAACTAGTATAGTCCAGGGAAAAAATGAACATTTTGACGTATAGGTACAAAATGTTTTTATGGTTTCTATTCTATGAAATAAAGTGAACGAATGTGTGGCACGAACTAGCTCTTAACAAAAAAGAAAATAAGTTTAATTAAAACAAAGAGTACGATTGGGTTGCACGAATCTGCTCTTGTGGTAGGTAAGTTATATTACTTTTGAAAACTAGGAAATATATAAATTTAAAATGACATTTTGTCCATTCTTTTTTGGGTATTTAAGTTTTTCAAAAATATACATTTTAAAGGTTGTTTCAAAATTTTTAACTGCAGTATAAATCAAGCTTAGAAGAATCTTAAAATATCAAATTTCGTAAAATCTTTAAACCTTTGGCAACAAATAAATCATATAAATTTTGTCAAAATTGATTGTTTTTTTTTCAAAAAAAAAAAAAAATGGATTTGTATGTAACGATTATATAATGAATGGTACCGTTGTCTTCAGACCTTGAAAGAAATATCTTAATATCTACCATATTTCAGTCGATTTTGGTGGAACCGTGCATTAAAGTTGTTTCAGTGAAGATATTTATTTACCAAAAGTTTGTTGGTATTAACTGGTCTAAGCCAGCATGAAAGATTTTTTTCTACTTCAGCCTGATCTTTTACCTTATTTTAACTTTTAAGGCTATGTGTTAAGAAAATTACATTAGAAAAATCTTGAAATCGGGCTAAGTCAGCGATTTCTGTGGACCAAAGCGATACCCAACACACTTTAGATAAAAAACCACATATTTAGCTTTTCTCTGAAAATTTCATCCAAATCAGCTCTGCAGTTTTGGATTAAATACGGAACATAATGATACAATATAAAATGATTGATAAAATTAGCATAAAAAAAACGAATGTAGTGTTGTATTCTGATAGTCATATAGAAAACAAAATTATAGCTAGATCTTTTAACATCAAATTGGACAAAAAAATTTCGGCGAACAAAATAGTTTTGGCTTTTGATGTGTCTTCTAACGATTCTTATCTGTTTTTTTAAATTCAATCATAGTAATAAAAAAAAATAAAAAACATTATTTACCTTGCTATCATGCGCCCCCATACATTGGACCCCAACCCCAACGAATAACCCCCAGCTACCAGCCCCTGGCTACGAGTGCTTGAAATGGATAACATCCATCAATAATAAGTGTTTTTAGCACACAAGTTCTGTGATAATTTCTTCGCAGAATTTCTGAGCGATAACCCAATAAAGTATTCTTTATCTTAAGAGTATTGGCAATAAATTAAAGCTCTTTCGGATTCATATAAATATGTAAGCCAACCTTGACTAATTATCATTTAGTTTCTTTGCGACCAGACAGCAACAATGAATTTTATCGTTTATCTGGTTATTTTAGCAGTTGTTGCTTCTTCAACTTCAGCGGTATTTACAAGTTTAATTTTTATTCTGCATTAAGAAATAATTGAAAATAAAAATTAATATTTTTAGCAAAACTTAACGGTTGCAACTTCAACTGAAGAATATACAGCCCTATGGAATCGGAAATTTCAAAACGACATTGGTGTTGCAGATTTGAAAATCGAGTGCATGGATGGACGTGGTGCTGATAATATAAAACTAATGAAGGATCAACAAGAAGAAATTCTCAAGGAAATCAAACGTTACCAGGACAGTCTTGTTCCAGTTGAGGCTTTAAGTTTAATTCGAAAATATTGCGTTCAAAAACACAAGTCTATGTTGGTGAGCTATGAAAATGCTCAGGCTCAATTTGGAGTTTGTATGGCGACAGCACAATCAAGGGTAAATACACTAACTGCACCTGCCAAAGCTACTGCGGCAGCCGCAAAAACTGCAGCTAATATAAATTTACCAAGAGCTTTGGTTACCTGTAATACAACATACTTTAGTAACCCAGCTAAACACGAGGAGTGTGTTCTTACAAATGTAAGTAAAGAAAAAATCATTTGTGCAGTCTGCCACGGTAGTTTGTGGCAGATTTGTTTTAAATTTATCTAAGTACCTAATGTATATTTTCTCTTTTTAGATCGATGCATACACGCAATCTATTCAAACAAATATGAGGACAGTCGACAAAAATATTGATGCCTCTCTTTGTACATCTACTGATCTATCTCGGGATGCAATTCAATGTTCGTTTTCCATTGAACGAAATATCCTTGTGACTATAGGCAAAGTGTCGAATATGATTGAAAGCTGCATTAAGGATACGCAAACAACTTGTCCGTGTGCCGTCGGTTTAATGGCCGAGAAAGAAACGCCTAGTGTAGCAAAACTCTTGACAGGAAAGGCAACATGATCTAGTACATTAAAAAACTTAGTTTCGAGATATTAAACACGCGGTTAATTTATTTTTTAATTTAAACAAATAAAAAAAAAACAAATATTGATTTTTTTGTATTTAATATGTCATATAAAATTAATTAAGAGCAATTATGATAAACTGCTTCTCGCGTGTATGGGAACAGACGTTTTATGTTTGCTTAAGTTTTGTTCTATTTTGTTTGAGCATAGCAAATTTATTTGGCATTTGTTTGTTTATAACAAAAAAACATGGAACATAATAAAACGTGATCTTAATTTGAAGGTAAGGTTGTTTGAAAAAATACGTCAGCTGTTTTCTAATCAATCATATCTGGAATGACCTGATGCAACCCTGTAAGAACTTTAAAAGCGTTTTAGTTAAATCCATAATTGTCAAAGTTATAAACTGGACATCCAGTTTTACACGACAAGTACTTTGATATTTTCTTCTACTTGATCACTATACTTGATCACTATGACATCTCATCTCTAAATCATGATTTTAGTCTGACATCTAAATCTAACTGTAGACGTCACGTTTTATTCCATCTTGGAAATTTTTCCGCTCACTCTTTGAAGTGCCTTAGTAGGAACACTACTCTTTTCTCTCTTTAGCTGCCTCCAACAATCTTTTAAAAGAAGTTATTCAGCGAAACCTCTGTTGAGATACTTACAAGGCACCCGCACCCGATGTTCACAAAGGTAATTTGAGAGTAGGAGTTGATATAGTCAACAAAGGTGGGTTTTGAGAAAACCTTTAGACGTTTGTGTCCTCCTGAGAGCATGTATCGTTTAAATATCATATGATTTTGCGGTGATATGATTAAACGAAGAATTAGTCTTGCCAATCAATGTTTCTTTAGACTCAAAAGACATCGAAGTAATACGGCATTTAGATAGGTACAAGGAGACTGGGAAGAATAAGGCCTAAAAAGTTTTTTGGATGCATTGAGAGAAGAACTCTTCGAGTGATTTTGTATTAAAGGAGTGTGGAGAATCTTCAACGGCAAGCTCTACGGACTATACAGCAACATAAACCTGGCCAATCGGGCCTTGTTGTTCGAAATCCTTTTTTTTCGATTTCGTACGTTATTGTAAAAATGTATTTATATGTAGCTATATGTATTTGTGTTAATCATTTTCGCTATTTGCTTTTCATTTTAGAATTTATTCTTAGGAAATTAATAAAAAAATTTCAAAGCAAAATAATTTCTAAATATTTTTGTTTACTTTAAAAATAACATCCCTGTTAAAATTCAAATCAATAATGGCGGACGGCAAAAATCCAAGATGGTTGCGTCTTATACTTATAACAGGTTTTAAAGTATACTCTCATATGATTTCCAGCAACTACTTCTGCCATATGATATTGGGTATTTTAATTTTTGATTTAAAAAAATTTCTTCCGCAGTAATAATATGTCATGGTACTGTGAAACTAACTCCCACAAGGGCAATTTCTTGCTAAATCATCTTATTTAATTTTAAGATACCACCCAAAGATTTCTAATATTTAAATAAATAACACGATTTTTTCACCAACAAAATGTGCGGAGCATAATTATTCGCGTGTGTAGAAAACAGATGTGTTTGCACACGCAAAGCAAATATGGATATTTGTTGAGAATTAAAAACTAATAAAAATGTAATTTAAAAAATATTTACCAATAATTATGACGCCAGTTATTTCGACAATAGATCCAAATGTTTGTTTTTGTTTTATTCTAATAATTTAAATTTACACTTGGATACAGTTTATTTTTTTTATTAAATACTAGTGTACAGTCAATGATAAGCTTAACGTGGGTACCTAAGCGAAAGCTTCTAACTCCACGGTGGCGAATCCACTGCGGGTTCAATCAAACGTGAACCAGCGTCCTGAAGTATAATTACCGAAGTAGATTACACCGCAGTAACAAATTGAGAACATGTAGGTATGTGCACACTCCTTGTTAAGAAGCGAGACCAATCTACATCTCTTGCACCGAAGTGCCAAATGTTTCCGCTATGGATAACCACAGCCAGCACGAAGCTCCCTGAAAGGGCCAGCCCAACTGTTAGGGTAGAGAATGATCATGATTAAATTCCATAAAGGACATTCCTCTCGAACAAACTCTAGGGCCCCTAACACCCGTGCTAAGTTTATTGTACGTCAAACCTAAAACGTCGTTTAGTTGAGGAAATACTCCCAACTGCAAAACTTTGACATTCTGACTTTACCTACAAAGCCACAGGGATTGCCTACCCTGAAGATGTGCCAAGTATGTCTTGAACTGGAACCAAACTCAAGTTCCACATTTCAACTTCCGTCAATTCTACTTAACTTACTCAATTTTTGACGGTAGTAACGCTCGTTACCCAGTTTATGTTCTGGGGTAGAGTAGTTATCTACCGTCTTTTCGGGTGGCCTCCTTGAGTTACAAAGACCACCCTGCTTATTTGCTACTATCACAATGGCACTAGCCCAGTGAAAAAAACAGCAAAACACTCATGTTATAAAAGTTCCCTTTCAAACGTTTAAATGAGTAATCGTCAAGGACACTTTCGTGATTCCCCTGCCCTAACTACTTTTGCCTGATGTAGGGCCGTTACCCAGTTAATCCTGGGATAGGTTACCTATTGAACACGGACATTACACTGAAGATGTTTATAAATAAACATTCAGGTATGCTCTGGTTCTTCATCAAACTTCGTCCTAGGGCGAGGCGTTCTCCTGGACTGCAGTTAGTTCACTGATCAAGACATCTTAGATGCCGTAGAATGATGAGCAGTTTAAGCCCTAACACCACGACAAGGTCGCAGTCCATCGGTAGAGATACTAGTGTACCCTTGCCCTCTTCGCTGGTCGTTAAATAAAAACATGATAATTCCTTTCGAAATGTTCTTTAAAATTGTATATCTTTTGCGTAGCGCCATATGTATTCAACATTTTTTGTTTGTGTTACATAATGGTGTTATAAAAAATGCTGCGATTTACCTACTCTAGATTCTGGAGAAGTAAGGTTCAAATCCCTGCAAAACAACTATTTTTTTAAATAAAATACCTACCTAAATATATGAGAGAAAAATGAGGAGAATAAGAGGAATTTCATTTTCTCTCAAAATCTATATAAACTATAGACATGGGGTTTTAAGCGCAAAGATAAATGGAAAAGTATTATTAATTTATTTCATAAAAAAAAGTACCTATATCAATATTTGATAAAAAAAAAATATGTTGCGCTATTTTTTTTTCCTTTTTTTTACTTATTTTTGAAGTTTTTACATAAAAGAAACAAACATTCTGCAGGTGAAAAACATGGCAAAAATGTAAAAAAAAATATGTGAAAAACGTATAGTAACAAATCGAGCATCACTGCCCTGTAGAATGCAACATAATGTATAACTGCCCATCATGTGGAACTTTGTTGACTGTAATTGCAAAAGCAAGAGTAATCGGAAATTTAAGCCGTGTATATTGGGCTGCCAGATGAAATTTGATAAATGTCGGGACAGGAGGACTCGAAAATCGGGACAAATCGGGAGAACGAATTAATGCGATATAAGAAAAAACATCATTTTTTTCTAACGTGTGAAAACGAATCTTAATATACCTAGAGTGAATCCCGCTTGTGGTAAGAGGCGACTATTATAAATGCCAGCTTATGCCTTATAGCATTATTTAAAGAATAAAATAGAGGCCCTAAACTTTCTGGAAGAAACAAATTCCATAGATAACACCAGCGCTCTATTGGCCATAAACATGGAACAATCCGAACTCCAAGGTTTTCTACGGCCAACCGGACCGGACGAACCTGACAAAGTTTAGAGTATACAGCAGTTGAGTTTAGCCGCCAATGAGTAAACCCGTGTAAGAGAGAGAGAGAGCAATTATAGTCTAAGTTTACATATTAATAATATTAAAATGAGTTGCCGAGTCTGTAAATTAAAAATTAATAGAAATATGTGTAAAATTAAATGAAGTGACTGCAAGTTTCTTATGCATGCGGAGTGTGTTTCTTAAAATCCCTTGGATGTGGATTCTATAAGTAAATCTAGAAAACCTTGGGCCTGCATCACCTGTATGGAAGAGCATAAAAACGAACCGCAATCGTTATCACTGCTTGCTAGCAACGATAACAACAAGACTTTAATGTCATTCACCTTAACGTTTTGGAAATAAAAAATACTCTAGATAACACTGTTAAATCATTACTCTTGTTGCAACAACAAATCATTGCACTTGAGAAGACAACTGAACTTATGTCATTAGACAAGAGAATGAGCTGATAAAAGTGGAGCCTGGAGCTTAAAGCAACAAAAGAGCGACTTGAAAAGGCTGAGTACATGAGCCACTCAAATTATATTGAACTTCGTGATGTTCCTCTTTTGGAGAGCGAAGATATGCGTGAAACGGTTTGTTTTGTTTGTTTTGGTGCTAAATGTTTTTCTTCTTGTAAGGGTTACATATATATCAATGACTGGCTATCACATGACACGAAGGCTTTGTTGAGGGAAGCAAAACTGGCAAAGAAAAAATTAAAATACGAATTTTTATGGGTGAGAAATGGTAAAATCATGATGCGCAAGGCTACTGGTATGCAGATCAAATTCATAAGGTGCATAGAGGATCTGGCACGAGTACGATAACTTTGGCGCCAAGAATTGATAACGGTTTTTTGTAGAACAGTTCAATACAAGCATTTTTTACTATGGGTGGGGGGGGGGGGGGTCTCTCTTCCTCCGTTTGGGCGGGAGGGGCAATTTTATAAAAACAGTGCTAAACATTTAAAACAAATATTAAAAAATAACGGTAATACTTACAACTAAGTTTTATATCTTTTTTTAAAGCCAATACTTTTTTCTATTCGATGTTTTTTAAATCAAGTGAAACCTATGCATAGTCTTTGAAAAAACGGACTTTAAACTCAAAAATTGCGAAAAAAAGGTAAAGTAAAACTTTGAAGTGTGATTTTTCAAAACTGTAAAACAAAATACTACTTTTTTATAAAATTCGTTGCTCATATTAATTTTAAATCGTAAACTGAAAACAAAATGATTTTATGTTTTCTGGTTTTTGAGAAAATGGAAAATTACTAAAACTACTTTTTTATTTTCAAAGATTTCTGGCAGTCCAACGTGGGGGCAGTTGTAGGCAAGACTGCGTCAACAGTGCATTCAGTTTTTTTTTCATGGACAAAGTAACTTAGATTATCTCTTAAAATTACCTACACAATTTTTAAAAAATAAAAGACATGCGATGTGCTCTAATATAAGAAATATTGTGTTGCAAGACGTTTTTCAGTAGGCTTTATGCTTGCAAGACATTAAACAAATGGCACCAAAGCTTCATAATATCGTATGAACGCGGTATAGGTATCTACTCATATATCATATATATGACAAACAAATAAAAATAAAATGCACGACTCGGTCGCACGAACTTGCTCTTGCAGCAAAATATAGGATTACAAAAATTCAATATAAAGATATCGAAAAATGGCCTAAACGAGATATTCAAATTAAAATGAAATCGGGTAAGCCGTTATTAATTTATTGCCATTTTTGTAAAAACAGTTAACACCAATTCTCCGTTATGTGAATTTTAAGCCAAAAAACCTGAAATGCAGTTATTTTAACAGCACTCCACAAAGTTTCATAAAAATCGTTAGAGCCGTTTTTGAGAAAATTTGGAAAAACTAAAACCTTTATATGGGAGATATTCTTTTGGTGAGTAAAATTAGGGAAAAATAAGTCTACTGCAAGCATAAGAAATTATTAACGAATTACAAAAAATTGGTTTTTTTCCGAGCGTTTTTCAAATGGTTTTTTTAATCAAAAATATTTTTTTTTTAAATTATAAAAGCACTTAAGTTAAATTATAAAAGCACTTAAGTTGGGACAAACTTGCTCTTGAGTCAGATACTAACCAAGAAACTATAATAAATAATCGCAAGTAAAAATAGAGTTTCTATAGTGCTTATGTGGCATGTACCGTAAATAAAGTAATTAAAAAAAAAATCTAATCGAAAAACTCAGTCATTGGCAACAAATCAGTCGTACAAAATTTTATCAAAATCGATCGTATTTTTTACGAGAAAAATTGGATTATCTTTAAGGATTAGCGATTTGCATGAAAAACAATGCCTTTGGCTACAAATCCATTTTAAGAAATTTTATAAAAATCGATCGCATTATTTACGAAACAATGGAATTGTCTAAAACGCTTGTATGAATTGATAAAAAAAACATCACCGTTGAAAAAAATTCAATCATACGAAGTTTTATCAAAATCGACCATATTTTTCGAGCAAAATTGGACAGATAGACGGACAGACAGACAGACAAAATTGTCGGACATAATTTTTTGGTTTTCTCTATCATCGAAATGTCATGTTGTTATCTCAAATCTTTTTTTTTTACGAATGCAAAACTTGCCTAAAAATCATACATAATACAGGGTGATTGGTTTAAGGTGCACCAAAAAGCTTGAGCGTTTTAGGTGGGTTTAAGACAAGAAAAAAATCGTACGGGAAGGGGAAGGGGGTTTATTTCCCTCCGTTTTTGGCGGGAGGGGAAATTTTCTAAAAAAAAAATACTTAAATCAGCAAAAAAATATTTAAAAACAACGGTAAAACATACAAAGCCATGTTACACCTTTCTGGAAAGCTCAAGCTTTTGGTGCACCTTAAACCAACCAATCACCCTGTGTATATGTAGGTGTTCATGTTCATTTTTTTAAAGCAAAATTATTTGATCTTCTCCATTAAATACTCATTCCTTAAAGTAACTCTTGACCTTCAAGCTGGAAAGGATTCAAAACCCCCAATTTATTTGCTCTCAAACTCTACCCATACATAATATCTATTGTTCTTCTTGGTTGTAAATTTATTCAATTAAAGTAATTTCGCGTTCAAAAATATGCCTTATAACCAGCCAGCTTTCTCCTCGTATTCTATTAGGTAAATCCTTTCTTCAAGGTTTGAAGTTGAATGGACTGCTTTTCTTTTGGGTGCTTTACATTTGAAAATTTACTACTGCCATTTTCAGTTTGATTTAATTTCAGTCATCGTCGTCGTCGTAGTTGTCGATTTAAAACAACACTTGGGAAAAATATGTTCCTATATCTCTGTCTGTATAATTTCTCGTTGAAGAAAAGTTTAGGCAACATTTCGAATTATTAATTCAGTTTCAGTCTGGTCTTTGAAATTCTGCCCGTCCATCCACTAATCGTCCACCATAGAATCTACACCACCCGTCAATCTGGCGAACGCCATTTCCTCTAATAATAAGATACATTTTCCAGTTAAAATATAAGTATAGACGCTTCGGCGGCGTCGGGATACGATGGAAGTTAACCGCAGAACATGATTCGTGGCCACAATGACTCAGTCAGTGAATCAGACTGAGAGCCAGTGACGAGCGCTTCATTGAACACCCGCGGATGCCTAATTGCCCATTATGGTGTTATGCTTCCTAGTGCTTAAAATGAGGGGATTGATGATGGTACAGGAATGACTTACTATATATACATAGCGCTGTGTGGACACCACCAAACGCTTTTTAATTGAAGGCAATTTAATTTTGTTATTAATTTTTGAGGGAGAAAAGTTTTGTTGGTTGATTCTTTCAATAAGGGGTTTAGTTTGGTAACAGGGTTGAGGTATTAAAAGGTTGAATTGTTTAGAAGTCTGTAAGCTTAATGTTTTGGAATTTAGTTGTTACCTACATACATACAAACTTATATTGATTTTTGAAATTAGTGTTATGTGAAATTGAATTTAAATTGATTGACAAGATGACAAGAGCTAAAGATAAATAAGACTTGATTGTGTGAATCTAACATTATACTAGTCAAGTTCTAAAAATAAAAATAAACATCGTTATTCATTTGACCTGTGATTTGTGACTCAAAACTCAAAAATCCGTTTAGTGATAGTTTGCATTGTATATAAATTTCTATAGTACAATCATGGAGTAGAGCTATCTAAAGAAAATTGTGAACCGCACATTTGGAGGTTCTAACATTTACTAAGTGTCTATTGTGTTACCCTAACAAAAGTCGTCAACGAAACAAATTAACAATATTTTATGTATTTTATTGGCTCTAAAATCCATATTTCCTTGACAAGAGTCGTAAACAAAACAAAAATGATATATGTTTACGAATGTTGTCAGGAAAACAAAATAGTCAACTAGTAAATGCACGAACCTAAAAATGTGTTATTCACAAGTTTCTTAAGATGACCAGGCGGTGATTATTCAGCATAAAAATACTCTAGAAATGTATATGCAATGGTTTTAGCAGATGGAAAATGTATAAGAAGTATGAGTACAAGCAAATTGACGACAGCAGAGACGGAAGGAGTAATAAAGCTTTATTGAATCTGAAGTAAGAAGATTGTCGGTAAAATACAAGACGACAAACTCAGCTTTTAGTGACATGTAAGCTGAGAGATTCTGAGAAGCCCCAAAAGGCATACATCGTTCCGTTCAATCTTTGAAGCATGCCAGAGAACTCGTGGAAAAAACAAATGCAATGTGGATTCAGCTGGGTTCAGACACGATGTATAACCGGAAAATTTGCTTATTTTTACAGAGGTCAACCCACAAGCCCCACAAGTAGATCTGTATAATGAACTGGGGAAGTGGGGCCGTTTTGATAAAAAATAATAATATATAAAATATTGCTCCAATGTAGCTTTTTATTTGTGGAAGAGTTCAGTGTTTATTTAGTTTAAGTAATCAAGAGATCACCCAATTCGTGCAAAACCAAACAACTTTCACTTGGAGCTTAACTCCATAAATTAAAACGATCGAACGATAATCGTTTCATCGATACTGTCTCTATCATATCGTAATAGTATGATAGGAAGAAGAACGTTGAAAACGATATCGTTCAATTGTTTTATTTTTACGGAATCAGGGCCCTGTTTATAATTCATATTATGGTGATTTTGTGCGACACTAAGAACTAAAATAAAATGAGTCACTTATTATTACCACAACCACAACAACTGTCTTGTCTTATAAATAAAATTTGTTATAGTGAATTAAATCTATCAATATAAGTGGCACTTGAGATTAGAAATCAATTAACTTATAGCTAAAGTATATTTACTTAAGTAATATCTATAAAAATAGATTATTATGACATTTATTTTAAAAATCAAAATATTTTTTAATTACCTAGTTGGATTGTTAAAGATCTTTTCAAAGTAAGGGGCTATAATTGTTTATTTTACCATTCTAAGTAATAAGAATTTAGGGATATCATAAATCAAAACCTAATCAAAAGTGATAATAAATTTTGTTTATTATACTTGGTTAAGGCTGAATTGAAGAAGTACCCCGATGGAACATGATTTACTTGCGATAATTATATACCTACCTATATTATATATATATCATGTGGGTATATGTATGGGACACAGGAGTAATGGAACTTTATAGCTTTTTCTTTAACACCAACTAAGTACTTTCTTTTATTTCTATTGATTGCTAAATAATTCTTTAGACTGTACTATGTAGTGTATCTGGTGTATATGTACCCATTAATCAACAAAGAAGTTCCTGTGCGCATTTGAAATTAGAGACTTGAGATCAATGAAATATATTTTGTCACAAAAAGTAAAATCCTTTGGTCAACTTTGATTGAAAAAAAAAACTAATTCAGTGAACGCATTGTGCAAATAATAGAATTTTGTAGTTTTGTAAAGTAACAAAGCGAACAAAATCAACTTTTTTAAAAGTGCAATTTTTTAATAGAAATTTTATATTAAGTAATGAATTAACTTTACCAGATGATTTTGACTAGATTATACACAGGAAGGATAACTGATATTGGCATAGAGTCTTATCAAATTAATATTTATTTGTTTAAACTTGTAGGCATATACAAAACAATTTCTGATAATATTAAATTAGAACAATTTTTCTTAACATTTAGGTATTAATGCTTATATAGATTATTCGTTTAGCTGCTTGCCAGACATTTAATCAACTTTTGACGGACTTGTGCAATTAAAGCATTTTTTCGAATGAAAGATTAAAAATTAAAACATAATATGAAGCTATATATGGTTGTGGCCACGCCAGTAAGTCGTTGAGCAGCGACCCATCATATAACTGAGCGGCAGGCAGAGCGACGCCACTCAGCCGCTCTTACGCTCGCGGCTCATTGCGTGTCCGAGCACTTGCACATACGACATACCTGCTATATGTATAACGGTTATGAAAAAGCATGTTTTTATCAAAAACGGCTCTAACGATTTTAATATAATTTGACACCCCTAAGTGATATGACATTAAACACCTTTCAAAAAATTTTAACAATATTTCTATAGGAACAGTTTTAACGGTACCTGCCATATAACGGTATTTTTCTTAATTTTGGCTTTCTCGTTTACGACTGAGCGCATCTTTATCAAATTTTATTTCTAAGAAGACCTATAGATAGCAAAACATTACTGGAGTATTTAATTGTTAAATAACTTTTCCTAAAAAAATTATATTAAACAAAGAATTTTTTTCTAATATTTTTGAAAACTGAACCATACGATTTAAAAAAAAAATTATAAATATATTGTAATATTTAAAAATTACTGGCATACCACGATTTTCTCGTAAAACTCTGGTTTGTTATAAATTAATTTCAAAAATTATTTTTTTACTTGTTATTGTTGTAATTATTGCATTTTAAATTTATTGAAAGAATTCAAAAATATTATTTTATATACTTATACAAATTGAAACACTACAACATCCATAAGGGAATAACGCTCGATCCAGTTGTGTTTTTTTTTTGCTGTTAAGCCATGATATTCCATTTTCATATGAACGAGTAGGCAAGCCACTTCGAATCGCATTGCTACCCTTATATGCTCAGTTTCTCCAAACACTTTTAAATATTTAAGGGGTTTTAGATTTTAGACTTTTTTCATCGTGGTTCTGAGACATTTTAAATACACGAAACATTTAACGGACTATTAGTTTTTTTATTATTGTTGTTATATTGTACTATTCGTACTATAAAAAATGGAGGCGGAACAAAACAGCATACTTAAAGGCGCTTAGAAAAATGTTGAAGCTCCAAATGCGTTTGAAAAATAAACAAACATAACATCTCGACCTGTGTCGTCATTGGTCATAAGCGGTAAAATGCGTTGTGCTTACGAATTCGAAGACTGGGCAAATTTGATAATGCGTGGGTTCGAATCTCATGATGTGCATGTGAAAAAGTTTTTCATAATAAAATTGGATTAAAGCTCGGCACCACTAATAAGGAGACTGATGATAGGAATTGGCACTCCTTGAAATAGCTATATCTCCAGCCAAAAATGGAAAAACGAATAATAAAATTCGTAAAAACGAGTAAATAAAATTCGTTTAAAAATTGGTAGCGTCTTTAAGTTGTTGTTGTTGTTCAAAACATTCAATGAAATATTAGTTTTTTTAATAAGTTATTTTAATAAAATTTATTTTGATATTTGTTTCCCGACGTTTCAACTAGGTTGCAATAGTCATGGTCACGGGTTCACTGATGGCTTTTAGGTGGGTGTTCTTTTTTCTCTCTCAACTTATGTTCTTTGTGCGTAGATTGTACCGGTGCACTGTTTGAGATGGTAATTCCTGTTGCAACTGCACTGATGTTGACACAGCTCTTTTGAAAATTGGTTATAGCTGACGCATCTTCTCAATCGAAAATTTATTTGATCTTTTATACTTAAAAAGAACGTATTTGAATAGAATTCGCTAATTTGAATCAAATCGAAGCAAATATGTCGTAACTTTCAATCAAATATTAACTGTTAATAAATCTTCTTATTTTGATTCCAATGCGAAGCGTATTTGGATTAAATATTTAACCACTTTTAATCAAATATGAAGCTTAAATCAAATGAGAAGCGTTATATTTGGATTATGTCATCTTGAATTAAATACGCATCGGCTTTGAATCAAATATGAAGCATTTTTAATGAGGGTTATTTGCACCAAATATGTAACCACTTTCAAACTACTAAAAAAACGTTTTTGAATTAAATACGTCATCTCTTTGAATCAAATACGAAGCTTATTTGAATCAGACGGTGAGTATAAGTTCTTGACTTAGCCTAACTTAAAACTCTATAGCGAACGAAAAATGAGGTTTCACAATATATTTTCAGGAACTCGATATGACTATATGGACTCCAATATTCAATGAACTATTTCATCAAAAATACATAAAATATATTTCTATCAATGGTTGGTTTGCATTTGATTGTTGAAAATCTCTCACTCAACATCGACTTCAAAAATCCATTTTCAAAATCCAAATGCCAATGTCATTGTATTACTATAACTATACTAACTTGATAAAAGATCCATTAAAGATTTACTGCCCACATACCCCGTGTCCGTGATAGCTCGCACATGTGGAACATCTCCTCGGGTAATTCTCACATTAATTCTGCTTCGCAATCGCATCGTCCTTTCAATAAAACTCAATGAATTATTGGCATTTGGTATTTATTTCCAGTGCGAAAGTTATAGTTTTGACCCTTTTTTCCACGCTGCTCTTTTGTCGGTGAGAGAAAATAAAAACTTAAAATAAAATAATAAAAAAAAAAAAAAAAAACGTACAAAACAAAGAACATCGTAGATGCCAGCCTGTAGGTATGAGAATGAGCTAGTATCCTCCTGGTTCTGAAATAGACGCAAGTTTCCTTCACTTTTATTTTTTTATTTTTTTAGTGGTATCGGTTTTGCAATTTTTTTTTTGCTCTCTCCGCTCACTATTTCTTTCTTTCGATTCGTTTTGTACAAAATTTAATGCACAAATCGTGTTCATTATTATTATCGCTTCAAGGGTAGGTATAGTAGTTTGTATTGGGAAAATATATGCGTTGGCAGGACCAAACAATCTAAAGGACCATATCGTAAAGAATCGAAGGAGCAGTGTAGAATTATTTTGGAAAATCATTGTCGACCAAAGGTTGGGTTATATGGGTATATGGTTTCTGGTTGTTTTATTTTTCTTATTGTTTTTCGAAACAGTTTTGCACAGAAATTATTTGGAAACTAGAAATATTGGAAAATTTATTTTTATTATAATTGAAGGGGGTGTTTTGAAAAATTTTATTGGGAAAGGTTTAATTTTATTTTAAGTGCAGTAAATAATGGAATTTAGTGATTTTTGACAATATTCGTTATCAATAATACATTTAATATTTGCCAAATATAAGAAGGGAAATTAGGGTTCGCTTAAATAGCTGCTAGCCTAGCCATTTAGTAAAGTTGCCAGCTGTCTCTATGTTATACTTTACCTGATTTTTCAATTGCTTTCTGCAAGAAGTTGCTTTATGGAAGAAATGACCCATCATAGAAGACGATTGGACTATTTTCCGTTCAAAAAAGAAAGCTGCGAAATACTGATGTACTGATACTGGATGTTGAAGATATTCTACTCAACTATTTCGAAGTCCAATAACTATCTGATATCAGAAACCTATACGTTTTAGCTTGATTTCTACGAGCTTGAGGTTGACATTTCAACGAACAAGTTATTTTTTGTGGATGGAAAACTTACAAAGACTCAATGGTGGTCTAGTTTTACTATATTTATCCGTAATCTCCTATTAAATCACTAGTTTATCCATACAAATTTATTTCCTAAATATTCATGATTAAAAATTAATCTCGTTTTTAATTTTTTTGAGCACGAACTTTTGTTTGAACGCTTTCATTTCAAATATTATTTTAGTTGCCAACAATACCTAAATATTTCTGAGCGAAATAATTCTGTTGTGTTTTTGAGTTAAGACTTCTTGTCAAGTTAATCACTTTGTAAATCTATTTGACCGGTGTAAACACTAATAAATTTGTATCTCTCAAAACAGGGTTTGATTTTTGGTAAAAACATTGAATTACGGTTTCAGCATAAGAAAAAGAATAAAATTGACAAACTATATTAACAAACAGAGCTTCCGAGCGAATGTATAACCATCAACAGAATAAAAAGAGTGTGAAATCTACGAAAATTTCAAGGTCCAATTGCAATTATATATCTTGGTTGGAAGAAATATTTGCACTGGCTTCAGATGCAAATCATCACCCAAAAAAAGGATTAAATACATGCTCGGCAGATTTGTTCACAAAAGTCATGATCTTATTAATAGTTTATCAGGTTTCTCTTTCCAAAAAGCAGTGCTACGGAAGTAAGAAACTTAATAGGGGTGCCCGAACAAAAGAGGGACTGTTACTTTCTCCCAATTCTCAAGGAGAAGGATGATACATGAAACTGTGATACTTACCGTTCAATCAAGCTGATGCCACACACCTTGAAAATCTTTGAATGGCTATTGGATTTCCGTTGTTGACCCGGATTCGTTTAAGATAAATCAATCGCAAATGCAATCAAGAGTTACGAATCGAACTTGAAAAACATTGATTTGTCAAATGATATAAATCTGTTTCATCTGGTATTAGAGGGTCTCACACTCAACTGCAGGCATGACCAGCGCGACATGATAAACGCGCGGCAAGATTAGCGTTCACACTAGTCAAGCATGCCGCCAACCACCATAATCGTCAGCAGAATATCAAAATATTTTGAAAGCCATTATGCCGCTTGACCAGCCGCATGATGAAGCGTTCACACTTTCAAAACTAAGCTCATCATGCCGCTCTTGTCATGCCTGCAGTTGAATGTGAACCCCCCTATTGCTGGCCCTAACTCAACGACTATATCCGAGAATTTGCTTATACAGATGATCACCAAGTTCCGCAGGAGTCAACGAAGAATTTCCAATCAAAGTTGGTGTAAGCCAAGAATCTTTGTTTAGTTAAATGAAGTTGAATTGTTTTTGGATTCAATTGCTCAACAATTTTTTAAAATCTTATAAGAAATCTCGTATCAACATAATTTCAATATATTAATATTTATTTTCGTTCAAAATTACATTTATCTGTTGTTACAGAAAAATATGAAAATAAAAAAAGGTTTTAATAAACGTGATAATTAACAAGAACGAACCTTAGAGCTCTGACTGAACTAAATCATCACTAAAACTGTTTTATGCAAAGAAACAGTTAGATAATTGAAATTCGACTGTAAGGCGTTGTCCTTCGTGACAAAAGTAGTATTATCAAAATTGAGTGATGCTTAGCTATTAGCACCAATTAGAAGAGGATAAAGGTTCCTTACTTTAATGAACTATTGTTTGGCCTTAGGAACCATGCAGTGCATAGAATTCGCTAATAATTAAGATATTGTGAAAGGAACAGTCTGAAAAACAAAAGCCTTGATTTTAAAGAAATGGTGCACGCATTTTTGGGAACCTAACTATACGATCAAATGATGAGCAGAGTAAGATTTCATTTAGGAAAATCGTATATAAATAAGTGATACGAACAATAAAAGGATTCCACCAGAAAATAGGAGCCATATTATCAACATGCTGGCCGACACGCCATTTTTTTTTTCCGTAGTTTTTCTTCTGCATCAATGGTACCAGTGTTCGCCAAATCATCGGACTCTCAATTTTGTTTTGATATTTTTGTGATGTATATACATATTCAGAATAAACATTGGTAATAACTCATCACTGTTTTTCGATTTGTGTGAATTTTAACGTCAATCAATACTCCACATCCAAACACTAAACGCATTCTAATGTTTAAAATAGATTAAACTTTTGTTGATAAGAATATCGTATAAAAATCACATCTTCTTTAGCACCAGCATCTCTTTGACCCGAGACTTTCTATACGTGTAGCCTTATCAATAACTTTTCTAATATTTAACAAAAAATTAAATCTTATTCACTGCTGTTCGAATCAACTTGAAGTAAAGAACTCAATATTTGTCCACAAAAATGAAATTGATTTTCGGAATAATTTTAATTGTAGCTGTTTTCGTTGCTGCAGTAATTGCTGCCGAAAAACCAGGTATTGATGTATAGGTATTAACAGTTTTTGATGGATTTGATTTGACATATTTTTAATTCAGAGGCATGTTTACAACCACACTCGAAGGATGGCAATGAAGTTCGCAGATGCAGAGCTCTTTTCAGATTATGGACATACAATTCAGCTGAAGGAAAGTGCATTGAATTCAGTTATGGAGGATGTCTTGGCAATGACAATCAGTTTCTGTCCAAGGAAGCGTGCGAACAACTATGCTTAAACTAATTATTAAAAAAAATGCAATAAATATATTTTTTTTTTTAAAAGTGTGGTTTATTATGCTGTTCTTGATGTATAAAGATCAACTAACAGTTTGACATTTGTGAAGTACAAACACACGCAAAATTTACATCAATAAACAATTAAACGCTGTTTTAAAGATCAGGGAAAACATTTTTTATGGAATCATATTCGTCAGTTAACTTTAGGGCGACATAAATTTCGAAACTAATTTCCCAGCCATCCATGATGCCTATTGCAGTATTATAATATGAATGGAATCAAGTTATGGTGATAAGGCGTTTTAATATCACATCTGCCAGTCCCCCCTTTTGACCCGAGACTCCCTCTACCTTTCCACTCATTATCCAACAACTCTTATCAACAACTTGTTTGATATTTTCATTTTTAATTCTAATTCATTTAATATTCGAATCAACTTCAAGTAAGACCTCAATATTTACCACAAAAATGAAACTAATTTTTGGAATAATTTTAATTGTCACTGTTTTCGTTGCGATAATTGCTGCCGACAAACCAGGTATAGAAATGTTTATAATTTCTCAATAAATTTTATGTATAAGCTATTTTTAATCCATCAGAGGCTTGTTTACAACCACACTCAAAGGATGGCAATGAAAACCGAAGGTGCCTGGCTCTTTTCAGATTATGGACATACAATTCAGCCGAAGGAAAGTGCATTGAATTCAATTATGGTGGATGCCTTGGTAATAAAAATCGATTCATGTCGAAGGAAGAGTGCGAAGAACTTTGTTTAAACTAATTAAATAAAATAAAAATTGTGTATTTGTTTTCCACCTGAGTTCGATATTTTATTTAAGTTCAACTGATGTTCAAAAAATGGTGGAAATATGTAAACTATCGAATGACTTTTATTTCGAATGACTTGTGCGGAGTGCAGGCTCCATTTCAATACAACTGCGTCAACCTTTGTATTTTGACACAGAATCAATCAGACTCCCAAAGCAAAAATTTGCTTTTCTCACTTCCAGATCGCCGTTTTTTTGCTCTCTAATTTCTGGTTTTCCAACGTTTTCATTTATAATAAAATTTTGATCTCATTGTTGCGAGCTAAGGTCCATGGGGTGTTCTTTGGTACAGTAGGTGCCTTGCAACGACAAGAGTGCTGGAGCTCGCCGCTACAATACTGTACCAAAGAACCTAGCTCGCGACACCATAAATGGGGTCTTCCTTCAGCTCGACTGTTTGACTTTATTGTTTCGTTGGCGGTAGTTTTGTACTATAAGATGCATTCGTACAGAAAAAAAGTTTTAAGATATCAATCAAACATGACATTACGATGATAGAGACGACAAAAAAAGTAGGTCCGACAATTCTGTCTATCTGTCTGTCTGTTAAACGATTGGGACGATTTTCTTTAAACTCGGCAAAAAGTATTCTTTGAGTAATATCCCCGGACGTTTTTTTTATTTTTATCTTAGGTCATGAAACAACGATACCTACCATATAAACATCAGCGATAGTTCATTTTCTCGAAAAAAATACGACCGATTTTGATAAAATTTTACATGCGAGATTTGTTGCCAATGGTGATGTCTTGTATCTTGTATCTTAAATGTTTTTACCGGAGAAGCTTATTAACGGTACCTGCAATAGAACGGTACTTTTTCGGTAGCGCTTATTTTTTAAACAGCTCAACCGATTATGACAAAATTTATTAATCTAAAAGAACTTTTAAATCTTAATAATACATCAAAAAATAACTTTAAAAAAAAGTTTTTTATTTAAAAGTTTGTTTTTTTAATTTCTTTTTTCTCTAAAAAAAATCCGATAAATCTTTTTTAAATATTATATGAGTAACTGATTATATGAATGGTGATGTCTTTAAACTAAAAACAATTTTCCGGAGAGGCTTATTAACGGTACCTGTTATAGAACGGTACGTTTTCAATACCGATTATCTTTAAAACGGTGAAACTGATTTAGACGAAATTTAATTTGCTAAAAGTACGTTTGAATTTGATTAAAACTGCCATCAAACGTTTTGGAAAAAAGTTTTTTCTAAAAAATCAATTGTCAGAATTCCATTTTCTCGAAAAAAAATACGATAATTTTTTAAAAAAATTTTATGAGTGACATCGACATCGTCATTGGCAATTAATGACGATGTCATTCATCTCTAACCTTATTAACGGTACCTCTGCTATAGAACGGTACTTTATCGATAGCGATTATCTTTTAAACGCCTGAACCGATTTGGACGAAATTTAATATTCTAAAAGTACTCTTAACCTTGATTAGTAATTCAATCAAAAATTTTGTAAAAAAGATTTTTATAAAAAACTAGTTTTTTGAATTCCATTTTTTCGAAAAAAATGTGGTAAATATTGAAAAAAAAATTCATATGAGTTATTAGTTGCCAATTATTTCATCTAAAAAAATTCCGCCAACCGATTTTGACGAAATTTAATATTCTAAAAGTATTCTTAAACTTAATTAATACTGCAATTGATTATTTTTGAAAAAAAAAACAAATTGTTAGTTTTTTTAATTTCATTTTTCTCGAAAAAAAATCCGACCAATTTTAATAAAATTTTATTATTTGTCAACGGTTAAAAGTCGACGAATTTTCCAGTCGTTATCACGAAGGTGACTTGTTCCGAGAGCAAGGTTGTGCGACCCAGTCAAGCCCTTTATTTATTTTATTTTCCCTTGAAAAATACTACTTAGATATAAATTGTCCCACTGCAACAGAAAGTTTTGTTCTAGTCGCAAATATTTCTGTACCAGTGCAGTCAGAAAAATATTCCCTTTTTCCTTGCTAGTTAACTCCAAACGGTTTATTGTTCTAGATGAGGAGCCCATCACTCTAAGTCATATACATTTTCTTAGCCACGTTTCATTTTGGGCGAATTTCTTATATGAATGTCCCTCAGGGTTTAGTTTTGTCTTCGATTATTTTAATTTAATTATTTATGATCTCCTATCTGAAACTTCTTACTTTTTTACAATCCTCTTCTTCGAATGTGGAACTGGAGGGGCAGTCTATTATACTAACAACAATAAAGTAGAATTCAATGTTTCGGAAACTCAATATATGAGTAATTCGTATTACACCAGATTTAACTCCCCTAGATTTCTATGCATGGGGATTTATGAAGAATTATGTTTACGAAGTGGAAATAGTATCATTGGAACAACTGAAGGAACGAATTGAAGTCGCTGGAGTCAAATTGAAGGAAAATTTGTCAAGCATAAACTTATGTGAAGCCATTACAAGGATATATAATATCTATGCCTTCTAAACAATGGAGATCATATCGAGAATTTTTTATAAGTACTTCCAATAAACAACATAGTAAAAATAAAAGGAATAAAAAAAACTAAAAAAACTAAGATTAATGCTTCTTAAATTGCTTCGTTACAATAAAAATAAATGTTTTTCTTAGAAAAAGGTGGTTTTGGTTTTTTTTTAATTTCTTGAGAAAGACATAAAATTTTTGCATCCGGTTTTCTTATTTAGACTTAAAATTAATAACAGCATTGAATTTTGAAATTTTTTTTTCAATTTTTTTTTTCAATTTTTTTTTTCAAAATTTTGACTTTGAAAATTAATATTTCAAAAACTATTTCTTAGAATAGATTTATTTAAACACAGAATGAAAGAAAAAGTTATTGGCTTTTCAAAAACGTATCGCACAGCATTGTGAATGAAGCCGCTGATTTTAAATAATTTTTTTCCCATTTTAAGTCAGTTTTTTCGAAAATTGCCCCTCTCGGCTAAACGGAGGGGAATAGACCCCCCCTCCCATACGATTTTTTTCTTGTCTCAACGCAACCTACACGCCCTAGCATTTTGTCGCATTGCTCATGACTCACCCTGTATATCTCCAACTCCAAGAAAACAGGACTTCATATTAAATCTGAGAAAACCATAGCTGTCAATTCGCAAGACACTCCTGAAGAATCTTCTTCTGAATAATAGAACAATACTGTTTTGGTTTCATACATTAATAAATATATTTCTGTTTATTATTTAGTATACAATATAATTATTCAGCTATATATATTTGTGTTTTGTATAGTATATAATAACTAATTTTTTATTTTGTAATTTTGTATTTTGCTAATTGTTGCAACTGAAAATTTTCATAAATTTTAGTTTACTTGAAAACAATTATTTCAGCTTATTTTTTTTTTAATTATAACATTTTATATTAATTAATTATATATACATATTTTTAGATACCTACAACAGTTGTTTTTAATTTAATTTAACAACTCTTCAGTTTGGAAACTTATATTAATGTTGTTTATTATATTTTCACTTGGAATTAGCATGAAATGCAAAAAAAAATTTAATTATATTTAAATAATTTTATATTTTAATTTTTAATTATTTATTTTTACAAATTTATTTTTAATCTTTAGTTAAATAATATATTTAATATTTATATATATTTGCTTTTTATTAATTTTTCAACTCTAAATGTTCGTATAGTTAATTTTGTTTTGTAATTTAATTTGATTTTTACTAGTAATGGCACATAATTTTATTGCATAACATAACTATTCTTATTTGTTTTTTTTTTCACTTTTCCATGTTTTCTTTCGGTTTTAATTATATTTTTGAAATTAATTAATTTTTTTTTATTAATTTACATTTTACATTTTTAAATTCATTTAATATAATTATATATTTTGTATAGTTTTTAATAATAATAATTGTCTGCATAAGAACAGATATACTTGTAGATTAATTGAATTTAAAGCAAAAACCATTTGTTAAAATTTGAAGTTATACAAAATTCTTCATTAATTATAATTTATTTACATGTTTTATTTAATGGAGTACAAAATTATATTTAAAATTCATTGTTTAATTTAAATTAAAACTAATTAAATTGTATCAATTAAGAAATAGAAAATATTTATTTAAAAATAAAATGAAACGGTTGAAATGAAATCCTTCCTACTTAAAAATAACGACACATTTTATTTGAAATGATTAAAAATAAAAATACAAAAAAATATATACATAAGTTGCCAGATATTTTTTTGTACAAAAATAAAAATTAAAAGTAGAAAATAAGATTTGAAATAAATTGTGATGAAATTCTTGCATTAGCACTGAAAATATTCAGTTTTTCAAAGCAGGGCTCCTAAAAACATCGAAGAAGATTATTAAGAATTGAAAATCAATTCATCGTGCAATCAAAAGTCGCAACATATTTTTTAGATCAGTTGGTGCATGTTTCTTTGTTATTATCGCTTGTGCGTTTTAAACTGTCGCAACATATTTTTTAGATCAGTTGGTGCATGTTTCTTTATTATAATCGCTTGTGCGTTTTAAACTGTCTAAAATATAATAAATTGATGGTCTGACTTCCTCTATTTCGGCTTCGACAGAACACTGAATGCATTTCCACTAACAGGATAGGGGTACTTTATCTATTTGAGCATTATGATGTGTATAGGATGTTTGGCAAATAAAAAAATATTTTTATTTTGTTTGTAGGATCAATAGTGATGGTACTGGCATAATCCAGCATCTAAAGAAGTCAGCGGAACCAGGTGGAGTATCTAACCTTCTGATCTTTTCAACCATATATCATGAGCAATCATGGTTTGGTCACCAAATTTAGGCCTCTTTTAAATTCCTGTGTTAGCTCTTGAAACAACTGGTTCTAAGAAAACTCATGAAGTTCTATAGCAAAAACAATATTATCGCAGACATGCACCTTGGTTTCAGAAATAATATCTTGTTTCTTTACAATATCATGACTTCTGACTAACCCATCCCCTAAAACCTTCTCTTTGCCGACTCACTGACATACATTACGTCTATTTCACCGAATAAAGCTCTGAGAGTGAAACGGACATCCGCAACTGTCACAAGTGGAACATTTCAATTAATCCTTCCAGTGAGCGATATCATAAATTTTCATATAAAGTCTCTTACGTTTTAAAGCGATGCCATCAGTTTAACGAATAATTAAACGTATTACAACTTGTCTAAGTTTTTCGACCAGCTGACTGTCTGACAGCATAGACAAAAGAATACCTACCTAGACGAACGACAAGAACCCCTCTTGCCGACCAAGCCAGTAATTTTTAGTCAAATGAATAAATACACTAATTTCTCTTTTAATTCTTTTTTCACGAAATAAAAAGTGTGCTGTCTTGTTAGTTATGATTTTAAAATACATTTTATGTGCAATTCGTTAGACTTTGACTTAGCTAAAATTCTAAATATCTATGTCTAAACTGATCCAATATCAGTTCTGTCGATGTGATTTTTCTCAGTTTGGTTTGCTGTTTAAATTTGCCACAAGAGCTCACAATCACATGTTCATGTTTTTTGGACTTTAAATGGTCTTTGAATTCTGTTCTTTTGGAAGATCTTCAGCTTTATCAAATTAAAACAAAATCCCACTGTGAAATACGAATTTTAAAAAAATCTAGGAAATTGCTGCAAAAAGTTATAAAGTACAACTTTGAATGCGACCAGTTTGAAAAGTTTATTTTTTCAACTAGGTATTGCAATTCGTTAATGGAAATATTTTCATATCCCAGATATTGAATTAAACTGTTTATATACATTTTTTTTAATGACATTATACATATAATATAGTATCCTGTCGATTTTTTGATTTATTTCTATAATCACTGGCATTAAATAAAAAAATCTCTCTCTCAAAAAAAAAAAAACAATTATTCAAGTATCTTGAGTTAATTAAAATTGATTAACAAAATGAATGGCAAATAATATTTTCTCCCTCTTGAAATTGTATATTATTTATTACAAAAACAAACACAGAAATATTTTGAACCTTCATCATACATTGAATCAAACAAAAATGCCTGTCATAAACTTCCTTCCTAAAAAAAAAAACAAAATAAAAAAATCTATTTGACATTTAGTCCTTATTCTTCAATATGAAAAAGCAATGGTTTTTTGTTTCACACTTTTCATTCTTTTTCTATATTGTCGATTGCCATTGAAGCAAAAATGTCAACCCCTTCCCGGAAATCACAATGAAAGGACGATGGAAAAAGGATTTTAAATATCACAGAAGCAACAAAATAAACAAAACTTTTGTAATTATTGCTTGACGTTGTATGAATGTCTCACCAACAACGGTTTTTCTTTTAACTAGAATTGAAAAAAAAAGAAAAAGGCTTGACCGGAAATGTTTCCTTGTCGATAACGAAAAATAATTCGTCCTTTTTTTTTGAAAAAATATGCTACCTAAAACTTCTGTCAAATTTATAAATTATCTTTAAAATACGCACCATAAAATATACGTAGACAATTTATAAAGAAAAATATGAAAAATATTCTATCAAGATTACGACAGCACATCCTTGAAATATTAACTTGAATTTTGTTACTCAACACAAGTGTTTAAAATTACTTTGAAAGATACTTACACGTAGTGTCGGTGAGCAATTTCATTACAATGCAAATTACGGAACCTTTTTTAAACCTTAAACAGGCCTATACAACCAACCGCTAACTATCAACTATACTGTTTTGTACGGCAGCAGCAGCAGCAGCTTTTATTCCTTTTCTTATTTTTCCTTACTGCGGCAATTAAGGATACACTCAGTACAAATAATTACAACAATAATTAAAGTGGAAGACTTGGGTTTCTCTTTATCGAAGAAGATGCTTATGTGTCCTGGATATCTTGACGGTTATCTGTGTTCACACTTCAAGGCTGCGAGGGTTATTCAGCAATTCACACTTTCTCCTTTATGAAAGAGTTGAAAATCCTCATTTATGTATGCTGTTGTTGTTCATATTATTATTGTGTATATGTGTGTTCATAGTACTTTTGTTGTAACCAAAAATGTCCTTTATACTTAATTTTGTAATTAAACACACATTTATTCTGTTTAAATTTTTCGCATTGTTTTATGGAAGAAGGATATAGCAAAGTGGATGTTGATGTAAAGTGGTAGTATTTGTTTGCTTGTAATTCACAATAAAGTGTGTAACAGTGTATACTATATCCTTATAAGGATGCTCATATTGAGTTGATCTTTTGTTTAAACTATATTTGATTGTATAATTTAAGGAAGTAATATAGGGATTGTGAAAATAGTTTTTTTTTTGAGAAACAAAATGTGAATCTTGAATTTCCATTAGGTGTTGTCATTTGTGATATGAAAAAGGACATGAATCTTTGACCTTATGAAAGTGGAATCAATAGGAAACTTTAACTCAGCATATAGTTATCTTACAGCTATGCTTATTATTGAAGTTAAATAAAATATTAAGATAATTAATTTTTTAAACTTCGAAAAAAAAAACTCTCAGTTAATTTAGAAGCCTTTAGTAAAACAATCATCAAAAAGCAATCAAAAGAATTATTTAACATTATATTTTAATTCAAATATACGGTAATTAGTCTAGTTGGGATAAACTTTTAAATGAAAAAAAAATGTTTTACAATTTTACAATTTGTGAACATTTGGAGTCCCATTTGTCGTTTGTGCTCGTTTCCATTTTGAAACAATTTTTACTCCAATTATTTCTAAAATTATTAGTCTGACAAAATTTAGTCTGGTACCAGTATGTATGAATTTAAATTGTTAATATTTTCTATACACAATTTTTTAATGCACAAGTTATAAACAAATATAATTCAAAATTTAACTTGTATAGCCCAAAATTAGAATTTTATTTCGAAAAAAATCGGACAATGCTGTGTTTTTTTTGGAGACCTTTGTTTTTATGTCTTGAGCAAATCCTTAAAAGTACCCATGATTTGGCCCTGAGCTAAATTTTTTTTTTGGGGAGGGGAAAGGGGTCGAAATAAATTTTTTTTTCTCGGAAACTATGAACTTTTTGCAAAAAAAATTTTGATAACAATTTTATCTTACTCATATGATTTTCTACAAAAAAGGTCATTACACTTTTGTTTTGAGAAGTTTTGAGAAAAAAAGTGTTAAATTGTTACAGTCTGTTTATTTTTTTTTTTCATCTCAAGAACGGCTCATACGATTTTGACAAAATGTTGTGCACGTTATATTTGCCATGTTCTGAATATAAGTGAATTTTGGCCAAAAATGCACATAACAGTTATGTGGTGTTAACGGCTTCTTACAAATTTGGCCGTAACTTCAAAGGTACAGGGAACTTACTTCACGGGAACTAATTCACATGGGAACTAACTTCACCACTTAATAGAAATTAATTTCACTTTTTTTTGGTGGAAGTAAATTTATACAAAATGTACATATTGCATACCCAAACTTGAACCCAAACAAACTCGCACCAGTATGATGATTCATAATTTCATGGATCAAAATTTTTGTAGCCCCAAAGTTTGCAACAAGAGCAAGTTCGTGCGACCCAGTCATGCATTTAACTTTTTTTCTATGGATTAGGGTTACGCCAAATATGCAACTGAAGTCAAACGAAATTTTCAGTCGTCTCCAAAAACACAGATGAAATGTTAACCAAACGGTCCCGCACAAATTTTTATGTAGAGTTCCGTTATTTGTAAAAAAATCAAATCAAAACACGAAAAATAAAAAAAAAAAACAAATAAAAATAATAGAAATTCATTTTACAATAATTATAAGGTAGGTACCTACCTGAAAAAAAACTAACAAAATAGAAACGGTCAATTAAATTGTGTGCGAAAAGAAAGTAGAGAGTAACTGAGACTTGAACCGGTTGTCTACCGTTTCACCGTGGAGCTGCGTACAACAAAACGGAAAGAAGGATGGTAAATTTCGTTTATGATTTCACTGTGTCAATTTTGTATTGGATTTTTCGTTTCACTTCAGCTGCATACTAGGCTTTAATGAGAAAACCACAAAAAATAGAGTAAAAATAAAAAACGTCAAATACTAGTGAAAAAGTGCCATGTTGTCTAAAAACAGACTTTGTAACAATTTGACACAATTAATTCAACACTTTTTTCTCGAAATTGTTTGATGGTACGATGAAGTGTAAGGTAAAATTTTTACTAAAACATATTTTTGCAAAAAGTTCCTAGTTTGCGAGAAATTCGCATAAAGTTAATTACATAAAATTTTGAAAAAAATTAGTTTAAACATTTTTTTTTTCAAAATTTTGAGTTTGAAAATTAATTTTTTTAAAACTGTTTACTTAAACAACTTAATTTAAAAATTAAATAAAAGAGTAGTTTTCGGACTTTCCAAAAAAATATAACAAGGCTTTGTATCACTCACCGTTGTTTTTAAATAAATTTTTTTCTGATTTAAGTCAATGTTTTAGAAAATTGCCCCTCCCGCCTAAACGGGGGGAAATAGACCCCCCTCCCACACGATTTTTTTCTTGTCTTAACTTCACCTACACGCTCAAGCTTTTTGGTGCACCTTATACAAATCACCCTGTATATCTAACTATGTAGAATCAAATGAAAAGTCTGACTACATTGTTACTAACGTAATTTTTAGAAAACCATTTGAACGCTTCTTCTCAAATAGAGAAACATTGTGCTAAGAATCAATAGAACTTTTAAACAAAACCATCTTTACAGATGTCATAGAATTCTCAACTAAACGCCAAACAAAGCCTATACAATTTAATTTTTGAAATTAGAGCCAACTTCGCGTCATTGATTAAATTATTAAAACATGTAAAACGGAAGTTTTTAATTGCCGGAATCAGATTGGAAATGATGTAAAGTATTGTCTCTGAAAACATTTGGTAAAACTCTTCTCTCTACATGGCTATTTAATTTGACATTTGCATTTCTTATTTTGTTGGAAATGCAAAATAAAAAAAAGACACTGAAATAAGGGTATGTATTTACTCTACCACCTAATTTGAATTTTTGAAAAACTGTCAGTATAACATTGGTTGAAACCGCAAGTCAAATATTCCGCGTATTGTGGTATTGGTATGCAAAATGAATTTAAATAAACGCTTAAAAGTAAACAAATACATCAGGGAACATTATTAAATCTTTTCTAATTTGAACTTCAAATTGGAGAATGGGTTCGTCTAAAACGCCTCTATATTTCTCGAAATATTTCCTATTTAATATTTTTGTATTATTATTTTTTTTCTCTACATTATTGTTTCTGCCTTTTTTTGTATCAAATTTTTAAAATTAAAATAAAAAAAAGATCGATACGCCTTTCTAAAGACGCAGAGGCTATAGCTATATTTATATAAATACTTACCATTCACTCACATTCACCAAAATAAAAACAAAAATCACAAAATCACACTTACACAGCAACACTTAAATTAAGGGCAACCTCGCTCGTCGTATAGAACACAACAAACAGCACAACAAAAGTGTATGTTATATATAACAGTATAGTCTTAAAATAATATTGTGTTCCTAGCCTAAGTACCATTCGGTATTATAAATTCAGAAATCCCGCTATTAAACTAGGAACCATCGTCGCCAGCATTGTAAGCAACGCAGAAAGCCTTAGTCGCGATGAGCTCCTTGATGTCAACTCGTTATTGTCCATGGCACCCCTCACCTCGGGCAGTCCATAAAATGTTGGTTTCCTCGTCGCCGTCCCAATGGAAGTTGCTCCACTCGAGCCAGCTCCTCCAGCGAAGTCCATTAACCCGCCACCACCACCATTATTACCCCCACCACCATGATGATGTCGCGTGCTGTCCCCAGATGAGGGCTTATTTGTGGGCTTACCGTGCAAATACACATTTGGAGGTATATCACCATCTTCGAAATCCTCCGCCGACCCATAGAGGTCCTCGTCATCTTCGTCGTCTTCACCGTCTCCATCCAAATCTAAGCCACCATCTGCAGTCTGATATGTCACCTTTACCTGTTTCGGTTTAAGGATATCATTTGTTTCGATGCCGTGTTTGTTGGAAGGATTTTTACGACTTGGTCCAGGGATTTCTAGAAAAAACAAAAAAAGAAAGTATAATTGAATGTTGGTGGGGAGACACTGTATTCGCATGTATTTTTATAGCCTGTCAATACGTGACACAGATGTTATTTGAATAAAACAAAGGATAATCCCTTGTTCGCCGATTAAAGATTTAAATGTGTGAATATACGTACCGTAAAGTCGTATACTGCTGTCAACTTCGCCGAGCGAGTTTTTCGCTATGCAACGATATGAGCCGACATCTTCTTTTTGGAATTTCCGCACAATCATTGTCATTTTTGTTTCATACATTGATTTTGAATGTTCTTGTACGTGATATTTTGTTGATGATACAATCATTTCACCTGTTGGTAAGGGAAAAAGTTGTAAAACGGGATTATTCGGGGTTAGAAAAATATGTAATATAAACCTTTGTAGGTATATATGGGTGTTTGTGAGTTTAATGTAGTAGTTGTATGCATTCTCAATATAGGCTTTACTCTTTATAAAAAATCAAGTTCATATTTTCGTTTTTATGATCGAAAACCAAAAAATATCGAACATCAATACATTACCTATTACTAAGAAAATTTCATTGAAATAGAAACAGTCGTTCCCGAGAAGTTGTGTTATTTGTCTTTTCAAACAATGTTATGATCTCGAAAAGAATTTTTCTCGAACTTGAACTTTCTCACTTCACTTCACCTACTCAGTAAAAACCACTTTTCAAGCCAAAGGGATAGATTTTAAACACCATTGTCCGAAACTTTAACTTTGCTCATTCATGTTTCTGGCATAATGGGGGCGAGGTTTTTTTTTAAAAAGCTATCCGCAGTGAAGTAGGAATTTCCATGCAAACATCCCACTGCGGATCACTGCCGATTAAACGAGAAGTCACACCTCAATCTCACTTCCGATAGATTTTCGACTTTCATTCAAGTATCGAACAAAATTTGTGTCGTTATATTCTTCGATGTTCATGTACTTATCACGCTGGGGGTATGTTCGTGAAGTTGATGTGAATTTCAAAATGTGATCTTGTTTTATGTAACAACGATATATATCTTTCTCTTTCGCACAACAGTGTCAAAATCAGCAGTTCGCGTATGACAGCTCAAATTTTTTTTGTATCATTGTTGACAAATAGATGGAAAACAAGAGGGGAATTTTTTATTACTAATCTTTTAAATCACGAAAATGTCAAATTTCGCAGGAAAAAATTACCGACCTAAAATTATTTACAAAACACTTTTTGCAAAATTTTTAGTTTGACAGTCTGAAAAATACTCGATACATATTTCAATATGTCATCCGCGAACTGTGAGCTGTCATTTTTGACAACATGGTAAAATTCCCTATATTCAGTACAAAATGTCATCAGCAAGTTACAGCTTAAAAACTAACTCTTTTTACAGGTTCTTACAAAGCCAATTCTGACATTTGTACAATATTCAGTAAGAACTGTCATCAGCAAGTTCTAAATTAATCTTTAAAAGTTTCTAGTTTCAACGATATATCCAAGTCCAATTGTGGTATTCAGTGCAAACTAACTGTCATCAGCAAGTAACCGATTTGACACTTTCTTTTGACAGATTCTCAGTGCCAGTAATGCAAATATTTGAACCGAGGCTCAGCTATTTTAATCCTCCAAACTCGGTTAAATAAGGCCAGTTATACAATCGTGTATCATTTTTGTTTCAAATTCTTAACTCACAGACTTCGGCGTATTAGTTGTGGTTCAACGCGGGTTCAAATATTTAATTTTCAATTTTCACATATGCCTGAATCTTGATCCAGAGTTCAACTTTAGTTAAGTAATCGAGTTGGAAAATTTGAAATAGCTGAACTTTGGATCAATAGTCTAAAGCTTATGGAAAAAAAAAGTACGAAAACGTTCTAAAAGTGCTGAAAATCGGGATTTTGTATTCGTACCGTTCGGATTTTGTCAGTCGGGATTTTGGCAGTCGGGATTTTTCAATCTGTTCAGTCGGGATTTTGTTCCTATCTCTTCCATAGACGATGTTCACATAGCATAGATGTTTACAATTTTTTCATGTTTAATTGAAATTTCCAATCAAAAGTGACCGAATTTTATGAAAAACTTTCAAAATATTATTGTTGCAAAAAGCAAAAAAATTATAAATTACAAGTGTCAGAATAGCGAATGTCAAAATGCATCCATGAGAATTTTAAAAAAATCTAAAAATCGGTATGCAAAACCCCGTCTCTTTCTTACAACGAAGTGGGAAGGACAAAAAACATATAAACGTCAAAATGCGTCGGGTGAGTACGTCCAATGCGAACATCGTCATATAGATATCGTATGGTTAGTACACTGATGGTTCTAAATATTTGGGCCTAGAACCAAATGTCCTGTACCCGAATAATGGAATAATCATCGTACAGATCAATCTCGAATCTCGAAATAAGAGCAAATTAACTGGTAACTGTAAAATGGGAAAATTACTCAACAGCAACACTGTCAGACTTCCTTTTCTAAAAGCAGTTAAAATAGTACTTATTCCTTAAAGAAATCAGATTGGAGGAAGAGCAGTAGAATGAGCATATTTACATACATCTTAAATACATCAAAAAAATTAATTTCAAATTTTTATTATTCAAACCAGAGAAAAGATGCATGTCATCTCATATCTAAAGAGGTGGACAAACTGTGTAATAGTTTGTCCAACAAACTAAAACTTAAAGTTAAAAGGAGACATCTAATAATTGATTCCTTTTAAGGATGTGAAACATCAACACTCCAATGAGTAGAAGTTGAAGATTTAAGTAAATTAAATATATACAAAGTACCTTTCCTATATTCCTCAAGGTATAAAAGTATAAAATAGATGGAAGGACTAAAATCCATTATAGTCGGATGAAGAATCAATAGAATTCCTGCTTATAGACAGTCAATAAACCTTTATGATTCAAAGAAATAGGTCTTCTTTTGTTTGATTGTATATTTATGCCATTCGCCTTGTTTTACGGGGTTTCTATTTGTATATTCTTTATGTGTTGCACACGGTGTTGTCGATTGTGTTTCACAGCCATTACCGTAACGATAAGTGTGAAAATGGTGGTTTGTTGTTAGATCCTTTTAAGCTGTTAGAATTTTGATTATTCACCACATGTTTGCGGAAGGATGTTGTGTGGGGTTCACAATTGGCATGCAGAAAGTTTCCTTAAGAATTAAGATGATGCTTTCACAATCATGCCCCAACGCATCTTCATTTTATTTTTACAAATTGGAATAATAATATTTCTAAGTTTGTTTTTGTAGCACCTGATAGGTTTTTGGTTGTGTTTTATTTTTCAAAATGAGTCAGATCAGAAAGAAAACAATGTTTTTGATTCTTTATATGAGAATGCGGCTAATTTTAGATTTCGTGTTGACTTTAGAGTAAAAAAAATGTCTTTTAATTTTGAATTCATTGCCTCAGTAACTTCATAAATATTAATTTCTTCTCTCGATTACATCAAGGGAACTTTCATCCGCGTTCATTGTCATTCTAAATCTACTTTGTCTCTGGCACAATCAGAGCCTTCCCCGAGGGTGCTTAAGAGAACCCTAAATCTTTTTTATAAGAAAGCGCTACTAAAACTTAGTTGACATTGCAATGCCAACAGTCTTCGGTATAGTCATAAACTTTATTGACTGTCGATTGGCACCGATTGCTGTTGCAAGTAAGTATTTCCATATCTACAGTATATGGTAATCAACTACGACACAACAACTTGCTGGCAGCAGCTGAACGAGATCCGATGACGATTCACGAATCATGCATGAGTAGATACACGAGAACAGTTTGAAACAAAAGCATAATATTGTCATTTGCGACGCTTACAATTCACACTGTCTAATTCCCGAAAATATTATATGGAAAATATTATGTGGGAATTCAAGAAAAGATGGAAATTCGTGGAAGATTAATTCAAATGCAAGGAATTTCTATTGTTAGATATTTGTGTTTGGAGTTATCTCCATTTGAGCAGACCCATACATACCAGGACCCAGGAGTACGCAGTACCGATTTTTGAACCATAGTGTCTTATTCCAGAATTTGTTATTTCACTGATTTCCTTCGATCAGCACTTCTTCCAAGTGCCCAAAGTCAGAGTTAGTCACTTAGACGCCTACAGCTATCTGCACGGTTACTGCTGTGTACCAGGGATGGACCAAGCTGCTGAAGGCGTTCATCTACCAATTTCTCCACTGGCTGTACCGGAGATCGGTGTCATCTATCCCATCGACTTTCTTTCGATAAACACTTCTTCCAAGTGCCCGAAGCCAATTTAGTCACTTAGATATGCCTATATCAATATCTGTATGATACCTACTGTAGACCCACGCTGTTTCTTTTTAATGCAGTTGTGCCCAGAGTTGCTATTATCTTTACCGATTTCTCCATGATATTTATTTAGGTGAAAGGGATACTACTCGATAGTTACATGCAAATTTCATATCCAAAATCCAGACATACTAGGTTCGTTTAGGCTTTAGTCACTTAGTACTGCAGTCATCTAACATTCTTTTTCTTTTCTTCTATAGCTGTTGGTTTCCTTCTGAGAAATTGTCTTGATATTTGTAAGCTTTCCATGAAACATATAATGGTCAGAGTCGATGTTTGCGTTCTAAATCAAGAATTCTAAAAGAAGTGCTTTACCTATTTGGTGACAGCTATTTGCCTTTCCGGATTTTAAGGTGTGGAAAACTCATGCATCATTATTTTTCATATTATTTTTCACACTATAAATTTCTCCAATATAAAGTCGAATTAACTCTCCATCCGTTACCGGAAGTAATGTTTTGCAGGCTACGTTTTCCAATCGTCGTACTAAAGTGGTCTAATTTTTCTATTTTGTCGTTGAAATCGCTTAAGAGGAACTTTTTGTTATAGATTTAGCTGGAAGTTCGTAGAATCTTTTTTTGGCTTCATCGTATTTCTAGTGGCATGGAGATTCAAGCACGTTTTTCTCGATGTGTAATTCTTTGTCACGCGCGATTAGCATCACCATATTTCCTGGAGAGAAAGACATCTGCACATATTCATTGCTTTTATCGATTACAGCAGGTACCTATATGAATGTTCTCCATGATGATCATCAGTCTGTTAATCTTCTGAATCGAGAATCTCTTCTCATTATATAAATCAAACTTGATGGAATCATTTATTAATTCACGAACAAAACTCGATTAACCTTCTTTGTATCCAAAAGCGCATTTATATGGCAATTTAAAATTTTGCGAATATTTAAGTGAATGCTCAAGAAGCCATATATGGACGTTGCGCCTTGACTCGCACATGCATTGTTGAAAATTAACGATAGCGAAAACAAAATTAAATTAGGTACATTATATGTTCAAATGTTTTGTTTAATCAGTTTAAATGGTTAATTTACTGTGGCTGTTTCGCTGTTTAAACATTCGACGTCTACAAGTGAAAAGCCATATATGGCTCCAGTAGAGGGTTAAAGTTGGCAAAGTTATCGATATTTTCCAAAAAAAAAAAACACATTAAATGTTTCTCTTTTTCCTACCGAAAACAAAAAAGTATCTATTTTCAAAAAACACACACAAAATCAATCTTATAACAATATTGGTTACATGAACATCTCTCTAACCCAAGATTAAGTTCTTGATGTTTATCTTGTACCAACAACTCGTGTGTCATTTAAGCCAAATGCCAAACAACATGTTCATATTTATTTACGTGTCTTTTTAAGGTTAGATATACCAAAACCTTATACCAACTATAGATGGAAATCCTTTTCTCTCAAATTCTAATCCTAGCTTGGGATTCTATTCATTATTCCCCCAAACTATATATACATAAATACACATTCTACTAAATATACATCGAGATTATATTGTGATCAAGTAGACGTTCTGTTTTCTTCAATTGCGACATTACGAAACAAGAGTTTGTTCCTATACATGCCGTTTTACTACCCAACTGAATGACGACAAGGACATCACCCACCCAACTCTCTGGTCAAAGGTGTTTAATTCCTAAAGCACACATCCACTGGCATGCACACTCTATATACGTAGGTTCACTCAGTAGATGGGCAAACAACAAGGATTCCTTAGAATTCATCACTCTATCAGACGTATATTGACGCCTCTGAATTATGTACCTACACAACCTATATACATACATCATATAGGGCCAAAGGACACACATCACATCATCATATACCGCACAGGACTAAAAACAGAAACTACAAATGGCACTGCGTTGTGTCGTGTTAAATGAAAGAGAACATATACAATATCATACAAACAACGCAACACAATGACAAAAATAATGACTCTCTATTATAAACTTACCAGTATCCTTAATCCAGTAGTTAATTGATTTTGGTGAGGCCTCTACGTGACATTCGATCTGAACATCAGTGCCAAGCGGTGCCCCAACTAATTGATTTGGTACTTGGATGACAGGATGAACTGCAAAACCATAAATCAAAAAACTCTTTACTTTATATGTGTGTTGCAATATAGTGTGTAAGTATAAATGACCCCAGCATTGTGAGCAATGGAATATAAAATGTTTGCATAGAAAATTCAAATATATATATGTATGTACTTATCAATAGATAGATAGATAGATACATCAGGAAATACCGGTATGCTATAAAGGATGCAAAAAGATAAAAATTCAATGCAGTTTTCAACGATGATGATGACGCCGCCGCCGCCGCCGGCGGTCGAAGCTAGACAACGACGACGACGAAAGAGGACACACTCCAACTCAATACAATCAGGTTTCGATGGTAATTGGAGATGCACCGAAAACGTAAGGACATTTGACCAGATGTCTAGGACAAGCATATAGTTTAGTCCCATACCACATCACCAAGTTCGTTGAAGCTTCCTCTGCTTTGCCGCATCTCCAAGTCCGTATGGTATAACCAACATGTTGACGTTACTCTAGCGTTCAGTCTATGGCTTCGTTTATGGTCCATCTGAGAGAATTGGGGACTCACATAATTGTGTGTGTCCACGTGTTAGATTGCTCAGATTTTCCATATAACCTATAAATTTGGCGTTATATGAACAATGGTGCAGAATTTACCTTTTTCATGCGGTAAATTCATCAGATTGTACATGAAATGCATTACTATCAGTTTTTGATTTATCGTTCTAGTAAAAATAAACTATAAGAGTAAACAAACAACTGATGCAGCTTTTCTTATAAATATATAACTCTCCAAATTAATTTGTTCATACAGACTTAAAAAATAACAGGAAATTTGACAGATATAGATTTAACAATATGGCTGCAATCACCTGTCAAAGTTCTATTTTAAACATCTAAACTATCTAGATTGCTTTTATTAATTAAAATTTCTCATACGCGTCATACTCAAATTACCCAAATTAACTTCTAAACGCGGCTTCAAAGACTGGCGCATTGTTGCTCATTCGGTCTACTTAACCCAATATTCAGTACACTTGAATTCGTATCCTCCTGACTATACAGGTAAAAGTTAATATACAATCGATTTCCAGGTCTCCTCGTTGAACCTTCGACGGCACGCCACTCATAAGGTGTCTTTGTTTGGAGCAGTGCACTGAACTGTTAAAAATAGATCTGTTTCTTTTTTTCGCTCCAAGTGCTCAGAGCGCTCATTTCGTGTTTCTTTTTTCGACCAGAGCTTACTCGAAGCGCGCTCTATGAGCTGAGGATAGCATGATGGATTAGACGGAGCACGAAGTAGAGCGCAGCCAACTTCATATAGTTTTCATGTTATTTGACAGATTGTGAATTGATTTTTGCTGATATATCAATGAAGTGCTCAAGTGTGTTTATTAAATAAATTAGAGCGCTCTTAGAGAACTTTGCTTAGAGCTTTACTCCGTACTCTGCTAAAAGCTAAAAAATAAAAACGCCTAATATCTACACAAAAAGCACTGTAGCTCGAAGTGACTAAGAACTTTCTAATAGGATGTCTGAGTTGTCCATTTGGTTATTTTGACGTGTATGTCTCGTGATGTTCACTAAAAAGCAAAAGTCAAAACTTGGAAAATTATGGCAATGTTAGCTCAAGAAAAAAACAATAAAAATAATACCGGTGATGACTTGTGTCAGTTTGAGAATTGGCCAGCAGTGACAAATAATAATAATAAAAACATAGCCAACATCAGTCATGGCAGACATGCAAATAAGAGCTGTAGGAGTGTAGGGGGTACACCTAATGTGAGGACCCCACTTCTCCGAGAGGCTGATGATAAGTCATTCGAAAGTAGTAAGCTTATTGCCTGCGGGAGAGGGTGTCTGTCACCAGCTGGCAGTACTCACTTATCTTCTACGTGTAAGGGTGATGTTTTGACAAGCGGCATCTCCACTGAAATGCTAGAAAAACTCCTGGGTCAAGCTCATCGTTGATCGATCTAAAATAACACTTATAGGAAATGCCACCCTCCGTTTTTCAGAGCGGGTGGACGTGATTCGGTGTCAGTCATCGTAAACTTCGAATATGTTGTTAAGTTGCCATTTGCAGCATTGCTTCGTGGCATGATGTTCTACAATTAACCGTCGCGCACGGTGTTCGATGTTAGATTGAAGGATTCTGACACGTAGATTCTGACGAATTCTTGGTATTGCAGCTTTTCAATAATTAGCGTTCTTGTTCCATTCTCGTCCTGACGAGGTCTTAGGCATCTGCATTTGTACTTTGAGGGCTCGAAGTCAATGTTTGTTCTGAAATGGAGAAATGGCTTGTTAGCTTCAACGACGCTTCAACTTACAACAGGGTCATCCAGCCTTAGTCTTTTAACGAAGATGTAAGTATCGCAAAGAATTTACTATCCACCCTTCACAGATATCGTAGCTTACTTGGACGATTTTTACGTCGTAGTTCAGACACTTGTCGTAATTTTACTCGAGGAGCTCGAAGGGCATAACTTTACAGGTGTTAACATTTTCCTATAATGAAACGTGTGCGCAAATTAGCAAATTTAACCCTCATACAGTTTACAATTTGGTATTCACTCACGTGATCGTAGCTTAAGACGTCTTCCCGATGTCTTTTTTTCAAAAAAAAAAACCCTATCGAAGAAGTCGCTGCTTCTTATAATAAGCACCATTTAAGATATGACAGTTTACAGTGAATAATTTCTCAAACGTCAAAACTTATTTTGTTGGCATTTGACAAACTAAAAAGTTCAAGCAAACATTTTAATCTTCTTGTGTGCTGTAGATTCATGTTATTTCTGAGACTATTAAAATTAAAAGGAATGCAAATCGAAAGGCTTGACATTTTCAATACAAAAAAAATATCTCTTAAAAACATGAGAATCAAAAAGAACTAACACTTTCATTTGATATTTGTTTTCATGTTCCCCGCATTTCTCAGCCGATCTTTTATATGTACATTAGAATCAAAACTTCGGTTTATAACTACATAACGAAGTGGTACTCCATTAACATGTTCATCTTCTTAAAATACTTTTCCAGAAACATATTTTCTATTGCTGTAGGGAGACCATTTCTTTTACCTATCTGTTATGCAAATAACATACAGAAAATATGTTAACCACTTTAACATAAATACCTACGTATTTTATACCACTTCCCACCCCTAGTCTCAAATACCTACCAAATTTGCAAATTTCCATCCACTAAACAAATTACATCTTCTTTTCAGTATGTATCAAAATCTCATAAGCAACATCCAAAATACGACCCAACTTTCAAAACCATTCGCAACATTTTTGGTAGCAAGATACAAATTATTTTGAATCCACTTTGTTGGATACATAAACTAAATTCATTCAAGAAATGAGCTTACAAGCAAAATCAACGCCCTCTAGTAAGGAATAGGGAAGTATTATCGCACATCCGAAAGCTGTTCATGCAAATGAAACAGAGGGAAAAGAAGCTTTTGCCGCCGTAAAATCAACCACCACCAAATAGGCGCGAATGAATGAAAGCTGATAGTTGAGGTTAAGTCTGAACCAATAGGAAGACTAACGTATGGTAACGACACAATACAGAGTACTTAGAAGTAAGGTAGTGGCAAAATGGACCGCTCCAAGGTAAATTGCGATGAAGTACTAATTTCCACGTCCAGAGTAGTGTTCATAAAAGAAAGAAAATTTATCAATATGAAGAAATAATAAATATAAAGAGTAGAATGTAGGTAAAACAATAAATAAATAAATATTCAATAATAAATTCAGAATTGCCTTGGCAAAATTTTCATTCACAATAATTTTAAAGGAGTCATGATAAGTTGTCACTGACAGATGTCAAAAGTTCTCTTAACGAGAAGTAGTTTATACGAGAAATATTTATGGTAATGGTTAGTTGTTAAAATTTTGAAGAATGAAGTAAGTAATAATAATTATGGGATTAAATTCACAAACGCAATAACATTTTTACAACACGACTTTCATACAAATAACCAGACGACTTTTCATAAACTTTTCAATTGTCAAAATTATTTTTGACAGGTTGACTTTAAACTCTCAATCCCTAAAGGACATACGTACCTCTAATACTCACCAATTTATAAACGGCAAGACCCTTACGAATACTTACCATTTCATTAACATATTCATTAATATGAATACATACAATGAAAGTTGACATCAAGGATGTTAAATAATAATCCTGTACGGATAGTTACGAATACCATACTTACCCATACTGACAGAAAAACAATGAAAAGAGAACAGAATAACGAACGATAAACATCACTAGACATACACGTACTTAACGAACTAAAAATTAATCCAGATTAAGATACTTACCCCAATACACTTACCTCACCTAAAAGTAAACCTGATTAAAAATACTTACCCTAAAATACTCACCATAAAAATTTACTCTACTTACCGCGAAGAGAAATATAAAATCCGTCAGTAGATTTACTAAAAATAATTGTCGTCATATATTCTAAGTCAGAAATTTGGTAGTCCAAACAAAAGACGTACAACTCAAATCAATCTCGATCTGAACATACTTCATTTATGACGCGACCGTAGCGTAACATAAGAAGATGAAATGAATCGAGAAAGGAATATTAAGTTGGCTTCATCAAGCCCCAATTGACCAATCAGAAAAATACACGTCGACAGTTTACCCCCCACTCGAAGATTCAAATTTGGTACGGGTAAAACGAAACGATAACGCGACGTAAGGCAGAAAAATAGCAGCATTGACAAATTCTTTTTCGTGTGAACAGTCCAGAAGTTAACTCCACTGCAAAAATTTTAAGAAATAGTTAATAAAAAGTTTAAGTAAGTCGCATAAAATATTTCTAATATAAAGATAAAAGCCAAAGGAATTAACTGGATAAATAATCGCAAGAAAAAAGTAAGTTTAAAAGAGAATTTTAAGGAAGAAAAGTTCCATGCGGTTAGCCATGAAATGAAAAGCCACAAAATTATTCTAAATTTTAGAAAATTCCATGGCGGATAGGCAAGAAAACCCTTTCAATCCAAAAATCATTTGCGTCAGGGACATAAACGGGGGCGAAGATCAGCATTTCATGTATACTGAAAGTGCCCCTGAGTCACCGAAAGCTGTACGCAAGATTTTTACAAACGGCAGTAACTTTGTCATCTCGAGAAAAGCTAGTAATATACATCTTAAACCAGCTGGATTCTCGGATGAGGATTTTCTGGAAACAAAGCAATAAATTAAAAAAACAACGAATAACACACCAGGTAAGATTTTCATTTTTATTCGCACATGTCGCATAGATGAACTTGTTGGGAGACTCCCAAAGGAGTCGGAAATTGTTCCAAAAGACAAATTCTGAGATCATCCCAATAAGAAAATCTATGAAACATATAACTACAAAAAAAAAAAAAAGAAATGCAACAACTTTGACATAAAGAACAATCTATAAATTACTTACCTGCAGAAAACATATACTAAAGTCCCTTCTCTTCCCTCAGGTAGCAATCTTTGTGTGCAAGAAGCAAACCCAGGCAAACGTGTACGCAGGAATCCACTCGAGAGCGGACTCGACCACGTACAATTTACCTGAGCGCCCTGCGTACCGGTTTTGCCAGCGCACTGAATCGCACCAGATGCTACCTGGTTTTTTTGTATATATATATTAAATTCACATCATATACAAATCTACAATTCATTCATATATTTATGATTGATATATAAATACATCAATTTTGTATAAGCTAAAATACGCTTATACACTCGTCTGCAAATGGATAAGACGGAGTGAAAGTTCTATCTTCGACAACAAAACTCATCACTTCAAATTGCGTCATTGAAGCTGTACAATTTGGGATATTTTTGTTCAATCACCGTTGGAAAAATCGCAGGCTCTCCACGAATTGCGGTATATCAAGAACCGTAGAGAAGTCTTCATCATCTCATCTTTAATACCTACAACAAATCTATATAATGAAACTAGAAATGTACTGTAAGTGATTTAATTTATTTATCTTTATGATCCATATACCTTATCCTGTGCTGACAATATCTATGCAAAAGAAAGTGTTATATTTACATCCTTATTTTGACCTATATTATAAAGTCGATTGAAAAATTAGAATATTATACTTACCAAGTGTTAAATAATCTGGAAAAAAAAAAAAAAGAAAAAAACCTAAAAAGAAAAAGAAAGTTATAAACTGTTATACTTACGGGTGAATTCGAATTTGCCTAGAATGAAAAAGAGAATATAATTTGAATATTAATGAAATAAGAAAATATATAGTGAGAATTCAGTAATTAAAATCACTAAACTCAATCACTATTAAACGTTTTAGTAAACGATTACCTACATTTGAAGTAACTCACGAATTTTGTTTTGGTCAGGACATTCTGTTCGTCCATCTTTAATTTTGATTTGAATTTTGTTGAAAACATTAAGTGCTTAGTAAAAATAAAATAAAATTTTAGTTTCATTAAATGATAACTACTAAGACACTATAACATTCACTTCACGTTATTTATTTTTGTTTATTTTGAATTTCAGTAACGATTAGTTACAAATGTTTGTTTCTTTTGTACCTAGGTACATACGAATTATGAATGTCATTTTTTTTTGTATTTGAAATAGTCAACTGACTTTCTTAAGAGAGATTTTCTCGAAATAAAGATTATATGAAATTGAATACTCCATGTATACACTACTGGTGCCTTAATTTGAAGTACATTCAAACGAATATTATCAAGTGTAAAGGAATTAATTTCAAAAGTTCGAAAAGCAAATTACTAGTTACAATTCGAAAATACTTACGGCAATTCTTCTTTACACTTATGTGTGTATTCGTCTATAAAATAGAAAAGAAAGTATAGAAGATTTAAGTGACAAACTATTGGTGATTTTGTTTAGTTACCTTTGAAGATTTATATTATCCGATACTCAGCAGTAGTAGTCGAGTACTTACGTCTTAAGGTACCTACCTACGGTTGTACCTAGTTGCATACGGTCGAATTAAAATTTAATTTCGTTTTCGCCCAATCCGGCTGGGGATTTTATTGAATAAAGTACCTGTAAAGAAAAGGATAAAGCTGAAACGAAAAATAAAATAAAGTGGTTTATAATATTAGTATATCCAATAACTCGAGGAATACCTACTCACTTTGAGATTTTTTTTTATTATCACGTCACTGATCTATACGATCCACAACTTTTGTTTTATTTTGATTATTTCACGGATATTTTTTTTTGTTACTCACTACTAATTACTCACGTCGGTTGACAAATTTTTTTTTGTTTGTCTTATTTAATTTTTTTTTGTTAATATTTGATCACTACTACGAACTTGCTACAGCATATCGTATGAAGCTGTGGATCCATATTTGAGTGTATGGAAACTTTGTAAACGAAGTTACTGAACTTTGTTTCGAAACTTTGAGTACTTCTAAATAAAGCAAAAATAAAAAGAAGTACCTGCACTGGAAATAATAAACCCAATACCCTACCAATCTTACTTTTTTAAGAACCCATTCTGTCTTTGAAAACAACCCCGAATTTTTTTTGTCCATAATTTTTTTATTACCACTGACAGGGTGCACCTTTTCTGTAGGTATTGTAGAAACTTTTAAAATATATTTTTATAAATTTTAATATATTATATTTTTTTTAAATGATTTAAATAAACCTTATTTCACAGGTCATCGTAATTTAAATACATATTTTTAATTTCGCGTCGAGTTGATCCACTGTTTTTTTTTGGATCTATCTCGAATTTTCTGATTTTTGGTTGTCTTCTGGGAAAATTGTGGGAGTGTATTTTACACTTTAAATTCTGTATTTCTTTCATTTTTGGGACAAGGGAAATTTTCTGGGAAATTTTTATGGAGACTTTTCTTTTATGAAAGTGAGTCAACACATTTTTGGTAGCTGATCACTTGTCGTGTCGCTTCGTTTTGTTTGTGTCCGCGAGTCTGAACGAGCATTTATCACTTCGTGACGCATAGTTCGTTCTTCATTATCCATTACTGGGGTAACTCGTCATTCGACGTAGTGATAAATCATCTGTTCAGTTGTCCGATTAGTATATAGAACCGCGAATCGTTTAGAGTAACTTTTAGATTACTAGCCGAAGTAATCTAACGTCGCGAAAGAGGGGTGAGTCGTATCACTACCTACCCGATCAGTTCATTCATTTGAATTGAATTTACGTTAATGAATGGAAGTTGAAGTAAATTATCTTCATAATCACTTATAGTTCACTTTGTCTTTCGAAATCTCGTAGACGTTATTTTCCGATTGAATTGAAGTAACTTTAAATTAAATTTTGATTTTTGAGCCTAGTAATTGAAATTCGAAAAGTTTGAAATCAGTACCTAAGTAATAATTCAGTTAGCTATTAGTTTTTTTTTGCTGATAAGATGAAAGTAATCAAGAATAATTTTTATGAAGATTAGTAAAGTTAAGTGAAGCTTAGATTAAGTTAATAAGAAGATTATTTTTATTAAGAAATGTTAGTATTAAGCTTATCTGAATAAATATTGTGGTTAAGGCCAAAGATAATTTGAGTCTTTGATTTAAATAGTTTTTTTTTTGATTTGAAGAAGCAGTGTCTTTTCTATGGGAAGATTTTCTTTTCTTTCATTTAGGTTCAGGCTCGGACATTAATTAGCAAGATGAAATGCTAGATTAATAGGTAGAAGGGTCGCGGCTGGAGCTGTCGTTTTCCATATGTGATCCATCATCATCGTCAACCATTAAGCGGAAGGTTTAGGCCTTCCGTCTTCATAGAGGGAGTTCCAGAACCAAAGTTAAATGCAACCTGGAACCGTATGGGTGATAATTTGAAAGGTCATTTCGATGATTTTTATGATTATCCTAGGTAGGGAAGATAAGCATAGAGGGGATTCAACAACACCTGAATTCCCCCAACGAATTCGCAGAACCTTACGGATGGCGAAGAGAAGTTAGATAGGTTGAGTAAGGTCAGCCTATGGTAGCATCTACACCTAAGCTACTGTCGTATGACTTGTCCGTGGTCTCTCTTTCAAGTTTTTCTCTCTGTTCGATGTTACCTTCGGGTCCAAAAAGCAAATTATAATCTAATAAGTTACTTCCATCTATACTTCAGGTCTGAAACATGTGACACCGGTCGCATTCGAATTGCAAGATCCTACCCCACAACTCGGCGAGCTAAGCAATGGCAACGAGCAGACCTGGTGCAATGGTAGAATGACGACCACCCTGAATTCCGGGGCATGGACGTGCCTAGGTCTAAGTAGAGACAAGGGTACTATATGTCTTTAGGAAATCAGGTGTAGGATCCTTCAGTAGGAGGTTGATCCAACCTGAATAATTTTTGAATGATACAGTGGAGTTCTTTTATGAAATCCAGAGGGGATGCGAACCCTTCTCAAAACTTTTTCTAATAACTTTCAAGAGTTACGTCAGGTCGTCAGCATCCTTAATAGAATACTTTTCTTTTGATAATCTTTTCGTCTCAATTCACCGATAATAGATTTAATAGTTCAAAGTTGTCTGTTGAATGAATAGAACATTTTCGGTTGGTAAAAAGGAATCCTGATCAGACGTAAGGTCAAGGTTTCTGGTGTCTGAGAAATCGCATATATTTCATCTACATATGTCGGTGATTTCATCGGATGAAGAGGGGATTTAAGAATCTCAAGTCTATACAACAATATGTGGATGATATTGAGACTTGAAATTCTGATCATCTTTCTCTTCCGTCGATGAACTTCACCAAAAATTTTTTGTACGATCCTACCCGCTAATGGTAGCCGAATAAAATCCCCACTAGCTTTTTCAATACTGGTGATACCTACGTTTCGTTTTCTCTGGTTGTAGATAATGAGAGTGTTGGCAGTGTTGGGTATCTATGGAAGTCAAACCAGGAAGTTGATTCTAGTGGAGACTATTTAAACGGCCGCCTATTTATTAGCGGATATATTTTTTCCATTACTAAAGCAACGCAACATCTTCATCATCATCATCATCATCATCATCATCATCATCATATCATTTAATTGAAAGATTAACAATTTAATAACAATATTTCTTCTCCTATAGAAAAAAATATAAAAAAAATTCTTAATCAAAGTTTTCTTTCGTTTGATAAAAAGAATTTCAATCTTTCACAATGTGTTGCAAGGTAATGGAAGAAATATTTTTTTTGTCCGTTACAAATGGCGCTCAAACGTGTGGGGCCCGATGGAGTTTTGATGTTGTAATAGTTAGAGGAATTTGAAAGAGATTCAGTTAAGATTTAGTACATGTTCAAGATTTTCTAATCGAGAACGTGTGAAGTTTTGGTTTTCTTGTAGTTGAGAATTTTTTGTTGAGATTTTACATCGGGAGGTGAGTGACTTATGTGTCGGCCGATGAGTGGTGATCTTTCCTATTCATGTCCGTTTGCGACAACCAGATCATACATCCTTTCACTCTCGCAAAAGTTAATTCGATCCATTTTTGTGGATAACTCTCAGTCTGATGTCCGGATTGGCTAGTTGAAGCCAGTCGCTGTAGCTTTGGAGAGCAGTTGTTCAATTTTTTTAGTTCGAAGTCTTTAGAAGATAAAGTGTTAGATTCTTCGACCGGGTGAGTGGTTGAAGTTGTTCCTACTCAGGTCTGTAGCGAAGAACAATTATGCTTTAATTGAAGTAAAAGACACACCAACTCAAGAGATAGAACCATACCAATTTTTAAAATATCAACTTTTATTGTAGAATCTTTATTTTTGTGTTGTATTGAGTAGTATCTTGAAATGGTTTGAAAGGAGATCTTAACCTACTGTCCACTAGGCAACGATGTCTTCTTACCTAGGTTTGTAGCTGTAGCATAGATCAATTTTCAAATTATGGATAGGTAGTTTTTAGATGCAGTGAATAAGTCATGCGATCTAAAATGGAATTGATTGAAAAATCAAAAATTTTTTTTTGGCGATGATGTTGGAGTTACGGTAGACGATGGTTTTCTAGTCGCGACTCCGAGCCTGGAATGTATAGAGAAGAGTTAGAAAGAAAGAAGTTAGTTTTTGATAGAATTTTTTTTGGAATATTGAAGAGTTTTGAAAATTTAGTTTTGCCTGGTGGCCATAAATTTAGTTTTTCTAAAAATTTAGAAGTAAAGATTTTTAGAATTTGCCTGGTGGCGTTTTTGAATTAGCAATTCTTGCAAATCTTCGTTTAGATTTGAGGATTGGAGTGCCTGGTGGCAATAGAAGTAGCAATTTCTGCAAATCTTTGTTTAGGTTTGGAAATTGGAGTGCCTGGTGGCAATTGGAGTGCCTGGTGGCGATAAAGCAACACGTTCTTTTGGTTGCAGTTTATAGATTTTGCCAAGTAGTTTTGGAAAATTCTAGTTTGTTGGTCGGAAGTTGGAGAGGATCACTTCTGAAGTTTTGAGTTAGTTGGTCAGAAGTTGGAGAGGATCACTTCTGAAGTTTGTAGTTTAGTTTTTTTTTGCAGATAATTTATTTAGTCAAAAAAATCTGGAAAGTCAGGAGGGGAAGAGAATTGCTCCTGAGGTTTCCAGCCTTTTTTGAAGTTTTTGGAGTTTTTAGAGGGTTTACCCTATAAAGGAAATTAGGTTAAGTTAGTTTATAAGTTAGGTTTAGAAAAGTAGTTCTAGGAAAAAGTAGATTTAGTTAATATAGTAGCGTAGGATTAGTTTGAATTCATTTTTTTTTTAATAAGTTCTTTGGCAAAACAATCATTTGTTTTGAAAACATCTTTATTAAATCTTCATCTTCTTATTATTATCTAAATATCAAATAATATCAGTCTAAGCGGGTAAAGTCGTTCAGTCTTATGGGAGGAAGAAAAGACAAACTCACTACCGCTGAAAAACAAAAGAAGAAGAATCCGCGGAACCCTAGCACTCCAGGAGATCATCTCACAAGATATAAAAAGGCGTTAAATCCAGCACACGATCTGACAATGGAAGCTGGAGAAGCTGTAGACGTAAGCCAGATGGAAGAAATTCCAGGTACGTCACAAGAACATCATGTGATTGATGAAAGTCCACGAATAGTGGAGGAGAATAGACCATCCACCCCGGAGGCACTAAGGCAACGCAGACTTGATTTTTCACCTACGCGAGAAGACCAGATGCAGCAATATATCAAGGAGGTAGCATTAGCTACAATTGGGTTCAGCCGAGCTGAAGAAAGGAAGAATTTGCAGGAAACTTTAGCGGCTAGTCAAACACAAATGTTGGATAAAGTCAACGAAGCAATTCGGACTGCATTGGCGATAAGCACGCAAAATACGCAACCTTCCAGACCGGCAATGAATCTGTGTGAGCAACCCACTCCAAGAATATATGCTGCAGAACGAGAACCACCGATAATCAGACATATACCTGACACACCGAATTTTCCACGAGATCTTCCTAGACACCCAGGAACTTTTAGAGCAGAAGCAGCAAGAACTCAGGGAGTCGACTTTTACGAGAGATTGGATCGAATGACGTTCGAAAATCCTTCGGGACATGACCGAACCAGAATGCCATCACCGTCACCAGCAGGCTCGTACTCGCGTTTTCCACATTATCATAAGTGGGGAGTCAAATTTAATGCGAAGAATATGACAGTTGACGAGTTCTTGTTTCGCTTAGAACGAGTCAAGGATAGCTACAATGTTTCATGGGAAGAGGTCGTAGCAAATTTCCACCACTTCATAAGCGGAGCTGTAGAAACATGGTTTTGGATGTGGCTGAAAGAACATCCACTCTCATCTTGGGGATCCCTACGTTTAGGCCTCATAGAGCAATACCGTGGTCTAGAAACAGATTCAGAGCTCACTCGTCAAATGGCTGAACGGAAACAAGTGCCTGGAGAGAGCTTTGATACGTTCTATGAAGACATCTTGAGGATAAACTCCCGAATGCGTACACCTCGACCAAATCAGGAGATCGTGGAAATTGTTAAGCAGAACGTGAAGAGGAGGATGGGTGAATTGCTACTTACGAGCAAGGTCAGTAAATTGTCGGAGTTAGTGCACACCTGCCGAGAGATGGAGAAGTTCTTGAATCACTATGATCCAAACCGCTCTCGAGCACCTCCACCATATATCGCACAGGCAAGAAAGCAGGTCAGTGAGATTGAAGTTCAGACGGTAGAGACTACTCCTCCAGAATTTTCGAACGCTATCGAAGCTTATAACCCAAATTTTAAACGCGAGAGTAAACCTAATTTCAACCCAGACAACTTAAAATGTTGGAATTGTCGAAAGACAGGTCACTCGTTTCGCGATTGCACTGATACACAGCGAAGACTGTTTTGTTACAAATGTGGATTACCTGAAACTGTGACACCCAATTGTCGTATTTGTTCGGGAAACTCACAACGGAGCCAGCTCTCATCCGAGAGGGATCTGGTACGGACGGGGGACTCGGAGAGTCCGTTGTAAAAGATAAGAACACTGAGAAAATTACCATTCTGAAAAACCCTAATTTGAATAAAACCATCAATAATGAATTACCTACCTTACCTTCAAAAATACCTAATTTAAGACATCTTAAACCTTTGCATGTTAGACAAGTTGAATATGATCTAGCTAGACGAAGAATTTATACTTACCCTAAACACCTAAAGAAAATTGAAAAGTTAAGAAATCGTTTCACTCAAAAGCGAATAACTTTTAGAAATATAGCAGCCACCAGAATAGCAATTAATTCGGGCGATCCTCGTCCATATGTCGAAGTTAACTTCTTTGACAAAAACTGGTTAGGTTTACTGGACTCGGGTGCCAGTGTCAGCTGTCTCGGGAAAGGAGCAGTTGAATATATAGAGAAATCGAACATCCCATATAAAAAATTTACTACCGACATTTCTACGGCCGATGGTCGAAAACAGCCAGTGACTGGAGTAATAAAGGCAAAAATTCAGTTTAATGATAAACAATTATCTATGGATTTATACTTAGTGCCTACTCTTTCACAGGAGTTGTATTTAGGAGTAGACTTTTGGGCTCTGTTCAAGATAGCGCCAAATATTATCTCTTCAATTAGTTCCGTTTCCGAGGCAGTTTCCGAACCGCCAAAAATTACGGAATGCAATCTGACACCTGAGGAGTCAGATATTTTAAAAGAAGTAGTAAAGTCATTTCCATCTTTCGCTTTGAAAGGACTCGGAAGGACTCACCTGTTAGAGCATAGTATCGATACGGGAGACGCTGAACCAATTAAGCAACGTCACTATCCCATATCGCCAGCAGTACAAAGCCTAGTTTATGCAGAATTGGACCGCATGCTTTCTTTGGGTGTGATCGAAGAAAGTGCAAGCGCATGGTCCTCACCTGTTGTTTTGGTGAGGAAACCGGGAAAAAATCGCCTGTGCTTGGACTTTCGGAAGGTCAACAGTGTTACCAAGAAGAACGCGAGTCCAATTGCGCATATTGAAGGACTGCTTGCACGACTTTCAGAAACACGTTTCATTTCGAGCGTAGATCTGAAAGATGCGTACTGGCAAGTACCCCTGGAGAAAAACTCACGGGAGAAGACTGCGTTTACTGTCCCCAATCGACCACTATACCAATTTAAGGTGATGCCTTTCGGTCTTTCAAATGCAGCACAGACTTTGACCTACCTCATGAATAAAGTAATTCCTTCAAGCTTACGTGAAAACGTATTCATCTACTTAGACGATCTACTAGTAGTATCATCATCGTTCAAAGAACACATTGCAATTTTAAAAATAGTAAGTAAACGGCTACTGGAAGCAGGACTCACGATAAATGTCGAAAAGTCCCGATTCTGCTTCCAGGAGTTACAGTATTTGGGATATGTGGTCGGACAAGGCTGCCTGAAAGCTGATCCCGGCAAAATATCAGCAATTGTTGATTTCCCGGTGCCAACCACAGTCCGTCAAGTCAGGCGATTCTTAGGAATGGCCGGTTGGTACCGCAGGTTCATAGAGAACTTTTCAGGAGTGGCTGGTCCAATGTCCGACACATTGAAGAAGGGAGTAAAATTTGAGTTCGGCGAAGAGGCCATGAATGCTTTTAACAAAATCAAAACAGCATTAACTTCTGCACCAGTACTTCGCAACCCCGATTTCAGCAAGCCATTTATTATCCTTTGTGATGCTTCCGCTACTGGAATCGGGTGTGTTTTATGCCAAAAAGACGAGTCTGGGGCAGAATTACCGATATATTACTACTCCCAAAAGTTAAATTCGGCGCAAAGAAATTATACAGTCACAGAACGTGAATGTTTGGCTGCCGTAAAGGGGATTCATAAGTTTAGACCATATATCGAAGGATACAGGTTTACAGTCATAACTGATCATGCGAGCCTAAAGTGGCTCATGAGTCTGAAAGACCCAACCGGCAGGTTAGCTCGATGGAGTCTCAAACTCCAAGGGTTTGATTTCGAGGTTCTTCACAGACGTGGAACTTTAAACGTTCTGCCAGATGCTCTATCTCGTATTTATGAGGTAGAGGCAATAACGACAAATGTTTCCACGCCTGTATTAACTTCAGCAAACCCGTCTGAAGTGTTACATGTAGATTTAAAGGATCCGGCCTTTCAGTCGGAAGAATACCTTCAAATCGCTGAACATATCAGTAAAAATAAAGAACAACTTCCAGACCTACAGGTATCTGAAAATTTTATATACAAGAAGGTCCGGCATGTTACAGGCAATCCAATCCAGGATGACGAGTCTTGGAAACTTGGGATTCCATCGAGTCTGGCTGAAAAGTTGATCAATCAGTCCCATTGTCCACCCAGAGCTGCGCATGGTGGTGTGGCTAAAACTTTGTATCGCTTACGACAACGGTTTTATTGGCCAGGCATGGCTACACAAGTAAAAGCATTTATAGGTAACTGCGATATCTGCAAGATGGTCAAGGCACCTAACATCACTTTAAGAAACGAAATGGGTAAAGCTTTCGAGGTCGAAAGACCCTTTCAACACATCTATGTGGACTTTCTAGGACCATACCCACGTTCTAGGAGAGGTAATACGTTCATAGTGATAGCCTTGGATCAGCTTACTAAATTTGTTTTAATTAAACCTCTGAAAAAAGCAAATACCAACGAACTTATCAAATTCTTAGCTGATGAAATATTCTTATTATTCGGGGTACCCGAAACATTATTATCAGATAATGGTTCTCAGTTCTTGAGCAACGACTTCAAGAAATTTCTAAACAATTTCGGCGTTTCGCACGTCAAAACGGCTACATATGCTCCTCAAGCAAATGCGAGCGAAAGAGTCAATCGGTCAATTTTGAGCTCCATAAGAGCATACATCGATGAACAACAATACGACTGGGATGCCAATTTGACATCCATAGGTAGTGCTTTACGCACCACTATACACTCAGTCATTGGTATGTCCCCATATGAGGCACTTTTTGGACAGCGTATGGTGGAGCATGGCGAAGACTATAAGCTACTCAAGAAATTAGGAGGATTGAATCAATCCGAAATAGATTGGATACCCAAAACCGCCAAGATGAATATAGTTCACAACTATTTAAAAACGGCGTTAAACTTAGCTCACGAACAATACGAGAAAGTTTATAACCTCCGGAGTAGAACGGTCAAATACGACATTGGTGACACAGTTTTCAGAAGGAACTTCACCTTAAGTGACGCGACGAAGCATAAAAACGCAAAGCTTTGTCCGAAATTTATTAAGGCTTCAATCATAAAAATCATCGGAAATAACTTATACAAAACCAAAGATGAACACGGATTCGAAACGGTAGTTCATACAAAAGATTTGCGGAAATAGAAAATGAGTAACATAATAAAGCAGATTAGGCACCGGCAAGTCAGCTGAGCATGAGACACAGCGGGTCGTGGGTGTTTATCTAACATAGTAGAGATAGTAAAGAGCGAAATTTCAGAGACATTATCAAACATGGCTCCTTTCCTCTTTCGTTGAACAGGCTTACGCCCTATTAAACGAATGAGTTTTGTAGGGAGACCATTTCTTTTACCTATCTGTTATGCAAATAACATACAGAAAATATGTTAACCACTTTAACATAAATACCTACGTATTTTATACCACTTCCCACCCCTAGTCTCAAATACCTACCAAATTTGCAAATTTCCATCCACTAAACAAATTACATCTTCTTTTCAGTATGTATCAAAATCTCATAAGCAACATCCAAAATACGACCCAACTTTCAAAACCATTCGCAACATTTTTGGTAGCAAGATACAAATTATTTTGAATCCACTTTGTTGGATACATAAACTAAATTCATTCAAGAAATGAGCTTACAAGCAAAATCAACGCCCTCTAGTAAGGAATAGGGAAGTATTATCGCACATCCGAAAGCTGTTCATGCAAATGAAACAGAGGGAAAAGAAGCTTTTGCCGCCGTAAAATCAACCACCACCAAATAGGCGCGAATGAATGAAAGCTGATAGTTGAGGTTAAGTCTGAACCAATAGGAAGACTAACGTATGGTAACGACACAATACAGAGTACTTAGAAGTAAGGTAGTGGCAAAATGGACCGCTCCAAGGTAAATTGCGATGAAGTACTAATTTCCACGTCCAGAGTAGTGTTCATAAAAGAAAGAAAATTTATCAATATGAAGAAATAATAAATATAAAGAGTAGAATGTAGGTAAAACAATAAATAAATAAATATTCAATAATAAATTCAGAATTGCCTTGGCAAAATTTTCATTCACAATAATTTTAAAGGAGTCATGATAAGTTGTCACTGACAGATGTCAAAAGTTCTCTTAACGAGAAGTAGTTTATACGAGAAATATTTATGGTAATGGTTAGTTGTTAAAATTTTGAAGAATGAAGTAAGTAATAATAATTATGGGATTAAATTCACAAACGCAATAACATTTTTACAACACGACTTTCATACAAATAACCAGACGACTTTTCATAAACTTTTCAATTGTCAAAATTATTTTTGACAGGTTGACTTTAAACTCTCAATCCCTAAAGGACATACGTACCTCTAATACTCACCAATTTATAAACGGCAAGACCCTTACGAATACTTACCATTTCATTAACATATTCATTAATATGAATACATACAATGAAAGTTGACATCAAGGATGTTAAATAATAATCCTGTACGGATAGTTACGAATACCATACTTACCCATACTGACAGAAAAACAATGAAAAGAGAACAGAATAACGAACGATAAACATCACTAGACATACACGTACTTAACGAACTAAAAATTAATCCAGATTAAGATACTTACCCCAATACACTTACCTCACCTAAAAGTAAACCTGATTAAAAATACTTACCCTAAAATACTCACCATAAAAATTTACTCTACTTACCGCGAAGAGAAATATAAAATCCGTCAGTAGATTTACTAAAAATAATTGTCGTCATATATTCTAAGTCAGAAATTTGGTAGTCCAAACAAAAGACGTACAACTCAAATCAATCTCGATCTGAACATACTTCATTTATGACGCGACCGTAGCGTAACATAAGAAGATGAAATGAATCGAGAAAGGAATATTAAGTTGGCTTCATCAAGCCCCAATTGACCAATCAGAAAAATACACGTCGACAGTTTACCCCCCACTCGAAGATTCAAATTTGGTACGGGTAAAACGAAACGATAACGCGACGTAAGGCAGAAAAATAGCAGCATTGACAAATTCTTTTTCGTGTGAACAGTCCAGAAGTTAACTCCACTGCAAAAATTTTAAGAAATAGTTAATAAAAAGTTTAAGTAAGTCGCATAAAATATTTCTAATATAAAGATAAAAGCCAAAGGAATTAACTGGATAAATAATCGCAAGAAAAAAGTAAGTTTAAAAGAGAATTTTAAGGAAGAAAAGTTCCATGCGGTTAGCCATGAAATGAAAAGCCACAAAATTATTCTAAATTTTAGAAAATTCCATGGCGGATAGGCAAGAAAACCCTTTCAATCCAAAAATCATTTGCGTCAGGGACATAAACGGGGGCGAAGATCAGCATTTCATGTATACTGAAAGTGCCCCTGAGTCACCGAAAGCTGTACGCAAGATTTTTACAAACGGCAGTAACTTTGTCATCTCGAGAAAAGCTAGTAATATACATCTTAAACCAGCTGGATTCTCGGATGAGGATTTTCTGGAAACAAAGCAATAAATTAAAAAAACAACGAATAACACACCAGGTAAGATTTTCATTTTTATTCGCACATGTCGCATAGATGAACTTGTTGGGAGACTCCCAAAGGAGTCGGAAATTGTTCCAAAAGACAAATTCTGAGATCATCCCAATAAGAAAATCTATGAAACATATAACTACAAAAAAAAAAAAAAGAAATGCAACAACTTTGACATAAAGAACAATCTATAAATTACTTACCTGCAGAAAACATATACTAAAGTCCCTTCTCTTCCCTCAGGTAGCAATCTTTGTGTGCAAGAAGCAAACCCAGGCAAACGTGTACGCAGGAATCCACTCGAGAGCGGACTCGACCACGTACAATTTACCTGAGCGCCCTGCGTACCGGTTTTGCCAGCGCACTGAATCGCACCAGATGCTACCTGGTTTTTTTGTATATATATATTAAATTCACATCATATACAAATCTACAATTCATTCATATATTTATGATTGATATATAAATACATCAATTTTGTATAAGCTAAAATACGCTTATACACTCGTCTGCAAATGGATAAGACGGAGTGAAAGTTCTATCTTCGACAACAAAACTCATCACTTCAAATTGCGTCATTGAAGCTGTACAATTTGGGATATTTTTGTTCAATCACCGTTGGAAAAATCGCAGGCTCTCCACGAATTGCGGTATATCAAGAACCGTAGAGAAGTCTTCATCATCTCATCTTTAATACCTACAACAAATCTATATAATGAAACTAGAAATGTACTGTAAGTGATTTAATTTATTTATCTTTATGATCCATATACCTTATCCTGTGCTGACAATATCTATGCAAAAGAAAGTGTTATATTTACATCCTTATTTTGACCTATATTATAAAGTCGATTGAAAAATTAGAATATTATACTTACCAAGTGTTAAATAATCTGGAAAAAAAAAAAAAAGAAAAAAACCTAAAAAGAAAAAGAAAGTTATAAACTGTTATACTTACGGGTGAATTCGAATTTGCCTAGAATGAAAAAGAGAATATAATTTGAATATTAATGAAATAAGAAAATATATAGTGAGAATTCAGTAATTAAAATCACTAAACTCAATCACTATTAAACGTTTTAGTAAACGATTACCTACATTTGAAGTAACTCACGAATTTTGTTTTGGTCAGGACATTCTGTTCGTCCATCTTTTATTTTGATTTGAATTTTGTTGAAAACATTAAGTGCTTAGTAAAAATAAAATAAAATTTTAGTTTCATTAAATGATAACTACTAAGACACTATAACATTCACTTCACGTTATTTATTTTTGTTTATTTTGAATTTCAGTAACGATTAGTTACAAATGTTTGTTTCTTTTGTACCTAGGTACATACGAATTATGAATGTCATTTTTTTTTGTATTTGAAATAGTCAACTGACTTTCTTAAGAGAGATTTTCTCGAAATAAAGATTATATGAAATTGAATACTCCATGTATACACTACTGGTGCCTTAATTTGAAGTACATTCAAACGAATATTATCAAGTGTAAAGGAATTAATTTCAAAAGTTCGAAAAGCAAATTACTAGTTACAATTCGAAAATACTTACGGCAATTCTTCTTTACACTTATGTGTGTATTCGTCTATAAAATAGAAAAGAAAGTATAGAAGATTTAAGTGACAAACTATTGGTGATTTTGTTTAGTTACCTTTGAAGATTTATATTATCCGATACTCAGCAGTAGTAGTCGAGTACTTACGTCTTAAGGTACCTACCTACGGTTGTACCTAGTTGCATACGGTCGAATTAAAATTTAATTTCGTTTTCGCCCAATCCGGCTGGGGATTTTATTGAATAAAGTACCTGTAAAGAAAAGGATAAAGCTGAAACGAAAAATAAAATAAAGTGGTTTATAATATTAGTATATCCAATAACTCGAGGAATACCTACTCACTTTGAGATTTTTTTTTATTATCACGTCACTGATCTATACGATCCACAACTTTTGTTTTATTTTGATTATTTCACGGATATTTTTTTTTGTTACTCACTACTAATTACTCACGTCGGTTGACAAATTTTTTTTTGTTTGTCTTATTTAATTTTTTTTTGTTAATATTTGATCACTACTACGAACTTGCTACAGCATATCGTATGAAGCTGTGGATCCATATTTGAGTGTATGGAAACTTTGTAAACGAAGTTACTGAACTTTGTTTCGAAACTTTGAGTACTTCTAAATAAAGCAAAAATAAAAAGAAGTACCTGCACTGGAAATAATAAACCCAATACCCTACCAATCTTACTTTTTTAAGAACCCATTCTGTCTTTGAAAACAACCCCGAATTTTTTTTGTCCATAATTTTTTTATTACCACTGACAGGGTGCACCTTTTCTGTAGGTATTGTAGAAACTTTTAAAATATATTTTTATAAATTTTAATATATTATATTTTTTTTAAATGATTTAAATAAACCTTATTTCACAGGTCATCGTAATTTAAATACATATTTTTAATTTCGCGTCGAGTTGATCCACTGTTTTTTTTTGGATCTATCTCGAATTTTCTGATTTTTGGTTGTCTTCTGGGAAAATTGTGGGAGTGTATTTTACACTTTAAATTCTGTATTTCTTTCATTTTTGGGACAAGGGAAATTTTCTGGGAAATTTTTATGGAGACTTTTCTTTTATGAAAGTGAGTCAACACATTTTTGGTAGCTGATCACTTGTCGTGTCGCTTCGTTTTGTTTGTGTCCGCGAGTCTGAACGAGCATTTATCACTTCGTGACGCATAGTTCGTTCTTCATTATCCATTACTGGGGTAACTCGTCATTCGACGTAGTGATAAATCATCTGTTCAGTTGTCCGATTAGTATATAGAACCGCGAATCGTTTAGAGTAACTTTTAGATTACTAGCCGAAGTAATCTAACGTCGCGAAAGAGGGGTGAGTCGTATCACTACCTACCCGATCAGTTCATTCATTTGAATTGAATTTACGTTAATGAATGGAAGTTGAAGTAAATTATCTTCATAATCACTTATAGTTCACTTTGTCTTTCGAAATCTCGTAGACGTTATTTTCCGATTGAATTGAAGTAACTTTAAATTAAATTTTGATTTTTGAGCCTAGTAATTGAAATTCGAAAAGTTTGAAATCAGTACCTAAGTAATAATTCAGTTAGCTATTAGTTTTTTTTTGCTGATAAGATGAAAGTAATCAAGAATAATTTTTATGAAGATTAGTAAAGTTAAGTGAAGCTTAGATTAAGTTAATAAGAAGATTATTTTTATTAAGAAATGTTAGTATTAAGCTTATCTGAATAAATATTGTGGTTAAGGCCAAAGATAATTTGAGTCTTTGATTTAAATAGTTTTTTTTTTGATTTGAAGAAGCAGTGTCTTTTCTATGGGAAGATTTTCTTTTCTTTCATTTAGGTTCAGGCTCGGACATTAATTAGCAAGATGAAATGCTAGATTAATAGGTAGAAGGGTCGCGGCTGGAGCTGTCGTTTTCCATATGTGATCCATCATCATCGTCAACCATTAAGCGGAAGGTTTAGGCCTTCCGTCTTCATAGAGGGAGTTCCAGAACCAAAGTTAAATGCAACCTGGAACCGTATGGGTGATAATTTGAAAGGTCATTTCGATGATTTTTATGATTATCCTAGGTAGGGAAGATAAGCATAGAGGGGATTCAACAACACCTGAATTCCCCCAACGAATTCGCAGAACCTTACGGATGGCGAAGAGAAGTTAGATAGGTTGAGTAAGGTCAGCCTATGGTAGCATCTACACCTAAGCTACTGTCGTATGACTTGTCCGTGGTCTCTCTTTCAAGTTTTTCTCTCTGTTCGATGTTACCTTCGGGTCCAAAAAGCAAATTATAATCTAATAAGTTACTTCCATCTATACTTCAGGTCTGAAACATGTGACACCGGTCGCATTCGAATTGCAAGATCCTACCCCACAACTCGGCGAGCTAAGCAATGGCAACGAGCAGACCTGGTGCAATGGTAGAATGACGACCACCCTGAATTCCGGGGCATGGACGTGCCTAGGTCTAAGTAGAGACAAGGGTACTATATGTCTTTAGGAAATCAGGTGTAGGATCCTTCAGTAGGAGGTTGATCCAACCTGAATAATTTTTGAATGATACAGTGGAGTTCTTTTATGAAATCCAGAGGGGATGCGAACCCTTCTCAAAACTTTTTCTAATAACTTTCAAGAGTTACGTCAGGTCGTCAGCATCCTTAATAGAATACTTTTCTTTTGATAATCTTTTCGTCTCAATTCACCGATAATAGATTTAATAGTTCAAAGTTGTCTGTTGAATGAATAGAACATTTTCGGTTGGTAAAAAGGAATCCTGATCAGACGTAAGGTCAAGGTTTCTGGTGTCTGAGAAATCGCATATATTTCATCTACATATGTCGGTGATTTCATCGGATGAAGAGGGGATTTAAGAATCTCAAGTCTATACAACAATATGTGGATGATATTGAGACTTGAAATTCTGATCATCTTTCTCTTCCGTCGATGAACTTCACCAAAAATTTTTTGTACGATCCTACCCGCTAATGGTAGCCGAATAAAATCCCCACTAGCTTTTTCAATACTGGTGATACCTACGTTTCGTTTTCTCTGGTTGTAGATAATGAGAGTGTTGGCAGTGTTGGGTATCTATGGAAGTCAAACCAGGAAGTTGATTCTAGTGGAGACTATTTAAACGGCCGCCTATTTATTAGCGGATATATTTTTTCCATTACTAAAGCAACGCAACATCTTCATCATCATCATCATCATCATCATCATCATCATCATATCATTTAATTGAAAGATTAACAATTTAATAACAATATTTCTTCTCCTATAGAAAAAAATATAAAAAAATTCTTAATCAAAGTTTTCTTTCGTTTGATAAAAAGAATTTCAATCTTTCACAATGTGTTGCAAGGTAATGGAAGAAATATTTTTTTTGTCCGTTACATTGCTTGAATGTTAATGTAAGGCATGGCAGTAAATATTCGAATAGAAACAACAAGCGATACAAAATGATGAAGTTATTCGTTTACAAAGCCTTTTTGAGCGTGTTGTCTACTTATCTGCATATTCCGTCCTTTCATACTCTCCCACCTCAAAACTCACAATACGTGTTGACGACCTTTTGCCAAAAGGATAATAAAACGTTGGAAATGGAACATTTAATGAGTCCTTTTCTATTACAGCCTGGCTGACTGCTTTACATGCTTCTGTTCGACATTGACCACCAAATACTCTGTGCCGGTTCAAGTCCATCCTCAATGAATCCTGCATTGCTGACTGCACTGTAGACTCTGACATACAATGAAGCATTAATGAAGGGAACTCTTGGTCAATGCTGGTCAGATGATGGGTTCATTGAAAATATTTCTTCCCTCCCAAAAAACTCCATTTCGAAGAGACAGATTCTTCCACAAATGATGGTTACCTCATGCATGTGGCTCTTGAATGTGTCCACAACGAGTTAGAAGTTTATATATGCCTCTGTGTGATGATGCAAAGTGTCCGATAGCGTTCAGTGAAGGTATACAGTCTTCACAAAAAGGAGGTGACAAGTGTGTGAAGAAATTTTGAACACAACCATGAATGCAGGATGGATAATGACTATGCAGAGGCGTTTTAGGCCTTTGCTTTTATCCAAAGGATCTCTTAGGCTGTGGCTATAATTTTAGAGTGCGAACTGCTGCTGGACTGCTGCAGCTTGTAGTATACTCTTATCAGATTACAATTTTCGAAATGTTTTTTGTTCACCGTGCTGTGTTATCCTGGATGTGAAATGTTGTGAGATATTTTGTGTGTGCAAGTTAACTTTTGTGAAGTTGATTATAAATAGCATAGAAAAGTAGAGTTTACAACCTTAAAAGGCGGACTTCAAACAAGAACTTGCAGCCAATGTATTTTGTGTTGTTAAGGGCGTTTTATTGAAGGCGTTTATAGAAAGAAACTGTCGAATATTGTTGAAGTTTCATAGAAAATTGAACAGATTCAATATGAACAACAATCAATAAGTGTGTTCTTTTCGAAACAGTATATGTACAGGAAAATGTTTTTATGAAATGTGAATGCATAAAGATTCGGTGTTATAGTGTAGCTTGAAAATACTTTGTGGGTTGAGCTAGCTATACCTATGTAGAAAAAATAGTTTTAGTTTACTGACAGACTATTAGTTTAAAGGACAAGGAACAGGAACTTTTGGTGAAGAATTTAGTTCCCAATATTAAAGAGAAGTTTGCATATATTTTAGACTAATTCAATTTTAAAAATACATAAGACTGACTTAAGATTTTAAGAATTTTTGATCGCTGAATTTTCGTATGCTGTTTTTTATTTTTTTTATACTGGAAAAAGAACAACAAATTTTAAGTCGAGATTCGAGACCGACTATGTTTTCATTGATTTCAAAGCCTTCATAGTTAGTCACGCACAGGAAATCTACATTGCGATGGCTTACCTCAGAATTACATAAAACATGTATAGCGTCATGTTGGAATACAGCGAGAAAATCGAAAATAGTTTCTTCGAAATATTCGAAACATGTGATTTCTTCCATCTCGTTTCGGGACAGATGACTGGGATGATTATTTTTAACTGATGCTTTTAACTAAACAATGTTTTGCAGACGGTTCACAACATAACCGGTCACTTCAAAGTGTCATAGAGTCCTTCAAGTTGGTTGAAAACCAGCCGAAATGTGTAAGTCTTAAAGTAATCGATTTTAAGATTCAGTACATACGCGGTCAGCTATCAGACGAATAGGGGGAATAACATGTAGCACACGAAAACATGCACGTGCCGTAACTATTCGGGACTGGTGGAAGTGTGATCATAGCCTCTTCGCGGCGCCCGATAGTAACAACCCTTTTGAAAAAGGTTTGGCTAATATGATCAAGCTGGTTCCTCAAGTTGCCAACAGGTTAATTCCCTGTTCCGTAAAATTAAGAGAACTACGAACCCGACAAAAAGCCTCGGAAACGGACTGATCTCACGACGACAACCCACGCAACGAAAACGGCAAAACGATTTACGAATTTTCTTATGGAACGTACGATCGCTCTATAGAGCTCGTGCTGCTCAGCAGCTAGCTGATGCCCTGTCAAAACATTGCCACCTGTTTATAGACTTTAAGGCCGCCTATGATAGCATAGCCAGGGTAGAACTTTACAAAGCCATGAGAGAATTCGGCATCCTAAATTAATTGACACGACTATGTAGGTTGACTATGACCAACTTAACAAGCTAAGTAAAAATAGCCGGATTGCTTTCCAGACCAATCAACATCTTTTATGGACTCCTACAAGGGGATGGTTTGGCCTGCCTCCTCTTCAACCTAGCATTGGAGAAAGCAATCTGTGACTCTGGGACGGCAACAAGAAGGACCATCGTCAACAGGTCCAGCCAGATACTGGCTTACGCAGATGACATCGGCATCATCGGAAGAACCGATTACTCGATTCCTTCATCCAGATCGCGCAGGCTGCACAAAATCTGGGGCTGTATATTAGTGAAGGTATGTTTATGTTTTTATATTGTTTAAACGCTGTCGACCTTGTTTTTAGAAAACTCTGCGAGTTTGCCGCAGTGCGTCGGTCACGGCGACACCGTCGCGTTGGTGTGGGCATTTTGATATGCGCCTGTGTAATAAAAATTTGATCCCAAAAAAATTCCCCTGACGCTGTCGCGGTGTCGCGTTGGTTTAGGACTGCCTTAAGAATATTATTCCTAATAAATTAGTGATGATAAGCTTAAAAGCTTATCACTAATTTACTAGAATTATATTCTTACTGTGTATAGACATTAAGTTAAAAATAAACTGAACTGAACTGAACATCAGAAACTTAAGATTTTCATCTAATTTTCGTTGACAATTATACTTCACGGTCAGTTTTGGCAGACACTTTTACTACTAGGGCTATTGCTAATTACGGAATAAATTTTTAACTGTTGAAGCAAGAGCACTAAGTTACTAATTTCTGCATTTATAATTGTCCATAAACTTTTACTGGGTATATGGGTAAAATCTTCATATGATATTTCTAAAAAGTGAATCCTGCAACAGTGTTTTTAGTAGTGAAACCTGCTATTTCAGGATTTCTAAATAGCGAAAACTTCTATCTCCGGAATTCTAATTGTGAAGCTTGCTATGGCAGGATTTAAAAAAAACTGAAAGTCTGCTACTTGAGTAATAAGGCCAGGACTTCTAAATATTGAAGCCTGGTATCTCAAAACTCCTTAATAGTTAATCCTGCTGTTCAAAGATTTATAACAGTGGAGCCTACTTCCTTTGGAATTTTTTAATAGTGAAGCCTGTAATCGCAGGATTTCTAAATATACTTATCTGAAAAGAGAAACCTACAATCCCTCTATGTCGAAAAAGTGGAGTCTGTTTTCTGAGGATCTGTAAAATAAAAATGAAGCTGTTATCTCAAGATTTCTAAGTTGTGAAATATGCTAGCCCAAGATTTATTATACTGAAGTTTCTAAATAGTGATACCTACAATTTCAAGATATCTAAATAGTGAAACCAGATATTTTAGGATTTATAAATAGCGATGATTTTTTAATATCTCAAGACTTCTAAATAGTGCAGCCTGATGGTATCCTTGTATCAAGATATCTAAAGGGTGAAGTTTGCTATCTATATTTTTCTAATACCGAAGCTTGCCCGACAAATTGTGAAACCTAATATCACAAGTTTAACTTAAAGTGAAGCCTGATGTCTCTAGATTTCCAATACTGATTTCCAAATGGTGAAGCCGCGGCTTTCTGAAGATTTCTGATTGTGAATCCTCTATTACTCAAGACTCCTAAATAGTGATCCAGCTATCTCTGGATTTCTCTAAATAAAGCCAACTTTTTCCGGATTTATAATAATTAAGCCATCTTTTTCAAAATATCTTATACTCAAGCTTGCTATCTAAATAGAAAAGCCTGTTATCTCAAAAATTATAATGGTGAAGCCTGCTTTCCATAGACTTCTTAATCTGCTATCTCAATTATTCTCCTGCTTTCTCTTGATTTTCAATGCTAAAGCCTGTTAAAAGCATGTCCAGCAGTGGAGCTGAAGCAAAACTTAAATAATTTATATGCAACACAGGTGTCACTAAAGCGTTTATATGTTAGACGCGAATATTTCAATTGAAATATTTTTTTAAATTTACCTTACAATTTTAGCATTTTCCATAAATTTTCAAAAATGTTATCCATTTCCTATATGAAACTTATATAGATTCTTCTCCTACTGTGTTTTACATTGTTGGAGTTAAAATATCTTAATTCCATAAAACATTTCCGAAATTCAATTAACTCCAAGCCACACTTGACTGAAACTCTTTTGATGCATTTACCACAAGCTGGCATGGCATGGCATGCATATGTATCCTTCTTTGCTGATGTTTTGCTGTTTTGCCTCTTCCATCATTATGCATCCTTGTTAATGATTTCCGCAAATAAAATTTCCTGTGCAAAACATAAATTAATTTTGTCCTGTGTGTTATTATAATACGTTATAACATCCTGAAGATTCATTTGCATTCTTTCGGTTTCTTTTCGTATTTTTACATTCTCTCCCACTGATGATGATGTGGAAAAGACTATACGAGTATATGCATGTTTGTCAAGGAGTGTCCTTTATATAAAATGAGATAAGAACCACGTAATGGTTTGTAGCAGCAGCATTTAATTAATCAGACTTAAAATGAGAGTCAGGTAAATATACGTTGTATCTAAATTTCTTCAAGTGCGGGTTGATTTTATTCAAAAAGATTTATTTCTAGATGATAATAAGGTATGATGGTTGCAAGAGTCATAATGTTTGCTTTGAGGCAATGACGCGTTAATGTGAGTCCATCAACGGAATGCACCACTACCAAAGGGCCTGCATTTGAATTTCAATCTTAGGCATCTAATTAGATACTCTAAAGCTTTATGCATACCTTTCTATCTCTATCTATATACACCTAATGTGAAAACAATACTAAATTTGAATGCTTAAACTTACAGTGTATGCTGAGGGAGATTCTTTTTGAAACCGATGGTGGTACTCCGTTTGATGCAATGCAGAGATATGAGCCCATTTCGCTACGTGAGATTTTCGTCAGTTTTAACACTTCGCCTCGATATGATGCAACTGAAAATAAAAGGATAAAATAAAACTTATATGCGGGTCCGTCATGGAATATGTTGGGTTATATGGTCATGTTGTATCATGTTGGACAAAAGAAGGAAGGAAGGACAGTTTTTGTTTAAGAAAGGATTTTAAATTTTATTTTATACATACCTAGGGTTTTCGTGCCCATATTGTCTTTTAAAACGATTTCATTACCATCTTCTCGTCGCCACGTCACAATTGGTTCGGGATACCCTTGCGCTCTAAAAATAAAAACGTTTTTATTATTCTTGATTTTGAAATACAAATTAAAGTACAAATTTTTAATTGGATGTTGAAAACTCTGTAAGATTAGTTATGACCGCGAACCGTCAAAGACTAGTGTGAGTGATATATAGTCTGAATTTATAGAATTATGTCAGAAGTTCTTCGGGGTACTTTTGTTATTTTAAAAGTAAAGTTTTAAAGTCTGTTCAGGAAATCACCTCATTCATGCTTAAAGTGCAATTTTTATTTTATTATTCTAAACAAAATAAGAATTTGATATGAAAAAATAATTTGATTTAACACCGAAACGCGAATCATTTATTATTATATTGTGTTATATAAAAAATACTTAACTGTGCTAAGCCCAATTTTTATGCTGTAGTTTTTTTTTTATTTAATACAGCCAATTTCTTAAGTGGTTATATCTTTCCAACAAAAGAATTTGCCCTTAACAGTTTTGCAATAATAAAAATAACATAACAAAACAGACATCAAAACACTAAACCGGTGCGAATCGCAATATAATCAACTAATAAAATTATGCTTCTTTAGCGAAACGGATACACTCGTTTCCTTGCAAAAGGATGGCAGTCTGTATTTTTTTTATTATATATCCTGCCAAGGATTAAGTATGATAGTAAAAATGGTGCGTATTGCTTTTAGGATGCTGTGAATTTATTGTAAACAAGGGGTTATGGTCAGTCACATAAATCAGTTGGCACAAAGCAAGAGGGAAATGTTACTTTAGTCGTTAATTCCTTAAAATAGATCTAAAAGTAGAATGTAATTGTTAAGTAATTTGAAGTTATACAGATGAAAGATATGCCACTAGATTGTGGTCAGGACAGAGTGTTTAATTTGTGTGTGTACTTTTTTTTTTTAGAAAGGTTTTAGGGTAGAAAAATGTCATTAAATTTGGCGTCAATTGAGTGTACATTAACTGTGGTTTAAGATCTTTGCTCTTAAATTAATTGATTACTGGTTTGTTCAAGTTGAAGGAATTTAATTGTTTTTGAAATTCTTAGAATTTATAAATTGTAAGAAGATACATTTATTTCATTTGGTTATTGTGAATAAACTGAATAAAATATATTTTTATTTCATTTTAAGAAGACAATTGATTTTAGAGCATAATAAAACTTTAATTACACCTTTTCACTTCTAAGTAAAAAGGATGTATTATTTGTAATGTTCTGGACGACATTGGTGCAATTATTTATTTATTTATATAAAGTAAATTTATATAACATTTTCACTTTCTTTTCTTAAATGAACACTTGTAGGAACGTATAATTTTTAATCAAAACTTCGATAAATAATATTATTTTCCGCATCAGCAGTTCATTGCAGTTCTTTGGTTCACTAAAAAATCGGTGGCTGGACGCTTATCACTATAAGCTTTACGAAAAATGAAGAAGGCTTTTGCCGCTCCGACTAGAACCTCCAGTTTAACAATAGAATTTAAATGGTGCCCCACGTTGGGCGCCATTTGCTGTGAGTTTAGACCTACAGGGAAGTTCTCTGGGCCAGAAGAAAATTGTAAAATTAAATTTAAATAAAGTGAGTCTAAAAATCAATTAAAAATCTTAGAAAGTAACGGAATCTAAGTTCAGTGGTTTATAAAAATAAAATAAAACTACGCTGTTGGAAAAAAGTAAAAGAACGCAAACAAAACATGATGGTTTATTTTCCTTTTATCTTTATTTGTAGGGTAAAGATACCTCGATTAATTTGATTCATCACAAATCTCTGATTATATTTCCTTCAGACAAAAAGCACAAGAACTTTAAAAAGGAATATTTTGCTTATGCTTTACGATGATTAAGAAAGTTTCAAGTATATTTTAAAAAATCAGTTTAAATAAGAATGAGCTAAAATTTGGAATTCGCTCCGACAAAAGTATATCTCCTTGGACCTTGACACACTTCTGATAACGGTGTCGATGCTTTGTTGAGGTATTTGGTCCGATGGTGCCAGCTAATCACTTTTTAACTCATCATAAGTTGATGGACTCGAATTTTGAATCTTTTAGTTGACTGCCAAGAATGTCTCAGAGATATTGTTTGGCTTGATGCAAAATCTGCACTCATTAGTGCATTTATCTACACTCGTCTGCAAACGTCCTCAGACCAATTGTATCGGTTTAGCACCACCGGATATTTTACAGCGTCTATTGAGAAGCGGAGCCTTAACTTTTCTATAAAGTCTTAATTCAAAAACCTCAAGTCATATTCTGATAGTTTTGGAGGAAACTGGAACAAGCTTGTTCATAGAACTGGTTTCTCAGTTACGTTTATCGTTTTGAATAAAAAATAAGATTTAGATTTTATGCTATCTGATGAACTTCACTTAAATCTGGGACTTTAACTTTAAGCAATCAATTTTGTTATACTTATAAGTTAAAAACAATGTTATTTAACACCGTTTCGATAAAAAAAAATTATAGAAAAGCCGAAAAAAGCAAATCACTTGCGCAAACGCATTTAACGATCCAATTCATGATGGCTGCAGTTTAAGCCCTTATGTCTCATTTACATTACGCAAATGTTTTCAAATCTGACAGCACTAGCAAGTATACTTTACCAGGAGCACCCTTTCATTCATAAGACAAACCATCTGTCTTATATTTAACCCCCAAAGAAAAAATAGGGACTATACTTGTAATTTTGCACAGCAGTGTAGCATACAAAAATGACAAATAAAAAACTAATAAGAAAAACTAATCACAAAAAAAAAATTAAACCAATGAATATTCAAAATATATAGTTTTTTTTTTAAGTTTTTTACATTACTTAATATTTATAACTTCGTCTTTACCTGATAATAATAATAATAATGATAAAGCACTTTAAAACGTTCGTTAGATGATACTGACGAAAGTAATGTAGGGAATCAGTGGAAATCGGGCCCCCCGTTGGGCGCCATTTTCTTCGAACTTAGTTAAACAGAGGAGCTCTTTGGTATAGTAATAGACGTGCAACGACAAGCGTTCTGCTGCCGTTATGGTACAGAGTCTCCGGGAAATAAGTCTACTTACGGGCTTTGTTAACTTTAAGAGGACACAAAGTCCATTTGCTCAAAGAGGGATGAGTTCCCATGCATCAAGATGGACACAATCAAGGTGGAACTAAAACCAATCATATTTTGAGAAAATAACTCCCACGTTGCATTGGATCGAAATTAATTTTACTTCGACTTAAAATACCATTATTCTCACTTAATGGAAAACCAATTTAATTATTAAAAACAAAATATTGTTTAATGTTTGCAACATTAGTGACTGCAAACTTTTCAACACCTCTGTACCTATCATAAACTTCATTCGTATACATACCGACAGGTCAATTTAACGGAACTACCTTCCGGAACAATAACATCTGATGAAGTATCTTCCGCCACAAAATCTGGTGGAATGACAACGTCCAAGTATCCAATCTGGAAAAAGACAAAAAAAAAAAAGAACATTATATTGTGTCTGAGATGAGAAAATTAAAGAAACATTTCTCCATACGTCCTATGCAATACAACACAATTTTCACAATCGCACACGTCTCACAAATTTATGCATGTATGCACAGAGAATCTGAAAAATGCATATACAACAAGGAAAAAAATAAAAAAAAAAGAAAATACTTGACCAAACATAGGCTAAGGACAGACACCATCAAAACCACTAAGGACACTTCATACAGATTGGACGGGCATATTGTATGTAGTCCAGCTTAACAAACTCCATCCAACACTTTTATGCCGGTGTATATCGAAGGTATACCAACACATGAAATGAAAGTACTTTATAAGGCCAGTAAAGTGTATTTCATGCTTCCTTAATTTTTATTTCACTACGTTCAGGATAATGGAATGGAAGTGACCATCAAGTAGAAAAAAAAAAGATGAAGCTTAACTTTCTAGTGGTCGAGGATTTTAATGCTTTATATTGTACGTAACAGTTATACAATACATATGCACTGTGCGTTGTTGTCTCAGTTATTTAACGAGCACAGCTGATGTTTATTAAACAGGTAAATATGAAGAAAGGACGAAGTCGACTGTATAGGGGAAGTAAAGTTTATGCGTCACAAATTGATATTACACCGCACATATACCTCCAGTTTTATTATAGAATGACATAGTGGCAAATCTTTGAACTATAAGTTAGAATTGTAGCGGGCTAAAGTAACATTTTGTTGTGCTGAAATGTAACTTTGGAAAGTTTGAATTGAAAAAAGGCTTGAACAGAATTTGCCAATTTGCGGGCACTCATGGGGTTAAATGCCCTTAATATAATTTAATAAAGTGTGAACTGGATGGAAGGTGAATAAAGAACCGATGCACAATAGTTTTGTTTGAGTGTCTGAACATCATGAGGGGCAAAAATCTGCCCGGGTGAAGCTTTTTACGTTCATGTAGTGTGGCCGAAGAAAATATCTCGGTATTTATTGTACAAGGTTAGGGTCTTGTCTTGAGTAAAATGATAAGCATTCTTTGTCGTGCGGCAAAACGGTCAAATCGCCTCTGAGGAGGAATGTACCTGACCAGGAATTTAGTGTAAAGTCAAACTATATAATATACGGATTGATGGACCGATCAGAAAACCCATTTTAAGGTATGTCTATTTTAAAAACCCTAATTAAGCTAAGATGATCAACTAGTACCCGTCCTTTCCCTCCCAAAAAAAATTATTTTCCTATCTGTGAAAACGTGTATGGAACCCATCTAGAAGCACGCGCACTTTAATTTAAAGAGTAATTAAAGGGGCAGTTGGCAAATTGGAGCGACTTTTAATGCGCATGCTAACTTAAGATCGAGCTCATAGTCAGGATGGACTACTGCCTCGATTGAGGTCAATCTCTTCTTGTCGACGCCATCTTAGGTGGTAATGTGGGGTCTATCACTGCTGGGTACACCATCAGTACTAGATTTGAAGGATTCCCGAGTTGATTCTTTGCTGTCCATACACTCCACTTGTCCAAGCCATTTCATGTTGCCGCAGCTATAGCACGTAGGATTCTCTACTTTTTTCCCACAAAGCTCCTAGGCTCGGTTTTAGTTTGCATCATTGCTTCTTAGGCCTCATCCCCTACAACAAAGCACAACAATGGTGGCTTGATGAGAAGTGCTTCAACTGATCATCTACACATGATGCTGGTGGCAGACTCACTATAATATTATTTAGAGAGACGGTCTGTTGGAAATTTCGGAAACTGCCTGACGTCTATCGGAGTTTGATCAATTTGGTTGACGATTCGTTGATCATGACACCGTTAAGAACCATTCTGTATTTTGAGGTGTGAGGACCAGGTAGGTGTTATGACAACACTTTGATCTGCTGCAAAGTCTACCAGCTTGAGTTCGTAACTTCAACGAAAAAGTTTTCTTATGCAGGCTCTGTCTTCTGACTGTTGAACCCAATACGTCTATCGTTCCATGTTTGGCGATAAAACTGCCAAGAACAGGAGCTTTGGAGAAGATTGTAAGGCGTTTTCTTGGTTGAGCCATCCTTCTTTTCCATTCGTTCTACACGATTCAACCATTTGTTACTTTGTGGATCTATTTTGACATACCATAACGATAACCGATGCCTTCAAGAAAGATGTTGAAGATGTGGAATGAGAGAGCATCTCCTTGCCTGATTTTTTTTTTATTAACATCAAAGGTCTCGATGACTTTACCTTTCTTTGTGTAGCTGAAGGAGTCTTTTATGAATGCAAATGTAGGCCATGGTGCTGTAGAGCTCGATGTATTGATGTTCCTGTATCGACTTGGTGTTTGTAGATCATTTCCTGTCGTTATGCGGCCCCCGATGTTAAGAAGATGTTTCTGGTTTAGAACGGCAATTAATAAGAACTGGTAATTTTTTTCATGATATTTTTATGATAAGTCTGTGCATGATCCTCTCAAAAATCATCTTCGGCGTCTTAAAGGAGAGACCTCAACAAACATGGGGCATTCAATGATATTACTGCTTGAGACCGCCAATAGATCCACTGATGGTTTTCTAGACTTGGTGCAAGGCTTTCGTATAAAAAGAATAAAATAAAAAACATCGGTTTAACGAATTACCAATCCAATTGATGATAGCGCCAAGTAGTAGACTTCGAATTATGTCCAACTAAGGAGGCAAGAAAGGTGATAACTCATTTCCGACCTAAGCAATTTCATTTTTAACATTTTTTTAATATCGTACATGTGTTCATCTTGTAATTTAAAAGCAGACAAAACAACCCCAAGTAGACACAGAAAGTAAAATTCAAATTTAAGTTCTTGAAAAGTGCAAATATACCGTCAGAAATATCACTCTCGAGCTATTTCTCTACCGGCATGCAAAACAACACACAAAACTACAAAAGCATAAAGACTAATCGTTTCCTTCATGTGCGGACACTCAGACAAAAGTCCTGTCAAATGGACGAAAACATTTTCACCCTTCCATTTAAATTTACAAACACATAGCATTCCCGAAGGACATTCTGATTCCGACTTATGACAAGTTTTCTCGACCCCTACCACCACATAACAATATTACTTTCTTTCCGTATGGAAAACATGCTGTAAAAAAAAATACCATTCACTGTTGCATAGTACAGTACAACACACAGTTATACATACCTGACTCTTCATCGGGTCCGTATTCAGTTGACACATGTAGCCGCCACGATCTTCCTCAGAAACAGCTTTAATGTGCAAATTCCAGGTATTCTGGTCCAGGTGAGTTACACCGACGCGTGGATTATGAGTTATGACGTGCTCGTGAATTGCCTGAATGGCTTTTGTGTCCGCTTTCAGCCAGCCGACCTGTAGGATAAAACAGATGCAAATGCAATTTAGCTACAACAGAAAGAGCCAGAGAAAGAGAAAGAAAGAGATGAAGATGAATCTTAAATGATTTATAGGATTAAAATGGAGGAATTTAAGTACTTTAAGTACTTCAATCTCTTGTATCTGTCTATATTTATCTTCAACTCTCACCTCTACTTTTTTTTAAGGGAGATTGTATTCAAAATATGAAAACTATAAACAAACGAAAGTTTTGCTTTTCAAACAAAAAAAAAAAAAAAAAAAGAAAGAAAACATGAAAATGTTCTTACCCGATATCCGCCCAAATGTCGAACATTGCACGTAAATGTCGCATCCCGTCCAACGGCAACAGATACATTTGTTATCGCTTCGACGAATTCCGGCTGAAATGCAGATAAATCTATGGAAAGAGCAAAACAAAAAAAAAACAAAATCAGAACGGAATGTTTGTGCAAATTATTTCGAAACAAGGAGAATAGGAAAGCATTCCGAAGTAGCTATACTAAAATTTGAGTTATTGTTGAAGGAAGGATTGAAATGATGACAGACAGAATGACGTCAACCACCGTTATAATCTGTTTTCTATTGGAAGATGGAGTTGCTTTTTAAAACAACTTCTGTTTCTATGAACTCTATATATTTAGAGATGTGTTAATCTCTATAAAGATTAAAATCCTTATATAGTTCACAGAGTTCATGTTACTGGGCCTTGAATGTACTATTAGGATGAGAGACTGAAATCAGGAATGCAATGAAGTTCTTGGAAGGGGAATTCTTGAATGAAATATAGTTGGTTTTAATTTATTTTTAATGGACGTTGGCATGAAATTCTTTAATCCATATTTAGGTTGAAAAATGTTATTCACTTGAGTGGGAACAACTTTATTTATGATTAACATAAAAATAAATTGCATATAATGTTAAAAATAAAAAAAAATACATTTGTATAGTGCGCTTTATCATTTTATCTAATCACAACTAAACGTTAAGCAGCATAAATTCAAGTACTATAGGTATCTTTTGTAAACAAAAACACAGCTACGGTTAGAGGTTACAATCGATATTCTAGATAAGCAACTCTGTCAAACTATCCTGTACAATACGAATCGATTGCCTAAGTAGAGAATTTCTTCATGTTAAGGATCTTTTTCAAGTCAATTAAGTTGCTCAATCCATTAATTGGCGCCCAACCTGGGCCGTTTTTTCTCTTAGGTTACATGGCAACACAAGCGTTTTCTTCTGCGCATAAGTCTTACAAATTCATACTCTCACCTTCATGCAGTGCGGTTTTGGTCCTTTTTTGGTGATACTTTCGCTGTCTGAATTGAGAAATGCATAGGGTAAGGTAGAGCCGCTTAGACCTAAGGTATCATAGTATCTATTTGTCTTTGTGATGTAAACCCTTGAAAATTCAGCGATGAGTTGTATGATGAGTATTGCATATGGTGCCCAACGTGGGGCCATACTTTCCCTTAAATCACATGAAAGCTCAACATATTCAAAATTCATTTCGTTTAGGAGCGGAAAAATCTAGCAGACGGCCTAGACTGCTAAAAAGGAAACATACAAATACGATACAAAGCGAAAAATTAATCAGTTATTCTTATGACTCCATGCATCATTAATGAAGATTCAAAATCCTTGTAACGAGCAATTTATGTATGGGTGTACGTTTCGGAGAGCAGTAGGTATCGCATAAGAGGTGACCCACTCATCAGTCCTATTCCGGAATTTGTTTTGAACGGAACAGAACTGTCACAGTCCAAAAAGTTTAATTACCTTGGATCTATTCTATGATAAAAAGCGAACAAACCTTGACATCTACCATAGAGTAAGCGTGTAAGCGTATGATGGATGAAGTATGCGGGAGAACTCTCTTTTCCACTGTGACCAAAAAATGTCCCCCAATCTGAAAGGAAAGACCTACACTGCTGTGGTTCGTCTAGCGCTTACATACAGTTTACAACTGAGATATATGCTTTGTATGACGATGTTCACATTAGACGTACTCACCCGACGCATTTTGACGTCTTTATGTTATGTTTTGTCCCATTCCCACTTCGTTGTTAGAAAGAGACGGGATTTTGTGTCCTGTTTTTTCAATTTTTTAAAATTCTCATGGATGCATTTTGACATTCGCTATTCTGACATTTGTAATTTTTTATTTTTTCGCTTTTTGCACCAACATCTTGAAAGTTTTCGCAAAATTTGGTCACTTTTAATTGGAAATTGCAATTAAGCATGAGGCTATAAAGAATATTGTAATAATCTAGGCTCATTTCACATATTTTGTTTTTTTTTTGTTTCGTGTGGTTTCGTGAATCCATTGTGTTCACACTACTTTGTGTCTGAACACGGCGGAATGGATGTACGCCAAAATGCGTCGGAATAGTACGTCAAATGTGAACAACGTCTATAACAGTTGGAGTAAAAAAGTTCTAATCGAATTAGACGTCAAAATATCCGTCACGTTAAAATCATAATCGTGAACAAAATAAAATGTAAAACTCTAACAGTCGCGAAAAAGAAAATGCATTCTAAAACAATTCTGGAATAAACAAATGCAACAACATCAGTATCCGATGACATATCATTTAGTTGAGCCCAGACATGGACTATTTTGAGACTATGAGGCTGCCCTAGGTTTTCTGAAGTCAAACCGGCTGACTGGAAACCTCGTGCCCACAAGCATGATCATTGATGAAGCGATTAAGTGGGGAAGTTGCTGTCCAATCTTATCGGTCAATCAAGAATACTATACTGTCGTCAAGAAAAAGGAAATGGAAAAATTCAAAACTGGAAAGCTTGCGATGTTTTCTACGATCAATTATGAAAACTCAGCATCAGGCAAACCTTAAGGGTATTTGTATGTGCTCTGACGTGGCAGGGAGTTGTGGTCATTTTACATCGTCGGAAAAAAAGAAATTAAATAATATTTACAGGAAAATTTACCACCAAATCATAAAATTGTTATAAAGGCAAAACAAAACATATTTAGTGTGCAAAATAAATCATTTATTTCAGCTAATTCAAGACTCAAAGATTAGAGGTTTTAATTAAAGGATTTTTTGATGCCTTGTCTATTAATACCATCGATACAATCATTTATTATCTTGGAAGTACTATAAAGTGTATTGAGTACTTTCTTCTCAACCTGAAACGAGCATTGAACAGTTGCCAACGAATTTAAATTCAAATCGAAAATAGCCTGATCGCGTTGTAGTTTTGCTTTGTTCAAATAGTTTTGAACTTCTTTCACACCCATATTAACCTGTCAATTGAAAGGTAAGAAAATAATTTAAGATGACAGCAAAATCACTTACATATTGAATGTAGCACTCTTCACGTTTGGTCTGATTATAGCTAGAAGAAAGGCAATTGTTGTTAACAGTCTTTGGTAGCTGAACCAAACTATAGCTCTTTGCTGAGTTAGTGAATTTTCTCGCACTAGTTGTCAAATCAAGTCCAATATATTCGGCTTTTTTGTTGCAAGCTTCAAATTGATCTTTAGCATTAGCTTTTCTTATTAACAACGATTTATATTTCTGAATGCAATATTTCCTACCATAGCTTAATGCTTGTAATGGTATAAGAGTTTCATTTAGTTGTTGAGTTTCATTCAGTACTTGTTTTTGCAGCAGGATGATAACATCTAAACGATCCCAGAATCGAGCTTCGACAGCATTATTTTCCATTTCAGAAATTTTAATTTTATAGAGAAGTTCAGCTTGAGCGATATTGAAATAGTCTTGAGTGCAATTTAATACACTATTTGGATAATAATAATTTTGCTAAACGAAAACAAATTATTGAAGAAAATTATATGTGGACAAAAAACAGAACACTGCATATATACTTACACCCAAAACAGTCGTTAGAGCAGCAGCAACGATAAAGAGTTGAATTAAGGGAGCCATGTTTACCAAAAGCAGTTAAAAGAACTAATTGATTGCGAACTGTTCTGACTACGATATTTATACCCATTAAAGTAATTTAGTGATAAATTTAAAGGCTTTAAACTGTTGAGATTATGTAGTTTTTGACAGCCGTGCCTATAAATACGCTTGCGAAAATAATTCTATCTAATCAAGGGGTTTTTTTGCATTAAAATAACAGCTTATGTGGATTTTTTACTTGTCAAGATCACTAAAAGACTTGTATGATTTATAAGCGGCTGAAAGTGTGATTTTTGTTCAGAACAAAAATCAGCTCAACTCCATTACATTTAGGTCAATGTAGACCCCATGCCCATTGTGATGCCCATTTGGATGTTTAGCAGTTCCTCACCTTTCCAAACTCATATTTCATCTAAGTTTAATCATATAGTTGCGTTGTACGACTTTCATGTATCTGCTTTCTCTCGCGAATCTTAGGTACTGGAATAATTTTAAATGACATGACATCAAAGTATTTTTTTCTCCAGAGCTAATATCTTAGGTGACCATAGTGACAAGCGATATTACAGGAGTATATAGAGTGGCCCATTTCGAATAAGCTATTTACAGGATTTGGATTTTACTTTAAGATCAAGGTCACATAAAAAATAATCAATGATAATAGTAATCGTCTAAGCGGTACTGTGATCATCGAGGACATCACTATATAGAGTTCTTTCGTTATGGATTCTTGCTATAGAGATAAAGAAGCATCAGGTTGAGTATGCTTTGATTGAGTATACCTACTTATGCAGACAGCTTTTATCAATTTATGACCAAATTTTCAAAAAAAAAACTGTTCACACCGAATCTCCGTTAAGTGCGTTTTCAGCCAAAATCCTGAAATGTAGTTATTTTATGAGTACACCGAAAAAAAAACATTGGTGAAATCAATCACAAACCTAGTTTGTTTTTGCATCAAATACAAACATTTTGAATTTGAACTTAGTTAGAATTTTCATTTTTTTTATTTAAATGATACAATATTCGTTGTTCCAATCAACAACGCCATTATTAATTTTGTGCTTAAGCTATCACAAAAAGAATAGTAACATGAGCACAAACATTCTCAAGCAACAACGTTTGTGATGCTGAATTAATATGAAATTGAGGACGATAGTTGTTGATTAACAACACTTGTGATGTAAGAAACATGAGTTTCGTCTTTTGAAACATATTAACTATACGACAGATTTGTTGGTTTGAATATGTACACATTGTTGTTTATTTTAAATACAAACATGTTGTTTCAACCAAAAACGTGTTAAATTTTACAAAATTTATCTGAATAGTAAATTAAACACGTTTGATGTTGATTAAGTAGAAAATCAACTATGGCGTTGTTGCATGCAAATAAGAACATATTCAAATTAACTTTAAACATGTTTAATTCAAAAGTAATTATGATACTTGCTTTAATTCACAATTATTGCTGAATTGTTAATTAACATATGTTTAATCCAACCAAGCTTTTTTCTTTCTGTGTACTAAAAATATAACGATCTTTAAGTTTTATCAAAATAGTTGCAGCCTTTTCGAATAGAATTTTGATAAAGAATAATTCTATCCCGTATATGGGAATTGGTAAAATCTCAAATGGGCATCACAATGGGTCTACATTGACCTAAGTGAGCTGGGGTTGAGCTTTTGTCTCTCCTACAGCAACCCGAAAACCTAACCTAACCTAACCTATCCCGTATATAAAAATTTTAGTTATTCCCTATTTTTTCGAAAACGGCTGCAACAATTGAAATAAAACCAAATGATGGGTATTTTAAAAGCTCTTAATATAACCGCATTTCAGGATTTTGGCTCCAAATACTAATTCAGTGTTGTAAAAAAATGCAAGAAATTGATTGATAGTACGATAAAAAAGTATTTTGAAATTTGGAAATTTTCAATTTGTTCATCAACATGTTTTCAATAAAGTCATAATTTCAAAAGAATAGAAAAAAACTGAATTTAAACCCTTTTCCTTTCCCCTCTTTTCTTAAAATTTAAGCTCAGAGACAAATTTCGGGTAATTTGTTACTTTGTAGGATTTCCAAACATCAAACTAAAAGTGTTTGACCTGAACTCCTGTAATGGGCACAGAAGAGCACCCCAAAAATAATACGTTATTGTATTTTACACAAAAATGGCCAAATGAATCCGGGGTGCAAAATCCTTTTGTTGATGAACTCCGGGTGGCAATAGGTAAACTGTAGAATGTACCAAAACACCATAACCACCTGGTGGAGTTTTATGGCACTATTCTTGTTCTTCGTCTTTTGTCTTTGTGAAAAATAGGATGCGTAACATTTGTTGTAATTGTAGTCGTCTTTCTTTATTTAGTAGTTATCTAAATTTTTCTTATTTTTATAATTTAGTTTTAATAAGTGTCTTTACTTTTGGCTAATTCGAAGAAAAAAAACTTTTAATAAAAAAAAAAATAGCGACTTGTGTAGGCGGAAAAATCAAAGAAAACTGTATAAAAGAACTTTTCGTTTTGAAAGGCGAATGAAGAACTGATGTCAGACAGTCAGAAGGACAGAGAAGACCAGGGTTGGATTGAGACATAGGTTTGTTCATGTACATTGGCACTTTCGTAGTTCGTAGTGAGAGCACAGTCGATGGTGTTATGAAAATTGCACAAAAGTGCCAATGTGCACGAACAAAAAGGATTTACCAAAACCCTGTTTTCTGACAATTTTTTGTCTTATTTTTCGGAGATAAAATTTTTTTTTTATATAAATCTATAATTCAAAATCATTATGAGAAAAAATTATTTTTTCAACATTTCCATACATATGAAAATGTTTGTAAAAGAAGTAGTGTTTTATATCATTGTGTATAATAGCGTTTTTCATTTACGAAAAGATTTGCTCTTTTGATCTTTTTGCAATTTGCAATTTTTGTGTTTCATTTAAATGAAAAGAGGCGAAAAAGAGCAAATCTCAACAAGAAAGAAGTGATCTCCCGAATTTGGGAGATTTGATGTAAACACTGGCACATGAAAACATTTTAATGGCGGATTTTTGCTTTGCAATTGTTTTACCTTTTTGGACGGTATAGGCATATTATTGGCACTCAAATTCATAATATTTTTCATGAATCTTACAATTTTTTTACGGATTTGTACAAATGTTCAAGGAAACAAACATTGGTAATGAATAATGATACTTTTAATTGAATGGAAGTGTAAAATACAAATGACGGCGTATTATTTCTTCAAGCATACTAGTGATTGTATGATGATCGTTTGAAACGTAGGCATATTATTCACACAGCCTATGACCGTGCTTAGACTGGGAAATTTGGCGAGAGAGTGAGTACTCTTGTGAGGCAGCTTCAAATTATAAACATCGGAAGCGTGAGTACTGTTCAAATTCCAAATTCAAGTTTTTTCCCATTTTGTTCATTATCTGCTTGAAAGCCGATGTGTTAACATCGCAGTATTTTCATATTTAAGCTAAATGCAGAGTGATAGAAAATGAATTCTTGGAAAAGGAAACAAACAGAAGCATTAATAATAATTTATGAATGTTATCTTCTTTTATAAAATGCGAAAAATTCGCGTCGTACAACTGTCTCACTTCACAAAAATTCCACCCACTTCAAGTGGAGCGTCCTCATTTGAGGACCTGTGTAATCACGAGAGTACTCACCACACCAGACTCAAAATTTCCCAGTCTAAACACGGTCTATGCGTGTTTAATCTCTGTTTTCACACTACGAAAAAAGCAGCCCAATATGTGTCATTTAATTGAGGGCAAATTTTTGAGAATTAAATGAAAAACGCTATAAGTTAGCTCGATTGGACTTATTAACATTAGGGTGACAAAACACAGAACTGGGAGGAATTAATGTTTTGACAAGTGATGTAAGAAAAGAAAGACAATTGATGAAGACGAGAGATGTCATTTAAGGTTTAAGAGCATTGATGTTTAAACTTCCAACAATCTTTCGTACCAAAAATTAATACATTCATAAGAACAACCGCAATTTCCAATGCATTATGCATGCTAAGGAAAACACTATTTGGTATTTACGATTGACTGCATAACATTGAAACCAGATTAGATACAAATATTTTCCAAAAACATGGAAAGCATCTGTGCGTAGCACATGTTATTGTAATTTTAATTTATACTTTTGGAATTCCACACAAAGTTGAATGAACTTTGAGTTTTGTCGGGACAAAATAGGGACTTTCTTTGAATCGGGAAAATATCGGGACAGGGTTGAAATATCGGGATTGTCCCGCCAAAATCGGGACGTCTGGCAGCTCTAAACACAGTACGTAAACACACTTTCTAACTAAATTATTTCACAATCACTTGAAGGAGGGTAATGTACTTCACACTAAAAAGATAATATTAAGATTAAGAATATAATATTTTGTAAAATGACTAATTTTTTTTTCAATTAATAAAGGTAGATAATAGTCTTATATACAAAATTAATTCTTTGTAACCTGTTAAAGGTTTCCAACTAAATATATTTATAATTTTATTGTGCTCTAATGTTATCAAATAAATACAAATTAAAATAAATATTAAAAAGACTAGCAGAAAGTACCCGGCGTTGCCCGGGCACTCGGTGCACTCAGCCTAGAACGATGTCTATATTCCTAATCCTTGTTTTAATAAAAAACAAAAATACATTTGGACTCATTTTTTTTTTTATTTATTTATTTATATTTTATATTATATTTTATCTGAATTCAAAATTTCAAGGGAAGTAGAATCATTGTCAAACTTCTCATCTTTCTCTTCAGGGAAGTCATCATTGAAATTTAACGAAGAGCAGTCCGAAATTTCCATTTTTTCTTTTTCTGACATTTCTGCTACTTCTGCTTGTTTTTGTTGTTTTTGGACCCTTTTTTGTTGTTCGCTTCGTTGTTTTTGTTGACGTCTCTGTTGTTCTTGTGGTTTTTGGGTAACAGGAACTTTCAATGCGTCAGACGAAGCTGACCCCAAATCTGCTTTAAAAATAATAAAATAAAAACATCTTTAAGTACATATTATAGTCTAAGAGTTGACAGCAAATTTTGGCAGGGATGGTATTATCAAAATTTATATACTTGTACGTGTAGATGTACGTTATGTAATATGTTATATCTAATTCAACCGTCTGGGCGTTTGAAAAAGGTAATTTTTCTGATTTGTTTTCATTTTTTTGGGGGCGCCTGGCAGTCCTTTAGCTGAAAGGAAATCGTCTGGAACTGAATTATTTGTTACATCATTGTACAATCATCTGTTGTTTCCATTTTATATCGAAATCGGAAAAATCATCTTTTTCAAACGCCCATTCCCGTTGAACGGTTGAATTCAATATATCATCACGTAAATTTACACGTATAGGAATATACATTTTGTTTAAACAATCACTACCAACATTTGCTGTCGGTCATTTTGTCATCTCGGTCATTTATTGAAGAAGAATGTGTTTTTTTTTTTAATGATGAAAACTTTCAACCAACCTGCCACTGCCATTCCTTTCTTAATTTGTAATTTGTCAAATCCAACGCGTCATCGTTTTACGTCAAACGTCAAATTCATGTTTTGGCGCTGCTGTAATCAGGTTTGTAATAAAGAGCAAAGATAACTTAGTTCTTATTTTGACTACTTGTTGCGCATTTCAACTTTATCATATACGTGTAGCGCAGCAGTAGTCAAGTTTGTACTTATCCAACATGATCGCTTAAAAACAGAAAATATTAAGAATTTATGACCGAATTTCGCATCTCCTCAATTCGATACTTATGGTGACTACGTAGTAGTGCTTTTTCACTTCATCATATACGTGTAGCGCAGTAGTAGTCAAGTTTGTACTAAAGACCAACGATAACGTATTACTAATTTTGACTACTCGCTGCGCATATCAACTTTACCAATCCTCAATAAGTTTAACAATGGTAGGTATGACAGTTGGGCGAAATGCCCGTGAAATATTTCGTGAGCTCTCTTTAATATTCACTGATGACAGTTGTTAGAAAAAATTGGAAACGTGAAACGTCGAAATGGTAAGAAAAATTACTTTAATTGTTCGCCGGGCAAAAGTTTTTTTTAAAAATTAACCCAGTTTTAAAGTGTATTTTGTTATTTTTAATATCCTAAAACCTGACGAACAGTTAAAGTAATTGTTACAATACATTTTAGAAAAGAATAGTTTGTTGTTATATGTGTTTTACCACAGTTTCTATATAACAAATAAACTTACAAAACTACTCTTTTATATAGTAGTAGGATAACTATATAAAATTTATTTGTTTCTATATATTTCATTATCTAACTGTATTATCACTCAGGGAAAGTAAGTTGGGGGATTTTTTGTATATCAAAAAATATAATAATCAACTTGATATAGATAGGTATAGTAAAATTGCTTATATCGGATCATTAATTATGTATTTTCGAAGCCGCATTGATTTTCTGCTTTTCGCCATTAGTATTTTAAGTTTTATTAGGGATTTTATACTTTTGAGATGAAGAATACCTATACTTATCTTTATTTACATTGTTATTTGAAATAAAAAAAAACATATTGTTTCTATTTTTCAAATTCATCCGAATGCGAATAGTTAATTTTTTACAATCCTTTGTTGATATTATTTTTGGATTAATATAAACATAACTTTTTTGGCATTTCAACGCAGATGCACTTTTAATTCTTTCAAATGATCTTTCATATTACAAACGACAATAATCTTTTATTTTTTCCAATGAAAATTTTACGGGTAACGTTTGAAAATTATTGAAAAATTATTACCAAAGTTTGAAGCCGGATGTTGCAATTTTATTCGGTTATCAAAATATTCTGCTGCAACTGCAACTAGAACTGGATCTAATGTCAAAATTTGTCGGACGTCTGTAGCTGTTCAAATCTTCACATTTTTAGTCATTCGTGTCAGCTGATTAGAATTTGATTGCTTTGTTAAAAAGGAACACAATCAAATTCTGTTAAATCAAATTCTTTGCTTGTTTCGCAATCGCCGAATATGACATTATTCATTTATAAGCAACTTTAGATGTGAAAACGGCGGTGCACCAAGCGCTAATTGAGTTTATTTCCAGCTGTGGGTAAGCTCCATTTCTACCTCAGAAACTTATAAATTAACTTCAATTTTTGTTATTGTTGTTGTTTTTTTTTTCTGCCAAATAAAGTTCTGAATAGCTTGATTGAGATATTGTGAAACAAGATATGATTGTGAAACGTCAAAAGTGCTGAACGTTAAAAGTTGGTAAAATTGTCAAGCACCGACTACAGTTGCGTCACGTTGTGCTCGTAATATTAAATTTGTATGTGCTCAATAGTTTGACAGCAGTTGCCGCTCCAGTTACAGTTTTACCTTCGGGTATTACCTTCGACTAAGAAATACGGTCTCATCAAACTCCCGACATGCAATCCGAAGTAAAAACAACAGATATAATGCAAGCGGTTTTTGGGACCATAAAATAAATAAATAAATCATTTGTATGTTTCCTATGGACTTCAAAATGACTAGGATTTCGATTAAATTTAAGCAATAGCCTAAAAAGTGATCCTGTAAAGTTTGGTAGCAATCGGATCCACAGAAAAAATAAAATAAAATACGACCGAGCAGCGCCGGGATATGGATAGCTAATATCTCATAAATAACGTGATTTGGCAAACAATGTATTATAATAAAACTAGCTTGGATTTAAGAAACTAATAAAATATGAGTTCAAAAATTAAATTTGTACCACTTTTGGTCGGGAAATTTAGTACGGAAATACCCCCCAAACAAGAAATTGATCAATTTGGCAGGCATTTTTTTCAATAGCGGCCAAACGATTTGGATTTCGATAGTCTGATGCTATACATATTTGTTATACTCTTATGGGTATTTCAAAGAAAACTTATAAGAAATATTTATATATATTTACGTGACGTAAAAACATTACTTAAATGAAATCCTTCTTCATTACTTTTTTACTTGTATCTTAGAAACTACGTGATTTAGGAAAATACGTCTTTACATATATGTAGTTTGTTTGCCTTTAAAAATTTAGTACAAAAGGCTTTAGAAAATTAAAATCCGTCAGCTGGGAACGATGATATCCGCAAACAAACAAAAGGAAATGGTGGATTAGCGCCCAAATTAAAATAAAAGGCACGACTGGGTCGGACAAACTTGCTCCAGTGTACTAACCTTTGGCTCGGGATACTAAGCAAGAAACTATAATGAATAATCGGAAGTAAATAGTTTCTATAGCGTACCGAAAAATTTAATTTTCTATAGAATTTTTATGGCAGGTACCGTTAATAAGGTGATTTAAAAACAAAAAAACTTCGTTATTGGCAGAAAATCAGTCACACAAAATCTTATCAAAATCGATCGTATTTTTTTCGAGAAAAATTGGATTTTCTGTAGCGTTTATATGACAGGTACCGTAAATATAAGGTGATTTTAAAAATAATTTTCTAACGAAAAACTTCATTATAGAGAAAAAATCAGTCACATCAAATTTTATCAAAATCGATTGTATATCTTACGAGAAAAATTGGATTGTCTTTGAGGCTTATATGCCAGGTACCGTTATTATGTAAACTTATTCTGAAAAAATAAAAAAAAAAGAAACTTTTGCTACAAATCCATTGTACGAAATTTTATAAAAATCTATCGTATTTTTTACGAGCAAAATGGAGTTGTCTAAAATACTTGTATGGCAGGTACCGTTAAGAATCTAACCATAATATTCACAATGTAGCCATTTGTATAGATAGCCAAGCTGCAATTAAAGCAATTAACAGCTGCCTGGTTTCTTCAAAGATAGTTCATCAATGCATAGCAGAGCTCTCAGGTTTCAGTGATAGTATAAAAATGTCTCTAGTATGGGTCCCAGGCCATATGGACATCCAAGGCAATGAGCGAGCAGATGATCTTGCTAGGCAAGAATCAGCCCTTCTCGTCTCTCAGGCGGAATCAGTAGATCTTCCACTGGGCTTCGTGAAGGGCAGAATATATTATGACCATTTCCTTTCAGAATCAACAAAGAGGTGGCAAGGTTTGGCAACCTGTAAAATAACTAGAAAGATATGGCCAACCTATGACAAAAACAGATCGAATGATTTAATAAAACGAAACAGAATAGACACGGCCAGGGTCGTTGCAATCGTCACTGGCCATTGGCCAATAGGCGAACACGCAGCTAAACTGCGCATACCTTTTAACAGCTACTGCCGTAGTTGTAGAAATCCGCTGGAGAAGGAAACTATTGACCATTTCCTCTGCCACTGTCCGGCCTTGGCTAGGTCTCGCCTCCAGGCATTTGGTAGCCTGTTTCTCGACAACCTAAACGTGCTGTCGAACAAAAGGATAAATGATTTTACCGCTTTTCTCAACAGCACCAGTTGGCTCTAACAAACCAAGCAATATCTCTATTTCAACTTTCACCTTGGAAGTTTTTGGAACTTTCCTTTTAGGACTGGCTACTCGGACTAGCACTTACTCTATCTTTGGCAATAGCATCGGAGCACTGATTAATACCTGGTAGGTATAAACTGTCTTTGAACAGGCTTAGCCTCATATAGATCTAGTGTAAAGTTATTGGACAGGCTCTCATTCCAGATGGAACCACCAAGCACACAGTGTGAGCTAATTTCTTCCTTTGGGACTGCGGGCACAGACCAAAAACTGGTCCCCTTAGCTTTTCAAAGCACTCACTCACTTTCCATTTCAACTTTCACCTTTTTAGTTTCTGGAACTTACCTTTAGGACAAGCTTTTCGGACTAGCACTTACTCTATCTTGCGGCGAAAGCATCAAAACACGGATTTACACCTGGCAGGTGTACCGCCTTTGAACGGGCCTAGCCTCTTATAGATCTAGTGTATTGGTCGACTCTCAGTCCAAATGGAACCACCCAGCACACAGTGTGAGCTGGGTTCTTCCCTTGTGACTGCGGGCACAGACCAAAAACTGATCCCCTTAGCTTAACAGTCACTACCACTATATCACAAAAAATTAGGTCAAACGAGTTATGGTATCAAAACGGCGCTTTTCTGTGCTAATTGGGTTTATTCGGAACAGTTGTTCTGCGAAACCGCCATCTTACCTACCTACCTACCGTTAAAAATCTAGTTGTAAAAAAATTTTGTGATGAAAAACATCACCGTTTTCAAAAAATCAGTCATGCAAAACTTTATCAAAATTGATCGTATTTTTTTCGAGCAAAATTTAATTATCTGTTACGTTTATATGGCAAGTACCGTTATTTTCAGACCTAGGATAAAAATCTAACTCTAAGAATACTGAGTATCAAGTTTGAAGAAAATCGGCCAAACCGTTTAGGCTGTAGGTGTTGATACATCCAGACTGACAGACGGACAGACAGACAGACAGAGTTGTCGGACCTACTTTTTTCGTGTTCTTTATTATCGTAAGGTCATGGCCTAATTTTATCATTATAGCATGTAGGAAATCAATTTCAATCATAAAAAGAGATTACCCAAAAAAAAAAACGCACGGGTTTCAATTTTCTGATGACCGGACTCAAAGCAACGACTATACCGCTGAGGTTTCATGCAAACCTGCAAGCGAACTTTCCAGAACTTTAAAATTACAGATCATACAAAATGGATCGATAATTTTGATAAATTAGTATAAAGAAACACGAGTTAGCTTTGAATGTAAATCTTTTAAACTGATGATGAAGATGCTTTGCATAATGGAGTGCCGATACTCCATCGAATTATAAGTGAGAAAATACGAAGCAGTCTTCACGTCCGTATAATAACATCGTGAACAAAAAACAGCACGACGAACTCAGCTTTAACTGTTATTCAGAAAACCTCTTCTTAAGGTATTATTTTATTGCACAACATTCCGTCACAATCACGAAGAGAGGCAAGTGTAAAAACTCTTTGAAAAAACAGTCCATAAACAGATGCATTTCTAGTGGTGATTAAAATTGCGATAGATCAAGGGTCTATTAGCAACTTCTAGAAAAGTAAAGAGAAGAACAAAAGAACATTTTAAAGAAAATTCTTAAAAATTTGAGGAACAAAGAATCTTTTTGAACAACTAGAAGAACAAAGAAACGAACAAAAACGTGGAAGAACATATGACAAAGCAAAGCTTACTATAATTTAGAGGATAAGTTTCTTCCCGTTGCAAACGTGTTGAAAATTTTGAAAAACAACTGCTAACATCAGTTGATGGAAAGCTAAAGCTACGAAAGGCTCAAAAATATCAAAGACAAAATCGCGACTATAGGAGGGAAAATTTGAGCAAAAACTTCATAATATTGCCGAAAAATTTAATGAGTTTATGATGAACTTTGCAAAAGAAAAACGGTCTATTTCTTAACTCTTGACAGAAAAACAATAGTCTTAACCAATTTTCAAAAAAATAGAATATGGGAAGATCGGTTGCATTAACGTTTGCCCTTATAGTAGCTGCTGCAAACAATACCAGCAAACCTGTTTATATATAACGATTCATAGAAATTCCTCTAACTTCGTCCACTTATTTCATAGGTCGCCCCAAATGTTATACAAGTATTAGAAATTTTTCTTAAAACTAGAAGACAACTATTTGTTAATTCTGTTTCTGTTACTGACTTTGACAATAAAAAATTTTCTTTTGTATGCAAAATAAGACATTTATTTAATATTTTAGTTTAAGGCATTTCGGTTGCCTTGTTTACCCATACCATCAATACAATCATTTATTTTCTTGGAAGTACTATAGAGTGTGTCAAGTACATTCTTCTCGATCTTAAACGAGCATTGAACAGCTGACAATGAAATCAAATCTAAATTGAAAATAGCCTGATCTCGTTGTAATTTTGCTTTGGTCAAATTGTCTTGAACATTTTTCACTGCCATATCAACCTGATAATAAAAAAATCTAGAAAATTAATTTAACTATCAAAAATGACTTTAATACTTACATATTGAATGTAGCAATTTTCCAATTTGGTCTGATTATAAGGCAACGAAGGGCAACTATTAAGATACTTGGGAAGTTGAACCAGAGTAAAGCTCTTAGCAGAGTTAGTGAATAATTTTGCACTAGCTGTCAAATCAAGTCCAGCATTCTGGGCAGTTCGGACGCACACCTTGAACTGATCATTTGCTACTCCATTTGTTATTAACTGCGAAACATATTTTTGAATGCAATATTTCCTACCATAGCTCAATGCTTGCAATGGTATAAGAGTTTCATTTACTTGTTGGGTTTCATTCAATACTTGTTTCTGTTGCTGGACGATGACAGTCAAACGATCCAAAAATCGAGCGTCAATAGCATCATTTTCCATTTCAGCAATTTTGATTTTATAGAGAAGTTCAGCTTGAGCGATCTTGAAGTATTCTTGGGTGCCATTTGTTACACTATTTGGGTAATAATTTTGCTAAAGCGAAAAATAAACTTATTTGTATTTGGAAAAGGACAAAACACTGAATACTTACACCCAAAACAGTTGTTATGGCTGCAGCAACAATAAAAAGTTGAACGAAAGATACCATGTTTATACCAAGTGCTGTTTGAAGAACTAATTGATTGCAAACATTTCTGTCCATGGTATTTATACCCATTGAAATACTCTTCAGATAAAACAATTTTTGACAATACCTCCACATATAACTATGAATTCTAAGAAACAAATTTTAAATCTAATCAATTACGGTTTTATCAGTTAAAAACTTTTCAAAATAAAGAAGATTTCTCAAGAAATCTTTAAGAACTTCATGATTGATTAATCGTGTATTGCCTAGGTATACAAATTCAGCGGCAACTCTAATTAGGTAAAATAATATTGTCATAAATAAAAATAGAAAAGTATTTCTATTTGTATTGTGAATTGGCTCATGCCAATTATCTAATAGTCTAATCAGTAAATTGTTAATCCCCAATAGATATTAAATACAGCAAAAATAATAAACTTAGAACATTACGATAATAGCGAATTCGAAAAAAGTGGGTCTGGGAATTCTGTCAGTTTATCTGTTTGTTATTCGCACCTGCAGCCTAAACAGTTGGGCCGATATCTTTTATACTAGGGATTTTAGGGTAACCGTCAGGGGATTTTGGGAATTTTTGTTCTAGGCCCAATATTAACGATACCTTCCATTTTCCATATAACAGTTATTATTAAGCTTGTTTTTCTCGAGAACGGCTCTAACAATTTTGATAAAATTTTAAATAAGTGATACGACATTAAACAGGTTTCAGATAGTTTGAACCATATTTCTTTAGGAACAGTTTTAAAGGTACCTGCCATATTTAATTATAACTTTCTCGTAAACGACTGAACAGGTCTTTACCAAATTTTATTTCTGAAAAGACTTAGATAGCCAAACGATAATGACGTGTTTAATTTAAAAAAAAAAATAGATATATGTGTGTATAATTAAACAATTTTTTTTTGAAAATTGAATATTTTGAATTGAATTTGAATTGAACTGGTGTTCATGATTTTTTTAAAAATTTAGTTTTTGCTAGAAAATTATTAATTAACTAAAATTGGCTATACTCTAAAGTTTTCATAAAAATATTTTTAAAAAGTTGTTTGAAAAAAAATCGATTTTTTCGAAAACTAGGCCTACAATTTTGTAAAAAAAAATTGTTAAATATATTTTTATTGTTTAAAATTACTGACATACTAGGAAAGAAATGGAGTTGAAATGGTTTTTAAATTGTCCGATGTGTAAATCAAGCATAGACATTGTGATTCAACTTAAATGTCGAATTTAGTATAAACACACCACACATCAGATTGTTTTTCTTGTAGTATAGACAAGCGCACCGCTTCAAATTTAACGAAACTAGAAAGCTCTAAAGGACTCCAAAACTAGAAGTTTTTTCAGACGGCTGAATGCTGAATATCAACTATATTAGGCAATATGAAAAGGAGCGCACCATGCGACAGGCAGTCAGTTTGAATTTGAAATCAGTTGTGTTAGTCGGTAGTTTAAAAGTAAAATAAAGAAAGTAAACTTTTTTATTTGTAAAAAATTAAATATGGTCACCTTAATTTACATACTTCTAAGAAATAAAGTTCAAGCTGAGAAACACAATCATTTACGGATAGAAAAATTAAATTTTAATGGGGTCCCGGAAGGACGGGTACGAGTTGACAACAACTATTCAGCAATTTTTCAGATTTTCGGACTTTTTTCGGAATCCGATCAAAACTGAAAAATCAAGTACACACTACGAGAACCATACCGGACAACATTCAAAAGTCAAAAATGCGAAAAACTAGCAAAACATTATTGGAACACCGCAAGGTCATATAGTACCGTTTGGTATGGGAGGCAGTACTCCCCTTTGGTTATTGGCCATTTTCCCGCGAACTATTACACACACAGATGTTTTGCTAGGCTAAAAAAAAAACTTATTGAATTTGCTATAAGGTGATACTACTGTGTATAGGTTGAGAACAGTTCTTTATTAAGATATTAGACTTAAACTTTGTTGAAGAATAAAAAATTTGTTTTGTTAAAATATTGTATATTTTTGAACTGAGATATTTTTGTATCTCAGTTCCTATTGCACATAGAGAGCACAATTATGACTCACACTGTCACAAATTTTATGTATTTAGAGATGGCTATGGCTATGGTTTTGGAATTATAAGCAGGATTTCGAAAAAAAGTTAAAAAATCGTACAATTTCTCCCCTTCCTCCCTCAGTTGGCGGCGGTCGTTTGAAAATGCAAAATCAAGTACATACTATACTGAGACCATATACCAAACAATATCCCAAAGTCAAACTTAATGCTATATTTTTTCCGACCTCCAATGTATAAATCAACAGGGCTAATTTTAGTCGTCTTCAGATCAAAATACGTTACAATTCTCTTCCTACGACTGAAAAAAAAATTCAATCTTTGAAGTGCAGTATTTTCAAACTTATTATATATGTATACCTACAGAACCGCTGTTGAGCTTTTGTTTTAGCAAATTGTGTCAGCTTTGAAAGTGCATACAATTATTTTTCTTCGGATGCACTCTTATGAAGTTATATAAGACAAAAACAAAGTGAGCATTAGCTTTTCGAAGCTGCAAACTTAGTTTAACAATGTTGGTATCTATCCTAACAACTTCCCAAGAAAGTCAATAAAGAAATGTTGGTCTTTATTGACTTTATTTATAAATTAAAAATTTATAATTTAAAATTTATGTGCAGAAGTAAAGAACATGCCATTAAGCAAAAATATCGGAAGACATTAGTTGACTGATCTTCGTTAGAAGAAGTGCTTAAAGACACATTTAAATAAAGGGTTATCCAATAAGAAGTGTTATTTTGAATAACCCGCTATATCGGTAGCTGTCACTTTTGAAGCTGTCATTTGTTGACATTTGACAAGTAGAAACTACGCCATTAATAAAAATGGAACGATACACGCTTCAACAACGCATTGAAATTATTAAAATTCACTGGCAGAGACGGTTCGTAAAACTAAAACATTTTTGGGTCGTCGTGAAGCACCTTGTCGGACCGCAATACAGAAATTGGTGGACAAATTCGAGCTGTTGGGACAAGTTAGTGATGTGAAGAATAAAATCCGTGCACGTCGCTCAAGAACAACTGAGAATATTGCTGTTGTAGCCCAAAGTGTTGAAGAAAACCCAGGTTTGTCCATTCCTCGTCGTTCTTTGGAATAAGGCATTCCACAAACGTCATTACACCGTATTTTGCATAAAGACTTGGGTCTTAAAGCTTATAAAGTTCAGTTAACACAAGAACTCAAGCCGGCTGATCATCAACAACGTCGTGTCTTTGCTGATTGGGTCTTTGAATATCAAAATAACACCTCTTATTGAAAAACCCTTTATTTTGTCATTTAAAATTTTTCATATTTTAATTTTGTTTCCATTTTGTTAAATTTTATAATCAGTTTGTTTCTTTTTTAAAAATTCTTTTTTTTTCTAACTTAAAGTAAGTAAAGTCAATTATACTATCTTCTATGTATATGTACATATTAAACTAGTTAACTGTGTTAATATAATTGTTTTTTTTTATGTTATAAAGATCCCCTGAAGAAGACAGCAATCGCTGTCGATACGTCGGGAAAGTAAATAAAATAATTTTGTTACATTGAACAGGAATTAGATTCTTCAAAACAAAAAGTTATAAATCCAACTTGGTCAAATAAAATCTTCAATTAAAAAAACTACTATCGCCTTTGAAACTATACTATCACAAGAAAAATATTTTCTTTTCTGCAAAAGTCCTTACAACTCAATTTTCTGAAAATGAGAAAGTCGAAATTGAAAAAAAATCTTTATACGAAGTTTCCTGGAAGTTTTGTATCCATAATCTGATAAAAAATTGTCGTTTTTGATGAGTAAATTCAAATATTTTTTTTCTTTGTTTCATTAATCAATTTTTTTTTTTTAAAATACTCATTTCAGTTTCAATTTGAAAATGGTTTTCTTTATTTTAAACTAAATTTACACTTTTTTAGTCTTAAAACGTGACTGTGACTACGACCCTCCAATAGCACTATTTGAACCCAATAAAACTAACATTTATTCAAATACTACGTTAACTAAGCTTGAATCCTTTAAAAAGGTTATACCTTTTATGTAGTACATTATCACATATCATTCGCAATACAGATCAGAATCTCTAAAGAACACTATTACCCCCAACTCTCTATCAGTGATTGTAAATGTTATCTTCCCATAAATTTCACACAAGTAATACCACCTTGTCTTTGGGTCTCTGATTTAAAACTTAAGGACTTGAACAAGTCCTTTGAGAAAAAAATTAGTATGTGGAAAAGAGAGACAATCCCGTGTGAGTTTTTTTCTTTTTGTTTTTTTTTTATTTATGGCATCTATATAATATTGGCGGCGGCGATGTAAGTAGAATCCCAGATCTTTAACTCAAAAAAAATCAGGATACTTTTTCCTTTTGAGGAGAATTTAAAACAGTGGCGTAACAATGAAGTGGTATGAATGATAAGATGCCAGGGGCCGACGCTAAATAAATTTAAGTCAATGCTAACGCAGGTTTGTGTGAATGTGTCTCGAACTTTCCCGCCAGAGGGCTGTGTTCAAGTCCAGCCTAACACCTAGTATTTTAAAATACACTGCCTCGTGTGAAAGTGTCTCCATGCTCATGATAAAGTGCTTATCATCTTAGTCGTTCGTCTTCTTGAATCCTGTACACAATAATTAGTTGGAATTGGTTGAATGTGTTAGTCACTATGCTTTGTCGTCAAACTGACGTTGAAACTAGTTTTTTGTATTTATAAGACTTTTGTTACACATGAGATTTACCTACTACAGGTATTACATAAATTAAATTTTTAAGGCCCTGACTAAAAAAAATGTAAAAGGCCGCACTCCGTATCGTTACGCCACTGTTAAATGCACATTGTTGTACATGGTTTTTATTGCCAAACCAGAATGGAACACCAAATAAGTTCACTGACTCACGTGTGGATTAAGTTTTCGACTGGCAATTTTATGCGCAAAGGAAACATCATCATGATAACATCATCATCATCAGGAAAGTGGACCAACAAACCATTTACTTTAGTCCTAGGACTCTGAAGGAAACTTTCACAGCGTTATTATCTGTGTTTTCTCTCAAAGAAGCAGCGCAGTAAAGAATGCAGGTAAAGGCTTCTTTCGAAATAGTTTCCTCACAGAATAAAAAAAAAAAAAAAACATCTGGCAATGCAAATCGAAAAGATACTCTTTATTCCTTGGTCGTCCTGTAGTCATCACGTAGGGTCATTAATATCTCGCGTTAACGTTGGTACTCCACTCATACTACACCCAACTCCAAATATGTATGTAGGTACTGTACGTTGCACAATTGAAAGTGAACTCAGAAAGCTGCACGGATCGGATATACCACTGACAGTTGCCAGAACTTAAAAGGGTTATGAAGGTGGCCCGCTCTGAAGGCACGGGTGGCTATGGCATTTTTACAACTGTGATTAATCATATTTTTGCCAATTGGGTCGTTCCGGTTCTACAGAATGGTCAGTGGGTGGGGAATTGGTGTTGTTTGCGTTTAAAAATATACGTAGTCCAAATATTCACCCTTGTTATCCTCTCACATCATTAAAGTATGTTTGTGCATCTACGAAATTCAGTTTTCTCTGCATTGAAGACTTGATAAAAGTTTGTTCTTTTGGCCAAAAAATAATAAAAATGTTCATGTCAGATGTCAGACGTAATGAAGATCAGTGAACCCCGAATCTAAATCGATGGTAATTTCATCCGGTTCCAAGTAGGTGGAATATTTTTATTTTTTTTTTTTTTATTTTATTTTTTTTTCTGCTCGATTATGATGCACTTAAATGAAGTGACGACAGCATATGTGGCATGCGAAGGATTTCTATTTTTTGGGAAGAGCTGTAAAACTGACTGGATGAGTGAGAAAGTTTATTGTAATATTTCTAATCTGTTTACTAATGTTTACTATAGTGTGTATCTATATACATACATAAACATATAAACATGTATAGAGGCCAATAAGGGAGATAAGTCTTGAACAGTTAATTTTAAATCCTCTTAATAGTATGGTGACTCTAGAATTTCAACGGTTTTTTTTAAGCATACAAAATTATTAAAAATTCCTTTTTTTTTTAAAACAGCATTTGGATTAATTGTCGTGAATTTGTCGTAAATTTGTTGTACAACTAAAAAATTTGTCGAGCGACTATCTTAAAATATAACCCCTGGGTAATGCTACCATAATTGTCAAGTTAGCAGAAAAGCATTAAATGTATTCGAAAATTAAAAAGGATAACGGAAATAATTGTCGCATGATGTCGTAAATAATTCATGCAACTAAATAATTTGCCGCTCAATTGTTTTTTTTTTTTTATATGTTTAAAAAAACTAATTTTTCGGGTTGCACGATCTTGTCCTTTGTAGCAAGTTGCCAAAGAAATAAAATTAAATTTAATAAAAAAATAAATTTAACAATTTTTTTTTAAAATAAATGAGAAATGCGAACAAAATCATTTGAATTGTTCTTAAAAGTGCTAAAACTATTTCTTAAAGAGATTCAATTCAAAATCAAAGTATGCAGAATAATTTAATTGCCTGAATATAGAAAAAAAAATCAAAATTGTTAGAAAGGTTTTTAAAATCGATGTTTTTATTTATGTATTAATTTGTGACAGCCTAAAACTGTAACATACAAAATCTTGTATGTTAGTTTTAAGCCAATTTTAAGAGCAAAGATCTTATAAAGGATACAATTCAAAAAAATAGTTTAGTTAAAAAAATGAGAAGAATAAAATAATAGGTAATTATTCTAATTGTTAAATTTGAAAGTTTTCTGAAAACTTATGGTTGTTTTATTCTGTACTTCTTTCATGTAACGTTGTAAAAAAATCCCCATTAACAAAAAACTTACATAATCATTTTTTTTTTTTGAAATCGACTAAACCGTTCATGAGAAATCTCAAGAAAGAAAAATAATGGTTCTATGGGAGGTACTGTTAATAGGCTTGCCAATTTTTTTTTTTTTTGCGAAAGAAAATCGTTGGAGCTGTTTTTGAGAAAAATAAGCTTTTCCAAAACCGTTATATGGCCTGTACAAAAAAAAGTTAGCAATGCAAAATTTCAGTTTTTTTTATACAATCCCCACCTACAAAATTTGAAGCAAATACGTTTAGCATTTCAGGCTATACACACAGATTGACATACAGACAGACAGACAAAAATTTCAGACCCACTTTTTTCAACATCGCTACCATTGTAATGTCATCTTTGATTCTTGGGTATCTCAATTTTTTTTTTTTTGCACGAATGCATAACTTGCCTTTGGACACGGAAACAAAATTTAAAAACATTTTCTCTCATTTATTGAAGAATGAGTAAATACAGTTGCTATGGTAAGAAAACATATCATTGTTGATGTTGGAAGTATAAATTCTTGAATACAGTTACTAGGGACACGAAAATATTATCGGCTCTTTTTCAAACATTTTCAATTTTTTAGTATATTTAAGCTTGTCTATCGCATTATTGTTGTCAGAACCTCCCTTTCCAAACAATTATCTTCATTCCTTCATTACACGGTGTCTCCACGATCTATATTAAATAGAATGCAAGATAGCATTCTATTAAAATTGCCTATGGAAACCGCAAATAGTATTCTATGAAAAATTTCTTGCAATATATTGCTCAGCTCATAGCATGCTATAGATAGTATTCTATGAGCTGTCATTTTCATATTGACTTTTCTGCTTTCTTTGTATTTGGACTGAAATAGTATGAAAGAGTAAGCTATCAAATGCCCACCATACATTTTAAAGGATTCTAGCAATCTTTCTTTCTATGGAAAGTGACAGCTGTTAATCTATGAAATCTTGCTCGTGGAGACAACGTGTTATAGATGAAATATCCCAATTCTCAAGTCAAATAAATTCAATGCCAGCTCCGCGCCGGGAACGGTGAAATTCGACCCCAATAGTTTCGAGTTGTAATTTTACTATTGTTTTTATATACAATAATCGTACACAAAAAACCGAAAGTTTTAAAGTCTTTTAATTGTTAGCAGTTTTTTTTTGGCACCCACCCCAAATCATTACTGAGCCAAACAGGCGGGGATTGAAAACTGAGACATAAAAACAATTGGAATTCGGTGTGCGATTAAAAATTAATGGGAGCAGTGAACCCGAAAACTTAATTTAGAAATTTAGTTCATAAAAAAATATAATTTTAAATTAATTTTTCATTTTTTTTTTGATGAGAAATTTTATTTGCTACAAATTTGTGCTCGGCATGGTTTTCGTAAGACTAACGGTTTTCGAGATAATTAGGTTCAAACTCTATTTGAAATTTCGGACGTTAGTACGCGGATCTGGATTGCGAAAAAAAAAATTGTATACTCAGCAGGAACCTCTCTACCACATAAAAAAGAAAATCCCACTGCGAGCACAAAATGCACATTTTCGGTTTTATTTTTGCCTTGTTTTCCTGTACTATTTAAAATCTGTGCGAAAATCATATGTTTTCGAATTCCAATTCCGAAGGAAGATCAGAATCAGAACCCCTTATGCCCAGTTTCACAGTGAGGGTTTTAACTCCTTTTTCAGTTTAAACTTCCATTTTTCAACTTTTCGATTTTACAGTGTTCATTAAACTCAAAATGTAGTTTAACTTTTCGTTTAAGTTAAACGACTTCACTACGCCGCGGCCGTTTAAACGCCGCGAGCCGTTTCGTTTAACGTTATAGAACACACAGACATTTTTGTTTTGATATATATGTAATTTGGCACATGACAATTTAATATTATTTATTATCATAATGTTCACTTCCATTTTTTTTTAATTTTTCAATTCACATTTAATTTATTTGGTTAATAAAATACTATTGCATCACAATGCAACATTTATTCACATTTATTGCGAATTTCTTTTGTTTTTTTACAATGATAATTTGACATTTCAAAACAAAATTTGATCATACAGAGCTTCCCCAACTGCGTTTAAGTAAGGGGGAGTATAATTTTTATTGTGAAACCGAACGAGTTGAACTAAAAGTTTAAACTGTCGTTTAGTAAAACTACAGTTTAAACTCTCACTGTGAAACAGGGCATTAGTATTTTTTATTTTTCTCAAAAACTAGAAATCATAAAACAATTCAGTTGTTTTCGTTGGATTGGTTGCGAAATCTTGCAAATCCAAATCTCACTTTCGAAATCTCGCAATCTCATAATCCCGCTTTTCTTAATCTCACAATTACAAAATCCTGTTTCTTAAAATCACGCAATTACAAAAACCCGCAAACTAAAATCTCGAAAACTAAAATCTTGCATTAAAAAAGTATTGTCAGTTTACGACGTAAATACAGTGAGATTGGTTGGCTTTGCCTCACTATAAGATTTGGGGTGGGTGCGAGTTTGGGTGTATCCAATTTCTTTTGGATTTAGTATTTATTTAGTGCGATTTTAGTTTGCGGGATTTCGGTTGAAAATGGCGAGATTTAGGTTAATTTGCATTTCATTCAAAAATTTGGAAAAAACTGGTCTACACTTTTCATTTTTTCATTTTTTAATCAAAATTTTGAGTTTGCATGTGATTTTTTCAAAAACTGCTGAAATAAATAATTTAATTTAAAATTATTGTTAAAGAACAGTTTTAGGCTTTCAAAACCAGTATAGTATTTTAAGTGTTGCTGTTGTCTCTTAATACTCTTTTTTTTTTCATTTAAATAAAATTTCATAGTAAAAAAATTTTTTACTGAACTGTTCGACAAAAGACCGTTTTTATTTTTTGGCACCTAAATTATCGTACTCGTGCAAAAAAAATAAAAATTAATGCAGAACTCCAAATTTGCAAAAAAAAACTGTGACTTATAAATTTAGGCTTAAGTAGTTATCGCCGTTTTTCGTAATTGTTAATTTTTTAAATTGTTAAAATACTAAATATTTTTTTCGGTAAAATTCTATAAAAATGTTTATGTTTATTTCCAGAAGCCATAGCAAAATTTTGACAAAGAATCAGATACTTATAACTTTGATTGATTTAATACGATTTTTAATTATTTAAAGTATTGAATTTTTGTTTGTTTTTGATTTTTTGCGGTTTCATTCACCGAAACGTTGATACTTGATTTTAGAATGACATATATGGCTTCTTGTAATACGAAGATGGTTTTTTTATTGTATTTGTATACCCATAAAAAAATAATTTTTTACACCCCTACGCTACGTCCAGAATGAAAAAATTACTTTCATAAAATAAATGGTCAGAGTCTGTGCATACACTATAACTATTTTTTTATAAAGATTCAAAATAAAATCAAGGTAAACAAAAAATGTTGTTGCTTTATATTGAGTTTACAAAAAAAATAAAATACAAAATCGTTAGGGCGGTTTTAAATAAATCGATGTTTACTAAATAACTTTTATAAAAAAAAGTTTTTATTTGTTAGAAGTATGCCAATTTTAAATGCATAATAGTTTGCATTTAATGCACATAAAAAATTAATTAAAATGAAAACTAAGATTTTTTACAAAATGTTCGTATTAAAATTTTATCATTTAGATCTTTCTAAAAAAAATGTTTTGGTTAAAATTAATTAATCCGTTCTCGAGATAGCTTAAGAAAAAAATCTTTTTTTTTTTTCAACTGAACAAAAGAAATTCAGACAAAAACCTTCTCAATTTTTTTCGAAGAAAATCGTTATAGCCGCTTTTGAGATAATCAGTTTCTTTATAACGGTCATATGGCAAATACCTTTATTTTTTTACCAAAAAAAAATTCAATTTCTCCTCTAAAGAATGGCCTATAAACCCTACATACCAAATTTGAAGAAGATCGCTTCAGCCGTTTAGACTGTAGGTTTTGATACACACAGACTGACATACAAACAGACAGACAGAGTTAGCAGACACTTTTTTTTCGACTTCCCTATCATTGTCATGTCATGTTTGACCAGTTATCTCAAAATTTTTGTACGAATGCATAACTTGCCTTATATGTATAGTACCTCCTTATAATCGCAAGTAAGAAACTTAAAAGAAAATACTGAAGTTATGGGTATATGTAAACTATTTTGTTGGACGAATTTTTAGGGACTTTCTAGTTGTATTTACATATCATTTAATTAATTTATAGTTAAGTTATTTTTAATTTTTAGACCAAAATGGCTCTGGGTATACTGATCTCGAATTTGTATCCAAAGAATAATCATTTCATTTTCAAAACAATCAAAACCTTTAATATAACTTTTATTACACAAAACAAAAATAACCAACAATTAAAATAAATTCCTTATGACGTTGATTTAATTATATAACTCCATAAATATTGACCACTTTGAGAGTTTTTCCCAATTTAATTAAAGGCCAAAATAATTCTCTTTGTCTGACCACCAACATCAGAACAACCAAAACAACTTCTATTACCAAAAATGACAAGGTGCCGGTAAGTCTTCTAATTAAATTGTGCACTTTATTTCAGGCATTTAGGAGTATATCTACGAAAAAAAAAATAACTATACTCTACAGTTATGGGAAATTGCAACACAAAATATCCTCATCAGAAAGGACGTGTTTATTTTTGGGGCGGAAGTAGTAACTTCATCTCTCCTGCTAGGAGGAGGCAATAAAAACAAAGTTTCTTAGTTCTCTATCGGATATTTCAGCTAGAACCAGAAAGTAGCGAACGTCTTGGTGTTCCAGTGATATAGAACGCAGTATAAGTATATGTATACCTATAGGTCTAGTCTGTCCGCCATGTTACTTCATTTAGAACAATAAAACATTTTCAACCGAACTCAAAGTTTTTCTTGTTGTCTCTTATATTTTTTGTGGTTCTCTAGTGAGGCGAATTAATATCGCAGGATTGCATCCTGAAAAGTTCTTCTCCATATAGCATCACAACAGGCACACCGTGAAAATCTACAAAAGTCCTTAAGATTTTTTTTTTTCGTCTATTTCTTTTTTTATCCTTAATGGAAAGAAAAATATTTGCTGAGTCTCGGCAAGGGGCCATTACGACTTTCGGTCTTTGCCAGTGGTTTCACTTCCGTGAAACAATAATAAAAAAAAAGCGAATGAAAAAGGTGGTTTTGATAGCCACAACGGCGACTTTTCGAATTAAGTGCGCTCACCACGAAGAGCAAGCAAAAAAGCATGATGAAAAAGTGTTAAAAAGGATCAAAAGGAGTTAAGGACTAAATTCTATCAGGTTTAAATAATTAGAAAAGTTCTGTGAACTTTTGCTAATTGTCTTGTTTTTTTTTTCTCTTTAATTCCAAAGAAATTCCATTCGATGTTATTTTTTTTTGTCGTCCAAGTTCGTATTGGAAAAACATTGTTGTAGTTTGTATTATTGTTTTTGAGGATTGTTTTTTTTTTTGTAACATTACATTGAATCAATAAATTCGTTAGGGAAATGGAGAATGGAAAACAGGTAATGATTTTTTGTTGGAGATCTAGTTGATTGAATAAAAAATATATTGCGGCGAGTTAAAAAAAATTGTGTTTTTTAAAAACAATTTGCGTATAATGTTCTCATTTGACATACGTCCCTAAAAACTTGGTTGAATAAAATTTCCTATGTAATCATATAGTTATGTATGCAATTGAAAAAAATAAAACTAATCAAACAAGCTACTTTCGTGTTAACGACTAGGAAATTCGGACTTTTTTTTTCAAAAAAAATAAAAATGAAAAATCTAACATTTTAGAAAAACTTTTTTTTAATTTGTTTAGTTTTTTTTTGGCATTTTAAGTTAAGCTTAGGAAAATTTAAGAAAAAAATATTTTTGTTTTAATTACTTGGCTTGGAGTACCATTAAGAAATATTATACTAAAAAAACTAAAATTTCGTCGACATCGGTGCAGCGGTTTAAAAGTAATTCGGTTTTAAAGAAGAATCCGTTCTACCGCAGGTACCGTTGATAATCTTCTCCGGGAAAAAAAAAATTGTAGATAAAAGACAACAAATCAACCATAAAAAATTTTATCAAAATTGATTTTTAAGAAAAACGGAATTTAAAAAACTTATTTTTTAGAAAATACTTTTTTCCAAAACTTTTGATTGCTGTATTAATTATTAATCAAGTAAAGCAGAACTTTTAGTATAAAAAATTTCGTCGAAATCGGTGTTGCCGTTTAAGAGATAATCGATATCAAAAAAATTTAAGATGAAACGCATTAGATACTCAGGTAAAATATCAAAATCGATTGCATTTTTTTTTTCGAGAATATGGAATTATCGGTAACGCTTAGGTACCGTTATTTAAGAAGATTGGAAAAAAATTTAAAAAAAAATGTTCAGACATATTATAGAAAGTACATATACTAACAAGTAAAAAATAATAAGTACCTGAACTACCATTTAGAAAAGGTTTGGTGATGCTTGCCCCAAAGACTTAATCCCAAAAACAAAATCCCCAAGCAAAATCGAAATCCCAAAGAGAAAATCCACAAAGGGACGAAATCCCCAAAAGAAAATCCCAAAATAAGCAGTGCAATTATAGTGAATCAAGCAATAAAATCGATTTTTTTGCTTGATTCACTATACTTGCTTACTTTGGGATTTTCTCTGATGTATGTTTTTGCTTGATTCACGTTTATTTCTAATACTTTTTTTAAATTATTTAATATCTCTTTTTTAATAAAATAAAGACAGTATGTTTTTCAATAATTTTTTGTTCTTTTATTAAACAAGAAGTATGAAACAAAAATGTATTAAAAAAACTTCTACAAAAAAAAAACACTTTTCTAAAAAAAAAAAAAAAAAAATACATACTCTGCAAAAAATACTTTTTTTTTAACACAACACCACCTTAAATTGTCGATAGTATTCTTTAAATGAAAACGATAGCCGTAGCTATCTGAAGAGGGGTTTTTTTACCGCATTTGTTCGATTTAAATGAGAAATGACATGTTTGTTTATTATCTCAAAACTGTTTCTTATTTACGAATGCATAACTTGCCTTATAACCTATAAACGCAAGTTAAAACTTGTTGGGGATTTTTTGAGATTTTGGAGATTTCGACAAAAAAAAAATTATTGGGCATTTTGTCCATTGGGCTTCTTTCCCTATTTGGGTTTTTTCCTTCAGGATTATATGTCTTTGGGGATTTCGTCCAATGGAAATTTTTTTTTAGGATTATGGGGTATTCCCTGTAGAAAAATTATATTTTTTACAAAAGCAAAGTTTTTTTTTTATTTAGGCTCCGCGAAATTAGGCCCCAGGAAAATTAGACCCCAAAAGAAAAAATTAAATAAGGCCCCAAATTGGGGCATTATTTCATAATGAAATTATGTCCCAGTGAAATAAGGCCCCAACGAAATGAAAAAATGTCCCAAAAATAAATGAAACAAGGCCCCAACTTGTTTTTTCTTTTTTTGTAAAAATGAAATAAAACCCCAATTTATCTTTTTTAAGAATCAATTTTATTTAAAAAAATTAAATTTCACCCCAAACTGTTAAACAAATACTTGCATTGTATCCTGCACAATTTCCCTGCAACAAGGACATTTATAGTTATCCTGCCCTTCAGCAATAGAGTTCGCTTGAATTTTAAGGTTCACTACAAATTTTAAGATGAATACAAGGCAGCAGAACAATATTTGCCCGCAAATCCTTACAAATGACGCAAATATTCTCATCAATGTTTGGACCGATAACAACTGGGCTTTCACTTTCATCTTCTTCAAAAATTTCCTCCCCACAGGAAAATGGCTGCTTATACTCCCTGATGGTTTGCGATTTTTTTCAGCTATTCTGTTACTTACTAATGCTTTTCAATGTAAAGATCGTGCTGCAAACCATCAGGGAGTAATAAAATAGCTGCAAAAAAATCGCGCGATTTTTTTGAAGCTATTCTGTTACTCCCTGATGGTTTGCAGCACGATCTTTACATTTAAGCATGAAAAATTAATTTTACCCCGTCAAAATGTTCTATATAGATAATCAACAGCTGCTTGAAGCATCCTTGAGGAACAATTTTAAAAGTTCCGTCCATAAAGATGTTCTCTTCAATCAGTTTAGTTGTTTTATGCGATGAAAATATTGGTAAATTGTCCTTTTTCTATAACACACGATGTGTTAAATGGCAAAGGATCTGACTCATCTTATGAAAAATTAAATAAATTGTTTTTAAAATAAAATGAAATTAAGCCCCAAAACTAGTGTTAAAGCCCAACACTCAATTTTAGTTTAATTTAAATGAAAAGACAAATGCTGTTAATTTTGTACGACGTTTCGTCTATGATTATAGATATCATCAGGATTTCAAATTTATTTTAATCTGAGGAGAAAAACATGGTAGGCTTTTTTAAACATTTAAAAAATCTTTTAAATAAATATTTAATAACATGATAAAAAAATTATAAATAATAATAAAACACAGACCACGGACCCCGACTGTGTGAGCCCACACTACAAGCAACTTCTTGAGAGAATTAAAAAGAGGAAAAAAACGATCGAGATCCCCTTAACACCCCGTTAGCCTTATCATTCAATTGTCCATATTTTATTTTGTTTTAATTTTCATATCTTTGTTGATAATGTACAATGTGAATAAAGTATTGTGTACGAAATAGTCCCAATAGTTGCAATATGAATGTGAGAAAGTGCAATACAGTTTTTTCTTACCTCAAATTCACCATTTTGCAAATCAAATTATTTTTTTGGCAAATTACTTTTTTGCAAAACAAATTCACGCTTAAATAAAGTAGTTTTATTAGTACAGAATAACGGAGAATTAATTGTGAATTTTCTGCTTTCAGTGGGATTTTTTGTTATATGTTGTAGATGGATGCCTTATAAGTATAAAAAAATTGTTTTTCATATTACATACAAAATGTTAGGGTCAAAGTAGTAGACCATTTTATAACAAACAGATCCTCGTTTTTATCTTTTAGCCTTGTTTTAAAAAAATAGTATAACAGAAATTGGTACAAGATTTTATTTTTATTTGCATGAAAATTATTTTAATTTTCTACTCCTTCGGGCTGAAATACTAGGTATACAAAATAACAAAAACATCGTGTATACCGAGGGGTTTGTCACTAGCCAGTTTAGTGGTTCATTGATTGCAATATTTCAAATGACTTCATATGATTTCAGGTGATTTCAAGCAATTCTTAAATTGATTTGAACATTTTGTGATTGTATTGATTTGAAATAATTTTACTGATTTCAAATGATTGCAATTTAATTCAAGTGATTTCATTATGGCATTTTGATTGCATGATTGGAAAAAAACTTAATGATTTCAAATATTTTTGATGATTGCAAAAAATAATTTGAAATCTATTTTTTTAAATTTCATCATTTGAAATAGTGATTGCACCTGATTGCAAGGTGATTTAAACTGATTGCAAGTATAAGTGGTCAGGTGATTTGAAAATCTTTTAAACGAACTAAATGTGACCAATATATGAGTTTTGAGATTTAGATTTAATAAAATGAATATTTCTCAGCATCAAAAAACAGCTGAATTGTCACTTAATTAAAGTGCCTTTCACATGATACGCGACCAACGAATTGCGAATTGTGAATGGTCGCGGAAATTGACATTTTATTCACATGAGAGGTCGCTGGCAGACGCGAATCGTATACACGCAAACAGATAAAATTGAGGTAAATATCGTGCGAATTTTTCATCCGCCGATGTGTGGAACGCGTCCTGATTTTGTGGTTTGTGAATTCTCATTCGACAGTTCGCTGAATGATGTTGTTGGTCGCGGAGAAAATATTAAAATGAACAATTTTCTAATTGAAACTAATTTATGTGGTTTTTTGTGTTAATATTTATATTTATTACATCGTTTATTAAATTTATCGATAAGAGAAAATTAAAATAAATCGATATTTGTTCATGAAATTGCCTTAAACCATTTATTCGCATTCGCTGGTCGCAGCTCATGTGCATGGCACTTAAGTATCAAAGAAAAAATTATTATAAATAAGAAATTTTAAAAGGTTGGTCAAATGTAACTTAAATATTTAGCAAAATTAACTAAATGACGTCTGAGATATGTATTAAGAAGAATTAATTTTTGAAACGAGTTTTGCTGAGCGAAAATATAAGAAAGAGATATTTTTTATTAATTAATCAAGTAAGTTTCTCTTTGTAGGTTGCTCTTAGCTGTCGTAGGAATGGTATTTACTTATCGCTATTAATTTAGGTAAGAGCCACATAAGTTTCAACTTCCCATAAGTAACATATGAGCGAGGACTTAAATTTTTTGTTTGGTCTTGGTTAAGAGCTATGTTATGATTTATGACTATGAGCGAGATCTTTGATATAAATTCAAAATCAAGTTTTGTCGAGTCCTCTTAATTTGTTTTATAAAATTCTGGTATATTATTACAAGTTTTTTTTTTATTGAACGAAAATACAAACTCACATTTAATGCAAATAAAATGACAGCAGTATGAAATGTCAAAATAAATACATAAAATACAACAAAACCAATTTAATACATTACTTCCAGTGAAATCTATGAAACAGAAAATTGTATGTGATATATTTGAAATTTTTAATGTATGTTATGTATTAAGAAGAATTAATTTTTGAAACGAGTTTTGCTGAGCGAAAATATAAGAAAGAGATATTTTTTATTAATTAATCAAGTAAGTTTCTCTTTGTAGGTTGCTCTTAGCTGTCGTAGGAATGGTATTTACTTATCGCTATTAATTTAGGTAAGAGCCACATAAGTTTCGACTTCCCATAAGTAACATATGAGCGAGGACTTAAATTTTTTGTTTGGTCTTGGTTAAGAGCTATGTTATGATTTATGACTATGAGCGAGATCTTTGATATAAATTCAAAATCAAGTTTTGTCGAGTCCTCTTAATTTGTTTTATAAAATTCTGGTATATTATTACAAGTTTTTTTTTATTGAACGAAAATACAAACTCACATTTTTTTTTCGAGAAAATGGAATTATCGATAACGCTTATATGGTAGGTACCGTTATTTAAGAAGATTGGAAAAAAATTTTTAAAAAAAAGATTCGGACATATTATAGAAAGTACATATACTAACAAGTAAAAAATAATAAGTACCTGAACTACCATTTAGAAAAGGTTTGGTGATGCTTGCCCCAAAGACTTAATCCCAAAAACAAAATCCCCAAGCAAAATCGAAATCCCCAAGAGAAAATCCACAAAGGGACGAAATCCCCAAAAGAAAATCCCAAAATAAGCAGTGCAATTATAGTGAATCAAGCAATAAAATCGATTTTTTTGCTTGATTCACTATACTTGCTTACTTTGGGATTTTCTCTGATGTATGTTTTTGCTTGATTCACGTTTATTTCTAATACTTTTTTTAAATTATTTAATATCTCTTTTTTAATAAAATAAAGACAGTATGTTTTTCAATAATTTTTTGTTCTTTTATTAAACAAGAAGTATGAAACAAAAATGTATTAAAAAAACTTCTACAAAAAAAAACACTTTTCTAAAAAAAAAAAAAAAAATACATACTCTGCAAAAAATACTTTTTTTTTAACACAACACCACCTTAAATTGTCGATAGTATTCTTTAAATGAAAACGATAGCCGTAGCTATCTGAAGAGGGGTTTTTTTTACCGCATTTGTTCGATTTAAATGAGAAATGACATGTTTGTTTATTATCTCAAAACTGTTTCTTATTTACGAATGCATAACTTGCCTTATAACCTATAAACGCAAGTTAAAACTTGTTGGGGATTTTTTGAGATTTTGGAGATTTCGACAAAAAAAAATTTATTGGGCATTTTGTCCATTGGGCTTCTTTCCCTATTTGGGTTTTTTCCTTCAGGATTATATGTCTTTGGGGATTTCGTCCAATGTAAATTTTTTTTTTAGGATTATGGGGTATTCCCTGTAGAAAAATTATATTTTTTACAAAAGCAAAGTTTTTTTTTTATTTAGGCTCCGCGAAATTAGGCCCCAGGAAAATTAGACCCCAAAAGAAAAAATTAAATAAGGCCCCAAATTGGGGCATTATTTCATAATGAAATTATGTCCCAGTGAAATAAGGCCCCAACGAAATGAAAAAATGTCCCAAAAATAAATGAAACAAGGCCCCAACTTGTTTTTCCTTTTTTTGTAAAAATGAAATAAAACCCCAATTTATCTTTTTTAAGAATCAATTTTATTTAAAAAAATTAAATTTCACCCCAAACTGTTAAACAAATACTTGCATTGTATCCTGCACAATTTCCCTGCAACAAGGACATTTATAGTTATCCTGCCCTTCAGCAATAGAGTTCGCTTGAATTTTAAGGTTCACTACAAATTTTAAGATGAATACAAGGCAGCAGAACAATATTTGCCCGCAAATCCTTACAAATGACGCAAATATTCTCATCAATGTTTGGACCGATAACAACTGGGCTTTCACTTTCATCTTCTTCAAAAATTTCCTCCCCACAGGAAAATGGCTGCTTATACTCCCTGATGGTTTGCGATTTTTTTCAGCTATTCTGTTACTTACTAATGCTTTTCAATGTAAAGATCGTGCTGCAAACCATCAGGGAGTAATAAAATAGCTGCAAAAAAATCGCGCGATTTTTTTGAAGCTATTCTGTTACTCCCTGATGGTTTGCAGCACGATCTTTACATTTAAGCATGAAAAATTAATTTTACCCCGTCAAAATGTTCTATATAGATAATCAACAGCTGCTTGAAGCATCCTTGAGGAACAATTTTAAAAGTTCCGTCCATAAAGATGTTCTCTTCAATCAGTTTAGTTGTTTTATGCGATGAAAATATTGGTAAATTGTCCTTTTTCTATAACACACGATGTGTAAAATGGCAAAGGATCTGACTCATCTTATGAAAAATTAAATAAATTGTTTTTAAAATAAAATGAAATTAAGCCCCAAAACTAGTGTTAAAGCCCAACACTCAATTTTAGTTTAATTTAAATGAAAAGACAAATGCTGTTAATTTTGTACGACGTTTCGTCTATGATTATAGATATCATCAGGATTTCAAATTTATTTTAATCTGAGGAGAAAAACATGGTAGGCTTTTTTAAACATTTAAAAAATCTTTTAAATAAATATTTAATAACATGATAAAAAAATTATAAATAATAATAAAACACAGACCACGGACCCCGACTGTGTGAGCCCACACTACAAGCAACTTCTTGAGAGAATTAAAAAGAGGAAAAAAACGATCGAGATCCCCTTAACACCCCGTTAGCCTTATCATTCAATTGTCCATATTTTATTTTGTTTTAATTTTCATATCTTTGTTGATAATGTACAATGTGAATAAAGTATTGTGTACGAAATAGTCCCAATAGTTGCAATATGAATGTGAGAAAGTGCAATACAGTTTTTTCTTACCTCAAATTCACCATTTTGCAAATCAAATTATTTTTTTGGCAAATTACTTTTTTGCAAAACAAATTCACGCTTAAATAAAGTAGTTTTATTAGTACAGAATAACGGAGAATTAATTGTGAATTTTCTGCTTTCAGTGGGATTTTTTGTTATATGTTGTAGATGGATGCCTTATAAGTATAAAAAAATTGTTTTTCATATTACATACAAAATGTTAGGGTCAAAGTAGTAGACCATTTTATAACAAACAGATCCTCGTTTTTATCTTTTAGCCTTGTTTTAAAAAAATAGTATAACAGAAATTGGTACAAGATTTTATTTTTATTTGCATGAAAATTATTTTAATTTTCTACTCCTTCGGGCTGAAATACTAGGTATACAAAATAACAAAAACATCGTGTATACCGAGGGGTTTGTCACTAGCCAGTTTAGTGGTTCATTGATTGCAATATTTCAAATGACTTCATATGATTTCAGGTGATTTCAAGCAATTCTTAAATTGATTTGAACATTTTGTGATTGTATTGATTTGAAATAATTTTACTGATTTCAAATGATTGCAATTTAATTCAAGTGATTTCATTATGGCATTTTGATTGCATGATTGGAAAAAAACTTAATGATTTCAAATATTTTTGATGATTGCAAAAAATAATTTGAAATCTATTTTTTTAAATTTCATCATTTGAAATAGTGATTGCACCTGATTGCAAGGTGATTTAAACTGATTGCAAGTATAAGTGGTCAGGTGATTTGAAAATCTTTTAAACGAACTAAATGTGACCAATATATGAGTTTTGAGATTTAGATTTAATAAAATGAATATTTCTCAGCATCAAAAAACAGCTGAATTGTCACTTAATTAAAGTGCCTTTCACATGATACGCGACCAACGAATTGCGAATTGTGAATGGTCGCGGAAATTGACATTTTATTCACATGAGAGGTCGCTGGCAGACGCGAATCGTATACACGCAAACAGATAAAATTCGTTTATTAAATTTATCGATAAGAGAAAATTAAAATAAATCGATATTTGTTCATGAAATTGCCTTAAACCATTTATTCGCATTCGCTGGTCGCAGCTCATGTGCATGGCACTTAAGTATCAAAGAAAAAATTATTATAAATAAGAAATTTTAAAAGGTTGGTCAAATGTAACTTAAATATTTAGCAAAATTAACTAAATGACGTCTGAGATATGTATTAAGAAGAATTAATTTTTGAAACGAGTTTTGCTGAGCGAAAATATAAGAAAGAGATATTTTTTATTAATTAATCAAGTAAGTTTCTCTTTGTAGGTTGCTCTTAGCTGTCGTAGGAATGGTATTTACTTATCGCTATTAATTTAGGTAAGAGCCACATAAGTTTCGACTTCCCATAAGTAACATATGAGCGAGGACTTAAATTTTTTGTTTGGTCTTGGTTAAGAGCTATGTTATGATTTATGACTATGAGCGAGATCTTTGATATAAATTCAAAATCAAGTTTTGTCGAGTCCTCTTAATTTGTTTTATAAAATTCTGGTATATTATTACAAGTTTTTTTTTTTATTGAACGAAAATACAAACAATGAACAAATAAAAACAATAAAAAGACTAAAAATAGTCGAATTAAAATTTATTTAGTGGAGTATTTATGAATGAAATTCAATATTAAAGGTTTTGTGGCCTTTACTCCAAAAGCATTGCGTTTCGCCCTAGTTTGATGGTGGGCTCATCAGCTAGATGACATCAAACCCAATCTAGTACGCAATAATTGTCGATGATTACCGACTGCTTTATAAAATTTACAGAGAAAACTCCCTGTGAATTATATTATTCTAAAGAACTTTGATTAAAGTTAGACATTAGAAATTATGATGTTATGCTCGTGGCCAAGCGAAGTTATAAGAATGAACAAATAAAAACAATAAAAAGACTAAAAATAGTCGAATTAAAATTTATTTAGTGGAGTATTTATGAATGAAATTCAATATTAAAGGTTTTGTGGCCTTTACTCCAAAAGCATTGCGTTTCGCCCTAGTTTGATGGTGGGCTCATCAGCTAGATGACATCAAACCCAATCTAGTACGCAATAATTGTCGATGATTACCGACTGCTTTATAAAATTTACAGAGAAAACTCCCTGTGAATTATATTATTCTAAAGAACTTTGATTAAAGTTAGACATTAGAAATTATGATGTTATGCTCGTGGCCAAGCGAAGTTATAAGAATGAACAAATAAAAACAATAAAAAGACTAAAAATAGTCGAATTAAAATTTATTTAGTGGAGTATTTATGAATGAAATTCAATATTAAAGGTTTTGTGGCCTTTACTCCAAAAGCATTGCGTTTCGCCCTAGTTTGATGGTGGGCTCATCAGCTAGATGACATCAAACCCAATCTAGTACGCAATAATTGTCGATGATTACCGACTGCTTTATAAAATTTACAGAGAAAACTCCCTGTGAATTATATTATTCTAAAGAACTTTGATTAAAGTTAGACATTAGAAATTATGATGTTATGCTCGTGGCCAAGCGAAGTTATAAGAATGAACAAATAAAAACAATAAAAAGACTAAAAATAGTCGAATTAAAATTTATTTAGTGGAGTATTTATGAATGAAAATACAAACTCACATTTAATGCAAATAAAATGACAGCAGTATGAAATGTCAAAATAAATACATAAAATACAACAAAACCAATTTAATACATTACTTCCAGTGAAATCTATGAAACAGAAAATTGTATGTGATATATTTGAAATTTTTAATGTATGTTATGTATTAAGAAGAATTAATTTTTGAAACGAGTTTTGCTGAGCGAAAATATAAGAAAGAGATATTTTTTATTAATTAATCAAGTAAGTTTCTCTTTGTAGGTTGCTCTTAGCTGTCGTAGGAATGGTATTTACTTATCGCTATTAATTTAGGTAAGAGCCACATAAGTTTCGACTTCCCATAAGTAACATATGAGCGAGGACTTAAATTTTTTGTTTGGTCTTGGTTAAGAGCTATGTTATGATTTATGACTATGAGCGAGATCTTTGATATAAATTCAAAATCAAGTTTTGTCGAGTCCTCTTAATTTGTTTTATAAAATTCTGGTATATTATTACAAGTTTTTTTTTATTGAACGAAAATACAAACTCACATTTAATGCAAATAAAATGACAGCAGTATGAAATGTCAAAATAAATACATAAAATACAACAAAACCAATTTAATACATTACTTCCAGTGAAATCTATGAAACAGAAAATTGTATGTGATATATTTGAAATTTTTAATGTCTATGAAACAGGCCCTTGGTTCACCAACCAATTTTTAGGAAATTTAATGGTCCTTAACTTTGTTATGCAATATAGTACACAAAATGTGCTTAGTTTAAGAAATATAAGCGAAGAACTGAAAAACAGTCGGAAAATTAGGGGTTTTTCGCCCCTACCCAAGTTAAAGCACATGGTCCTCGAGGTCCAAAATTTAGGGGGTCTTCCTAGTATACCCCCGAACAATCTGTGCAAGTTTCATTAAGTTCGCAATATTTTCCAGATAAAAGAACATATCGACTAATTTATTTGCCTTTTGTGTCTAATTTTTCTGAGCTAAGCTTATAATAATTGTGGTTATTATAATAATTATAAGAACAAACAAAAAAGTTATAATAGATTTTTTATTAAAAAACGTGCTTTTGTCAAATATGAAAATTATCCTATATTTCGCGTAGGATAATAGTTTCCAATCATACATCATACCAGACCTATGATTATCATATACACTGCAAGTCATAAGGATAGAAGCACGCATTTTCAAAAAGTAGAACTCAAATTTCTTTCATATTATGACAGAGTGAATACAAAATTTTAGTGCACAAGAAGGAATGTTAAATGTTCAATACGAAATACTGCATTAGAACTTCAAGACGAATTCTAACAGTATAGTAGAGAGAGAAAAAAAAATTTAGTGGCACTGACAGCTGCAAAGATCCACGGCCTAGTGACTTACAACTCTCAACCAATCATTTTGTGTGCGTTGTTAGTTCTACGGGATTGGAGGGGACCTACAATTTTAAGTCGTGAGAAGCACTTTTCATGACAATGATACTCTTGGAGGATTTGTCACTTCCTCGCAAGAGGCAGTGCCCCTGAAAAAAACATTAGATTTTATCGAAGTTGGAAGCTGGGCTTGAACCCAGACCTCCGCTCCGGTGTGATGGTCCAACACACTAACCACTACGCCACACGGGCACTACAGAGAAAATAATCAATAAACCCATAATTTTATGATTTTGTGATTTAAACGCGTCATAAGAATAGAAGCACTTAAAAAACAGAACGAAACAGATTTGCTGCAATTATTCTTTATTTAGTTTTTAATTTATTCATATTAAATTGATTAATTTAAATAACCAGAGTTTCAAATAATTTAAGAAAATTCCATGATTTAAGCGGATGATTCATCGAAGCCAAGTAGTTCAGGAAAATCTTACTCCAAGCCATTTTAATGGAATGAATTTATCCTTCTTTGCTACCGTTTAATCACCATTTATCACAAATTTGTTGTGTGAGCCAGTCACATACTTTTTCGATTGCGTCGAGACCCATAGTGTACGGTGGTGAAACCCAAAAATTTACAATTTGGCTCTTAATGAATGGTTTTGTAACTCGGGATGTGAGTAATAAGGGCTTTGTCGTGTTGAAAAATAAATGAGGTTTACCCACAAATATCATACATTTTCGGAAAAATTCATTCAAGCAAGGATTTGTAGCTGTTTTCTCTAATTTTTGTGTTTTGTATCATCAAGTCAATGATTCTATAGTAAGATTTTGCACCTCCACCAATATGCTTCCTTCCCTGTTCTGATTTTTGATCAGAAATCGCTCCTGTTTTTTTTAGATAGTAAACAAAATAGTTTTAAACATTCAGCCCATTCAAAATACACTTTTTTTCGTCAGAAATAAATATTTTCGACGGTGTCGTTTGAGCTTACCATTTTTGAACATTTCACGTCATGTTTGCTTTGGCGAAACACATCCTATGCTTCTTTCTGACATTATTTTGGAGCGTTTTTTCTTAGGCTTAAGACGCTTCAAATGTAGTAAATTTGCTTCAACGATAGCCTTATCCCTGATATTTGGGGTGATAGTGCTGAATTTGATGCGATTCTGTGATTCTTTTATATTTTTCAAAGCTTTAAGGCAGAAAAAAATGTTTTAATTATATTTAGCCCTGCAAAATGACGGGTTTTCTAAATAATGGTTGATAACATAATCACTGGCGTTTGGTTTTGAGAGTTCAAAAATACTGCAGCAAGTAAAAATTAATTTTCACTCATTCCTCTAATGTAAAAAAATTTTGTCTTCCCATTTTTCCTCAAACATACGACTTAACGTGCTTCAAATGTTACCACTTGGTAAAAAACGTTGATTTTAGCACTGATCTATTCATATGACGCGGTTTTAATTCATTTATTTTTGACTTAATTTAAAGACAGGCTTCTGAATTCTATTAACCCAGGTTTCTAAAAATTGACAAGTTGTCTATTTAGTTTTGAATGCACTACTTTATTGACCTCAATACTCTTTTTTTGTATAATTTGCATATAACGGTAGTAACAGTTTTACTTCTCAAATATGCCTGCTTTTATCCTTATGACTTGCAGTGTATGTAGTATAATTATCATATGGATGGCAGCACTGATCCCAGGATTTTTAAGATCTTTGAAAAAAGTGACGTAGTAGTAACAGTCGGTTGATAATTCCAATGTGAAAAATATTAAGTCGATATTTATTGGAAAGTTTTCATATAAAATACATAATTTTATTCCGACTTTTTTAAAATATCGTTAAATAATATTTACATATATTCAAGTCTGAAATCAATTGAAACAACTAAAGATCGAAGTCATAGAATGATGTCTTTTTATAAACGTGGCCGGGTGTAGTTGAAATTTGTTCAACAAAAAACTGATTTAGAGGACCAGTTACTTTTTTCTTTTCAATTTTAAGAAAAATTATCCAACAAACCAACAAAGTTGGTATTACAATGCACGATTTTATTTTAATGATCATTGAAATCGATTTTCATCATTGAAATCGCAAAAAAAGATAATATTACGAGAAATAAGCTTAAATTGACTTATTTTTATTTTATTAAACAAAAATTCTATTATTCATTAATTTCATTTCAATATCAATTAACACCAACATTGTTGGATTATTTTCATTAAATTGAAAAGGAAATTTTCAATGAACAATTTGAATTATAGCCATAAGGGGCCAGTTATAACTATTATTAAAACTAATCATTGAAAATTTTCTTTTTCAATTTCAAGGCAAATTATTCAACAATGTTAATGTTAATGTTAATTGAAATTAAAATGAAGGTAATGAATTATAGAATTTTTTCATAAAAAAAAAAACGCAATTTGGGATAATTGCACGAAATATTAACACTTGTTTTTTTCAATGATCAGTCAAATTTCAATGGTCAATGGTAATGGTAAGTTGAAATTTTTTTTTTGATAGAAAAATTCTAGAATTTATTACCTTCATTTTAATACTAATTAACACCAACAATGATGGATAATTTGCCTTGAAATTGAATTCAATGATGAGTTTCAATGATAACTGGCCCCTAACTGGCCCCTAAGTTTTTGTAACACTTTATTATTACATTAGCGAAAAATTCCAGGGTATTTTATTACATATACCTTAAACTTAGAATTTTTAAAACAGGTTAAAATATAAGAATTCAAAATTTCTTTCCAAACAATATTTTTAATTGAACTATTTGAACTATTTCAAAACCCCTACAATCCAATGTTAGATAAGGTTATGCTATTAAATTAAAGTTTTTCAAGATACATTAAATATTATAATTATTATTTTATCCATTAAGAGGCACTGGTTCTGTTTTTTTTTTACCTTTAACAATCGCAAACAGCATAAGTAACACTATCAGGATCTTTTCATTTGAATTAATCAGCCACATGATGAATCGAAATAAATTAAGTTTTGAGATAATTCTCATAATATTTTGAATTTTATTTGTGTAACTTAATATTTTTTTTATAATTAAATATTTATCAATAAAGAATTATTTAATTATGCTACTCTTAAATTCACTCAAATTCACTTAACACTCGGATACACTTCACACTGTTTGAAAAATAAACATTTTCATTTATTTCGTTGAATAAATAAATTATCAGAAAGTGAAACCATATTTTTTTTTTTTTGCAAAAATCAACACCGTAAATGGCAGATGAAACTATAGAAAACACAAAAACACTATCGTACCGTGTCACACCGTATTAAGCCAATAAACATAATTAGTTATCATTCAACCGGAGGCAAAATGTCGCGACTATAACGTCCAAATGTCATCATCGATGATAATAAACTGAAAAAGTTAGCACGACCAAAAGGAAGCCACTGAACATTTTGCTCGAAGGACTAAAGTTAATGCGATGTATATTCTCTTATAGCACTATCACCCGGAAACACACAGCGCCACCAACGTAAACGACAAAACTGCGGCTGACGATGATTATGATGATGCTGAATACACTCTGGATTCAGGATTTTTCGAATACTGGATGATGATGATGACGATGCTTCTCCATCACAGTACAGTGGTGGCATTGGTATGGCCAAAGTTGAAGCAATTGCATTTTGCTTAAGAAACATCCTTGAAATTAAATATTCACAGGACGCAGCATCCAGAGATACAGAGAAAAAAATAGAGAAAGAGAGAGAGTCAAATTGCGAGAGAAATAAATTGTGTCATTTGTGTGGGTGAAGGATTCACTGTAGAAATCACAACAAAATAAATGTTTCATCATTTGTGGATGCTATTTGAGGAGGAACCACGTGTTTCAAGAGCACATGGTGGATAATGTTGCTGAAGAATCAAGCAAATATTTAAGTAATAGTTGTAGCAACTAAGAAAAATAACAAGAACCAAAAAAAAAAAAAATTAAACATGCGCAGAACTATTTGGAGGAGGAGTGTACGAAAACATTGAAGCGTATTGCGAATTTCGAAGAAATGTGAAAGGTCGGTTATGTGATAAGAATAAGAACGTTAGTTAAGTTGTTTAGTATTAAATGGATTGCTGTTTCTGATGGATATAACAGAAGGTAGTTGAGATTTTAGAAGTGAGGTTTATTAGGAATTATAAAGGAATTTAATCTTGAACTATGTCGGTAGAAAACAGAATTCTTTCTTCGAAAATGTGCATTGAATTTTCTTGGAAATCTGGAATCTAAATCTAGAATTGATCCAATGTGCGCATTTTAGAATTTCACAATTAATCACTCTTAAAGTCTACTGGTAGCTTGGCATTGTAATTTGAAGAACTTTTGTTACCAGACTCATTTTCAATGCAACCACTTCCGCTGATACTTATAGTGAGAAATTGAGTGTTTCTTTTTAATGTTAGAAAACTAATAGAATGGAATTCAATCTGAGTTCTATAAAATGTCTCTACATAGTTCGAGGAACACTTTTTACTTCAGTTCAATAATACATTTGATGAGAAGCATTTTGCGGAAGTTTATCGGTCCTGAAGCATTCATTTTTTTAAAAAGGATGAATTGAGTGCCATTCACTATGAAATGATAGAAACATTTTTTTTTAAATGTTTCACCTTAATCCTCTTTCTCTTTAACGATGTCTTACGAAATAAGGAAGAAAACAAAAATAAATAACTGCTTTTCATGTGTATTCCGTGCTTAACTCTTAACCGTCAACTATAGCTCACTCTGAAGGCTCCTTAAAGATATGGCTGTATAGTTATCTAATTGTAGCAACAAATCGGAATACCGGTGCTCCACAAGGCTTGTATGGATAGAAGCTGTTTATATAATCCAATTTGATTTGCTGCTAGTAATCATAATCAGATCAAGCTCTTGTGTTGCTTAACTGTACTAAATCAATGCCATATATTTTTTGTGAACTGCATGGGAGTATAAGTGTCTTTATTAGCAGAGTCATTGATCGATTTCTGCAGGTTAAAGTCTTATAGTTTCTTCTTTAAGACTTAATTGAGGATTTGTTTCGGGCAAATCAACCACAGATGCAATCCAGAGTGTTCAGAATCAGAATGGAAATACACCGCGATTCCCAAAACAACGTGCATTCTGTGTATGTAGATTGTGAAAAAGCGTTCGATCGACAACCACGTGATCTGACATGGGTGGCTCTTAAGGCAACGGGAAAATCTACGTGCGTATGATCACGGATGTGTGCCAGCATGTCAAAACAAAGGTAAGATGCAGCAGGAGTTGCCGAAAATTTGCTGACGATTCATCTTTGCAACGAACACTTGATGTACCTATGGGTGGACGCTTTAAAATGAAATGGGTTTCGCTTAAGCGTCTTAAAGACATCTCTTTCAAAAAATAAGAGATTAAATTGACATAAACTGAGATGAAGATGCAGGAGTATAAAAGCTAGATCAAATCAGGAGTAAAAAGATCAGAAGAATGCCTTACGTCAAAAATACAACCGTTGATGAATAACAGCACGACTTCACAGCCGCTATTGTCATGTACATACTTAGAAGAGAACCCCGTCCAAAAGGCACTTCAATATAACGTTCCGGTACAATCGCGGAAGAGAGGCATGTTCCAGAATTCCTAGAAAAAACAAATGTAGCGACACCAGCATTTATTTGGCCTCAGACATGAAAAAATGCATAACCGGGAAGATTGTCTAAGGTCAATTTGACGAACTCCAAAAGATCAGTAGGTGAAGTGGAGAAATGGGAATGGGAATGTGATCCCATTTGAGATAAAAATGAAGGTTAAGACTAAATTGATTACATATACCTCAGATCTGAAAAGGAATGTTAATTAGAATCGAGTTGGAGCAGTAATGTCTAAAAGTTGTTGTTGATTGTTGGCACCGCTGACAACAAGCATGTTGGCACCGCTGACAACAAGCATGTATAGATCACACGATCTCTTATTATGATAGTCAAAGGCGACGAGCTTAACGCAGACTTGATATTAATCGCTGCATCCTCAAATATTGTAGTTTTCCTGGGATTTTCCAACATGAAGGTCCATTATCAAAAAGGATCGTTCCATCTGCGTTTCTACTATAGATGACAGCTAAGATCACTATATTAGCCTTTAACGCTTAACTGAAGCACAAGTCTCTCCTGGTGGTGTAGAGAGTGCCGGTGGTATGCATTTTTAGCTTTTTGGTTTCCTGGGTGGTTCCCTCTGAAGACTCTAGTCGCTTTGACGTCATCGCTATCCTGGAACTAGTCAAGAGTATTATCAGCCTAGACAAGCTTGCCTGATTGCTCCAAGCTAAGATCGGTTGCCGGTATATTGCCGATCACCTGTACTGTATTCTTTCGTTCCGGTTTTCTCTGCGTTCCGTTTTTCTCTGCGTGTTGGAATGTCCTTGCTTATCTAAGTGAAGATAGAACTGAGTTTTGTATTTTCACTACCATCGGCGAAGGTGTGATCTTCTGAATTCTCCTGACCTGTGGTGAAATCATTGGTCGTGGTCGTACCTTGAACCAGAGCAGTAACCCATGGTCACTCGAGAAGTTTTGTTAAGACAGTTAAATGGAAACTCCGCCTTAATTGGCGGGTAGGTTAACAACACATTTACCTGCTTCGGATTGGGATACGTACACTGCTAGTGGCACGGTTATGACACTTTCCCCGCATGTGATAGCGTTCTAGACTGCGGGACCCCCCAGATGGCTTGTCAGCTCTTCCGAAAACTCACTAGTACTACCGCTTTCAACAGATTATTTTTCAGTATGGGAAATTTTTTTTCTCGTTCTGTATGTTACTGGCGACTTCTTTTATTTCGAGGTCAACAGTCGTGACTCCTGCTGCCTGAGTTGAATGCTTTTACTTTTTAACAAGCTTTCCCTAACATTGAGATAATTTTTGTTGAGAGGAGTCCTCAGCTGAATCGCTGAAGAACCATATATTACGCATCTTCACCAAAGCATGGACAATACATAGCTGGAAACTTCCAGGAGACTCTCAAAGCTACACGATATTATCGGCGAGTACACAGAATTTAAATAAGAAAGTATGCACTTTCGATGACAATGATACTCTTGGAGGATTTATCACTTCCTCGCAAAAGGTAGTGCGCTGAAAAACATAAGGTGTACTCAAGGATTGAACCCAGACCTCCGGAGAGATAATCCGATACACTAGCCAGTACGTCACGGAGCACTATGTCTCAATATATCTAGTACTTCAAAATTTTCGGACATTTTGCTTGGAAAACTTTTACAGAAGTTATCTTTAGGTATAAAATAGTTGCGAATTTTACTATTCATTAAGCGGAAGTAACTACATATACATTTCCTTGCCCTTAAACTATTTACGGAACTATTATTAAACGTTCCAAAAGCAATATTGCTTCTAAACTAAAGAAGGACCCTTCCTTTAAACTTCAATTTACATAGAGGAACTTGTTAATAAATTGAAAAAAACATTGATTGTATTAAGAACACGACATTTTTGTTTTGATGTTCATAAATGTATTTAGCAAGAATATTACTATGTTATACCTTCTGGCACCTATAGGTACATATGCTACCTTTAACTTTGCTTTCTAACAATACTCCTCTGCCTATTTCTACTCCTTTCTAATGACAACTAAGTTAAACCGTTTTCGCTTTAATCGAATTTCTGGTAACAAAATCTAATCGGATGCGTAAAGTTTTGTTTTGAAAAAACATAACCACACTTCTCTCCCGTCGTCGTTCTCGTCATATTCAACAAAGCATCAAAACAAAAACTTAACACGAAACATCGCATCGGCAGGAAAACTTAAAACACGATTTTCAAACGACAAAGAGTGTTGCTTGTCTGATTATCCTTGATCTACCATGTGACGTTCTCCCGTGTATACTCATTGAGTTAACCAAAAACTTTGTCCTTACGCCTTTAAGGATGTGCGTAGATATAGATTCAGCTTATACCTTTCCCCGACCCCTTCTTTCAAAAATGAAATTTGATATTTCAATTAGACGCTTTAATCAATGCCTCACGTCGAACGAACCGAGGCACCTGCTACGCCACTTTAATGTACTCCGAAACGAGCTCATCCTGCAAAACGGTTCAGCCCAGAATGGCACGGGTACCCTCTCCTTGCATCTTTGTGTGTAATTAAATGACTGGAGGAGTACCGTTGTTACATTCACTTGGTATGTGAGGGAGTATAGTATTGGATAAACTGGTAGCACATGTGTGATAAGCCTGTAAACATGCCACTAGACACAGTTCACTTATGTTCGTGGTAAGAGAGTGGAAGCTTGCCCTTCCTTTAGACTGACTGACCCTATAGGACTTTAAAAAAAAAGGAGGACATTTAAGTCAACTGCTGTTACCAATGCTATATAAGGAGGAACTTCACGTCCTTCTCCTCATCTCTGAAACCCTTGTATCGACGATAATTCAGCTAAGCTGGGAATTTAATGAACAGCACCAACAAGAGGGTTGGTAATTGGTAAGGTAGCTAGAGTAACGAAACTGAGGCGAATGGATGTTCAGAGTTAAAATAGGCGAGCATGTTGTTTTTGCTTCGAAATAGTTGTCGTTACTGTTGTGTGATAGTGCGCTACTTAAGCAAGGATTGTGTAAAGAAGACGTGAACTTAAATGAACCGATTTATTTGTTCATACATCGAAGAGTTTGCTGTTAAATGCAAAACTATTTTATATGTTTTTCACACGATTACAGATGATTTTTTTTTCCAAAAGGATGTACAGTGAAAGCTCTCACAAGTAGACACTCACGGTAGCCGAATTTTTGTCCAGTTGTGGGAGCTGTCCGTTTAAGAGAGAGAAAGAAAAAATGTTTTTTTAATTAATTTCATATGTTGACATAACTCTATGAAATGGCTGTGGAAATAAAAAGCAAAATTAAAACAAATCAGAAGAGAAAGAGAACACCATAACAAATTCATATAACATAACATTTTGTCGTCCGGGGATCCCCTACTAAGCTCAAAATGTAACTTTGCTTTGTCCGGTTGTGAGAGCTTGGTGTCCGTTTATCGTTGATTTTCAATGAATTTGTCGTGTTATAAACAATACAAAAAGCTGTCTGAAAACTGATTCTGTTTTCTGGGAAATTCGTTTCTATTTGAAATTAGTAAAAAAAATTGTCCGCGTCCGCTTATGGGGGTGTCCGTTGAAAAGAACGTATGTGCACACAATGCCAAGGTTCTATTCATAGGGCATACTTTCATCCGACAAAATTTTACAGATAAATTGGTGCATGTTCCTTACCAACACATTTAACGCAGCTTTAAACAATTCAGCTGGTAAGTTTGGCAATCGCTAGCCGCACTTCATTCAGGTCGGGTGGACGAAAATGTTGGAAATCATCGTGCTTGTTAGATGGAATTAATCGTCTTGCAGCGGAATGCCGTTCCTGCCTTAAGGCCTTGGATCTTTTTACCCTTTGGTAGAATTTTCTAACATCACTCCTGCCTCGATAGAATCGACCGCTTCTCGTGCTTTCTCTTTTTCTTCATAAGAAGTCGAAATTCCTCCCTTCGTTTTTGCCCGTAGAGCTCTCGGGTTGCTTTCTCAGTAGCTCTACTTATAGTCTGCAGCATTTGGTAGGCCTCGTTCTTAGCTGCATGTGCCAACCGTCATTCTTCATCAAACCAGGAGCTTCGTTCAGGACGCCAAATGAAACCGAGCATATCAGAGACGGTATTTCTGATAGCTTCTGGACAATGTCACCACTGGTCCTTTTTACCTGCTGCTGGTGGCGGACTTGCTGAGAGATTGGTAGAACTGCGGTCAGCAAAGATTCTTGCGGTCTGTTTCGATTTTAGCTTCGCGATAATAATTCTACTCACAGCATCAGCTCGGCGTTGTGACGCCATGGATATCCGCATTCATACTCGAGATACTACCAAGTAGTGATCAGAGTCTCTGTTTGCCCCACGGAATGCTCGAACATCCAAGATACTGGAAGCATGTCTGGCGTCTATCACGATGTGAACAATTTGGTTGATGGTCTTTTCATCACTGCTCCGCAAATTTATATCAAGGCGCGGGTGCTCGATATGATGAAATTCGCACCACCACGAAGTCTACCATCCTGAATCCGTTGACAGAAGTGTCTTGTGCAATAGTGTCCTCCGATAGTTGAAATTAAGATGCCCTTCTTCCTAATCTGGCATTGAACTCACTCAGAATAATTTTGACGTCGTACTTTCGGGACATTTCGTACGCGTTTTCGATGTGATCAAAGAAGGTGTTCTTGGTTGGTTCATCCTTCTTTTCGTGGGGGCGTGCGAACACAGATCAGCGAGATGTTCATGAATTTCGCTATGATGCGCTCGCTCAAACTGCGAAAGCCTAAGACTTCTTGACTGAGTCTTCTCTAAGTAGTTCAACATGACTGGTACTGTACACGTAAACGCCACCGTTGATTTCATCTGGGAAATTCCTCCGCTGCCGTCTTGCTTTGGTGGAAACTCTCTTGCCTCCTGTCTTCTGCCCCCAAAACTTCTTGCAAAAATTAGTTATTCAAAATGAAGTCATTCAGAAAATCTCAACAAATCAATAGAATATCCACTTCCTTATATTTAAGTAATTTGAAATTGAAGCTATACAACATCTTTAAAAGCATACTCTTCAGTAAATCCAAAATCAGAAACCTCCTGCATATTAACTACTAAGTGACCGATTTATTTTTGCACCCAATTCAAATCTCTCAACTCATTTCAAATGCATGTGAATCCATTGAAAAGTTAGCTCCTTTCAAATGAATGTATTAATTCCTCACAACCTGTGCCAGGAAGGTATTTACATTCATCTATTCAATGGCATCCTTTAGAACAATGAATTAATCAACCCCTGGAGGCAGATTCAGGCATCGTGCTGAATTTATTTCTCCTGTTTTTTTTTTTTTTTTTGCAACAGGAGTATATATTCATCTATACTATATAAATACGACTCGTTAAGTTGGCCAGAATAGGAGTAGGAGTTCTCAAGTGCAATGGAGTTTTTGAGAAGCAACAGGAAATGTAGCCGCTCGGTGTATCTCCTCTGTGAAGTTTAAACACTCCGGTGCACAAGTACACAACTTTCTAGGGTCATAGAGTTAAAGAGGCATACAACAATCGAGTGTTAATTGAAGTTTTTTTTTTTGTTCGTTGTTTTAATTTCCTTTGTGATTTTTGTTCTTTTGATTTTGGAATATTATAGGCCAGCAGAAGAGTGGGTTAGGGAAACACATCCAGGAATTGAGAAAAGCGCATTCATTTGATTAATTCTATTCATTGCTTTGAGGAAACACTTTAAAGTGTCAGTGAATGGTTTCTTAAGAAGCATACAAATACGTCGTAACACTATGATTTTGAGTCAAAATTAAAGAGGGAATTTCTTGTGACAGATGTACATAAGTGGGTGGAAGAAATTTGTATAAGTCAAAAACTGGATTTAGGAATAGTATTTCGAAATTAAAGGACGGGCAAATTTAGTAAAAATTCAAGCAATTCAAAAACAAAAGACAGAAGAATTTGCGTATTTTAAGACTAGAAAACTGGATGCGCTTAAGAATTCGAAAATAAAAGACAGCTGAAAATGCAAAGACAGTTCTTTTAATAATGGCTGGAACAAAACATATCTCGATGACGTTTGGATTCGATTTAGGATTCGCAATTGCTCAAGAAGTCTTCAATATGTGCCCGAAGTACGACGTCAAAATTAGTGGGTGACTTCAATGACATTAACGGAAAGGAGGAAGCTCTTGATTAATCCTCTGATGACGGATCTTCTGCTAAGTACGACGTAAATTACGGGTAACGAATACAGGATGGAAGAATTTCGGGCGGGTCAAAATGTTCTTAAATCAAGCGTATATTTTCTGCACAAGATAGAAAGGTACCTTGCGAGGTTGTGATCAAAAAATCGACAACCAAATTGATCAGATATCAATAGACCAAAATCCGTGAAGCAAACATAGACTCGGACCACTATTTGGTAGTATTTTAAGTACGTATGCGAATAATCATGCAACCACAACGCAGAGCTGATCTCTCAACATATCCGCCACCAGAAGCAAGGTTGATGATACAAATGACCAGTAGAGACATTGCCACCAAGCCATTAGAAGTGTCACCACTGATGTGCTGGGTTTCACTAGGTAAGGATAAAAACGTCCTGGTTCGGTGAAGAATACCGGTCGGTGCAAGCAGCTACCAAGCAATGCCGCAGAGAAGAACTAGAGCTACTAATAGAGAAACCCGGGAGCTTTACGAATATAAAAAGAGGGTATGAACACCTCGAAGAAAAAGAGAGGATATGAAAAGAGAGTGGAGGAGTCTATTAAGGAAAGTAGACACCGCTTTTATAAAGGCGGCAACTGAGGAATTCCACAGATGGAATCAACGGTGGCGTCTACCGTTCCAGTCAGGCTGAACTAATTAGTAAACACCTTATGCGGGCTATTACGACATATTCGGAACTCAGGTCTACAAGAAGCGGTTGTCTCAGATTCCCGCTTTCGAAGTTACAGTAAGGGTCTGGGATCGTGCCGTCGTGGTGTTTTTCCTGCCACGTACGGATATGGATGGATTTACTGTTGACGAACAAACTAAATAAAGAAAACAAATTTCAGATCTGCACGTAGACTCTTCTGTCACTCTACAGACCACGTGCAGTCAAATTATTAGTAGAGGTCGTAGAATTCTTCAGAGCAGTCATCATCGTCATCCAAGGAGTGCGATGTGATGGCCCGGGCAAAAGAAAGACGAAGGGATGTGATATTTTCATCAGCGACTGCTACCACGAACGAAAACAGCGTCTTTTAGGGTCAGGATTCGTCATTAGAGGCAGACTTTGGAAAGAAGTCTTATGTTTCAACCATGTGAAACTGCGCCTCACAAAAATTTGCATTAAAGCTAAATTCGCCAACAATAGCTTCAAATGCGCGCATGCGCCCACAGAGTAGAAAGATGAGGACACTAAGGACGAGTTCTACGAGCTCCTAGCTATATGACATTAAAATTGTCCTTTCTGATTTTATCACCAAACAAGAAAAAGAAGACGTCTTTAGTTGCATATTCGAAATATACAGCACTACACCACCTCCAAAAAAGAACTCAAGGTAATCCAATTTTATTATGCGAGGCGAAAAATTGTGGTAGCTTTAGTCTGCAGTTCCTGCATCTTCTGATCAGTTGACCGTGAATCAGATTGACCACATTGAGACCGACGCAAGGCATTCTTCCAGTATCATAGATGTCCGAACGTTAGCTCGGACCACTACCTCGTTGTAACCAAGGTAATATACAGATATCCAGATCGAAGTCAAAACGTAGAAACACTTTGGAGAAATCCGATATCTGCTGGCTACGATCTGATCGAGTCACTCAAAACTTCTTAACTAGTCTTATGCCGCCACCTTCAAGCATCGAAAACCAGTGGAAACATTGCCAGGAAGCAATTAGAGATGCCACCTTTGGTGTGCTCAAGCACAACGAAACCCCTGATTTAGCGAAAAATTTTGGCAAGTTCATTCGACCAAATAAAAGGCATACAAAGCAGCTTGCAAATACAATTAGGGGAACATTTTAGTAGAATCGTAATCGGTGCTGAGAATATGGAAAGATCATTTTTGCAAATCATACAACGGCGAACAAGAACCAAAGTTACGTAGATTACACCATTCTACTTGGACCACACTGGCCAACGATTCCGCAAACTCGACCATATTGCAAAGAATATAGCTTTATCGAAACATAAGAATAGTAAAGCTGCTGGAGCTTACGGTCGAGCTATTCAAAACACCTGGCGATGAACTAGTTAGGAGTATGCACCAGCTCATCTGCTAGATGTGTTCGGAAGAAAGCATGTCCGATGAATGGAAGGAACCTCAGCATTGTTTCCCCGACCCTGGAGAAAGGCAATCTTCTGGACTGCACCAACAACAGAGGCATTAGTCTTCTTAACATCGCATACAAGATCTTCTCTGTCATTATATGTGAACGCTTAAGACCAGGAAAGCCCACCATCGATCAAATATTCGCACGACGGCAGATCTTGGAAAAAATATTTCAAATCGATACCCACCATGATCTTTTATCGATTTCTTTGTGGAAGGTAACGATGTATAAGTCACGCTGCTCCATCAAAAATGTCAAAAAATTTTTTAGACAAGACGATGCGCCGTCATGCGACTTATTATCCTTGAAAGAATAGTGCATAACTCTCACGTCAACACCAGAGGAACAATCTTTCGAAAGTCCGTTCAATTACTTGCGTACGCGCCCACCACATTGACATAATGGGGAGAACAAAGCGTGATGTCATTGGTGCTTTCGTGAGCAATGAAAAGGAAGCCAGGAAGATGGGTTTAATGGTGAATCAGGACAAACCCAAATATAAGCTGTCAACAACCTAGCATCGGCATCTTAGAGACAACGTCACTATAATTTTGAGGTCCTCAGAGGATTTGTGAATCTAGGCTCAGCTATCAACTCAGTGAATGACACCAGCCAGCACTAAGTTTCAACGAAGAAATTACTCTTGCCAATCGCTAAGAAAGCAATTGAAGGGAAATGTCCTCAAGCTGGAAAGGCATATGTTGGTTAAAGCCATAGTCCATCATGGGCAGTATGCGCCATTTTTAAGTAAGTAAGTGTTTTTATCTGTGGGTACAGATATCTGTTTTTAAGAAAACATATCATGCTTTAAAAAATATTCAAGTTTTAACACTAAAAAATGATGTTGGTTCAATAATTTCAGCATTCTATAAATTTCTAATTCTCAACTTCTCAAATTTGTCTGTCGTTTGACTTCAGAACTTTCATTACATATTCGAGTTTGAATTGGAAATCACATCGACTACGACAAAGATGACATAAGACTATACCACGTCTTTCATATTAATTCGGCATCAAATTAAAACTAAATCTTTTCGAGCTGTTGTTCGTGGATCTTCGTCTTTTTCTTCGCACTTACTCGTTGTCGTTTGTTCACTTCATGCAAATGGATTCTCATCAATTTGCTGATTCTATACTTGCGCTATATAGGGAAAGTGTGAACTGTTCTTCTAACAAACTATTTTCAGTGTTATGTGACAGGTGAAAATGACACCTCAAAACACACCACAGTGGTACACATCAGCAGTAACATAACCCTGAGAAAAATTGTGTACATTCTACACGCCCCACCGCCCACAACAAATTCTCAGCAACCACACGTACTCGGCGTAAGTTCTCCACGTACATGACAATATAAACTTTAGCATGTTCAAATTTGCCACCCCAAAACATTCTCTATCTACGATATGGTAGGTGGTATGACACATATCCTTCGTCGTGTACATATCCTGGTGCTCCTTATTTTGCATTTGGAAAACTCTTAATTGGCCAAACAGGTGACGAATTTAAACTTTTCTTCCCTTTCAATGAAAGATACAGTGCGGCAGCGGCCGGTGGTGATGGCGCGACGGAATGGTGTGGGAGCCAACAAAAGTCCTTGAGAGTATACGATGGCAGCGGGGGCAGAGGGTATTTGAATGCAAGGATCTATTGCATAAGTATACACGATATGTTTTTTACCTTAAACAAACATCCGTTGTTTGCTTGTGAGTCCGTCTGTGAAAGTGTATATAAGCGATGAGAGTGTACACTTATAATATGTAAGGAGTGTGTGCATATATTGGTGTATGGAAATGAATTTGTCTGACGGAAGTATGTTCCTCTTGCTTTTGCATCCATCATCGACCGAAGTTAGTGTTTTTGAGAGTTTCGAAAACTTTTTTTTTTTGTAAGTGATTACATTGTATGTGTTGTATTTGAGTTGTAGAACGATGGACTCTAAGGATGATGTTTGTGGCAAGTAAAACGTGAGGTAAAGTTCCATCTTCTAACACAACTGTAGAAAATGTTTAGGTTTTAACTTTTACAGATTAAAAATAAATGCATGTTTCGAGCTAGTTAAAGATTTTTTTTTTTTAATTTTGAATACAGTATCTAACATTGCGTTACATATGTTGTTGAAATATTTGTTTCTATTGCAGCAAGCCTTTGATAGTATAGGTATGTAATATGTATACATATACTATTACCTAGTATTCACCTAAAGTTCACATTTAGAAAAAGGGATTGAGTTACAAACAGTTACAGTTTGTGTGTCCTAAAAGTGATTTTTAATATGAAATTTTGCACTTCGCTTATATAATTCCCACTTTTTTTTCGTGCAAATAGTATCTTCATTGGGAGAAGTGCAAAAAATTGGAGAATAATCTTCCCTGAACCAGCAAAAATACATTATTAAAACCAACTAGGACCCAGAAGAATTGTGACGGTTTTACGGAAGTTCAACATGGAAGGTCAATAAAACAATCTGAAGCAACCTCATCAAAACATCTCTAAAACCAAAACTTGAATGCTGATATCCATTTATATGAACTTCCTGACCTCTGATTATGGACTTTTCAAACCAGGTCATTGTGTGATATGGGACGATACTTCAACGCAAGACATCCTATATGCTTCGAGACAACAACACTATGCTTCTGTGTGAAGCTATTGCGGACTAGCTGCACATTAATTCATACTTCCAGTCAACAACGTACTGGGACAACCAGAAAATTCAAAGATAGAGTGAGGAAAGGTTTAATAGTCTTCACGTTCATATCCTTGTCATCAATCAGTATAGAAAAAATCTGGGAAGAATTGCCAACGTATATTGCATCGGACATGCAACACCGAAAGTGAAGAGTATAAAAGAACTACTCGTAAACTTAAGTGCAACCAGTGATATGTGAAGAAACCAGAGGAAATCAAATCTGGACCTGGATCTGTCAATATGGATAAAATATGTCAGGAGAGAAGGCAGAAGCTTTAAAGAGAAATTTCCTCGATTTCTTCCAGTTTGCCTTGCTGAGTTCTTAATAGAAGTTGACCTAAACAACTAGCCGAATCAACGAAATGAATCCAGCCTACCAGCGGAACATTGATTACATATTCGCATATTCTGGGGTAGTGGAAGACATCATCAATACTAGAAACTCAAATAAGTCAACGAGGTCTGACGGCCGCATATCCAACTTTGTACCGAAGAAGTTGCCCAATATTTCTATTTTTCTGTTGACGATCATCAACTTGCCTGCAATTCGATTTAAACAACGCCTTTTTTCCTGCAATTTGAAAAACTGCAAAGATTGTTCAAATAAGAAAGAAGGCCAACAGAGAAACTTGTATACAATTGTTTCGTTCGTCCGCATCTGGAATACGCATCGCAGGTATGGACTCCGTTCTATGATGTTCATAGATCTAAGATAGAGGCAGTTCAGTATAATTCTGTTCGTTTTGCCTTAAAAGGTCTTCCCTGGACAGATCCTTATAACCTTCCACCTTATGAACACCGAATTCAGCTTCTACACATTCAGTCCTTGTTACAGAGGCGTGTGAACAACGACATAGTTTTTATCCACCAACTTCTTTCGGGCGCATTATAGATGCACCTGATTTACTTACTTGTGTTGGACTCAATTATCGTGGGATTTTTTGCGTAACGTAGAAGAGACCTGGTGTAGTCAGTTAAGGAATCATTTATAAATATTTTACTGTTGCTCCCGAAGAATTTACTAAATGACCTTGATTTATTAGCACGCACCTTGCACATAAAAGATTTTTTGACGGTGACTGAAACGAATTTCACACAAACGATGTTGTTAGAAGAATTACTAGGGGTTAGTTTCTAAAATAGTCGCACGACAATTTTTTTTAGTTGCACAAAAAATAAACGACAATTAGGTAATCTAATAGTTAATTTTTTGAAATTTAAAAGTGGAATAAATGCTAACTTGAGGGACATGAAACGAGTACCAATCATATTTGACTATAATATTTCACAACATACATTGTGCCGTGTTGTTAGTTTTAAAGATCTTGGAATCGTCTTCAATCCAAGTCTAGATTTCACAGAGCACATCAACTCTCTTGTTAAAAAGGCTAACTCAATGTTAGGTTTTGTAAAAAGATGGTCCAAAGAGTTTCAAGTCCCTTATGTTACCCTATCTTTATACAATTGTTTTGTTCGTCCGCATCTGGAATACGCATCGCAGGTATGGACTCCGTTCTATGATGTTCATAGATCTAGGATAGAGGCAGTTCAGCATAATTTTGTTCGTTTTGCTTTAAAAGGTCTTCCCTGGACAGATCCTTATAACCTTCCACCTTATGAACACCGAATTCAGCTTCTACACATTCAGTCCTTGTTACAGAGGCGTGTAAATAACGATATAGTTTTTATCCACCAACTTCTTTCGGGCGCATTAGATGCACCTGATCTACTTACTTGTGTTGGACTCAATTATCGTGGGGGTGCTCACCATCTGCGTAGCCTTGAGCTCCTACATTGTCCACACCATCGGACTAATTACGGTATGAATGAGCCGCTTACCCGCATGTGCAGGCTTTTCAATTTAAATTCTAAAATTATTGATTTTAATGACAATAAAATAAATCTTAAAAATGTACTTAAAACCAGTGCTCCACGCTTTTAGTTCATGTTTTATGTATTTTGTATTGTTAAAATATATGTTTTATTGTATTATAGTGCTTGTGTTATTGTAGTTATTTGTTGTACATTACTAACAACTAACACCAGCACTACCCAAGTAGCATTTTGTACCTTTTATGTTACAAATTTATTGTATGTCGTTTACAATTCATATACAGTTGCTGGAAAAATGTTTTGTATTTTTACATTAACTAATTGGATGATTGGTAAACAAATTGTAACACACAAAATGTTGTTGAAACAACACATCTTCAAACGTAAACGTACTGTAAACCAAATTTCGTGAATGTTAAACCAATATCACAAAACATTTACATTTGTAGCACTTTTGTAGAGCTATTATCAAAACTTAACTGTTACAAAACGTTTACAGTAAATAGTCACAGTACATCTTCAAACGAAAACGTACTGTAAATCAAATATCGTTAATGTAAAATTAATATCACGCCACGTTTACATTTGTAGCAGTTTTGTAAAGCCATTATCAAAACTTTACTCTTACAAAACATTTACAGTGAATAGTCACATCACATCTTCAAAAGTAAACGTACTGTAAATCAAATGTCGTTAATGTAAAATTAATATCACGAAACGTTTACATATGTAGCAGTTTTGTAAAGCCATTATAAAAACTTTACTCTTACAAAACCTTTACAGTAAATAGTCACAGCATATCTTCAAACGTAAGCATACTGTAAAACAAAAATCGTCAATATCACGAAACACTAAATTTGTAGCAGTTTTGTAAAACTATTGTTAAAACTTAACACTCACAAAACATTTACAGTGCAAATCTATTATAACAATCATCAAACGAGATAAATCGGCCATTATTGTTTCCATTTTTTATCGAACTAGAAAACCAAAAATATTGAAAATCTATTTTTATTGATATTTAGTAAAAACAAAGCATGTTACGGATTTGATTGAAATAGGACTTTGAAATTTATCTTACAAAATATTGAAAAATATGATTTTTGTGGGAAAAAAAATTGTCTCAAATATTTTTATAAGAAATCATTTCTAAAATAAGATAGTTTTTACAGGCCCCTTATTTTTATCGACCTGTTTTACAAAACTGGTAGAAAATATTTCTCGCGTTCCATATTTTGCCTTTACTTGCACAAAAAATATAATATTATTGATTATTTTTATACCTCCCATATTATAATAATAATGTCAAGAACATCAGGATCTCAAATGGCATTACGTATTTACCTATACAGTTTAATATTTTTCTGTAAACGATTTGTACCTAAGTTAGTTTTTATGTTATTTATTTCGAAGTGTTTTTGAACGTTTACATTTGTAAACGTACAAATCAGGTACATCAAATAGAATTTGTTCATATACTGTCAACACGACATTTTATTCCCCAAAACCGTTTACATTTTGGGTACAGTGAGTAAACATTTCATATACGCCTGAAACATTACAGCTACGATGTTAACGTTCAGTAAATGTTCTGTAGCTTTGAAATGCTCCTTGGGTAAGTGATGAGCCAGTGGAACACATATAATGTGTTGGCAAATCTTTGTTCATAAGCTGAAGCTTGCTCTAAGCTCCTTATGAACAGGATCTGATAGTGTAAAAAAAAAAAAAAAAAAAAAAAAAAAAAAAAAAAAAAAAATAAGGATTTTGCACAGGTTTTTTTTTTTTTTTATCAATGATCATTCAATATTTGAGTAACAATTCCATGGTAACACAACGGATCTACATTACTATAAGTGTGGCGGGAATAAGACGAGCCACCAGACCACTAACCTAACCTATTTTCGTCCTTTACGTAACTCAACCATTGGAACCCTGAAATATTTATCCTTTTGGCTAGATCCATGTCACCTAACAACCCATACAGCACGCAGTTTCGTCACCAAACTTTATCCACACATACTAGACCGAAAATCTGTTGAAGGAATTTGTAATCAAAAATTGATCTTTACAATGTTTGCCATAGAGAGAAAAGGACTGATATTATCTGGGTCCTATACAATTGTAATTTGGTTCTTCGAGGGAAGTGTTTATCCGAACAGACAAGTTACCATTAATCCTTTTATGTGCGTTGCTAGTTCTAGAGGATTGAAGACATCCAATAATTTACCACCTAAATCGAACGTTGACAAAAAGCTGTAGATTAGATTAGATTAGATTTATTTATTTATTATTATTACAAAAATAAAATATAATAAAATATAATAAAATATGTGGGCACTGGCGTTGCCGTCTGCCTGATTGACACGTTTAAATGTTTATTCTTGTACAATTTTAAATTAAAATTAGGATAAAGTTAGGATAAACTAATAAATTTACTTGAAAAACATGATATATTATGACATATATTTTTTTTTTATATTTAAATTTATTTATGATGTTGTATCGATATGAGCCTGCGTTTTCAATATAAGCATACAAAGCTTTCCAGTTATATCCATTAAGAATGTTCTTTGTTTCTTCCATAGTTAATTAACGCTTTCCGAAATAAGTAAGTCTTACTTATATCTTTGTATATTGGGAATATTGCCAAAAAGTGGAATGTATCTTCTTTTGATTTTGAATTGCATATTGTGCAAAGATTTGAATCTGGATTTTTAAAAGGTGATCCATTTAAATTCAACATTTCACATCTTGCTTTGCATATCAGAGATAGCGCCTTCAAGCTATGACAATCAAAAATAATTATTGCTTTTCAGATCGTAGTTAAGTTCGCGATAGATCAATCTATTTATAGGGGATGTTGCCTGAACTATACTTTCATTACGATCGTGGATATCAGAGAGCTCCAAAAGATTATAGCATTTTTGTTTCAAAACTGATAAATCATCGAAGTGTACATTTATGCTTGTCTTACATTTTTCTGCTAATGCCATCCAATCATTAACCCATTCCAGCTTGTTTTGGAGAGTATATTTTGTGAGAATGTATGGTAGTCTATAAGTAGGATACTTCAACACCTTCAATATATAGTCGAAATGTAATTTCAGTATAAAATGAAAGAGATTTGGTAGATCTGTTTCAAGGGCAAGAACGTAATTGAGCGTGTTCATAGGAAGGTTAAATAACTTTTTTAAAAAGAAGCGGAGTAGTTTCTCAACTTCCTCATATTGTTTGAATCCCCAGGTTTGACAACAATAACACATAACTGAGCGCATAACTGCTTCAAAGATTCGGTATTTTGTTGAGATTGGTATTTCGTTTTTGTTTATAATATTTTTCCACGAGGCGTTAATGAGGTTTTAAGATGCTGATAGTTTTTTTTTTTTTCTTGTGCAGACGAACCACAAATCCACCTCATCACAACTGCTCAAGAACTCTGGCAGACTCAAGGGAAGTGGTGTGTACATCAGCCCAGACTACACCAAAAACGAGATATTGAGACGGCAAATATCAAAATCTTGCAGATCGGAAGAGCAATTAAGATTAAGCACCCCTCAGTAAATCCACAAATCCGGGGTCTGAAAATGATCATAAATGGAAAAACTTTTAACACAACCCAAGAAGGAAGACTCATTTAAGGTAACCGAGATGGATTCGAGATGTTGCACGAGTTTTTTTGGCGACATTAGAGCAACGATGTTGAACGAAAATGAATATTCTTTGCCACAAATAAAAACATATCAAAAAGCTGTATTTGAAATACATTCTAGAATGTTTCTAACGTTAACGTTGTTGCAGCCGTTTTCCAGGTTCATCCTGTATAATATAAGTGAAGGAGTTTTTTGTTGCTGCAAAAGTTAGCGAAAGTTCTGTAGAGCTCATATGTTTGGAAGTGCTCTCATAAATAGCCGTGTACTCGATGCAGGAGTGGCATTAATAGAATAATACTGTTAAGTATTAAGGACTCATCAGGTTATCCATATAAAGGGTTTTACACAAATAGCCGATTATATACGATATTCAGGAGACTATCAGCCTTATTGTGAAGTTCGCCCGAACTATATTACCCCCGAAATAATTAACATTTCACTTTTCGCCTATTGTGAATGTTCGGGCAAACATTGTGAATTTCCGGGCGAAATTAATTAATGTTCGAAAAATTCCCCTAATTGTCATCAATTATTCCGGGAGAAATGCGATGCGATCGACAGGTAAAATATTCACTTATTTTTTGAAGGCGAACGAGTGAAAAAGTTGTGAATTGCAAGACATTTGTTTATTTTTCGTCAGCTCAAGTATAACAAAACGCTAATTTGTATTATTGTTTAAATCTGTAAAACATAAATGTATTGAAATATTTTCACAAACACATGAAAAGATTGTTTAAACAATTTAATTTTGCAATGCCTTTAAAAAAACAACACAACACAATTATCGCTCTTCTTTAGATCTGTCAAATCAGAAACTAGGTGTGTTCATTTATTTTTTCAAGTAAATTCTTGAACTTGAAGGAGTAAAAAATATTCTCTCAGAGAATGCATTAATTACAAAAAAAATAATAGAAGATATTTTAGAAAGTTTTACTTAGTAGCTATTTAATTATAAAAATGTAAAATTCAAACCGAAAATATTTCAAAATCAAAATTAATGATGTTTTTTTGTTAGAAATGAAAAACAAAACTGTCACAATTTGTTCCGGAGTAAATTAATGTTACTTTTAAGAAGTGCATAAACACGTCCGCTTATCCGAAATGTCACTGTTGATTCGAAGTGAACAATCGTTCGGGCGGAATTCCCAATTAAAATTCCGGAGGAACAGATTTTCGCCAGGCGAAATGTATTCCGGGTGAACTTCACAATAAGGCTGTATAATTCTTTTATAATTTGTTCAAACAAAAGGGTTTACTTTATTGAGGATCGATATTGTTCTATTTCTCGAACATGGTTGCACTCCGACACCAAATTCGTTAAATCATATCCAAGACGTAATATAATTTTAGAAAACTTTGATCGATGTTATATTTTGAACAACAAAAAAGCACAAGTATGTTTACATTATAACACTTTTTTTATAATACGTTAAAATTTCTTTAAATATTCAGCTTTCCAAAAATGTTCTCTTCATTTAACACCCACAATATTTAAAGGTAACTTTAAGGATATCTCTACAAAACGAACACAATATCCCCAACAACCGTTTTTACTTTGCCTTCGAGCAGCAGTTACAATAGTCAAGCTATGTGTTGTACTGGTGATTATATAGTGGCAATATTTTCACTACAAAAAAATAAAAAAAAATCTGCTTAAAGGAAGCGGATGAAGATGAATGACACCAGTGAATAGCCTTATCAGCACTTCCTGTCGAAAGTTTTCATATTTTCCACCTCCATCCCTAAGTCTAAACCAAAAGAACAACGCCAGGGAAAAGCATCAGGATTCAGGAGTAAAAAATTGCTTTCCATTTTTCCCATCATGCAACACAATAGAAGAATAAAAAAAAGTGACAAACGAATAGTGTGCGGCAACAAGGACCTCGATCAGGGGGACACATGAAGAGTAACTGTGTATAATACTGAATGTTTGTGTGAATTAACATTATCGCATATAAAGCATTAAAGAAGCACATAGTAAAAAATAAAAAGAATTTTGTGGTTTTTTTTGAAAAATATTCTCACAAACGCACGTAAACTAGATGTGATTTTTCAACTTTACATAAATTGTCAGTTTTGATTTTGCAACACGAAACTGCATCCATAAACTAAAGGATCACGTAAGCTTGTATACAAGCGAATGGCTAACCATTTATTTATGATGAAAAGTTTTCAAAAACACCAGAGACAACAACTTTAGGGAGAGGTGGAAGTTAAATTAGAGAAAGAACACACGAAGGACATTTAGAGTACTTTTTTTTTTTTTTGAGGCAATGATATCTACCCCCAGCGATGGTGCTGCCACCAGATGGAGTATGCAAATTTAATGACTCTTACATCAACATCGCACTAATTGAATTGCAGGCAATAAAGTTTTTAGGCGTTTTCCCAAGCACTTTCGATGAAGACTGGAAGCCGTCGACGTCGGTCGTCACAAGTGTTTTAAATTGTCTCTTCTGGGTGGCGGTTATGAGGGATGGTATCCTATATTCAACAAAGGGTAACATGTGTGTGACGACTTTGGAAGTTACTCTGTGTATTTGCAGAACATGAAGTAATGGATGGCGTGTTTTTTTTTTTTTTTTTAAATCGGTAAATGTGGAAGTCGTTACAATTATGTTCCTACGTGGATGAAGAGAGCTTTATGATCGTAGAGTAAGTAAAGTCGGCCGGAAATTACTTGCCATTTTGGAATTCTAATATTTATATATTATATTCATATACACTACACGGAGATTCATGAAATGAGGCATTTCTTATGTGCGGCATATTCATTAGCAACAGTTGAGTATTGAAGCACGTACCCCATGATGATGATGATGAGCTAGCTGTTTGATGTAGACATGGTATTATAAGGCATTTGATTTGTATATACAATACAAAATTAATAAAAATGGACCGTTTTAATATTTCATATAAAAGATTACAATTAAGGCGGAGAGTGCTATTCAATTTCGTTTAATGTTGTTGATGACATAGTTTCTTTTTATTTCAATTAGTTTTAGTACATATTTGAAAATATTTTCTTTACACTTATTGAGTAAGTACATACACCATAAGACAACCTTCTTAACCATTTTTACTTGCGATTATGTATGTACTATAAAATTTTAAATCACAATCAAACATGACATTACGATGATAAACAAGTAGAAAAAAATGGGTCCGGAAATACTCGCTGTCAGGAATTCTGGTTGTATAAATATTAAGTACCTACACCATTCTAAACGGCTAGGCTAATAAGCTTCAAAATTGGTATGAAGGGTTCATATAAACTATTCCCTAAAGGCTTAAAAAACAACGGTACCTGCCATATATCCTTAAACGAAAAAATGCGTTCGATTTTGATAACATTTTATATGAGTGATTTGTTGGCAACGATAAAGTTTTCATCAGAAACAAATTTCGAAAAAAAGCTTTTAAACGATAAACTTACCATACAACCGTTTTATTTTACCATACAACCGTTTTATTTTGAGTAGATACCGTTAATTAATTTTAATTTTTAATTTTAATAAAATTTGGTATTCAGAGAGTTCTGGAATATTAAAGTGGTCAAATTATTTTCCAAGTCATTAACAAGAAGGTAACTTTCCACAAAAGCAAGTTCATTGCACACAGTCGTGCTCTTTATTTATTTAAATTTTTAGAATTAAAATAACGATTAACAAGACAAGAAAACATTGTTTATGAACGAGTTATTAAAATTCTATTTGGCGACCTCAACTCAATCTATTGGGTGATTGACATAGCTTTCAATATCCACCAGTGAAAGCCCCATCAAAATCGATCAATAACTAACAATTTTCGAAAAAAATCTACCCAGCGACATCTAGGGGATGATTTTAATATCATAAGTTGCTTTCTAACAACATTTTACTTACTTACTTAAGGTGGCACTATAGTCCAGGGTGGACCAGAGGGTATCAACCAACAAGCTTCTTCCAGGCGACTCGGTTTTTTCGTTTGAGGTCCTCTTCTCCTTGTATGCCACACCTGATTTCCTCCCATACTGCGCCGGGTTGGATTCAAAGCTATCCGGGCCGGAGCATTGGTGTCGCTGGGCTATACAGCGTTGTTATATCTTCGCCTGCTTTCCCTATTTATATAGATAGGACCATAAATCGTACGGAGAATTTTTCTTTTAAAGTTAAACATTCTCATCCACCTTTAGTAATGTGCATGCTTCGGCACCATAAATACGGACCGGAATTATATGTTTCATATAAAGGGACAACTTAGTTACTCGAGATGGGGCTTTGCTCTTAGCCCATAGAAACAGCGATTGGCAAGTGTAATTCAACGTTTAATCTCAGCACTGGTCTCCAAGTTGAAAACGGAGACTAGGTACACAAAGTCTTTGACCACCTCAAAGTTGTAGCTGTATATGGTGACGTTTTGTCCAAGACTTTGGTGTTGGGTGTCCTTTCTTGTTGAGAGCTTATTCTTGGCGTGAATTCTCTTATCATCCTACACAAACCTACGAGTTTGGTAGGGATGCCAAAACAAGACATTGAGAGTTCGTCTCTATTATAGATGCTGGCATACGCGGCTTGGAAATCGGTATAAAAAATGGTGGCTATCGATTTGAAATTTTTGGTTTTTTCCCAGATCTGGCGTAGAGCGAATATTTGATCAATGGTGGACTTTCCTGATCTAAAGTCACACTGATGGGGACCAATCAAATTGTTGATGAATGGCTTCAGGCGTTCACCATAGTACGGTAGAGAAGATCTTGTATGCGTTGCTAAGAGGACTAATGCCTCTGTGGTTTGTGTAGTCCAGAGGGTCGCCTTTGTTCAGGATCGGGCAAACAATACTGAGGTTCATCAGGTATGTGCTCTTTTCCGACCATACTTTGCAGATAAGCTGGTTCATACTCCTAACCAATTCACCGGCAGCTGCTTTGAACAGCTCAGCCGCAAGGCCATTAGCTCCGGTAGCTTTATTGTTATTATGTTTAGATCTAGCTATCTTCACTGCATCTAGATCGGGTGAGCAGAATGGTTGGCCTGCGTCGTCCAGGTGGATTGGTGCAATCTGCATTGGAGTGGAATTCGGTTCATCATCGCCGTTGTACAATTTGCAGAAATGATCTTTTCGTATTCTCAGCACTGACTGGGATTCTTCGGTTCGGGTCTTGTAGCCTTGTGATGTTCTTTTTACCTTTTGGTGAAACTTCCGAACTTCATTCCTGTTATGGCATACTTCTATTTCCTTGATCGCACGCTTCTTGTGCTCCTTCTTTGTACTTCTGAGAAGTCAGTGTTATTCTTTCCTCTTCTGCACGTAGATTTGTATGCCTGTTGTTTGGCTGCATGTACTTGTCGACATTCTTCGTCAAACTAAAGGTTTCGTTGTGGTGCTTCCTTAAGCCCAAGCACATCGGAAGTGGCATCTGTAATTGCTTACACTAGTTTTCGATGCTTGAAGGTGGCGGCTTAGGATTAGTTAAGAGGTTGCGAGTGATTCGATTGGAAAAGGACTTGGTGATCTCTTACGTTTCCTCACAGTAACTATACGTTTTGGATATCCGTAGCATTATAACGAGGTAGTGATCCAAGTCAACGTTGGCTCCCCAGAACGTTCGGACATCTATGATACTGGAGGAATGCCTTGCGTCGATCGCTATATCCTCAATCTGGTTGACGGTCAATTGATCAGGATGTCGGAAATTCCCCTGTTAATATTGAATTGCGGAAACTGCGTATTAGCTACAACAATGTTTCGCTACGCACAAAAGTCGATTAGCCTCAGTTACAAAGATGTCTTCTTATCCTAGTTTGACGTTAAAATCACCTAGGACAATTTTATTGTCATAGCGAGGGCATTGCTCATATGATTTGTCCAAGAGCTTGATAGAACTCGTCCTTGGTGTCCTCATCTTTCTCCTCTTTGGGGGCCTGCGCTCGTATTAGGATAATGTTGGACAATTAAGTATTGATACAAATTGGCGTGAGGCGGTCGTTCAGATACTCTCAACTTCTTGCCTAAGTCTGCCTCTGACGACGAGTACACATCCGTAAATATGCTGTTTTTGTTCGTGGTGGCAGTCGCCGATGTTAATATCACAGTCCAGAGCCTGCTTGGTTCGTCAAAAGTAAATCCGTCCGTATCCGAGTTTGGTCGCTGTTTCGCAACTAAATAATCTTAACGTGGCCGGGAAGTCACCCCGATGGGAAGACCTCAACCTGGAGTACCAGACCCTTAGTATAATTCCAAAGGTAGGGAGCTGGATCAACCGCTAGTTATAGGCCTCAGCTCCGACTATTTAGTTCAACGTGACTAGAACTGTAGACGCTATCGTTGATTACATCTGGGGAATTCTTCCGCTGGCGCCTTGATGAAAGGAGAAGTTTCTTAGTGAAAACACTACTCCTCCCTCTCTCTTTTACTGCCCCAAAACTTTTCAAAGGGATTGCTCACTCAGATCTCAGGTTGAAGTACTATAGGCACCCGACGCACGTTAACCACCGGAAAGTGAGAGTAGGAATTGGTATAGTCAAGCGGGTGTGTTTTGAAAAAACCTGTTGACGCCATTTCATTTCATATAATTTCATTTATTTTCGTTTCACTTTATTTTATCTGCTTAGTTATTTCGCCATCCAGCCATCCAGTACCATATCCAGATAGGCACTAAGCGAAGCCAAACATAGCGGAGCTAACTGCCGGACCTACCAACTGGCTGGGACATGAACGGTCTTTCTCAGCTAGGAATCCCAGGATCTCTCGTTCCGTCTTGGGCCGAATGTCATTAAAGGGACATACTCCCAATATCACACCCTAGTAAACATGATTACCCAACTAAACCCATATACTTAATTGGTCTCATGAGTTGTTGGCATCAAAACGGCGCACCTAGCGCTAATTGGGTTTATTCTAGTTTTTAAAATAAACCAGCCATTCTTACCTACCTACCTACCTATTTCGCTAATGAGAGCACTCTCTACTTTTCATATTTGTTTTCAGAATCACAACCCTATTGTCCGATGGGGAATTCAAAACCGCGTGGAATTTAACTTCAAAAACTCAATAATAAGTGGAAAGTACCCTCATTCCCATATTCATGAGTTGAGTAACTCAACAGTTTTGAAATCGATAGGTGAAAAGACTTTAACGGAAACGTAGCACATCATAAAACAATATCGTCTAATTCATCTCAAGGTATCAAATCGCATGGCATTGCAACACATCGCATCTCAACGCATTTTAACGAATCGCATCTTCGCATAGCATCACATCACATCTCATCTCATTGCATCGGATCACCAGAGGCGTACCGAGAGGGGGGTGTGGGGGCGTCTCACCCCCCAGCGTCTCACCCGGTCAAGTCGGCAATTTTGAAAATTTTTAAATTTATAAAACTGCAGTCGGCATTTTCAAGAGTTTCAAACTAAGTTCAGCAAGTCAGCATTAATTAAAGGTTTTTAAATTTACAAATAAAAAAAAATGGCATTTCCAATCTTTTGAATTTTAAGTATGAAAGTTGGCATTTTCATAGGTTTTTATGCTTATTCTAGCAAGAAAGTCGGCATTTTCAATTTTTCGAATTTTCATTTATGTGTTCTTCTATGGCAGCACAAAATGTTATCAACGCATGCGTAATTCAAAAACATTGAAAATTCATTGCAATTAAAAAACTTATCAAAAACTCGATGGATAGCTAGAGCTGAAACAGTTAAGGCTGTGTGGATTTCTTTCGATGGTAGTGTTCATTCCTTGGAAGAAATTAAAACCGATGCAATTTCTTTCGATAACAATTTACGTACCTCCGCTTCTGGTCTGCTCAAACAAATCTTGCATTTCGATTTTATCAGTTCCTTATATTTTTGTAAAAATGTCATGTTTAAAGTCAAAAATTTGACAGACAATTTAGAAGGAGAAGAGTTGAACGTCATTGATGCTCTACTGTTGATTCAAGGCACATTAGGGTCATTCCAACAAATGAATGACGATGACAGCCAAATCGATGTTTTAATAAAAAGTTCCTCTTCATTCGCTGAAAAATTACAGATAAATCCCGAGAATGATTTTTTGAAACATCACAGAACTCGCCGTGTACCAAGAAGAATTGATGAAAATCCAGAAACCGCTTTCGATTTTGATTTTCTTACGTTTTATAGAAAAGAGCTTAGAACGGTTTTGCAAATTTTTACCACGTGCATTACAAATAATTTTAAAGATACTTTTTCAACTATCGAACCTCTTGAAAAGATTTTTGAAATTCCAGTTAAAAGAAGCAATGTTACGATCAAAAATTAAAAATATATTATTAAACTTTGGTTACGATAGAATCAGTCGAATCCATTTCACAATTGGAACCCAAATTATGTCAAGAGGAACCAGAGTGTTTGCTTTCTGAGCTGCAAATACTTCTTGATTCATGTACGAAGTGTACGAACTTCGAAGATTTCAATTTTAAAAATTTAATTCCGTTGGCGTACAAACTTGTTTGCTTCATTTAGACTGCTCCTGTGACGTCAGCTTCATGTGAACGTTCGTTCAGTAAACTAAAACTAGTTTTAAATCATTAGCGAATGACAATGGGTGATGACCGTTTGAATGATTGATGCTGCTCTATTCTTCAAAAGATATAGTGGACAAAATTTATCTAAGTGAAGTCGTAAAAGAATGGTCCTTACTTAAACACCGCCGAATTAAAATCCGACATGGATCAGTCTAATACATAAAAAAATTATAATTGTTGTATATATTATATTTATGCATCGAATTTTGTATATAAGGAATTTATAACTTTACTGTAAAAATAATAATAAGTAGTAAGTAAGTAACAAATGCATTTATTAACAAAATGTATTTTTTTTTTTTAATAATATGTTAATTTCAAAGCTATGGCTTAGTTTTCAGGCTTGTTAGCATTATAATATATATAATTGTGTTTATAATTATAAAATGTTTAATTAATTAACTTCAAAATCAAAAACATTCATTAAAAATAATAAATATTTCCTTGTAATATATATGTAGGATTGAAGGCTACGCCACTGGTCTTTAATCTTTAAGCTACCTAACCTAAGCTTTTTGCCAGCAAGCTAAGCTCACTCACTTTTGCCAGCAAGCTAAGCTCACTCACTCACTCGATGATGAACAGCGACGAACGATTGACGGGTACACACGACGTAAAACGAATGTCTATAGTTTAACTTTTTTATCATTTAAATATAATTTTACTCTGAATTTGCACATTAAATTAAAGTTTGTGAAGTCTAACTCTTGTCTTTTTATTTTTATATCCCACAACCTGGGGGCTCAACCGGGATCGATCTGAAAACAACATCGAACAGATAAAATCCTATAAAAAAAATATCGTGGTAAAAATATAAAAGATAAACGAGTTTTTTAATTGCAAATTGTATGTTTATTGCTTATTTTGGTTTGTGCGTGGGCTTAAATTTATTCACAACAGAAAGAAAATAAGATAAGGCCATCATTTTAACAAGTGGCGAAACGGTAAAAACGGCCTTATACAGTAAAATTTTTTTACGGGAAAACTGCTTTCCAGTAAAAACTAAAATACGGTAAAACGATTGAAGTTGTGTTATCACGACGTGCTCGAAATTCAAGTTTTTACAGTAATTTTTTTTTATTACAAAAAACGATGGGTAACAGACGCAATAAAAATCTTAACAGTACGGCAATCACGACGGGGCCTGATTTTTCAGAAATGTTAGAAATTCTTATGCGACGGGAAGCAGATGTTACTAGACGTGAATTGGAACTAAAGTTTATGAAGAATCAAGGACAGAGAAGTTCACAAAGGGATTTTGGACTTGCTCAGCATTTTGAAGACGTAGAAAACGTACAGGCTTCTTGCAGCGGGGTCAGAAACGTTACACATTTGCATAAGGAAACTATTGAAGGAATGCATTCGGTCGGGTTAACAGACGAAATAATTAACCAGCAGCCACAAGACGCACCAAGGCCAGAAAATACGACGGGGCCAGAGATTGAGATATCACTACTGCGGACGGAGATCGATAGTTTGAAACGACGCAATGAGCGGGCAAGTGTAGGAACCTTTGAAGACGCAATGAATGCAGTTTCTCATTTTAGTGGAGAAGGTGATGTAAGAGCTTGGATTGATGAATTCGAAACCGCATCCGCCTTAATGAGATGGGACGAAATGAAAAATATTCTTTTTTCAAAGCGGTTGTTGACGGGCACAGCGAAAATGGCATTAAAAACGAAGCCTACCATAGTAAATTGGGCAGACTTAAAGCAATTCTTGATTGATGAGTTTTCTTATACGATGACTGTAGCTGATGTGCACAGGGCAATGACAACGAGGAGACAAAAATGTGGAGAATCAGTTGTGGAATTTTTATTTGCTATGCGTGAACTTGGTGCAAAAGGCGATATAGATGAACGTTCTTTGATCCAATATGTGATCGACGGTATTGACGATTTATCGGCCAATAAGGTGATGCTGTATGGGGCACATTCAATGCATGAGTTCAAGGTAAAGTTGGTAGAGTATGAACGCTTTCGAAGCACCTTGGGACGACAATCTCAGTCGCAGTTGAGGGTTCCAAAAATATCTAGAGATTCGTTTAACAGCTCTAACATTCGATGTTTTAACTGCGGCCTTAAGGGGCATAAAAGTAAAATGTGCGATAATAAAAACAAAGGACCAAAATGTTTCAATTGTCAAGAATTTGGACACGTGTCTCCAAATTGTCCATTGCGCAAAGAAAATGTCAAAGCGGTGAATTCGGCTGAGGTGGAGATCTCAGAGTTGGAAGCAAAAGAGGTGATTGTGAACGGCTTTAAGGTACGAGGACGGATAGATACGGGCAGTGACGTTACTATAATGCAGTCAACAGAATATTTAAAACTTGGATGTCCAACTTTGGTAAGCGATAATAATATTTTTAGGGGTTTATCGGAAGACTGTACCAAACCCTACGGATACTTCATGGCCAATGTTGAAATCGATGACATCACGTATCGTTCGAAGATATACGTAGTATCTTCAAAGTCTTTGAAGCAGAATCTTTTAATTGGAAAAGACATACTGAGAGGAACGCGTATAACTCTAGGCAAAGATGGAGTACAAGTGGAAAAACTTGAATCGGAACTGAAAAACTGCTACCAGGTAATTTGTAAGAAAATTGATATTTGTGTTGGCAATCCAAATTACAGACATAAAGTAGAAAACTTAGTTAAAAATTACAAGCCTACAGAAACTAAACATACAAATGTTGAAATGAAAATCATTCTTAAAGACGATGCTCCTATTGCACAACGTCCTCGGAGACTTGCTCCGTTAGAAAAGGATATTGTGGAAACACAGATTCAAGAGTGGTTAGATGCTAATATTATTCGACGTAGCAATTCTGAATATTCCTCTCCAATCGTGCTTGCAAATAAAAAAGATGGCAGTAAGAGACTTTGCGTAGATTATAGGAAAATCAACAAAATTATAGTTCGTGATCACAATCCCTTAGCTCTTGTAGATGATCAAATTGACCAGCTTAGTTCAGCAAATGTTTACTCCACTCTAGACCTCGAAAACGGATTTTTCCACGTTCCAGTCAATGAAGAAAGCAGAAAATTTACTTCTTTTGTTACTCATCGGGACCAATACGAGTTTAACAGAGTACCATTTGGTCTCTGTGTGTCACCCGCTGTGTTCCAAAGACACGTAAACTTAGTTTTTAGAGATCTTATGATTTTAAAGATAGTACTTCTTTATATGGATGATATTGTCGTACTTGGGATAGATTATGCAGAAGGCTTTCGCAATTTAGTCAAGGTTTTTGATGTTGCTAGTGAGTATGGGCTAAGATTTCGGTGGTCAAAGTGCCAATTCCTCTGTCTCAGAATTGAGTATTTAGGATTTCAAATTGAAGCGGGGACAATCAAACCATCTGAAACCAAGGTAGCAGCTGTACAAAAATTTCCACAACCGACGAATATAGTTAAAATTCAAAGCTTCTTGGGTCTAACTGGGTATTTTCGAAGATTCGTTCCAGGTTACTCGTGTATAGCAAGACCAATGACTGATTTGCTGAGAAAAGACGTTCAATTTAAATTTGGAGCTGAACAGATAGCTGCTTTCGATGAGCTAAAGAGAATTCTGACGACGGCACCGGTCTTAAAACTTTATCGACAAGAAGCAGAGACAGAGCTGCATACGGATGCTTCAAAATGGGGTTTCGGAGCAGTGCTGTTGCAAAAAGATAATAATAAATTTTTTCCAATTTCTTATTTTAGCAAGAAGTCATCACCCCAAGAACAAAACTATAGCAGCTACGAGTTGGAAACGTTAGCGGTGGTAGCAGCACTAAAAAAATTCAGACACTACTTGCTGGGTATACACTTTAAGATAGTGACGGACTGTGCAGCATTTAAAGGCACTATGGAGAAGAAGGAGTTTTCATCGCGGATCGCAGGCTGGGTGCTAATTACACAAGAGTTTGATTTTGAACTCGAGCACCGTACTGCAAAGAGAATGCGTCACGCAGATGCACTTAGCAGAAATGCGGTGAGTTTAATTAAAACAGAATTTTTACAAAGAATCATTGCAGCTCAGGAAAGCGACGAAAAAATTGCGTTATTAAAGAAGCTTCTTAAACACAGCTCATACGAGAACTTTCTTTTCGAAAGAGGAATAATTTATAGAACGGACGAAGAAGGACGGAAACTGCTGTATGTGCCTAAGAAAATGCAGGTTGAACTTTTGCGAAACATACATAACGACGGGCATTTTGCGTCGAGAAAGATGGAAGATATAGTGAAGAGAGACTATTTTATACCAGATTTGAATAAAAAATTAGATGACGTTCGAAGAAATTGCATACCGTGTATATTGGCGGAAAGAAAAGCTGGAAAACAGGAAGGATTTTTATCACCAATCGACAAAGAAAGTAGCCCACTGTGTACTTACCACATCGATCATATGGGACCGTTAGAGAAGACTACAAAACTATACACCTACATCTTTTGCGTTATGGATGCATTTTCCAAATTTGTTTGGATCTATCCAACTAAAATAACATCAGCGGTGGAGGTAATTGCAAAGTTGGAAATGCAGAAAGTCTCATTTGGGAGTCCAGCGCGAATTATATCAGACCGAGGGTCTGCTTTTACAAGCAAGGCATTCGAGGAATACTGTCAAGAGGAGAAAATTGAACACCTTGTCATAACAACTGGGGTTCCAAGAGGAAACGGACAAGTCGAGCGTATCAACAGAGTGATAATTTCCGTTCTTAGCAAATTATCGGCCGAAAATCCCAAAAAATGGTATATGCACACGAGTGCACTGCAAAGATGCATAAACTCAACATGGCAGCGCAGTATTAAGACAACACCATTCGAGTTGATGTTTGGGACAAGAATGAGGAACACATCTGATACAGGTCTTACAGATGCGATTGAAGAGGATATAAGAACGCTATTTTCAAGTGAACGAGATGATGCTAGAGAGCGAGCACGGAAATCGATAGCTGAAGTGCAGAAGGAGAATCAAGCAACATTCAACCGGAAAAGGAAAACAGCCAAACAGCATTGTGAAGGAGATTTGGTAGCTATTCGTAGAACTCAGTTTGGACCAAATCTGAAGCTGGCCGGAAAATTTCTAGGTCCTTACAAGATAACGAAAGTTTTAAATCACGATAGATATGAAGTTGAGAAGATTGGAGAACACGAAGGACCGAGTGTAACATCAAGTAGTGCTGACTACATAAAAAGTTGGCGACAAACCGACTTTGACATTACTTCGTCGTGTGACGAAGAATAATTTAAACATAATTGTACTTTTGTCTATTTACAGAACGCTGGGGTCAGCTGTTATACAGGATGGCCGATTTGTAGGATTGAAGGCTACGCCACTGGTCTTTAATCTTTAAGCTACCTAACCTAAGCTTTTTGCCAGCAAGCTAAGCTCACTCACTTTTGCCAGCAAGCTAAGCTCACTCACTCACTCGATGATGAACAGCGACGAACGATTGACGGGTACACACGACGTAAAACGAATGTCTATAGTTTAACTTTTTTATCATTTAAATATAATTTTACTCTGAATTTGCACATTAAATTAAAGTTTGTGAAGTCTAACTCTTGTCTTTTTATTTTTATATCCCACATATATGTGTATTATATAAATTTAAATTCCTGACACTATATCATTATTATTTTCTTCCTATATAAAATACTGTTGCATTAATTATTAATTTACTTATTCCATTTATATTATTGAAAACTATTCATAAAATTTTTTTTTAACTAGATACATATTTATTAATATTTTTAAAAAATACATTGCTCTTAAAAGAATTCACGTGTTATATTTTTTTTAATATTACAGTTGATACTCAATATTTTTACATAGTTTCATGGAAATTTATTGATTATTCAAAACATCCAGTAATTTTTTACTTTTTAGTATAGCGATGACTGCAGTCGGCAAATTCCCCAAATAAGTCGGCAAATTCCTAATAAAAGTCGGCATTTCAGTAAAACTCCCCCCCCCCCCCAAGGCTCGGTCTCTTGGTACCCCCCTGCAGATCACATCTCAGCAGATCGCACCTCATCTCATATCCTTTTCTATCTTATTTCGTCTCATCACATTCCACCTCATGTCTTCGCATCCAATCGTATCGCATCGTTTCTGATATTTTAAGAAACGAAAAAACTTCTTTCAAACTGTATACGCATGCAAGTTTCTCCTACTTTTGGTTTAAATTTAATGAACTGGTAGCCCTTAATATCTATTTCCTTTTCCTTTTAATAAACCATTTAATAAAACATAAATGAATCCTTCAATCAAAACTATAAATGAAAATCACAAAATCTACCACAAATTGAATGCCATAAATTAAAAAGGGATAATTGAATTATTTAGCAGAAAATCTTTTCTATATGTAAATATATACCAACGGTGGTGCCATCAGTTTGATATTGTTGATTGAATCATCACAGATCCTCTTCTAGAGCTAGACTATTATCTATATAACATATTATATCCAGTGACATTGATTCCCACTTTGCTTTTCATCAAAAATAACGGAATGACGAAGAACTTCCTGTTTAGTTGTGCGCTAAAGTTTTCTCTGGATGATCCCTTGCTGTTCCATTCACATTCTGCGCTCGAAGCATAAACAGTGAAGGTTTTCAACACTTTTCACCACCACATCCGGCCAATTCACTCAGTTGGCATAGGCATCCTGTTTCCTACTTCGACATTCCTATCTTCCCCAAACATCTCCCCGGCAACGTCTTTGAATGAAAGTTTAAAATCCCCAGAGTATAGAGTAGAAAATTTAATATTTAACCAAGTATAGATTTCAGATATCATCAATCGGGCTGATAAAAAAGATGGTGGTGGTGGTGTAGAACGCGGTGGGCTTTGGCGGGAGTGTAAAGAAGGGTTGATGAAGCAAAGTGGCTGTTCCGAGATAAATGGGGTTAGATATGGTTGTTCTGTCTGCGGTTTCAGTAACTGCAAAGAAGACTAAAAGATTCAACTTTGATTGGGGGAAGGAATTAATTGATTGTTTAGTTATTATGGATTTGCTTTTCTTTCATCGTACATTATATCCTTCCAGTGTCTGGCATAAATCTTGATAATTCGACGAAGAACAGGATAATCGAGTGGATTAAGATGTCGGAAGATGTTTTGAAGGCAAACTGTCAGACAAGGATTCTATGTGAGGGAGTAGATTTGAATATATAATTTGAATTTCTCTCTATGAAAACTTGTCACTGTTTTTTTTTTTTTTTTTTGAACTTGGAGAGAGGGTAGTCAATATAATAATTCATCACCTTTATATTGTTTTATTTTTTATTTGAAAACCAAAGTCATAAATTCCTTTATTCATTCGGGCGGGAACATTCCCAAACAGATGTAAATGATTATTTTCAAAAAAATGTTATCGAACAATTTGCTTTACACCCAAATGATGAACTAGGTGGGTACTCAATTCCCTCCCATTACTAAAAATTCAAATAAAGGAATAAGGGTGAAAATATATATACACTTCGCACATGGAAGAAGATGTTCTTGTGGCCAGCAGTGGGTGTCTGGAAGCAGCACCTCCATACAACTCAATAAAATGTGCTTTACTACCCGGAAGAGAACAACACAAAAACAAAAAAAAACAAAATAAAAACCTATTCCCATTATATATTTTTTTTTTATCCTCCAGTTCACCCTCATAGCCTTTAAGTGCGTCGACCAGATGTTCCCTCCAATTGATTTACAATATTTTAGCATTTGTTACCAATTGTTTCGTTTCCTATACCATCCATGCCTGGTATTTTTCTTTCTCGGTATACGGAAAGAATGGGTTTTGAAAGAAAAAAAGAAAATATTCTCAAGGTGAATCATTTCTACCCTCGGAGACGATCAATTCTCTGGAACTTTAAGGGGGTACAGATGTTAAATCGCAAACGATAATGGCGAAATAATTTTTAGGAAAAATTATGTTTATGATATTTGCAAAATTTAATCCTAGTTTAGTATTAAAATATTTTATGACGAAAAATATGTATCAATGAAAGGATGCGGTAAATCAAATCTAAAGTATCTTTCTTTATAAGCTGTCTTAAAGTGAAAGGCCAATAATTGAGAAGGATCCAGAGGAAATGTAGGACAAATATTTAGTTTGTCCTGGCAAAAGACATTACTGATAATGTCAATCAATTGGAATTAGTTTTGTAATTGAAAAAGTGAGATGAAATATGTGATTATGTCGGTTTATTTTTTTTTTGTGATTTGTTCACTGGGTCAGGATGGGAATGGATGGTTTACGATATGGCGATATGGTTATATTTGTTTACAATGATAGAAGGTCAACAACGAATAAGTTATTGAGTTTTTCAAAAGATACAATAAATAGGATTTAATATTTGACAAAGTATGTTATGTATAGAAAAGTTCTTGATTGTGGGTCAGTTTTTATAGATAAAAGAAAAACACATACTTACTAACTTAAGCTAGCCGCTTCCAATTTTGCACCGCAAGTTGGCTGAGGTCGTTTTCTACTTGTGTGCTCCATCTATTGGGGGGTCTTCCAACACTGCGTACACCATCAGGAATGGACTCGAAGACTCGTCGGGCTGGTGCGTTGGTGTTCATACGCTCCACGTGAGCCAGCCATCTCAGCCGCTGTGTTTTCAGCATCTCAACCAGGTTAATATCGCTGTATAGCCCGTATAGCTGGTCATTTAATCTTCTTCTCCATTCTCCTTCGATACACACAGGACCAACCAAAAATTATACGAAGAATCTTTCTCTCAAAGCACCCAAGTAACTTCTCATCCGAGTCTTTTAATGCCCATGCTTCCGCCCCATACAGCAGGACTGTACAGCTTCTCCTTGGTTCTATGAGAGAGGTCCTTACTACTTAAATGCTTTCTCAGCCCGAAGAAACAGCGATTGGCAAGAGTAATTCTTTGTTTGATCTCTGCACTGATGTCGTTTTGCATTGTTATAGTGGATCCCAGGTAGACAAAGTCCTTGACTACTTCAAAATTATATCTATCCATCGTAATGTTTTGCCCGAGTCGACGATGTTGAGATTCCTTTCTCGTTGATAGCATATATTTCGTTTTGTCTTCATTAACAGTTAATCCCATCTTTGCCGCCTCCGATTCAATACTGGCAAATGCACCAGTCCCAGCTCGCTTATTTCAGCCGATTATGTCTATGTCATCTGCATACGCAAGTAGTTGAACGGACTTTTGATAAATTGTACCAGTTGTGTTGACGATTTTCGTTGTGCGATTTTCGTACAATTGCTTCAAGGACGATGTTAAATAGGTTGCATGATAGCTCGTCGCCTTGTCGTAGACCTTTCTCAACGTCAAACGGTTCGGTGGTGTTCTTACCGACTTTGACAGAGCAGCGAGATTTCTCCATCGTCATCCTGCACAGTTTGGTAGGGATGCCGAGATACCACATGGCTCTGTACAGTTCGCCTCTATCCAAGCTATCATATCGATAAAGAGGTGGTGTGTATCGATCTGGAGTTCCCGGTTTTTTTTCAAACTCGGTAAAATTTTTCTCGTAAAATATAGAATCGATTTTGATAAAATTTAGTGTGACTAATTTTTTTTTTCAATAATGAAGTTTTTCGTTAGAAATTTATTTTTAAAATCACCTTATAATGGTACCTGTCATAAAAACGCTACAGAAAAACAAATTTTTCTCGAAAAAAATACGATAGATTTTGATAAAATTTTGTGTGACTCATTTGTTGCCAATGACGGAGTTTTTTGTAAGAATTTTTTTTTTCAAAATCACCTTATTAACATTATCTGCCATATAAATTCTATAGAAAATTCGATTTTTCTCGAAAAAAATACGATCGATTTTGTTAACATTTTGTGTGACTGATTTTTTACCAATAATTAAGTTTTTCGTTAGAATTTTTTTTTTAAATCACATTATTAACGGTACCTGCCATAAAAACGCTATAAAAACTATTTTTACTTCCGATTATTTGTTATAGTTACTTGCTTAGTATCGTAAGCCAAAGGTTAGTAATCTTACACCAGATAAAGTTTGTCCGACCCAGTCGTGTCTTTTATTTTGTCGTTTTACATTTGATTATTGGCGACTTGTATTTAGAAACTTCGTATTTTACTATGTGATTGTTTTACAAAAGTTTCATTTCGCACTTTTTATCTCGCAATTTTGTTTAGTCATTTAATCAATGTTTATTACTTCGCATTTCAATTCATTGTTTTGCGATATAGACTATGCCATTTTTCGTTTAACAGCACTGATTGCAAACAAATGGGTTCCTTTTTGCTGAATTTACTTAAAGTTAATTTAAGAATAGGTAACTTCAAAATTATGGGAACAATTTGTTTCATTTTTCTCAAGAATTAATGTCTCAGTTTTTTTTTTAAATATAATAATTATTAATATTACCGGAATAACATTTTTGCTTGCAGATATTTTTGGAGACTCCCTTATTTAAGAGGTTTCTATTTTGTTGCCAGAATTTCGAAGTAATTCGCAAAAAATTTCGTTATTTATTTCATTATTTCATATTGGCATTATTTACAAAAAAGTTGTGTGTCAGCTTAATTTAAATTTAGCACAACTTTTAATAAAAAATAAAAAAAAATGCATTGCCCGGTTTGATTATGTCATTGTGCTAACTTTATGTAATTATATTTTTTATTAAATGGAGTATTAATGAATGAATTTTAAAAGTTTTGTGGCCTTTACACCAAAATATTCGTTCATTATAGACTTTTCGAAAAAGTGCGGTCCGATAAATGCGCTGCGGGCGGGCTTTCTGAATGCCGAACTTTCAGCGAATATTTTGCTATGTGGAGCTATTCACATGGTGATTTAGTTTTAAATATCTTGAAGTATTTTGTGAAATTCAATCTATAATACCTAATGGTTTATTTCCAAAATGAAAACATGAAAGCAGAGTCAAAAGGAGTGTATAACGAACGGAAAAGCAGATTTTTTGTTTGCGGCATTACCTATTGTTCCCAAATAAGTATCTATACGGTTATACTACCATATAAAAAGTCTCATTTTAAAGATTGCTTAAGCCCGTATGATACTTCTTTTTTCATTGACGTATTAGGTATGCAACGCACTCCAGAAGACAGTACTGGCATCACATTGCTTAACTTTCCGGCACTCCCCCGACCATGATAACGTCAAAATAATGCAGCGAGAAGAACACCAAAACAAAAGGATGATCATCGAGACGCTGCATATCATCAATGCTGATAACACAATGAACAGGAGAACCGATATGGAAGACGTCAGCCCACACTACAAGCACTTGGTGGAGAAGAGGAAAAGAAAAAGCTCTGCAATATGATCTCTGTGCGTTATGTTTATATAATTTTTCGTGTTATATTTGTCGGACATGTTCCTTGTCAGTTAAACTTTATACATTGTAGACCCAAAAATAAATAAATTATTTAATATAAATGTAACAATAATTATTGTAAGTAATATCTGTACTGTGAATAATTTGTAAATATTTGTTAACATATATATCAATGCTAATATAGAAACCATTGTTCACCTGATGATGTCCATATACATGGACGAAACGTCGTGACAAACATAATATTTGTTTCATTTGACCTAAAGCCCATTCAACAATAGCTTACATATAGTAACAAAAAAGGTCACCAACATCTTAAGATGTACAAGAAGTATAAGAGCAAATTGCATGTACTAGGAGCGACGCTGAAAACCCCGTATAAAAAGCACTATCATAAAACACTCCGGCACCGTCGCAAAATAAACAGTATGTACATGCAAAATAACTCGGAGAAAACAAATGTAGCAACACCAGCATTCTGTTGGCCTTATGGAACAATCCATAACCGGAAAGCTTGCCTTTATTTTGTAAAAAAAAAAAATCATATACACTTTATTCTGCACAGAGGCATGGCACATAGTAGGTACTGGTACATATTTCGCGAAAACGAACTAGATTTAAAAAATCGTCACTACTTAATTGATGGATTCTCTGGCCTCGTATCAGATGTCTATTCCTTATCTGCGTGCCTAGTTCATATTGGCCAAGGAAAACACTCTTATCCACTTGGGTTTGGTTTTCAACTGGGAAAGATTCGCCATAGTTTTGTTCCCTTTAAAGAAAAACTCCGTAAGAAATTACAATCTTTTGTGAAAATTCAAATACATACATGCATTGTTTCCTCTACCTGTTGATACATCTGAAAACATTTTCTTGATTTTACTGGTAGGATGTCAATATCGTTATTATTTAATCAGAGGTTCAGTTAATAGTGGTCCTTTAATGATATTAATTATATTGTTTCAAAGTTGCTTTCAATTTCAACTTCATCAACACAATTTCTCTGATCAAAAAATGAAAATCAAATGAATTAGCTCCGTTTGACACATGTCATCCGAAACAGGGTTGTTTACTAAAAAAAAAACTAAAAACTGAGTGCGTTCGGTTGCACACGAGATAGCAATCTAAGATAGCTAGATAGATGTTCGTTGTAATCTGTTTATCAAAGTCCATATTTCCACGTGTAGGAAACGATGATTTTTCTATAATTAGTGATGGTGAGAGGGGTAATTTGAAGAGACGTACGTACGGGGAAAAAAATCTAAAATTTTATAAAGATTGAGTGAATTTTTGTAGTGTGTGTCTAATAATATTGTCACTACTTGTAACTACATTTGCAATTTTTAATTTTTTCGCTTTTTAAACCAATACCTTGGAAGTTTTCATAAAATTCCATCACTTGTGACTGGAAATTTTAATTAAACATGAGCCTATAAAGAATATTGTAAACATCGATGCTCATTTCAAATATTTTGTTTTTTTGTTTGACCCTGTTTACACCAGTCCTTTTGCCGTGCGTTTCGTCAATAAAACCACCATTATCTTGTGATTTTCTTATAAGTACAAAGACAGTTTTACATATTTTAATTTTTGTACCTCCTGAATTTTTCTTCTTTGATTATTTGAATTTCCTGTTATATATCTTTGACATTGCAAAATAAAGATTAACATTAATTGAAAATAATTTAGCAGTCGATTGTTCATTTTGGATTTTTTTTTAACGCAATTCGCACACGGCCTTATAAGTAATTTTTTTACCTTGCATTCTATTGTAACAAATTTAACCGTAGAACCGTAAGATAAAAATGGTATACGAGACGAAAAAAGGTAAAAATTTGCATTTCTCTTAGTTTTTTTAGCAAAATTTGTAAAATGACCCTTTTTTTTGGAGCGCCATTGGTAACGATATGACATAAAAACATGTTTGAATAAACAATATTGTAGAAAATTTAACGTTCTACAAAACGTATTTAAACGCTTTTGCCGTTAAATGTTAGAAAAAAAAATGTTATGGAGGAATAATCGGAGAAAGGCCGAAAATTTTGCAGTTTTCCCCGTCCCCCTCTTTTAGCACAGGGTCCAAAACTTGAGAAAATTTTAATTAACCATCCCGAAACAACATCTGAAAATTTCATGGACCTACGACCTTTTAAAAAAAAAAAAATACCAGCCGATTGGACTATATGCTTTGGGTGTCAGCATGGATTTATCACCTAGAACTACAAAACTTTGAAAATTGATTTCTCAAATGCATCCCAGTTAAGTTACCTTATAGATATTCACTAAAAAAAACAAAATCTTATTAATTGGTATCACCTAAGAAAATAAGTTATAGAACTTTTTAATTGCATATATGTCGAAAGATTCTTAAAGATTCTTAAACTTTTCAAAAGTTATAACAAAATATTCCAATCAGCACTTCAAACTTCATAATCAAGCTACAGAAACAAAAGATTCCTTCATATATGTATCATCTAGCTTTTAGTTGAATATGAATATTGAGATTGAGATACAGGGTGGCTGATGAAAGCCGCTACCAAAAAAAACTTTTATAACTTTTTTTCTATTTAATGGATCTGGTTAATTTTTTTTTTATTTTGCAGATCGATTCTTAGATTTTACAAAAATGGATAACTGGGACACTGAAACAAGGATTTGGATTGTCCGCCGCTATCACGCACTGGAGTCCATAGTTTCGGTCCAAAGAGAGTACAGGCGCACGTTTGGCGGCAATCCTCCGAGCAGATGGACCATAATGCGACTTGCTAAGAATTTTGACGAGCATGGGACAGTCGAAAGAAGACCTTACCATCGAGAACCTTCAGTTCGGACGGTAGAAACAATCGCTGCTGTAGCTGCTGCCGTACAAAATAATCCAAGCTTTTCGACAAGGAGCTTATCAGCTCAAATGGGAATAAGCAGGCAGTCATTGCAGTCAATTCTGCATAATGATTTGGACTTATTCCCATACAAAATTCAAATGGCCAACAAACTCAATGCATCAGACTTGCCGATTCGCTTGGAATTTTGTCAAAAGATGCTTCGAATGTTGGAAGGAGACGGAAACATCTTGAACTGTCTTTTTATGTCTGACGAGGCCCACTTCGATTTGAACGGCAACATAAACAAACAAAATTGTCGAATATGGAGTGCTTCCAACCCACAGATACTCCATGAGACGGAATTGCATCCACTTCGTGTCACAGTATGGTGTGCAGTTTCTGCACGCTGTATTGTCGGGCCCTACTTCTTCGAAGAAAACGGTCACACCGTTACAGTCACTGGAGACCGTTACTTGAGCATGTTGAGAGAGTTTTTCTATCCAGAATTACGCCGAAAGAGAATTCCTTTCAACTCTGTGTGGTTTCAGCAAGATGGTGCAACTCCTCACATAACCCGGCCTGTTATGACAGAATTGCAACGGAAATTTCCCAATAGGCTGATATCCAGAAACTCCACATTCCGTTGGCCCCCCAGGTCACCTGACCTTACTGCACCTGACTTTTTCTTGTGGGGTTATTGTAAACAGGAAGTTTATAAAGCAAAACCAATTTGGATGAACTAAAGCAATCCATTCGAGAAACAATTGCGGCTATTCCTGTTTCAACTCTCCAAGCAGTTATGAACAACTTTTTGTTAAGATGCCGCACATGCGTCAACCAGCAGGGGGGGCATTTAAATTCCATTATTTTTAAAACTAATTAAGCTATATTTAATAAAATTTAATGAACTTTAACATGAATAAAAGAAAAATGAATTCCATACACTGAAAAAAAAGTTATTTGAGTTTCTTAATGTAGCAATATTCATCAGCCACCCTGTAGATACATTTTACTTTATAATAATTGTCATCAAAACAATATTATTGATTTTGCTGTTTTGAAGGAAGAACAAAAAGTTGTGGTTGGTGGAATGTCATGCATCTTGATACAAATAAATTCTTCACATATTTTTTTTTTTTTTTTTTTGACTCCTCCTATAAGGATAAACTGGCGCAATCGCATACTTTTATAAAAGTTCATTGTATTCTTAGGTTCCACCATGTGACATTTTCTATACAAAAAGTGACACAGCAAAAAAAGATATATTATCTTTTTGCTGAGAGATGTTCTCAATTCTCATATATTATCTCATTGTGTTTACAATGAAACAAAACTTATGTAAGCTTATGTCATAGGTTAAGGAATATTTGTTATCCTTGGAGATAGTTTCAAAAGAGATAGGTACACCAAAGCCTCATAAAACTGAATATCTAATAATTAAAATGTAAGAGTCATACGAATTTAGATATATAAATATTTCAAGAAGCATTATAGATAAGAAAATCTCTTATTTCTCTGTGATACTTAATAGTCCTTAAATAATCTGCTATATCCATAATAACAAACAAATTAGATATTCCATTGTGACTGCTGATTTTCATTTATGTGTTAATGGTATATTATAAGAAAACAGAATCTTATTCAGTTGGAAAATTGAAGCATCTATTAGCATGCTGCCTTCGTTATGAGGAGTTTACTCCTAAATGCCTAGTGCAATAGTCACGTACGAAATTGATCACATATACGTACTTACTTACATCCTTAAAGAGAGAAAACATATATAGGCTTGTGTTCTATATATATAAAAGCTAATTAATCGAATCCCATTAGCATTTGAAACAGCTGCACGTGTGGGATTCAAGCAAAACACATCATCCTTGGTACAATAATAACAACAACATCACACCACCATAATGAAGATAAAGACAAATCTAAAATTGAATGTTTGTTAATGTTCGTTACATGACCTCATTATTTAATTCTAAGGATCCAATAATATAAGAAACAAAGGAGCTGATGTACTTTGACCCATCAATAAAGTTTTGTTTTATAATCTGTGAATGGGTTTTTGAAGATTTTCTTGACCATAAAAGATTTTTGGCGAATGAAGAAAGATGATTGAAAGAAGTATAATGGGTGTCATTAGAAAACTGTTAATTTTAAGCAGTATCCTTAAAGATGATTCATTTTCATTCATAAAGATGGCGTATATTTTTAGCCGAAGCCGGCTAATTAACTGTGCACAATTGACTGTATGGACAATTCACTGTGCAGAATTCACTGTATATCACAATTCACTGTGGAACACAATTCACTGTGGTCTATTTTTTCGAACACACCTAATTTACTTCGCGTTTTACAAAATTTGCATTTATGTAAATTTACATCTCAAATAGATGATATTTTTTTTTATTTTCTAACATCTCAAATAGATAATATATGAAACTTTAAGAAACTAGTAAAAAATTTAATAAAAATTAATATCTTTTCTAACACTTTACCATGTTTAAATTCTATCAATACAATCGGAACCCAAATCTTTTTATTTTATTTTTTTCTATGAAGGTAATGATTCAAAAAACAATATAGAATAATGTCCAATTAAATAATCTAAAAGAATGGAATGGGAGCCAGTTCACTGTGATAGACAATTCAGTGTGGAGCAATTCACTGTGATGTGTGTGCACAGTGAATTATTGTCCCCACAGTTGTGTTCGGCAGTGAATTATGCACAGTGAATTGTCCATACAGTGAAATGTGCACAGTGAATTGTGCACAGTGAATGGTGCATTAGCCTAAACCCATTTATTGGTTTTATAAACTGAAATATAAATTGAATACAATTTTACAATATTAATATGTACATATAGGAAATTGATACTAGTTATTTCTTATATACATACATAATAAATTTGTATTGACTATGTGCGTATTGCTCCTCTATCATAGACACATTTACAGCCAGGGCTTCCAGTGCTCCAAAATAATATTTACATATTTTAAAAAACAGTTCCATGGGAGATACCGTTAATAGGCTTGTAAAAACATTTTTTTTTTGGGACTGAACATAAGACAATTTTTTTGAAGAATCGTTGGAGCTGTTTTTTGAGAAAATTAAACTTCTTTATAACGGTTATAGGGCAACTACGAATGCATCACTTGTCTTATAGTATACCTATACCTATAAACGCAAGTAAACTATCTATGGCCGTTATTAGTGGCTGTAACTTTTTTTGATTGCTATTTGCAGTACAGTTAAAATTCTGTAAAAAATTTAATTTTTTTGCACCCATAGAAAGAATATATCGAAAAATCAGATTTTTAAAACTAATCTGGTTTTGAATTTTTTTATAAAGTAATTTTTGTTTGTTTTTGATTTTCTTTCAGTTTCATGCAACATTTTAGACTTATAAAAAACTTAGTACATATTCAAATTATCAAAATCCAATTTTTGTCGAAAATAGTAGGTACGATCGATTCTTATAAAATTTTGAAAATTTTCGATTAAGTTTTTTATCGGAATTTTTCTTTTAGAAAAAATCTTACTATCTCGTAAATTTATACATTGATGTTGAAATATGATATCTAGATATTTCTGGAATGCCTAAACTGCATACAAATATTAAATTTACTTGTTTTTTTTTGAAAATTCGAAAAACAATTGTTTTCTTTTAAGACTGGTAAAATAAATTTTCAGTCACCACACCAGCATTAAGGTATCTTGTGAGAAGTGCAAGTTCGTTCGACTCAGTCATGCCCTTTATAAAACAGTACAAATGTTTGTACACTTGTAGATGAAAAACGAAATTCAACTTAGTTTTCTGATGCGATTGCGATGCTTGTCTCTAACCAAACTCCTTCATTTAAAGCTGATTGCCTTGCTAACCCGATCCCGATGCCACTTCTACTTGGACTTTCAAAGAACCCGAAATTCACAAATTATTCAGCACTGAATTGTTGTTGCAAATATTTGTCCACATATAACTATCCACCCAATTGGCAATTGCACTGGAGTTTTTTTTTCTCTAAGGCTATGGAAGAGTTGGTAAACTATCAATTATCAACTATCAATTTTTATAATCACTCATAATTTCGATAAGTGATGGAACCAATATTTAATCTTTTATTTTTGGGTTTTCCAGCTTGCATCTTACAATTTTCTTATGTTTACATATTCGATTGAAAGATCTATAAGTATGTCTATAGTCTATGTCTCTTGTGACTGTGAGTTTAACCTCGAGACCTAACCCGCTGAAATCAAAAGGAATCCTAACCTTATCCCTGAAGTTGAACTTTGAAGTAGTCCACGACAGAAAAAAAACTTTCCGGCTGATAGCTTATAACTGGCTCCTTAGTGAACGTTTGTCTCTGGTAAGAAAACCTTAAGAAGTAGGTACCTGCAGAAACTAAAACTGAAAGAGATCATATACTTGATTTTAAGGAGCCCAAGTCAGCAGAAAAAAATAATTTTCAAACTCAAAATTTTGAAAAAAAAACAAAAAAAAAATAATTTTGAAAAAAATTTAAACTAATTTTTTTCAAAATTTTATGTTATTAACTATTATTTTTATTTTAAAAATTCAATGCTCTTATTAATTTTTAGTCAAAAACAGAAAACCGGATGCCAAAATGTATCTTAGTTTTTGAGAAATTAAGAAAAACTAGGAGTATTTTTTTCCAAGAATAACACTTTTTTTTTGGTTTTCCCAAATTTGACCTGGTCAGGTCAATTATTAATTAGGGAACTATCCCTTTTTTATTTTTTATTACATACCATCCGATTTTAATCAAATAATAAAAATAAACGAATTAACTTTTTACTTTACTTACTAGTTTTACTTTTAATTTTTTTTAATTTCTCGACAACTAAGATACATTTTGGCATCCGGTTTTCTGTTTTTGACTAAAAATTAAGCATTGAATTTTGAAAATAAAAATAATAGTTAATTACATAAAATTTTGAAAAAAATTAGTTTAAAAATTTTTTTTTTTAGTTTTTTTTTTCCAAATTTTGAGTTTGAGTAGTTTTCTGGCTTTCCAAAAAAATAAAACAAAGCTTTGTATCATTCACCGTTGTTTTTAAATAATATTTTTTCTGATTTAAGTCAATGTTTTAGAAAATTGCCCCTCCCGCCTAAACGGGGGGAAATAGACCCCCCCTCCCATACGATTTTTCTTGTCTTAACTCCACCGACACGCTCAAGCTTTTTGGTGCGTTTTATCAATGAGTTTATATAAATAGACGAAGTAGGTAAGAGACATGTGAAAATTTGACATTTCCTTTTAAGGTGAAAAATATCAACTTTTCCTTCGATTGAAAGCAAATAAATTTGAATAAGCTTTAAAAGTTACCATAAGTTTCATATGTCTCTCTTTTATTTAAAACACTTAATTTTTTATGGAAATTAACCATAACAATGACCGAACTATGTTCTATGGCGCCGTGTTGCCTGTTCCTCTTACTTAAAGTAAAATTTTCATAACTCAAAATGAAATCGGTCTTTGTATTGCTTCAATTCGTATCCCAACATTCCCTCACTCACTTTACTTTTGCCGTTTATATACCCAGCGGGACAATTGTTATTTATCGGTTTCAACTATGGCGACGTCTTTTTTTTTTCCCAGCAGCCACACTATATTCACAGATATTCCTTTATTATCCCGTGTGTTGCATACCAAAAATATATTAAATTTCATGAAATCGCTGAATTCAAGCAAAAACACGACCCCAACGAGTGAAAACATTGACCTCTTCGCTCTTCTTTGAATTCAGTACAAGAGAAATATTAAAAAAAAAATATATATATATATAAAACAAATAGCAAAATGAACACAGCAAGATGCTGATTAAGGATTAAAATATGCCACCACACCATGAAGACTGGCAAGCTAAAAGTTTTGTCTGTATTTACAAACAAAGGATTAGAGTTCTGTGCATGTATTGATGCAAATCAACGATTCCAAACCAACTCAATGTTCGAGCTATGAGCTTCGATATGAAAATATAGTCAATCACATAGTACAATCATTCAGACAGTAATCCTGGTTAAGTCGCTGGAAATCGCGGATCGATTAAAAAATATATATTTGCCGATTCAGTAATTAGTTTGAATACATGTATTTTGTGTTGTTTTTATTGTTGTTGGGTTGGAAATTCATTCATCTGCGACCAAAATGGAACAAAAGAAAGAAAAAAAGAAAACAAAAATGAAGACAATCGACATGGATTTGTGTTCAAATAAGCATTCTACGTTATTCAAAATATGAAATGGAACGGTTATTGCAATATTGAAAAAATCAATGAGGTTGCAAGAATGGAGATTTCAGTGAAGTTCGTCAGATACTTTTGGTATTGAATGTTGTTGTTTTTCATTTTCTTCGTAAAAGAGCTGCGAGCAGGTCTCGAGAGCAACCTCGTCCCTATAGAGTGTCTCGTGGAGATTCGATTTTTTGACTGGCGATATTCGAGCTTCAATCGCAAGTTAACATCACACAGCACCGACTTTGGTTACTATCGGAGATCAGCTCACAGAATTCTATCAGAATTCGTATTTTGCGAGTAGCTATCTGAGAATCAACACGATAAAAAGCAAAGAAATAAGACACTCCCTTGATGTATACCAAATCCGGTTGGGACATTTTTGATGGCTCCTTCAATGTATTCACCTTTGTTCCGACCTGCTCGTACATATCCATGATCAACCATAATATCCTTGTATTGAGTACCAGGCCATGTGGTTGTTCAGGGTAATGAACAGACAGACTTTCTGACAAAAATAGAAGCCAAAACATCACTCATGGAGTCCTATTCCTACTGTGGCCATGGCAGGAATGTAATAAGAAATAAAATCAAAATAAAAGAGGAGTCCAAGAGAACAGCAACCTTGAAGAGACTTACTTTCTAAGATGAGACAGGCCAAACTCCATCTTGGGAAGTACAACCAAGGAATATTTAAAGACTGCATCAACTTTAAAAGAAATAACATGAGAAAAAGTTAGTAACCATGACTCTATACCGGTCACCATTGACTGTAACGTTGTGGCCATCATCGTTTTTGAAGAAGTACGGACCAATGATTCCACCAGCCCATAAAGCGCACCAAACAGTCAGTTTTTCTGGATGTAACGGTGTTTTGACATACACTTGAGGATTAGCTTCACTCCAAATGCGGCAGTTTTGTTTGTTGACGTATCCATTCAACCAGAAGTGCGCTTCATCGCTAAAAAAAGTCGCTAAACGTAGTGCGCGATACGTATTCCACACAGAACCATTATTTTCTAAATAAAATTGCACAATTTTCAAGCGTTTTTCAGGCGTGAGTCTATTCATGATGAATTGCCAAACCAAACTGAGAATAAGGGCCAGTCTTTTCAGCTCTGGTTAAGTTTAATCATTGATTATTTCAGCTGGTAACCATAGATTTTGTCTTTTCAACAAAATTTTAACCAGAGAATCTGTGGTTACCATAGATTACGTTAACCAGCTGATTTTCTTTGGTTAGTGTCATTATTCCAGTCGGTTAACAGAGATTTGATCTTTTCAGCAAAAATTTAACCAGAGAATCTATGGTTAACAGAGATTTCGTTAACCAGTCAAATTTGCTTGGTTAACCGCAGAAATTCTATGATTAGCGAATATATTTGTTGACATTTTTTATTTCAATTGTATTTTCTGGCTTGTAGTGAAGGAAAAATAGAAATCAAAAATTATTATTACGAAAAATGGAGTGAGTTTTTATTTAACAAAAAAAATTTATAAAAGGTTTATATTTGATTAGTTCTTTTGGAAATTTTATTTGGGATTCATGGAGTGATTAAGATAGCGAAGAAGAACTTGTTGTTGAAAGGCGTCAGTACAACATGTACGAAAGAATTGACCATTTCAATAAATGGGATGATATTGATTTCTTTCGTCGTTTTCGGCTCCAAAAATCAACTGTGGCTAATTTATTAGTTTTGATACGAGACAAATTAGAAAATAAAAGCCAAAGGTGAAGTTTTCATAAGAACCATATTTCTCTATTTGTAACTAAAACCAAACCTACATTTTTCAGAAAGCGCAATATAACTCCAATGGCAAAATTACTAATTGCACTTCGCTTCTATACATTAGGAACAATGCTTATTTCTGTCGGAGATTTTTCTGGTGTATCGAAAGCTGCCATTTTTAATGTGATAAGGCAAGTCTCTTTTGCGATCGCTTCTCTGCGCAAAGATTTTATAAAAATTCCAGAATCCGATGTAGAATTGGCTGAAGCTAGTTACGCTTTCTATAAATTAGCTAAATTTCCCCGCACGATTGGAGCAATTGACTGCACTCACGTGAAAATTGAGTCTCCTGGTGAGTTACAACTTTAAAAAAATGAAAAAAACCCCGTTAAAAGAAAAATATCAAAACTTGTTCTTTTATATTTTAAGGCGGAAATAATGCAGAACATTTTAGGAACAGAAAAGGATTCTTTTCACTTAACGTGCAAAGTGTAAGTTCAGCTAATTTGAAATTTTTGAACATAGTTGCACGTTGGCCTGAATCTTCGCATGATCAAACCGTCTTTAACAATTCGGCTCTAAAGATGCGGCTAGAGAGGAATGATTTCAGAAACTACATTTTGGTTGCTGATTCTGGATATACTAATACATCTTATATGGCAACATCTTTGCTTCAATGTACAAATTCAACTGAGCAATTGTACAATGAATCCATTATCAGAAGTCGAAATGTAGTTGAGACGTTTTCCTGTTTTGTCACTCCAAATGAGAATTAAAATGGAAACAGTCCAGGATGTAATCGTCGCAACGGCAGTTCTGCATAATATAGCAGTAAACTTTAACGAAGAAATCCCCCCCGATGGACACGAATTGGACATACCACCTGTTGAAGCAATAGATGTGATAAGATCGGAGCGTGATACTGTCGACAATGTTCGTGCAGTTTTGTTGGCTGATTACTTCCCCGGACTTCTGCATCCTCCCTTTACTCATAATTCCTTCCTTAATCGATTGAAATAAACGTAAAAGCTCATATGAAACAAACATATTTTTTATTTTATTCATATTTGTGTTTTTTAACAACATGTTAACTTAAAAAGTTTGTTCTGTTAACAGAAATCAAAACGAAAAAAAAAACTTATATACATAATAAAAAACATAAAAAAAATTCATCACAATCTTAAACATAAAAAAAATTCATCACAATCTTAATCTTGCAGGTAAATACATAAATACATAATAAAAAACATAAAAAAATCATCACAATCTTAAAAATAGGCTTATAAAAAATAAAGTATCAGTATAAGGTATCACTTCAAATAAAAAAAATCATTTAAAAAAGGTAAACAATAAAAAAAAAGTAAAAAAAAACAACAATATGTACACATTACATCATCTTAAACAGTTCCGGCCCTGTTAATAACTGTTTTTCTTTGATTTTTATGTCCAATTCTATACTTTTCATTCTCATAGTATGTTCTTTGGTTTTTTGGTCATGTTCTATTTGGTTATGTCGTATTTGCTGCTCTAGCAACTGTTTTTTTAAACCCATAATTTCGCCCGATGTTATTGGCTTCTGCTTTATTTTTTTGCTGCGGAGCAGATTATCCGTTTTTTTTCGCAGCATAGACGGGTTATAATTGCTCCAATCTGCCTCTGTAACTTCGGCTACAACTTCATCTTCTTCAATTAAACGCGTCTCGCAATAAGGAGGAATATTTTCTTCGTTGTTATTCAAAAACTCCTCACTCAGGTACTCAAATTCTAGGGGGCTTTTGGATTCAGCTGCATCGACGACAAATACTTCATCATCATCAAACCTAAAAATTATATTTTAATAATATTAGTTACTTTTATTTCTTTAACTTAATTACCTTGATGGCAGGCCGTCAATGCTTACGCCCATAACCTCATGCAGTTGTTCATAAACTGGATCCTTTTTTATTTCAGGTGGTGGACCTCCACCAGTTAGGAACAACTGCCTTTTTCATCGGCCTTCTTTTTTCGAAAAGTGCGTTTAATATTATTATATTTTTCTTTTAAAACTTTTCCAGTGCGAACCTAAAAAAGTAAGTATTAATAAAATGTTCATTCATTTTATTTACTTAAATCCCATCTTTAAACTATTTTAATCAAATTTCCTTATCCCAAATAATTGAAATTGCAAACACATATGTATACCAAAACTATAAACAAGTGGTTTCCCACTTTGACTTTCACAGATAAGCACTTTCAATTCATATCATTGACATGAGTTGGAAATAGTTACAAATCGTAACTATTTTGGATCTTAGAAACAGGTCACCCTGAAGTCGCCCCAAAAAGTTTTTTGAAAAACCTCAACTCGCGCTGGGTAACAAATTCTCTGTTCTTTGAAACCTGGGGTCGCCCTAAACTCGCCCTGAAGTATGTAGGTATTTTTCTGGGGCGAGTTAAGGTAAACAAATTGACATGTGTGTTGTCAACCATATGTTTACAATTGAATAAAAAAATTATAAATTTATTTTAATAATAATTTTTTTTTCTTGGGCGTAGCAACGCGCCCTGGGATCCACTAGTATTTAGATAAATTACACTTATTGCCTTCCACAAAGATATGAAGTAAGTCCTTCCTTCCTACCTATTAGAATGTAATTATTGTTCTATCACTAGAAATTGAATTTTGATTCTTACACAATTATACAAGTAGGTATACAAAATTTAATCAAACACTGCTGTAAATCAAAATATCACGCAGCGATAATTAATATTATTTGAGCTACTCTATCGATATCTGTCAGCGATGTAAGAAACAAATTCTTTTTAGATCCTATACAACTTTCTGTTATATCCCAGTCACTAAAGGTTCTTCAATGGAAATCAATTCAACTGTTTTGAAACTTGGCACACATACTCAGAGGTATCTTGGATGACCCAAAACAAAAGCCCCCAAGAATCCGAACGGAGTGCTTGCGGCAGTGAAGAGATACATTTTGGTCTTTCGGTTTTTTGCTTTTATCTTGGAATCTGTAACTCATCACTTAAAACAAACAATTATCAGAATGTCTAACATAAGTATGTGTCTTCAGGTACTTTAAAATTAGCTGGACTCGACTTTGAATTTGATTTTTATTGAAACTGTCATAGTTTAATAAAAGCAACACATCATGAAGTATGAAGATCGTAAAGCGAGTATTGAATAGCAAATGGCAGAATATAATACGCTGCGTTATTACCAGAATGCGTTTGTTTCGAATGAATCAATTAATATTTTATCCAGAATATAGAATCAGAATAGAAAAACATCGCGATTCTATCCACACAACTTTTGGCAGTTCCTCGTTGATGATGTTTATGCATGTTATATGCTTTTTTCTCGAGACAGAGTTGTGTGTTGTGCATTTTTGACCTCTAGTAATTATTATTACAGACAGTGACTGGAGGGTGGAATTCCAAGAATACGCCGTAGAGAAGCTACACATGGAACTAGTTGGAATAGTCATGGATTGCTGAAAGTGAACCTTGATTAGGGTGGTGGGTATATAAAATGTGCCATCTTTGTCAACGGGATTGAAAACATTTTGGCAGTCAGATATTGAAGTGGCTACCTGTGGGTACAGCTCTTGTTCGGGGTTGTTTATTTTGATTATAAAGGTAATACACAAATATCCGAAATATAAAGATATAATCTAGGTATTCCTAGTAGTTTTTTGAAAGCTGTTAATATTTTTTTACGTCACAAAGTAGTAAAATCAAAAAGTCTAGAATCAAAAAGTCAAGCAAAGAGTAACTTAAATCTGACTGAGAATAATTTTATTGGAACAATAAAATAGCTATTGTCTGTATCAAAGCAATTAGATTTTAAATTGTATCAGCGCTTACCTTATCCGAAGACGAATTAAAAATTTCGGCAATCTTCTCCCAAGCTGCATTTTTGGCTTTTGTTGATGTTGCATCTGTTTTTTTGTTTTCCAGTACGTTTTTGTATTTCAACGCCAAACTTATAAGTTTTTCCTCTTCACTTTTTGAGAAATTGGATGTACGCTTTGCAGCGAGCATTTTAAATCTGAAATATTATTATATATTATTATCTAAATGCATAAAATACCTAAATAAAATACTCACTGGCAAAATTATTGAAATACGAAACACAAAACACAACCAACAATATCAACAAACTTTAACCGGAGATTCCGTTTGACATCTGGAATAACTGGAAAACTGGAACGATCTCTGGTTTGGTAACCAAAGTAAACAAAATGGTGAAAAGACGCACTATGGTTAACCAAGTTTCAAAATCACTGGTTATAATATATCTATGGTGACCAAACCAGAGATTTAACCAGAGCTGAAAAGATTGGCCCTAAATCACTTGACAGCTGTTAAATCGGTAGCCGTCTTGAAAAGTAATGCCAATTTAAAGTTCTATACCTCGAAAAAAACACCCGTTATTTCCACAATTGATATAATAATAGTTCCGGACTAATTGAAAGGCGTTTATTTAGCATCCCAACATACCACCTGTTTATAGACTTTAAGGCCGCCTATGATAGCATAGCCAGGGTAGAACTTTACAAAGCCATGAGAGAATTCGGCATCCCAAATAAATTGACACGACTATGTAGGTGTCAATTTAACGCAACAACGCAACAAGACAAGTAAAAATAGCCGGATTGCTATCCAGACCAATTAACATCTTTAGTGGACTCCGACAAGGGGATGGTTTGGCCTGCCTCCTCTTCAACCTGGCGTTGGAGAAAGCAATCCGTGACTCTGGCACGGCAACAAGAGGGATCATCGTCAACAGGCCCAGCCAGATACTGGCTTACGCAGACGACATCGACATCATCGGAAGAACCGAGCAAGCTGTACACGATTTCTTCATCCAGATCGAGCAGGCGGCACAAAATCTGGGACTGCACATTAGTGAAGGTAAATCAAAGAACATTGTGGCGTCGAATTCGAGAGGAACAGTTGGTCAAACAATCAAGGTAGCGGAGCACGAATTTGAAGTGGTGCAATCCTTTAAATACCTTGGGTCAATAGTAGCAGCCGATAACAATATAGAAGAAGAAATACGCGGGCGGCTTCTCAAATCCAACAGAGCCTACTACAGTGTGTCAAAGCTCTTCAAATCCAGAAATCTCACCATAACTTCAAAACTACTGCTGTACAGGACTATGGTCCTGCCAGTACTCACATATGGATCCGAGACTTGGGTGCTTAGCAAAAGGCACTCTGACCTCTTAGCCGCGTTCGAGAGAAAAGTCTTAAGGAGAATTGTTGGCCCCATATGTGAGGAAGGACGATTCAGGAGACGGCACAATCATGAATTGTACGCAATCTACCTTGAAGCAGATATCGTGACAAAAATTAGGCTCGGTAGACTCCGGTGGGCAGGGCACCTAGCTCACATGAGCGAAGAGGAACCTGCTCGGAAAGATCTTTGTGGTACATTCTATGGCAGACGACAGCGTGGTAGACCATGCTTGCGCTGAAGAGATGGCGTAGACCAGGACGCCCGGAGCCTTGGGGTGCGCAACTGGATGGCGTCGGCTCGAGACCGGGATAGGTGGAGAAACTTGTTGAAGGAGGCCAGGACCGGACCCCGGTTGTCGAACCGATGATGATGATGATGATGATGATGTTTATTAAATGAAATGAAATATTTAAAATAATAAACAATTGGAAAAAATATGAATCGATGTGAATAAGTTTGGTGTTTTACAAAACAAGAAGTTTGATGTTTTCTTTAAAACTGCAACACATAGAATAAGAAGATAATTTTTTTTTTTATAGTTATCCTATTAAATTCGATCTAATATTTCAACTATCCCATCCTTAATATGTCCCTTAACGCCCAACAAAACAATCCATTTAAATGTAATATCTCTTAAAAATAAAAACCATTTTTTGCTTCAATTATATTTCAGTATTTTATGTTCATATCAATAAAATGTGCCGCATGAATTTATGAGTTACAAAATCGACATCTGTTCTATGCTCGTTCTTGTTTTGCGAGCGTAGCGAAATGGAATACGATTTTGATCCTTTTTTTTTTGCTCCTGCACGTCATCATCGTCTTGGTTGCTGGTTGTTGTCCTGGCATTTTTTTTTCATTCTTCCTATATTGCACATATTACACGAACTAAATGTAGAAAACCAAAAGCGCAAAAACAAAAAAAAAAAAATAATAAGTGTTCGTAAAAGAAAACTGCCTAAGGATACGAAGATAAAAAATTACATACAAAAATCCTTACATTCCTTCTAAACACTGAATGAGCAAATAGGATTGGTAAAAGTTTATTTTTCCTTCGAAAAAGTCTCAATTCTTTGGTATTTTGTTTCGTTGTAATTTCTGTTTCATGACCGTGGTTATTTGGTGTGTACCGTCGTCTTCGTCGTTGTTTGACGAAAACAATGATATGCTTTGGCATTGGCAAGGATTTTTTCTAGAAGGTATATATATTTTTTTTTTTATTTTTGTGAAAGAACATGTCTGTGCTGTGCTTTGGTAAGTGAGTAAGTGGGTTTTGGGTTCTACTGCCAATAACAATGTAATTACAAGAGAATTAAGTCTTTAGGAGAAACTTCAACATGTTCGAGAGTTGTCGGATGGTTTTTCTACTCTCGGTTTGGTATAATTCGAATTTGAAGACTTCAATTAGAAGTGTAATTTACAGAAGGATACTTTTTCTCCGATGTTCTTGTATATTGAAGTTTCCCACGATAATTTTCCATCATGAAAGCTTCAATATTATTTTTGTCTGATTTGGTGGAGGAAGTGAACTTTTACTTTTAATAGAGGAAATTTTGTACAGTTTTTGTCTGTACATGCTGTCATTGATATAAGTATTATAAAAGTTACTATGACGACACTGGTCAATTGGATCACGTACATTCAAGAAACATTAAATTGGTTTTATGGAAATTATGGCTTGTACATTTACTTATTTTTAAATAAAAAAATAACATTGAAGGTTATTTTTTATGTTAGATGTTTACCATTGATGTATGGAAGGAATATTTTTTGAAGATAGAAGACGTTGCCGAAGATATTATTTCCAATTTTGTTGCCACGTGCCACGATTCTAAGAATTCGAACAGAAAATACATCAGGTTCTCCTCACCGGAAATTCTGTGGATGGAAGACGACCAGCGAAGCTCCTGACCAAGAATAGGGAGTTTAAAATACCCAGAAATACTCAGAACCTGATGTTATGTAAATATGGCAAAGTCTGTCCTGTCTAATACCTCAGATCCAATACCTCAAAATGTAATAAGAAAAGTCAGATGAAATCTCTGAAGTCAACTCCGGCTTTGACATTGCTTTTGTCTAAACGCCTTTCAATATTTCTGCCATTTCGAAAATGCAAAACCAGATTGCTTTTTGCCACCAAAAGCAAATCGCGCTATACAAATCACAATAATCCGAAGTTCTTCTTTTTTTTTGCAATTTTTTGTATGGTAATTTATTGTTAGGCATTTTTTTTTTGGCATTCAAATTCAGTAATTCAAGTATAATATAGACAAATTCAACAGCGAATGGAATTTAAATTGATGTCAATCGACCTTGGGCTCCGCAGAAACTTTTTCTTTAAATCCTTTGGTTGACGCAAGAAACAAAACAATTATATTGTTCGAAAACAGGCTTCAAATATTTCTTTTATGGTCAGTTAATGCAAACCTTTTTAAATATTTATTGGGTTGTTGAATCTTAAAATGGCATTTTTCATTTCACCAACTATTGTAAGTACTAAATGAGCCAATAAACTTAAGTCCCGCATTTTGTTCCAAATAAATTTTAAATGCAAAACAAGGAGAACGTTAAAATTTCCAGATTGATATTCTCTCCTCTCGCTTGCTCTAATAAAAGAGAACCATGTGTGGGGAATAAAAATCTGGGGTTGGCATCAAGTTTCCTTATTTTTAAAAATTCAACTTCTAATTTTGGTGCACAACATTTTAAGTTAAAATGCCAATAAATTTTATTACTTTTTTGCTTTTAGGTGTATTTTGGTGAAACTTGGCATTAGTGAAGTAAAAGTATGAAGTGCTGCAAATATTTGAGCCATAAATCTACCATCTTACATTTTACGATTTATTAAAAAATTCCTTATAAATAAAACAAAGTCGTCTTAGTTACACCATTTATAACTCAAGAACGGCTGAAGCAATTTTAATGATATCTAATTTGTTGGATTTGTCCCTGGATTCGTCTCCGTCCCGAATAATAGAATAACTACTATTAAAATATTAGAAAATCGGACCCATCTTTCGTTTCTAATGAAACTTTTGTAAGTAGGGAAATACATTACAGTAATATGTTTTGAGATTGGTTTGATTGAAATCATGTGGTAATACATTTTTCTGCATTATATCTTATACCTCTGAATCGCAATGTGTGGCAGTTTGTCAGGTTAGAAATTCCAGCGCCAGGTCGTAGATTGAATGATGCCTTTAACGTGAACCGAGAATTGGACACCAACAGATGGAATTTAACGAGACATTAATGAAGGCAGTTGATGATAGGAGCAGTGGATTATTTTTCCTGGATACCCCTGATGGAACTGGGAAGACATTCCTTATGTCATTGATTTTGACCACTGTTCATGCGAGATTTGCTTCCTCTGGAATAGCGGGGACATCGTGAGAAGGATGCCGTACGGCATGCACCATTGAAATCGCCGTTAAATTATTCTCGAGATGTTAGCAAGAGCAATGATTTTAATGATCGAGCAATTTTGGCGTCTTAGAATAAAGATAAAGAAGACATAAACTTTATAATTCAGAACCAAATCATTAGTTCTCAGCATTCATTTGAATCTATTAAATGTATAAGTGTAACAGACGAAGCTTTGTATATAGAAACTATAGTAAGATTGAAACTAGAAAATTCTAGGGTTCCGTGTCGCCGATGCGGAGCTAGCATCGACTTTGGTTGCCGTGGGTATTTTCATGTAAAATGAAAGAATAGTGAATTTTACCATCTTGTCAAGAAAAAAAGTGACAGCTCACACTACGCGGATGACAGATTGAAATATGTATCGCCCTTTTTACAAACTGTCAAACTCAAAATCTTTTAAAAGTATTTTTTAAATAATCCTTTTATTCTTGTGAAATTTGAGACTTCCGTGATTAAAAAGTTAAAGAATATACTCTTCACAATTTTCGCGCACAACAATAAAATCTCCGAACATGTTTTCAATCAATTTTTCAACAAAATTAAAAAAAAAAATTTCAGCTGTCATCCGCGTACTGCTGATTTTGACACTGCTCTGCGAACGAGAAAGAGATATATCTTTGCTACCTAAAAAGCCCTATTAAAAATAATTGTTTGGAAAGAGACGGTTATGTAGAAGTTCTGACAACAATAATGCTATAAAAAAAGAAATATATAGCAATACATTCGCAAAAACCAATTGCTTGGTCTGTTTTGTTTTGACATTTTTAACTCTGAAAAAATCCCGAAACCAGTTCAATAATGTCGACACTAGATGGCCACCGGGAAATTTAGTTATGGCTTTACTATCAAAAATAATATATACAACGACGAAGCCACAAGTTCTCCAATAGAACACATTGAATGTGTCTGGGTTACCATCTCATAATTTACAATTGATGGTTGGATGTGTAGTCGTCATGCCTCAAAATCTAAATAAACCAAATCTATGAAATGTGACGCGTTTAGTGATAAGAAAATTAATGATCAGTGTGATTCACGCGACAATACTAAAAGAAAAATTCAAAAGTGACGAAGTTCACATACCAAGCGTTCCAATGCTTGCAACGATAAACAAATCACAATGTCGATCCTTGAATGTTTGTGGTTTGAATATAGAAAATGCATGTTTTGCATCGGTGCAGGGAACTAACTTAACGGGAACTAACTTCACATAGGAACTAACTTCACCACTACTGGGAACCAATTTCACTGGTTTTTGATGAAGTAAATTCCCACTTTGAGTGGGAAATAACTTAACTTTTTAATGGGAAATTATTTCACACTTTTGGGTGACGTTACACTTTTCATACAAAACGCACATATTGCATACACAAACTTGCACCCACCCAAACTCGCACCCACCCCAAATCGTCCCATATGTTCAGCTTTATATCTCCTGTAATATAAAAATTGTAGATGGGAATTAACTTTACACAATCTTCAGATGAAATTAGTTCTAACCTTTTTACTTCACAAAAAAAAAAAGTGAAATTAGTTCCCATGTGAAGTTAGTTCCCGTGAAGCTAGTTCCCTGCACCTTAACATATATTAAATCAATCGGGAATTAATCATTGACTTTGAAAATACCTTCGATATTGTTTTGGTTTTTTTTTAAACATTTTAAAGCCAAAATGTGAACGGGTGAAAAGATAGACCAATAACCCGAACAAGCTAAAAAAATTTATACAGTACATCCTAAATATTCTGTGATCTCAACCCATTTCCAACAAAGGTTTGTGGCTGTGGTTACCAAGTCAGTGTTTCAAATAGAAAATGGAATTTTGTCCGAAATGTGGACACAGATAAGGTATCAAGCCGCCAACAGATAGAGTTGGAAAGATGTAAATTCTGCTATAGCAGGAGTTCAGGTAAGCGCTATGGACAGCAGTATTGCAGGAACCATTATGGTATACAGCTGGATGATGCAATTCAACAATATATGCATTTTCCATAAAAATATTCTGATTGATAAGTTGGAAATTCTAAAATATTCTTTATCCCTGCTCTATATATATTTAGTTCACAAAAATAACACTTTATCTTAAATTAAACTTCAAAATCGTATTAAATATTAATTCTTATAACTTTGATGCCATGAGCTCAATTCAATACCAATTATGTTCATCGAAGTGCTTCAAAATAAAAATCACATTGCATTCAACTTGCATTTCCTTTTCAAATCCGGTCAAAATGACAGCAATTTACGATACTTATAAATCGAAGTACTTTTATACCAAATAATATTTATCCATATTCTGGCAAAAATATTTATGGAATAAGGCTGCAAACAAAAAATTGCTTCCCATTGAAATATTCAATTAATATACTCTTTTATTTCACACAAATTAAAGAAATTCCCAAAATGAACGATACAAATCGGGAAGCTGCAATGCTTCGTCTCATCCCAAAAAAAAAAAAAAAACACTTAACAATTCATGTGCTACCTACTACTGCCGCCCGCTATATTGCTGTCGAAAGCATTCGCAATATAAGTTCCGATTTCAACCCATGAACGATGATGATGATGATGATGGATTCGAATATCTCAACTGAAGAGTTTTTCCTAAATCATAGACTGCCTCTCTGCCTACTGCAATATTCGAATATTAAAAGATAAAAATGAAAAAATTGATTTGACAAAACTGTAAGTACTTTGTATCCGGGATTCCTGGATTTTTGGAACAAGGATTCATCATCATCATCGATGGTATCCCGATTTTAAAATAATAGAGTCAGCAGTTAAATAGGAATACCGATGAAAATTCTCCCTTAAACCGCGTATCCTAGAGCTTTGCTAATATGCGATGTAAGTGCACTCAATGCATGGCTATCGATATACGTACAACGAATTGCACCCCCCCCCCCCAAACCGTCATCGTTCCTGTCACCGATTTCTGCATTATTGCATCACTTGAAATGGATTTTACTTTTTTTTTATTAGCTGGGATATTATTGTTTTTAAATATTTCTTTTTTTTTTCCTGATGAATTTTATTCAACTGTACAACAAAATCTATAGATTTGCTGCCATTTGGCGTATGCATTTGCATGGAGAAGTAAAGAGAATACATATGGAAGGGATTCTGAAATTGAATGGTGAGCGATTTTTGTATTCCCCTGTTTATTGGCGGTAAATCTGTTTAATTACATGAACTATTCAAAGAAAGGATAAAATGAATTGAAACAAAGTGCAGTAATAAAAAGATTTAGGCACCACAAATGGTGGAGTTCAAGGTTGGATCGATCGAATGATTGTTTTGACTGTGCGCCCTTTTAGAATATCTAATCGGAAAAGATTTATACATTTGTGATCAAACGATTTAACTTGCTATGTCATTTGTCGGGTTAAATGTATTAGGTGAAAACAAGTTAAAAAAATATTTTAATTCGAATGCTACGTTAGCATCATATGTATAGGTATTTCTTACATATACATACGTAGTCCGATAACTTAAGAAATTTTATCAAAGTTAAATAATGTATGACTTTTTTTTGACACAGTTAGATTTTATTAACCGGGTATCCGGGACTGGGTACCCGAAATTCTTAAAAGAAAGATTATTATATATATTTTTATATATTTTTCATTTTTAGAATTTATGTAATAATTATTGAAGGCTTCACTTTTACGAATTACCTATAGGGATTTTTAGGTAACAACGATATATCTCTTTCTCGTTCTCACAGAATTGTCAAAAACAGCAGTATACAGTATGAATTTTTTTTATCATTGTTGACAAATTGATTGAAAACAAAAACGGGAATTTTAAAGATTTGTGCGCGAAAATTGTGAAAATTGTGTAGTAATTTTAAGAAATAAATATAAACATTGAGAGAATTTGTCTTTCCAGTTATATTGGAAGAAAAAACTAAAGGAATAAAACTAAATTATCAATTGTTGGAAACAGGAGCCGATTACTTCAAGGAGAGTATTAAATTGGAAAAAGATAAACAACAGTATGGAACTCTCCCAATATGCTAGATCCTTAGATCCATGTTGCAAAATTCGATATTTATCGAAAATTGAAAATATTGGAAGAGATCCATACCTGTTTTCGTATGAAAGTAAGATATTTCCAAAAAATGTAACATCTTATATTACCCACAGGTATTTACTTTCAAATAAGTCAAACTGCACGGGAAAGGAGAACAAAAACAGCAACAGTGTTTGCAAAGCTGAAGGATTCTTCGACGCAGGATGGCTGAAGGAAATGGCTGGAACTTTCGTCACACGAGCCAATGTGTACATTGTGTTGGGGAAGGTACTTAAGTTTTCTATAAATAAATAGTCAAATTAACAAACTTCCTTGTTTTTTATTGAATTGTTTTTGCACAAGGGCACACTACAACAAGATGGCATTTTTTGGTTTAAATAAATGCTCTTCACAAATCACAAACAAATGTTTTGGTGTCGAAATAATTTGAAAACAAATTCACTACACAATAACCGAATAGTTTTTAGTAACAACCTTAACAATGTTTTTGTGTTGAATAGTTTTTAATGTTAATAATGTTTTTGTGACTATTTCGGCCACTTTTATATGTATACACAGATGTATTTGTTGGTTTTGCTAGTTAAAATAAATTTTTAAGCCACGGAAATCACAAATTTCACATAAAAAAGAATACCGCATTTAAAAATTATTTCCAAATTGCTTTCTGTAAGATCATGAGTTTGACAGTTTGAAAAAAGCGCGATACATATTTCAATCTGTCATCTGTATAGTGTGAGCTGTCATATTTTTTGACAACATTAAAATTCCCTATTAGCACTTTTGTGATTTCGGGTACCCGACCCGGGTACTAAAATTGTTTTCCAAGTATCCATTTGTCTCAGTTACCCGATTACTCGTGTAATGAATGCCCGGGTATTTTTTGGACCCGGGTAGTTATAGGACCGGGTGCTACCTTGGTAAAATCAAGAACTCTAACACGTATACATAGATCGCAGTTGGATCTGTGAAATCGAAAAAGGTTTCAGTGCAGAGTGGCGATTCTTATTTTGTTTTCTTTTGTGTTCTTTTTCACGTAATTTACTGAGCTAGAATAATTTGACCCACAATTTGCATTTGCTGCGCCGTTTTGATACGAAAAACTCATTTGCCTTAAATTTTATAGCGGTAGTAATAACCTAATGATGTTTTTAAGGTGTTCCTTTGGGAGTTTTTCCTGTTACCATCTTACTTACTAAAATAAAAGATCCTCGGATACCTCACCTTGGAGTAGCTGCTCGTACCCCTCACCAGTCAATATGTCTGGCAGTTAGCTCCGCTATGGCTGTCTTCGCTATATGCGCAACTAGACAGGGTATTGAATGGCTAAGGGTAGGCCTGTTTGTCAACGAGATTGTAAAATTTTAGGGAAATATATGTTTTTCATTGCACGGCTGCAGATAGGGTTCTGGTTGAAACCATATTGTACATACTCTTGAATAATTTTTCGGCATGGAATAGGTATATTGATATAAAGTATATTTACCTTTCTATACTGCGTTCTATTGTATGGGATTTATCAAAGGTGGGCCACATTTTCCAGAACGGGCACAACTACAGCCAAACCATTCTTTCTACGATTGGATTCAGATATAAAATGAGACATGATACAGTCCTTCCCAGAAAAATAGATATTAACTGCTTTGGCAAATGAGCTGTGAAGGCCCGACCCTTATGTCTGGCAAGTTCGTCAGTCCGTTCATTTCCATTAACACCACTGTGACGTAGGTCCCAAATTAAATGAAGTTTCAGATTAGCATTCAGGCTCGCGAGCTCGCTTTTACTTACTTACTTACTTAAGGTGCCTCTAGAGTCCAGTGTGGACTAGGGGTTCAACTAACAAGCTTCTTCCAGGCAGGTGGCTCGGTTTATAGCTAGCTGCATCCAGTTTCCTCTTTAACCTGCGTGTGCCACCTGCTACTTTGTCCTCCTATACTGCGCCGTCCCACGGGGTTGGATTCAAAGGCCATCTGGGCCGAAGCATTTGTGTCCATTCGTTCTATGTCATCAAGCCACCATAATCACTGGCTTTTCACTTTCGTGAACAGGTTAGTGTTTCTTCTCCATTTCCCATTTATGCACACCATATCACTTGGAAAATTTTTCTTTCAAATCAGCCTAAAGCATCCACCTTTAGTAATGTCCATGCTTCTGCACCATAAATAAGGACCGGAATGATAAGTGTCTTATAAGGGGACACTTTAGTTACTCAAGATAGGGCTTTGTTCTTCAGTTGCCATCTTAGCCCAAGGAAACTGCGATTGGCAAGAGTAATTTTTCGTTGAATCTCAACACTGGTTTTATTCACTGAGTTGATAGCGGAGCCTAGGTACACAAAGTCCTTGACCACCTCAAAGTTATATCTGTCTATGGTGACGTTTTGTTCAAGATTTCGGTGTTGGGTATCCTTTCTTGTTGACAGCATATATTTGGTTTTGTCCTGATTCACCGTTAAACCCATCTTCTTAGCTTCCTTCTCAATTCTCACGAAAGCACCACTGACATCACGTTTTGTTCTTCCCATTATGTCAATATCGTTATTCTTTCAATCTAAATCCTTTTTTGACATCAAAGGTATCGGTAAGGTCTTTACCGATTTTGGTGGAGCAGCGTTAGTTCTCCATCGTCATCCTGCACAAACAGACGAGTTTGGTAGGGATGCCAAAACTAGACAATGCTCTGTATAGTTCGTCTCTATGGATGGTGTCATAGGCGGCCTTGAAATCGATGAACAGATGGTAAGTATTCCTGGGTTTTTTCGAAGATTTGCAGTAGTGCGAAAATTTGATCGAATGTAGACTTTCCTGGGTCGAAGCCGTGATTGAAACTCAAGATTTCTTGCCTATATGTCTAGCAAAGAATCGACATCCGAAAAGACACTGCTTTTGCTCTTGGTATCATTCGCCGTAGTAAACATCGACGTCTTTAATGTTTCCTTAGCCCGGCTAATCCCATCGAACTTCTTGGATGCCGGTGATGTCTGCTTTGCAGAACTCTAGGACCTCCGCTTATAGTGCACGACGCACGTGGTCTGCAGGGTGATAGGACATTTCACGTGCAGATCTTAAGTTCGTTGTCTTTATTTCGTTTTCTAGGTTCGTAAACAGTTAATACGTCCGTATCTGAGGCTTGTTTTTGTTTCGCAACTAAATAGTCTTTACATAACCGGGAATTCATCCCGACACAAACGGGACAAACCTCAACCTGGAAGACCAAACTTTGAGTATAACTCGAAGGGCGAGCATATTTGGAGCTCAGGCATATATAAGCTCCAAATATGTCGTAGTAGCCCGTATAAGATATTCATTAAGTAGTTCAACCTGACTGGAACTGTAGACGTCACCGTTGATTCCATCGGAAGAATTCCTCCGCTACCGCCTTGATGAAAGGAGAAGTGCCTTAGTAGAAACACTGTTTTCCCCCTCTCTAGTTTGCTGCTTCCAAAACCTTCTCAAGGGATTGGGTACCCAGATCTCAGGTTGAGGTACTAGGCACCCGATGTAGCAGTTGGTAGGCAGAGGTTGGTTTTAAAAAAATCATTTTTTCCTCTTGAATGCGCACAAAACTACCCTTTGAACATTCGAATTTTGGGCAGTAAATGTGCTTCAATGCTGGCGCCTTATACCTTCATTCAATCAGCGACTTTATGAATTCATACCTGATCATTTTTTCCCAACCGAAAGTTTCTAAGGGAATAGTTGTATAGAATATACCGCATAACAGGATGGTGAATCCTTCATCATTGTCATCGTAATCCTATGTTTTGTTCGTGAAATAATTACACACTGAACGACGATTAACACGAAGTGGAGAGGATTTTATAGATTTAAAATTCACTATGGGAACAGTTACTAACATCAGTTTTCAGTTGAAAAACTAATACATATATTTTTTGTTCCGAGTTTCAGAAAGTAACTTATGTTGTTAGATTTGCATTAAGTACCCAGGATTGGAGAGGCAATTTGAATAATAATCCTCCAGTTATTACTCACATCATGGAGGTCAGGATTTTAAGATAAACATTTCAGATACATTTTTATATTAAAAATTCTCAATGCTAGATATTTCCTATGGAAAAATATATTTAATTTCAATTTAAATTTTAAACCTTTAAGATAAGGTTAAGAAAAGTAGAAAATATTTCCGACGATAATATTGTCCTTAAATTTTCAGAGATAACCTTTTTTACAGATTCATCATGTTCAGTTAATTCAAATCAACGAGAAAAGATTATTTCAAAATCTTTTGTTTCCAAACAATCTGTTGCCTCTTCGCTTGTAAAATGCTAGCAGGATATATACGTTCTCACAGGACATACATTCTATGACATGAAACACACTCATCACGTGTTAAACTATAGAGACTCATCCATCTATGATGTGTCGCGTCTAACAAAATATTATAGTAACAATTGTGTTTGGCTTAGAAAATCCTTATTTCCAATTTTATACACGTTCGGTTTAGCAAATATAAAGTTTTGCACCCAAACACACTCGAATATTATATCCATCAGCGAGTGTGAATGAATGAAAGACAAATATTTGATTTCGTCCTTGAAATCGCAGAATTTCTGTCACGGATTCAATAAACACTTCAGCAGATAAATCTTCACGTGTTATTAGAGATCACAATAGAAGAATATATAGTGATTCTGTGAGAATAGAAAATATTATTTATTTTATTTGAATTCCCTTACGTGCTGCCAACTATGATATGTGATGTGTAATTATAGGTCAATTTAATAATGATAGGTTTTTGAAAAAAAAATTAATTAAAAAGGTAGTTATGGAATTATTATTTAAGATATATCTATGCATAACAGAATAAATAAATGAATAAAATGTTAGATATAGTGACTTTATAATCCCAACTAATCACTTGAATACTTTAGTTTGTGACTTCTCCCAAGAGCCTCTGAAATAAAAATTAGATGAAATAACTCCAGGCAAAGCTAGAGAACTAATAATATTTTAAAGCTTTCCCAGGTGTGGATTCGAGTTGAGTAAACAACGAAAACGGGGGTATATGCCGAGCCGACTAATTATATTATCGACTAATTACGAGCACAATGAAAGTACTAGAAATACTGCAGTAGCCAGTGGAAAAAATGTGGTTGCCTGTAGAAATACTTCTTTTGTCAGTGGAATTACTGCGGGTGCCAGGGGAAATAGTGTGGTTTCCAGTAGAAGTACTTATGTTGCCGATAGAAAAACTGCGGTTAGCCCTAGAAATACTATTGTTGAAAGAAGATATACTGCTGATGGCAGTAAAAGTACTGCAGTAGCCAATAGAAATAGTGTGGTTGCTTGTAGAAATACTGCGGTTGCCAGTGAAAATACAGCTGTTCCCAGTAGAAATATTGTGGTTGCCAGTAGAAATACTTCTGTTGCCAGTGGAATTACTTCGCTTGCCAGTGGAAATAGTGTGGTTGTCAGAAGAAATACTTCTGTTGCCAGTAGAAAAACTGCGGTTAGCACTAGAAATACTATTGTTGAAAGAAGATATACTGCTGTTGGCAGTAAAAATTAATGCTGTAGCCAATAGAAATAGTGTGGTTGCTTGTGGAAATACTGCGGTTGCCAGTGAAAACACAGCTGTTTCCAGTAGAAATATTGTGGTTTCCCGTAAAAATGCTGTGGTATGCCACTAGAAATACTGCGGTCACCAGTAGAAATACAGCGTTCACCAGTAGATACATAAGTAGCCAGTGAAAATACTGTGGTTGCCACTAGAAATACTGCCAGTAGAAATGCTGTTGTTAAGAGTATAAACTATTGCTGCTGACAAAAGAAAAACTGCTGCTGCCAGTAGAAATACTACGGTAAACACTAGAAATACTGCGGTTAGCACTAGAAATACTGCGGTTGGCTGAAGAAATACGGCGTTAGGCAATGCAAATATTGTGTTTGCGACTAAAAATACTGCAGTTATAAGTGGAAATTCTGTGGTTGCTTATGAAAAAGAGCGTGGTTGCAACTAGAAATCCTACCAGTAGAAATACTGCCGGTGCCAGGGTAAATACTATGGATATCATTAGAAATACTGCGGTAACCAGTTGACTTAGTGTGATCGCTAGTAGAAATACTGCGGTTGTCAGAAAAAAAATGTAGATGTCATTGTGGTAGCCAGTGGACAAAGTGTGGTTGCCAGAAAACATTATGCTGTTGCCAGAGGAAATACAGCAGTTGCCAGTATTGAGGTTGCCAGGGGAAATAGTGTGATTCCCCAGTAGAAATATTGCCGTTGATAGTGAAATTCTGCCGTTACCAGTAGAAATACTGTAGTTAGCAGTTAAAATAATGCGGTAGCCAATAGAAAAACAGCGGTAAGCACTAGAAATACTATTGTTGCCAGTAGAAATATTTCTGTTGCCAGTGGAAATAGTTTGCTAGCTTTTCTTTTTTATCTAAAGATGTACATATAGAAGTGGGTGTTTTTAAGGAAAATAAATGTAGTAACCTAAAAATACAGCGACTGAGATGGCTGATGAGTCACGTGGAGCGTATGAACACCAACGCACCAGCCCGACGAGTCTTCGAGTCTATTCCTGATGGGGTACGCAGCGTTGGAAGACCCCCCAATAGATGGGCGCTCACAAGTGGAAAACGACCTTAGCCAACTTGCGGTGCAAAATTGGAAGCGGCTAGCTAGGAACAGAGCTGGCTAGAGAGACATGTTGGTAGAGGCCGTAGTCCATCCTGGACTGTAAGCGCCATCTTAAGTAAGTAAGTAAATGTATTAACCTTTCAGAACTCCGTTTCAAATGCAATATCGTTCTGATACAAACATTAAAAAGGACTTGAAGTCAAAATTAAAACTCATAGTACAAACAAAGGCAACAAAACCACCATTCAGTAGTTGTCCTCAGACATGGAACAGTTCAACGATGGAAAGCTCGCCGATTTCTTGTTTGGTATATTTGCCATTATGACCCTTTCAAGTCCAACTCGTCACAAAAGAAAAAGAAAAAAAAGAAATATTTTGAAAAAAAAAATAACACGAACAAAACGAAATCCTTTAGTTATCTTCTAAATTTTGTTTTCATATTTTTTTTTTTAATGAAATTGATACACCAAGAAAGGACAAACGTTTTAACTTCTTGCTTGAAAGGATTCACTTTAAGTATACACCACTCCACAACACTCAAATGAAAACTAATATCATTGAGCGGTTGGACGAGTATAATTAGAAGATTTGAATAAAATTATTAAAAGTTTCGTCCTCGAAAGGTGCAGAGATAAACAAGACATCACCAAAGCACGAATACAAAATCTTTATAAAAAGAGATAGCTTTGTTGTTCCTTTAAAGTTCTACCTTGTAGTTAAGAGAAGGTATACGAGTATAACGAACGAGTATAACCGTGTTAGTGCATTTCTTTGGTGAATTTTAGTGAAATGAAGATTATTTGTGGTATAATCCTCGCGTGGTTGGTGCGTTACCTCCTTTGTGCTTCTGTGTTTATCATGTGGTAGTTTAAGTTTACCTTTAAACAATTTTGGTTTTATTTTAATCCCGACAATGGAGCTGGTATCACGTTATTTTAGAGTATAAGTTTTATAGATGGCGTTAAATGTTGTTATCACTGATATTTTCTTAAGAGACAAAGGTATGCGGAGACTATAATGTCTATAAGAAGAGGTGAAGCACTTTAAATTTTGAACATTGTAATTCTTAAATGTAAGTAAATATCATCATTGATATAATTTGATAAATATTCATGAAAATGAAAAAAAAAAAATTGACGAACTAGCTTTGTTCCAGCAGTTTTAGTTTTTTTCCGAACTCAGGACAAAGATTGAGAGAATAATTGGGACATCTAAGCATGCATTTAACGTTCGACGATGAGCCTTCCGGGTAATGCAGTGGCCGTTGACTTAATCAAAAATATTAAAATACGGCATTTTTAATGTACTTTAATCATAATGGAAAACAGCAACGAGTCTTTGAATATAAATGTATATGATGTGCGCAGCAGATTAAAAACCATCTTTGGGAACGAGCATAATAATTGAAGAACGACATTCAACAAATTGGTGTGCGTAGTTCATCTTGGAATCTAAGAGCATTAATTTTTTTAATGCCACATGAACCTTGAAATAAAATGCATCTAATCATAGCCGTTCGCGGTTACCTTCATTCCTGCAGAGTTACAATTACAATGCACACAAATGGATTGATTGAGATTTTAAGTCATTAGATAATTTTTACTTGCGATTATATTTACTATAAGGCAAGTTATGCATGCTAAAAAAAAAAGTTTCGAGATAACAATCAAACATGATATTACGATGATAGAGAGGACGAAAAAAGTAGGTCCGACAATTCTGTCTGTCTGTCTGTTTGTCTGTCTTTCTGTTTGTCTGTCTGTCTGCCTGGATGTATCGACATCTGCAGCTTAAACGGTTGGGCCAATTTTCTTTAAACTTGGCAAAAACTATTCTTAGTGAAATATCCCCGGATGTTTTTTTTATTTTATTTATGACCTAGGCGTAAAAATAACGGTACCTACCATATAAGCGTAACCGATAATTCTATTTTACTCGAAAAAAATACGATCGATTTCGATAAGATTTTATATGAGTGATTTGTTTCCAATGGTGATAGCCATCATCTAATTTTTTTCCAAAATCAGCTTATTAACGGTACCTGCCATAGAACCTTTTTTATCACTCCGATTATCTTTTGAACGACTGATTTTAACGAAATTTAGTATTCGGAAACTTCAGCTTAACTGAAATAAAAGTGCGACAAATTTTTTGAAAAAAAGTAATTTTTGAAAGTTTTTTTTTTGGCAAAAACCGATAATTCCAATTTTCTCGAAAAAAAATAAGATCAATTTCGATAAAATTTTACATGAGTCATTTGTTACCAATGGTGATTTCTTTTGTTTGAATTTTTTTTTCTTATGCTTATTAATTGCTTATTAATTGTACCTGCCATACAACCGTTTTTTTATTACTCCGACTATCTTTTGAATGGCTGCACCGATTTTAAAGAAAGTTGATATTATACACACAATTGGTAAGCCAAAATAATACTGAAAAAAAAATTTAAAAGTAATTTTTTAAAAAGTTCTTTTTTCGAAAAACCGATAATTCTAATTTACTGGAAAAAAAATACGATAAATTTTGATAAAATTTTATACAAGTGATTTGTTGCTCAAGGTGATGTCTTTCATAAGCAATTTTTTTTCGGAGTCAGCTTATTAACAGTACCTGCCATAGAATCGTTTTTTAATACACTGACTAACTTTTGAACGGCTGGACCAATGTTGAAGAAATTTGATATTATCAAAGAACTGCTAAGCCAAAATAGTACTGCAAAAAAAATTGAAAAAAGTAATTTTTGAAAGTTTTTCTTTTTTTTTTTTTTTTTGAAAAACCGATAATTCTAATATTAAAATAAATTATTAAATTTATTTTTATTAAATTTATTTTTGTTAAGGTCGTTACTTGCTACAAGAAAAAGTTTATGCGACCCAGTCGAGTACCACAAGAGCAAGTTCGTGCGACCCAGTCGTGCACTTTATTTTTATGATTTGTCATAATTTTTTCTTACTTAGGTATCGAGCTTCCACTTCTACCAGTTATCCACCATCCAGAATTGCATGCTCCTGGAAATTGGAAGCTCGGTTTTCCTTGTCGCACCTGGGGGCTTGGATTTAAAACCTTCCTTGATTGTAGTATTGTTATCTATTTGCTAGTGAACGAATCAGTGTAGTCGTCGTGCCTTCCTTCCGCAAGGCCTTTGCCTTTACTATACTATGTGCTGGAAACGATTCTGCATTGACTGGAAGTGGGTTGTCTTCTTGCTTTACACTCACTCTACATGTAATGCGTAATTAGTTTTGGCTTTTGATGTTAATGGTTTCTATAGCAATAAACTGCAAACCAAGCCTGCTTCAAGTATATTGGTATGAGAGGCTAACTTACGAAAATTCTTGGATTTCGGTTTAGTAAGGTTGTATGGTTTTTTGTTCGAAAGAAATTGAAAAAAAAGTGGAGAACAGATTTTTATGATTTTAACGTTGACGTAATTGTGTTTTTGACCAACACTTTGTTAGTAGCATTACTTAAAAAAAACTTTGTGGGTGGAACAAACAAATGTTTCCTGGGACTGTTATAATGTGTAAATGGCTTTGAGCAGTGTAAAGCTTGCGTTTCGAATTATTCACCGACAACTTGGTCGGTCCTTAATATTAAACCGGGAATGTCTACCATCGATCAAATATACGCATAACGGCACTGATGGAAAAGACCAAAAATTATAAAACGAGTTTCAAGACAGCTTATTCCAAGCATTTCTAAAGAGAAGCTTGACCTTACCATCGCCAACAAATTTACTAAGCTTTGCAAGATATAAGCAGATAACAAATGCAGCTATACGTTCAGTTTGGAAACAACCCCACCAAGGTATTTGATGTCAATAAAGGATTCAGGGGATAAAAAAGGCTTCCAATTCCAACACTTGTTCCGAAGATTGAATAAAGCTGCGAGTATAGTGGTGCGACAAAGCGATGCGATGCAAGAAACATTTGAAAAATATTTACATTTATTCTTATAGGTACACGTGCACAAAGTCAAGCGATATTTAATGCGATTGTTGCACAATAGTACGTGCAGCCTAAAAATTCGTGCTCAACCGAGCGTTGCTGCGTCTAAAGTTGCCTGTCTATTTGAGAGTACTTTCGCTAGTTAACTCTCAATACTAGCTCTCGAATGGCTAGTTTAAGTTTCGCGAGTTTATGGGAGAATTTTGAGATTATGCGATGCCCCTGTTATAGAAGACAAACTCAACTATGGTTAAGTTGTCATTCTAATATTTTGTATTATCGATCACAGCTAGTTGAGTGTCAAAAAACAACCAGTTGAACACCTACCGCTAAAGGAATTTAAAAAAAAAACGTGTGCGTTAAGTCGAACGCTCGATTCGCTATACATAATAGGGGCCTTATTATTAATTCTGATAAAAAACAAACTTCTGAATAATCGGGTCCAATACCGAAAATGCACTGATTTCATTTCACGCTTTGAGCTTTCGGATTCTACAAAATAAAAACAAAGGACTTTCAAAGTTACATTGAGTTTCTTACATGCAAGATTTATTTAAAAGTATCTTAAAGCCATTGCATAATACTTGATCACTTTCTATTTCACTATACTTATAGTAATAAGTGCTTTATTTGTCTGTCCTACCAAAGGCCACTTTGGGACATGTTTAATGTTTATATAACTTCGGGTCGTCGCGTCGGAACTTAATGTACGATTAAATTATTCCCGTATTCCTTTGTCTTTGACCTTCACACTTGTTCGTCCAATCAAATAAACTTTTTCCACACACTCGCACTTACTTAAATTCCCTTATGAACGAACACACATAATAAAAGTAATATCCTGAGAAATTAGTATCTAATGTAACGTAGGACTTTGTGAGAAATAAAACTCTATCTGTATTATCATCATCCCTTTGAATAGCGTTCAAGTGGCTATACTACCAACACATCAGTATATGGAATGATGCAAAAGCCCAAAGAGATGAATAGAACTTAGATAAAAGTGTCCTGATTATTATTCACTTGGGTCTCTTCCGAATGATTCTCATACATTCAATTCACCACCCCTCTTTCACATAAATTCGTCCTTCTGGAATGTGGCCTGAGAGATCCCCCCCCCTTTGGTTTGACCTTTGTCTTCGTCGTTTGTTCCTCTCCGCTTATGTTGTTGATGATGCGTAGGTATAGGAATATGCGGGGGAATAAAAATAAATATGTTTTTCTAATGTGAATGTGTGTGCTGCGGCAGCGGTGGATAAAGTTTTGAACTTTTGTTCCATTCTGCTGGTGGACCGAAATACTCTAACTCTATGACATCTGCCCTCAATCTCGTACTCCTGAAGTCCTGAATTCTGAATTCTGATGCCCTGACAAACTATGAATCGTAAAGAGTGAGTGGTGTGCTGAGAGAGACTCATGAATATATTTCCCTTGGAGGCATTCCCCTGAATTGGCTGGCTGTTACTTTTCGTCATCTTACTTTGGCTGGTAGCTGGTATATATGTGTGTTAGTTGGAAGGTTTATAGAGGCTGATGTTTGAAGGGGTGTGAAAATTGTTACCAAATTGTAAAATACTCTAGAGGGCACTTCGTTTGGAGTTTTTTTTTTCAGTGTTATCTCACAGAGTGGAAAAGTTGACCACATTTTTTTTTTTTTTTTTGACTTCTTGTAAGGGGGAACTTCTCTCTTTTCATTTATAAGCTGGTTTGATATCCTTTTTGCCACGTTGCCGTCGTCAGTCGTCATCATCGTAGTTGTTCATCCCTTTTGGGGACTTGGATTGAAGATAAATGCGGTGGATAACGATTTATTTGTGTCAATTTGAGTTTTTTTTTCAATTGGCAGGAGAATGTGTTTATTTTCCAGAAAAAAAAAAAAAAACAGAATAGGCTTGGGGCTTGTTTTGTTAGTCAATTTTTTTTTTGTGTTTGGTTGCCTGTCCTTTGAATTTGTTTCAATTATTCGGTGGTGATTTATCGCTAATGGAATTTTATCTTTTTTTTATTTTATTATTTTGAAAAGAAAAAAAAGTTTGCGGAAGGTCATTTATAGAATAGGTATCTATTTACTTACTCAATAGGGCAAGTATTGGTTTCGTGTGCAAAAAAATCGAAGTTTCAACCAAAGCTGGCATAACGATATGTAGAGAAGCATACAAAAGTAGTTCGGATGTGCGTATATGTGCCGTTGTAAGTGCACCGAACTACATATCCTAAACGATTTGACGGAATTTTTTCAAACTTCGTGTATGAGCATTTTCTTTGTAATTTCCTAGAAGACTTATTTGAATTTTTGCTTAACCCGGTTATAACAGGTATACCTAGGGAGACCACCTTTTTAAAAACCGATTCCGGTACACAAAACAACAATTTTTAAAAATCTTAGTTTTATTTTTTAAACATGATTAAATATGTATGTTCATTGTACATACATTATTTTAATATATTATATGTATGTTGATATGTTTGCATCATTGTAATAGTCGTACTTTTCAAATGTATATTTTTCATCAAAGATCAGACCCTATTTCTTCGAGCATTTTTGGCTGGTCTTTTAAGAATTCGAGGAAATCAAGGCATGACATTTTTATATTGTACCTGATGTACAGAAGGTCCTTCAACGTTACAATATTCAATCGGCTCTCATCAGTGTTCCATATTTCATTTATTAAAGAGAACACTTTCAACGGTAGCTTAAGTGCCTGGCAAACAAAGAATATACCCAACGATTTAAACCAAATAATTGTACGGAATGTTTCTTTCATCCATCGAATCGAAATAGGATTACGATCCGATTCAACTTTGTGAGCTGGATCGAATCCAAACATTCATGTATAGCTAGATCGAATAATTGATCGAGTTTTGTTGGTGTGAGTGTGTGCAGTTTTGTTTTCAGACCGTTTGCGGTATATTTGGCTTGTTTTGTTTTACATTTTGGTTTTTGTCAATAATTCTCGGAATAATTTTGCAATGCTTATTTTCACTTGGTGTCGCTGTACTTAAAGTTAATGACAATTTGTAAATAAATTCTTAGAACACATACTGCACTCACATAGACAATTCGATCCCATTTAAATTCAATCTTTCGATTCGGTGTCGCCATATTTCTGGATCGATTCAGATTGAATCCGGTCTTTGAATCCGTTCATGTAAACGTAGTAGATGTAGAAATAGGTGCATTAACGTGCATCACGAACACAACGAAAACTAAAGAAATATAGGGACCATTAATTAGCCCACTCTTCCACTTTCTGATTTTTTTTTAATTTTCGGTATGCCAACTTGCTTTACTATGATTTCGGTATATTTAAGTGTACCGAAGCTTTTCTTCGGTACACCGGTACACAGCTTTAAACTTCGGTACAGTACCGGTCATTCCGGTACAGGTGGTCAGCATAGGTATACCTCCCACAAATTGATAACGGCTGAACCTATATTTCATTAAAACTTGGCATGCCATTTAAAGTGTTGAGTACTTATGTCTAAACCTAAATGCATATAATTTTGCTTACGCGAAATAGTTCTTTAACTCTTCTAGACATATCCTAAGCGAAGCAACAAAGTTGCGTGAGCGGGACAGGAAAACAGATAAGGGTGTTAAAATCCCTTGAAACCGCGAGTATAGGCCATCCAGGTACTGTTTTATAAGAAAACTGTTAATAAAGATGACAGATGGACGTACCCTAGCAAAATGTTTCTGTATAGGAGAACTATATTTCAGACTCTTAAATTTTGGCTTAACAATCGTTTAATTATAGCTTCATAGGTAGCAATCTACCATAGAGCTTGTACTAACGTTTTTTCGCAAATTTAATAAATTTTTTTTTTGGAGTCCAATAGTTTGCTATACAAGAGCAAGTTTGCGCGACCCAGTCGTTTTTTTTTTAAGATGCATCATCAAAATAAATGCTTCGAAGAACTTAATTCAATAATAGCGGCCGACTGGGATAATCATATAGAAAATAATTGGACTGATGGCCTTGTCATAGAGCTGTCAATAAACTGTCATGTCACACTCTCATTTTTGAAGTTATTCTTCAATCTTCTTCATATCCAATCATATCGTGTTTCGATTCTCACCGCCAGAGTACAGTTTTCATATGTAATGTTGGCACAAGGTATAGAGAAGTCAATCGCAAATAAAATCAAATTTAGTGGCACTGACAGCTCCGAAGAACCACGGCCTAGTGGCTTACAACTCTCAACCAATCCTTTTGTGTGCGTTGTTAGTTCTACGGGATTGGAGGGGACCTACAATTTTACGTCGAATCCGAACGACTAAGGTGAGAAGCACTTTTCATGCCATTTGAAAATTCTTGGAGGATTTTCCACTTCACATTAGATTTTATCGAAGTTGGAAGCTTGGCTTGAACCCAGACCTCCAGCGTGATGGCCCAACATACTAACCACTACGCCACGGGGCACTACAAAAAATCACAAAGCAAATAAGAAAATAGAGATTCATAACTGTTGGATAGTTCTTTGTGGCAAAGAAAAAAAGCTAAAAACCTATATGTACATATAAACGTTGTGACAGTCCGTAAAAAATGCACAGTTATGATTTTGTAAAATGTTATCAACGGCGATTAACTATTTAAAGTAATTCCAATAAAATCCCATTCTTTCTAAATATGCTTACAACAATGAATCACAAATACAAATAAATAAATAAATATCTAATATTTAATTCGGATCGTTTTTTTTTCTCTTCTTGTGATTACGATAAAAAACAGAGTCATTGTAATCAACATATTGTTTTGCACTGTGATTGCCACAACATAAAATTTTTTTCAAACTATCAATTTTAGCTGTGGTATCTTTCGGTGTTACAAAAAATTCATTATTCATTTATAAAAAAAATAAATAGTCTGGATTTTTTCAAATATGGAAAGCTTTTTACAGACATTCAATTCGTATAACAAGCAATAGATTCGTAACACAATTATAACGTAAATTGTCTAGTGAACAAACTATTTCCACTGTGCCCAAATTAGTGTTTGACCAAAATTCATTGAAGTAAAAACGTCACAAAACTTACCCTTGTAAAAGGAACTTAACTTTCATTCGATTGCTTCCTAAAGTTTTTGTCTATTCATTTAATCATTCCCTCTATCGTCTTCGTCATGCTCATGAAACAAGAATGCAAAAAATTAGTTGTTATTCTATGAAGCATGCAAGGAGTTTTGATACAGATAAAAGAAATCCATCCTTAATGACAAATAACAAATAATTAGCTAAAAGGGAAAAACTGTCTGCAGAAATTACAGCAGATTTACACAAAATTTAATTTCAAAGTATAGTTTTTGTTGTGTAATGATTTTATGGATGTATCTTCGTACTTATAGGAGAAAATTTTCCTGAAAATACAGACAAAGTTGTGTCCTTCGTAAAAGGACGACAGTCGTATACTTTTTACAATGAAAAGCATTTTTTTCCTGTTTTTCTTATGACGCAACAATTTGTAAACGAGAATTCAAAACAATACGACGATCGTAAATGAAATTGGGAAGAAGTAATAACGAATTGCTTATTAAAAGAAGAAGCAAGTCTGAGAGGATAATTCTGTAAATTAATACATAAATTAAACCTAACCTACAAAGAAACGCTTAAGAAGGAAGAAAGATACGTATATTTTGTGTACAGTTAAGTTCATTTTCGAGTATTTGTAATGGCAAAGTTTGAAGTTTCTTTATTCCTTTGATCGGAATTAATATGAAGGCAAAAATCGATAAAGTGCTAGGTTTTTTTGATTAAGTACAATATTAAGATATATCTACATACAGTGTGATTCTATTGTTTGTTATGATATTTTTAAGCCTGAGTTATCAAACAAGCTGTTTGATGTATTAGCTATGACTTATTTTTAGTTCTGCAATCGCATAGCTCTATAGGTTTTGTTGGTAATTTTTAGTTAGTCAGCACTGGAAAGAACCAAAAAACCGATATGTTCACTTTTGTATCCACTTTTTTATTTTATTTCAAAGTTAGTGTTCTTGAATATATGCCAAGCCGAAGTTTCAAATAATTTTATGGGTGTGTCTGAAAAGTATGGCAATTTGTATATGCCGAGTTGGTCAACTTGTACCCCACCTTCCACTACAAACAAATAAAAACCGGATAAATAATCAGTATTTAGCTTGAATATTACCAAATTAAATTCAAAATTATATAATTTTATTTAAAAACTCTACTTTATTTATTTTTAAGTGAAAAGTTCAAAATCATTAAAACTTGTTTGCAACTTTCGTAGGTTGAAAGCTTCTTACTTCTTTCGCAAGCGCGGCCATAAAGGAAAACACAATGAACACAACCATTTATAATCATTGTAAATATATGGAGTCCATGTATTAAGCTGTCATAGGTGCCACCAACCTTTATTCAATGTCAAAATGTTTTGACATTATATTTCGCGCCAAAAATTTCCAGGCATTACAAGATTTTATCTTCACCTTTATGTTCACTTTAATTACTGACCAATTTATCGCCACTTTTCATATCCCATACAAAATTTAAATTTTGCTAATGTGTAGTTGCAAAGTTGCTTAGGGTAAAAGCGGGTGAGATGGCGCAGCGGGGGAGATAGCGCGATTTCAATATCTCGGACTCCTATTATTCAATCAAAACCTGTATACCGTTTTTGAATTCATTTTCTTATTTCATATCGAAGTAGTCAGTATTCTTTCGTTTGTCTTTGATAGAAAAAATTTAAATATTAAACAACTCGGGATTTTTTTTGAAAAATTATTTTCCACCTTTTTTTTCTTAATTTTTTGTTTGTATTCTTTGGGTACCTCTCTGTGAAAAGTTTGTTAAATTTCTACCTGCTTTTTTTTGTGTTTAAGATTTAGTTAAAATAAAAAAGGTAGATGGAGCAGTTTTTTGAGGGTGGGATGGCTCATTCGATAGCACACTTTTTCACTTGTATCTAATGAGGTGCCACACCATCTCGCCCGCTCAATTATTTTATGATTGAAATTTAGTTAGGTACCTACGCTTCATGCTTTATTTGAATTATTTATTTATTTCTGATGCAAAAGTGAATAAAGGTATTAGTGAACATGTATTAAACACTTGCAATAGTTTTTCATTCGTTGATTGGAGTATGGTTCCACAAAAAAAGAGATGAGTGGTTGAAGTTCATTATGTGCCACAGATGGGAACATGATTCATGCATTCAAACACACTTGCAACGACTGTGCAAAAATAAACAAGAAATAAAGCATGTGCCATCTCACCCACCAGGGCATGTCATCTGACCCCTCCCTATAGAGGGAGATGGTTTTTTTTAATATTTTTTTATTTATGTTTATACTTAAATTATTTCTAAAACTTTGCTAATTGAATAGTTAATGAATAACTTAATAAAGAATATGTACATATGCGAAATAACATTAAAGAAATATTGTTTATTTTCGATGATATTGGAAAAATAAAAAAGGTATACCATCTCACCCGCTTTTACCCTACACAATGTGGTTAGGTTCGGCCACAGCCTAAGGGGGGAGATGAGTCATAGTCATATTTAAAAAAAAAAAAACAGAACAAAAATGAAAGCACAAAAAAAAGTTTTGAGATAACAATCAAACATGACATACCTAACGATGATAGAGAAGAAAAAAATACGATTAGTTTTGATAAAATTTTATATGAGTGATTTATTGTCGATGGTGTTGTCTTTCATACACAAAATTAAGCTTATTCATTGCAAATAAATAAATAGTAGCTTATTAGCGGTACCTGCACTAGAACGGTCCTTTTTCGATACCAATTATCTCTTGAAAGGCTTAACCGATTTCGTTTAGTTTGATTGCCTAAGTTTGATTAATAAAAAGAAATAAAAAAAAAAATTTAGTGGCACTGATAGCTACGAAGAACCACTGCTGCCTAGTGACTTACTGTTGAAGTTTCAGAACAGACTGATCTTTATTAGAATTCATGTGTATAGTAATAATAAGTTAAATACATATTGATTGGGATTATAAATAATCTTAAGAGGAGACTAATAATTTAATAGATGTGAACAAACTGTGTTGCCACTTTAATAGAACATTTTCAACACTTACACTCTCAACCAATCCTTTTGTGTGCGTTGTTAGTTCTAAAGGATTGGAGGGGACCTACAATATTACGTCGAATCCGAACGACTAAGGTGAGATGCACTTTTCATGACAATGATACACTTTGAGGAATTGTCACTTCCTCGCAAGAGGCAGTGCCCCTGAAAAAACAGGTGTACACGGTTCGGGGTTCGAACCCAGACCTTCGGCGTGATAGTGCGACACACTAACCACTACGTCACAGGGCACTACTAATTTTGATTAATACTGCATTCAACATTTTTTTAAAAAAGTATTTTTTTAAAAATTATTTTTATTATAGTATTTTTTTTGCAATTTAATTTTAATTTTGAATTTTTCAAAACATTCACTAAAATAAATTTATTCGAAAACGAAATCAAAGAAAAGATTTGTGGCTTTTCAAAAAGATAGCAGATTCTTGCAGAAATTACCGTTGTTACCACTCGCTCCAGCTGTTTTTTGTATTTTATAAGAATCATTTTGTATAAGAGATGGATAAGTGGATTTATGAAGAAGGATGTCTCCTCAGCCAATTGACTTAGAACTTTGATGTAGGAAAATAAAATGTTCATTTTAATACTGTACATCATAATAAATAAACAACTTAACTGACGGATGTTCTTACCAAGTTTGAATAAAATTGTCCCAACCCAAGCGTTTATGCTGTAGCTGTCGATTAGAGTGACCGCAACGCGTAAAGAACATGTGTTTTTTTTTTTGTCCAATTCCTTACGGGAGCAACCCCATAAAATCCGTTACCAGATCAACTTCTGAATGTTTGCTATTTTTTGTGCTTCTGTCATCTGAAGTGGATCCATATGTTTCTGTTGCCTATTCTCAACTTCATTTGCAGAAAAAGAAACACCCCATTACACAAAAGCACAAAAACCAAAGCAACTTTCCCATTGTCAAGACCCCAGGAGGCTTATAGGTAGGTAATGCCACAAAATCAAAATTCTGGGTAATTTTTTTTTAGGGGGAAGAGGGGCATGATCCCCGTTAATTTCATTTTGGACCGCCATCTGTATGCGGTGAAAATTTATAAGATGGAAAAGCAATTGCTTTTGAATGAATTCCGACATTTGTAAGAAATTGTTTACGCAACCTATTTTATTGAACTCATCTGTCATCGTCAGGTTTGATTAAAACTTAAAATTTTGCTTAGAAGACACTAATATCTATGTATGCAAATAAAAAAGAAAAGTTCACGCAAAATTAATCGATTTATCCTTCACACATTACACACTTGACCTAAATTTATTCAATGTTTTATTAGAATTTGGCGAAACAAACAATTAGGGTCAGAACAGATATATATGTATTTCAAAAACTAAATTTACTCAAAACATAAATACACATTCACATCAATACACACTCTAGCTTGTCTGAACAATATGTTGGTTTTACATTAACAAGAATAAGGGTGTTTCTTTGTTTAAAAAGGAAACCCCATTTTTCGTTTTATCATCAATTAACCCCTAATAAGCTTTATTAGTTTCGGTTGACATTTAATAATCTTCTCAATATTATCTAATTATGCATAACAAAATTTGGAACTAATTCTTAACTGATGTTCCTGGACAGGGGCGTACCGAGAGGTCAATCTGTGGGGGGTGAGTTTCATTGAAATGCCGACTTTTATAAGGACTTGGTCGACTTTTTTTTAGAATTTGCCGACTGCAGTCTATGCAGAATCAATATACTATACTAATGTTGGGCAACCCCCCCCCCCCCGTCGGTACGCCTCTGTTCCGGGATATAAAGATATCTCTCAGGAATGACAAATGAAATTAAAAAAATCGCAAAACAAGATTTATTAATTTTATGCAAACAAAAGTTGAAGTTACGATGAGTGAACAAATTCTTTATCATACTTACTTATCTGTTATAAATGGGAAATATGTTTTTCCTGGCTGATGCCCAAAAAAAAAAAAAAAAACAGAGGATATAAAATTTCAAAAGATATGCATGCACAATGAATAAAATGCACACCTATGCCATGATGCATATTAATGATGATGGCTGAATGAACTGATTTACTCGTCGCAGATTCTTTGTGAACAACTTCTTTCTTTCAATGGTTTGCAAAATCAAATGTCATTATCGTCTAGAATTTTTTGAATAACTTTTTTTTCTGTAGCTTTTATATTTGCTTCCCAATGATTTTACGCGATGAAGCTAAAAATGTGAATTGACCTTCAAATGGGTACCGTACAGCGCACATCATTAGGTTTGTTCTAAAGAATCAAAATGATAAGTGTTGCCAATTTACTAGAAATACATAAAAAAAAATGGTACGAGTATACCCCAGTGGTGTTTTTATTTATGACAAAAGTCAGGAGCTAGTGACTTTCACTCTTAACGTCTCAACCAATTTTGTGTATACATTGCAGGTTCTACAGGAATGGAGGGGACCAACAATTTACCACCGGATTGGAATGTCCAAAATGAGATGCACATTATCAAGACAAATTATACTTTTGAAGGATTTTATCATTTCTTTTAAAGAAAAACTAAGCTGTTAGGATGTATTCAACTGTAAACTTCTGGTGTTAGAGTCCGACAGACTGACAACTACGACACACCGCACTAAACAAATACCTTGAAATGTTTGAAAGTAAATTGTGTATAGATACAAAATTTAACAGTAATTGCTTAAAAAGTTATTCATATTTTTTTTTTCAATATCGTTATCGGATTTTTTAATTTTAGAGAAACCAATTTGAGGAAGAAAAGAACGCAATCTAGTAAATAGAGGAAAGACCTCGGCATTTTCAGAACTTCCAACTAGATTTGAATCTAAATGAATTTTTATGCGTTTCGTGGGTCAGTATCTCACGCCACTTTTGTACATACAGATCAAGGGATCTATAGGGTTGGGTCTCATTGCGCTTTCTTTAATGTTGCGGCTCCAACTAAGATATCATATCGAAGTATTTGCCATGGTGATGGTGTAATGTGAACGCACTTAAATACAGGGTGAGTCATGAGCAATGCGACAAAATGCTAGGGCGTCTAGGTTGCGTTGAGACAAGAAAAAAATCGTATGGGAGGGGGGGTCTATTCCCCTCCGTTTAGCCGGGAGGGGCAATTTTCGAAAAAACTGACTTAAAATGGGAAAAAAAATATTTAAAATCAACGGCTTCATTCACAATGCTGTGCGATACGTTTTTGAAAAGCCAATAACTTTTTCTTTCATTCTGTGTTTAAATAAATCTATTCTAAGAAATAGTTTTTGAAATATTAATTTTCAAAGTCAAAATTTTGAAAAAAAAAATTGAAAAAAAAATTTCAAATTCATTTTTTTCAAAATTTTACGTAATTAAGTGCTAATTTTAATTTCAAAATTCAATGCTGTTATTAATTTTAAATCTAAATAAGAAAACCGGATGCAAAAATTTTATGTCGTTCTCAAGAAATTAAAAAAACACCAAAACCACCTTTTTCTAAGAAAAACATTTATTTTTATTGTAACGAAGCAATTTAAGAAGCATTAATCTTAGTTTTTTTAGTTTTTTTTATTCCTTTTATTTTTACTATGTTTTTTATTGGAAGTACTTATAAAAAATTCTCGATATGATCTCCATTGTTTAGAAGGCATAGATTATATCTCCTTGTAATGGCTTCACATAAGTTTATGCTTGACAAATTTTCCTGCAATTTGACTCCAGCGACTTCAATTCGTTCCTTCAGTTGTTCCAATGATACTATTTCCACTTCGTAAACATAATTCTTCATAAATCCCCATGCATAGAAATCTAGGGGAGTTAAATCTGGTGACCTAGGCGGCCATTCCGTGGGGCCCCTTCTTCCGATCCAACGGTCACTCCCGGCTAAACGGAGGGGAATAGACCCCCCCCTCCCATACGATTTTTTTCTTGTCTCAACGCAACCTACACGACCTAGCATTTTGTCGCATTGCTCATGACTCACCCTGTATAACAAATGTAACGGCACCATCACATCAACTAATTATAATTGTGAACGCAGCCTAACTACCAAACTGAATAATCGTGGTAGACTTTAACTATTTAGTGTGTTTTATTTAATAATTACTATTAAATACTTAAATATTACGTGGTGTCAAGAAGCGGGATTATTATTATTAAATAAAGTAATATTTGGTAAAAGAAATATTTTAAGAATTTCATCATCAAAATGGCGTCTAAAGGTTTACAATTGAACCACATTTCTTAGTCCAGGTATTAATCGCCGTGACCTAAAACCGAGATTAAGCAAAATTGTTTTAGACATAACCAATCTTCTCTAAAATTAAAAAAAAAATACATACATAACGTTTACGTGAAATGCAAAATGGATAGAAATCATGCATTCAGGCCAGACATTGAGCGAATCCGACGACATTGTTACATGAGTCATCAAGCAGAGAAACATGTACTTCATCAGAAAGCAAATAATGGTTAGAGAAGTTAAATGCTTGACGTACTCTATAGAGTGGCAGATACGGGTATTAACGCTTTCACAAATACTTTAGCGGTAAGTCGACAAACTGCGTCCTGACTAAATTGATGAATTCATTTCTGCTGAGATTCTGGATCCAACTTTAAGAAATTGTACAAAGCAAAGGAGACTACAATACAATCAACTATTACCGTGTATGTGTGGAACAAGTATGTCCGTCAAGTAAGCATTACCACTTTGAAATTTCAAAAGTTTAACTATTTGATTAACTGTGAATTTGTCGTAAACTTATCGTGCGATAACCTTGAATGTAATTGAACATTAAAAAGAATAACATTCGCTAAAAAATTGTCGCTAAAAAATTGACTTAAATCAGAAAAAAAATTATTTAAAAACAACGGTGAATGATACAAAGCCTTGTTATATTTTTTTGGAAAGCCAGAAAACTACTCTTTTATTTAATTTTTAAATTAAGTTGTTTAAATGAATAGTTTTAAAAAAATTAATTTTCAAACTCAAAATTTTGAAAAAAAAAAAACAAAAAAAAAATTTTAAACTAATTTTTTTCAAAATTTTATGTAATTAGCTATTATTTTTATTTTCAAAATTCAATGCTCTTATTAATTTTTAGTCAAAAACAGAAAACCGGATGCCAAAATTTATCTTAGTTTTTGAGAAATTAAAAAAAATTAAAAGTAAAACTAGTAAGTAAAGAAAAAAGTTAACTCGTTTTTTTTTATTATTTGATTAAAATCGGATGGTATGTAATAAAAAATAAAAAAAAGATAATTTTCTAATTAATAATAGACCTGGGCAGGTAAAATTTGGGAAAACCAAAAAAAAAGTGTTTTTCTTGGAAAAAAATACTTCTAGTTTTTCTTAATTTCTCAAAAACTAAGATACATTTTGGCATCCGGTTTTCTGTTTTTGACTAAAAATTAATAAGAGCATTTAATTTTAAAAATAAAAATAATAGTTAATTACATAATAATTATGAAAAAAATTTGTTTAAAAATTTTTTTTTTTAATTTTGAGTTTGAAAATTAATTTTTTGAAAACTGTTCACTTAAACAACTTAATTTAAAAATTAAATAAAAGAGTTGTTTTCTGGCTTTCCAAAAAAATATAACAAGGTTTTGCATTATTCAATGTTGTTTTTAAATAATTTTTTTCTGATTTAAGTCAATGTTTTAGAAAATTGCCCCTCCCGCCTAAACGGGGGTAAATAGACCCCCTCCCTTACGATATTTTCTTGTTTTAACTCCACCTACACGCTCAAGCTTTTTGGTGCATCTTATACCAATCACCCTGTATAACCTTAATTGCAAGGACAATTGCTGGCCGTTTGTGGCATTAATCTTGAATTCTTCTGGTTGATGATCTCTCGCTTTTTAACATTTACTGAAAAAAAAGCAGTTAGAGCGACGCTACATGCAACGCGTCAATTATTGTGGATTAGAAACATCGACGTATTTCTTAAAAAAGAATTTGAATTGACCGAATTACATGAAGAAGCATAAATGCAAAAAAAAAAAAAAAATTATCTGCTATTTTAGACACAATTCATCCTTTTTTTCGATCCATAGTCAATGCTTAGAGACTACGGACTACGTTCATTCCATAACAGTTCTGGCTTCAACATACCACGATATGAAGTCGTACTTGCGTACAAATATATTTCATATAATTGGCAACACTGAATTGCAGTCAATTGTCGCTTTTGATGTGATTTATATTCAATTTTGTGGCCATAAATAAATTTCTTATCATTTGAATGTTGAAAACAGAAAGAACGAAAGAAAAATGAAAATAAAGACCATCATGGTCGTGAAATATAATAGAAAATGGCGCCGTGCCAATTGCATAGATATTTTACTTTTTTTATATTTTTTCCTCTGGCTGCTCAACACTGGTTCTCCATTCCTTCACATTGGGTTCTGATGTTCAATGACATTACAAAAGCGATGCAATAAAAAGGCTCAAATGGACAGACAATGGACTAAGTGAAAGAATTAAAGAAGAACAAAATGGTTGATATGTAAGATGAGACTGTACTGTATAGATACATAACATATGTGAGTTTTAAAAGAAGTAAAAGGAATTTTTGAAGAGGAAAAAAAAGTCATTTGAACTGAACTTGTTTCGCAAATATCATTTCGCAATTATTAAAATAAATTTTAACTGTCTCGCAATAGTTATTTGCAAACATTTCTTTTGGGTTTGAATCAACTCTCAAATTGATTATTTGGCAAAAAATCGAAAGGCAAAACAATTTAAAAGCTAAATAATTAATTGCGAAATAACAAAATGCCAGATAAGAATTGAGAAATGATAACTTGCTAAACAATAAATTATTGCCAAACTATCAAATGCCGAATGATAAAATGCCAGAGGAAAAATTGAGAAATGATAATTGCGAAGTGAAAAATGCCAAATGCAAATCCGCCGCAAGTTTAACCCTACCCCCTTACAAGACTGTTTGTGTACTTAAAATTTCTAAACTGAAAGCTTAACAAGATACTATAGACTTACGAAAAAAGTTACTTTATTTGTGGATGTTGAAAGCTACTCAATGCCATCTTGGTTTACTTACTTACTTAAGATGGCCCTTCAGGTCTGGGTTACCTTTGTCGTCAAGTAATAAGCCTCTTCAGCCAGTTCGATCTCTAGCCCGTTGTCTTCAGTTAATCTTTGGAGATCTCTTTTTACTTGGCCACTGAACCGAAAATATGAGGTCTGCGTTAATGCTTCCTTTCCTCTGGTCTGGCATTGAAGACCTTACGGACTGGATCGTTTGGAAAAGGGTCCATGCTTATGAGCCATATAGCGGGACCGGGAAGATTAGTATTTTGTACGGCGTCTTCTTGGTTCTTCTCGAATGAGCTTTATTCTTCAATTGCTTATTTAGCCCAATGAAACAGCGATGAGCAAGAGTTATTCCATGTTTGATTTCTGCGCTGATGTTTTGTTTGTGGAGTTAACAGCAGTGGCCAGGTATAGATAAATTCAATGACTATCTCGAAATAATACTCATCAATGGGCACTTTCGGATCAAATCTTTGGTCAATTTTCGAAAGCACGATTTACTGCTCGCTTATTTTCTCCCTATCACATCAATGTCGTCAGGGTACCCAAAGTATTGCGGATATTTGTTAGATATAGCACCAGATATTTGCTTGGGCGTTTCGTCCTACTTCTTCAAGCACAATATTAAAGCATCTCCATTCAAATGCATCTCCTTGTCGTAGACCTCTGGTAGTGTTAAAGGTTTCATCTCTTTCAATTTTGACGGAGCAACGAGCATTCCCCAAAGTCATCCTAATGAGTTTTATCAGTTTGAAAGGGATATTAAAACTAGAGATGCCACGATACAATTCTTCTCTATTCCAACTCTCATAAGCAGCTTTAAAATCGATGAATAAATGGTCTAAAGCCTCATTGGTAGGGTCTAAGATTCTCAGTAAGAGACTTGCGACATTCACATAAAACGCTAGATAGGATAATATAGGCGATGCTTAAAAGGCTTATGCCTCTGTATAGTTGTTGCAGAGAAGGCCATATTTTTTTGCACATAGGGCTGATTGTACTTATGTAGATTCCAATCATCGGGTATACTTTTCTCCAACCATATTTTAGAGACGAGTTGTTGCATGTTCTTAACAAGATCATCTCCAGCGTATTTAAAAAACTCCGCTGGAAATTCATCTGCGCCAGCAGCTTTGTTTGCTATGACTCAGGCGATGTTTTTTTAATCTCAGTTTAAGTCTAGATGGGCTGGCTGGTATTGCTCATTCACGGAACTTGGGACGTCATCGCCAGTTAACAGTCGGTTAAAATAGTCTCTCCAGGGTCCAGATGTTTAACATCGACTGCGTTTTTACCACGGTGGTATTCCCTTCGCTATCTTTACAGGCTCCAACGCAAATTGGTCCCCCATATCTGGCTTTATTACAATTCTGTAAAAGCTACGCAACTGTTTCGTGTTTTAGCATCTCTGCATCTCCTCGAACTTACGCAGCTCATGATCTCTCTTCTTCTTTGTAAGCAGGCGTTTTTTAAATCCTTCTTCTACATATAGCTTGCTAGTCGCTCTTGTTTTTTTCTTTAGCCATGTCCTGTTGGTAGGCCTCTGTTTTGCCTTATTTGTCTGGTCACACTAAGAGTCAAACAACGGGTTCTTCGGAGGTGATTTCCACTCTGATGCAGCACTTTTGATAACTTGTTGACATTGCTACCAGGGGTCCTCAAGGTTCATTTCCACAGTCGTGGGGTCGGCATATAAGTTTTGGCTGTGTCTTGACATTGTAGTCTATCAACGTTGTATTTTCTCTCCGCAGATGATGTCCTCCAGAGGGTTTCATTGGATATCTTTACGTGAAGCTTTGCACTAACCAAATAATGGTCAGAGTCGATATTGGCTCCTCATAAAGTACGTACATCCATTATGCTAGAGGAGTTTCTTCCGTTAATTACTACGTGGTCGATTTGGTTGCAGGTACGACCATCAGGTACTTTATGGATGTCGAAATGAGGTAATCTCGTGCTACTCAACACTCCCCGCACAAAAATTAGTTACCGTAATCCGTTGCCGTACGTGATGTAATGCTTACCAATCGTTCTACCAAATCTATCTTCCCGATCTTGGCCTTAAAATCTTCTAAGAGAATATTTATGTCAAGTTTGGGTTATTGCTCATAAGTCTTGGCGAGGAGCTGATAAAATATTTCTTTGGTTTCGACGAATCGTCAAGTTTCTATTCTGTTGGGGTATTGCCACTTATACAGGGTGAGTCATGAGCAATGCGACAAAATGCTAGGGCGTGTAGGTTGCGTTGAGACAAGAAAAAAATCGTATGGGAGGGGGGGGTCTATTCCCCTCCGTTTAGCTGGGAGGGGCAATTTTCGAAAAAACTGACTTAAAAATGGAAAAAAATTATTTAAAATCAACGGCTTCATTCACAATGCTGTGCGATACGTTTTTAAAAAGCCAATAACTTTTTCTTTCATTCTGTGTTTAAATAAATCTATTCTAAGAAATAGTTTTTGAAATATTAATTTTCAAAGTCAAAATTTTGAAAAAAAAAATTGAAAAAAAAATTTCAAATTCATTTTTTTCAAAATTTTACGTAATTAAGTGCTAATTTTAATTTCAAAATTCAATGCTGTTATTAATTTTAAGTCTAAATAAGAAAACCGGATGCAAAAATTTTATGTCGTTCTCAAGAAATTAAAAAAAAACCAAAACCACCTTTTTCTAAGAAAAACATTTATTTTTATTGTAACGAAGCAATTTATTTATTTATTTAGCATTAATCTTAGTTTTTTTTACTTTTCTTTTAATTGGAGTTTTATGAGAACGTAATAAAATTAAATAGTATTGGAATAACCCTGAATTAATATTATTTTCATTGATAACTTCTGAAAACTGACCTGTCAATATTTTTGCCTTGGCCTGCCCGCAGCCCATGGGTTCTACCTGTTATGGGGACAATAGGGACAATAAAACCGCATTTTTTTTAATGAAAAAAAAAAAGAAAATTGCAACGCAAGATAAATAAAAGGCATTGCAGTTTTGCTTAGTAATTATTTCAAATTTGAATATTAACTCATTAACACGTAACGATGTCAAGCTCTTACACCCGAGAAGAACTAACGGACATGCATTTCTGCTACGGTTTAGCTAATGGTCGAAGTCGTGAAGCCGAAAGACTGTACGCTGAAAGATATCCCGATAGGAGGTGTCCCCATCCCCAAGTGACCGTTGGATCGGAAGAAGGGGCCCCACGGAATGGCCGCCTAGGTCACCAGATTTAACTCCCCTAGATTTCTATGCATGGGGATTTATGAAGAATTATGTTTACGAAGTGGAAATAGTATCATTGGAACAACTGAAGGAACGAATTGAAGTCGCTGGAGTCAAATTGCAGGAAAATTTGTCAAGCATAAACTTATGTGAAGCCATTACAAGGAGATATAATCTATGCCTTCTAAACAATGGAGATCATATCGAGAATTTTTTATAAGTACTTCCAATAAAAAACATAGTAAAAATAAAAGGAATAAAAAAAACTAAAAAAACTAAGATTAATGCTTCTTAAATTGCTTCGTTACAATAAAAATAAATGTTTTTCTTAGAAAAAGGTGGTTTTGGTTTTTTTTTAATTTCTTGAGAACGACATAAAATTTTTGCATCCGGTTTTCTTATTTAGACTTGAAATTAATAACAGCATTGAATTTTGAAATTAAAATTAGCACTTAATTACGTAAAATTTTGAAAAAAATGAATTTGAAATTTTTTTTTCAATTTTTTTTTTTTCAAAATTTTGACTTTGAAAATTAATATTTCAAAAACTATTTCTTAGAATAGATTTATTTAAACACAGAATGAAAGAAAAAGTTATTGGCTTTTCAAAAACGTATCGCACAGCATTGTGAATGAAGCCGTTGATTTTAAATAATTTTTTTCCCATTTTAAGTCAGTTTTTTCGAAAATTGCCCCTCCCGGCTAAACGGAGGGGAATAGACCCCCCCTCCCATACGATTTTTTTCTTGTCTCAACGCAACCTACACGCCCTAGCATTTTGTCGCATTGCTCATGACTCACCCTGTATATAAGGCACAAGTTGTGGAATTTGACTTAAATGCGAATCGTCGGCAATCTTTAACTAATCTGGCGAAAGTCCAACACTTTTTGTCTAACTGACAGCAAATCCACAGAAAAACAAGCTCGTTTTTCTTCCTCGGAGGCAGCTGCCGTGATAAAAATCACAGCTTTTCGTTCTTCCCACGCCCGATCGTCTCGTTGCATTTCTTAAAGTGCTGTTATATCAGGTTTAAGTCTGGCGAGGGTATCTGCAAGCTGCTTCATTTTTCGCAGATTCTTTTTTTGTGCGTAAGTCGTTGTCCGGGAGGGATGGGTGCCGTCAACATTTCCGGTATTTTCATTCGAGGCTTCTTTCCTTGTTTTGATCACAGCGATTTTACCTATCACTTTAGGCTTATGAAGACTACGTGGCGTGACTTATATAGCTCATTTGAGCTGGTTTTTCAGGGTGTCTTCTTTTCCTATTCCCCTGATAGTTCCTGAGAGGATAACTCAGGTATCACAGCTAATGGCTCCTATATAAATCCAACGTTCATTTTTAGTTAATATATAGGGTATCGAGCAGGCACCACTTGGAGGCGACTATGCGATTTGGCGGCGCTATAGTTAACACAAAACTCTTCAATTTTGATACATACATCTTTATCAAGCTCTATAAACACACCACAAATATAAATAATAAAAAAAAATAATATCTGCAAGGTTGGCTCTTTAAATCACTCGAAATAAAATAGAAGCATTGAATGTAAAATGAAATATTTTGATTAATTAGCTACTTCTAATGAATGAACCACTTGGTGTTTATTTTTGCTATGAAATCTCCATTCATACTATCTGCAGGCACCACAACGTCCTCGTTTTCAGTATCATCATCATCATTAGCACATGTGTGACGCTCCAAATTGGCTCCCCTTGCACATCATGGACTTTTCCATGCTAACGAATTAATCTTAATTTTGAAATAATTCGGGATGACGATGAAGTGATGAAGAGACAATGCTTTGATGTATGTGTTGCTGTGCCCCGCACCATACCACCATCATCATCATCGTCAAGCATCAACTATCTATTCATTCACCTCTTTAGAATCATTTTTCATCTAGTTGGCCAAAAGTGAATGAAAAATAAACGATGGTGTATAAAGACAGAAGAAAAAAAAAATTCAAAAAAGGCGATCACATCTACCCTCAGCAGATATCATTTTTGATAGATTTTTTTTTCTCAATTTTATTGAATTGCTTATATTCTATATTATAGATATCTTAAGACGATAGATAGTTGTTTTTTGTGGTTTTTGTTTGTATTGTTTGTTTTATTATTAAGGTGAAACTTATTTTTAATGTCAAACACAATTTTGCAGTGTTTTTTTTTTAGTTTTGCATTTTGTATGGATGATGTCAAAGCATACGATTTTGATGCTACAATTTTGGGAACGGAATGTAGCCAACCGTATCAACTGTGAGGCACCGAACCGCCCGATGGATAGTAGATAGAATTTTTCTTATGTACGTTGTAACGTTGCAATAAAATTCTGCGAATTATATGCGATCTAAAAATTAAGTACAATCGAGGGTACTTTCAGTTGAGTTGCACACCCAAAGTATCTTTGATAGAAACCTCTCATTTTTTTTATATCTAAAACATTATAATGATCGCGTATTTAAAGGGGCAGCAAAATATATAAAAAAAAACACGAACAAGATCGTGACCACTATGATGTCATTTACTGGCACCGAGGTGGTTGGCAGAGCATATGATTGCTGTGTACAAATTTGCTCGTTGCTTTGCATTTAAAAAGGCTATGTATCTAGATTTGCATATAAATGAGTTTTGTATTTGAATGAAGTACACTTTAGGTAATGTTGAAGTGAGGCAAAGTATTCAGTTTGTGATCGTTAATTGAACAAAAATGGTTTCAACGCAGAGTAAATTTTTGATGGTAATATCATCTTTTTGAATATTGATCACTCTTTAGTATTGACATGGTGGAAAATAGTTTTGTTTAGTTCTTTTCGATAAATTGATAGATCGTGGATCATGATGTCAAGTTTAAGTTCCTAATCACTACTCACTTGAATTACTCTTCTTATTCTCCGACCATTTCTAGTTCTTTTAAGGCGAAATGTAACAAGGAGTTTTTAGTGGTTGTTTCTTTGCAGCAACTGGGTTTGATTGAGTGATACAAAACCACGTTTACATTGTAAACTTGAATTTTTTTCAAGCCTGGGTATAGGCATAAATAAAACAATATTTGGCTGCCGTAATTATCCAAAAGGATTTTTATAGTTTTCATAGTTTGCTTTAAAAATGTTTCCCGTGAAAACACCACTGTTTGTCATTAAAAATTACTGACATACTTAGATCATTGATGAGCCCGTTGTGAGCAAGGAAGTACTTCTTTAATTAAAACAATTAAAGCCTTTAATGAAGTGAAGTGAAGAAGGAATATCTATACATTCGCCAGATTGCTAGGATCGTCGAAAAAGAAATTACCCAGGTGTAATTTGCGTCATTGGGAGAAAGCTGACCATGATCAGAAAAATTGGGGAAAGACTCCTCCTCCTTGTCGTCCATGCGACTTCTGCAAACATCGTAAGAGAATACGCCTTTGGGACGTGGGTTTCTATGAGGCAGTTTGCGGTTATGACACCAATTACGGAGCTTAGATGTAATAAGCTGATAGACAACAAACATTTAGTGCGTTTCAAATCCAGTTTTGGGCAGATTTGCTTTGTCGATAAACAATTGGTGGTGTTTGCTCATCTTAAAATTGTTTTTTTCTATGGAATCTTGTTTTAGCATAAGTTTGCTCGTAGCGATAGATATACCAATATTCATCTTGTTGGGTAAAATTGTGGTTAAGGTTCAATTTCTGGCGAGTTCATCGGCTTTGCAATTTTCCAAAATGTCTCTATGTCCTGGCACTCAGACGAGGTGAATGTTAAACTGTTCCGCCATCTCCATGAGAGATGATCGACAGATGGGGGAAGTTATTGAGTTCGTGGAAACAGCAAAGATGCCGATATCCAATGTGGGTATCATGTTTTTTCTTTGCCAGGTATTAATCTTTGATCGCCAGACTTTCCCCTTGGAACACATTTAAATGGCCAGGGAGACGGAATGAGAGAGTCAGATTTAGTCTGTCTGAGTACATGCCATCACCCACCTCACCTTCGGTTTTTGAGCCATCAGTATAAAAATGAACTGATTAATTTTTCAAGAATCGGTCATCTCCCTAGATGATCTTGGTGGGATGGTGACTTGAAAATTCTTATAAAAAACAAGCTGGGGTGTAGAGTAGTCGGAGTGACTTTATTTTGACCCGTATGAATTCAGAATAACGGAGTGACCAATTGAATTATTGGTTCATTGATAGATGGCTTTGAGACGGGAGCATGTCTTGATATCGAAGGATAAAAATCTCGAATGACAAAAATCTAGAAAACAATTGCTTATAATCTAGAATGCAAAAATCTCGAACGCACAAAAATCTCGAATGAATTATAATCTCGAAAGAGAAAATCTCGAAAAAAAATCTCGAATAAATTGTAGATTCCAGATTTTGTATTAAGAGTTAATACTCAAGTTAAACACACCTCTTTAGGTAGTTAAACAAATATTTATTTTCTGAACTTAAAATGAATGAAAATCCAATACAAAAAAGCAAAAAACACAAGAATATTATTCAGTTTTATATATGTAAATATAAATATCTATAGCCAACAAAACTATATATGAGAGTTGTATGCAAGACTTTTTAAATATCCCACATGACTTCTCGCAGTTCAGAGAGGTCGTTTTTTTTAATCGCAAAAAGAGAAATAATTTACTTACCATTAGTTAAAATATTAATTTTTGAGACAATGTTTCTATTCGCGCACGCGCACGCGAATAGAAACATGGTCTCAAAAATTAATATTTTTTTTCTAGATTTTTATATTTCGTGATTTTTTCTTTCTTGATTTATTTATTCGAGATTTTTTCATTCTAGATTTTTTTTTCGATATTTTTGCTTTCTAGATTTTTGCTTTCTAGATTTTGGTTTTCTAGATTTCGTGGTAGACCCCTTTGAGACGAATCGCTGTGTTCGCGGTCGCTTGTTTTCTTAAAATCTCGAGGGGTTTTAAGTGAAGTATTATGTCTAGGGTAGCTGAGGGGATCGAACCGAGAGGTGCGCTAACACACATACAGGCTGACAGTTGGATTTTACTTAGCTTGTCACAATATGTAAAGGACGCCATCTTGCGGTGTTCCTCGGTTGACAGATTTTCTTTCAGTAAAGAAAATAATTAATTCTACTTTCTAACTTCAGGTTAATAAGTTCATTCAGTGAACCATGTATATTAAGATTTTTCAGTGCCGTTGTGATTGGTAGAAAGCTGACGTTGTTGAAGGCGCCTTCAATATCGAGAAATTGGACTATAGTGTACTCTTTATGATTATGATGCAGGGAATATTCATTTGATGCAGTGTATGTAGTTCCGTTTCTAAGTAGCGAGGTGAGCGATTCTTCGTAAGAGTTAGTCCAAGAGCCATAAGCTATTTTTATAGGCTTTGTAGGATTTTTTTAAATAAATTTTCTTAACCTTTAAGCTTGTGAAGTTTCTTATATTTTCCCACAGAAGCAAAACCTCTTGGAGATTCTTTTAATTTTCTCATTTTTTTTTTTATAAATTTTAATTATTGTTCTGCTTCCCTGATCAGCTTCTCCTGAAAAAAAAATTATGGAGATTGATCGCAATTTTTTCGAAAAAATTAGAATTATCGGTTTTTGCCAAAAATTACTCTTTCTTATTTTTTTTTTTTGCAGTATATTATTAAGGTTTAGCAGTAGTTTTAGAATATTAAATTTCGTCAAATTCGGTGCGGCCGTTCAAGCACTAAAAAAAAGGTTCTATGGCAGGTACCGTTCAGACGAAAGACATCGCCATTGATAACAAATGACTCACATAAAATTTTATCGAAATTGATCGTATATTTTTCGTAAAATATTGAAATTATCGGTTTTTGCAAAAAAAAACTTTGTCAAGAATTACTTTTTTTCACAAAATTTTTAATTTTATTTCAGTTTAGCAGTAGTTTTGGAATATTAGATTTCGTTCAAATCTGTTAAGCCGTTCAAAAGATAGTCAGAGCAATAACAAACGGTTCTATGACAGGTACCGTAGCAATAAAAAATTAGATGATGGACATCACCATTGGCAACAAATCATATAAAAAACAACTCATATAAAATTTTATCGAAATTGATCGTATTTTTTTCTAAAAAAATAGGATTATCGGTTACGCTTATATGGTAGATACCGTTATTTTTATGCCTAGTCAAAAATAAAAAAAAAGGGACGGGGATATTTCATTAAGAATAGTTTATGCCAAGTTTGAAGAAAATCGGCCAAACCGTTAAGGCTGCAGGTGTCGATACATCCAGACAGACAGACAGACAGACAGACAGAACTGTCGAAACTATTTTTTTCGTCTTCTCTATCATCGTAATGTCATGTTTGATTGTTATCTCAAACTTTTTTTTTACGAATCCATAACTTGCCTTACTTGTACTAAGTACCTATCTATAGAGCAATTTTTTTTGTATTTGGGAATTAGTTTCTAGTTGGCTTTAGTCCAATTTACTTCCTCGAAAGCTTTTCATTCTAATTTCCATCTAGACCGTTTTATTTCTTTGTCCTGGACACGATTACGAGCGACTGCTTCCAACTACTCACGTATGAATTTTGAGATGAAATACAGGCCAAAACTAGTTACTAAACTGGTCTTCTTAGCTAAAGTATATTCTCTGTTTAAGTTTTTGTTGAAAAAAACAGAATCTATGGTTACCAGCTGGAAGTTACCAATGGTTTAACTTAACCACAGCTAAAAAGACTGGAATTTAATGTTTTCTCCCATTTCTCTCAAAAGACTGATAATATTTTACACAACCAATAGCACATCCGCCAAGCAACAATGACAACAAAAACTCATCCAAGGATAATTTTGTCAGTTTAAAATAAAACACATCGAAGAAAAAAACTACCGATAAACTTTTGACAAGTGCCAGATATATTTTTGCACCTTTTTCCAGTCAAATAAAAAAGAAGAAAATTGATGATGTTGAGATATATCAAGTCATAACCCTTTCTTTCACTCACCTATAAACGCATCATCGACAAAGAAAAGAAGGACAACATCAGGATCTTAAAAAAAAAAAAAAATACTGATGACATAAATCATCCCATTGTTATCTTTTCAGAGTCTTGAATAGAATGTTAACCAAAATGACACTAGAAGACGAATATGCAAAAAAAAAAGAAGAAAACAATTCCTTCTGAATTGTAAAGAAAACAAATTCAGAGGACAATAAGCAACCAACCACTGTAAACGTGCGGTGCGGTGCGACTCTCCTTGCAATTTGTTACCTATTCAATTTGAACTTTAATTTTGTTCGTGAGCCTTTCAAAAATGACAAAGACAAACTAACAACACTGCAGTATTAGTTGGCATCCAAAGCTTCTCTTAAAAATAAAGGATAAAATATATACAACGTACTGTACATATCTTCATCACCCACACACAAACATATTCAAAACACATGCTAATATGCACTCAAATGCAAACACGGACAAGAACATAAAATGCCATTTATTTTGCTTGAATAAATTCAAATAATGGTCAACCAAAATAACAAGTCGACAGAATGATGTACTCCGGCGCATAAGTGATGTACTTTTCTCAGCTGTGACTCTGCGGTCGGCATAGGGCACCAAGAGATACATATGTGTGTTATGGTGGCTGCATTCTTAACAGGATGCAGCAGGTCCCTGATGGATGCTGGATGCTGGGCACATTTTTGAATTTGTATAGAGAAGTTTCCTGCTTCGTCATCACATCGTATTCTATTCTGGACAAAACATCAATTTGAATGCAGCACAAGCAGAAGGCGCTTCATATACCACAACCCAGAAGGCTGTCCATTTTACTGATGCATCTCGATAACATATCTAGCATCACACCAGCATATATGAGAACATTTCTCAACTTTAATCAGCCCCAAGCTTTGTGGTAAAATAAAAAAAAATATATATATATACACACTACACATATGAGTGTAAGGAGACTTTTCCATTGAACATATTTTTTTTTTAAAGAATCTATGACAAATCTATTTGAAATGGAAAACAAAATGGTTCTATAGTTTCATTAATTTGTTGCCAACTAAAAACAATAAAATAAAAGGCACAACTGGGTCACAAGAATTCGTTCTTACGTGTATGAAAAGCACGAAAAAAATCATGTGGAAGTTTATTAAAAGTGAGATTCCAGAATGTGAGAATGTCCGAGCTTTCCGTTGGGCAAACAAAGACTCTGATTTCTACTTGGTATAGTACCTCGAGTACATATGCGGAGATCCATGGCACCACGACGCCAAGCTTAAGCTAAAAAAAATACTTGATATCGCGAATCTAAAATCGCAAGAACCTTTGCTAATCTTTCAACAAGTCCACCACCAGCACAGATGACCAGTGGAGACATTGTCAACAAGCTATCATAAATGCCGCCTCTGATGTGCTGGGTTTCACTAGGCGTTCACATCAACGAAACTCCAGATTTGATGAAGAACTAGGACAACGAGGAATTTCAAATTCGTCGACTCGGGCAAATCGTTGCAATGGATAGATATAATTTTGAAACAGTCCAAGGACTTTGTGTACCTGAGATCCACTATAACAACGCAGAATAACTTCGGTGCGAATAATTACACTTGGCAATCGCTGTTTCTTCGGGCTGAAAAAACATTTAAGTAGTAAGGCCCTCTCTCTTAGAACCAAGAAGACATTTGTATAAGGCCTTGATCATCCCAGAGTTCTGCTGTATGGGGCGGAAGCATGGGCATTAAAAGAATCGGATGAGAAGTTACTTGGTTGTTTTGCTTTGAGAGAAAGATTGTTTGAGTGATTTTTGGTTCTTTGTGTATCAAAGGAGTATGGAGAAGAAGATTCGGGCTATACAGCTATATTAACCTGGGTAACCTGGAGCATATGAACACCAACGTACCACATTGCGAAGCAACAACAAGCCTGGTATATGAGAAAATTAACTATTGACGAACCTAAAAAATTAAATCATAACAAAAACTTCGGGTCTGCATGTGGTTTTTATGTCACTCTATACGCCCAGGACCGAGTAAAGGCAGCATCTTTTTGAGCAAGCAACACACGTCAATTCTCATCAAGAAATAAGCTTACATTAGTCTCATTTGTACGCATGCGTCTACAGAGCAGAAGGATGAGAAACCATGGACGAGTTCTTCGAGCACTATAGTCAAGACATAACATCTGAATTGTCTTACTGGCCTTGCGTGCCGTTAAATTCTTAAATAAGAAGATGTCTTTGGTGGCACAATCGGAATCAGATTAGTAAACTTTACTGGTGGGCGAAGCTTTGTACGCAGTTCTCGATTTGTATAAGGGAACATGGCGACATCCTGATTAATCAACCTTAAAACAGCTTAACAGCATATATAGTGATCGATGCAAGGCACTCCACTCCTCCATTATCATAGATGTCCGAACAATCCGAAGAGCCAACGTTTACTCGGATCACTACCTTGTTACAATCAAGGTAATGGCACTACAGAAAGCCAGAGCAAAGCCAAAGCATTGAAATACTTTGAAGAAGTTCGACGGCTACAATCAACAGAACTTTTTCACATCGAGTCTCTTGCAGCCTCTTAAATAACCCTATGTTTAGGCATCTTGAACCAATGGAAACATTGCCAGGAAGCAATCAGAGATGCCGCGATTGCCGCCTCTAACGTGCTGATCTTTACACGACCACAACAACGAAACTTCAGTTTCGACTATAAGAATAGCGGCAAGTACATGAATAAGACTAAGTAGTCAAAGGCTATCACCACCACTGTGTTTACCCGTATATTAATTGAATATATTTTAAACTTTTGTAATCAGTACAAAATCCATCAAGGATTACCAGTTACCACCCTTCACAACTTTAATACATCAACATTACCATTAGCAGCATCGCGCCATAGAAGCGCAATTAACACGATTTTCCATTTTGCATTATTATTTACATTCAGATGAGTTTTGTTTTCGAATTTATTATTTTATATTATTGTTAATTGCAGCGTTATGCTTCGCTCAGCGGAGTTTCCATTCGAATTCTATATTTTTTTTTTTTTTTCGTTTTTGTAGATTTTAATCAGATTAAAAGATTTGGTCTAAATTTTGTCTTATTTATAATCACGCATCCAGCAATTTTTAAGAGATTTATGTTTACACTAAGCACTTATTTTTTTGTTGGGAGGAAAATAAAAAAAAAGGTTTTACAATAAGTGTTTAAATTTTATGTTTTTTTGCAGGAATGTACAAAACACTTCCGATATATTCCCTAGTAAGGATGGAAAAAACAAGTGCAGCAACACTGGCATTCAGTTGGCCTGAACAATACATACCCGAGAAGTTTATACTGACGTTTTCAGAGATCAAACCCGACGAAATCCACAAGATTAGGAGGTAAAGTGGAGAAGTGCGGGAAAGTTGTGGTGACATTCGAGATAATAGATTTGTCGAAAAAAGGAAGGAGAAGAAGCCATGCATAAAAAAGTATTTTCCTCCTGCAAATACCAAACGAAGTTCAAAGTTTGACCATACCGTTTGTTTGAATTCGGTACTCCGTCGCTTTTACGTCCAACGATGTTATGATCCGGAAAAGGACCACAACTGCCGCACTTCACCGATAGATCTGTTTAAGGGGTTCGTGATTTCATAAAACGAGCACATCCTAAAAACCAAGGCCTAAGCGAATGACACATCCAACCAATCCTTTTGTGTGAGTAGTTAGTTCTACAGAATTCGAGGGGACCTACAATTTTTGGACTTAGGTGAGATTCACTTTTCATGACAATGATACTCTTAAAGGATTTGACACTTCTTCACAAGAGCCAATGCCCCCGAAAAAAATATTAGACATGAGAGGCCGACACACTTACCACTACGCCATGGGGCACTATATACAAATGCTGCTGTTGTACATTTGTATTTTTCACGAGTTTTTGGGTCTCCCTATTATTTATTGGCACTGTTTAGTTCATACGTCCATACTTCGACTAATCTGTTGTATTACTTTATTGCTAGCCCTTGGAACCCGTGTTGCTCTGGTCCATAATATTCTACATTTATCGAAACTGTTTTTTTTATTGTTTAAAAAATAAAATTGATCTAACATTTTCTGCGCCTTTAATCGACTTGAACCACCCTTTACGGATTTACACACAATTTCCAACTTATTCCATAGAGACTGGTGAAACTCCTCTTTGTCTGTTTAAAACGCACAAACACTTACCCATTTATTAGTATATTATTTATCTATTCCTCGAGATTTGCATTTATATCGGATAAAGAATAATTTCACCGGTTTAACCTTAGAATTTTGGACATTCTTGCTTCTCCCTTTTTCCATTCAAGATGATCTTAAGGTGCATTTACACCATACAAGAAAAGTTCTTACAAAAAACGTTCTAAGAATTTCGATTTCCACTAAAATAGCGCGCAAGATCTTGAAGTGAGCTATCACACGAAGCAAGGCAAGTTCTTGCAACAATTACCTTACTATTTCTTTGGATGCAAGAAAACTTATGGCAAGCATAAGTTTTCGGATCGTCGCACCATGCAAAGCCAAGTTGTTGCTGCAATTATTTGGTACAAGATACAAGTAGTATATTTTGTAATTCCAATCTTTTTTTTCAGAAACGACTGCACGGGTTCTTCAAAAGAAAAGGAAAGGAATAGCCATACCCACACAAGTGTTTGTATATTTTGCTTTAATTTTTATTAAGATTCCTTCAAAGTACGCAATAAACTCGATCGAAGAAATACGTTTTCTTGCATGCAAGGAAAATACTTGCATGTCCAGAAAGTATAAGTGAAAAACGTTGGCCATTCAGTGAATTGCTTGTCTGAAAAATCTTCCATGGACTAGTTACGCAATGCAAGTGGTTGTGCAATTTCTTGCATGCAAACAAATTGCTTAGACATTTCTTGCATGCAAACATATCGCTTTAAGAAATCCCGTGCAAGCTAAGACTTTTCAGGTCTTTGTTTTGTCTGCTGAAAGCACTTCCCTTGCATGATGTGAAAGAAAAAAAAACAGTTTTGTCCTCTTCCCCCAATGGCTTTGCTGACCACATCTCGGATCTTTCCTATACTCGTGACTAAAAAATGATGCTGTACCAAAATTATGGATTGTAATCTTATGTACCGATAAATTTCTCAGTCTAAATTTTAACCTCTACCCCAACATCTTTGAAATCCAGTTTAAGTAAATCATTTACATATGTCCTTTACCAGCTTACATCATACCTATATTTATATTTTTGAACACCACACATGGCGTTGGAGGTGTTGTTAAACTTTTGCAAACACAACCTAAAGCCAAACAAAAACAAATTCTTATGCACTTCGGATATATAAACCAAACATACAACCCCACCTCAACCATTTGGCCTCCATACGCAGTTGTAACCACACCATCAGGATATGTCTTCTCGTCTTGTTTGCGATTTTTTCTTGAATGCTTAACTTTCCTTGAATAAAAACAACAACAATAGCAAATTCTATTCAAGAATAACAAGGACAAACATACAACATCACCACCGAAGAGAAAACGGAAAACGCCGAGTACAAAAAAAAAACTAAATGTGAATTCAATGAAAATTAAATGCACATACTTTTTCTTTTGTTCGCTTTAACGTTCCAAAATTTATTCAAAAGTAAGATAAGTTTCCTTCGTTTTCATTTTTTGTCTTCATAGTCTTGGAATCCTAGATATCAGTGCAGAAATCCTTATGCTGCTGCTGCTGATCGTCCTTGTTATTCGTTGTCCGTGTCGTCTTGCCTTTGCATTCGAAGTTAAAGACGCTAACGGTCGTCGCTTTTGTAAAGACGCAAACGAGGACATTTGCTGCAAATGACAACTTTCCGCGAACTCCGCAGACCGCAATGTGCGATTCCTAGATGTGTGTGCGTTTTTATTTCACATCTTTTTGCAAGGCAACACAAAAAAAATAGACATCCTTAAGTCATGTTTCTATAGGAACAAGAACTCAGTTCTCTTTCAAGATGACATTCATAATGGGAATTTTTGTGGAGAAACATAAACGGGTTCTGTGCGGTCGATAGGGTAGATATGAACCTCTCTATGTGTGAGTGTGTTTCTATGGTTTGAATGTTCCCATCATTTGATTTACGGTCAGGGGTTTATTTTATTTTCCGCGAAATTATATTTAAAGGACCTTGCCTCCCAACTCTTCGCATGAAATTAACATGCGGATAGAAAAAAATACAAAAAAAAGTGTTTTAAAATTGTTTACAACATTAAACATTCGTGGTAGATATGCTTTAGTTCACAGGTGTCCTCTGATCAATTTAATTCAATTCTCTGCATTTAATTACCCTAAGAGCAAAAGGGTTCTTTCAGGTAATAATGGTAGCTGCGCATAAATATTAATTTTATGAGACCAAGTTTATAGGTAATTTGGGCAAATTGTAAGTTTTATTATATAAGATGAATATTTTGAGGTGATTTGTTGTTCGATTTATTATCAGAAAGAATTATTGGCAGTATTAACTGATATTAACATATTTCTATAAAATCTCAATCTGGAGCCTTTGAGGTATTTATTTTCAAAAAAGGTATCCGGATGATGAGGTTTGTGTAAAGTGATTTGTTGTGGCAGTGGGTGAAAAAGCAACAAACAAGGAAAAAGCTTTTTTTTACCAAATATCATTTTTTTTTTCAAAAAAATTACTTTCTTAATTCCCTGTAACAAAAAATACTTAAACCAAATCGAATAAAATTCTTCTGCATAAATTTTTTGTATTTGTTTTATTTTTAACTCAAGAATAATTGCTACAAGAGTTAAAATAAAAAAAAAAACAAACAAAAATTTCCAAAAATTCTTAGTAAAAATATTTTTTTTGTTCCCTAAAAAACCTCTTTTTCCCAATAAAATAAAGGAAGAGATTTCTAGCTTTACAAAAAAGTATCACATGACCTTGTAAGTATTACCGTTGATTTTCAGATCATTTTTTTTCGTTTACATGTATTTTTTTTTAAATTACCATCTCCCCCCCTGGACAAATGAGGTGTAGTTGACGCCTTCTTTCCATACTATTTTGTTTTGCTTTAACTAAAATTGCGTATGTGGTAAATCTAGTTCAGGCAGATGTTTTTTGACTCATCAGAACCGTTGCGCTTGTGGGGATGAGGCGTGGAATAATTTAATTTTAATTTTATAAAAAAGTTTTTATTTCTAATTTGAAGTTCGCCAATTTTAAGTCCTAAATTATTTTCAAATTATGTACAAAAATAAAATTTTGTAGTCAAGCCGTTTTTCAATTTTTTTACTTTAAAAAAAAAATTAAAAATTATTTAAAATCAAAATCAAGCACTACTGCAAAATTTGGGTTTAAATTAATAAAACGCTAATAGGCTTGGAAATTTTTTTTTGTTAAAACTCAACAAAAGACAATCGGATAAAATCAATTTATAATTTTTTTTTGCTCTTGTGGTGCATGACTGGATTGCATGTACTTGTTCTTGTGAAAAGTTGCCACGACAATAAAATAAAATAAATTTTTTTTTTATACAGGGTAAGTCATGAGCAATGCGACAAAATGCTAGGGCGTGTAGGTTGCGTTGAGACAAGAAAAAAATCGTATGGGAGGGGGGTCTATTTCCCTCCGTTTAGCCGGGAGGGGCAATTTTCGAAAAAACTGACTTAAAATGGGAAAAAAATTATTTAAAATCAACGGCTTCATTCACAATGCTGTGCGATACGTTTTTGAAAAGCCAATAACTTTTTCTTTCATTCTGTGTCTAAATAAATCTATTCTAAGAAACAGTTTTTGAAATATTAATTTTCAAAGTCAAAATTTTGAAAAAAAAAAATTGAAAAAAAAATTTCAAATTCATTTTTTTCAAAATTTTACGTAATTAAGTGCTAATTTTAATTTCAAAATTCAATGCTGTTATTAATTTTAAGTCTAAATAAGAAAACCGGATGCAAAAATTTTATGTCGTTCTCAAGAAATTAAAAAAAAACCAAAACCACCTTTTTCTAAGAAAAACATTTATTTTTATTGTAACGAAGCAATTTATTTATTTATTTAGCATTAATCTTAGTTTTTTTAATTTTTTTTTTAATTTGAGTGTTATGAGAACGTAATAAAATTAAATAGTATTGGAATAACCCTGGATTAATATTATTTTCATTGATAACTTCTGAAAACTGACCTGTCAATATTTTTGCCTTGGCCTGCCCGCAGCCCATGGGTTCTACCTGTTATGGGGACAATAGGGACAATAAAACCGCATTTTTTTTAATGAAAAAAAAAAGAAAATTGCAACGCAAGATAAATAAAAGGCATTGCAGTTTTGCTTAGTAATTATTTCAAATTTGAATATTAACTCATTAACACGTAACGATGTCAAGCTCATACACCCGAGAAGAATTAACGGACATGCATTTCTGCTACGGTTTAGCTAATGGTCGAAGTCGTGAAGCCGAAAGACTGTACGCTGAAAGATATCCCGATAGGAGGTGTCCCCATCATAGCACGTTTCCAAGAATCCACCGACGTCTAAGAGATCATGGAGTGCTGGAGCATCGAAGAAGCGAAAGGCCAGTTTCTGATGAGTCAAGAATCTTAGATGAAAGAATTCTGGATTTAGTCCGAAATAATCCCTCCGTCAGTACAAGAAGGATATCCACTATGCTTGGAGTGTCCCAATCTAGAGCCCGTACCACTTTACGCCTGTTCAGGAACTCACCTCAAACGACAAGTTATTGAGAACCGAATTTTGTAGAACATTACTACTTAGAAATGAAACCGAACAAAACTATTTTAGAAGAATGTTCTGGACGGATGAAGCACAGTTTACTAGGGATGGGGTTACTAACTTCCACAATTTACATTATTGGAGTAGCGCCAATCCACACAAAAAAAAACAAAACAAATCACAACACCGCTTTAGTTGTAATGTTTGGCTTGGTATTGTTGGACACACTGTGATCGGGCCCCGGTTTTTGAATTCCATTATTAATGGAGAATCATACCTGCAATTCCTACGAGACCTTTTACCTGATTTATTAGACAGCGTTCCATTGGTTATAGCAGATACTTTAATCTACCAACAAGATGGTGCTCCAGCACACTACAGCTTACAGGTGAGAAACTGGCTGGATGATCATTTTAGTGACCGTTGGATCGGAAGAAGGGGCCCCACGGAATGGCCGCCTAGGTCACCAGATTTAACTCCCCTAGATTTCTATGCATGGGGATTTATGAAGAATTATGTTTACGAAGTGGAAATAGTATCATTGGAACAACTGAAGGAACGAATTGAATTCGCTGGAGTCAAATTGCAGGAAAATTTGTCAAGCATAAACTTATGTGAAGCCATTACAAGGAGATATAATCTATGCCTTCTAAACAATGGAGATCATATCGAGAATTTTTTATAAGTACTTCCAATAAAAAACATAGTAAAAATAAAAGGAATAAAAAAAACTAAAAAAACTAAGATTAATGCTTCTTAAATTGCTTCGTTACAATAAAAATAAATGTTTTTCTTAGAAAAAGGTGGTTTTGGTTTTTTTTAATTTCTTGAGAACGACATAAAATTTTTGCATCCGGTTTTCTTATTTAGACTTAAAATTAATAACAGCATTGAATTTTGAAATTAAAATTAGCACTTAATTACGTAAAATTTTGAAAAAAATGAATTTGAATTTTTTTTTTCAATTTTTTTTCAAAATTTTGACTTTGAAAATTAATATTTCAAAAACTATTTCTTAGAATAGATTTATTTAAACACAGAATGAAAGAAAAAGTTATTGGCTTTTCAAAAACGTATCGCACAGCATTGTGAATGAAGCCGTTGATTTTAAATAATTTTTTTCCCATTTTAAGTCAGTTTTTTCGAAAATTGCCCCTCCCGGCTAAACGGAGGGGAATAGACCCCCCTCCCATACGATTTTTTTCTTGTCTCAACGCAACCTACACGCCCTAGCATTTTGTCGCATTGCTCATGACTCACCCTGTATAAAGGAAAACAAAACATATGAATTTTTTACAAAAGTGCTAAAACTTCTTTTTACAAAAATTCAAGCCAAAATCAAAGTATGCAGAAAAATTTGTTACCTAAATAAAAGTTTACCAAAAAGTTATTCCAAAATAGTTAAGCGGTTTTTAATTAAGTCGATGTTTACTTAATATTTTTTATAAAAAAGTTTTTTTACAAATTTAAAGAACGCAATTTTTAAGAGCTTAATTGTGTGCATTTTATGCATAAAAAAAATTAATTAAAACTAAAATTAAGCTTTTTTGCAAAATGTTGGTACTGAAATTTTTTCAAGTTTTATAATATACCTTTCTAAAAAAATGTTTGGTTTGAAATCTAAATCGTTCATGAGATAGGAAAAAAATAAAGGTAAGGTTCTATGGGAGGTACCGTTAATATAGCGGCTTGCCAACATTTTTTTTTTGCAATTTAACAAAAGGAAGTCAGACAGAAACCATCAGTATTTTTTTTTTCAAGAAAATCGTTGGTTTAACCGATTTACTTCAAATTCGCTATGTAGAGTTTGTAGACCATTTCTTAAAGGAGAAATTGAAATTTTTTTTCAGCTCAAAAAATATTGGTACCTGCCATATAACGGTTTTGGAAAAGCTTAATTTTCTCGAAAGCAAAATTAAGCTTTTCCAAAACCGTTATATGGAAGGTACCTACCAATATTTTTTGAGCTGAAAAAAAATTTCAATTTCTCCTTTAAGAAATGGTCTACAAACTCTACATAGCGAATTTGAAGTAAATCGGTTAAGCCGTTTAGGCTGCAGGTGCTGATACATATACAAACTGGCAAACAGACAGACAGAATTTCCAGACCCACTTTTTTCGTCTTCGCTATCATCGTAATGTCATGTTTGATTGTTATCTCAAAAAAATTTTTTTTTACACGAATGCATAACTTGCCTTATAGTACGTGAAATCGAAAGTAAAAAGGATGGGAGGGGGTCTATCATCTATTTGCTCCCTATAGGCGTGAGTGGCAGTTTTCTAAAAAAAATTATTTAAAACAAAAAAAAATCTTTAAAAACAACAGTTAAACTAGCAATAATGCCATCCACATACCTTTTTAAAACCCAAGAAATCTATTCTCTTGTTTTCTTTTTAAATAAAACGATGGTGAACAGTTTTTGAAAATTTTAAATCCATCCGACGGACAAGGAGGTGTCCTTAAACAAAAAATAAATTAATTTGGCTACCAAACACCCATAATGGTTCATGTTACGGCTGAATTTCATCCTTTACACGTCGAAAATAAATTTCAATAATTAAAAACGTCACCCCAAAAAAAGGACTGGTTTCGGTTTCCTGACAAGAAATAATTACATAAAATGTTTATAAAAATTAATTTGATTTTTTTTTTTCTGAACATAATTTTTCAAAAACTATTTACCGAAACAATTTAATTTAAAATAAAAATTAAAGAAGAGATTTCTTGCTTTTTAAAATAGTAGCATGGCATTATTACTTTATTAGTTCCACGGTCGTTTTTAAATATTTATGTTTTAATCATTTTTTTTTCACGTCTAAACGGACGGAGATAGACCTCCTTTAAATTACATAACTATATCCATATGTATGATACAGACAGCTGGGTTTTTGTTAAGCCTAACCTTTCTTTGATTTTATTTATATCCATAATTTAAGTGTATTGCATATGTGTGAGTAAGAATGTTAAATCTAACGAACACAACAACGAGAATATCCTCCACAAAATTGATGCATCAGCATTAAATGATTAATGACTCTCTAAAGAATGACTATACAGAGTCCTCTAATGTCATTGTTTTGCTTTATAAAATAAAGCTGACGACCTGTTTGAAAACACCAGAATATATTGGATATTTAATAGAAAATCTGCATTGCGAAAATCTATTTAAATAGAATAACTATACATATTGTGAAGAAAATTTCGGGTGGGTTTTGCAAACAATTTATTTTGAACTTAAGGTGATGTTAAAAATTGATTATACAATTCAAAAATCAATTTTTCAAATGCACTTACACATTTTAATAGCAAAAATAGTACCTACATATCATTATGTAACTTGACAGTCAAGTTAGCACTACCACCTCAGAAAACGGATTAAATGTAATCGAAAATTAAAAAGGATAACGGAAATAATTCTCGCTTTTTTGTCGTAAATAAGTTATGCAACTAAAAAAATTGTAGCGCATTTTTTTTTTAAACCCCAAAAAACTGGTAATTCTTCGGTCAAGTAAGTTACTTGCAAGCTAGCACCACCAGGGGATATTTAAAAAAAAAAAAAATTGCGCGACAAATTTTTTAGTTGCATAACATAGGCGACAAATAAGCGACAATTATTATTTTCGTTATCCTTTTTAATTTTCGATTGCATTTAATCCTTTATCTGGGATAGGAGTGCTAACTTGACTGTCAAGTTAGCATTACAGGCGTTATTTTCTAAAATAGTCGCGTGACAAACTCGACCATCAATCAATCAATCGACTTCCATATTTGACGAAAGGCGATTTGAATCTCGAGACGAATATGAAAAAATGGGGGTTGCAGTAGTAAGCGGAACCGCTTTGAGCATACAACTTTTTAGAAAATTGTTAATAAAATTTAGTAAGAGAATTGAAAGCGCTGCAGCTGAAAATAAAATAGCAGTGCCAACTGTTATTTGTATGAGTGCCAAAGGGTGCCAAACTCGGATTTTTAACAAAAACTCCAAAAGTCCAAAAAGTTCATATTTGTTAAAAAAATTTGTAAAAAACCGAATTTTGACGACCTTTTTTCCCTGACAACTTAAGCACGGTAAAAATTTGACATGCTAGGACTTGCTCAATAATGTCCGTTAGAATACATCTTATAAATAATAAATAAACAGTTTCTTTCTGAATATTATATTTCTTCTTTCATATAAATCATTTAATATGTTCGATATTTTCAGAGGTTATTTACAGAATTTCGTTAACATGATATAATGTTTAAGTTCTTACTGCTTTCAAAACCGATTGACAGCTCCTTTTGGCGAAAACTATCTAGCAGTTGCTGTTTCTAGAATTTTTTTTTTATAAATGGCATTAAATTTTCCTATGTAGGAATAGGTACTGTGTTCAAGAAACATCAATTCGATGACAATTTCTCACATTTGGATGAAGCTTTTTGCCTGCAGCAGATTATTATAAATGCATCGAATGGCAAAAACAAACAAGGGATAACAAACATGTATTTTATCTCAACTAACGTTTAAACTCCACTTATTGTCCCATAAAAGATGTGATATATGCCCGAAAACCAACACAGTTATTAAAAAATATAATCCTATGCTGATCAAAAAATTATATGATTGTGTTCAAAATACCTTGAGGAACGAAATTTTCTTATTCCAGAAAATTTAGAAATACATCTTTAGTTGGCATAAGAAATGATATCTTCTATTTTTAAAATAAGAGGTGAACTTATTCAACTAAACTACATTCCTCACCGTCCGGATTTACCAATTTACTGTAGCCTATGCAACCTATCAGAGAGAGAAGATGTCATCCACTTTATTGGCAGGTGTCCTATCTTAAAAGAAATTCGAAGACAGGTTTTTGGAAGGAACATGTTATCTAAAGAAGAAGTTATAGCACATCTGAACGGCGAAAACGACATGAGACAACTGGTATATTTCTATAAATCGGCTATGGGCTACCGTAACCAAATTATTAATGAAAATTTTTAAAACTATCAATCAAAGCCAGGTTTTTTCTTGTAAATGCCATCGATTTTTGTAAAATGAAATTGTAATTTTAACATTTTAATGAAATTGTTATTTATATAAAGTTATAAAACAAAAAAAAAAAAAATAATATGTAATATTTCCGTTTTAACTAAACTAAAAGTCCATAACAAATTCCAATTCTTGTTTAAGAAAGATAAAGTTGTACTTAAAACTATACGAAATCTTTAAAAAAACTTAGTATTAAAAATTACAAAATTGTAAATTATGTATTGTCACTCGGGCAGACGGCAGCAATGCCATGCTCTAATTTATTCAAATAAGAAGCAAACAATGTAAACAAAATTGAAATAATTTGAATAAAATATCTATCTATATCTATCTATCTATCTTTAGTTGGATTCTTCCAAAAATTTTAATATCTGACAACCAACACAAATTTTGTACAGTCAGTTGTTTCATTTATTGTTAATAAAAAGTAAATTGACTGCGAAATATTTGTACCAACTTTTGAATCTCACGATTCAACTGAATTTATAACGTCGTCCAACGTAAATTGCAAATTATTCTTGTTAAAAAACATTGAAATCCGTTTTTTGATTCCCCTTTTTAAAATGAAGGTTTTTAATTAAGTGCCACAGTGCCAAACATGTTCGAAAGTGGCAGTTTGGCACCAAAGTGCCTGTTTCTGCAGCGCTGAATTGAATACAAAACGGAACAATGAGCCTAACGCATTTATTTTATTCAACTGCACGGTTCGCAATCGATGTACAAGACGACTCGTTTCATATAACCGGTCCACCAAGCACTTAATCTTGATTTGACCAGATTTATCTATAATCTTCTTTTAAATCACTACCATTAAAATTTAAATCCTAAATCTTCATGATTAAAAATTTATCTCTTTTAAATCTCTTTGCAAATTACTCAACACACACCTGTTTGGTTTTGGCTGAACTCTTTCATTTCAAATGTCTGGATTTAAGATGTCAACAATGAATTTGGCAATAAATTTTGCAATATGTTTATGGTTTTTGTTTTTTTTTTCTCTAAATAAAACAAGTACTTTAATGGTGACGTGAAGTAGCGCTAAGCGAAATAACGCCAAATTGGCCTTATTGCGTTTTCAAAAACGAAATAACACCAAATTTGGAGTTTGGTTTAAATAGTATTGTAATTAGGTATAATATTCTATTTATTGAACTAACAAAAATTTTGATTAAAATAGTAAAAAATTTATTAAATCAATCAATTTGTTTCGTCAAATCAACGAAAACATGTTTCTGTCAAAAAAACGGGTTTTTACTAAACCTCTTTCTGTGATATAATTTTATCAAATTTCAGTGTCTCAATAAAAACTTAATCACCTGACATTTCCTATATTAAGCTCTATTTCTTAGAGCGTCACAAACATCATTCCAATCTTTAAATGCCTTTTTTTATTTCAAAAATCTTTACGTCTTTAAAAATTATTTGATAAAATCAATTTATCATTATTTTTCATTTAGTTGCCTGCAATTGACATCAACCCTGCTCTTGTCTAACCAAATGCAAAAAAATTTGCGCACCGTTTTTCAATCATATACATATAGATATACCTCTACAACTGCTTTTCTTATTCTGCCATGAACACATTTGACTTCAATTATTTATCATTGCCTGCCAATGAGCAATCAATTTGCAAAGGTGTCCTGTCCATTGTCCAATGCTGCACCGCATTCATTAACTATGCTATATACAGAGATCATCCTTTGCTTAAGCAATTAGGATATCCATGCCTTAAATCACAAAACCTACTCCCAGTATTTGTCAAAGCCATTTGGCCATCAACTCTAAATGAATGTGACACTCCCCTCGGCTCAATGTGAATTGAGAGAGATTTTCGAAAAATTTTGGCACCTCACCAAAAAGTGTTTCTCCCTGCACATTTTTTGTTTTTTGGATTCGTTTCACAATGGTCGCTGCTCTATTAAACAACCATACACCTCCACCACCCTTATAGCGACATCTTAATGAAAGAAGATAAAGTCAAGTGCAGGCAGACAGATTTCAAGAGACACCTCCTTGTGGAAGTAATTTACTCTTGAAATATCCATGGATTTTTTTTTTTTTTTTTTATTGTGGAAAATTAAAAATTCCTCAAAAAGGTTGAGCGGTCATAACTTTTATCGTACACACAAGGAGCTGGAAAGGGAACACTTTTTGTCTGCTGCAAACGACTTGCAGCCTATTTTTTATCTTCATTAAGAGGAAGTAATGGGTTCAATTCACTTCTGACACCTTATTGCAAATTCTATCGTCCTGCCATCTGGCGTTTATTCTATATAGCATAACAAACGCGGACAGGTTTCCTTTATAATAATATAATTAAAAGGAGACCAAAAATCTGTGCTCCAGTTTCATTTCACAAATAGAATTAAACAAACAAGAGCTACAAAATGTCCTTTCAAATATGTCAAATGGTACAAGGACATTTCAGAATATTTGACCATTGGATACAAATGAACCCCAACATTATGGTAAGATTCCTTGGCAAAGATCAACAACAAACAAAATACAACCCAATGTGTTGCTAGAATATTATTCCATTACAACTGTGTTAAAGGACCCCATCAGAACTTCTTGGTATATAACTGAAATATCATTGTTCCAGCAGAAGGACACTTGTATAAACTTTGCTTGAAAATGCCCTTGAGAAAATGTCTTACAGGCGGCAATATACATATTTGCATAGAAATCGTTTAGGAATTGCACAAGGATCTTTCTGTGTGTCACTCTAGATTCGATTTATGTATTTATTTGTTTTCTTTTTAGACAGGAGCATGCAAATGCGATGTTGTTGATGCACCTAGTGTTGAAAGATGAGATCTTAACCTTAAGGGCATACCTTTATATATTTGGTTTGCAATTGAGATTCATGTACTGTTATTTCAAATAAGGACATTCAAAACTGATGCAAATGATTCTCTGTTTAATTTTGGTAATGAAAAATAAATTTGAGTTTTGTTTGTGGACAGTAACTGATGCTTCTCATGGAATCAAAGTAAATATTTGATTACAGGTGGGTAAGTTAATGATAACAATTCATATAATTAAAACAAGAAGATTTAAAAAGGTTATTCTTCGATTAAAAATGATTCGAATTTTACAAATGATTTATATTTCATATCCAGCATACATATACATTTAACGATAATAAAGCTTACCCATAAAGCACAATAGTTTAAATAGTTAAGGAAAAAAAGAGTTTTGAACATGAAATATGATATCTTACAATATTCAATTCCAATCAAGGAGAATACAACTGCAGCAGCAGTCAGTTTACCTCAAAAAAGAATCTTGCCGAAGCTTACATCAAGACAAGTTGAAGTTGGATACATAATTTGAATCGTTTATCTTTAAAACAACTGCGAGCATCGATTTTGGGGGCTTCTGACCCTCATATTAATTTCTTTAATTTTTAAGCTAAGCTTGTAAAATTACTCGAATTCTTCAATATCCGTCGTTCTAATACTTACTTATAATTACTTAAGATGGCGTTCTAATAACTCACTTTCAATTTCAACCATATACAGCTAGTAGCTTTTGCAGTTTCGGTAAGGTCTGTTTAAAACGAAAATTTTCGACATTAAAAAGTTGAAAATGCTTTCAGTTTTAAAGTCTATTGAAAGCTAGAGCTCTCAAACCATTGACAAGGTTTGGTATTTGGGACTTGAGTACAAACTGCACAGGGACCTTCCCCGGCAGTTCTATGAAATACATAAATTGTATATTATCGACGAACTCCTTAGAGTACGATAGGAACAAGAGTATTCGGAACTTAAGAAAATCGAACCCAGTATACCACAAGAAAGTGTCATAGGACCAACCCTGTACAGCTTTAGTGGTTGGGCCGATTTTCTTCAAACTTGGTAAGAAGTATTCTTTCAGTAATATGCCTAAACTTTTTTTTTCATATGTCTTAAAATAACCGTATCTACCATATAAGCGTTACCGATTATTCCATTTTTCTCGAAAAAAAATCCGATCAAATTTTATATTCTAATAGGTTGCTTATGCTTGATGAATATTGCTATAAACATTTTTGGAAAAAAATATTTTTCAAAAGTCTTTTTAATTATGTTTTTTGCAAAAAAAAATACGATCAATTTTAATAGAATTTTATGTGAGTACTTTTTTAATAACGGGGGAAAAGTTGACGAACTTCCCAGTCGTTTACATGAAGGTTACTTTCGACAAGAGCAAGTTTATGCGACCCAGTCGTTACCTTTATTATTTATTAATAGCAAAGTATTGGACCTTAATCCAAAAGGCCAAATACCTTGGAATGACTTTGAATGATAAAATGGAAAGAGCACATCAAGAAATAAAAAAAAGAACTAAAATTGCAAATTAGAAAAATATACTGGGGTGGAATCGGCTAAGTTGATTTGTGATAAGTGACAGTCAAAATCTAAACTTTCTGTCTACGTAAGGTGATCATCACAGGATAGCTAAAAACCAATTACAAAAATATTGTGATAGTCATCTTCTCATGAAATTGACGTTTAATTTTTATTTTTGTGGCAATGTGACTAGAGTTACCACACGCATACAAAACATTATAAAATTCTTAACTTTTTTTCAATTTTAGTCAACAAATCATCAAAAACAATATTTCTTTTACCATATGAGTATACAAAAGTCGAAAATAAATGGTTAAATTTAGAAATATTGCTTTTTTCACAAAAAAATTAACAATTTCAATGAATTTACTTTGAAAATATGACTACGGCAACAATGTTTTTCACAAATTTGTGAATTGGTGGATGTGATCACCTTACGCAGAAGGAAAAATCAATTTGATCACAAGTGATGATCAAAAATGTGACAATCAAATATCATCTTACGCGATTCCACCCCTGGTTACTGGGAAAAACTTTTACCCTATCCTAGGAAAAACTTCTACCCTATCCTTTTAAAAGAAATTCATGTTATATAAGCAGGTAATAAAACCTGCTCGGACGTAGATATGGAATTTAACTCTGGGGTTGTACAAAGAAAACAATGCTGACACCATCCAAATAATTCAAAATAAAGTCCTTCGTGAAATAGTAAACGCCCCTTGGTACGGACACCGTCTTAAATGTACGCAACAATGTTTGGAGACTAAGAAGAACCATGACTCATGACTTGATGGTCTTAAAGCAATGGGAAATTATTAAATCTGTAAACTTCTCCAATGCGAACTAAGAAAGAAAAAACATTTGTCGATCTTTCATTGAATGTTCATGATTCCAGGTGAGAAAAAAAAATTATTTGGTATGGCAGTTAGGTTATTTATTTAACATAAAATTGTATTTTAAGTTATCGGCTAAACAAACGTTTGAACATAATTATTCAAATTGGTTTTTTTTTTGCAATCCCATAGTTTGCTACAAGAGCAAGTTCGTGCGATCCTGTAATGCATTTTATTTTATTTCTTCTAGAACCATGTGGATATCCTTGTGAAGATCTTCGTGTCTTATACATTATAGGCTCATTTACAACTGATCTTGATAATTTGTTTTTAACAGTTTGTAGGTAAGTTATTTAAATTTGTATAGCGATAAATAAATCCAACACCACTACATCACGGAATTGTACTTTTTATGTAAATTACAACATCGCTGCAAGAAAGGAAGAAATATTTGTTTGAATAAAATGATTATGTAGTGTAGATGTAGAAACAACAACAGTAAAAATACTTACACGCTAAACCTATAAAGGATGCCAGCCTCCTATCACTTCATAATAAATACTTATTCAAAACGAAATTGAAAAAGTTCCTATTTTTTTAAATTACATATCATATCTTATTATAATTCCACCGAATAACTTAGTCCATGTTTTTGTATCTGTATTATGACAGAAGTTAAAAGTTCTGCCAAAGCGCCGAAGGGGAATTTATATAAATTTTGCAAATTTTCAGTGCCTTTTTAGCTTTCACTCACTTCACCCTTCACCTTCATCGCATGGACTTCAACTTGAATTCTGTTGTTGAATGGTAAAAAATAAACATAAACACAATCCGATGAGAAATTGGACCATCTTCACTCCAACCAATCCTTAAAGCTTTAAAGGAAAAGTTTATATTAGAAAATGACTCTTTTGGGGTTCAACCTTTTTCCCTTTGCAAAATTCGCATATATGGAGTATAATTTTTCAAACACGCGGCCAAGCGAAATTATTCTAACTCATTCATCGCATTCTGCATACAACAAACCATTGAAAAACTTTCACTAATGCAATATAGGAAAAAAAGGACGAAAACAGAGATGGTCAACAGATTCAGAAGCAAAGCAGCAATATAGAAACCGGCAGGAGCAGCTTCTGTAAGCAATAATGTGTCTGAAAAGTTTTCAATTTTCCTTGGAATACACATCTGAGCCTCAAAAGTGTCAGTTTTTCAAATTGGTCTTTTAGTTTGGTTCTCTGTTTGTCCAATGAATTGAATAGAACTTTCAACAAAAATATAATAATAAAAAAAAAGAAATAGCTAAAACTAAAAATGAAAGAATTGGAAGAACATTCAAAGTCATAATCGGACAGCAAAGGGCAAAAGGAAAAGTTTTTCATTTGAAGTTTTATTAGAAAGCGATTTGTGTGGAACCAGCTTGGTGATTTACGAAGTATTTTCGGGCATGTGTTTATTTTTTAAACAAAATTTAAAAAAATATACGTAAGGGCCTTATTTAATAAGAAAAAAAATTGTAATTGAATAACCAATTCAAGTTGTATCCACCTTCAGGTGCAGCGTGGGAATTTTAGGCACAAAATGGGTTGAAAAGAAGTCCAACAAGTTATGACTACCTTTTTGAAATAAAAAAAATATTAAATAGATAATGCTAAGAATGCTAAGAGTTCAAAAGAATGCAAAAAAAACGCAAATAATGCAAAATAATGCTAAGAATTCAAAGATTTCAAAAGAATACAAATTAATGCAAGGAATACAAAATACTGCACAAGAATAGAAAGAATGCATTAACTCGCAAATGATTGCATTCAATTCAATTGAATGATACCAGAGAAAAGGGATAAAAACCAATCGAAAATTTGTCATGCAACTAAAAAATTGTCGCGCAATTTTTTTAATAATCCCGGAAAAGCTACTATTGTGTCACTTATAAAAAGACTAAATTCAATCGCAAAACAAAAATGAAAGCGCAAATAACTGGCGTTTCTTGTCGGCATTCAGCTAAAAAGTTTGTTGCGCTAATTTTTTTTAATAGCTCCTCATAGTGCTAATTTGAGATTAAGTAAGCTCTACCACTCCAGAAAAAGGATCAAATACAATCGAGAATATATATAAGAATAATGTTAATCAATGTTTTGTCGTAAATACGTCATGCAACTAAAAAGTTGCAGCGGATTTTTTTTTAATACGTCCGAAATATTAATTTGGCAGTCAAAATATTACTACAATTTAAGGATAAAATGTAACTAAAAATTAAAAAAAGAAAACACAATGAAAATTATTGTCACTATTTTTTCGTCAAACTGTGTACGTCATGAATCTTAAAAATTGTCGTCCAATTTTGTTTAAATAACACCAAAATACTAAATAGTCAGTCAAGTTAACCCTAATACCACAGCAAAAGGATAAAGTACAATGGAATATTAAAATGGATAGAGGGAATCACTTTTTGTCATAAATACGTCATGCAACTAAAAAATTGTCCCTCTTTTTTTTTTAATTACCTTGAATTACTAATTTTGGAGTCAAATTAAACTCACCAATTTAGTAAAAAGATCAAATCCAATAATTGGCGTTTAATTGTGGTAAATTTTTCGTGCAGCTAAAAAGTTGGTCGCACTTATTTGTTCTTAAATAACCCCTGATATTGCTCATTTGACAGTCTAGTTAGAACTTCCACCACAGAAAAAGGATAAAATAACAATCGAAAATTTGTTATGCAACAAAAAAATTGTCGCAATTTTTTTTAATAGCCTAGAGATATCTCAGGCACTTCAGGATGGTGGGGATCCTAATAAAAGGATCAAATTCAATGAAAAAACAAAAATGAAAGCGCAAATAATTGGCGTTTCTTCTTGTAAATTTGTCGTCGTGCAGCTAAAAAGTTTGTTGCGTTATTTTTTTTAAAACAGCTCCTGATAGTATTAATTCCTAACTAAGTAAGCAAAGCAACTTCAGAAAAAGGATCAAATACATAAAGGATAATGGAAATCAATAATTGTCGCAACTAAAAAATTGTTGCGTATTTTTTTTTTTAATATGCCCGAAAAACTAATTTGGCATTCAAGTTAATCCTACCACCCCAGTAAAAGGATCAAATACAATCGAAAAATAAAAATTATAACGCAAATAACTAGCTAAAAAGTTCAACTCGCTTCTGTTTTAATAACTGGTGTAGTGCTTATTTGACAGCCAAGTTAGCACTTCTAATTAAGAAAAAAGGATCAAATACAATTGAAAATTAAAATGGATAGTGGAAATCGCTTTTTTGTCTTGACTACGTCATGCAACTAAAAAATTGTCGCGCAATTGAATTTTTTTTTCAATAAATAAGGATTGGCGCTTTTTAGACGTAAATAATAAATATGTCGTGCAACTTAAACTGTGTGCCCTGCTAGTGCTATCTTTTGACTTTCTAGTTTCAGCAAATGGGCCTGCACTTTTGGAGGTTAACTTTAGTTTGATTCTGAAACACGGATAACAAAAAAAAAAGAGGAGGTGTTATACAACAGAGAGAGAGAGAGTTTTTCATGGGGACCTGCGTTAGACCATCCAGTTGTCCAACAAATCTGTTTCCCAGAAAGCGGAGTCAACTTGTTTGTAGGTTAAGTCGCAGAGCAGGTGTCTGATGGTCTCTATTTCTTCTGGATCCTGGCGCTTTGAGAGACAATACAATCGATCCTGGATTTGCAGGAAGCTCACTGATTAAATTTTTTCTAATTTAATTAATTAATTCTCCTTAAAGAATAAATCCCTGCCAATTATATGCGATAGCAACTAATAAAACTGAAACCCCCAATATCCAGATAAAGGAAAACTCCACAGATAAAATGATTGTACCCCCAAACTCGTCCGCAGGAATGATTGCACTCTGTATCAAAGCCAAAGGACCACTCTTTCAATTTTTCACTCTCTAGGAGGATATATATATATCAACTCAACACGACGCTACACGTCCTCATCGTATTGTTTTGTTGGACTTTTTCACTATGCCTCCACTCAAAACTGATGTCTTCAATCTGTCGCACCAGTTTTGATGACAAATTTTCACAAATAAAGGATGTTTCTCTTTCAGTTCCACATCCTTTTGCCTAACTACTAAAGAAAGGCTTCTCGCAGTTTTTCTGGTTTTGTTGTTGTTCTTTTTTGCATTTTTAACCGAATAGCATGTCCTGTTTGGGAAAGAAAATCGCATCATATGCTTTCCGGACACGTCCCTGGTGAAAATTTGAGTCACGAAAACAATTTCGAGAATTGGTCTGTTACTTTTGTTCGATTCAGTTGTTTTTGTTGTTAGTGCACTCAATTCCTTCGTTTTGTTGTAAGAAAAAAAAATAGCATATCCTTTTTTTTCTCTCCGCGTTCGTTTTGTCGTTGAAGACATATTTTTTGTTCGTTTTGGGGATTTTGAGTTGGCATTGGTACTTTGAGAAAATTTAAATATAAACAACTTGTAAATTTTGTGGTATATTCGTCCTTAGTCCTTCCAGATGGGAAATTATACAACAATAGCGTGGTAGAAGTTCGATAACTATAATTTCGAACAAAAATGTAGTTGTTTGTCCAATCTTTAGAACGAATGATGAATTTAGATTAGGATAATGATTCCTTTTATCACGAACACATTTTTAAGTACAAAAAAAAAAAAAGGAGGACCAATTTTGTTGAAAGAGCACTGCTCTTCTTGGCATTCAAATGATCATTACTGTAACTCTTGTTCAATTCGCATATACAAAAGGATCCTGATGCAAGGAAAATCAATTAAAGAGCCGACCACAGTTTTTGGCACTTTAGTCCTTATGCATTCAATCCCACGAATCATGTATGATGAGGTGCTGGCTTTGCTAATAGTCCACGAACGACCTCATTAACCCTTTAGTTTTGCATTGGTGCCAAAACCTGTGTGCGCAAAAGAAGGACCAAGTCCTTTTTGCTATGATTTTCGTCTGTATGCCCTGTCAGTGTCATTAGTTCCAGATAATTTACTTAGTCGTCCTGCAAAAGGTTTTACATTACAGTGAACAAATTGAAAAGTGGATTATGGAATGGGAGGATTGAATATAAGAACAGTTTTTGGACGAGTTTTGAAGGATATTTTATCTTTATTCAATGCTTCCGTTGTAATGTTGGATATTCCAGAAGATTATAATTTTTTTTTTTTCAATTCTTTTGAATTCTTTATTATTCCGTTCTAAAAGTTGCTTTTTTTTATTGTGGTTGGGAATTGAAGGATGAATTATGATGCTTATTGGATATCTTACTGGAAAAGGCAGGTATAGTTGGTTGATTTTATGTTTGGAATGAGAGGGAGTGTGCATTGAATTTGAATGCAACTGACAAGTGGCTGTGAGTAATTGTTTTCTTGTGTGTCAAAGTCTTACTTATTTCTATTCGTAGATGAAAATTATAGTTACTGAAAAAAATAACTTGATTGCATCTTATGCAAGATAACGAAAAAAATTGCAAGAAGCAAGTGTTGTGAACCATGAGTTATTAAGAGTAAATTCGGTTGCTAAAACATTTTTCTTTTTATTGGATCAATAGAAAAATAAATAATATGCACGACTGGATCGCACGAACTCGCTCTTGTAGAAAACAATTGAATTGGGAAAATTTAATTTGCTGAATTATGTTGAAAAGTGAAAAGTGGCCTAAATGTGAGGTAAAGTTGTTTGGCCCAACTAACAATTTAGCTTTTATTAGGTGCAAACTTAAGAATTTGGCAAGCAATAGCTTGTATAGAGCTCGTATAAGCCAAATTTTCGCAAGCCACACATTTCGAACTTTGAGAATTAAAAAAAGCTATAGTTTTAAAAGTAAGTTTGACAAACTCTATACAAGGCTTGTAGATAAAGGTTCATAAAAGCTTGTATTAGGCCTTCCGAAATTGTTTACTGATAATTTATACGAATTTAATTATTCTTCTTATATGTCAGTCTTATAAATAAGCTCTCAGTTACAACATTATAGTTCTAAAGAAAAAAGGAAAGGTAATTATTAAATATCTTTAAACCGAAATATCTAAAAATACATATACAAAAATGAAAATAATGCTTAATGTTCTAATAACTATTTTTTTTTTTTTAATTTCTTAATATGGCCTTTATAAGGCATTATATAAACATTAACGGTAAGCTGCCATTAATAAAAAGGCTTGGGTAAGGCCTTTCTACAACGTCCAACGCAAGCTATTAGCAAAGGCGTCGTTAAAATGCTGCCTTTTTACAATATCCAAGGCAAGCTATAAGGTAAGCTGTCATTAAATGGCTTGTGTAGAACCGTTTTATGACATACAAAGCAAGCTATTGGCATTAACTGTCACAAAATAGTTGGCAAAGGCAAGCCAATTGCATTTCATGAAAAGCTATTCGCTGATATAACACCTGCCAAAAAAAGTCTTATAGGAGTTATATAGCTTGCGCAATGTGCGCCAAAATATCTTGTTTAAAGCCTTTTACTATTTCTTTAACAGTCTGAAAATAGCTTGTGTTGAACCTAATACAAGTTAAATTGTTAGTTGGGGGTAGCTTTCATTAAATAGCTGCTTAGCAAAAAAAAACTTTAAATGCCATCTTGTGTTGATGGCTTAGATTATATACCATATTAATTTTAAATGAAATCGGGTAAGCCGTTGTCAATTTTAGACCTAATTTGTTAATAACCGTTAACATCAAATGTCTTTTATGTGCATTTTTAGCCAAAAACCTGAAATGCAGTTATATTAAGAGCACTCCAAATATAACGTTCACAAAATTTTATCAAAATCGTAAGAGCCGTTTTCGAGAAAAATTTAAAAAACTAAAATCATTATATGGGAGGTACCCGTTATAGCCGGGCTAAAACAAAAAATTCAAATTTTTCCTCTAGGGAATCAACAAAAAGTACTACACACGAAGTTTGAAGAAAATCCGTCCAACCATTTAGGCTGTAGTTCGGTAAACATACAACCGAACATCCGCACATCGGCACAGACAGACCGACGGACGGCATGACGAAACCTACTTTTTTTCTTCTTCTATATCATCGTAATGTCAGGTTTGATTAAAACCTGTAATTTTTTTTACACGAAACCAAATACTTGCCCTATTGAGCAAGTAAAAATAAATTTAGTGGCATACTGACAGCTCCGAGGAACAACGGACTACTCTCAAAACCAATTATTTTGTGTGCGTTATTAGATCTACAGGATTGGAGGGGAACTATAATTTTACGTCGAATCCGAACGACTAAGGTGAGATGCATTTTTCATGACAAAATGATACTCTTGGAGGATTTGTCACTTCCTCGCAAGATGCAGTGCACCTGAAAAACAAGGTGTTCTCGAAGCTAGACTCCAATCCAGACGTACGGCGTGATAGTCACGGGGATCAAAAGAAAGCACTCTTATATTTGTTTGAGAACTAGAAAGGCAAGGTTGAAACCTAATCCAAGGTAGATATAAAGACGAGATAAACCGAGAATATAACATACATACAACATACGATGAATCTAGAAGAATAACCGCTGTCGACTCGTTCTAAGAATGCTCTTCTTTATATTGCTAAATATACTGCTATGGGGTACAGGTATCTTTCGTTGGGTAGTATGTCCACATGTTTTAACTTCTGTACTTCTGGGTAAGGATGTCTTTCTAGATTCTTCAGAATTTTGTTGGTAAGTTCCAACTGGTCTGTGAGGATCTCGTAAATGAGGATCATGTAAAATCTGGTAGAGCATCTTATTTGGCCAGTACTTCCACGTAAGAAGGTTTCGATACAGTCATGTGCACATTCTCTAGAACTTCTTCCCGACGGGAGATATGGTAACTCGGACTAGGAGGGCGTAGGTATACATTAGAACACGGCCTGATCAACTGTTTGTAGTTAAGGAGATTTATCTGAGCCGTAACTTTTTTCTCAGCAGAGATAGAAATATCAGATGAAAGGAAAAGTTTGCACGCTTCAGAATCACCATCGCGATTGAGAGAAAAAAAGATTTTTTTTAAAGTACTTATGGCATTTTCCTGGTTACAAGCGATGTGAATTACGAAAAAATAGAAAAAAACTACTTAAGATATTCAAATAACTTAATACCTAGGTAAATATGTATTATAGAAATTACTCCGTATTTGTTTTTTTAAATAGTTATCTATACATCTAGTACGTATAAAAAAGCAGGGCTTAAAACTTCTTCTTAGTTCTCAGCGCCTCTCCTTGATAAAAGACCGTACCAGCTGAATGTGTCATACAGTATTTTACTAACGATCTACGGATCTACGGATCTTCTTACTTCGAATTCGCTTAAGCTTCCTTACTGCAAAGCATCGTCATCTTAGTTGCCGTAAATTATGAACCGTAATGTAATCGGCGCTGGACGAACAACTGCGCAGTGTAGAGCTTTCCTTCAGCTTCGGTGACGATCGTTGACTCAAGTATTTAAACTTTTCGAAGTTTGGAAGCACTTAAAAAGCTAAGATATGAACAGCAAAAGCTTATGAGAAAGTTGTTTTTTAATTCGTGGGGTCTTCCGATTTTTCCCAGCACTGCAGAAAGTAATGACTCTGAAAAGCCTGACAAGCACAACGGCATGGTTCAGCAAAATGATTATAGATCTCCATATCCTATAAAAAACTTCTCATGGGCGGGAGACTATAGTGATTTATACTATCGTCCAAGAAAGTTATAAAGGGCTGGATGTGATCTACAAATACTTCAGAATCCAAACTGCTGATATGAGATGCACTTTATTAAGATTAAATTCTCTCTTAAAGAAATTGTCATTTGCCCGCAAGAATCGAGTACCCCTGAAAAAATCTTAAGTATGTTAGGCTTGTAGTCAGAGTCTGTAGTCAGAGTCCAATAAACTGAACAGCACTTCCTCGGGGCATTAAGGATATAAAAAATAGAACTTTGATATAAGTAAAGGTGTTGGGTGCACCAAATCCGAAAACAAGATTTTCCCCTCGACAAAATTTTCTTTTTCCTTTGGAAAAAAATTCTCTTAAAAAAAAAAAAACAACTTTCTAACCAACCAACTATTGGTTAAATTAAAACATTAATAACTCCCCAATATCGTTATAACCCTCATAAACTTAAGTATATTCTAGAAGCACCACTCCCGATAGCTATTAAACAAAAAAAACAAAAAAAAACAAACCAACAAGAATTCATTATCCTTATGCTATACGAGTACATCCGGTTAAACTGTCGTTTTTATCCAGACCAACTTTTTACCCACATTTCACATTTTCACTTTTCGTCCAAACACGCAAAATAATAAAGCTACAACCAGCAATGAACAAAAAAAAAAAAAAAAAACAAATTAAGCTTTCTCCCACGAATAAGAAACTTCGTCCTGCAAAATATCCACAATGCTCCGGGAAAAATTTGTTCATGCAACGAGAAAACTTTTTTACACCCCAACTATCCTCTCAGACCAAAGTATAACCACAAAACGTCATATGGGAAAAAAAAATTACTCTTTAAAATTATTATATTTGATGATCTATGTGTACTAGCAGTGGTCGGTAAAAAAAATACTTCGTCCTTGTTCATGAATGTCATTCTCATCATTATTTTTATCTTGTTTTAGGTTTAGGTCAGTTAATGAATTTGATGAAACTATAGTTTTAGTCGCAGTCACATCATGTTGTCTCGAAAATCATTGGCACCCATTTAAGTCGGCAGACAGGTATAGTTTTTAAAACTAATTTCGGTGACATGGAGAACTAGATATGCATTCCATTTAGAGGATAACATTTCTTTCATTTTGACACGACAAAAAGCCAGTGTTAAGCAACATTAAACCTTATCTATAAAACTTTAGCAACAAAACCTATTTCGTCCTTTTTCGGAGTTTGTAGCAACATTGAATCTTATCTATAACCTTAGGAACAAAACCTATTTCGCCTTTTTTGTTTTAATTTTTAAAATAAAAAAGAAAAACTGATTTAAGAATTTTCGCTGTTCGGTGCTTTACCCAAGCGAAAAAAAAAATACGGCGATAAACATAACAGACCTCGAATCATGTACAAGTTGAAAACGGATTTGAAGTGCACCATTATTAGCTTTATTTCCGTTTTTCCAGCGCCTCCATTCCACATTCTACCTCCATTAACTCATCAACTTCATACATACATACATAAATATAATCTAGTTCGCTCCTTCGGACATCAGTGTGCCACGGAAAACCATTTAAACTTCGGCCATCCGACGGAAAAGGATGAAAGTGAGGTTTTGTCTGAGCATTTGCCGCAACATGTGTTTTATCCGGTAGAAAGCCGGCCGCCGACACTTTTATGTTTTTGTTGCAAAAAAAAAAAAAAAGGCAGGTTGGCCCCGGTAGGTAATTATAACGTATAACTACATGCAATCCTACATTCTATTCGATGAGTGGTATAGTAATAGAGAAACAGTTGGCCGTTATCTCTGTTAGGTTTTTGCGAAATGTTTTTCTTTTTTTTATTTTTTGTTACTTCGCATTTTGAAACTTTTTCGCTGATATTGCAAAAAACTGGAGTAACAAAAAAAAAATATGGCGCAACAAGAGGAAGAATATGTCAGACATTTCCTATTGTTGTTCGAGTGGTGAACATGTTGGAGGGTGACATGTGTTTCTATATGGTTTAAAGATGTTCTATGTTTTAACTGTTATGTATTTTAAAATAGTTGATTTTTACACTTACTATAGAGAGATATGAACACAAAAAGTGTATATAAATGGACTGGTTCATGAAGTAGAATGTGAAAGTTAATCTAGTTTCATGCACATCATAATTGAAAAAATATAAACCTTTTCTAAACTTGTTGGTGGTGATGAAAAAAAAACTACTGCATGACCATTGACCATATTATTTTTTCCATGTCCAGCATTGCTAACGAATTCACGCAAAAGAACAGCACAGAGGTGCCTGTCAATTTGAGAGTATACTTTTGCTATACTAAACTCTTGAGAGTAACTCTCGGCATTTGCGAGTAAAATTTCTAGATTTTAACATCGCGATTCGCGAGTTCTATGGTAGAATTCAAAGAGTTTATTTTCTGAGAGTACAATTTCATAACCGTTTCTGCAAACTGATCTCCGAACCCCCCGAGAGGTAGTCTTAGGAATGTGTCCACTATCGAGTTTGCTCGAGATGTTTGCTCGCAGCTCTCTTACTCTCAAATGGACATCCAACCTTTATTTTACGATGTTGACTTTTGGACAGCTGCTCTCAAAATACGAAACGTGTTCGAATTCTGCGAGCTATAGTCTCCGACAGTGATCAACACCTGTGTCCACTTGCGAGTAACTTTCAAAAAATTGGAATGTCAAGAGAAAAAAGACGACTCTTCGCGAAGTGCTCTCAGGACTGTGTCCACTTGCCAGTTTGCTCTCGAGACCTGCTGGCAGCTCTACTAGTCTCAAATGGACACATTGAAACGTGTTATTCCTACGGTGACCATTTTTAAGAGGCAAAAAGAGGACAAACTTCTTCATAAACGCACACAAATTTAAGAACGAATAATTTTAAATAAAAGTCTTCTAATTCTTTTCACCTACATTTCAAAGTCAGCTCATATACCTACCTAGTACAGTCATTTTAATCGAAATAAGGGTTCACCCTACAAATGAGAGATAATAAGTTCGAAATTCGTACACACCTTGACGTTGACGTTCGAAAAGTTGTATGCAAAGTCTCATAAGATCTTGTGTCTGCGACGTTAGATTATTTTTTTTTTTAAATGGCACCGGCCTAGTGACTTACACCCAATCCTATTTGTGTGCGTTGTTAGTTCTACAGGATTGGAGGAGACGTAAAATTTTTCGTCGAATCCGAACCACTTATTCGAGTCGAATTCCTTTTACCAAAATAATTGATCTGGTGAAAAAAATTGATTTTGTTTAAAAAAAATCTCACAAACTCTATATTTTTTCGGGGAAAATGAAATTGTTTGATCTAATCTGGTTGATTGGAACGTCAAATTGGCGTTATTTTGTTTGGCGGTATTTCACGTCACCGAATGTATTACTTTATCGCAAGAAGCAATGCCGCTAAAAAAAACATTAGGTGTACTCAGGACTCGACTAAATGTCCTGACGGAAGATTATTTTTCGGTTTTTCGTTTAAAGCCATGGTGACATGGTACCGAAAGAAAGGACTGTCCTCTCAAAAAGAGGACGGATGGTCAACGTAGTTATACCAATTTTCAAGTTCATTGCTGTTCTGCCTTAATCAATAATGCTTTTCATTTCACAGCTTAAAATTATGTTTTCATTAATTCGACGGCAACACAATAACATCTCAGTTAACAACAACTACATATTATAAATTAGTGGTAACGCTGGGAAAATGTGAAAAAAAAAAGTGAAAATGGAGGTTGATATGGTTCATTTAGGTTTTAACATTTTTACGTTTGGAAAATAAATATTTTAAAATTTGTGTAAGTAATATTTGGAAATTATTTCTTAAAAATAAAAACTCTTCAAAGTTTGCAAAATATTATCAATTTTTGGGAATTTCGAAAAAATTATAATTTTTTGAAAACTTTGAAGAGCTTTATCTTGGAAACGGAAACTATTTGGTCTACAAAATCAATTATAATCTCATACTCTAGCCAATGTAGTGCTTTAAAACCGTCCTAAAAAGGAACTTACTTGTCCTCGAAGTCGAAAACATGAATAATTCATTGGGCCAACATCATAAATACGTCTGCCGAAAGAGCAAACTATAAAATTTTTTGAAAAGCTGGTATCTTAAAAACTATAGGGTCTGCAGAGAAAATTTTATGTCTCATTGTAGCGAATTCCGCAGTATTAGCAAAATCATAAAAATCCAAAATTTTCGCAGTTTTTTTCGATTTTTGACAAAGTTGGGTTCGGCGCTCGAGGTCACAATTCATTAGGCCAACATCGTTATAATAATTATGCAAAAAATCAGAAAAATCGTATTTCATGCATACGCAGATGTATAATTTTACTGGACTAAATATCGTTCAAATGAAAATGTATTGTAGTGGGTTGAAAAAGTAACATTTTTTTTCGCAACTTCACTGTTGAATTTTTCAACAACTACGTCCAGAATAAAAAATTACTTTGGCTTCACAATCCAATGTATCAAATTTGATACACATCATTCAATTTGTGCCTGATTTTCAGCACAGGTAGGTATCATATTTGATACTTCCATACAAGACAATTCACTGTCCCCATTCATATGAGTAAAACACGTCCCCACGTCCAATATATTATTTGCAGAAAAATCTGTTATATTCAATATGCAAAATGTAATTTTAGTTGTAAGTTAGTTTTTGTTGTAAATTTTATATAGCGGTCGGTAATCATGGACAATTATTGCGCGTACTGGATTACTGGATATTGTTTGATGTCATCTAGCTGATGGTGGGCTCATTCAGGCCGAAAAGCAAATTGTTGCTATCGTAAGTCTGTTTGCCTGTTCTGTCATTTGGACGGTATATTTCGCATCCCTTTTTTTTCAAACAACGGAGGGGTGTGTATACCAATGGATTTGCTCGGTAATCTAAAATACAAGTACAACAGCTGCAGTCTGCAAGGCATGATTTTTTAGAACAAAGAACCTACCACCCCCATTGACGTACTAGATATGGACCGCCAGTCGGTTGAAATTTTCATACAAACGGCCAAAATATGTTGTTCCATCTAAAAGCGGCCAAAATACGCCATCATCTTTTAGTGTTATATACGTGTACTAATTTCGCGTTTAAAATTTAAATAAAACGACGAATATTCATATGCAAGTAACTAAATGCCATGTAGAGTGGATTTGTTTTGTAAAATAAATAGTTTGATAAACATTTCCACCTAAATATATTGAAAATATGTGAGCACTGCTACGCAGATTCCCCGCTAGTAGTTGATGGCTCCCCTAGCTATGTTGGAACACGTGAAGTTGGCTACTGGCGGTCCATATCTAATACGTCAATGCTTCCACCGAAAAGCTGATACATACATAAATATATATATCTAACATTAATTTTTATTTTTAATTCACTGACAATGACAAACAGCGTCGCCAACTCTCGTCGACTATTAAATCGATTATTTTTTTTTTGTTTTTGCTGAATGTGATTGAATTCATTTGAAAGTTTAAACTTACTTCATCTAGTCAAACATACAACAATTATTGTTGGATCACTTTCAAGGATTTTAGCACGTACTAGGTGTGCTATAGCGATGCATCCAGCCTGGTCCATTCGTTACTTTTTTTTCATCTTGGTAAATGTTTACAATGTGACACGTTAGAATATTTTTGTCACGGATTCAATAAAATGTGTCTTTTTTTAAAGCAGGAATGTATTAGTTTTTTCTATGATATATACAGAAAATGTGTATAAAGTTGGGTTTTTCTAATATTTTTACAGTTTTTTTTTTTATGCATATCAATATTGATCTTGAGGATTACAAATAGAAAAAGGGTGCACCTTGAAGTTGTTAATGACAATGCAATATTGGTTTTGATATGAAGGTATGTCCTTAGGTATCTAATACAGCACACTTGTTTGCTTTGAACTCTGTATACAAAATATGAAATTACTATGCGCACTGACTATTACTTTTTGCTTCATGGACTTGTAATAAGTCTTCAAGTTTTCAAAGATAATCCATGACATTATTGATTTTTGTTTGAACAGAATTGATACCTACCTATAAAAAAAACGACAAACAAAGGTAAATACAAATGTTTTCCTTTCGTACTAACCAAATTCGAATGGAAAACTTGTAAGGAGGTTTTAGGGTCTACATCAAACAGACTACATAATAAAAACGCGATTTCTGCTGTCGCGTATAAAAATTACGACAAGTTCCGTCGATTTTTACAATATGCTTTAACTCTTTCTTTAACTTGGGTTGCCTACATACAGGTCTGAGTTGTTGTCCCGTTTGCAAACTTCTTATTGCAAATAAAATTCTGAATTCAATTGAATTTATTTTTTCAATTTCTCGCTTTCTCATTTAGTTCTAATATGAAATTATTTCTTGATGATAAATTGAATATGAATTTTTCCCTGAACAATTTAAAATGACATTATTCTACCTGTTGGATTTTTTTTTATTTGCTTTAGGACTTGTTTCACAATCTCTGAATATTTTGCAGTTACGCAACTTAGCAGTAAAATTCAGTGTTTGTATTTTTTTTTCTGTTAAATAAAGTTCTGGATAGTTTGATTGAAACTTACCTACTAAGAGATTGTGAAACAAGTCTTTAATAATTTGAAAAGCAGAAAAGCATACTTGTTGATTGTCATTCTTTGATATAACCTTGTAGTCCCACTGCCCCAGCTCAAGTCAAAAAGCCAATTTTGCCTTTCATCGACTGCACCCACTGATGAAGATTTGTTCACTACAATCAACTACAAACGATTGTCTTCAAGAATCAATCACTAAATTTGAGTGGCGATAAAACAGGGTGCTGTTTTTTTTTTCAAAGTCCGTAATTTTTTTTTTTAGTTACTACAAACGAATTTTATTTTTACTACAATCCACTGCAAACGAATATCTATAAGAATCAACAAAAAAAAAAATCGATTTTCCAAAGTGGGGTGCCAAGTTTACAGAGCTTACGCCCGGAGATTATTTTGAAGTTCTCTTCAAGTCTAAAAATAAATGGAAACGGCTCTAATTATTTTAACCAAATTTTTAAATGTGTAATAAGGTGTAGAAGGTCTTTCTATCAAAACCAAACTTTCAAGAAAATTCGTTTATCGTTACCTGCCATATAACGGTATTTTTAATGTTCGACCATCTCGATAACGTCTAAAGCGATTTGAACAAAATTCAATACCAAAATTCTCTTAACTATTTATTTGAAATAACATGGCATAAACATTTTTGTCTAAAATAATGTTGTTTAGTTTTAAGTAATTAAAAAAAACTGTTCTTATGCATTCAATACTTCAAAAACCTGTTAACGAATTTTTATGAAATTAAATTTTAGTGCATACAAAAATAATTTCAAAGAACTTTTTTATGTATACCTACTTTTTTTTTAGAAAAATATTTTCAAATACATATTTTTAAAGAAATAGATTTTTTCGATTTCGATTTCGATTGCGACAGACGCACCGTGGGCCCAAATGGAGTTTGGAGTTTCAAAAATTTGTAGCTTTTACTATTTTCTGAATAATTATTGCAAAACTCATTACAATGCTGGGGCTAAATTCCGCAAACGTGAGTTTTGCTGTGTGCGCACGAAAAAATGTGTACACAGCATCATTCTGATTCCGCAAATGTGAGTTTCTTGCTTCAGTTTTGAATAAAATTTCTCACAATTTGGAATATATTCAAGTCAGTGTCAAACCATAAAAAAACAAAAATTATTGCTTGTACCACAAACTTGTCGCTATCAAAATAAACGACATTACCGCGATGTTGCTTTCATCTGGTCTGAACCATCCTAGTCGTACCTTTATGATTTCATTATAGAGCAAGCTGTTAAATCACAAATGGCACGTTTGACAACTCTACAAACTATTTCGTAGAAAAAATGTTCTGCTTTACAAAATAAAAATAAGGCATTAATTTTTGATTATCTTAAATCATGGGTGAAGTCGATCTGGTAAATAAACATTAAAACAAAACTAACATTTCAATTGATAAGATTAATTTCCTTTTAGAATTTAAAGAAATCATGGCATCCACATACGATGAAAAATCAAGAAAAAGTATGGAAGGCCGAACAACCAAAGAACGCAGAAGATCGAAAAATGAACGATTTAAGAAGGGAAATCATGGAAGAAAAAATAGAGAAGATTTAGTACAGATTGGAGTGAAATTTAGAATTTACTTCATTACATTAGAAAGGTATGTAAAAATCAATTCCAATGCTAATTTTAATTTTTTTTTGTTTAAATAAATCAATGTTTATTTAATAATTTAAAATAATGTCTTTTTTCCAAATTAAACTCAAATTAAATTTGTATTTAAACGAACTGTACAAAACTAAAAATTTTAAATCAACCCGTTTTCTAAATACCTATTGAATTTACAAAAACAATAATAAAAAATATTAATTAAAAGTTAAATTCAGCATAATTGCAGCAGGTTTGTATTTTGATTTGATGAGGTCACTTAGATCTTTCGAAATAAAAATATTTGGTTGAAATTGATTCAGTCATTCAAGAGAAATTTCAAGAAACAAAAACCGGTTCTATGGATATTTTGAAAAACCAAATAATGAACTTTTCAAAATTTTGGTCGCATGAATATTATTATTTTGCTGAAATTGGCATACTCAAAATTTTCATAAGAAGAATTAATAAAAAAAAAAATTTGAAAAAATCAATTTTTTCAAAATCTATTTTTGGTAAAAAAAATATCCTAAAATATATTGTTAGGTATATTTAATAATTACTGGCTTATCAACGATTTCTTCGGAAAACTCTGGTTTGTTGTAAATAAATTTTCCAAGTTTTTTTTATATTTATTATTTTTGTTTAATTTATTGCATTTTAAATTTATTAAAATGAATTTAGAAAACTATTTCGGATACATAAATTGAAAAACTAAAACATCTAAGAAAGTATGCCAGTTGTGCTTTTTTGCTCTTAAGCCTTAGCTCACTTGCTAATATGTATGAGCAAGTTTGTGCGATCCAGTCGGGCCTTTTATTTTTTTCTGTTTTAATTAATTTTTAGCGAATAGATATGAATGATCCAGCACGTAGCGTCTTCAACTCCAGAACGTTCATCATCTTCCCGAATTCGAAAACGATATTTCGAGCAGATGTTTTAACGGAACACGGTTTCAGGACATTCATATGATTAAATCATCTCGAAGATCTTAAAGTTCGAGTTTATTCATTTTATTTAAACAAATATAAGCCTTGAATAAACCTCAGCAAAGTTGCCAACTCGCAAGTTACACTTATACAGCAAACAAAAAAAAAAAAAAAACCACAAACCCAATTGAAATTCCGAACTGCGTTCTCCCTTCCCAAGACAAAGCAGCTAATAAATTCCCATAACGTAAATATCTACAAGCGAATTATAAACAAGCCCAATAATTGGCGGTTATACAAACGAAGCATCCTAGACAGTCACAAAATATATATGTATAAACATTACCAACTCCTCTGCATCTCTCTGGATAGAATATAAGAAATTTAAAAAACATACCCCCAATACAATCCATTGGGATAAGTTATCCCACGTACAGCTGTTTGTTATCCCCCCAAGTGGTCTTTTATTTAAATTCCAAGTGGCGTCACTGTGACAAATGAAAATATTTTTATTACAGTGATAATGGTTCGTCCCAATGCGTACTTAACTCATAGAAGTTGTACAGTAGTACATCCTATTTTCATGTCCCCAACTGCCCTGCACATTGTCGAGGGAACAAGTTAAAAGAAAAATAGTTATAAAACGCTTGATGAATAACAATATGCTCTACGAAAATCACAAAATGACCCACAAACGACTGTTCCAGAACCAAACCAGAATCCAGGACGATGATGCCATGTAAAAGCAAAGAAGGACTACTGAATTTGACAGTCGAAAAAAAAATTAAAAAGAAAATATAACTCTGAATGTATAAAAAGGATTTCGCGAAACTTGTAATCAGTTAATTTTATCAGGCACAGAATGTTCCAAATTGAATGGAAGTGATTTTTTTCTGGCACATCCTGATGTAAGTAGTCCTTTGTTAAACGAAAAAAAAAATCAGTGTCTTTTAAACAAAAAAAAAAAAAAAGGATATGCTTGAGTTAAGTTTTGCAATTTTCATAAAATATAATTTTTTATTGATTAAAAGTTCGCCGTAACGATGACGGCAGTCGTGGTCGTCATCCATTCGCAGCATATGTAGTTAATGCTTTGGTTATCCTTCGAAGGATATTTGGACGTTATTTTTTTAACTTTTTATAAAAAATAATGTTATAAAATTAATTTTAAGTCCCAGATAGATAATAATATTATCACAGATGTGGCCTTCGGATTAAGACAAAATCTTTGACGAAATTGAAGCATGACAGCGAATTTAATTGAAAAGGACCTGCGATGGCATCAAATCTATCTGTGATTTTTTTACTTTTTAAGTGGATTTAAGTACATATTTATTATTGAATGTGTGAGATGTGGTCTATTAGAAATATCCTTGTGTCGATTGAACAATTTTTTTTTAAAGACGGTTAGTTGTACTTAAATATGTTACGCAAAATAGTCGTTATAGTCATAGAATTCTTGTGCGTACTGACAGAGGAGTTCAATAGAATTTTTGAGAGCGCAGAAGTCCCTGAAAGCTTCAAAAGGAATAATATAACGATTACCATTGTATATAAAAACAATAGTAAAATTACAACTCGAAACTATTGGGGTCAAGTTTCACCGTTCCCGGGGCGGAGCTAGCATCGAATTTATTTGACTTGAAAATTGGGATAATTCATCTATAATGAAGGAATGAAGATAATTGTTTGTTGAGTGTTTTAAACAACAACAACAACTTAAAGGCGCTACCACCAATTTTTAAACGAAATTTATTTACTCGTTTTTACGATTTTTATTATTCGTTTTTCCATTTTTGGCTGGAGATATAGCTATTTCAAAGAGTGCCAATTCCTTTCATGAGTCTCCTTATTAGTGGTGCCGAGCTTTAATCCAATTTTATTGCGAAAAACTTTTTCACATGCACACCATAAGATTCGAACCCACGCATTATCAGATTTGCTCAGTCTTCGAAGTCGTATGCACAACGCATTCCTCCGCTTATGACCACTGACGACACAGGTCGAGATGTTATATTTGCTTGTTTTTCAAACGCATTTGGAGCCTCAACAATTGTTTGGAAAGGGAGGTTCTAACAACAATAAATTGATAGACAAGCATAAAAATATTTAAAAATTGAAAATGTTTGAGATAGAGCCGATAATATTTTCGTATCCTTGGTAACTGTATTCAAGAATTTATACTTTCAACAACAAAAATGATATGTACTCGTACCATAGCAACTGTATTTACTCATTCGCCAACAAAATATTAAATAATTGAGAGAAAATGTTCATTATGTTCAATCTCACTCTTTGAAATTTCGTATACATTCATCTCGTTCTTTTTTCCAATTGGTTAGTCAGCTTTGTTTTCGAAATTCTTTGAGTCTAAAAAATATCCCAATCTAATCAAGTCAGAGGTCTAATTTCACCGATAAATGGTAAATTATAGGGGCATTTCCTTCTTGAATGCTTCCGTAAAGCTTTTAAGTACCTACTCTATTTTTTAATAGACTTACACATTATACCGAAGGAAAGGAAATTTTTAATGTATTTCAAGCGGGACTATAGACCAAGTATTCAGCCTTTTCAGAGGACTTCAAAAGAAGGAAACCGAAACTTAATGCATTAATTTTTTATTTTTGAGCTGCGTTCGATTCAATCGGTCGTGAAAAGCTATGTTTGTAAGCTTTATAAACTTGGAGTATCAAGAAATGTTATGTGGCCAACGTATGGGTTGGGGAGTATGTGGCCTAGGTATAAGATGGGGCGTATATATCTGAAGAGTTTTCAACGCAAATGGGAGTAAAACAAGGCTGTGTCTTTAGCACACTACTATTTGTTTTGTTAGTTAATGATATCGTGGAGTAGATCAAAGAAGGAATCCAGTTTGAAAGTTCAATGCAAAGTGATCCACAAAGCATTTAATCATATCTACATTTGTGTCTTATCACTTTTCACTTTGCATTTTGCAGTGCGGGAATCATCATCATTTTATTTCTCTAGTAAAATGACTTAAGCTTTAGTCCTACTTTTTAACTTTGGATTTAAATTGTAAACTCTTGCACTTGCATTTAAAACATTCATAATTAAGATCATTTAAAATATTCACATTTAAATTCATTCAAATCATTCATGCTACTTAAATTCACACCAACTATTTGTAATTATTGTTATATGTTATGAATTCACTCGAGGGTACATGGCCAGTTTCTCCAAACACTTTTAAATATTTACTGGTTTGTTAAATCTTAAAATGGCATTTTTCAATTTCACCAACCACTTTCAGTTTTAAAAGAGCCAATAAACTAAAGTCCCATTTTGTTCCAAATAAATTTTAAAGGCGTCTTAAAAATGCAAGACAAAGAGAACGTTGAACCTGAATGAAAATCAAAACTTTTAAACAAAAGAACTTAAGAATTTCACTCTAGGAAATACGAAAAATGCAACAAGAGCACATTTTTGGATGAAACTGGCAGATTTAATGTCCTCCTATGTATAAATTTTCCAAAAACCTTTGATTTTCCTTAAAAATTTTGATAATTTAAACATAAAACAATAAATCAATAATCGAACATAAAACAAGATCACACTTTAAATGCCACTACAACTTTACAAACATACCCCTATCGAGATACATGAATTTATCATTCGTACCAACAAGCAAGCCAACAAGAACAAAAAGTTTGATCGATACTCCAATAAAAATAGGGCTTTTTAGGTAACAACGATATATCTCTTTCTCGTTCTCACAGAATTGTCAAAAACAGCAGTATGCAGAACAGCTGAATTTTTTTTATCATTGTTGACAAATTGATTGAAAACAAAAGCGGGAATTTTAAAGATTTGTGCGCGAAAATTGTGAAAATTGTGTAGTAATTTTAAGAAATAAATATAAACATTGAGAGAATTTGTCTTTCCACTTATATTGGAAGAAAATTATTTCCAAATTGCTTTCTGTAAGATCTTGAGTTTGACAGTTTGAAAAAAGCGCGATACATATTTCAATCTGTCATCTGTATAGTGTGAGCTGTCATATTTTTTGACAAGATGGTAAAATTCCCTATAGGGCTTTTTAGGTAACAACGATATATCTCTTTCTCGTTCTCACAGAATTGTCAAAACCAGCAGTATGCCGAACAGCTGATTTTTTTTTATCATTGTTGACAAATTGATTGAAAACAAAAGCGGCAATTTTAAAGATTTGTGCCCGAAAATTGTGAAAACTGTTGGTTTTGCTAATTAAAATAAATTTCTAAGCCACGGAAATCACAAATTTCACACAAAAAAGAATACCGCATTTAAAAATTATTTCCAAATTGTTTTCTGCAAGATCTTGAGTTTGACAGTTTGAAAAAAGCGCGATACATATTTCAATCTGTCTTCGGCATAGTGTGAGCTTTGACAAGATGGTAAAACTCCCTATCGAAAATTTATCGGCAATGACATTTGACTTTTCCTTTTATCGTTAGGTAGTGATAGATTTTTGAACGAACATGTCGAACATACCTACTAAAAGCGGCAAATTCCCGTTATGTTAGTGATTTTTTTTAAGTTGTTTCGCTAATTCGATGGACATGACAAATTAGACAGTTTTCTAGTTACTGTTTGTAAAAGAGCTTCAAATTAACAATTTAAGATAATTTATCTACACCCACTTCGTTTTGCCTTATAAGTTAGACGCTTTAGGGCGACTTCACGGCATAGCGAAGAAAGCTATTGTGTTACTCCGGAACATTATGATTTTAATTCAAAACATACAAAACTTGGTACTTTCTAAAGTCTTCACATTTTCCATTTAAAAAAGACTCAGACAAGCAAACAGTTATTCGACCGCACATTTTATAAGTTTAAAAAAAAAATACAAACAAAAAAAATTAACAATTTCTGTAAAACTTATTAGACGAAACTTTTCCACAATTTGGTTTCGTCACTCTCCTTCGATATAGCTGTGGAGTAATGTGCTGCACAAACCACACTGTCATCGTCGCACATATATGCACAGACATTTTGGAGTAAAACATAACATCTAACATCCCCCACCTCCATGGAATGATGACAAATCTTTTCGCTTAAATCCTGATGAAGTGCATTAAAGGAGCTAACTTTCTGCACTCTCCACACACACGGACAAACTTTCTAACTAACAACTATCTATACCACTATAACGTCTGTCTCCGCGAAACAAGCGAATTCAATTACAACAGTAGCAGTTGGTGTTGGTGTGATGCTTCTTTCCTGCCACTATAACTTCTTCAACCTTTAAACACCCATCTCTGAGTTTTGATGGTTCGGCTGGTGCTGCCGCCTAAATTTTGTGGATAACTTAATTGGGTGATAATGAAAATTGATTGTTTTCATACAGCCAACCCCACCTTCACGCTTATGATACGAATAAGTATAAGCAAATAAACGAAAATCTATTGTCCTTGAGGTATTAAAGGATAATCCACTCGTTTAACCAAAAGTTTGATTTTTTATTTGGTTCGCAGACACAATAAGATACATCTCAGCGGGTAGCCACTTTCGTGGCAAAAAGGGGGATATCATCAGCTCTTCCCTAAAGATTCATATTGGATTACTGTTGACAACGAAGAGGATGCAATGGGATATATTGAGATGACAAGCGTAATCCAGTTCAAATTGAGTTCAAACGGTGAGAGAGAGATAGAGACATTTTTTGGCGAAAAGGACGAAGGACGATGAAGGCAATGACAGCGACAGCGACAAAGAACGGAATGCAGAAATCAGATATAGATAAGACATTACAGCATTGCTTTAGCGTTGTCGTCGTCGTCGGTGTCCAGCAGGAAAGTGTCCTGCAGACGACCTTAATCTCTGGCCCTTCTAAAACTAAATATTTGTTTTACCCAGATTAGGTCAATTCGTTGGGCTTTGTGGGACATGAGCTCTATTGAAGTTGCAGTATCACACATTACCGTGCACCCTCCTTACCCTTATATCCTATCAAATATATGCAATGAACTGGAAGAAGAGAAAGTGCGGTTGTGTTTTCCCTAGGGATGGATTTTCGTTAAAGCGGTCTAGTGAGCCAGGAAACATCAACTCTTGTGTGTGGGGACTGGGGGGTTATCTTTATTTGTGTAAAAGGATGGTGTCCGGAATTACATAGTTTTGTGGCAGTTGAGCCAATTGAATGAGGTAAAAGTTGAAGGGTGGCTAACACGAGTTGTGGCAAAATCCATATAGAAGCTATCTCCATCAGGAAGAATTGGTGTTGTCGCCTTGGGACATCAGTCGTCGTAGTAGTCGTCATCTTCGTCGTTTGCTATTGCTGGTAGGTTACCACTTCTTGTTCATTGACGAGGTTAATTGGTGAACTTTTAGTTCGACGAACTTTTTTGAAGGACAATATGGCCTCATCGAAGTTGATGTAGTACCTTTACATACATATTATATGTATGTGACTTTTTATATATGTAAGAGAACATCAAAGATAAAGTTTAAAAGTCTGCATTCAGAAATAGTTACTCTTTGCATATTGTACCTATATAGAATCAAACTGTTAGTTTTTGTTTGCCTGAAGTTATATGTATATGTTTTGTATTTGCATATAAATATTTTTCAATCAAGCGTCTACCTTGCAGATCGATTGATAGTTGATCTAACTTTAAAGTTCGGACCAAAGAATTTAAACAAATAAAATAAAAAATTGTTGGTGTTGTGGAAACTTTTGACACATCGAAAATGATTAGCAATTATTTGTATATAACTTTATATCCTATGTACCAGTTAAAATATAAAAACAGTTAGTTTAAGTTTTTTTTTTAAAACACCGTTTTATATGGTACTATTAGGTACCGTTACCGGAAATTCCTGCTTTAAAATCTTTAAAATTCTGAATAGTCCCGAGTTATAAAAGCTGAGCTAGACTCTCCTACTCGGATTTGAGCCCACAGTTTTTCCACATATAGGGAGTTTTACCATCTTGTCAAAAAATATGACAGCTCACACTATGCCGAAGACAGATTGAAATATGTATCGCGCTTTTTTCAAACTGTCAAACTCAAGATCTTGCAGAAAACAATTTGGAAATAAATTTTAAATGCGGTATTCTTTTTTGTGTGAAATTTGTGATTTCCGTGGCTTAGAAATTTATTTTAACTAGCAAAACCAACAATTTTCACAATTTTCGCGCACAAATCTTTAAAATTCCCGCTTTTGTTTTCAATAAATTTGTCAACAATGATAAAAAAAAATCAGCTGTTCGGCATACTGCTGTTTTTGACAATTCTGTGAGAACGAGAAAGAGATATATCGTTGTTACCTAAAAAGCCCTATACGCAAGTTGAGTCAAAACAAAACAAAATACATGTGGCGCTGCAGTAGTCAATTTGGTACTACGGAGCAAAGATAAATTATTGCAAATTTCGACTACCCGTTGCGCATTTCAACTTTACCAATCCTCAATAGGGGATTGGCGGCTAAACGTGTGACGCTGCGGTAGTCAAGTTTGTACTAAAGAGCAAAGTTATCTTAGTGCTAGTTTTTACAACCCTTAGCGCATTTCAACTTTTCCATATACGTGTAGCGTTGTAGTAGTCAAGTTAATACTAAAGAGCAAAGATAACTTATTAATAATTTTGACTACCAATTGCGCGTTTCAACTGTATTGAGGATTGGTAAAGTTGAAATACGAAATGGGTAGTCAAAATTAGAACTAAGTTATCTGCTCTTTAGTACAAACTTGACTGTTGCAGCGCCACACGTATATGTGTGTAGTTTAAATGAGCTACGGATTATCAAAATAAGCACTTAGTTATATTTGCTCTTTAGTAGAAACTTGACTACCTACTGCAGCGCACACGTATAGCCTGCGATCCCCTATTGAGGATTGTTAAAGTTGAAATGCGAAATTGGTAGTGAAAATTAAAACTAAGTTATCTTTGGTCTTTAGTACAAACTTGACTACTACAGCGCCACACGTATATGGAAAAGGTTAAATGAGCTACGGGTTGTCAAAATATAGCACTAAGTTATCTTTGCTTTTTAGTAAAATTTTGACTACTTCAGCGCCACACGTTTAGCCTCCAATCCCCTATGGAGAAACCAATATACAGTTTTGCTTTTGTGTCGTTCTCTGTTATTGACATAATCAACGTTTTTTTCAAAATCAAATCGTGCAACACCTTTTGCATTTAAAAGGCAATGTGCCTTACAGACACATAGTTAAAAGTGCCATCATCATGCACAACTATGTGATGATGGCACTTTTTAGTTTTTTTAGCAGAAACAAGAGAGAGAGTTGAACAAAAGAAGGCTACGCTTTATGTACCTATTCTAGCTGGGGTCAGATTTCAGATTTGTGTATATATAGAAGAGTTTTCAAAATTCGCTTTATCTCCCTCTATTCACAAATTGCACTATTTACAACAAAAAGCACGTCTAATTGATTTCTTTAAATAATTTTATTTCGCAAATCCTTATTAAAATAAACCATATTAAACAGTTTAAATATTCGTCTGACAGAAGTTATAAAATATATTTGGTGTGTGTGAAAATACGTTTCAATCTTGCTACCAAATCGAGATTCAAAAAAGTTGATTTGAGGGGAAAAAATTAACTTTTTTTTGGAACATGGATCATGATTATTGACTTTTTTCCGAGAAAAAACAATTTTATACCGAAAGTTAACTTTTTACTCCCAAGGAATGCGACGTAAAACGATTGAACGATCGTCGTTTCCTTTCTATAGGTCTGATCCTGTACGTGTCCAAACCTGCGAAAATAAACACAAAACTACGAAATATTGTTCCCGAATCCCGCACACAAAAATTTCGAAGTTTTTCACAGAAGAGACAGATCACGAGAGACGAGAGAGCAAAAAAAATTTCCCATGCAGCGAATTTTAGCCCGAGAAATTTCTTTGGGCAGAATTATTAAGATTGTCAAATGAAGTAAAAACCAACAACAACAACTGGAATTTGCTTTGTTTTGAATTGGGAAACAATCGGTTGCTGCGCATTTAATTATTTTTTAAATTTATTTAATTTTTTCACTGATAATTCTTCCACTTTAAAAAGGTATTTTCTTTAAAAAAAACCGACATTTTAATTTACTTTCGTTAAGCACATAACTCATAACCATACTTTTGTTTTGACGTCTACGAAAAAATTCCGATTTTGTGTTCAATAGCAATCCCGTACTTTTTGGGCAATTTGCTGTTTTGTGAAAGATTTTGTACTCCCACTCCTTCAAAAATAAAAAGCTACGAATTTTAGTGCAGAAAGTACGGGATGATCATCAAAGAAATAGTCAGAAAAGTTCAGGTCAGAGCAGCGCAGGCCAGAGCAAACAGCTATGAAATGTCAGATGAAGTTAGAGTAGACAAATTGCACTTCCTCAAAAGCAAGTACAGAAGTCAACGTGTAGTAGTTAGGCATTTAGGATATACAAGACTTAAAAAAAATCACAAAATTCTGGAGGTTTATTCACCCGGTGGTTCCACTGAAAACCTTGCTCATTTCTAACTAGAGTACCTAGTTAAGAGCAGCTCACTGAACAGGGCTCTAATCAGAGTTGAAAAAATAACGTAGGAACTTCGTTCCTGACGGGGTTTCCACGACCGCTCTCTCTTTTTTTTAATTTTATTTTTGATGGCGATTATAATCAAATTAAAAAAAAAATTTCAGGATTTAGCAAAAATATCATCTTTTATAATTTTGTACATTCCTTGTCTTTCCATTAATTTTAAAAAGCAATAGTAAAAAAAAAGTTATCTGAAAATTTATTTACAAAAAACCAGAGTTTTCTGAGAAAATCTTGGTATGCCAGTTGTTTTCAATATTAAAATATATTTAAAAAAAAAATTTACCGAAATCGTAGGTCTAGTTTAAAAAAAAAGTTTTTTTTTTTAATATTTTTCTGAAAAATTTTGAACACGTAAATTTCAGCAAATTAGGTGAGTGGTAATTTTCGTACGAAATCTAATTTTTAAAAAAATTATCAATTGGTTTTCAAAATAGTAAATTAAATAAAATAAAGGGCACGACTAGGTCGCACAAACACTTGCTCTTGGAGAAAGTTACTTTAGTGTTCACGACTGAAAAACTCATTTGACCAGTTTTTTTTTTAATCAGTTTTGTATGTTTTTAAATATTTTTTTTTCCCAAAAAAATCTTTTGAAAACAAATGTATGGAATAAAAAAAAAGATTAACATGAAAGGCGTCACCGTCGGTAAAAATTCTATTGCATGAAATTTTATCAAAATTGACAGTATTTTTTTTTTGAAAAAATTAGTTTTTCAAAAAAAAATCTTTTTTAAAAAAATTATTTCAGTACTAATCAAATTTACAAGTATGTAGTTTTAGAAAATTAAATTTGGCCAAAATCGGTGCAGCCGTTCAAACGATAGTCGGAATAATAAATAACGGTTATATGGAAGGTACCATTAATAAGCTGATTCTGAAAAAAAAAAATAGTTGACGGACATCACTATTGGCAACAAATCACTCATATAAAATTTTATCGAAATTGATAGTATCTTTTTCGAGAAAAATAAATGTATCGGTAACACTTTTATGGTAGGTATACCTAAGTCAAAAATAAAAAAATGGCACGACTGGGTCGGACAAACTTGCTGTTGTGTAAGATTATTAACCTTTGGCTTAGGATACTAAGCAAGAAACTATAATAAATAATCGGAAGTAAACATAGTTTCTATAGCGTTTTTATGGCAGGTACCGTTAAGAAAAAAGTCGGGAAAAGTCGAATTATCTATAGAATTTATATGGCAGGTACCGTTAATAAGGTGATTTTGAAAAAAAAATTCTTACAAAAAACTCCGTCATTGGCAACAAATCGGTCACACAAAATTTTATCAAAAATCGATCGTTTTTATTTCGAGAAAAATTGGATTTTCTGTAGCGTTTATATGACTGGTACGTTAATAATGTAATTTTGAAAATAAATTTCTTACGAAAAACATCATTATAGAAAAAAATCATATTTTATCAAAATCGATAGTATATTTTACGAGCAAAATTGGATTGTCTTTAAGGCTTTTTGCCAAGTACCGTTAATATGTAAACTCATTCTGAAACAAATCCATTGTACGAATTTTTTTAAAAAATCGATCGTATTGGAGTTGTCTTAAACGCTTGTACCATTAAAAATCTAGTTGTTACATTTTTTTTGTCGAAAAACATCACCGTTTTTAAAAAATCGGTCATGTTAAATTTTATCAAAATCGATCTTATTTTTTTCGAGAAAAATTTAATTATCTGTTGCGTTTATATTGCAGGTACCGTTGTTTTCAGACCTTGGATAACAATCAAAAATATGCCTGGGCATATATTACTCTAAAAATACAGAGTACCAAGTTTAAAAAAATTCGGTTGGGCCGAATTTTTTTAAACTTGGTCGATACATCCAGACTGACAGACGGACAGACAGACAAACAGAATTGTCGGACCTACTTTTTCCGTGTTCTTTATCATCGTAATGTCATGTTTGATTGTTATCTAAAAACTTTTTTATTTTCTTACGAATACAAAACTTGCCTTATAGTACCTATGTACCTATAATCACAAGTAAAAAACATATGGATAGAAATATCATTTTCATTCATACATAGGTACCATGCATGAAAAAAAAATGATTTAATATGTGACATGAAAGTTCAAACCATTGACGTAGTATATTCATTACGTCAATGGTTCAAACATACCTACTGTTACCCATAAAAAAATACAAAAAAAATATGTTTTAAGGAATAAAAGTATTTATCTACCTGTCAATTTATTTTTACTTCTCAAAAACTACCTAATACAAATTAAAGTCGTAACAACTATTGGGTGTATTTATTTGTTTTGAAAAAGTTCCATCTCAAAATATTAAACCTATTTTAATATTTGAACTATTCAAAAATGTAACAGACATCCGTTCCAATTTCTATGTTCCACTGGTTTAAATCTAAGCTAAAATTCTATACCAATTACAGAGCCATCTACAATAATTTTCTTCAATCAAAAAATTGACATTTCAAACAAACAGATGTTTTTTTGACATTTCAATTGCACATTCAAAAAAATACTTTTTTGTTTATCACCATTTGGTAAACGCATCAACGATTTTAACTACAAGTTCTGTAAGCCTCCAATTTATATTATTTATAAAAACTATTATGTCCATATCGCTGGATGTTAGTTTTCTATCTAGCGAAGACTTCTGTATTAAACCACCATCTACAATATTCGATGAAATTGAAGGTCTCTTTGCTACAGACAAGGTAAATCAACAAAAAGGTCTTAAGACATCATCCTCAGTTTATTCTTTTTATTTTAGGATTTTCCTCCAAGTGTGCCATTTGCATCAAGTGAAACAACAGTTTCCAATTTCCTCAAGCCACAAGAAACCTCTTCATCCCTTCATGATGACGAATCATGTGGAATGCCATCACTTGCGAATTTGGATTTTCTTCTCAACGAAGAAGCACACGAAGATCAACAGTTGTTTATTGTTGAACCGGATGGGCTTAAACCCATTACTTCACCATTTATGGTACCAGGAATCTACAAGAAAATCCCTCGCTCCTCGAGGATGGATGTGGTACCACCTCCTGATAAGCTGACATCAAAGAATGTCTTTATTTGTTCCACAGAGAAATGTGGAAAAATTTTGGCGGCAAATACATTTCGAGAAGCTTATATTAATCTTGAAGAAGAGACTGTAGAGGCAGATTCACCTTCACCAATTAAAGAGCCTGCTGTTCCGGAGGTGCCAGATAGTTTGACAATGTTAGCATATGACATTCTCAAGCTTTCGAACAGAGATAATATTGTTATTGACAGGTAAGTAAAGATACAAAGACAGTATTTTATTTATTAATACTCTCTTTCCTTCATTTAGGGAGCGTAACGAGATAATCCGCCACGAAGGTGAACTCAACAGAAAAACCATCTATCGCTTTCTGACGCCAAAAACTCTTGGACTCACTGAAGACATGCTAGCATCGCTGATTCACAATGAATCCAATCGAGAGTTTCTTCCTCCAGTAAAATCGAAACGCGGGAGGCCTCGAAAGAACAAAGATGCCAACAAACTGACTCGTCCTGGTGCACCACCACCTCCCTCTCCGAATCCAGCCACATCTCCCTCTAAAGTGCAAAGAACACGCTCAGGGAGAATAGTAAAGTCCATATTCGAACCGATACCGACTCCGAAACCAGAACTCGACAATGAAGAGCCTGAAAATGCCGCCTCATTTATGAGGAATTTACTTCAGGATCTTAAAGACTCTGAATACCTTTGTAAGCCAAGTCCAAACAACCCGCCACCATCGCCAGTACGTTCGAAACCACGAAATTTATCTGCCGATTCATTCTGCCCAACTTGCAATAAAATGTTCCTAGGAAAAAGAATGCAACACCACTTCCAGCTATTTCCCGATCATCGACCGAATCTTGAAAAGCGGCGAATTGTCGAAGAGATGTCGCTGTTTAAGTTTCTCGTAAGTAAAGTTCAAACCACAAACCAAGACCAACGTGCCGATGTCTTTCTCAATGAAATTTCGGACCTTGTAGAACAACTACAGGCTAGAAGTTCGCGAATGATCCGAAACACCTCCGGATTGCAATTTGTCAATTCTAAAACTTCAAAAGTCCTAGGAATTCCAGAAGGTCATTATTCGCTGGATGTGAACTCGATAAATGCACCACCCGATCCAATTGCTCACTTTGAGAATCTTGCTCCACCACCGGCAGTTCCCAGGTTGGATTATAACCTTAGTATATCCATGGATGATACTTCAACTGAGGCCAAATTAAATCTCTCTGGGGCAATTGCTTCGGAAGAAAGTCTCCTTAGGACAGTTGATGATCTCATGAAGGAAGGAATGAAGAAGTTAGATCATGATTTGCTACATCCACCTCAGACGCAGGTTATTCATTATGATCATGGCAGTGATAATGCCGTTGAAGCTGTTTCCATGAAGGAAACTCCACAAACGACGTCTATATTAGATCTATCGTTGGATTTATTTCAATTTAATAGTAATTAAAAGGGGGATTTTAACAATAAGAGCACAACATTGTTGACTGAGCGAAGGAAGGAAGTTTTAACTTTGTTTTTATTTTGTAACATTTTATTTATGTTGACATATTTTTTTTTTTTTAATTTTACTACCTATCTGCATTACCTAGTGTTGTAAGTAAAAACAAAATACATAAAAAGCTAAACTGCAGAATTCTCATTACGGCTAATTAGAATAAATAAATAGAATAAATAATAATATATATGATGAATCTGAGTATAAAACAAAATACAACAATTCAAACAATGTTTCAAAAGCTTATTATTTTATTATAAAGCATTTAATTGACAACTGCGACTCTGAAATGGGTGGCTTTAAGGCAACTAAGAGTTGGAGAAATCATCGCTATGTACAAGTTTTAAGTTGAAAGTAAAGCTCTAAACTGGAGTTAGATTTACTACGTTTTTTGGCGGCCGCTGAAGACAACAAACAGCATAGGTCTGTGCTTCACTTCAGGGAAATCTCTAAACTTAATAATGGACAATACTGTCGAGTTAATTATTGATTGTGTTTATCTTGTTCTGTGATGACAACTCCAGCTTTGAAATCTAACCAAATCGATGTCTTTTTGGGATAAGAACGCAATTGATCAACAACGCTGTTACTCAAATTTTTTGTTGTCTAATTCGATCACTTATCAAATCACCACTGTATTAGACTTTGATAAACTCCAACCCTTTTTTATGATAAGTAGACGTGGATATAGTCAAGATGGGAAAAGTATTTGGTCGATTTAAGCGAAAAATGCTATGATTTATAAGGCTGACTCGTATTTTCATATAGCGAATTGGCAACAACATTCTAGTATCGAAGTTACCATAGTGGAAGTTCCCAAGAAAGAAAGGTTTTCTACGGTGGCAAATGACAAAGAAGAAAAAGTTCCAAATAAAATTGATGTGCGAAACTTAAAGTGGCTACTGGCTAGCACAAACTTGCAATGGCTAAAGAGAGACATGGTGGTTAATGGATAGGTTCACCGCAGAGTAGAACAAAAAAAAAAAAGAAAATAGGTATACAATTAAATGTCTGGAAAACGGCACAATTTTTTGAAAATAATGGAAAGATTACCATCAGGTCTTGGGTGAAGTATCTAGATTCAAACTTAAATGTGCATCTGCAACTTCAGAGACAGAGCACAATTAATTGTGAATAAATTTTCTATGATGGGCAGAGGTAGGTACATAGGTATTTGAAATTTTTTGCAAACAGTGTGCTCTGTTGGTTTTCTTTTATGTCTTTTGTAAGGAAAAGTAATATTTTCGAATGTTTAGTTTTTCTCATAGGATATGTGAAATCAGAGTGGTAATAAAGTATGTGAAATCAGAGTAGGTAGTAAAGTTAAATGATATGTTTTGATTGATTTGATACACGAATCATATGAGCGTCCTTAAATTTATAAATGTCGCAAATTATGAAGTAAGCCTATCAATTGTTTTTAAACCACCAAACTGTTTAAAAATATTTAATAATAGATGGAAAAAGAACGCACCACAACTATTATATGTGTCGTATTGCTAAATTACCTATACTTTTTATGTAAATTGAAAATATGTAAATAAATTTATAATAAAGACATCAAACACTTACCCAAAGATGTTTTATATTAGTAGGTGTATAGTGCTGATTCTATTTTTGCCAATCCTCTGTCGATTAAGATAATTCTTTTTAAAATAGATAACCTATTTGAACTTAAAATTTACAAAAAACACTCTTTTATGAAATTGACGAAATGGTATTGCATTTTCAAATAGGTAAATAATTATATATAATATGCTCTCTTTAAACACCTTTTACACACTTAACGCTGCTGCAAAAAAAAAAACCCGGCCACGAACAAACGATACAAGGAACACAGCCGATCGAAATTGGAAAACCGATTTAGTTGTAATCAAATAAGTTTTTTTGTTTAAACATCGGAAACAGCCGGAGACGGAAATTGAATACTTCTGAATAAATAACACTAAATAACTTAGCAGTGCGTTTTTAATTTCAAAATGCTGATGAAAGAATTTAAAAATTGATGAGAAAGATATTTATACACTGTATTTATAGGTATAATGCTTTCTAGCAATATTTGGCATTAATTTGATTTTAAAATTTATAAAATTTAATGAAATGAACAAACAACGGACTATTGAAGCACCTTAAAATGGGGGCTTCCACTTTGCCCGTAGGTATGCAAAACGGAGCACTGCTGCTACAGGTTAGATGCAGAAACTCAACCGACGACGACGTTGTTTTCAACGGCGTTAAACCAAACAAAAATTAAACACATAAATACCTAGGTATAAATAAATGGAAAAGAATCGAATTAGAAAATTTACAAAATAAAAGCTTAGGCACACGGAGACGGAACATTTTTGGCTCCATTTGTTTTACATTCTGATAATTTCTATGAAGAACTTTTACAATGTAATTGTAGCACAATAAAGTAAGTAAACATTTCCCAACAAAACTAACTTTTATGGTTTGTTTTAACAATTTGAATTTATAATTTTTAATATTTCACCGGGACAACCGAAAACGACACTTCCGAATTTTTACTTTATATAATTTTTGTAAATATAACGGAAATAAAGCAAGAAGCACAAAATAGGAATGGCTGGTCTGACTGCGTTAACACACGAGAGTCAAAATGAAATATGTATTCATAAAGCGATCTTTACACGGTCAGTCATTTGATATCAATCTGTAAACTGTAATATTAACAATATAGTAAAGTACTCATCTGACGACGTAAAACGACGGAAACGATAAGGGTACTCATCTAACGACGTAAAACGAAGGAAACGATATACTTTTCCGCCTTCGGAAACGAGCTGTCAAATTTTATATGGGAAAGTTTTCCTTCGGAAGATATAAACTTTAATCACGAATTCGATGCGGAAAGTGACGATGTAAAGATGAAAAGAAGTAAAGTAGCCATTTTTGTTGACATTTCACGAAGGCGGGAAAATTTAATTGTAAATTTTACCCTTTAAGAGCATTTTGCAGTAGGAAATAGTTTTACAAATGTTACAAAAATTAAGAAAGTGAGAATGAAAAAAAAAATATGTAAAAACAAATGATAAATAAAAATTCATAGTAGCTCACTCAATATCTTTATTTTTTTACATTAAATTCGATTTTATGTCGTAAGATGAATACCCTTAGTGTTTGTGAAAACAAGTCTGTATGCGTGCATTTGTTGACGAAAAATTAAAACCCTTTTGATTTTGCCTTATGACTGATTAAAAATAGTATAAAAAATTACAAAATCTACCTGTACCAAAGATTAAAAATATAAAGATGGAAAACCTTCGTACGTTTTACCCTCCAACAACCATTTGTTTACATTGTTGTTTTTGTAATTTCGATTCGTATCCGTGTAAAATTGAGAGGGAAACCGAGGTAAATATATTTATTTTGACAGTTCTTTTTTTTTTTTTTGTTTGCTAGTTGCGTTAAAGGTGAACTATACTCTTTTGCTATTTGGTCTGAATTCTCAAATGTTATTGAATTTCTTGATGTCGATTCACAAGAAGAAGAAGGGGAAAACTGTGGGAGATTGATTAAGTTGCACTGCTGTGAGTTTTTAACTCACATTTTTGCAACTTAATCAGTCTAATGACAGTTCGAGTTCGTAGGCAAACGCCGTTATCAGCCATTGTTTCCCATCTTTATATTTTTAATCTTAGTCTGCACCTCCTTATACTGCATCAACCAAATATTTTGTTTCTCATTTCTTTTCTATTTGAAATGGAGGATAGCGATGCAAAAGTTTGTTAAGTGATATGGGAAGAGATTTCCATAGTTTAATTGTTCCATTTTCTTATTGTTCAACAACTATTTGACAACATTGTTTCAAATTGTACTTTAGAAGACGAATAACATGTTTTTTTGTTTTTTTTTTTAGAAAATAAAGAAATATGTAAAGTTGTCCATTCATGATCTTGCATCTTTGTATACAAAATGGTTCTGTGCGCTATGGGTAGAAAAGAGAATTTTAAAATTGGAGCGCTCAAAGCTTAAAAAGAAACACAGATCTATTTTTGACAGCTCAGTGCTTTGCTCAGAGCTAAGAAAGAAAAACGCCTATAATTAAATCAAAGAGCCCGGAGCGTACACCGCTCAGAGCTTGTTCGATATGCTCAAGCTCTACTCCCTGGGGACCTATTCTGGTTTTTCTTTGTTATTGAGGTTGCTAGGGGCCGATTCTGGTTCTATGAAAAAGTCAAATGAATAATATTATACAAATTTTAAATTTCTTTCACTAAAACATTCATTTGCAAATGAGAGCGTGAAAACAATTTATTTAAATGAAAATTTTGGACGTATTGTTTCACTTTTTCACAGAACAGGAGACAAAATAATGGTAAAAGCGTACAAATATTTTGATTTCATTTTTTCACAGAACCAGAATGATCCCCTGGTGGCCTGCTCTGCTTAAAACTGAAAAAGAAAAACGCCTGCTATAGTAAAAAAACAAACTAAACGGAAAAGAGAAACGGAAAAAAAGCGTCACAGAAAATTCGGCAAGTGCGGTGGCTCACATGTTGGCTGATTCTTTTTCTCATTATTAATTATGAAAATACTGCGATGTTAACACATCGCCAGTCAAGCAGATAATGAACAAATTTTCGGAAAGTTAAAAATCCAACGAGTGAAAAATGACAGTTGGAAAGGAAAGAAAATTTGATGTTTTGGCACAATGTAATGTTTATGTTATAAAATATGTCAAAATGGCTCGGATGTGTTTGACCATCCAAATGGACTGATTTTAAAATATTTTTATACAATTTATGCAATTATTGCTATTCAATTAAATTGGCTCGACATATATTTAGCTCCGCCGTGTGTGGCCTCTTATTTAGGACCGAGCCAAATGGCACTTCGTTGCCTATATGTCGTCTTCTGACCCTTTTAATACCACTTGTATGCAAAATATCATATCAATCCGTTGCTCTATGAAAATCGAAAAAAAAGTCTATCCCACAGGAATCCCAACTTGCTTAATTTTGTCTTTTATATACATATAAGATTAAGCACCTTCTTCTGAGAATACAAAACACAACAAAAAAAAAACTGTTAAGGACAGATATTTAAAATGAAAAGGCTGACATTACTATCCGGTACTCAAAAATTAAATTCTTTTTACTAATGTATTTCTTGTCCTTAAAAGTAAGTGTTTCTATTAATTACAAAAGTGAACCTTACCTAACTTTTATTACCGAACTACCATCATTATTTAAGTCTATAATTAAACATAAACACCAATTTTAAAATACTTATTGAAATGAGTCTAATGATCAATTTTATTAAATGTTTTACTTTATTACGATGACAAATCACCTTCGACGAAGACGTGCCTCGAGGGCAAGAACACTTTGTGCAGCTAACACTGAAGAATTCTGTCAAAATACAACCCTGCATGGACTCAAATACATTGTCGACAAGGATTTAAACATATTTGAACGAGCATTTTTTCTTGTTTCATTTATTTTTGTGGTAATGGCAGCTGCTTATTTCATATCCAAAGTTTACTCAAAGTGGCAAAACACTCCGGTTATAGTTGGACTAAATGCTGTTCCAACTTTTATAACACAATCACCATTTCCAGCGGTTACGATTTGTAATCTTAATCAGGCCATCAAGTCAAAGACAAAGGATTTCAAAAAGTTCGTATACTTTATTATATTTATTTTTGTATGCAAAATTTTATACAAATTGAATCTTAAATCGCTTGTAGTGAAAGCCTAGAGTATACCATGCTGCAAATGCTTTGCAATCGTGACGTTTCTTTCAAATACGCTAACCAAGTTAAAGATTGGTCAATTCTTGAAGATTTTATTGAAACAGTAAGTATTTTTATAAGAAAAACTTATAAAAAAAGATAAAAGTATGAATTTCTAAACTTCTTTAGGTTTCTCAACCTTGCGATAAAATGCTTTTAGCATGTCGATTCGGAGGCATCGATTACAACTGCAATGAGATCTTCCAGCAAGTTCTAACCGATGAAGGGCTTTGCTGTTCATTTAACATGGTTCATCCGGCTTATATGTATGTTCATCGGGAGGACTTAAGGTATTTCTCATTTGACCTTATTGATTTTCTTAAAAAAAAGCTCAAACTAATGTCAAACTAATAATAGTGCCGAACAAATAAATGATTCATCACTTTCTGACGGTTCTGTGCCAGTTGATTGGGATCCCGAAAAAGGATATCCAAAACTAATGCCTAGAAAATTCTATCCACGTGTAGCTGCGGGAACTGGAGAATCTCTTGGATTCACTGTTGTTCTAAATGTTGATTTAGATGAATATTATTGCTCATCAGCAAGTGGACCTGGTTTTAAGGTAGAAAATCTGTATGGTAGAAATTCTTCTTATTCTTGAAATATTTTACTTTCTGGTAGATTTCACTCCACAGTCCTACTGAAACTCCACAACTTCGAGAAACTGGTCTTTTACTTCAAGCCGGCTATGAAACTAAAATGCGCATAATGGCCGTCAAGTCAGAAGCTAGCAGAGAGCTGCGGTACATCCGTAAAAAATACCGTCAATGCATTTTCAATGACGAATCCAAACTGTTGTACTATAGCTTTTATACCAAACGTAATTGCGAAATGGAATGTGACGCCAAGTTGTTGTTCGAGAATTGCAATTGCGTATCTTTTTATATGCCGAGGATATTTCCGAACGTCAGCAAATGCGGAATCAAAGAGAAATCATGTGCGGCAGAAGTAATGAGACGATCACATGTACGCGATGACCAAGCTATGGATTGCCATGATTTTTGTCTACAAAGTTGTTTTGATTTGACATTCTTGCCGGATTTTTTCTCTGCTCCAATATCGCATAAAGGTTTTTCCATAAGACAGCAGTTGATACAAAATATGAGCAACGAATATGCATCAAAGAATATTGCTGTGGCACATATGTATTTTAAGGAGAATACATTTCGGAGTAGTGTGAAAACACAGTTTATTGGGATTACGGATTTCTTATGTGAGTATAACTTGAATCTATTAAATTCTTGCCGTGTAGTTATTTCCGTGCAACCGCAAAAATGAGTCGCATCTATTAAAGTATCGGGTTATTCATAACATTTTGATGCGAGCGCACCCTTAAACTTTTTTTTAATCTGTCGACGTCATCACTGCAGAATAGGCAAAGCGAAATATACACGTGGCACGTGGGCTATTACACCTTTGGCTCTTTGAAGCTTGCATTTTTTCGAACAGAAGTGAGTGCAAAAGCAAATTCCGCTCGAAATACATACTTTTGAAAAGATGCCGGCCTCTAAAGCCAAAGAGCTTATAACTTAAAGGCCCAACCATAATAGATGTAATTTGATGCTAATTTCATATTTCTACGTCAAATTTCCTATGGTGTCATTTTCTTAACTAACTAATCGGATGCAAACGCAAGCAACGTACGTAAAGTGTGATAACGTCTTAAAGTTCAACCATTAATAGTCAAAACGGTATGTACGGAGTCGTACGAAAATATCCAAATACAAGAAAATAAAATTATGCGCCCATAGTGACAGATTGCACAGGTTCGTTCAGTATTTTTCCATCTCCGTACATAAAAATCCATCCATATAGCGCAGTTTACGTATGTACGTAAATTTGACAGTAGTCAGAGAAATGCATTATGTGAAATTTACTTTTTGTTTGCGTTCCGACCATTATGGTCAATTCAAGAAATGTATTGCACTTAAGGAAACATCTGTTGTTCAAAGTTCATCCCATATGATCATAATAACTGCTTTGCTCTGTTAAGGGCCAATCATAATAGTCGAAAGTAAACGAAAGCTTATGTCATAATCCTAAGTCAAGTAAACTGCCCTATGGCTGTAGCGCTCTTTACGTACAAAAGTTAAGGAAAAATTGCCGAAAATGAGCAATTCGACGTTACTTCTCGCTAGTTTCGTACTGCACCGTACGTACCATTTCTCCTATTATGGTTCTGCCTTTAGGTTCAGTTTCGTTATAAACTTTCGCAAACTAAAAGATGAACTGTTCAATTCGGGTACCAAATTAACCAGTTTTCAACAAATATTTCTTATAGTCTACGGGCTAGCCCATGTCACGTGTGCCGATATATGTCCCCTCAGGGAAAAATTGTATTATTTTACGTAAGAGATCATGATGATGGGCATAGGTGTCTAACTCGAACCCTTCCTTGCGCGTCCCAAAAAATATTGTTTTTCTATTCAGTTATGATCGTTCGAATGGCGAATTTTGAATTTTGTTTAAAAGCATATATAAATAAATGCGGATTTAATGTCTTGGTTACAGTGACTATCTGAGTCCTGAAATAATTTAGAACACCAAATCTTCTGTTCGCTTTTGAAAGCAAACCATGTTGCTTTTAAATAATATCCATTTATATTTTTTTGTTGAACTAGAAGCAAATCCTTTTCCTCCTTTTACTAACCACCAGTTAATACACATATCAATCATAAAGTAATAAGTTTTAATAAAACCCGACATTTTTTTTTTCTTTTTCCAGCAAACACTGGTGGTTTAATGGGACTCTTTATGGGATTCAGCTTCATTTCACTGGCAGAACTTGTTTATTATGCTTTAATACGACCTTTCCGTCGATTCCTACATCGTCGATATACCAAAACCACCATTATAACAATGAAACAAGTAATAACATAATTACAATTCACATTCAACTCATGTAAAACATTAACATCGATTAAATTTCCTTTGCAGGACGACCTTAAAATACGCCCACAACCACAAACAAAACTACAGCTCGATTACACTTCAAACAAAATGAGCTACAATTATAGATCGCGATTAGTAAATCTATCAACGATGTCAAATAAAATAATTTCCATTAACAAGCAAGAACACCAAAAACAACAACAACAACGGCTTATTGGCACAATTTCTCAGTCCTTGAGGAAGGATTTTAAAAATCTCAACACTGTTTTGCCCCCTCAGTCATTTTAGACGTTAAATGCAATTTTATATTATATTGTCACACGGTAGTAGATACTCTTATATTTTCTGTAATAAACTAATGGATTTGTTGCAACAAAATGCATGTTTATCCTTTCTCAAATGTGATTGCTTGTTTGTCAATAACATGTCCTGATTATCCTTTTTCCAAATATACCTTGACACTCGATGTGATGCACGGAAGTGATTAATTGTCAGAAAGTATTTAAGACCGAGGAAAATAGAATATTTCCATATTAGTTCTGGAAAGGATTAAAATGACTAACCAAAGTGAACATCCTTCGGATAAGCAAAGTGATTCGTATAAAAAGGATATTGAAGAAAATAGAACATTTTACATTGGCCTTAAAAAGAATATCAGCGATTTCTTACAAAATTCAACATTGCATGGACTTAAGTATATTGCAGATGACAAAATAACGGTTTTCGAGAGGTCCTTCTTAAATATATTGATTATTAAACATTTATATTCTTGAATTGTATTAATTTGTAGATCATTTTTTGGATTATCTTTTGTCTTTGTTATCCTTTGTTCGGCTTTTTTTATTTCAAATGTTTACACTAAGTGGAGTGAAACACCAATTATAATTACCACAAGTCCCCGACCGACTTTAATAACTACCATACCGTTTCCTGCCGTTACAATATGCAGTTTGAATAAGGCATTAAAAAGTCGAGTAATGGAAGTAGATAAGTAAGTTAAGGATTTATTTATGAAAATATTGCTTTATCTTTTCATTTCATTTATAGATCAACATTGAACTACACTCTACTTATGAGTCTTTGCGCCAAGGACATAGAAGTTAATCCACTTTTTGGGCAGTTATCATGGAAGAATTTTAAGCTTCTTCTTATGAGGGTTCAGTTTATGAATCTATCGGTCTTTCAGTATAAAAATTACTTCCTTATTTTAAGGTTGCTCAACCATGTGATGCAATGCTTGCTTACTGTCGATATGGTTCAAAAGCCGAAAGTTGTTTCGAGATATTTAATCCTGTTTTAACTGACGAAGGACTGTGTTGTACATTTAATGCTCTTGATCCATTTTTTTTAATGAGAAATTATTCGTAAGCTTACATGATTGTAATATTTATTTTTAAGTATGTACTTTTATATAATTTTTAGAGATGATGAAAGATTTAGTGCTGGTTTTACACAAGACTACATTCCGATTGATTGGACTCCAGAAAAAGGATTTGGCAATAATTTGCCTCTGAAATTTTTCCCAAGAATAGCTGCAGGAACTGGTAGCCAAATGGGTTTAACTGTTGTACTTAATGCGTCTTTTTCTGAATACTATTGCAGTTCATCCAAGAGCATTGGATTTAAGGTAAGTGATAGGTGAACGATTACAATTTTGAAACAAGAGAAAAAGAGACACGTTATAGAAAAATAAATAGTGAAATTAAACTATATTACTCTATGTTTATCAGAACATTCAGTAAATTCAAGCCATTAAGGATACTTAACTTATACCATCTTACACCAAAGAATGCAAAGAAATAATATGAATCGTGGTAGATACTATTTGCAAATTAATTTCTGTAGACTTTTAAACAATATCCAGTAGCACCAATCAATGATGATAAAAAATAAAACGGTCAGCCTTCTGGAAATTTTTTTCGAAACCTTGAAAGATATGTTTATTTATCAGTAATTATATTTGTGTCCATCATACGATACGGTGGATATGTATTTTATGCGTGGAATTTTCAAAATCAAACTAATGCTATGAAATAATCACTAAGTTCCCGACGTTTTAACGACACCTTAGCATCGGAACCATTGACAAATTAATTGTTCGACAAATATCTTTTAATATATTCAAAGCTTCGTGTTGAACTTTGTAAATTTCATTAGCGAAGTTTTAATGACTGTAACTTTGTTCATTATGGTGCTACGAAAATGTGCAGTCGTTTACCCTAGGCGGCAACGTCCGACAACTTTCTTTTAGTTCCGAATCTTTAGTAGTGATTTCAAAATCTAATACTTTTCCAACATTTTGAAGAATTTTAGGATTTTTTGAAAATTTTTATTAATTTTATTTTTAAGGTTTTGAAAAAAAAAAGTGGTAAGGCGCCCAAATGCGGGGCACCTCCGACAATGGGTGAGACACCTCTCACAGTGGGTGGAGCACCAAAAGAAAAATTGAGCGTATAGGGTTATAAAAATAAATTTTGTATGGGGACATCAAAGTGTTTTGTATTCTTTGATCATATATGATACATGGACGCTAAAAACCAGGTACAAATTGAGTGCTGTCAAAAGTAAGTTTTGAATGGGGACAGTGAATTATCATGTTCGCTTTAATCATATATTATACATAAACTCTGAAATTCATATTCAAATTGAGTTTGATGAGTCAAATATGATACATCGGATAGTAAAGTTTTAATATTAAAAAAAAAATTAATAAACTATTATAAGTCGGATGTGCCCCGTCTCGACAGGGGTGATTTCTTACTTTTAAATTTTTGATAAGTATAATTAAACAAAATAAGATATTTAAAATTTACAATAAAAGTATGTATCTAGTATTGGATTCTTTAAATATCTTCTTTTTAAAATAACATTGAAAACAAAATTAAACTTACAAAAAAAAAATTACAACACACTTTACTCAAAATCTGTTTTGCGTCCTACTTTTTTTTTTAGCTTTTTAATATGTGTTTGTAATAAGATAATGGAGTGCCCCACTATTGGAGGGTGACACCCCCACCACTACCCTAGTTAAAAACTCGCTATCAAGTTTTATTTTTCTTATTGCAATTTTGCTATTTATCGATTTCCCATTTGATTATTAAGCAGTTTTTATTTTGTAAGTTTTCATTCCGACATTTCACAAAATTTTCATTTCGCATTTTATACCTTACAACTTTATTCTATTATTTTTAGGCCCTTACCAATACCAAATCGCTAACCACGCGTTAAGATAAACACGCTGTTTAAATTTAAAAGACCAGTTAATTTGCTTACCAATACCCAAGTTGAACACGTCTTTTACTAAACGACGCTCTATTACTAAATCTATTACCATTGATGTATTGGATATGGACCGCCAGTTGGTTAAAATTTTCATACAAACAGCCAAGAAAAGTTGTTCCAACTAAAAACAGTCTAAAAACACCACCATCTTTTAGTGTTAAATACGTGTACTAATTTCGCCATTATAATTTAAATGAAAACGATAATATATTCATCTGTAAGTAACTCATGGCATAAGGAGTGGATGTGTTTTGTAAAATAAAAGTAGTTTAATAATAATTTCTTCCAATATATTTCAATAGTAAATAATCAATTAAAAAAATCATATCACTGCTACGCAGATTCCCTGCTAGTAGTTGATAGCGCCCCTAGTTATGTTGGAACACGCGTGAAGTTGGCTACTGGCGGTCCATACCTAATACTTCAATGTCTATTACATTCGGTGTCGAAATAGGTAGCTACGTTCTCATAATATCGTATAGTCACCTCTTTCTAACTCAAGATTTTATGGGAGCATTTAATTATATTTGCTTGTTTTGACAAATTCGTAAAAAGGGCCATGGCATCAAACACAAATAAATTAATTTTAGGTAATTATATTATGATTTATTACCTATTATTTAATATTAGGTACTTTTTTTTTATTGCAAAAAAAAAAAAAAAAAAAACAATTAATCGCCACACAGATTGAAAAGAAAAATTGTTTTTTTCTCTCTTTTACTTTGAATTGTCCTAATTGACATTACAAACGCGGGGATACTCTTAACCGTGAAGATAAACATGAGTTTCTCAAGTATAAAATTTAAGGCAACGATAGCGTTAAGCTGACTATTAAATTGGTTATTGGTATGCGTAACTAATTACTGTGCACTTAAATATTTTAGTCACGTTTAAATTTGATTATTGGTAAGGACCACTATTTCACTTCGGTGTTTATTATTTCGCATTTTTGTTCATGAACAATGTATGCAAACAAATGATTGTTAGCAAGAATATGCTACTTATATGAATGGCAATAATAATAAACAATTTGCTAACAAATTGATTTTCAAAAAAAAAATGTATTTTGAAAATTGCGAAGAATGATTTTTGAAGCGTGTTTTTGTAAATTAATAGTTTTTTTCGTATCTTCAATAATTTCTGAAATTAAGCTACTAAAGCTAATTAAGCTAATTAAACGAAATTGATTATTTTTGTTCTCAATTTAAAATAATTTTTAAAACTTTTTAATAAATACTAATAATATTTAATTTATTTTAACAATTTTTTTTAATAAAAAAGGTCCTCGTTCATAACCCTGCTGAACAACCAAAAATAAGTAATTTTGGTTTCCTAGTAACTGCCGGTCGTGAAAGTCGTGTTTCAATTGAACCACAATATCAAACAGCAAGTGAAAAAATTCGTGGAATAAATACAAAAATTCGCCAGTGTTTGTTTTCGGACGAAGGAAATCTCATCTTCTATCGTACTTATTCACGTAAAAATTGCCAACTAGAATGTGAAGCTCGAATAATTTACGAACATTGTAGTTGTATTTTATATTATCTTCCGAAAATCGATCCAGATACAAAAATATGTGGACCAAAAGATAATCATTGTACGAAATTAATTCAAAGTGAAATACAATCATCAAGTGGAAATTATTCATGTGATTCATGTTTGCCAGCATGTTTTGAATTAAGCTATAGTCTTACGGTGACATCGACAAAAATGGTTGATGGAGATTTTTTAACAAACGATGATTATCCAACTAATTTGATGAAAGACATTCAAGATGTAACAATTATACATTTTTACTATTTAACCAATGTATTTCGAAGTACTACAAAAGGAGAAATGTTTGGATTTACAGAATTTTTGTGTAAAAAAAAATATTTGTTGTACAAATTAGGCGATACATTTATTCAGAATGTTCTTTTTTTTATTTCAGCCAACATTGGAGGACTATTGGGACTTTTCATGGGATTCAGTTTCTTTTCTGTAATTGAAATCTTATATTTTATTGTATTAAGACCGAACTGTGACCAAAGAATTAAGAAACGTCAGAAAAGAAATTCAGAACGGAATGTAAGTTTTTTTTTCAAAATCTTTAATAATTGTATAGTTTTAGTGACAAATTTATATCTTCTAGGAAAGAAATAACAATGTTTGGATGACTCCAGTTAAGGCAAGAAAACCGATCAGGATGGGATTTGGTAATAATTGGCCAGTTGAAACAAAACGTGCTTGGAATTTACATAAAGTATTTTTCAACAACAAAAATGTTGAAAATGACGAAGTTTTTCCTTATATTAGTTAAAATTATTGTTTTTTATTATTAATTCAATCACTTTCATTCAATAAATTCAAATTCGATTTTCTTGTTTAAATATCTAAAGTTTATTTTTATTTTGTAGCAGTTATATCACGTTTGTATATCGCATGATGCGACCCAATTCAATGGTATCAAAATCCAAACACACCTCCTAGTTTTCTAAAGTCCACATTAGCATACACAGCCGTTGCATTTTTCATAATTCCGCAAAATGCTGAACCACGCTCTCTGTAACGCAGTGTTTTATGGCCAATTTTTTCAAGATCATCAACAACATCCTAAAAAAACCAAACATTAAACATTAATGAAATAAAGATTTTGCTTAAGATGATTATCTCTATTGTGACTGTCAATTTATCAATTGATAACTGATGGATATTGAGATTGTGTATTAAAACTCTATTGATTAAAAAATTGATCAACTATTTTTACTGATAATGATGAATTTTCGTAAAATTCAAAATGGGTAGCATTGTTCTTAACGACAAAAATTTAATGTTATCTATTACGATATAAGATAGCGAAATTCAATTTCTTTCGATTGAAATTTGATAATTGAGAATCAATCGATAATTGATAATCAATTGATGGTTGAAAATCAAATGATAATTGAAAATCAATTATGCACCTTTAACATTCCAAATTCATATTCCAATGAATTCGGTATTAGCTGATGATGAAATCTTGGTGCATCAATTGCTTGTTTTATATCATCTCCCAACCACAAAATTCGCAATAAAATATTTACTAAAGCTGATATTATTTTTGGTCCTCCAGCACCACCTACAACCAGTTTAATATTTCCTTCAATGTCTGTAACAATAGTTGGTGCCATAGATGACATAGGACGTTTATTTGGATGAATCAGATTTGCTTTAGATGCTGGAAGGGAAAAGTAGTCCTGGATACCAGGAATTGAAAAATCACCCATAGCACTGTTAAAGAGGATTCCAGTTCGTTTGCCCATGATGGCGGAACCAAAGCTAAAACAAAAAAAAAAGATTAATACAAAATATTTCAACGACAAAGAAATTTTGAAAATGCATGTTCTCTGTCGATACAGTATCCAAACCAATTGTTTTTATTTTGAAATGTTAACCGAAATATTTTTTAACTTACTAGTAATGAATTGTACTTGTTACAGAAACAGCATCTCCATTTGGAGCCAATACCGATATGTGTCCAGTTCCATATTCTTTAACAGGAACGGATTTTCCTCCGTAGAAATGTGGACTATCGTTGGATTTTGTTTGATTAATTTTTAGCCTCAATTGTTCTGACCATTCTGATGACAACATTTTATCTAAAAACTAAAAAAAATCAATGACCATATACAATTGTATAGATATAAGCTCTCATTAACAATACCATTTCTTTGTCATTGTAAGCTGAATCACCAAGTTCCCATCGACTAGCAAATCCAAATTTAAGTCCTTCAACTATTCGATGAATCAATGTTAATTTTGAAACTTTTTCTTTTTGAAAATCATATCCATTTAGAATATTCATTACTAAACCAACTACTGCACCACTTCCTACTGGAGGTACCAAATGTAAGATATTAGATTTCAAATTTATTTTAATGGAATCTAAGACTTCAGCCTTATAATTTCTCAAGTCATTTAGTGAAATAAAGCTTCCAATATCTGCTAGATCTTTTGCAATCAATTCAGCTAAATTGCCAAAATAAAAGTCTTGTGGACCGTTTTTGGATAAGATTCGATATGTTTTACAAAGCTGAGATGGGGGCAGCACAATGGATCCCACTCGTTTGTAACTACCTGTTGTTTTATTAACAAACATTTCCCTGAAAGTTAAACACGATTAAACGAATTACTATTTTAGAAGAAATTGAGAAACCAACTTAAGTAATTCATCATTTTTAATGCGAGGGTTAAAGAACAAAGAATCCCATTGGTGTTTCGATAGTTGAAATCCGTTTTCACAAATTTCAATAGTTGGTTGAAGAATCTGATTCCAGGGAAGTGATCCAAATCTTTTGTGCGCCACATCATATCCCATTACTTCGCCAGGAACAGCAATCGATATTGGCCCTTGAGCATTCAAATCATCTATTTTTGAAAAGTGTTCTATTTTTACTGCTGATGGAGCTCTCTCTCGAGCAATTACAGTTGAAGAATGATTTATGGATTTTTGAAAAATATTCATTATAAATCCACCACCGATTCCCATACTTTGCATAGTTACCAAACCATTGCATGCAAGTGTAGCCAAAGCCGAATCTACTGCATTGCCACCTTGTTGAAGGATATCTCTAGAATAAGATTGTAATTTATATCGATTTCTCCACACTGAAGTTTCAGTTTACCTTCCGATTCTACTGCATATTTCACTATCTGAACAAACTGCAGCATTTTGAAAAACATGTAAGACCGATGGAGAAGGTGGTAAGGGTATCTCTGTGTCAGGAGGAAACCGTAGCGATGGAGGCTCTGCTGACTTTGGTTTCGTGCCTTTGCATTTGTGTTCCTTTCTTGTTGATTGTTGAACTTGTTTGTAAATTATTCCAGTGATTGCTATTAAGGCAGCAAGAAGAATTATCGTCTTTCTTAAAGAAGAAATATTGGTACCAAGATTATAGGAATATAACTTGAATTATAATTCAAAAATACCCTTTATTGTTAAATACATTCTGACACCATCTCCAAATCATTTTCCAATATTTATTCTTTCCTTGTCACAACTTGTCAAGTTTCATTTTTAGGACTTGCGCATTATAAATCCATTCATTGCATTAAATGATAAACAACCAACCATTTGTATTTTCTTTGTTTTTATATTTATAGATGATAATACAAAAATGCAAATAATAAATTATAAAAATTGAAATAGCATATTTATAAGATTGTTAAAAAATACATAATACAAAAAATGAGAAAAGATAAACAACCAAACAAATATTCATATACGTTTACATATCTAAATTTATAAATAGTTATGTTTAAGTTGGTTAATTTCTATAAGATATTTATTATTTTGTGCCCGTTCTTTATTTTAAATGAGTTTTTTTTTGTTTGTGTTTCAATTTTATTTACTTTGTACATAAAAAATTTCTTGTGTAGGTAGGTTTGTGTACACACTATACTGTATAATCTTATTTATAATAATTTGATGTCCTAGAAACCATTGACGCCACCTCTTTTTCGAAAATCAGCATTTGCATAAATTGCTGTTCTATTTTGCGCTATTCCACACATTGTTGATCCTTTTCCAAGAAACCTTTTTGTTTTATGACCTTTAGCTTCTAGTAAATTCATTATGCTCTGGAAATAAATTGATTGAAAATGAAAAATTTATTTAGTAAAATTATATATTATAAATTTATAAGAAGTAAAATTTTGTTGCTTGATACAAGAGTGCATCATATGAAAAAAATTTATTTCGCGAGTCTTATTTTGCAAATTTCAATTGTTTAATTTGTTGTTTGGCAAATATTTGTTTGGAATTTGAATCGAATTGCAAACTGAATATTTTGTAAAAAAATTTCCGCAGTTTTGCAAAAACAGTTTTGCTTATAATTAAGGTATTATTTAGCTTTTAAATTATTTCGCAAAGTTCATTAAAATGTTAAAGGTAACATTTAATTAAAAAAACCTAGCAAAAGCCAAATTGTAAAAATCAAAATAATAAAATACAAAATAAAATTTGCGAAGTGAAAAATGGTTGGTTACGAAATCTCGCAAATCAAAATCACACTTTTGAAATCTCTCATTTTGAAATCTCGCAATTACATAAACTTGCTTTTAATAATTTCGCAATTACAAAATCCTGTTTCTTAGAATCTCGCAATTACAAAAACCAGCAAACTAAAATCTTAAAAATTAAAATCTAGCACTCAAAAAAATAGTTCTTGTATACAACGTAAAAACAGCGAGGTTGATATGGTGCTCCCCTGCTTGGATTCACTATAGGATTTCAAGTGGGTGCGAGCTTGGGTGTTTCCAGTTTCTTTTCTGAGATTTTAGTTTGCGGTGTTTTGGTCGAAAATTTCGAAATTTTTGTGGTAAATGCGAAATTTTAAAAAGCATGATTTGTGAATGCAAGATTATAAAAAGCGTGATTTTGAACTTGCGAGATTTCACCTGTCGAGATTTAATAAAAAGAGATTTGGTTATTCAAAATTTTAATTTGCAACGTTACCCTGGATGACTGTTAATGAAGAAACAACGAAATATATGCTATCAATGTGAAAGTACTCTTAATTTCGAAGTTGTCAAGGACCCTTTCTACCTGTGATCTACATGAATTAACGAAGAATTACTCTTGCCAATTGCTGTTACTTCGGGCTGAGAGAACATTGAAGTAATAACCCCCTCTCTCATAGAACCAAGGAGACGTTGTATAAAAGCTTGATAATCCCAGTCCTGCTTTGACTGGGATGATCAAGCTGCATGAACTTTAAAAGACTCTTAGATTTGGATGAGAAAAGTTACTTGAGTGCTTGGAGAGAAAAAATTTTTAGCGTAATTTTTGGTCCTGTGTGTACTGAAAGAGTATGGAGAAGAAGATTCAAGCTAAAGCTATACGGGCTATTCAGCAATATTAATCTGGTCAAGAAGCTTAAAGTACAGCGGCTGAGATGTCTGGGTCACGTGGAGTGTATGGGCACCAACGCACCAGCCCGACGAGTCTTCGAGTCCAATCCTGTTGATGTACGCAGCATTGGAAGACTCAAGTGGAAAACGACCTCAGCCAACTTGCGGTGCGAAATTGGAAGCGGCTAGCTAGGAACAGAGCTAGCTGGAGAGACATTTTGGTTGAAGCCGAAGTCCAATCTGGGCTGTGACTCTGTGAACACAATCTAAAGGAAGTAAAGTAAGTAAGCATTGTAACGCTCCCGTGAAAAAAACCGTAGTTAATGAAATTTTAGCGTGAATTGTCCATATAGGGAATTTTGCACAGCTAATCGATGAAAGGCAAATAAAAAAACAAGTTTTGGTTCAACCGTAGAAAATTTAGATGGCTTTTTGACCCGTCACTTGACCCTTTGCTTATTAAGGCTATAATAAGGTAGATAAAATTAATGGGTGACTGAGTCCAATAAAACCGTTGTGAGTTTAATGTGAACACCATGAGTGAGTACTTTTCCAATAGAATCGTTTCGTCCATACTATTCAGATAGTTACGACGGCAGTTAAATCGTGGAAACCTCCTTGTTATGAAAGACATATAATAACAGAATTTAACAAGTGTGGCCCTTACTCAAGTATTCGTTTCGCCTCGAAAATCATACACACGGTGTGCTTATAAGTAACATGCAATAGTTCTCTCCAATAAACGTACATGATCTCATCGATGATGTCTCTACTTCTCTACTTTTTTTTTTATCGAAATATTTCAAATTTTATTCTCAGTCTGCTTACTTACCTTTAAACTATCAGTCTCATAAGTCACAACATTCGGCACTAGCTGATGATGAATTCTGGGTGCATCCATTGCTGTTTTTATGTCCTCATCAAACCACAGTATCCTAGCCATAACTTGAACTATTGCTGTGATGATTTTTGAACCACCTGCTGATCCAATTACAAGCTTGACATGTCCTGTGCTGTTTGTTAAGATCATAGGTGAAATCGATGACATTGCACGTTTTTGTGGTTCAATACTGTTTGCTGGTGCTGGTGGTAAATCAAATTGATTAATAACTCCTGTTGTAGAGAAATCATCCATTCCACTGTTGAATATGATACCAGTTCGCTTTCCAGTGAATCCAGCTCCAAAACTAAATAAAACAAGACAGTTAAAGTTAAGTTCTGTTGCTGATCGAATGTATGTTTATCAATTTACTAGTGATTAACTGTGCTGGTAACCGAAACAGCGTCTCCATTCGGTGCCAAAACTGAAACATGGGAAGTTCCAAATTCATCCTTGCCTGAGAACCTTGCTCCATAAAATGCCATATCATCAGATGTTGCCGAATCATTGATACTTTGCCTTAGTTCTTCTCCATATTCATTTGATGTTAGTTGACTCACAAGCTGTAAAAGATTAATTTATATTAATTTATCGTATTTTCTTTTTCTATACTCACTTCTCGGAGGTCATTAAACCTCATATCACTCAATTCCCATCGTTTGGCAAATCCAAATTTAAAGGCTTCAACCATTCGATGGAAAGTTAGAGCTTTTTCAGTGTCATTTGCAAAGCTCTCTTTGGTTAAGTTGTATCCATTAAGAATACTCATAATGTGGGCTACAATTGTGCCACTTCCAACTGGTGGTACTGCATACAAAGTATCCCTCCCCAAAGGCATTGACACCGAACTAACTACATCAGCATTGTAAGCCTCAAGATCATCAGCTGTTACAATACTTCCCAGATCTTTCAAATCAGCTGCTACATCCTTGGCCAAAGTTCCATTATAGAAATCCAATGGACCATTCTTAGAGAGATTTATATAAGTTTGACAAAGTTCTCGCGGTGGCACAATTTTAGTTCCAATTTCATGAAACTCCCCAGTAGCATTATTCACAAACACTGAACTATAAAAAAAATCTTTAAGAAATCCCCAAATACTGATGAACTAAAAGAAAAAATCTTACTTTAAAAGAGTATCATTCTTAACAGATGACTTGGCTTGCAATGCCATAAATTGATGTTCTGACATGATGAAACCTTCTTCACAAATTTTAATTGATGGTTCAATAATTTCCTTCCATGACAGGGATCCAAACCGAGAATGAGCCCGATAATAGCCCATAACTTCGCCAGGAACTGCGATTGCTTCAGGAGAGTTTAATATGGCCGATGATGATTTTTTGTCAGCAAAGAGGTTTTCATTAGCCGAAAATGGAGCCACTTCACGGGCATCAATGGTATACGCTCGATTGTCTTTTTTTATGAACACATTCATAATAAATCCACCACCGATGCCCATGCTTTGCATTGTGATGATTCCATTGCAGAGTAGTACAGCTAAGGCAGAGTCAATGGCATTGCCACCTCGTTTGAAAATATCACTGAAAAGAATATTTTTTTTTAAATTTCGTTTAAAAAAAAATTGCATGTGAAACTCTATTTTCATACGAAAAAGTGAGGCGAATCATGTCTTTGGACAATGTATGTTCAGGAAGAAATTAATGACTAACTGTACAGTTATTATAATATACTTAAAGGTCAGCTGTGGAAATATCGAAGAGCTTAACTAATGTTATCAGAGAACAACATAACGATGTTATCAAATTAACAGTACAAAAACGTTTTAGAACATTTTTAAAAACATTTCAAAAACGACCAACTGTGAAAATATGTCCAGACAAAAGAAATATTTCAAAAACATTTATGAAACGAAATCCTTTGTCTGAAATGTTTTATAAATGTTTCTTCCAGATAGCGTCAGTATCAAACAAAATATTTCAGAAATGTTTTTTTAAACTTATGAGAAATATTTAATTTTTTTTTTGTTAAAAAGTGTTTCTGTGCGTTCATTGGGTAAGTCTTACGTCAGATTGACTATCATCGCTCTAGTATCTAGGAGGTAAGATTTTAGGGATTGGCGTCATTGGGAAAACTAGACAAGCAAAATGTTAAAGAAGCGTTCAAAAACGGAGGTAGATTAAGTAAGTTTAGTGGTAGGTGATGTTAATAAAAATTCAGCGAATGATACCTTCGCGTTGCGGAAATAACTTCACAATCAATAAAGAAAAGAAAACATTTTCCAAACCTATTTTTTTTTATTATTTGAAGAAAGTTGATAATCGAGCGTATTCCTATACTTAAGAGGTTAATATGAATGTAGCTTAATTTCTTTTGTAGTAAGAAGTTTTGTTATAAAATACATATTTGATTATTTGTTGACCATAATTAATTTGTTGTTTTGTAAATAAAATAATTAAAAAAAAAAAGATGAATTTTTAGCCAGAATTTTGAGAAGCAAAATTTTGTCAACCAAAATGAAAAAAAGCAGAATTTTGACCCGCTACCTACTTTAATACTAGCTCGAAGAATAAAAATTATGACTGTCTGTATATAAAGCCCCGAAAATTTCAGACCATCTACATACCTATTATATTGTGAAGAAACCTGGACAATATATCAATATCAAATGAGGAAGTGCTTGGTCGCTTTGAACATAAAATCTTTCGATTCATTTTCGGCTGAAATCTCAACATCAGTTAGTTCTACGATTTCACAACCACAAATCGCCATCATATTCAAAGTAACCATGAGGCTGATGATGGGGCGATGAAAAATAGATTGCGTACGAAATCCTGAATTATGAAGTCTAGAATAATAAAATCCCTACACTGAAATTCCGAATTATAAAATTTCCGGGTTACAGATTACCGAAATACCTAGTCCTTTTTTGTTTTAAAAATCGATTGATCATTGCATTGCATAAAAAAGTTTGGATTACAACCTTTCACCACCTTGCCAATATGGGAATTTCCGCTTGTTTTTCATTAGTTAATTAACCGGGACTTCCAGCTTCATGATTGCAAACCGTAAGTTTGATTATTGCCAAAAAAGTGATGCAAATTGATAAAGAATAAGCTGAAATTTGCGTATGGACATAATTCCATTGATGAATGCATGATGAGCATCCAAGCAAAACGGACTAAAGGTCATAAAAATCTAATTTGTATCGAAAAGTATAGAGAGACAATATGAGGAAATCGGTAGTAAATCCCGAATTTCATGCAAATGGGATTTGTTATATGGGATTTTGTAATTCGGGTTCCCGATTATAAATGTCTCGTGTTTGTTTCCTGGGATCCTTGTAAAAAAACAAAAGAGTTGGTGCAGAAACTACAACCATTAGGATTTTAACCTAAGACCATAACGATCATATTTTGCTAAGTTCTTATCAAATGCCACTTGGAATTCAATAAGAAACGGTAAAATACATATTACGTTCTTTGGACTCGGAATTACATTCTAAATCATTACTTTTATACACGTGGTTAGTAAACAGGAAAATAGGGAACCTTGCACTTTTTTTGCGAATTCCAAGGACAAACATTAGATTAGATGCATTTCTCTGTGACAAATGATACTATCGACTATTGTTTCTTCAAACACAAGAACTTGATAGAATATGATTGTAATAGATACAAAACCAAAAAGATTTTCATCCGAGCTTTATGACTTATTGATCTTATTGATGAATCAAATGGAAGGAAAATCGAAGGGGTCAGGTATCTCTGATCTTACCTAGTCTTTTTTTTTATTAATAGTATTTACAAAATACATTGATATCTTTTTCAATTTGCAAATCAATTTTACATTATCTTAACTTGAGTTAAAAGTAATGGCGTCCATTAATCAATTTCAAACATTACACGTATTTAAAATTACACAAACGGACAAACAAAAAATATTTTGCTAGTAATAAACAAAAAGTTATTTTTAACACGTATTCATTGGTATGATAACTATTATTGTATCTCCCAGTAACGTTAAGTTTTATGGAAATAAATATATAATGTAAACAATGTATTCAGATGTCTTCACGATTTTTTTCTCAACGAACTTTACTTAAGTTGATTGAAGGAATGAAAAAAAAAACTTGTCCCTCTTACCTGCCAACTTTACTGCAAATGCTACTATCCGAACATACAGCCGCCTTTTCATATACTCCCAATATAGATTCGAATTCTTTAAACGGAGGTTCTTTGGTTGTAGTTTTGTCTGGAATATCTTTTATATTGTCTTGAGCATCTGGTTTTAAAGTTGTCCTTGTATCGGTTATGGAATTAGAATCTTTTGTTGATTTAACAGTGACATCTTCAAGTGGTCCAATATTTACGTCTTCAACAAGTTTTGGTTCATTGGCATCTGGGTTTATTACAAAACATTATGGTCAATAGAAAAAGCTTACTTTTGTTTGTTTTATACTCACCACTGAAAGTTAAATTCCAGAACATATAACCGAGTAAAAAGACTCCTATTAATATTATAAGAGCTATTGTTAGTCGTTTCATCCATTTCAATATATTTTCTCGCCTAAAAATAAATCAAAAATAAACAATTCCAAATAAATTTACATGATAAAATATTTATTTTATGACTGCATTTGCAAATGTTGATCATACTAACAACATAATTTTATTAGGACCTCTTTGTGATTAAGAACTGAACATATAAAACAAACGGATAGAGATTAAGATTGATTCACAAAAATTCCAAAATATACAAGAAATAAATTGTTAAATTTATCCAAAAGATCAATGAAAAACCATTGACGGTTGTACGCTAATGATCGCCACAGAAAGACTGAAAAAGAAATATGGCATTCAAAAGCTTAACATTTTTTTGTATCAAACATGTTCTCTACCAATGACGGTATTTAAGCTTTAGGTTTGCATTACAAGTGAGGTGTAAAGTGTAACGTGTTAGCTTGAATAGCAAATTGTTTGCTGAGTAAAGCACCCGCAGATACATGAATTCTGTCAGATACCTGATGTATCTTTTAAGATCAGAGTCATGTTTGTGCCATTCAAGATCAAATACTCAGCTTGCCGTTAATTATTGTTTTTGAGTAACAGTATCTAATTAATTATTATTATTTAATTAAATGAAAACTATAGAATGAGTGTGCCTCACTACTGTTTTTCATTTTTTACTTGCGATAATAGATGTCGTATAAGGTTATGCATTCGTACAACAACAACAAAAAAATTAAGGTAACAATCACCATTGCATTACGATGATAGTGAATTCGAAAAAAGTGGGTCTGGAAATGTTCTCTGTCTGTCTGTTTGTATGTCAGTCTGCGTGTATTAGAGCCTACAGCCTAAACGGCTGTACCGAATTGCTTCAAATTTTATATAGTGGTTTGTAGGTCGTTCCTTAGGGCCACTTGCATGAAAACAAAGAATAAATTTATTTTACGTTGCACGAATGAAAACACAGCTAAATATAAAAAAAATAAAAATAGGAACGAAACAGAAAACCTACACAAAACAACAACAACATTTGCTACACACACTAATGCGAACCTCACCGATAGCAACTTCTTGTCCAATTCTATTTGACGGATGTAAAAAGTTATCCAGAGAAAAATGAGTGGATAAATATTTAAGATTTTGCAACGATTTAATTTTTTTATCGATGACTAGTGCCTATGCATGGATAATTCAGTGGTTACAAATGTCAAAAAAGTTTCGTGCAAGTGGCCTTAGAGGAGAAATTGAAATTTTTTTTAGCTTAAAAACTAACCGTATCTAAAAAGCTTGTTTTTCTCGAAAACGGTTTAGACAATTTTCTTCAAAAAATTAGAGATGGCGTCTGATTGTCGTTTGTTAAATTAAAAAAAAAAAACAAAAAATTGGCAAGTCTATTAACGAGCTGTCTCGTGAACGGGTTAATCGATTTTAACACAAATTTTGTTTTAGTAAGATTTAAATGATTTGATCAAACTTCAATTCCAAAATGTTGCTTATGTTTAATTTCAATTAATTTTTTAATATTTTTTTGAAAATTTTTGTAAATATTTGGAAAACGACTTGACTGAAAAAAATTATTTTGTGTACATTAAATGCAAAACATTTAGCACTTTTTCGGTGAAGTGGGAAACTTATGATCCCACTCGAGATCATAATATCGTCGGAAAAGAAGAAGAAGAAGAGAAGGCAAAAAAAAAATGTCTGCATACTTACTTAATAAAAATGTATTTGATTTTTTTTCGTATTTTGCTTTCATTTAAAAAAAAATATTAAATGTTTTTTTATTAAATTAAATTTTATTTTTGTAGAAACTTGACCCAGTCGTGCACTTTATTTTTATTTTAGTGACAAACAGTGGACAACAAAATGTTTTTTTCATATTGACAAGGATTTTTGTTAATAAAACAAACAAAAAACATGTGGGGTTATGTCATATATGCAATCTTGTTTGTCATATGTACAAAAATTTATATTAAATTTAGTTAATAACTATCAACAAAATTTGACAAAAACGCTATCTCGTTCCTACGACAAACAGCGATACAATATTTTTTGTGATAATGACAGAAAATTGACATAAAATTAAAAAAATCTTGTCAATTTTGTAAAATTTTATTCATTTTGTAATAATGATGAAATGCTTCGTTTTATTGATAAAAACATAAAAAACAGTAAGTACTTTTTTTGTTTATCAAAAAAATAGTTATTCTTTAATTAACAAAACATTATTCTGCAATGTCACAATAATTTTTGTTATATGAAAAAAAAAGTTTGTTTTTTCCACAAAAATCAAAACATATTTTTTTTATTATGATAAAATGATTTATCATAACTACAATTTGGTTTTGTAAAATGAATTAAAACTTATTGTTATTTTCACAAAAACCGTAGCGAATATAATTTTTTTGTTTTTGTATCAATAACAAAGTATTCTTGCTAACATGACAATATTTTTTGTTAAAATAGCATATTTTTTTTTGTAATTTTCAAAAAAATAAGCAGATTTTATTATTGCGTTTTTGTATAATTGACAAATAAATTCGATCATATTAAAAAAATTGCTATTAATTGCACACATTTTTTTGTTATTTTCACAAAAACAAAAGCTTATTTTATTTTTCTGTTTTTGTATTAACCACAAATAAGTTTTGTTATTCTGATAATTTTTAAAACAACAAAATTTGTTTGTTATTTCTTACAAAACAAAAATAATATTGTGTTTTGTATTAAAATGATATATTGTGCTCCATAAAAATAAAACGATTGTCTTAAGTAAAAAAAATATGTTTTGTAAAATTTTATGTAAACTACAAAAATCCAAAAAAAAACCGGTTGCCTATTTTGAAGATTTTTTTAATAAATAACAAACATTTGGGTTCCTTTTTTCATATTGTAAAATTTTGTCAAATAAACAAAATCATATTTCTTGGAATTTTGTATCAGGTAGCTATTGATAGAAAAAATAGCTTCAAAATTAAATTGTGTTAATTTTTGTAAACACTTTGTTTTAATTTTGTTAAAGAAATGAAACAAAATTTAATCTTTTCTATAAATTATTATTATAATCATTTATTAACAGGTAATTAAAATTGCAGGCTAAAATATAAAATTTACAGAGCCTAGCTGCGGAGACTATTGGTTCCCAAAAAGATTTGGAACGACTTTGGGAATATAATGTAATTTTTTTTTCTACTTTTACGATTAACACCGTCTTATGCAGAAAAATATGATGAGTAGAGGTTCAATATGTATAAATAGTTTGTCTTTTGCCTTCCGTTGGGAAGGCATACCAAACTTGAGTATTAAAGTGTAAAGATTGACACAAGCGGCAAGCGGGCATTTAAAATCTTTTTTCAAATTATTTTCTTTTTACAATAAAACATTTTTTTGAATTCTATTCTGTGTGAAATCTGTTAAATCAAGAATTTTTTTTGCTGTATCAACAGATGTCTTAACCCAATCTACTTTCCCTAGCTTTTTGTTCCATCTTATGCCAATCACCCTGTATTTTGCTACCTATGAATATCTGTATTGACTTTTGTTTTAATCGTACAGAAATCGCTTAATTATTCCTATAGCTTTTTATTATTCTAAAGCTCTAAGTTGCATTTGATGTAAATCAATTTGAATCAATACCTGTAATTTTGGTCGTGAACAAGAACAGTGCAAAATACAGAAGTATTGTGTGGCGTATTTCTTTTACACTAAATTGAAAAACAAATTCGCTTATAAGTTTCAGTTGGAAGATAGTAGTTGTCAATTTGCTCAGGGTAGAATAACATTTTAATTAACTTGATTTTTTTTTTAATTAAAGTAATAATCAATTCGGAAGTTTGCCAAACCTCCTGTGGGTGAATGTGACTACCACACACCCTTAAAAGTGTTAAAAATTATTTTGAAGGGATATTAAAGGAACATTTTGTCGCTGTAATATGATAAATCAGAACTTGTATAGAGAAATATTACAAGCATATATTTTTATGGGGTGATGTACCATTTCCCTTCTTATAGAGAGGTCAATTTTATTAAAAATCCGCATATTTTCCTGACGTTAATGGTAAGACCTAGCATAATGCTCTTTGTAAAAAAACATATGTTTTTATGAAATTTTCATCACATTTTCTCAGAATTACCGCTCTTTTCCCGATATTTTATAATGTGTTTTAGTACATAATAAATGACATCAAAGGTTTTACTTGTTTCTTTTACAAGTCTTACTATTAAAGATATTAATATACTTAATATGTTAACATACCTTCGTTCTAGTCTGGTTTCAGCAGTCATATTCAAATCTGTGTCCTCATCATTGCATGTTCGATCCTTCAAGGGCATCTTATTATCATCATCATCTCCCAAAGCCATTTTGTTGATTTATCTTATTTAATGCTGAAAATAGATACAAATTATTGTAAATTATTATTATAACATAAGCTCACTAACAGTACCTATATTTTAAAAGTTGTAATGAGATTTTTTTTTTATTCAAAAAATTAATGTATAAAATTATTGTAAAGTCATCACAATCTAACAAATTGAATGCTGTTCATTAGATAGTTTTAATTATAATCACTTACAAGGCCATTACTTAACACATATTGTGGGTCACAATATTGCATGTCATAAATTATTAGTTCGGATGACTATGCAATATTAAGAATTCAGTTTAGTAGAAACGTTTTTTATTTTTGCTAACCCCATTTAAGACTTTTTACTGAAAATATGAACATCAAATTATTGAATTTGATTAAAACTATAATACCTAAGCCACGTTTTTTTAATCATTTTAATAATAAACGTCTGCTTCTGCCTTTTCAACTGATTTAATACGAATTTGATTTTTGTTTCTTGCGGCTGAGATTAAGGATAAGAGAATTAAAAGTTGTTTTTACTTTGATTTATTAAGTTGCAAGGACGTAGATTTTCACCTTTGGTGTCTCAATTGTTAGCAAAAATAACTTTTTCACATTCAATCACATAGTAAAGTAAAGTTGTAGATTTAGTAAAGTACTTAAGATGCTATAGATACAAATTGGTGTCATAACCGGACACTGCCCCATAGGAAGATACGCCATAAGACTTGGTGTATTCTCTAACGATTTTTGCAGAAGCTGCATGGACGAGTAGGAGGAGGAGACTATCCCGCATCTTCTCTGCTCATGCCTAGCTCTCTCCCAAAGACGTAAATTACACCTGGGTAATTTCTTTTTCGACGATCCTAGAACGTTGATATTCTATCATTACATCGCTTTATAAGAAGCTCCAACTGGTTTAATTAAATAGGTACTCCCTCGCTCGTTTCGTATTATCACAACGGACCTATCTGTAGTCTTAGTGTGTCAGTAGTTTTTCTGACATCCACATAAACCTAACCTAACCTAACTTTAACATCCAATTCGTTCACATAGTTTTAAATTAATTAAAACTAGTTTTATGATGAAACGAATAAATTTCATTTATTATTTTATTATTTTACAACAGTTTCCTAGTTACAAATGAAGTTTTAAACTTGCAACGATGTGATCGAATCGGGCGTTAAATTTTTAAAAAATACATATAAAAATTGTATACAAAAAAGATTAAAATTTTAATTTCCTACACACTGTGTCACATTTCCTTTAAAATGCGATAGGTGTTGCATGACAATAGTTAAGAAGGAATAGAAAGATATAGAAAATAATTGTTTTGGTACCAATGTATAGAGAGCTAGTTGAATTTTATTTTTCATTGCATAACCTCACTTACTTTTTTGACTTAATTTTTGTAAGACTAACCGTTTTCGAAATAATTATAGCGAGACTGTTTTTAAAATTGCATTGCGGCCCGAGAACAAGGTGGATTTTCCCCAAAAACTAGTAACAGGTTTCTTAATGAAGCCCTCAAACAAACTGTGTAATAAAAATGTGCAATTTATTTTTTTCTATTTAAATTTCTATAAGATACATAGAATTAAACAAGTTATTGAAATTTAAATAGTTTCGAGTTCTGATGCAAGACTTAATAGTTGTGTACATCAAAGAAATAAATTGGGATCAGATGAGTTCAGAGTAGCGCAGAAAGCAGAGTAGAAATTTCAAATGTGTAAATGCAAATGTGTGTGAGTGTCCTATTTGACGAAGTCCATTAGAAATTTTTTGACTTCATCATAACTTAATTCCAGACGATGTATTTTTCGATTTTTTTAATAGAAAATTAGAATTTTAATATGTCATTTAAATTATGTTTAAGAGTTTTTAGGTATATTTATTTAAAATGATCTCACACGATACAAAAATATCACATAAAAATCAATAACATATGATTAGATATCTGATGGCTTCATTTCTACACATTCTATAACATTTTTACACTATATGTAATCTATACCTTCACTTCCTCAAAAGCAACTGCAGAAAAACCTGCTCTAACTTACTCTACTCTTTTCTAAAAACAGCTAAATGAATGGTAAATCAAGCAAATCTAGATACGTCTAGAGCAGGAAATGTCTCACTAAACAGTAAAGTCCTGTTCTTATACTTAGAGTAATTTAGAGCAGTTAACTGGACAGGACATTTATAATGCTAGTACCTATACTTTAAATTTTGTTTTGTAAATATTGTATTATATGTATGTACATTTCCTTGCTATTACGAATTTTAATATTCTTATAATTATTCGCCATTTAACACGTTCGCCCATACCTATAACTTTTGTTTTTTCACCCGGGTGCCAATAGTGTTTTTTTTCTGTGTTTTTTATTTCGTGTTTTGTCAATTTTTGTGTGTTTTAGGAGTGTGACTACGGGCGGGTCACACGGCACCTGATGAAACCGAATTGCATGAGGTGCCACGTGACCCGCCGGCGCGCGGTCACAGTTATTTTCGTGTATTAGAAGACCAAGAAGGTAACAACATTTTTTAGCAACTGTGATGAAAGTCCTTCACTGTGCTTAAAATGTTTTAGCAAGCATGTAATGTAAAATAGTGTTTCAAAGTGTTATTTTTTCTATTATATTAAATTTTTTTTCAATAAAATCAACCCTAAATACTTTTGGAAAATATGTGTTAAAATCAGTTTTTTTTCTTATATATGATTTTAATGCTTTTATCTAGTTGCCAATAAAACTTATTTTTTTTTATCAAATAGAATTAAATTTTTTTATCAACTATCAAATTTCAATTGACAACCAAAATAGGGGTGATTGCCTCAGAGGGTTATAAATAGCCCTCTAAGGCAATCAATATGAAAATTTACTTTCAAATAATCAGTCCAGATATTGAACACAAAAAAACTTTCTGTTTTTTACTCATGAGCCCATGAGTTCTAACAAACAGATTCAGTAATTATTCGTTTAATAAATTTTCTCATTAATAAACAAAATTATATATTCTCGCACTTGGTTATCTTTTTTTCTTTATAAATTTAAAAATTCGAACTAAAATTATTAGAAAAGAAGGCATATTGTAAAAATGTTTTCTGGAAAAGGAACATCAACATAAAGTTGTCCTCTCGTTATCCTGCCAAATTCAGCGAATTAAATTTGATTTATCTTTATTTCATCGATTTGAGAGTAACACACATTTTGTAAATAAAATTAATGAGTTATAGTTATGGTGTGATGTGTTAGCGCTAACGCTAACTCATTCTTATTGTGTGTTTATTAATAGGGGGTAAGTATAAAGGTATAATCTTAATTAATACTTAATTTTTAAGCAATATGTACGCAAATTTTTATATGTACATGTACAGTACATATTATCAATTATCCTTCAGAAAAATAATTTACCTAAACATGACATTCTTTAAATTTAACCAATGTTATACAACCCAACCTTTGAACTTTTGAGTTATTAATATAATTATTGAAAGTCCGGTGCCACACAATCGATAGAATATTTAATTCGATAAATAAATGAATATAATGCATTTCGGTCGATAGAATATAATAAAAACGACTAACAGAATAAAGGACACGACAATGCGTGGTCATAAATGGTATTCTTTTTTAAGATAAAATTAGAAAAGTTCTTTAACAATGGATAAATAAAAAAAAAAAATAAACAGTTTTTATTCATATGGAAAGAATTTCCATATGGATTGACAAAAAATCATTAGCAAAATTAGATGTTAGCTATTTATTATAACGTAGATATATATTTAGATACCTTATAGAGTTGTTAGTCAGGCAGTATTCCTTAAGGACCGATGAATTCCCATAAAGGCATAAACGACAACAAATATAGAAATTTTTATACCGAACAACGACACAGTAAATTTTATTGATTTTTTGGTTGAGTTTTATATTAAACTTTCGCGAACTCAAAACATATAATTATTTTATAACTCTTTATTTTTATGTGGAAAAATGGCGCGTTTGATTCTATGGTGCTTCTTTGGATATCATCATTTCTGAGGGAAGAACCAAATCTTTTAAAAGTATCTAAATGCGATTAATTTCACCATGTATGCGTTTAGTTTCAGAATGAATAAGAAATATGTTTGTTTCTAACGAACACATTTTCTAGGATTGTTTGTAAGTCACTTAAGACCGTAGCACAATTTATTTATTCAAATTTCGTTGCAATTTGAATATAATTTCAATCTTGTTTTGAAAGTTCGAAAAGTTTTTAAACATAAAAGATTACAACATTTCAAAATAAAAAATTAACGAAATGTTACTATAACTATAATGTTTGTTTTAACCCAAATGTTTAATAGTCTTTACAGAAGTTCTTGACTTTTTCAATATTTCTTCCTGATAAAATAAGAATGAGACACAGGCACTACTTATATCTGCTACCAAAGTTGATAAAATGACAATACAACACTCTGGATTATAATATCTTCATTAAGAACTATTACCACAAAGATTTGGTATAACTATTGAAATTTAATCGATACTTGCTTTCTATTAAATACAAAAGTTTTGTGACAACTTCTAGTTCTCTGAGAAATTTCAGGAAATAAAATAACATTGCTATGAAACTATGGCAATTGTTTGACGTCAAGAAGACTTATAGAGAGGGTGTCCCGATATTCAAGGAAAATTTGAATTTGGTGCGATTTTTATTATCAAATGTTGCCAAAGAATAAAATGCACCATATGAAAACTGAAAGCTTACGATAAATTAAAGTTGACACGCTCTATACGCTAAAGAAAAACTGTTTTTACTTGCGATTATAGGTACTATAAGGCAAGTTATGCATTCGTAAAAAAAAGTTTCGAGATAACAGACATTACGATCACAGAGAAGACGAAAAAAGTAGGTCCGACAATTCGCTCTGTCTGTCTGTCTGTCTGGATGTATCGACACCTGCAGCCTAAACGTTTGGGCCGATTTTCTTCAAACTTGGCATAAACTATTCTTAATTCTAATTTTCTCGAAAGAAATACGATCAATTTTGATAAAATTTTATGTGATGATTTGTTGCCAATTGTGATGTCCACCATTCAAAAAATTCTGAGAAAGACATTTCTCCAATATTTCAATTTTTCTAATGACCTAGTGTGGGATCCTATTGGCCAAACCAACCACAACCAATCAAAAAATATCGTAATAAAAAAGCGTCTTGAGCCCTTTGTTCTTTATTACAGTTCTGGATTATTTATATATGAAGATAAGTTGAGGGACTCGAAAGTTAATCAGTTTTTTTTTGCTGACGTAAATGAACCCTAAGCTCAGAAGAAAGCTCTTCACTGCATTGGTTCGTCGAACGCGATTCACCACAATATAGTACTATGCTTATGCACAAAAAGTATCAGAACAAATTGACGGCAACTCTGATATAAAAATGCTTCGCATGACAGAGAGGAGTCGAAAAGCTAGATCGAGAGAGAATTAAAAAGATCACGTCAAAAAGACCATCTTGTATAAAATACAGCCCGACAAACTCAGCTGGTACTGTCATGCACATGTACTTAAGAAATATGTAAGTTGAAAACCCTCCATAAGACACTTCCATGCAACATTCCAATACAATCGCGAAAGATAGGAACGCCCAAGAGCTTTTCTGAGGTCAAACCGACAAACCTCACAAGCAGATCTGCAGTGAAATTGTGAAGTGGGAGAGTTGTGATCCCATTCAAAATCATAACATCCTCGGAAATGAAAAAAGAAGAAGAAGTTGTCTCTTAAGAAACGAATTCAAAGAAAGGCATTTCTTCGGACGTCTTTTTTATTATTCTTAAATAACGGTACCTACAATATGAGCGTTACCAATATTTCAATTTTTCCCAAAACAAAAAAAAAATACAACCAATTTTGATGAAATTTTTTTTGAGAGATTTTTTTCCAAAGGTGATGTCTTTCATTTAAATTTGTTTTTCCGCAAAAGCTTGTTAACGTTATTTACCATAAAATTTTAGCTTGTAAGATTTTTTACAAAAAAAGATCTTGCCACTTTTTATCGTATCATCAACTAATTTCGAAAAAAAAGTGTTAAATTTTTACTAAGTCTGTTTTTAGACAACATTGCACTTTTTCACTAGTATTTGGCGTTTCCTATTTTTTTTTGTGGTTTTTCCTATAAGCAAATCCACAAAAAAAAAAAAAAAAAAATGCTTGACTAGGTCGCACAAACTTGCTCTTGTTGCAAACTATGGGACTATACAAAAATGTTGAGAATCATATTTTTCCTTTTATGTTGTTTAGCTATCTTGTACTGCATATTAAATTTATGTGCCTTAGTAAATATAAATTAAATCAGATCAGCCGTTTGGAAGTTCCAGCCATACTTGTAAGATCACCGCGTTAACACCAAATCTTCGTTATGAGCATTTTTAGCCAAAATCCTGAGATTCACTTAGGTATATTCCGAACAATGCAAGTATATAACGTAGGTACACAAAGTTTCATTAAAATCGTATGAGCCGTTTTCAAGAAAAATTGAAAAAAACTAATACTTTACTGGGTACCTTTCATATAAACTTTTTAGTTTTTCGATTTTTTTGTGGAAAATCATATAAGTTAAAATTTTTACCAAAACATTTTTTTTCAAAAAATTCATAAATTTGCTGAAATTTGCAAAAAAATAATTTTGACACCTTTCTCCCCGCCAAAAAAAAATTTGCTCCGGGCCAAATCATGGGTTGAGTTATGCCGTAAGCCGAAAGTTAAAGATACAAAAATTCTGCTGTTATCCCCAGTATAGCTACATAAGATAAAGTGTAAATAATTTAAGAGAACTATACTGCAACTGTCTGATAATTATGAATATTGGTTAAGTAATTAATGTTTCAAAAATGTCTGGATAAATAATTATTCTTCGTTTGCTAATTTACATGCAAAAGAACTGTACTCCATCAGAAACCATAAATTGATTCGATTCGAAAACCCATATTTTAAAAAAAGGAAGTTTATGTTTTCTAAAATATTGTATTTAAATCTCAAGCTACGTATACAATGTTCATACAGATAATATTCCATTAACTAAAACAAATTCCAGAGGAAAAAAACTAAAAAACACTTTTGGGGTTCTAAAGCTAAAAGTACGTTAGTATTTATGTTTTATTTAAATTGCCTACCAAGGTTAGAATACAAATGAAATTTCACACTCACAGCTTTCAGCAAAAGTATAGTCACAATCACTTTGTCCCGGCCAGTAAATGATTCACTAAAAAAAATGGACAAAATTAATAAATTGTAACAGTTTATCAGTTAAAGTGTGCACTTGTGTTGAAGTGTCTTTTAAAAATTTATCTCTTTGCGGAACTTTTGAGGAATAATGATGAATACCAATTATCAAAGATTTTATCAAAATTATACTATTCAAATAAAATTTAATTTAAAAAAAAATTGTTCTGATGACAATCTTTTCACACAAATAAAAATCGAATATCAACGCACTATCTTAAGAAAAGATTATAAACACATTCGGAGCAAACGGATGTCGTCAAAAAATGCATGTGCGTGCATTTGATTTTTAAATTTCCGTTACAAAAAAAAAAAAAAACATAAACGAATAAAGATTGTATTGTGAAGGATTGCATGACTGACTGTGTGACTGTGTGATGTGCAAACAAATTTGCACTTAAACTTTTAAATGAAAATCACATTAATTTCGAACAACAAAAGATAAATTTTCAATGAAAAGATACTACCGGAAAGACTATTTTTAAGTCATTTCTTCAACAATCATGCGTTCAGTGTTCTACTTTTGATTTACATAAACAAAACAGAGGTATACCCCTTTGAAGATGCGTAAATAATCGTTTCCACCGATAAATCACAAAATGTATCTATGTATATAAACAATTGGATAAAAGCAAAATTCCAGGAGTACCTGAATTACACAATCAAGTTCCGATTTTTCACGATGTTAAGTGCATTTAACTTAATCTATTTCACTTCACGCTACGACCCCAATCAACCCACCAGTGTCTGTCTATTCTGTCTGTTGGTCTATCCGGATTCAGTAGGCACCTCTATACCACCACCGGTTTATAACAAACGAAACGAGTGTAGTTAGATACTTTAATTTGAGAGCAACACACTGGGATAAACGAATGGATACTTGAATCCGAATCGAATCTATTTAGGAAGAAAGTCACCGCAGGCTGATGTATCTGTATCTTTAGGTGTACCTATCTAAGTTAGCCAGATTGATGATATACTTTTTTTTTTTTTAAGTGGGAGTAGGTACTGAGATTCTTTTAAATTTTTTTTTTTTTTTATTTTTCTAATAAGATACTTCAAGTCCAATGGACTTCACTATACTGGATTGGATTGATGATGATGATGACGGCGCAACACTCAATCGTTGCTGGAGGCTAACTAATTGTGGAAAATTGCTCGGACCGTGTTGTAAGCTGAAAACAAAGTAAACACAGTACGTAGTCATACAGATTGTAGATACATTTGTGTCGTTGTCATGTATTAGAAATAGGTACTCATAGAAAGTGTATGGTGTTTTGAAGACAAAAATACACGTACACGCGCATTAACGGTAAGTCCGCGCAGGCAGAATAAAAGATACAAAATATAAAAAAATATCTCTAAGGTAGACTATAGTTTGATAGAATATGAAGACCAAATGATCCTTATAAGGAATAACCAAGAAAAGCTATGATGTATGTATCTTCTTGTTGGTTTTGATTTTAGCGGCAATAAAAATTCAATTAAACGCATATCACAGATTGATCCACAAGCGTCAAGTTAATCATAATTTATTTTTAATTTTTTTTATGGCTTGTCATGCATGCTTTCGACGTTTTTAAAGACAGATTTCGGAGCGGTAGCCAATTTGACTATACGAATTCTTGTCGCGAAACTTGATGTTGAAGAAAACATACGTGGCCAACATGTATCTATAAAAGTATCTTTTAGTATATTTTTTGCATGGAAAAATTGGGTTAGATTAAGGGGTGACATAGATTTTAATGGGGGTTTAGTTTGCGACTTTTAGAAAGAGAGAGTGAGCATTTGCAAATAAAACGATGACGGCATCATCATACTTGTCAGTTAAAGAAGTGCTTTATGTATATCATAATATGGAACTTGACTTGAGTGACAATGCATATCTGATGAATGACGGTTTAACTTCTATATGGAAAATAAATAAGGATTTTTTTTACTTAGCCAATGAATAGAGGCGATGGAGTAGTATTTGTAGGCATATTCTTGTAACTAGATGGATGCGAATGAAATGAGCAACAGTGTGTTGTTTCATAAAAGGGGTTTTTTTGCGGTTATAATTTTTTTTTTCTTTGCCAAAATGATCCATTATAATGTTATAAAGTGTGCTGATGAGTTTACGACTTATAAGTGGTTTTTAATGGAATAATAAACCTATCTATGAATGTGTTAGTTTTATTCGTTTTTTTTTTCTATTGAGTGAAAGAAATCATTAGTATGTGTGTTCTTATTATTAATTTTAAGAAACATGAAATATACGAAATTTAAACGGAATTTTTTACCTTCCCTATAGTATTCGAAAAGTGTAGGTAAACCTGTCTCAAGAATTAATTCCAGGATTAGATTAACCTCGAGTTAATACTCTTATACGAAAACACGTTTTTCAGTCAGTTTGAGATCCCCAATGAACTTAGCTAAATTGTTCAGATATAAGCGTAAATCCTGATATTTATTTATGTATATTAAAATTTATTGAATGTGAACTTTTTTACATTTAATGGCAAATTTTAGAAACTTTTTTTTTCTTTTTTTGATGTTAATTTAAATTTTTATTAAAAGGTGGTCTGGCTGTCCACCGTTCTGCAATAACATGTATGAAACGCGGCAGAATCAAACGCAAGCCCCTTCGTGAATGGGCATACTGTAGTATTTCTCCTAGTTACTTAGGACAACTTCCATGAATTACTTTGTGAAATCTAATGACGTTGCGATATTTCAAATATTCATTCAAGCTCAGACCCCACAACGAAGATTTTATATTAGATACACTTACATATCTTGGAATATTGTAAATAAATCGTAAGCAGTCGTTAAAAGCTACATACATTTAGCCTACGTTTGCATTCAAAATCCAAGATAGGATACACAGAGCTGTTAAAAGTAAAAAAAGGAAGAATGAGACTTTTGATAAGGTGTTTTTTCATATCAGGACTCAAAATATATGATGAAGACCTGAGGGACCGAAGACCGAAATAAATTCTCCTCAAACTATTGTTTATTTGATAGCCCAAATACTTGACCTTCTTGACGTATTCAATTATTTGGTCATTTAAAGCAACTTTAGGAAAATCAAGATTATTCACTGAGTTACGAGAGCACAAAATACTTAACGTTTTCAAAGGATTAAGATTTAGTTTATTTGTCTCAGCCCTCTTAAAGATATTGTCCAAATCTTCATTGACCCTTGCAACACAGTCTTCGATTAAACCTAATTCATAAAAAATATAAATAAGGACATCATCCGCTAACATATGTATAAAACTATTCACAACAACTTCAGGCAGATCGTTTATAAATAACGATAATAAAAGGGGTCCAAGAACAGAGCCCTGTGGAACACCAAAGTTAACAACATAAGGATTCGAAGTCCCGTCACCACTTTTCATCCTTTGAATACGATTAATAAGGTAGTTTTGCAAAAGCTTAAGAGCAGTCCTTGAAAAACTAAAATTGTTTCTTAATTTAGAAAGAAGAATTTGATGGTTAATACAGTCAAAGGCTTTAGAAAAATCAAAAAGAAACATAATGCCCAATTGACCATGATCCAAAGTACTACGAAAATCAGAAGTTACTTTCATAACAGCCGATTCACAGCTGTGATTATTGCGAAAATTTAATGAAATCATCATTGTACCAAAACATTGTACCAAAACAGTTTGCATTTAAAAGACAATGTGCCTTACAGACACATACCTAAGTAGATATAAACTATAACAGCAGTATTAATAAAAAAACTTTATTTCGTCTCTAACTCATAACAACACCATGGAATAAGCTCGGGAATAAGAGATAAGTCACAAGTTAAAATTTCTTATTAATAAAACAAAATAAATCATGGAATTGTTAGCACACATTCGTTAAGAAAATCTACTACAGTTGTATTACAATTATTTGTTTATATGGTCTGTGAGCATGTTTTTACCTGAATAAGGTCATGTGTTTCCACGTAAAGATTTATGAGTAGGTATGTTGTTTATCTCTTTGTTTATCTCTTTGTATCTTAAAAAAGGAGGATACAAAATAATATTTTATTTTGTTTGAAACGGTTAAATTAAAAATTCAATTTTTTCTTTTTAATGATTACAAGGACTAATCATAATCCGTCTGTGTTTCAGCAATCACTGAACCGATTTACACTGTTCACATGTTGTTGGATAGAGATAATATCAACCTAGGTCGTGGGGACTATATTTCTGGACAGATAATCATAGTTTTACTAAAACACGACAACAAAGTTGCACTTCAGAAACTCGAATAAATAGGGCGAAAAATAAACTTCTCAAATTATTTTTTTTCCAAAATAATAAAAAAAGAAGAAGAAAAAATTAAAAACCTTAAAAAATGCATTTGCCATTTATTTAACAAACATATTTTTGCTTAATTTTATAGTATAACTTTGCATTCTTATATATTTCCGATGAAAAAAAAAATGTTTCAAAGTCTTAATCTATCAATTGAAAACCTGATTGGTTCATTTTAGTGACTTACATCAAAAAAGTCTTCCCTGCACCTCATCTTTACATTTCCACAGAAAAAAAACAACATAATTTTTATAAATTTTTGTTTTTGAAACTAGAGATCTATCTAAAAAACAGTTTTCTTCAAAGCATCATGATGATAAGTTAACTTGTTTTAAAAAAAATTATTCCTCTCAACAATTTTATCTTTATGATTAAAATTTCGTCTTAATGAGTCCAATGTTCTTTTATTTAATCCCACATAATTTATAATCTCTAAACGACATCCAACCCAATCAAACGAATTGCATACAATAATCATATAGTGCCTTGTCTCAGTTAAAACATAATTGCGCGACAGAGTCCAAACATGACTGGCAATATTGTGATAAGACAAAGACACGATATATATGTATATGCACTCTATTATGGAAAGTTAAAAGCAAATAATCTTAAAAAAAAAAAAAAATACTTTTGGTAATGAAAAATATATGAAAATAGGATTATTCTTATCAGTCGAAATTTAATGAGTGATAAACGTCTTATTTTATTTGAATGAGCAGTAAATAAACCCAACTATTGGATTGAATTTTTAAAGAACTGTTTCCATTTATTTGAAGATAGAGTCAATCAGTATTCAAATGTGCTGTGTTAATCCATATCTTCTTTTGCACATTATTTCGTTAAGGACTCCTCGGATTTTATCAAACCTTATGTTTAGAACGGCATTACTACAAATTTGTTTTGAATGTTTTTGAATTTTATCGTGCACTTATAAATAACTAGCGGAAAGTATCCGCCGTTGCTTGGGTTTTGATGTATTGACTTCAAACCTGAAATTGGTTGTTTCTGTGCAGCGGTTTCACAGCAATTGAAAGGGATTATAGATTTGATTTTCACATCCGCTTTCGACAGCTGTTAGTCGTCGCACGCAGCGTTTAGGCTCTTGTTTTGCCTCAAAGTGTATAGAATACTCAACGATAGTGCAAGATGTTATCACCCAAAATTCTTGCAAAAACGAATGAAAATTTCGGTATAAAGAGCGATAATATAAACAGACCTATACGATAAACATTAAACAGATCTATACGCTGAGACTAATTTAGAATTTTTTTATTGACTGAGAAAAAAGTTACAGGGTGTTAATGGGGGTGCATCAACTTTTCTCACATCAACTTTAATAATTCAATAAAGCCGGGGTAATGTCCGATTTTTCTGAAATAAATTTTAACCTTAGATTTTGAATAGGCCTTTACTCTGACAACAACCTCGGTTTTTTCTTTTGTTGACTGGGAAACAATTTAAAGTGTGTTAATCGTAGTGCATCAATTTTTCATATTTTGGACAAATTCCTGAACTTGGTATTCTGTCAGTAAGAAATTTTGGCAAAACACTAAACCACAGCGGTTTAAAAATTACAACTTATTATCAAAGGCACCATGTGATTTAATCCGCAATTTTGAAATGCATTTTTCAAGGTGTTCCTATGGTTGGATTTTGTCCGATTTTGGATATGTTGTTCAGAAACGGATTCAGACGAAAAAACAATTAAAAAAAGCTACTGTAACAATTTTGTACGTGTTCAATCACAGATTGCTTGAACTATGACTATCAGGTTAAAGCAAAAATTCAAATTCGTCCTCTATAGGGAATAACCAAAAAGTAAAACACTCTTTAGACTGTAGCTCGGAGATCAGACAAGAAAGTGACAGAAATTATCCACTCTATAACTTATAGCAAATCAAGAATTTTTCAAATATTTGGCTGTCTATATCTTTGTCTGTTAATTTTGTTAATTTTGGTAGCTGATGTTGTAAAATAGTAATTTAAAATAATTTAATTACCCGCTAGGTGGCGCTAGGTCAAATTGTTTTCTCATATATGGACCGATTGGACTCAAAATGACACAAATATAAAGGTGTATCCAACCCAAAAGAAACATTCCAGAAACATGTAAAAAAACACTTTAGAAACGTTTTTTGAATTGAGAAAACAGGTCTGAAATGTTTCTTGAATTTTTCTTAATTGTTTTTATAACACTTCTTTGGTCTGAGCGCTTGGTTAACATTTCCGAAATATTTCTGAAATGTTTCTCTGTTTCTCATTTACGATGGGAGAAACATTCAATGTTTCACAAATGATACAAGACAAAGTAAAGGTAAAGTGTTTATTTTTGTGAAAATATGAAAATCTTACTCGAATGACAAAATGGAGAACTAGAAACATTTCAGAAACATTTCAAAAATGTTTCTTTAAGCGTCCACCCTAAAAGGAACATTTATCGAATATTTCTGAAATGTTTTTAAACATGAGAAACATTTTCAAAACACACGCACTTAACAAGATAACTCTTTCAAAAACTATATTTCCGCAATTATTTTTGCAGAAATAAAGTGCCGTACCAGTTAATTATTCAATAAAATTGCCTTTTTTGTATCCGGACTTATATCTTATATATTTTTCGTAAAATATTAAATATTTTTAAAAAATTAAAACAGTTATTTTTTGATTTTTCAATTTCTGATTTCTTACAATTTAAGAGAATTTGGCAGCCATTACCAACAAATACTTTTAGTTTTCACAATTTTAATCAATAATAATTTCCAAAAGCAAGTATATGTATGTGCTACACGCCTTGCATTTAATTTTATAACTATACTTATCGATGTTGTTATTCAATTTTTTCACCCATCTTTCTTATATGTAGGTATGGTTATATCAACACTCACTCAAAATTATGGAAAATATAATTTCAAATAATTGGTATTATAATAAATCAAAAATATTTACATATTCAATTCTTACATAAATTAACTTTCGATTATTTTGTGTCCACAGATAGATAATTAATAATTTTTAACACCCGCACGATCGAACCAATCAAATACCCTTGAATCAACCAACCTCTTTATTTTAAGCGCCCACAAAAACTGCAGATTTTTCTTTCATAAAAATAACCACTTTTTTTACAATGAAATCATTCAAAAAACAGAATAATAAAAAAATATGAATTAAATCAAATAGTTTTGTGTTGTTTTAAGATTTTCGGCAATTAAAAATTCTTAATTAAGAATAATGAAAACAACTTCGAAGTAATAATGCGAACAAATTGATTAATATAAAAAATAATTGCTTTTCCGGGCCGCGTAAGATTAAAGATCAAGAACAGTTTAATGTGTTTTTTTTTATTTTTTACCACACAGCATGTTTCGCACGTGAATTACGATCGCGCTTCCAGATCATGACTGATTGCTCTGCTAGCAAACAGATCAGCAAAGACCGCCACCGAAAAGTTGGTGTTCCATAATTTTTCTTAATTTTATGAGTGGGTGCAATCTTTTGTTTTTTTTTATTTTTATTGAGTCTTTAAGCTCTCTTCTTTGGATCTTGAGAGATTGTAAATAAAATGTTATGTTTACATTGCTCCAATGCGGATTCATCTCTTCAACCCCCTCACTGAAGCCCAAGGCGATTTGTCTGGGCATAGAACATTCATATGCATGTCGTCGCATCTGTCTATCGTGGGTGTGGTGCGTTTACACCCAAGTGAAATGAAAACATATGGCACGTTCCTTTGCGTTGTTTAACTGATGTTTCATATGGCCAATTGACGGAGTAACGCAGAATATGCAGCTAATATTCAAGAAAAGTGTTAATAAACCATTCAACACCCTCCCTTTTGGAGCACTACCAGGCGCTGACAGTGGTAGTCTTCTTTTTCAAGTGTTTACCTTTGTAGCTCTAGAAGTGCCTACTTTATATGCACTTAACGAAGGGATTCTCTGGAATCTTCCCCTGCGGCTAATGACAGTTCCGGGAAAATGCACAGAACTTTTGGAATGTGTCTTGGTATTTTCCCATCATAACGATCTAGTTTTTATTTTCATGTGCGTCGAGTGTGTGCAAGCCTATAGTCATCGCTAAGTTTGTTTATTCTAAATGTTTATTTTATTTCAATATTGAGTTCAGATGTTCAAAAAAGTGTGTGTAGAATTTATGATAGTTTCTTAGGTGTCGATATGGAAAGAAATAAAAAAAAATCAATTGCGAAAGTTGTTTTTTAGTGAAAGAAAAATAGAAATATGTGTGAAGCTCTATTAATAGATTTTGTATGATTTTTTTTTTTTGTTTTGAAGAAAGGAAATCATTTTTGGGATTGATTTTGATGTGAACCACTTGGTTTTTAAAATTTATAGAAATTTGATTTCAATTTCAATTTGAAATAATGAGGGTGAGAAATACTTTAATTGAATGGAGAGCACTTAATATCTACTTGAAATATTTTTATTTACTTGAAGGTTAGTTTTCAATGTTTTTAAAAATAATATTAACAGTTTGAATATTATAAGTATGGTACTATTTGAAGTGCCAAATTTGTTGTTTTTTTCTATTTTTCCGATGGTTTTCCATAGTAAATTTATTTTTATCTTGCGCTAAGGTTTTCATATACATAATATTACTTGAAATATTTACTTTGAAAAAGTTGTGAAACGAGCTGGGATTTTTTAATTTTTTTTTTAATAAAAGTGGCCTTAGGTCATCCGTGCATATGCATACATTGTACAAGTAAAATTACAAGAACGCACAATCATATACTTCTCCTTTATGGTATAAACTATTAATGCATTATGCAAACTTAAAAAGGAAAATTTCAATAAAATGCAAACGGAGAAAGTACTATCCTGTAGAAACTCCAAAGACTTTTGGAAAGCTATTCAAAATCTTAAAGGAACACCCTTCGTAACGAAAACTGTACTATCTGCATCAATACTGTGAGAACATTTTGAAAAACAAGGTAACTTAGAACTTTTTGCTGAAGGTATGCACTATTCTAGACCCGCTTTTGTAAATGAGATCTTAGATAGTGAAATAACACTGGAAGAAGTAAAGTCAGCAGTATCGCAAGGAAAAAATAATAAAGCTCCAGGATGTGATCGGATCCCAAATGAATTTTTCAAAAATGCAACACTCGAATTCATGAAACAACTTACTGATGTCTATAATATTATTTTTAGTTCCGGAGAGGCACCAGAAATGTTAAAGAAATCAATAATATTTCCAATTTATAAGAAAAGAGATGTGATGGAACCGTCCAACTACCGTGGAATTTCTTTCATCAATACATCTTTGAAGATATTTATGGAAATTTTACGTAGTCGCTTTATGAAATGGATCGGAAATACACATCTTTTTATTGAGTTCCAAGCTGGATTTCGGAAAGGGTACTCTACAATAGACCACATTTTCACACTAACAAATATTGCTGGTATGTACCTACATAAACGCCAAAAACTTTATGTCTTTTTTGTGGATTTCCGAGCCGCTTTCGATTCCATTCAACGGTTGGGTTGAAGCAAGGATGCAACCTGAGTCCACCACTCTTCTGCCTTTATATCGACGATTTGCTTCCAGTCATGCCTTGTGGCATTTCGCTAGACGGAGTTCAGATAAAAGTCTTAATGTACGCCGACGACCTGGTTATCTTGGCAGAATCTCCTAACTCACTCCAATTGATGATCAACAAATTGCTTAACTACTGTCTTAAGTGGAACTTGACTGTCAACCTGAGCAAATCTAAGACTATGGTGTTTCGAAAAGGATCAGGACGCCTAGCAGTAACCGAAAGATGGTTTTTTGGATCAGAGCAAATCGAGACGGTCAAGGAGTATCAATATCTATGTTTTACAATAACGAGCAACCTAAACATAGAGAAGCATTTAAGCAAAAAAATATCGGCATCCAAAAATGCAATTGGAACAGTCTGGCGAAACGTATACGGAAACAAGGACCTTCCCTTCAGCTCCAAATACAAAGTATTCACTGCAACATCTGAATTAATTATGCTTTATGAAGCACAATCTTGGGGATGGCTTCGATTTGAAACCACAGAAAAGCTCTTGCGATTTTATTTAAAACGTCAATTTCACTTACCAGACACAACACCTAACTACATGCTTCTCGTCGAAACAGGCTTACCACCTCTTTATCTTACATGCCTAAAACTTCATTTCAACTATGTATATCATAAATCTCATGTACAGTCACACTGGAAAAATTGCAAGGAAAGTTGCAGTCTCAATTATAAAATCGGAAAAATCTTGGTTCGAGGAATGGAAAAATATAGCTGACAGATGTGAACTACCATTCAATCTGTCTTTGGAAAACTTGGGAACGTTTTTGGATAACCTGTTGGAAAAACTTGAATCTAAGCTTCGAGAAGATTGTATAGAACAGGCACAGAGCTCACTACATAGAGCAATTTATTCGACACTCCAGTACAACTTCAGCCAGGATAATTATTTTAAGGACCTACACTGCGTAGAGAAAATATCGATAATTTTAAGAACGAGAGGAGAATTACTATCCTTAAACTTTATACCGCATAGAAGTGACCTAGACCTTATCTGTTCACTGTGTAACACCGGCGAAAGAGAGAACGTGGTTCATTTCCTCGCAAAATGCCCAATATTGGTAGAAGTTCGCCAGCAGTTTTGGCGAAAAAATTATTTGGAACACGCTGAACTTTTGGCCATATTAAATGGCAGCGATTGGGATAAATTATTTAAATTTGTTAAAGTAGCTCTAGCTTATATAGAAACAAAATTATAAGAGAAGATTTTGAAAAAACAAAAAAATGTATAACAGATGTAAATTTATTTAGAATTTGCAAAATATTACAAACAAAAAGCTATCATCTGGCTGACGGCCATTATGGCCATGCCGTAAAAGATTTAAGTTAATTATAAGCAAATTGTAAACTTTTCTCTGAAATTTAAACAAATCTAATCTAAAAAAAAAAAATCTATTAATGCATTTTTCGATTTGGCATTTTGAAATATATGGACTATATAAGAATTCTTGGACGTAAATGAAATAGCCTTGTTACACTTATCATTAACATCAGCTAATTACCGCTGAAAGTCAAGTCAAATTTCGTTTAGCCGTTTCACTTCATAAAAATTTCAAAAATGTGACCATAACACCATCTTAGTCGCCTTGCAGCGAAATGTGTTGGCTATCTTCGCCGTTAAGCAGTCTAGAAAAATGGTATTTCCAGATCCTCCAGTTCCTCAGCACTAACTTTGTATCTATTTCTGTGCATGCATATGTTCTGGCCTTAAGGCCTTGCTTGGGTAGATCTTTTTACACTTTGGTAGAATTTTCTAACATCACCCCTGCCGGCACAAACCTCGATAGACTCGACCGGTCGCTTCTCGTGCTTTCTCTTTTTCTTGCTGAGAATTCGGCGTTCCTCTCTTCTTTTTTGCCCGTAGAGTAGACCTCTCTGGCTGCTCTACACTTTTATTTATGAACAGTCATGGGCAAAATTATTTGCACAATGTATTTTTACATTACATCTCTTGAACAAAACAATTTAATATTTCACATGTTTGTCTATTGATTATTAAATTATTTTAACATTCAGACCTGTGAATCATACAATGGGTTCTAATTACTTGAGGAGAAACTTATTTTATTTTTGTTTGGAATCCTGATTTTAAACCAATCGTAGCAGGAGCACCATCAGTACAAACACCACACAGTTTGAGCCACTCTAATTCTTCTCGCTGAAAAAATCCTTGGATCAAATCAAAAATATCTAAACCTTTGGTTGTATTTTCCTCATCTCTATACTCACCTCATTTGGTACACTTGTCGGTGGGTTGGGAACCACTGTCCTAGAGAGACTATTAGTGCGAAAAGATCCAGTTTGATTTCCAGAAATGTAGGTAATATTAATATTTTTAATAAACAATAATAAAAATAAAATAAAATGAATGTCTCCGAGTCCTTACAGGTGAAGAAAAACACAAACAAACATGAAAAACCGACAAACATGAATCGGAAGCAACATTGTTAGTTGGAATGGCTTAACATTGGTGTCATCAGAGCTCAAAGCCACATTTACTTAAAACAAGTAAGCCGTTTCTTTGTTTTAAGTAAATATGGTTTTGAATTCAAAACAAATTTACCTTTATTTAAAAATAAGTAAATGTGGATGCAAAACAAGTAAATTACATATGTCTTTTTTACTGTAATTCGTTGTCTTTGAAATAATGAAATGTGCGTCTTTGAAACAAAGAACTTGGTTTTTAAAAACATATAAATATGTGTCTTTGATTAAAGTAAAATGGCATTAAGACAAGTAAATTTGGAATTATTTTAAAGAAGATGAATGTCTTTAAAACAAAGCCATATTTTTTTTAATTTGTGTAAACAGATTTCTCTGAGTGCAGCACTCACTCGAAGTTGATGAATGGGGGGTCATTTTTGTTATTTTTCACATACATATACAATTTAAATGCCTTCAAGTGACACTTTGATTTTATATTTTGATCTAAAAATAAACATTACACATTCTAAGTCACTTTTCTTCTTAAAAGCTCATTTTCTGTTAATTATTAATAAATATTAATATTTATATTTATTTGTTAATTTCCGATTAAGTGTTAAAAAACAAACACATCTGTTTCTATACCTTAAATCTGCATGCTGAATTAGAAGTTTTAGATAAAAAAATATTAGGTAAGGTATACTGCGTTAATGAAAATGGTTTTAATTGTTTCGGTTACTTGTAGATTTGATTTAAAAATATAGGTTAATAGCTGTTCACTATTTTGTTTACAATTTCAAACCAAACAAAGTCTTTAAAAGCGTGACACTATTCATTAAGATAAAAATGTCCTTAAGTATCCACAAAACGCAAGCATTGCAAAAAAAAAAAACAATCAATGTCCATGAAAAATCTGATATCCATTTTGGATTATGCCTTTTAACCTAAATAAGTACTATAAAGAACCACTCAGAAGCGGATATCCGTTTCGCTTATATTCCTGACCTCTTTTTCATTATATACCCTCGCATATAAGGTTCACTAAAAGCCAAACAAAGTTGTTATAACCTATCAGTTTATTACTCTTAAAAAATCAATGGAAAAAGGGTGCAGTTTGGTAAGTGATTTCTTATTACAAACTCTAATAACGATGACCCAGTGCCACTGTAATAACTGACGCCAGTACGTGGAACTGCATGTATCCGTCATTATTTGCATGACATCAGGTCAGTGATCCCTTTTTTTCTACATACAACATACAACATAATTAGGAGTTGTGTGTTGTGGAAAAATTAAGTACATTTTCACAGAAAATGGAAGTAATTGTTATGTGGACCTGCATTTAGGACTTTTTTCATTCATGTAAATATGAAATGAATTTAAAATTCATATAAACAAGGAATTTTGCATTCCAGTTTTCGCGATAAAAAAAAACGATAGAAATTACTGCAAGGAATTAATGACAATGTTTTAAGATAACAATCAAACATGGCAATGCTGTCTAATTGTCTGTGTAATTTGTTTCAAGAAATAATTTTTTTGTGAAAAACAAAAATATCTGGCTAGTCGAATTTATTTTTAATCATTTTAATAATTTAATTTATCAGCATTTCTCGATTTTCGAAGAAATACCGCCGAACACTAATTTTTAGAAACTTTAAAAATATGCTATTTTTACTGGCGATTATAGGTACTATAAGGCAAGTTTTGTATTCGTAAAAAAAAAAGTTCATATTGGCTCTCCTACAACAAACCTAACCTAACCTTCTGTATGTCTGTCTATCTGTCTGTCTGTCCGTCTGGCAGTCTGGATGTATCGACACCTACAGCCTAAACGGTTGGGCCGATTTTCTTCAAACTTGGGTACTCTGCATTTTTAGAGTAATTATCCCAGGCGTATTTTTGATTTGTATCCTAGGTCTGAAAATAACGGTACCTGCCATATAAACGTAACAGATAATTCAATTTTTCTCGAAAAAAGTAAAATCGATTTTGATAAAATTTAACATGACTGATTTTTTAAAAACGGTGATGTTTTTCGACAAAAAAAAAATTAACAACAAGATTTTTAACGGTACCTGCCATACAAGCGTTTAAGACATTTCCATTTTTCTCTTAAAAAATACGATCGATTTTTATAAAATTTCGTACAATGGATTTGTAGCCAAAGGTTGTGTTTTTTTATTTTTTTCAGGATAAGTTTACATATTAACGGTACCTGGCAACTAAGCCTTAAAGACAATTCTATTTTTCTCGTAAAATATACGATCAATTTTCATAAAATTTAGTGCGACTGATTTTTTTCCAATAATGAAGTTTTTCGTTAGAAATTTATTTTCAAAATCACCTTTTTAGCGGTACCTGTCATATAAACGCTACAGAAAACCCAATATTTCTCGATCGATTTTTGGATTTTTTTTTTCAAAATCACCGTATTAACGGTACCTGCCATATACAATCTTATAGGAAATCCGACTTTTCTCGAAAAAAAATACGATCGATTTTGATACGATTTTGTGTGACTGAGTTTTTGTCAATAAGGAAGTTTTTCGTTAGAATTTTTTTTCAAAATCACCTTTATATTAACGGTACCTGCCATAAAAACGCTGCAGAAACTATATTTACTTACGATTATTTATTATAGTTTCTTGCTTAGTATCCTACGCCAAAGGTTAGTTATCTTGCATAAGAGCAAGTTTCTGTGATAATTGATAAGATTACTAATAATAAGATGATTGAAAAATACCCATTAAAGCAGGAAAACGATGTTAACAGTGACACTGCACTTTACTTTTGATTATATAGCTATACAGGTCCAAGTTATGTATGTATAACTATGTGTATGTATGTATTTATTTGTGAAAAAAAAACAAAACTGTAAGGTTTTCGGCTTTTTTCCGGTTATTCTTCTATAACATTTTTTTTTACGTTTTATGGAAAAGGCGTTGAGGTACGTTTTGTAGAACGTTAAATATGCTACAATGTTTGTATGTTACGTCGTTACTGAGATATGGCGCTCCAAAAAAAAATTTTAATTTTTAAATCTTGTAAGCAATTTTTTTCTTTTATATCAACATTTGTAAAATTATCCTATTTTGGAGCGCTATATCTCGGTTGTAGAAAATTTCTCTACAAAACATACAGTTTGACCGTAGAACGTAATATAAAAAAGGTACCTACCTATATGAAAAGAAAAAACGTAAAAATTCGCATTTTTCTTAAATTTTTTTGCAAAATTTGAAAAATTACCCCTTTTTTGGAGTGTTATATCTTAGAAACGACGTGACAAACAAATATGTTTGAATAATCAATACTGTTGCAAATTTAACGTTTTACAAAACGTTGGTACCTAAAATAAAAAGTTATAGAGGAAAAACCGGAAAAAGGCCGACAATTTTGCAGTCCCCCCCCCCCTTAACACATGGTCTTCAAGGTCCAAAATTTGAAAAAATCTTGATTGACCATTCCAAAGCAACATCTGAAAATTTCATGGACCTCCGACCTTTTAAAAAAAAAACTACCTGCTGACTGGACAATATAGTGCAATTTATTAAAATTAGTAGCGTACTACGATTTCTTCGGAAAACTCTATTGAAAACTAATTTTCAAAGTTATTTTTTTTGTTTTTAATTTATTTTTATTATTTTTGTTTATCTGTTTAGCTCTTGGGTAACTTGCCATAAGAGATAAGAGTAAGTTTTTGCAACCCAGTTCTTATATCTGCAAAAAATTTTAAAAATTCACAAGCAAATGGTACCTAACCGTAAGACATATTAAGGACTAAATTTTTGTCTATTCTGTCGGATTGTTATCTGGGGGAATACTGAATGCAACGCATTATCACGCACTTTTTGCACTGTCTCATTATTGTTAGCATTGTTCGCAACCTTCACCTTTCTTATAGATTTAAAAATTTCTATTACTGACATCTTACATATACATATACGTACACACATACATAAAATAAATATGTATTTCTTTAATGATAAAATTACTTTTATTATTTTGAATACTAGATACATTTCTTATTATTTCTTAAGAAACATCTTAAGCTGCGATTGAACTTCTTAAGCATGAATAAATTCTTTGTATCTTAAAAGATATTGTATTAATTTTTCATCCATATACGCTGGCTGATTTCTTTTTCATAAACATCTAAAAAAATATATCATTAATTCTGGATAAAATCACTCTCAAACTTTATCAATATTGACTTACTTTCTTGTCGTTAAATTTTATTTTCAACCATCCAATTAAATACTTCGATGGCCTAAGAATCAAGAAATAAAATATTTCCACCGCCGATATAAAACTAAACCCTAAAAGTCCAATAAGTCCACCAGTTTTTGCTTAAATATATGTAGAAATTCAAATACATTTTTCATCACAAATATCTAAATAGAAAAATATTTCTCAAACATACATAGAAATTCCGTTACACCAAGATAACTTGTTCTCATTAATCCAGAAAAGTCTGAAAATTTATAATAAAAATGAATAACAGCAATATTTTGCTGTAAATAAGAAGAATTCATTTTTTCCAACACCCGATCCTCAATCATGTATCCTCCCATAGTTAAAGGAATTGTAAACTTTGATGGATTATAAAATAAATCAAAACATCCTTGCATGCAATGGTTTTTGCATTTTTCCTGTCCAAATTGCTGACAGGGTAAATCTTTTAAACTACAAGCTGGTAGATATAACCAAGTCTTAGGTAGGAAATAACTAATGCATCCACAAAATTTCGATGTCATCTCAACAAGACATTCAATTTCACAATTTCGTCTGGAATAGGTTCGGAAATATTTAAGCTTTCTCTCCTTTTTGAAAATACACTGTCTTTTGTCAATGCTTAGATCTCGCAAGTCATAGCTAGCTTCGGAACGATCGACAGCAATGCGAAAATTCATCTCTGATCCGGTCTGAACATAGAGGCCATTCTCTCGAAGTGATTGGATTTCCATTGGATTATGCAGAAGTAACTGAAAGAATAAAATAAATTAAAGTCTGAAAGAAAAAGTTGCGTAAGTAACCTTAAATCCAGGTCCATTTCTGGAGGTACAATAGTAGTCATCAACTTCAGCATTGACGATTATTGATAAACCCATGCTCTTTCCAATTCCTGTAAAGATTATCTCATAACCAAAAAGTTACTGAGGAAAAGAATCTTTCCTACCAAATGCTGTTCGAGGATAATAAAGTTTTAGTAAGTTCATCTGATATCCATCCTCTGGATCCCAATCAACACCAGCAGCTCCATCAAGTTGGATAAAACTTTCGAATTCTTTAAGGCTGAAAAATCTTTCTGGACTAAGCACATGACTTATAAAAGATTGAACATACTTTCTATAGACAAATGATGGATGCATGGAATTAAAGACGCAGCACTGCCCTTCGTCAATTAGAACCGGTCTGAAAATGTCTGCACAACTTTTTGCAATTGTACCGAATTTACAGGACATTAAGAGCTTATCACATGGTTGGGCGGTCTAGAAAAATAAAGTTCAATTTAAGATCAAAAGCAAAATAATCTTACATCTTCTATAAACTTCTGAAATGAAGATCGATTCTGGATTTCTTCAAATTCACTTGGATTCAATTCATCAATCGATCTAGAGCAAAGTGTCTGAAGCATTGAGTACTCAATAGTGTTCCTATGGATTTCTTCCATTTTAAAACAATTTGGACACTTAAATCGAAAAGAATGTGGTAAATTACCTTGTTATGTTTGCAACTTTACTCGCTCCAACCTGATTCACATTACAAATTGTCACAGCTGGAAATGGATATTTATGAATTAAAGTCGGACTTGATTTCAATCCGACTAAAAATGGTGTACTTTCCCATGAAGAATAAATATTGGTAGTCAAAATAATCACATAGGCAAAAATTGCTATAAATGATGACAAAAAAAATAGTCTGTTTGGAAAAAAAAAACTGGATCTGTATCTATGCTTGGCGGACATTCTATATTATAAGTGATATACCTTTCACAAAGAGATATTCCTTGATCACCAATGTATTTAAAACCGTGTAAAGCACTATTTTGACTTAAATAGACAAATGTATTTAGTAGAACTTTTCGAATTCTTTTATAATTAAAATACATTTTAGACCAGAATGTTTCCATTTTTCTGTGACGTTTATTATTCAAGACACAGGAAAGAACTGTGAGGCATATTGAACGAAAATACTTTCTTTAGATGGTTGACTTGACAGTAGAGTCCTCATCAGCAACAATCAATACTATTACAATTACGTTAAAGCTTAATTATACTCTTACCTTTAACCAAATGATTAAATTTTGTGTCATCAACTAAATGTAATGCTGATAAGTTTGTCCATCTAAATGTCGCGAAGTATTTTTAGAAATATTGAGTATAGAAATCAATTTTTAGAGCCATTACGTGGTTTAAATGGTCAAACGGCAACCTATTGACATTAAGTTAATCCTTCGTCTTTCGATGAGGGCAACTATTTTTATAAAGTAAATAGTTCCAAAAACAGCTGGTCTCATGTAAAGAAATGCCATTAAAAAACGGAAATAAGTCAATCGTGTATTCTGTATGATTAATAACTCTAGGAAATTTATAATTCTGCACTCCAATATTATGATGACTATTCTCATAGAATGGGAACAAAATTGTCAAAGCAAAATTGAATACAGAGAGTTATACTTTGATTCCAGAATACGAACCATGCCTTACGCAGGTACTTTGGAATTAGAAAACTATGGACCAACTATGATAGGATACGTTAAACATTGTCCCTCCTACGCTGTCATCCAAAGCATCTTCATTCCAGCTCCCATTAACTTACTCTCATTGTTTTTATACATCATCCAATTATACATACAAATAAATGTCCGGATAATTCCTAAACTTGTATCTGATTTTTAGCGTCCATTGTATTATATATGATCAAAGCTGAACCCGATAAAAATTTATTTCTTACAACCCTACGTCCAGAATTTTCTTTTAGAAAAAAATGTGCGCTCAATTTCCAATGTATCACATTTGATTCACAGTATTCAATTATGATCCAATTCACAAATTATTAAAACAAAATTTGAACTAAAATTACTTTATGCATTTAAAAATATATTGAACATTTTTTTAATGAATTTTCTGCCAAAAAAAAGGATTAGTTTTGAGGACGTGTTTTAAGCACTTTTCGGGGGGGATACTGAAGCTTCTTGTTTGCTTTGCCCCACCCACAGTTGAGAGTGCACTGCGTTAGGCAACCTATTCTGACGTCTGTGGTTTATCTTACTTTTTTATTTTTATCTGTTAGTTAATTAGTCATTACCATGATGAATTTCGGAAATTTTGTTCTCGGTGAAATGCAAATTCTGATTCTCATTCTAGATTGTATCTGATGATGGTTTCACAATACAAGGTTAACGATCTTTATCAGCTTGATTGAAATATTATACCTACTATATTGCACAGAAATTGGAAGAATTTTATTTTTCCTCCACTGTATATAGGAATTCGATCACAGCTGATATTTTTGAACATCAGAAACGTATCGCAACCCATTTAAGCCCGATTTATCTCATATTTTCCCAGAACTTAAGTCATCTTTTCCAATTTTCGGAGTATTTCACTAAGTTCTTCGAATTTAATATCGGGCACTTTTTCGCAGTTAATTTCTTCTATTGGAAAGTATATAGAGATTTAGAAATTGTTTATTTAAAAGTTCTTGATATAGTTCTGTTGTCACCATTAATGATTTTTGTCACTCTTAAGAAGTTGACCGAAGGTCAAAGCCCAAAGGCCAACTTCTATGAACTTTGGAGAACTTTTTCTCCTCCTCTAAACGGCAATTTGAAAGATATATAGTAACACTGAGCCTGGTTTTCAGTAGCATTAGTCTGACATATTCTCAGTACTTTCTTGCTAGAATTTGAGGACACTGGCCTTTTGCCATTTGCAGTAGTATCACTTCTGTAAAAGGCTTGAGAATATTAAATATTTTTCACTCCACGCTTTTCAACACCGAATATTTTCCCTCTGCTTTGTTCAGATTGTGCCAGTTCATTCTTCCAGAGATCTCTCTCTAATTTTTTCTTTCACTTCCCTGTCTGCATACAAGATTCGCTCATTAGAAGAAACTATTGCTGGGTGATGGATTCACCCAGTTTCCATTTCCTTTCTTTATCACGTGGCTTCATAAAAATGGCTATCAAATTATACTTAAGCTGATTTTCATTCCCACCACTGCTGTAAGTGATGAAGTGTCTAATCCTGATGTTTAGGACTCGACGAACTTAACATAGCATTTAACACTTTAGTTAGACTATGCACTGCAAGTGTCAAAGTGAATACATTTCACCAGGGGAATTCCAGTTTTATATAGAAATCAAAGATTTACTACGTTTGAAAAAAGTCAACATCTTAAAGATATGATTGCGTCCTCAAATCTATCAAACGAGCCCTATTAACATTGTTTTGTCATTTTGTTTCCTGTTCATAAAGTTCAAACGTTCCAACTTGTCACTCTCAGATTTCGACTTATCTATTCGCGTCATTAATTTGCGAGCCCACGGAATCTGTCTTATTCTGACAGGGTCCTTTCTGATCGGTTCACGATCAGTACCAATGGCACCTACCATGCTCAGTAGTGATATTGATTGGAGTTGGAGGGGAAGTGACTTTTGTATAAACCATCAGTACTTCCATTTAATCGAAATTTTTAGAATTTTCGCGAAACGTTCTTGTATGTTTTTGAACGCTGACAAGTTCCTGTTTTAAGTATTTTACGGCCATTAACTAAGTACATGCCGGTTGGTTGTTTTCAAATAGCTTAAATATCTTATTGTGTAACAGGCTCAATTGGGTGTCATTTACTTAGATGTCGATTTATTCATTAGAAGGGTATATATACATATACCACTCATGTCTGCATGGAAATTTATGAAGATTGGGGAGGAAACTCACCATTTGTATCGTTCTTTACACTGTTCCTCAATCTGCTTTACAATAAAAATAACAATCTCGTGCTCTCTTTATAAAAAAATTATGAACAATTTTAAAATACAAAAAAATCTAATCAAAATTCAATTGGATTCGAAATCGGTCGTTGAAGAAATTTAGAACTTTTAAAATAAATTAAATTAAATCAATTTAAAGAAATTAAAAAGTTGATTTTTAAAAATAAAATGACAAAGCCAATTAAAAAGACTTCCGAAAATCTAGCCAAAGATGCAAAACAAAAGCGAAATCAATCAAGTGCAGACAATGAATATAGCAGCTCATCTTGTGATGAGGAGGAAAGGGTTCCTTCCCGAAGAATTGGTGGCAGTAAATCTAATGTTTCATCGGTAAAAATCCAAATTAAATTTCATTTATAATTCAATCAATCATTTGAAAATTATTTTAGCCAAAGGACAATGAACAAAATGTCCCCGAAGATGCTTCGCGAACTAGAATTAAGAACAGACGAAGACGCATGAGTCGTCGTCGTGGCCGGTCAAGTCAAGGCAGTAATAGAAGACGTAGTCGAACACGTTCTCGTTCAAGGAAGCATTAAAATAAGGCATTATTTTCGAAATTCTATAGTAGGTGGCAAATATTTCGAAATTGTTGTGCAATTTCTTTTTATTTTTGAAGAAAATGTTATCTTGCAGCTCATCATAACAATAAAAATTGTTTTCAATAAACACCACAAAATATTTAATTATTGATGGTTACTTTTTGTTTTTTTTTTTTTGAAAAATGGCCTTTAAATTTCTTAGTTACATGGTTTCAATGCTAGTAGTTATGTTGACATACGTGCTACTAGCAGTCCATGTATAATATAGTAAATATCAATTTAACGCTTTTTCGTTACGAAAACTTTTAGTTCACTATGGATATAAAGTGGCGCCTGCCGCACCCTGGCAGGTCGCCAAACCTTACCCTTCCCTAACGCCGCTACTGAATGAAGTGGGGGTAGGATTGTTAACTTATCTGATAAAATCGAAAAATAGACCTCAAATTGCATGGTTCAAAGGACCAGAACTTGTTCGGTAGACAAAATGTTCAAAAAGCATATGTATTATGTACTCCAATTAATGTCAAGGGTAAATCGAACTCAATCCTTTCATTGAATACGTATAATTACAAAAGTACGATTTTACTTGGAAAACAATGTCTTTTTTTTTTTAATTAAAATAGAGTTCTTCTTCAAAATTAATTTCTCAGAAAACCACTTAACGTCATGCATTCTCCTCATTAATATAACTCTCCGTTAAAAAAAAAACCTTTCTTGATTTCATTCGAAACAAAGTAAGTATTTAAAAAACCATTATGGCTGCTAAAGTGTTAACATTTTTACAACGTTCAAAGACAGAATCATTTAAAAGCCTGAAACTCTTTTTGTTTTTAACCATTTAAAGTTTAGTAATTCACTTGAACATTTGAACGACTCCCATGGAAAAAAAGAAAAAATCAAAAGAAATCGCCAAATATTATGATAATGCACTTCAAGACTTCTGCAGAGAAACTGCTTTACATTCATTAAAATATATCGGCAATCGAAGTCTAAAACTATGGGAAAGGTTAGTATAGTGTGTAAATTTGTTCTTATAAGTGTTCATCCGTTATTCCTTAAAATTTTCAGACTTTTATTTCTAACTGCTCTTCTTGCCTCAGTTATTGCATTGACTCAACTTATACGAAATACATATTTATCCTGGCAGAATACTCCAGTCATTATCGGAATAAGCCCACATCCGGCTTATATTCATAAAATTCCTTTCCCAGCTATAACTGTCTGCAATATGAATCAAGTCATCAAAGGTCGAGTTCAAAAATACAAAGAAAAGTGAGACAACCTTCGAAATATTGGTGTTAAATTTATTCTTAAATTTCTTTATCATTTAAGTGATCCTGATCCAATACCTTATGGACTTTTACAAATGATCTGCCTTCGAGATGATACTAATTTTAGTCAATACAAAAATTTACCACAGCCCGAAAGTCCAAAATTTTCGGAATTTATTTCTCGTGTAATTTTTTTTAAAGTTTATCCGTTTTTAAGTTAATTTAAAATAAAATATATTTTTTAAAGCACGTACAAGATTGTGAAGGAATGATGAGATCATGTCGGATGGGTGGAATTTATCAAAATTGCTCCGATTTTTTTCGACCAGTTTTAACTGATGAAGGACTTTGCTGTTTGTTCAATGCAGTTCATCCATCATATTTGTATAAAAAGGAGTACGAATATTCTGATTTTCTTTTGGCTACAAAGAACTAAAATGTTTTTTTTTTTCGTTTTCAAAAGTCCTTATCCTAATTTACGTGATTTGACATCAACGGATGGAAGGGTGCCTGTTTATTGGAATCCAGAGACAGGCTATCAAAATAATCTGCCACCCAAATTTTTTCCAAGAGTTGCATCAGGTAAGTGAATTATTTAAAGCAGATTGAATGATATTCGATGATTTAAGAAATCCATCCAACCAGTTTCGCCAACAAAAAATTTCAAAAACCAATGACCCTTTTAAATATTTTTCGAGATAGAAAGACAGGCATTGTAAATTTTTGTTAGAAGGCGTTAAAATTAAGAAAGCAAGCTAAGTCATCTAAAATATTTCTTATTTCTTATAGGCACTGGATTCTCAATGGCACTTTCCATTATGTTTGATGCTGAAATGAACGATTATTATTGCTCTTCAACCATGGGTCCTGGTTTCAAGGTAAATATTAAGATGGTTTTGCTCATAAACCTACATATAAGTTTATATTTCCAGATTGTCCTTCATAATCCCATCGAAACACCTTTTGTCAAAGAAACTGGTCTGCCGGTTCAACTTGGTTATGAAACAAAGTTTCGATTGGAAGCCATTCAAACTGAAGCTGCTGACGATATGAGGAGTTTGCGCCAGAAAGATCGTCAATGTCATTTCAATTCCGACAGTAAACTTCGCTATTACTTACAATATTCGCATCGTAATTGCGAGCGAGAATGTGATTCTCAGTTGTTTTTGAAATACTGCGGTTGTGTTCCATATCACTTGCCACAGATGTTTCCGAACGTATCGGAATGCAGACTCAAAGATTTCGCCTGCTTGACCTCGATTAAGGATACATCAATTGTTGTCAAGGACAAATGCAAACGTAAATGCTTACCAGGATGTTTCGATCTGACATATAAAGCTACAACTTTTGCTGCTCCACTTACAATGGGTGGATATGCGGTAAATTTTTTGAATGCTGAAAGTGGTAGAAATTTTTCCAATGAATATATCAAGGAGAATATTGCTGTTGTGCATTTTTATTATGAAGAAAATGTTTATCATGGAAATATGAGATACAGTTTTATTGGATTGACACAGTTTTTGTGTGAGAAGTGTTTTGAGTTTTTTCTAATGTATGTATGTATATGAATTTATTGTATTTTTATTCTAAAAAGCAAGTACAGGAGGACTTCTCGGATTATTTACTGGATTTAGTTTGATATCTGTTGTTGAGGTATTCTATTATATTATATTACGACCGCTTCGAGATATTCTAACAAGGAAGAAGAGAAATAAGGACAATTATTTGAAGGTAAAATAAATTATATCTATAGAACCAGTTAAATATTTAATGTTTTTTACAGCCTAGATTGGTTCAGGTACATTCCTCATTGTTTGAAAATAGAAATTCAAAAAATATTGGAAAACTAGCGGATGTTGCATATTTTAAATCAAAGATGTCACACAATTCATATGAAAATCAAGATAAGGACAATTTTCAGTTTTTACAATAAATTTTGTAGAGTTTGTTCTGGAAAGGGGTATGTGATGGGCATTATTCCGGAAACAAATGAATTTTACAAAATTAATAATATTTAATCATAATTGGTATAATTTATCTACGTTTTGAAAAATAAATATATTTATATGCTTATGAAGTGATTTTATCGCAGACTTTTAAATTAATTACGTAATAATGTTATGAAACTGACTTTTAGAAAATATTTTACTACTTTTTCCGAAACGAGTATTTAAGGTACAGTCTTTGGCATTAATCAAATATTCCCCAATTAACATGATGGTAACTTTACTGTATACTGGGATTATGTTTTTAAAGTGGTGGTTACCCATCCGATTCAACAACTCGTGAAATAAATCTTCCAACATGTTCACATTCAAACATGCTTCCCATCAAATTGGCTGTTATCATTAGTAGATATTGAAGGCTTGTGTTGTTCACGGACGACATAGTTAAAAAACAGCTGTATCAATTTAAATTACGAGCTAGTTCTATTTCTTAAAGTTATTTTTGTTCAATAGTTTCATATTTTAAGTAGCTCAATACTTCAAAAGTTTTATAGTTCAATAGTACAACAGTTAAGAGTAGTTCAATAATTCAATAGTTCAAGTTGCAAGAGGTCAATAGTTCAATAGTTCAATAGGTAGTTCAAAAATTCAATGGTTTAATAGTGCAATAGTTCAAAAACTCAAAAGTTTAATATTTCAATAGTTCAATAGTTCAATAGTTTAATAACTCAAGAGTTTAATAGTTCAATAGTTTAAAACGTAGTTCAATAGTTCAATAGAATAATAGTGCAATATGTAGTAAAATAATTCAGTAGCTCAATAGTTCAATAATTCAAGAGTTAAATAGTTCAATAGTAATATAGTTCAATAGTGCAAGAGTTGAAAAGTTCAATATTTCAATAGGTAGTTCAAAAATTCAATGGTTTAATAGTGCAACAGTTCAAAAACTCAATAGTTTAATATTTCAATAGTTCAAGAGTTTAATAGTTCAATAGTTTAATAGCTCATGAGTTTAATAATTTAATAGTTTAAAACGTAGTTCAATAGTTCAATAGAATAATTGTGTAATATGTAGTAAAATAATTCAGTAGTTCAATAGTACAATAATTCGAGAGTTAAATAGTTCAATAGTAATATAGTTCAATAGTTCAATAGTTCAACAGTATATAAGTTCAGCAGTTCAGTAGTTCAATAGTTTAATCGTTCAATAGTCCAATAGTGCAATAGGTAGTTCAATAGTTCAATACTTCAATAGTTCAATAGCACAATAAATCAATATTTTAATAATGAACTAAATGTGCATGAACAAAGTAGTGCAAAAGATGCATACAGATAACATTTTGTCAACCTTAATTTAAGTTCGCTTCAAATGTCAAAAATATTGCGAGTCTGATTTTCGAGCGATTAAGAATTAGCGAAGATTCGCTAATATAATCGCAAAATGTGTCAAATCTAGGCAAATCAAAATGTTCAGTGATAACTTAGCGAATCAAAAATTTACTCACCTTTAAAGCATTTCTCAACCACTTTTTAATGTTTATTTGGAAAATTAGTGACAAAAAAATTGTGTACTAAAAAAAATATAAATAAAATAGTTGTCTTCAATACCTATAAAGCACATAGACTTGCCATACAATGAAGAAAAATAGGTACATGCAAATGAATTGTGTACTTTTCGCCAGAAGATACGAAAGATGCAAAAATGTTTCTTTGCTATTGATTTCCGGTTATGAAATATTTGTTGACTTCTTTTCTTTTTCCTTTTTTCCTTAAAACTCGCTTTTCTGAAACAGGTTATTTTTTTTCTTTTACACTTTTGAAATCTTCGTTACCCCTCTTGACCTCTTGCCATTCTCAAACTGGTTTTTTTTGTCGATTTGGGTGTTTAATGAGTTGTTTTTTTCGCGGTTGCACAATTTTCGTAGCAACCACTTCACAAAAATCGCAAACTAGAAACTAATTTTAAGATAGTTGTGTTACGGTAAAATTTACCGCAACAAAATTCAGCCTTTGGCTCGTACCTTTCCCTTTAATAATCATTTTATTTTACTTTGCGGCTGCATGATTTTGAGGAAGTTGAGGGTAACCATAGTTCCATCAGCTATTGGTGTACTGACTCAAAATTAGGCAATACCAACAACAGCAGGATGTGGTTAATTTTTACAGTTTACTAATATGAAGCTAACTGATGTGCTGGAGACTCATACTCATACATACTAAGGATCTGCAAGTAAATCTGATGAAGTCAATCCGAAGACGATAACGACTAGAAGAAATAGCCTCACTACCTAATTTGATTGTGCTTATTTATCATTATTGTTTTAAACCTTTTTTTTATTTTAATCTGAAAATTGAGGAAAAATATGTTTAATATTTTTAGAATTGAAATCGGTCTTAACACTGAAAGATTGCAAGGTAAATTTATTTTCAAAAAAAAAAATACTACAAACATTGACAGTTTGGATTGTATTTGTTATGAAGTACGAACTTCTCCTTTCTCTCTAGTACTTTTTTTTTGTAATGTAAAAATCTCTTTGAAAAGTTGTTCGCTTTTTCAGAATCTTTTATTTGGAAATTTTTACTTCCGTCTTGTTCGATAGCTAACCAAGAAGTCCCAGTCTCAGTCTCACTTTCATTCATTCAGCAGAGGTTTTCTCTCTCTCTTATTATATGACCATATTCAACTACACAGTGCTCTGTGAGTCTGTATGTTGATTGGAAAAAATCACTTATTTTTTTAAGAATAATCATAAATGCATCGTAGTTTAATCGAAAATACAAAATAAACCTAAAAACAAATATGAATGCCTACTTCTAAATATTTAAACAATGGTCGTATACCACTTACAAATGTTCTGGTATGCCCAAAGGTTTTAAAACTATCTCTAATACATCTTCTTATTCTTCTCATGTTAATATTAGCAACCCAACTTTTTCACAATAATTTTACAACTTGTTTAATTTAACATCCGTCTTTTCGATTCAATAACTTTCTGCAGCACTTTAGAATTAGCGAATACTTAAGCTCGCTAATCCTAATACCTACCATCGCAAGTAAAGTTCGCTTAAGCATTCGAATTCGCTAAGTAGTTCGATTCGATAATCATAATGTGGGCCTTAAAAAAACCACATTCGAAATTATGCTTTGGCTGTGGATCGGAATGAAGTCGTATTTTTTCGAACATACAATGTTTGACTGTGTCTGATATTTTTGATCAACACAACCCAGAAAAATTGTATCTGGGGTTTGAAATAAATAAAGAATGAAATAAATGGTCGAACTTAAGAATTTAACTAAAACTTACATAGGTTTTGCTTCGATTGAAGAACATTTGTCTAGTGCAAAAGTGCTACTTAACAAAATATACGGTTATTTCGAAATTTCTTGTTTTTAATAACTATTTGTTATTTAAAATTTTAAAATCGATAGTGTTAAATTATGTATTAGGGGCATATAGAAAATAAAATTCACAACTTCTCCAGAATTTTCTGAATCAAGTGTGAGGCCGTGTACTAAAGATTACGCATTTTTGATGACCTATCCTGTGACACGCAAAAAATTATCATTAATATTGTCGGATAAACTATTTTAAATAAATATAAATAGTCTTCCATAACTAAAAAGAAATAAATTGCAAAAATAAACCAGGTATGCAAATTTGTTCTCGCCATCGAAATTCACTACTAGAATTGTCTTCAAATTACCTCGTATATAAGTCATACATACGTAGAATGATTTTTTTCTAATAAAACTACGCACGGTGTAATCTTGTATTCCTTCATTCATGCTTTTAGTCAAATGTGAAATGAGAAACAAAGTTTACCTTAAACAAATTAAAATATACAACGAATCTATTAACAGCCTGTAACCTTTTTAAATTAAATTTTTATACTCTAATAAATGATAACAAATTATGCCTGGCAATACCTTTAAAGCTTTAAGCTTTCATATATTCGTACCACGTAACGTTCTTGTGCAACTTAACGTGTTAAAAAGCTTCAAAACAGCTTTAATGACCTATTCACAATGGCAAACTTTATAAAAATTATTTTAACCTCACCTAAAGTAAAGTCCACTAAGTATAGCAGCAGATCCAACCGGCTTGGCTTTGTCATTTTCACAATCATCAACTTAATTCAGTTCGTCTCTGTTTTTCGTTCGTAGTAAAACGTTAGTTCCGCATTCCGTATTTTATTTGAAATTAGTTTAATTGCATATTCAGTGCTTTCCAATCAGACAAAACTTAAAAACAAAATTCCTATCAAGTGCAAGCAGCTAGAAGATCAAAGTGAAAGTTCTACACTTGCATTTTCGAAAGTGATAACAAATTAACAAACAAAATTTCACCAAACAAAGGTGTGTCTATAATATCTATAATTTTATTTGATAAAGAATCTCTAAAGTATTCATTTTTAATAAATGAAACAAGATGAGGTTCGTTTTCGTTATACTTATGATGACGTGAGTCACGCTCACGCACGCAGCAACAGACGGTTTGTATATAATTTTTTTTTTATTGTTTGCTCCTGAAATAAGAAGTGAACAAAAAAAAAAAAACAAATAAACAACAAAAGAGAATACCATAGATATATAAAATGAATTGAAGTGGAAAGAAGAAAAAAAAGTGAACAAATTTTATCAAAACCGGATAAAGAAGAAAAACACTGTAGCAGTGCTTGCTAGCAAACATAGTCGTATTTTACCGATACCTTGATACTTTCAATTAAAAAAAACTAGACTTTAGAATTTAAGATTCTTTATATCTTTAAATAGTTTAAAATATTTTGTATTGTAAATTGAATTTACAGCGTCATCGGCGCGAATTGTGCTTGTTGTGTCTATTATGTTATGTTATTTTTTGAGAAATTGCTGTTATTGATTTATTACCATATAATCTAATCTGTCATTATCAACAGTAGGTAATAGGTGCTTGTGTACCTGTTTTACAATTTATTGTATGCAGCTTGTTATATTCTAAGGAGATTTTTTGCAATTTTTTCATTCATTTGGCGTTTTTTTATGTTTTTTTATGTTTTTAAACAAAAACAAACATTTACGAAACTTTTTTTCAATTAAATAAATAAATTTAAATTTTTTTCGGTATTTCTATATATACTATTGAATAGACACATACCTAAACCCCAGTGTCTGAAATATCTATACAATTTCTAGATAAATTCGCATCAATTTGTGTTTACTTCTGTTTTATGTTCAAAGTATACTAACGAGAACTTGTTTGAGGAATGTAAAGTAAATACCTATTATAATTGAAATTAAAAGTAACGACATCAATTGAAAATAGATCAAACAATAATTTTTGAACTGTAGTCACTTTAAAATGTATAGTCACTTTAAAATGTTATTTATACAAATTATTTATACAAATTTAAGCTAAAAGAATCATTATATGGTACTTAAATACATTATGAACTTATGGTACTTAGAAAATCTCATTTCTATTGTTCTTCTTCGTTGTCCGACCTTGCGAAAGATCTCAAATGGGACCTATTACTTCACCTATCAACTGGTTTGTTCCAGAAGTTTTAAGCCCTCTTCACTCCTTTTTAACAAATGTTTTTTACATGTTTTGGACACTCGAATAAGTATTCACGTGTTTTTTTAGTTTTTTTTTTTTTTTTGCTTAAACTTAAAACTGTATTCTTTTGTCAAAGCTTCAAAATATCACTACCTATAGGTTCACCTTGGTTTTATTTTTTTTTAGAGTAACAGGTAACTGTATCAACTGATACAATTTTTCGTTCTTACACCTTTTTTCTTGAATTGCTATCGGTTGGTTACGTAAATTTAATTTACAGAATTTGGAATAACAAAACCAAAATTCAAAAATTTGAAATTTTCTAAACTTTTAATTATTTAATGTTACAGAATCCTGAACATTACTTTGACTTCAAAATCTTGATCTAATCAATAGTAATTTATTTTAGATACTTCAATAATGTTTGTTCTTTTTGATTCTCATATATTTGAGTTACAAATTTCATTTCCATAGTTAATCATATTCCCATAATTATCTTTTTTGTACAAAAAGTTAAAAGCAATGTGGTTGGTTCTTTTCTACTATTCCATTTCAACTGGACTATTATATTTTTAATTTCGTGTAACATTACTGATTGCTCTATAAATTCATATGTTGAGTTACATATAGGTATGACTGTAGTTCAAGCTTAAAACAAATATAGATATTATTATACTATACTCTTGGAAGTTTTTTATTGTTTCAAATGAGTTATGTTTTACGAAAAAAAAAACTTTTAAGTTCTTTGCAAACATTAAAACTGCAACTTATTCTGTTTCATACTCTACAGGGTGTTGGTAGAGTGGCCAATGCACGAAAGCATAACTTGCCTTATTATCATCTTTAATCGCATGGACTTTCTCTTGTGGCGATTTTCCCGCTGATTTAACACGAACAAAAAAAATTGTTGGATTAATAAAAGTTTAATTTTTTTCTTTTTTTAATAATATGAAAAAAAAGTTTTTTTTACTTTGAAGTACCTACGCTAAAAGAGCTTAATAGTTTGAATATAATGTATAAAAACAACTTAGTGTCAAGCCATATAGTAGGCTTACAAATATTGAATTTACAATGTCATAAATTAAAAAAAAATTAATTAAAAGTATAATTTAGCATTTTTTAAAAATTTTGTAATTTATACTAAATGAAGTCATTAAGGTATTTCTTAGAAAAAAAAATTAGTTCAAATCCGTTAAGTCGTTCTGGAGAATATTCAAGAAAAAAATAACGGTTCTATATGAGCACTTTAACTTGCAATACATCTGTATATATAAGGCAAGTTATGTATTCGAGAAAAAAAGGTTTCGAGATAACAAACATTACATTAGGATAATAGAGAATACGAAAAAAGTCGGTCTGGAAATTTTGTCAGTCTGTCTGTCTGTATGACTGGTTGTAGCAGCACCTTCAGCCTTAACGGCTGAACTAATTTGCTTCAAATTTAGTATATTGTAAACCATTCCTTTAAGGAGAAATCGAAAATTTGTTTTAGCTCAAAAATAACGGTGCCTCCCATAGAACCGTTATTTTTTTCTTCATCTAAATGATTTGAACGAATTTCAGTACCAACATTTAGCATAAAGGCTTACTTTTAACTTTAATTATTTTTTAGTTTAATTAAATCTTGAATCTTTAAAAAGAGTAGTTTTAGCCGGTTTCAGCACTTTAATGAAAATTAATGTGATTTTTTTTCGTATTTCTCATTTACCTATAAAAAAAAAAAAATCATTTTTATTGAATTTAATTTTATTTGTGTAGCAACTTGCCAACTTGCCACACAAGCAAGTTTGTTCGACCCAGTAATGTACTTTTTTACTTGCTAAATAGGGCAAGTATTGGTTTCGTGTAAGAAAAAATCGAGGTTTTAATCAAACCTGACAATACGATACTAGAGAAGACCATAAAATAGGTTTCGTCATACCGTTCGTCGCGACGCGTCCGTCGGTCTGTCTGTGCGTTTGTGCGTATGTGCGTATGTTTCGTTGTCTGTGCACCGACCTACAGCCTAAACGGTTTGAAGGATTTAGTTTAAATTTGGTATATAGAACTTTTTGGCAATACCCTGTTTAGAGTAAAAATTCTAATTTTTGTTTTAGCCCAGATATAACGGGTACCTGCCATATAACGGTTTTAGTTTTCGTTATAATTGCTGTAGTCTTAATATAACTGAATTTCAGGTTTTTGGCTAAAAATGCACATAACGGGTAACTTGATAACTGCAGCTATGCCGATTCTTGTTTGTATTTTTAAAAGGACATGAATTGGGAATCGGTTTGAACTTCTTTTGATTGGCGTTGAGTTCAACGCATGATGACTTTTTATGGAGGTAAGGCCAAAGTGAAACACATATGTACATCAAGTTCTTGTTGCAACAGTGTAAAATTTTAACTTATTATAGCTCCATCGTCAGCAAATAATAACTGATTCACATTTTGGTCTGTCATCTTATCTTCAAAAAGATAATCAAAAACGGCTATGAAGGCAATAAGGGTTTTAGCTCAAGACGCTTCCAACAAACTTCGATTGGGAAGTTTTCGGTGATTCCTGCAGTGTTTTGACTTTGTTTTAACTTGCTCCTGCACAAATCAGAGACTCGCTTCGTACCTTCGCTTAAGATCAACAAACAGAGAGCAAGTAAATCGCTAGAGGAATCACGATGTTTTTCCATTCTGATTTTTACATACTGAACGACAAATATTGCGATTTTCGTCTCTGACTTTCATCCCCTTATAAATTAGGAGGCAACTTTTACCTTTACTGACTTAGCAGTTTACTGTTAATAATTTTGGAACCGTAACACATCTAAGACCAATGTCTCCAAATTTTTCCACAAGACCACAACTCCCGTCTAGCAAAATCGCTTTGCCGCCTTTTGGGAATTTTCAAACGCCGCGCACTGACTTCATCGGCTGTGATATCTGCTAAGCTTAAGCTTAAGCTTAAGCTTTTTTTCATAAGTATCAGCACAAACCTGACAGCTACAGCCATTTGTAAAATTTAAGGCATCTGATAGTGTGATAGGCCAAAATGGTTCTGCAGTTTGCCATGTGTACCTAATACCAAAGTCAAAATGAACATCAGCAGCTTTATCGGTCAAGGTGACACTTCTCCTGGACACAGCTAATAGGTATTCAGTCCTTCTTTCATAAATCTCACTCAAAATAACATCGAATATCATTTGAAATGGTCAAATCCAATATTGCTGTTCTTACATAAACCAGTCATTTGAAATGCCAAATAAGTTTCTTTCATGGCGCCGTATAAACTATGTTGCCTTAATTCTTACACAGCATCCACTAAAATCGATCGATGTAGGAACCTATATTTACATGCCAATCTTGGTATATTGTTCACGTATCTGAAAGATAAAACAAAACTGTGATAAATCAGTATCACGGTGGTATAAAGTTATAAATTGGTCTTTCGCTTCCAGAATCAATTTATCATTTTATAGTCGCCTTTTATTTGTTTATAACAACAAGGTAAAACCAACACTTGTTAGTATGGATTATACGGTGCAATTTATATCCTCCCGTTTGCTATATGAGATGCAATTATGAAAATAACATTTGTGTTAAAATTGTTATTAAAGCTTGTATATACCTTAGATCGGGTCACAGCACAGAACAATTAATTTATATAAAACTTTGCAACACAACATTACACAATATAAAAAATAGACACTGCCATGGTGATAGCGGCGTTTTAGCGCGTAATTATGGTACGTATACGTATGGTAGGTATAAGCTAACGTCAATATTTTGCAACTAGGCTCATTAGGACAGGTTTCTCCTCGTATTTCATATATCTACTTACGCCTGCATACGTGTTCGTAATTAATAATGATACAATGTAATTTGCAGTTTTTTAATGGAATGAATTTGAAGAACGCGCAGCTAAAGTTAAGTTTACGACAAAAAGGTAATATGTATTTGGTATCGGTTGAGTAATATTTATATTGAAAAAAAAAACCTCATTTCATGAGAAATTGAAAGTAAATTTTTTAACGATGATCTCATTTTTTTTTTGCAAAAAAGCACTTTTAGTTTTCTTCTTAAATAATGTATCACAAAAAATATGTACTGATTGCTGATATTGTGTACCTAATATAGATACATAAAACAATAATGTACTATGAGTCAAACATTAAGAACAGAAGAGTAAATAGATGTTTACATACTTCCTCACATTATTTTTCCTCAAACCTTTAAGCATCATTCACTAAAGATTTCTTGCTAACAAAAAAAAAAAAAAACAAACAAAAATTCATTCCAATATAAGTCTCTATATTGTGTATATAAAATTAAATAAATGTATCTTTATTAAAGACTTGTGTTGGGTGCCCGCCAAATAGTCGTCACATTTTTCCATTACCCTCGCCTTACTGTAGACTTTTGTACGCCTACTAATGGCTTGTCATGTCGTTGGCAGGGCAGTGTTGGCAGTAACGGTGGCGTCATTTGGGAAATAAGGTTGAACGAATCAAGAGAAATTCCAACAAAAACAAGTAAAAACTCATCCCAACAGAGGTGTCGACACGTCATCCATGACTTGTGGGGATTTTCGTATGGTTGGATTTTCTTTGATAGTGGGTAGTGGGTATATATGCTCCAACAACCTGTTGCTCCTTGTTCGTGAGTGGCGACTTATTGTCACCTTGTAAAATGGATAAAGATACACGTGCTGTTGTGGTGAGACTTTTAGACTATAGCTGCCGTTGGTAGACAGAATTTTATTCGTTGTCATAATGCGAAAATGAGTTGGCGTGTTCAAATAACTACATATATCCATTTTTTTTTTTTTTTTTTTTTTTTTTGAAAGCGATTCTTTCACATTTATTTTAATGTGATTAAATTTTATGGTATGAATATTAAAGATTATTTGGAATAAATCAGTTTCTTAAGTTATATGTATCCTCCTTCCTAATTCTTTTTTTTTCGCGTGAATTTTTAATTTTCACAACCCAAATCGATCATTCCTTGGTTAATTCTTTTTTCGTTACGCTTCTGGTCCTTTTTCTTGGCCAACAATAAGCAGCTTGCCTGATAAATGAAGAACGTTTATTAAATAAAAATATCTCTAATAGTTTCAGTTTATGTCCTTAGGCCACAATTCGAAGACATGTCAGTCTGTCTGTAAGTCTGTTAGTCTGTCAGTCAGTCAGTCTGTCAGTCTGTCAGTCTGTCAGTCTGTCAGTCTGTCTATCAGTCTGTCTGTCAGTCTGTCTGTCAGTCTCTGTCAGTCTGTCTGTCAGTCTGTTTACTGATTTACCACTAATCCCCCTTTAGACTGTTGAAATCGTTATTCCTAAAAAAACAGTTAAAACGGTACCTGTCATGTAACGGTTTTTTTAAATTTAGACTTTCTCGTTAACGACGCAGCGGATCTTAACTAAGTTTTTTTTCTAAGAAGATCTAGGTAGCCAAACGCTTTGGCGTACATACTTAATTTTTTCAAAACTTTAAAAAAAAAAAATTATGTATATTAATTAAACAAAATTAAAAATTTTATATTCATCAATGAAGATAACTAATTTGTTGAAATTGACATACTCAAAATTTTTCATAAAAATATTTGAAAAAAATGTGTTTAAAAAAAATAATTTTTTTTTTACGATTTTGGTAAAAAAAAATGTTAAATATATTTTAATAAATATATAAAAATTACTGGCATACCACGATTTTTTCGGAAAACTCTGGTTTGTTATAAATTTATTTTCAAAGTTATTTATTTTTATTTTTTATTATTATTTTTTTTATTTATTTCTTATTTAATTACGTATTTGAAAGTTTTTTAGTTTCATATAAAATAATTTCGCGGAATTTTCTTTTAAATTCTTATTTAAGAACACAAGAGCAAGTTTGTGCCACCCAGGCGTGCCACTTATTTTCTCTAAATTAGGCCTTATGGAAAAACCACAAAAATAAAAAATAATTAGCGCCAAATATACTAACAAAAATTTGCACTGTTGTAAAAAAACACATATTTTTTTTAGCAATTTACACGTTTTTCACGAAATTGATTGATGGTACGATGGTAGGTTGATAATTATCAATGCCATCATATAGGAAATAATATGAGTTACAATATTTAACAGTTTTTACAGAAAGTTGACGGTTTCAAAGAAATCAGCCAAATACTGAATTTCGACCCTTCAAAAGATTTAGGATTACAAAATTAAATTTGTTTTTAAACTCAATAGTCTTTGTTTCCGATATAAGTTAAAATTACCGACTTAAAACTGTCTTTAGGTTACACTGGCAGAATATATAAATTTTGACTGCACTTACCACAAATCACTAAATGCGTTTCCAATTGGTAATTCAAATATGGTTGTCAAAAACCCCTTGGTTGGAAAAGTCAATACCGGTTTTACAAAATGCAGGCTTGAATATAAATCAATAATAAATAATAATAATAACAATAATAATAGTTGTTTATTCCTTAAATTCAAGTTAGTAATTAAGTATGAGACTCTAATTTTAATGCCATTTTTGATTTCCCTTTCTGTGAATCACATACAAAATTCACAAATATGCAATTAGTTTCCTTAATTTACCTTTTTTTTTTTTTATAATAGGCGCGCACTAAAGGGATTAGTCTACCCTTAATATGGTGAACACAGTACGAGCATTAGGAAAAAAGGGAGGGGTTTGAAAGGAGATACCGATGAACATTAGTTTTGAAGTTCTGAGTTTTGAAATGCGATGGAAAAACAGAGGCGGGTAATGCGTTCCACATTCGTGTAGTGCGGCTGAAGAAAGAATCTCTGTATTTAACGGTACGTCCGAAATTGGACTCTAGGGTAAACTGATGAACATTCCTTGAAGCGCGAGTATTACGGTTGAATTGTTTGAGGGGAGGAATGCAGCAAGCTATTTCTTCTGAGCATTGCTTATAAAAATAACGATAGAACAACGTGAGACATGATACGTTTCGACGGTGCTCGAGAGACGTAATTGTATCAGTTATTGACCTATCACCTATCATTTTTATAGCTCTATTTTGTATTATATCCAAGAAACTCAACGACGTTATTGGAGCACCTGCCCAGATGTGGGAGTTATATTCGAGCTTTGGACGAATATATGCCTTATAAATAATGGCTAGATCAGACGGGGAGAAAAATTTCTTGCATCTTCGGAGGAAACCTAAACATTTCGCAGCAGATTTAGCGGTGTCAAATATGTGTTCATTCCACAGAAGGTGGTTTGTAATGCATTTATAATTTATTTTCAACCTATTTCGTTTAATCACCTCCTTACGAATCGCGACAGCAATAACAAGTGCGTTGTTATTGCTGTCATTGTTCTCATTGTTGTAAAAAGTTATTCTTTTTAAAATCTTATGCTAGATACACACGAGGCAACCGTTGCAACATTAATTAAGTTTGTCAGATGAACAAATTTTTTGTACATATTTCAAACGATATAACTATTTCCCATAAACTTGACTTTTTCTAATATTAGAAAGTATGTTTGCATAAAACAATTATTATAAAAATGATTTGAATGGAAAAGATATTAAATATTTTGTTTTTATTTTCAGATTGACAAGAAAATCAACTTTTTGGCTACATAACTCTAATTAACTTATAAAACATCATCATGTATCCTTTTGTAAGTACAATGCCTTTATTTTTGAAAAAAAGTGGAATGTGCACCATTTATTATTTTTATTATTATATTTATACTAACATTTGGAATGTTCAATCTTAAAGCATCTTGTATTTAAAAACAAACCAATTTTGCACACAAACCAATTTTAGACAAATTTAAATATTATCAAAACAATAAAAAAAAACATTGTGTTTCATTTGTGTGGGGCACAGAAAAAAATAATAAATTTTAAACAGATACAATTCATCGTGCACACCTGAATGACAAACAAATTCAATATTTATGTAAAATTCCTAATGAAACAATTAAATTTTGACGTCATAACGACGTCAATGCTGGATTTTGGCTTAATTTTTTTTCTTCAATTCTGATGTAGAAAGATGCATGTACGTATGTAGGAAAACCGGCATTTACCGCATGAGGATTATATTGTAAAGCTGTGACTCATTATGCCATTTCTAAAAAAACCGGATTGAGTCAGATCAGTGACAGTTTAAAAATAAACGTTTAGTTTCAGTTCATTCATTAGACGGGGGCATCAATTGGACAGTAAATTTTGTTGTTATCTCAACTTAATTTGTTTATGTTGATAACAAATTGCTTTCTATTGTTTTTATTCACCTTCGAACAATAGACATAGCTTCTTTTTGTTTGAGGTTGTTAAATATTCTCACTCTCAGCTTATAGTTTTGTTTGATCAATACAAATGACAACAATTTGTTCATGAATAACGAAAAGTTAATTATCTTCCCCATATAAATGGATGAACATTTTCTTGGCAATTACAATAAATAACAGACGAACACCAATTTTATTTTCATTCATTTGCTTCATAGTAAAAACAATTTTTGTTTAGAAATTCGATTCGTTATAAAGAATCTGTTTATAAGTTCTGTACATATATATGGAACTAAAAATTTCATGGTTGCGTGATCAACAGCAAAACTGTTTATAAATTAAAAATGTTTGTTAGCACTTTTCTCAGGCTTTGCTCTCAATATACCTACCTACATTTAAAATGTATATATGAAACTGTTAACATAATTTTTAAATATTATACCAATAATTAGTCGAAAATGTACATTGTATTTTTAATTGCAATTATAGGTATTATAAGCAAGTCACATAATGTACCTGTTCGATTAAAAAAATGTTTATTATAACAATTAAACATGATACAGTCGAACTTCAAACTACTTTAAGTCGAGTTTATCTATAATTCAAATTTTTATTAAGAATTAATTTCTAAGAAATTTGTCCTCCACAATTCAAACTTTTTCTCGTTAACGACTCAACAAATCTTAATCAAATTATTTCTAAGAAGATCTAGATAGCCGAATAAGTATGACATACTTTAATTTTCCATAGATTTAAAATATTATTTAAAAAATTAATTGTTTTAAGACATTTTTTTTTTTAATTACATAAGCGTGTTTTGGCGTGAAGTGATTAAGCACCTGTCAGTAAAACGGCTATGTTCACTTTTAACTCATTATTTTAAATTCTAAAAGTGATGACGTACAGATGGTGTTGCAAATGGTTTGAGGAAGAATATCCTTTCCTAAAAACTTGTCGACACTGCTGTGGTCTTCCATACCCATGGTCGACTCGAACCCACTCTTGCGACAACGTTCGAATTTGTATCTTCGTATTTTTTTGTGAATAGGTGTTCGTGTTATTAGACCCTGTGGAAACAAAACAGCAATCAAAAATGATACAGTCAAATCCATAACTCAAAATTTCTCTATAAGTAAAATTTTTATTAAGAACAGTGCGTTTTCAACTTAATTTCTATGGAATTTGCCATCCATACCTCGAACTTCTTCTCGTTAACTACTCAACGGATCTTAATCAAAAATATTTCTAAGGGATCTTTATTTTTACATGCATTTAAAAATAAAAAACGGTGGAATAAAGAATGGTCAAGTAATAAAACTGACATTCTAGTATGAATAGTACAATACAACAATAATAATAAAATAAAAAATATTTTAATTTTTTTCTAAAATCAGTATTTTAAAAACCATAGTTGATGAATTTTTATAAAATTATGTTCGCACATAAAAACTGTCAGTTTCTTAAAACTGACACACCTACTCAATTTTTTTTTTTCAAAAATATTTTAAAAAATTGCTTAAAAAAATCGATTTTTTTACTGGATCGATGTACTATTTTGGTATTTTTTTTATATTAAAAATAATGGCGTATTAGGATTTTCTAGTAAAACTCTGGGTTGTTTGAAATTAATTTTTTTTGTAGGTTTTTGCGACCAAATCGTGTTTTTTTTTGTTTTTTGCAAATCTACCATTCTACTAAGTTTTGCAATAAAAATTGATTTATTTTCCTGTTTCGTTGCAACTCGACTTGTTTTTGACAATCAAGTCACTTTTGTTGTTTAACTGTTGTTGCTTTAAGTTCCTTGATGACATTTTTATTGCTATGGAGTCATTTGAAACTTCTATTCTTTTATTGATTAATTTTTATTTGCCTATACCTTTTTTTAAACATATCTCTTATCTTCTGCCCCACACAAAAAAAAGAACATAATGCTAATCAAAATTTAAACAAGAACATGCAAACCAAGAAACTACAAATCATGAATCTGGCCAAAAACCATACTTACATAGACTTATGTATATTAAATTTGTAGGGCTCGGGTATGCCACAGCCGAATTCAAACCACAACCAATACCAGTCACCAAATAGTAATGCCCCCTTTGGTGCTGGGTGGACGCAACCAAATCAGCCGCCTACTCAAGGTGGATATCCTTCCCAACAATCGCAAGCTCCCTATCCAACCGGTCCATCTTATCCGTATCCAAGTCAAACTAGTCATTCTGCTCCTTATCCAAGTTATGGTCAAGCTGCTCCTGTTGCTAACCATCCTCCCTATCCGGGTTCATCATTTCCCCACAATCCACAGCAACAACATCATGCGCCATACTCCCCGAGCTCTACAAATGCGTCCACTCCATATCCTCCAACTCAATCATCCACACCCTATCCTCCGGCTGCCGCTGCTCCATCTGCTACTTATCCTAGTCCATCCCATCATCAACATCACCAAGGATATCCTCCTTCTCATCATCAAACGCCATATCCGGCACAACCATCACAACCTGTACAGCCACCCCATGCACATATGACTTCAGGTTCCGGTGGGACTTACGCGGCAGCGAGCATGGCCAAATGTTTTGGCGAAATGAACAATCGACAAAGTATTGTCAGAAAAGAGGTTTGTGTCTTGGATTGTTGTACATACAAATATTTATATATAATTATTATTTACTTTTCTATATGTAAATATCTATTTATTATTTTTTTTTTATTTTTGTATTACTAACAAAAAAAAATACCTTTCTCATGCACGAAAAAAAAAAACAAACGGAAACAGGAAATCGGATTCGTGAGCAATGGCCGAGTACGTTTGTGTTTATATCAAAAAAATGCATACATATATAAATTGTGTGACTAAATAAATATATGTATATATTGCTAGTTGGAGAATGCTTGTAAATTTTTTGTAAACTATAAATTGCGCTTGTGATGGTTTTTCTATTTTTTATACATATATTATTTTCGCTTTTTATTGACGGACAATAGATTTATCGTAGGCAAACTGCACACACGGCACTGTGCGGTTCTTCATTTTTAATCATGTTCACTTGACACGATGACGATGTTTCCATTCGAATAGAACAAATTTTTTCCTTTATCATGCAATTGAAATCATTTCAGTTAGTTTTTTTTTCTTTCTCTCATTCTAAATTGACAGCAGCCAGCGAAAATGCTAAAAAATGGTTTATTTTTAGTCAGTGTGAGAAATTTACATATTTATATTGTTATTAAAAATGTACAGTACATATATCGTAAAATAATATAAATTACATTAATTTATCAGATTTATAATCAAATGAAATGTATTCCGTTAAATGTATGTATGTACATATATAAAACAAGAAGATAGAATCAGTTTCTAATAGCTGCGAAAGATGCTTGCAATTTACAATTAGATGTAAATTGAGTGCATTAAGATTTCAGAGCAATACGAATGGAAATAATTTTGTATTAAAAAAAATTATTAAAATAAAATTACTTTGAAAATTAATTAGTAGCTGTCAATAAAACTGCTATGTTCACTTTTAACTCATTTTTGATTTTGAAAATGATGGTGTGCAGATGGCGTTGCAAATGGTCTCTTAGAACTTGGTTTCACTACTGTGGTCTTTAATTCCATACCCATGATCGACTCGAGCCCACTCTTGCCACAACATTCGAATTTGATAATTCCATTTTTCTCGAAAAAAATACGATATATTTTGATAAAACTTTATTTGAGTGATATTTTGCTAACGGTGACGTCTTTTGTCTGAAATATTTTTTCCGGAGAATCTTATCTTATCGTACATAGAACCGTACCGTTTTTATACCGATTATCTTTTAAAAGGCTTAACCGATTTAGACGAAATTTTATATTGGTAATGTTTTGCTAAATTTGATGTATATTGCAATCAAAAATTTTGGAATATATAATTTTCTTAAAAATTACGATTCTTAATTCAATTTTTCTCGAAAAAAATCCGATCAATTTTGAAAAAAATTTATATGAGTGTTTTATTGTCGACGGTAAAAAGTCGACAAAATGCACAGTCGTTAATACGAAGGTAACTTGCCACAAGACCTAGTTCGTGCGACCCAGTCGTGCCCTTTATTTTTATAACTTTTTGGGCCTTCGCGATGAGCCGATGGGAAACATTCAATGTTCCGCAAATGTCACAGGAAGTGTTTAAGGGTTTATTGTTGACATTATCTAAAAATGTCACGTGGATGAAAAAAATGGAAACAAGAAACATTTTAAAAAATATTTTTTCAATATTTTTTTTAACAAATTTGTAAGATTTCTAAAACATTACAGGATGTTTTTTTATCAATGTTTCTACTTCGATGTTTCTATTCACCACTAAGTCAAATTAAGGTCACAAATTAGCCTTTGTTTGTTATTTGAGTAATATTGTTGTGAACATTATTTTGCAACAGTGTTAGCCTATAGCAAAGGTGTTTTCAAGTCGCATGTTCAACATATGGTTTTTGTGTCTTTACACCAGCATCTGTAGTATAGTTTTCGTCGAGTAGCTCTTAGAATTATTTTATCATTTTTATGTCTGGCTGTCTGTCTCTATTTATGTGTGTGGGTATGTAAGTCTAACTATCTGTTTGGATTTGTCGACAACTAGGACTTAGTGATTAGGCCGATTTTTTGAAATTTGATAAAATTTTATTTATTATTTTTTGTATTATTATTATTTTATATGTATAATTTGTTGTCAACGCTGATTTCTTTTATCTAAAGATGAAACTTATTTACCTGCCACAGAACCGTCCTTTTTTGATACCGATTTTCTTTTAAAGGGCTGAACCGATTTAGACGAAATTTAATATCATGCAGTTCTGCTTAGTTTGATAAAAAACTGCAATCAAACATTTTGGATGATGAAACTATAAATATTGTCGAAATTGAAAATAAATAAATTTGATTTATGAGGAAAAGAAGTTTTTTTACATTCCTTTTTATTTTTTAAATAAAAGTATTTTCTGAAGAGTATTCTATTACATAAGAATGATTTTTTGCCAACGACGATGTCTTTCATCTAAGAAAAAATTTTACTGCATATACATTTTATAAACAAAATTTTTTTTTGAAAAATACAAACAATACGGAAAATACTTTTTCGAATAATCTGGGCAAACCAATTTCCGAGTTTCACAAAGATAGTTTCCCGCAAGATTAAATTTGTGCGTTCTAGTCGCGCCCTTTAAGTTTTCTACGTTCCCCACCATTTTTGAATTATGAGGATGCAACCGTAGAAAGGTCGATGGAGACCGCCTGCCGCCCTCGATAAAAAAAATGAGAACTACCTATGTACATGTTTTTTTTTTTTTGGTTTACTTCTTTGACATTTTCAGGCTTAGTTTGACAGGTGACAGGACTATCAATCATGCAATTGGCTTCAATCAAAAAAAAATTATTCCATAATAAGTTTATTAAAAGTTAATTTGTATTTAATTTTATTGATATACATACCTAGCATAGTACAAAGACATACTTTTATCTTAACTATCTCCAGGGAACTCCAACAGTTTTTCCAGCTCAAGATTTTGACCCCGTCAAAGATGCTCATGCACTTCGAAAAGCAATGAAGGGATTCGGAACCGATGAAAATACCTTGATTGAAATAATTTGCAGACGTTCAAATGACCAAAGACAGGTAAAAATAATTATTTTTGTTTAGTTTATATTTTACACACATAAACAGCTTCTGATACAAAAAAAATATATATATTACTACCTATTGTGAATGAGTATGGTTGTTGTCTCAACTGAAAAGCTTCTACAACAACCATAAACTTTTACAGCTTTCAAGAGTTGCCAATTACTCATTTAAAAAATTTCTTTTTTATTTCTTAATTCTTAAGGAAATTCAACGTCAATATAAAACACACTTTGGAAAGGATCTCATCGAAGATATTAAATCAGAGACAAGCGGTAATTTTGAGAAGCTTTTAGTTGGTTTACTGAGACCAATTGTCGATTTCTATTGCTATGAGTTGTGTGATGCAATGAAAGGTATCGGCACTGATGAAGATGTCCTTGTAGAAATTTTATGTACTTTATCGAATATGGAGATTCACACAATAAAGAACCAATATTTAAGATGTAAGTTCTAGTTGATTATTTGTATATTTAAACAAAGATCACTTTTCTTTCTCATTCCTTACAGTGTATGGTGCTCATTTGGAATCCGAATTGAAATCAGAAACTTCTGGTAATTTCAAAAGACTTTTGGTTTCACTTTGTACAGCTGGTAGAGACGAAAGTGGACATACTGACCCTCATGCTGCTCAAAACGATGCAAGAGAATTGCTGAAAGCTGGTGAACTACGTGTGGGTACCGATGAAAGTACATTCAATATGATTTTGTGCCACAGGAATTATAATCAATTGAAATTGGTAAACTTGAAAATTTATTTTTATTGATAAAATGAATGACAAAGTTCCTTTTCATAGATTTTTAAAGAATACGAAAACATGACAGGACACACTTTGGAAAAAGCCATTCAAAACGAATTCTCTGGTGACATCCAAGATGGACTTTTGGCAATTTATAAGTGTGTCACAAACAAAGCAGAATATTTTGCATCACGTCTGCACAAAAGCATGGCTGGTTTTGGAACCAATGACAAACAATTAATTCGTGTGATTATAACACGATGTGAGGTAAAAAAATAATCAATGATCATTTTGAATATCATTTAACTTAACAAAATATTTTTTTTTAAACTTCTAGATTGATATGCAAGACATCAAGGCTGTATACGAAGGCATGTACGGAAAGAGTCTTAAGAGTTGGATTAAGGTAAAATAATTTAATTATTCCAATGGCGTTGAAGATTATTAAAAAAATATTTATTTTTGTTATTTAGGGTGATACATCTGGACATTACAAGCATGCTTTATATGCTCTCATTGGTGAACAAAGGTCATCATAAAAACTTCACCAAATAATGCCAAACTAATAATTTTATAATATTCTTGTTAACTATTTTTTTTTTTGTATTATTCTTTTTAACTTTTATTGAGAAAACTATGAATCTCCATTTTTTTACTTGTATGCTTTAAAACTGTTCTCGAAAATCTTGTTTCGAAAAAAAAATACAAGTGTTAAATTAATTGGCGCTTTAAAATTAAATTTAAATAATTAATGTTTGTGCTGACAGTGCCGAAAAAAAATGTTTATTACCTACTATATTAGCTTTATGTAATTTTTCACTTTTTATATAGAAACAAAAAAACTATATTTTTAATCGTTTCTACTTTAAAACAGTTATTTAAATTAATTAAGAAATATACCTACAGAATATATGTGTGTCTTATGTTTATAAGAACTACAAAAATGTTTTGTTTTTTTTATTATTTTGGGTTTCTTTAGACAGAAATATTTTTTTTAAAAATATCGGAGTACATCGTATATACCTACAGTACATATTACTATATGCATTGTGTTTAACATATATGTATAGTAAAAGAAGAAGGTATTTTTCAAAAACAGATGAGCTGACATTTTGTTCAATAAATTCAGCATTCAATAATTTGAACACAGCAATGAAACGGAAAATTAATAATAGTCTAGGCGCCATTTTCAAAAATATTATACTGGTTTAATAAGAAAACTGTGAAGATAGGCGCCTGTCAGACGACTGGACAATAGACATACCCTTAGCACCGAAGTTGCGTGAGTGGGACTGACTACAGAAAGGGATGTTAAAAAATTTAAATAAAAATTAGCGAACAACATACATATATCAAAGTCTCTTTCTAACTAACTGATAGACATAGGCCTCTTATTATACACGAGGAATTGGGTTGAAATCTTTGGAGCCGTTCCCGAGAAAAAGCAATTTATCAATATCGGATATATGTCAGGTACCGTTATTTTAAGGCCTAAACCGCCAATTAAAAATACGTTGGGGTATGGAATGGAAAGTACTATAAGGTTGTAATTTTGAAAAGTCAGCTTCTTGAAGTCCAAAGTGGGGACATTTATGAGAAAGAATGCATTTTAAGTGCATCTACTTCGAGGTACTATAAATAATTGTGATAACCAATTGAAATAAATTTTAAAATTAAGATTTAAGTGCCCTGATAACAAATACAGTGGTCCAAGACGTTTTGCTGGGGCTTTCTGTCTGCAAGACGCATTCAAAAATGCAAACAAACCATATAATAAATTATTTTCATAATTTTTTGTACAAAATCGCTTAAGATAGTTTTGTTGTCCGAATAAATGTTTCAAAATGAAATACGATGAAAATATAAATAATTTGTATGAAAATAACAAAGAAATTTTGTGCCATTTTCTGTTTTAAATGCTCTAACTTTTTTAAGAAAAGACCAAATAAATAAAAAGCAAACTGGGTCGCACAAACTTGCTCTTGTGGCAAGTTACCTGAGGGTTTTAAAGTAAAAACGGAATATAATTAAAAATCATGAATTTTTATTAAAAGTTCTAAATCCATGTCTTACAAAGATTCAAACCAATATCGGAGTATGCAAAAAAAATGAGTTTAAGAAAAAAAAATTCTAAATCGTAGGAGCGGTTTTCGAAAAAATCGATTTTTTTAAAATATTTTTCTTATAAAAAGTGGCTATGCAAATTTTTTTTATCTTAATTTATTATACCTTAAAACTAAATTTAATAAGAATCTCTCAACAAGTTTTTGAAATATTGAATTCACAAAAACAGTTCTTTAAAATTTATTTAAAACGTAACAAAAATTTGCCATGTTATTTATAAATAGCTATGACAAGTTTAGTATTAAATTTCGTTCATATTGCTTCAGCTGTTATCGAGATTACCGAAATCTCAAAACACCGTTATATGGCAGGTACCGTTAAACGAATTTTCTTGAAGGTTTCATTTTTATTATTTGATAGAACTTCTACACTTTATAACACATGTGAAATTTAGTTAAGATTTTCGATTTTAAAGAATTGCCTATAGAGATTTGAGATTTGTTTGTTATAAAATTGTCTACCACTTTGACTTGTTTCCTATAAAATTTTTATTTTCAGCATTTTTGAAGCAAATATTAAAAAAAAAATTATTCACGAAATATCGACTTCTTTAAACTGGATAAAAGGATTTGGTAATTTGTTTTTCAATATAATACCTATTTAAGAGAATTATTATACTTTTTCGGAAAATTCTTGACTTGAAAAAATGAATTAATTTTTCACGTTATTCTTACTTGCTAAATATAGGGCAATTATTATTAGTTTTAAACAAACGAGATTTGGCACTTGAATTGAATATTTAAAACAATATGACAATACAACTGGATCTCGCCATTTTTTTATTTTTTTCGCATTTAAAATAATTTTTAGAATTTTTTTTGTGCAGTCCATATTTTGTTACAACAGCAAGTTCGTGTTAGCCAGTCATGCACTTTGTTTTTAAACTTTTTGGTCGAAATCTAGATTTCAATTCGGTATAAAATGCCTATAACATATCCGTTTCTTTATGCTAGAAGCATGAATATGCAATTTGATTATGTTGAGCAACATTTATTTGAAAACCAATCACTTTCATAAGATTTTTTTAGCAAATACAAAATATTAAAATGGATACTTCACAACATTAGAATGTAGACAGACGTACACTTGGAAGTTTTCATTTATGAAAACATCATAAACGATTCATTCATTCGAATAAAATGTGCGTTTTCTCCGTGTAAGTAAACTCCGCTTTACTATCAGTTGTTATTTGTTTGTTTACATTTCTACAGTCAACACAGGTTCACTATGAGTCACATCACAGTAATGCTCTATCCATAAATTCTCTTTAAACAATGATAACAAGCTTCAAGCACCGCCCGGCAAATTCAACCTGCTAGTAAATGTGTAGCAATATTATTATGCACATCACTGGAGTAAATAAATGTATATAGATACGAATAAAACCCTTGATTTCCAATCGGTTAAACCAATAAAAATTCCATTTATTCCAAAATAATTTCGAAATAAATAAAAAACATTTGGTATCTAAATTCGAAGGTAAGATAACGTATCTCATTGAGCGAGTATCTGTTATCAAAACCTCGAATAAGAGAGACGCGGAGCAACAAATCAAACTAGAGTTCCTTCTTCTGCTATCAAAAGCTAATAAAAATTTTATAATTTTAGTTTTTTAAATATATTGTTTGAGATAAGTCACGTTCGCGTAAAGAAAAGTTAACCTCAAGTCCGCGCTAAAATTTAGGGAATGTTTCGAACAGTAGAATATTATAATTATTAGAATGAATTCACATGAAGAGGAAGAACTTCCTATAAAGACGGTTATTAAATACGAAAAAACTTCATGTTACTTTTGCAATGAGTGGTTGGAATCACAAACTTTCAAGGTATTGTAGTTACAAAAACCGCATCTGAATCTTATCAGTTGCTATTTCATTCGATAAGATACATTATTATTGTGCAATGAAACGCCCTTTAATATATTTGACTTAATATAGGAACACCTGATTCATTGCGGTCAAGTTCTGGAACCATGTCCAAATGGGTGTTCATCTTATGTTCAAAGGAAGAAGATGCGGTCACATTTGAGAGATTGTCCCAAATTGGATATGAGGAATATGACTACATGCGAATTAGATGGAACAATGGAGAGCAGAATTGAGATGCTGGAGCAGGATATATCGGCTTTGAGATCTGTTCTCAATGAAGAGATTCGACAGCGTTTGCATTTGATAACTGATGTGGGTAGTTTGAGAAAACAAAATCAGGTATGCTAATGTGTGTGAAATCAGAATAGATTTTGCATAGAAAAACAATGAAAATAAAAAATAAGTTCAAATCAAAAGCCAGTCAAAATATCGCTATCAATGAATTTTTAAACAAAGTTTTAAGTACTTTGCAAACAAAAAACGAAAACATCTGTTAAACGTGAGAGAAGAATTGAAAAATTTGGTTTCCAGTGTTTATTTTATTTTTTTTTTTTTGTTAATTAGGTTCTTTTACAATAAATGAACAGGGACGGATTAAGAAACGTTTGAATAAGATAAAGTAGTAGTAGATTAGGCCGATAACCGAAAGAATTTAAGATGGCTTCAATTTTAAAATACACATTCTCCCCGATGATTCTAATCATTGTAAAATCAATCAGTACGACCAGCCTCTTAGTTAACCCATGCTTTTCTTTTGATCTTCTGACTCAATATAGCTTACTATATCTATCGGTAATATTTTGAATCAATCTTTTTTATTTTTCCAAAAAGGTATCTGATGAATGGAACCATGAAACCGATCAAATTATGATACAGCTCCAGAAACTGATAAGTCAAGAATCAGAATTACGAATAACTGCCATTGAAGAGTGCCAAAATGATTTTCGATATAGTTATGATATGTCACAAGTGAGTTTAACTTTTTTTTTTGTCACTGTAAATGTCCTACAGCTTATTTTATTTATTTTATATAAAGTCTCTTAAAGTTGAACTCGAACGTTCCATAAACGAATTGGAAAAACAAATTTCAGAACTTACAATGGAAACGAAAAAATCACAAAACAGAATTACCGAAACCGTCATTAGGTTAGACGAAAACATTATGGAACAAGAAAACAGTTTTAAGTTTGTCTAATATGGAAATTTATCTCAAACAGTATTAAATAAAAAAAAAAACACTTTAAATTTCAGAACCAAATTCAAACAAATTGAATTTTTCGTTCACGAACTCAGCAGCGATTTGAAAACTCGCTCCGTAACGAACACTGAAATTACCACAAAACAATCAAAAATGGATTATGAAATTAAGAGCATGAAAAATATAGTTTGCGAAACTGAAGATAAATGTGAGAAATTAGAGAAACTCGTTCAAGATGTGGACAAGGCATTACATCATACCATGCAAAGTTTATCGGACTTGGAGGTGAATTTGATGACACAGTACAAAATGTATTCCATTCAGAATACCAAAGGTATTTCAAGCAATTCCATTTATATTGAAAACAATTTAATAAGATCATAAATTAAGGCCATCTGCTGTGGCGTATAAGTGACTTCCAGAAGAAATTCGATGAAGCCAAACAACACGACACCGTTCTACAAAGTCCAATATTCTGCAATAAAAACTACGGATATACTCTTAGGGTAAACTATTATTTTACAAACGTTATACTTGTAGAACATATTTCCCTATTTCTAATTCTCAGGTTGAAATGTATCTCAATGGTAAAGGTTCATGGAAGGGTCGAAATATTATTGCATGTTTAAATGTAATTCCTGGAGAATATGACCCGCTTCTACCATGGCCATGTAAATTACAAGCTGATGTTTTAATTCGCGATCAAAATTCAGATTTAACTGGTGTTCAAGATTATGTTAAGACAGTAGTTGTGCGACGAAAAAGTGACGAATTTCAAAGCAATCAATTTTTTTATATTCCACACAAAGTTTTAGGCAATAGAGATTATGTTAAAGATAATACTCTATTTTTAGAAATCTATGTTCATAAAAATAAATATTTGTAACTTAAATTACTACAACAAATACAATACGTTTTTTAATAGAATTTCCAAAAAATGTTACAAGAAAATCAGTCTCTTATTATTAAGGGAATACCTCAAATCCAAGTCATATTCGTGAAAAAAAAACTTTCAGTTAACTGTCAAACTTGACATAACGATGATTGTGAATTCAAAAAAAAAAAATTGTTCTAGAAATTCTGTCCGTGTATATGCAGCCTAAACGGTAAGGCCGGAATTCTTTTAACTTGGTATCTAGGGTATTTAGGGTGACCGGCAGATGGGGTTTTGCAATTTTCATTCTAGGACTAAAAATAAGGATACATGCTATATTACAGTAATAATAAAGGTTTTTTTTTCCAAAACAGCTCTGAATATTTTGATTAAACTTAACATGAGTGATACGGCGTTTAATGATTTTTATACCATTTAAATCATTATTCCTAATAAACAATTTGAACGCGCATACCTGCCGATTATATTATCTCGCTAACAACTCAGCGAATCTTAACTAAATATATTAATTAAAAGAAATTAATTGAAAATTTAATATTTTTAAAAACCAATTGATGAATTTTTTTGAACTTTAGTTTTCGCATGAAAATTATTAATTCGCTGAAATTGGAATACCAACTCAAAATATTACATGCAAATATTTTATAAAAGTTTTTTGAAAAAAATTGATTTTTTAAAAACTGTATGGAACTATTTTGCGTACACATTTTGAATTATTTGAAAGAACTTACAAAAGAACTTGTTTCATATACACAAATTGAGAGACTAAAACATACAAGAGAATATTTGTTTTTTTTTCTTAATTTTCTTGGCAAAGGGACAGGAGCAAGTTTGTGCGACCCAGTCGTGCATTTTGTTTCTTAATGATAAATAGGAAAAAACACATATGAATGAGACCTAAAACTGCTTTTTACAAAGATTTATCAAGCCAAAATCAAAGTATATAGAAAATTTATTAACTTACCAAAAAATAAATTACAAAATCGTTAGAGCGGTTCCTTAAATAAATTGATGTTTCCTTGGTAAATTTAATAAAAAAGATTTTATACAGGTTCGAAGTATGCAACTTTTTAATGCTTAATAATTTACATTTAATATTTAAAAATTTAAAAAAATTAGTCAAGCTGTTTTCCAAATATTGAATTTACAACAAAATAAATAATTGTTTTTTTTTTTAATTAAAATTAAGTTCTCTGCAAACTTTTAGTATCGAAATTTGATTAAGGGCTTGTTTCACAGTCTCTGAGTAAATTTCAGCAGTTAAATTCATTGTTTGCTGTATATTGTTTTGTTGTACTGAATAGCTTAATTGAAACTAATAAGAAGTGGCAATATTCAATTTAGAAAAATTAAGTGTATTCCTTGAGAAACAGATCTGCGGTTGATTTTCCTATAGAAGTAACAAAGATCACAGTCAACGTTTTATTACTTCCATATATTTTTAGCAGACTAGGTGGAAACACTGCTACAAGCAGTCAGTCATATCGAGGTATCCGTCCGGATGAAAATTTTGTCCGATTCGTACAAAATCGAAAAAGTTGTCTCTTTTCTGACACACTAATCGGAGAAACTTACGATAGAATTAAACGCAGACTATGCGAAGCGTTGATCATTTTTTTTTTTGACAGCTACACGGAAAATATTTTCAGAAGTTCTCCGATAACAAATTGCTGCGGAACATTCAATAAAAAAATATTTGAAAAAGTTGTTGCTGATTCGATTGAAAATAAATTAGTTTTGTTATTTAGTTGCTACGCTTGTATTTTCAAGCTTGAAAAAAAAAATCTTGGCAACAAATCAGTCACATAAAATTTTATCAAAATCGGTCGTATTTTTTTCTCAAACAATTGGATTTTCTGTAGCGTTTATAAGGCAGGTACAGTTAATATAAGGTGATTTTGAAAAAAAAACTTCTAACGAAAAACTTCATTATTGGAAAAAAATCAGTCACATTAAATTTTACCAAAATCGATGGTACAATTTACGAGAAATATTGGATTGTCTTTTTGGCTTATTTGCCAGGTACTGTTAATATGTAAACTCATTCTGAAAAAATGAAAAACACGACCTTTGGCTACAAATTCATTGCACGATATTTTATAAAAATCGATCGTATTTTTTACGTGAAAAATGGAATGAAAACGCTTGTATGGCACGTACAGTTAAAAATCTAGTTGTAAAAAATTTTTGTCGAAAAACATCACTGTTTCAAAAAATCAGTCATGTTAAATTTTATCAAAATCAATCGTTTTTTTTTTCCAGAAAAAATGAATTATCTGTTACGTTTATATGGCAGGGACCCGTATTTTCAGACCTAGGATCAAAATCAAAAACATGCCTGGGCATATTACTCTAAAAATACAGAGTACCAAGTTTGAAAAAATACATCCAGACTGACAGACGGACAGACAGACAGAATTGTCGGACATACTTTTTTCGTGTTCTCTGTCATCGTAATGTCATGTTTGATTGTTATCTTAAAACTTCTTTTTTACGAATACAAAACTTGCCCTATCCCTACCTATAATCACAAGTAAAAAACAAGAATTTTGAGTTGTTTTGATTGATTGTGTGAAGGGATGTGCAATGTAAATTAATTATGTTATTAAATTATCAGAATATTTTTCACACTGTATGTGAATGAAGCATTTTGGTAAATAAGTCCGTATATATGCTTTATTTATTCAGTTCCAAAAGGGGTACCTCGACCGCAATTTGAGTTCCGATCTTAAATCATTTCCGATATGAACTTCTTATCCGAACGGATACCTCGATAGGGCTTGAATACTTAAATCTAAAGGTTCACTTATGAATCTCTGTTTTATTAAATCAAACATATTGCATTTGTCCAAATCTGATTATTCTATTCATCCATATTCTTTTTCGTTTATACTCTGCATTTTGTCTCTTAACTTTTTTATCCCTTAATATTGGATTGTTTAAAGTTTATAGAAAGCTATGCACTTGCTACTGGGGAGGGGACACACGAAGAACACTCAATTACAAAAGATACTCTCTCCTGTTTTCATTTACATACATATGTCTAGATTTACAGACTCGGCAGATCCTGATACAACTTACCATTAAAACAAGTTCAAAATAAATTTGTGATCTAGATTTTTTAATACAATATCATGAGACAATATTATATGGACTGACTTAATGAATATATCTATAAATATGACTTGACTCGTTTTAATAATCATTGATTTTAATATACCAATGAATAACATTGAAAAAAATGGCCTCAATATCTGATTAAAGTCGATAGTATTTTTAATTATAAAAAAATTCACTTTTAATTACACAGCCCACACAAAAAAAATCAAAGGTACTTCAAGTTGGTCAAATCTACCACGTGCAATAACCCATAAAATTTTAATGGTCATCATCGACTGTCATTAAAACCAAAAATTACATACATATATCTTTGACAATTTAACAAAACACTCAAAAAACAACTCCATTCTCCTACAATTACCTACACAACACTATATAAATCATTTCCCTGTCATAAGATACTTATAACAACCTTCACATTCATTTAAAAAAAAAATATCCTCAAACCTAATAGAAAACAATACATCGTAAATACACAGAAAATCTGTTTTTATCGACATCCCATATCAATTAACATCCAAACAATGGGTATCGGTACACCCATCATAGAGGACACCAAACCTTAAATCTATGTAAACTTTTTATTATTCTCTTTCTCCTATATACACATACCGCGTGCGTCTTTTGTTTACAAAACAAAAATGGAAACTTTTATTATTCCCGCCGTTATTGTGCGTCAAACCGGGTTTCAAATAACTTATGTTTTTAGTACTACTCTTACTCTAGTACAATGTACTAAAATATTAACACTAAAAAAAAAAGAAGAAGCTTATATTATAAAATATCCTATCCAGTGCAAGAAGATCAAGGGAAAAACACCATAGACAATAAAAACAAAATAAAATTTATATAATTTAACATTCTGTGATACATATAAGTCAGTTAAAATATTTTCATAATATTCATTAAAATCATTTATAAAATTAAGTGATTGTAAAAATTACACACTTTACTTAACTTTACAACACTATTCGCTCCTTACCGTATGAGTTACTAAACACAATGAAATAGTATTTCTCCTTTGATTAACTTTTCTCATTAATAAACAAATAAAAACTTCCCGCTCTTTGATATCTTATCTCTCTCTTTATTTGCGAAATCGTACTAAAATGTCTTATAAATTCGGGTTATTTTATGCGACAGCACTGACAGGAATGTGAAAAAAGAGCGTATTGGGAGAATGTTCTTTGGAAAGGGCACATTTACAGAAATTCATAAAGTTATTCTGCCGATTTCGGTGAGTTTAAGTTATTTCGTATTTATATCATCATTTGAACGTAACACACATTTATTTAAAGAAATTACAAGTTATGCGGTGTTTTAGCGTTAACTCATTGTTGTTTCGTGTTTATTAATAGAGGATGAATCTTTAAATAAATTGACTTAAAATTAAAGCAAAACTATAGCTTGAAACTATAGCTGGAAAATAAAGCAAATTTAGCTTAATTACATGCAATTTCACCCAAAGTGTCAAAATAAATTTGCTAGATTGACTATAATTCTGAGCCCTTAAATTTAAATTTAAGATTAATTTGTTTTATTTTAATTTTCTTTGATTTCCAATTTAGAAAAAAAATATTGCGAATAAAAAATAATGAATTAAAAAGGAAAATATGGGAGTTTGTTACACAATTCGTGGGAAATTATTGAAAATTCCTTTCTAACACTGTTTTTTCTATACCTTTCATAAACGATGCACGACGTCAATAGAAAAAAGCTTTTTTGTGAAAAACTTTATATATCCTTGCTTCCTTGAGTTTCAATTCAGTATCAGTTACGAGTTTGATTCTATCCTGTCAAGTTTTCCTCTTCAAAATAAAATACTTGTGGCTACTGAGTAATCATTATAATCTTTTGAAGTTCTTGCGGTATTGATGTGTGTTTATGTGAGAGCCTGTAATCACTCTTCTCCCCCAAAGTGTAGTTTTAAAGCTTTATGTGTTGATTCTATACTGCCTTTAATGGTTGGTGAAAAAGTGGTCGTTATTGTATTCCTTTCGAGTTCATTTGTTGAGTCCTTTTATAATTATTTTGTGTAATTACCAAAAAAAAAAAGAAGCTTATTAGCGGTAACAAATGTGAATTTTGTTTTGAATAAATGAGTGTAAAGTTGCTATGCAACATAATAATTTAAAGGCAAATTAATCTTTTTGTGTGTGTTGAAAAGTTATTTGATTTATCAAAAAAAAAAAAAGGATTAAAATTTGGCCATGAAATAATAAAGTAAGTTTTAACTATTTACCACCATCAAAATGAACTCTTTTTTTTGACAGAAAAAAGGAACTGAGTTTACAAAATTCAGATTAATTTAACTTATATTTCGTCCCTTTTTTGGTAGATATACAAATTGGTTCAAGGACATTCAAGGGATAAAGGGAACATTTTTGTATTAAACGAAATTGTTCGTGTGTGTTATAATAGCCATATACCTAATGGACTTTATCCATCAAGGAAATAATCAACAAAATAATTTCCTATGCTATGATTTTGATTGTGTCCTTTTCCCTGAATGCCTTTTTATTATTTGTTCACTGTTAACATGTGAATCATAATATAAATAGAAAATTTGATTGTTTACCTTTTTATTTCCCAAGGACCAACGAAATTGCTTTAGTTGCAAAAGAACTTGACCTCTTGCGCCATCCTTAAGGCTCGTCTTGTACTTGGCCAAGCATGAAGGCCAAACGATACCAGTTTTGAAAGAGTCCTTATGGAAAGATTGCTTAAAACTTCCTTCCGAATGTGTGGAACAAAATTTAAATTTGCAATTAATATTAAAGCATTTCACTAGTTTGTTTTATATTTATGAGTGGACGAACGGAGTGTGAACGAATACCAACGTTACCTTGATGAGAGTCTGTATAGTAATGATAAAGTTTTTTTTTGTTGATAATGAAGGTTAAGAGTGATGCGATGGAATTTCTGACGGCAAGAGTTTCCTTTTGCTTAAGGACATGTGTATATCGCATTTTATTGAATTTCGAGTACATCTGCTTGTGGATGAAAGGAAAAAAGTTTGTACAGTTTTTCGTTAATAAGATTTTCCGAAAGGTATCCATTCGAGGGCGCTGATGCTTGGTTTTGAGTTTCTTTGAAATGTTTTTGCATGATTTATCATAGAACGACTGTAGCCTTCGTGGTTTATTAGAGAAGTCTTATGGAGTAGGCATTAACTGAAAAAATGATGATGAAGAAATTTATGACTTGAATAAAAGATTACATACGGATTCCTTCCTCTTGTTTTTCTTAATGGAGGCGAGGATGGGAAATTTGTTTAGTCACGTGGGTCGTGTTTTTTTTTTTAAGTTCTTATTTGTCAATAAAATAGGCACAAGATGACTTTAAAAAAAAAAATAATGTAAACGTGCGAAAAATTTAAATATTTTCCGAGATCTCTTAACGCATTAAGTATTTAAAGAACGATTTTCTTGGTTTTAAGTGGTCCCATGTGTGTGGTTTGAATGTAGATTTTGAATTTTGGATTAAATGGTTCTTAGTATTAAAAAAAAACTTTGCTAGTTACAGTCCTAGTTTGCTCTCGCACAAGAGGGTTAGACTTTTGATATGTTTTAACACAGTGTGAAAAAGAAAATTGGATTTAAATTGAAAGGCAGTAATTGCCTATAAACATATACCTATTCACATTTGTTTTTATAGTCTTAATACCTCGCATAACCCTAGGGAAGAACTGATTTTCGAAATTATTGCACATTCTTCTGAAGGCTTGAGAAATAATCATTTTACTTAAGTGTACCGCCAAAGAAGGACTCTCTTATACCTAAGTAAACAGAAGGTCATTTCTTGGGGTTGGGTTGAGGAATTCAACTGGCAATCGCTTCAAATTCTTTATAAATACGAGAAGCATTATGAAGGTGCTAGAGGGGTATTTCCTTTGTGATTATAGTCGTCATATTTTTTCTTATGTTAAGTTCTTCTCGTGACTCTATACAGGGTGATTGGTATAAGGTGCACCAAAAAGCTTGAGCGTGTAGGTGGAGTAAAGACAAGAAATAAATCGTATGGGAGGGGGTCTATTTCCCTCCGTTAAGGCGGGAGGGGCAATTTTCCAAAACATTGACTTAAATCAGAAAAAAATTATTTAAAAACAACTGTGAATGATACAAAGCCTTGTTATATTTTTTTGGAAAGCCAGAAAACTACTCTTTTATTTAATTTTAAATTAAGTTGTTTAAGTGAACAGTTTTAAAAAAAATAATATTCAAACTCAAAATTTTGAAAAAAAAACTAAAAAAAAAAATTTTAAACTAATTTTTTTCAAAATTTAATGTTAATTTTTTAATTTTAATTTTTTTTCAAAATTCAATGCTCTTATTAATTTTTAGTCAAAAACAGAAAACTGGATGCCAAAATGTATCTTTGTTTTTGAGAAATTAAGAAAAACTAGAAGTATTTTTTTCCAAGAAAAACACTTTTTTTTTGGTTTTCCCAAATTTTACCTCCTCAGGTCAATTATTAATTAGGGAATTATCCCTTTTTTATTTTTTATTACATACCATCCGATTTTAATCAAATAATACAAAATAAACGAATTAACTTTTTACTTTACTTACTAGTTTAACTTTTAATTGTTTTTAATTTCTCAAAAACTAAGATACATTTTGGCATCCGGTTTTCTGTTTTTGACAAAAAATTAATAAGAGCATTGAATTTTGAAAATAAAAATAATAGTTAATTACATTAAATTTTGAAAAAAAATTAGTTTAAATTTTTTTTTTTTTTAGTTTTTTTTTCAAAATTTTGAGTTTGAAAATTAATTTTTTTAAAACTGTTCACTTAAACAACTTAATTTAAAATTAAATAAAAGAGTAGTTTTCTGACTTTCCAAAAAAAAATAACAAGGCTTTGTATCATTCACAGTTGTTTTTAAATAATTTTTTTTCTGATTTAAGTCAATGTTTTAGAAAATTGCCCCTCCCGCCTAAACGGGGGAAATAGACCCCCCCCCTTCGCATACGATTTTTTTCTTGTCTTAACTCCACCTACACGTTCAAGCTTTTTGGTGCACCTTATACCAATTACCCTGTATACATTACAGAATACTTGTATAAAGTTATTGGAACACTTATCGTGACGGGTTGGCTAAGAAATCCCGAATTACAAAATCCTGACACTAAAGTCCCGAATTACATATTCCGAAATTTAAAAATCCCGAATATTTTGCATATTCGTTTAGAGTACAGTGAATTGTTTAGCTATGCGTTATCTCGATTAAAGGATTTTCTCATTTTGTTTGAATTAAAATCTATTGTTTCGCATTCGAAACAATAGAATTGTAAAGAAATGGAAACTAATTTTACAGTATTGATAAGCTCTTAACATCCATAAAAAAAGGTCAAAAATACGCTGGTGAAATAATTAAAATCGAAATGAACAAAAACAAAATAATCGAAAATGGAAACAACAGAAAACGAAATAATCGAAAAACGAAACAATAACAAACGAAATGACTTGAAGGCGAAATATTCAAAAGAATAGATTATCGAAACAAAAGTAAACCAAACAAACAACAAAATACAAAGCGACAAAATGCGAAACGTCTTATGCGAAACAACAAAAATGTAGTAGGTACCTAGGTACGTAAAAAAGGTTTAACAAACCATACCCATAAAATCGTAATGCATCTGTAGTTGCGTTCCAATCATTGGTGATAGTTTTTTGCCACAGCATTTCGCAACGTTATTTTCTCCGTCAAATATTATAGTCATTTCGCAGATCTTGGTATGTAATATGTTTTTAAAGCATTTTCTCACTTTCGGAAATCATTTGAAGAAATATTTTTTAAAGATATATTTATATTATTTAATCTTTTATGACTTACTTTAACGATTTTAAATTAGAGTTATGAAAATGTTGATAAGAATTCAGTAGCAATTTAAAGACACTTTTGTATTAATTTCACAAAGATTTTTAATTTTTTTAACTTTTTTACTACGAAACGAAATACCAATAAGTACTTGACAAAGTCCTGCTTTAGATAATATTTTAATATCTCTGAAATTCGGTTGTAATGAAGAACTCAAGCATCGACAGTAAAAGGAAAGTCCACTGGAGATTGTATTGAATATTTTGGTTGCCACTTGCGCACACTGCACAGTCCTCCCAAATAGAATACCTATACCAAACCCATTCCATAACAGAGGGCAGCTGAAATCTAACAACAGCAAGCTTTACGTACCCTCCAGTTCCAGTTCTGTGAAATGTGTCATTTGTGAACAAGGCTTAAGGTCTATACAAGTTGCATTCACATCAAATCCTTTTTATTTATGTCTGTACTATGGAAGGAAGGAAACTCTACTTGGTTCCAATGGTCAATAAGAGTCAAGATCAAGCATATTTTAAAATGGATGTTTTAGAGATTGTTGCACTGAGAAAAATTCATTTATTCAATTTTTTTTTTTTTTTATTTAACATTTTGAAAATGTATTTATTAATTTTTTTTAACTTATGTCGAATTCCTTTCAAATAAAAAGTTGACTTTTTTCGGACTAAAGTTGCTTTTTTCGGATAAAGATTGATCTGAGGGGAAAAAATCCCAAATAATCATGATCCATACACAAAAAAGTTGCTTTTTTTTCCCATCAGATCAACTTTTCGGAGTTCGTCATGAATCAAATCAAATTAAATTTTTTATTCAAGATCCATAGAAAGGAAAAAAGTCAACTTTCAAATCTGGCAAAATGAAAGGAATTCGACATTAGATTTCGCATAAAAATAATAAATTTTTTTTAAATATTTCAAAAAGTTGTTTGAAAAAAATCGATTTTTTTTATCTGTCGATTTTGGTAAAAAAAAATTGTAAAATGTATTATAATGTATCAAAATAATGACATGCATACTACGATTTTGTAGGAAACTTAAGAACTTAGAACTTAACTTTACTTCCAAAGTTATTTTTTGTATTTATGTATTTTTTTTAATTATTTTATATTAAACTAATTAAGAAATTCAAGAAATTATTTCAAATAATAACATTGAAAGGCTCTTTTAGGCTCTTATAGGGATTTCGCCACAAGAGCAAGTTTGTAGGACCCAGTCGGATATTTTATTTGATTATGTTATCTTCTCGGGTTTTGTTTAGATCCGGTTGTCATTGTTGTGTTGTTGGTTTGGATTTTTTAGCCACGGTAGTGGACTGACAACGGGTCAGTGGATTTAAATCCTCATCAAACAGTACCATATAGCTTCTAAGTATCGCGGATTGATATGTCTTGCCTGGTTTGGTACTCTTCTTAGCAGTTGATTTGGATGGCGGGTCGCTTGAAATTGCCTACACTTTACTTGTCATATAGTAAAATTTCTTTATTAACTATTATTATTGTATATACAGGGTGAGTCATGAGCAATGCGACAAAATGCTAGGGCGTGTAGGTTGCGTTGAGACAAGAAAAAAATCGTATGGAAGGGGGGGGTCTATTCCCCTCCGTTTAGCCGGGAGGGGCAATTTTCGAAAAAACTGACTTAAAATGGGAAAAAAATTATTTAAAATCAACGGCTTCATTCACAATGCTGTGCGATACGTTTTTGAAAAGCCAATAACTTTTTCTTTCATTTTGTGTTTAAATAAATCTATTCTAAGAAATAGTTTTTGAAATATTAATTTTCAAAGTCAAAATTTTGAAAGAAAAAAAAAATTGAAAAAAAAATTTCAAATTCATTTTTTTCAAAATTTTACGTAATTAAGTGCTAATTTTAATTTCAAAATTCAATGCTGTTATTAATTTTAAGTCTAAATAAGAAAACCGGATGCAAAAATTGTATGTCGTTCTCAAGAAATTAAAAAAAAACCAAAACCACCTTTTTCTAAGAAAAACATTTATTTTTATTGTAACGAAGCAATTTAAGAAGCATTAATCTTAGTTTTTTTAGTTTTTTTTATTCCTTTTATTTTTACTATGTTTTTTATTGGAAGTACTTATAAAAAATTCTCGATATGATCTCCATTGTTTAGAAGGCATAGATTATTTCTCCTTGTAATGGCTTCACATAAGTTTATGCTTGACAAATTTTCCTGCAATTTGACTCCAGCGACTTCAATTCGTTTCTTCAGTTGTTCCAATGATACTATTTCCACTTCGTAAACATAATTCTTCATAAATCCCCATGCATAGAAATCTAGGGGAGTTAAATCTGGTGACCTAGGCGGCCATTCCGTGGGGCCCCTTCTTCCGATCCAACGGTCACTAAAATGATCATCCAGCCAGTTTCTCACCTGTAAGCTGTAGTGTGCTGGAGCACCATCTTGTTGGTAGATTAAAGTTTCTGCTATAACCAATGGAACGCTGTCTAATAAATCGGGTAAAAGGTCTCGTAGGAATTGCAGGTATGATTCTCCATTAATAATGGAATTCAAAAACCGGGGCCCGATCACAGTGTGTCCAACAATACCAAGCCAAACATTACAACTAAAGCGGTGTTGTGATTTGTTTTGTTTTTTTTTTTGTGTGGATTGGCGCTACTCCAATAATGTAAATTGTTGAAGTTAGTAACCCCATCCCTAGTAAACTGTGCTTCATCCGTCCAGAATATTCTTCTAAAATAGTTTTGTTCGGTTTCATTTATAAGTAGTAATGTTCTACAAAATTCGGTTCTCAATAACTTGTCGTTTGAGGTGAGTTCCTGAACAGGCGTAAAGTGGTACGGGTGTAAATTTTCCGCCCGAAGTACTCGACATGCTCTAGATTGGGACACTCCAAGCATAGTGGATATCCTTCTTGTACTGACGGAGGGATTATTTCGGACTAAATCCAGAATTCTTTCATCTAAGATTCTTGACTCATCAGAAACTGGCCTTTCGCTTCTTCGATGCTCCAGCACTCCATGATCTCTTAGACGTCGGTGGATTCTTGGAAACGTGCTATGATGGGGACACCTCCTATCGGGATATCTTTCAGCGTACAGTCTTTCGGCTTCAAGACTTCGACCAAATAAATTGCTTCGTTACAATAAAAATAAATGTTTTTCTTAGAAAAAGGTGGTTTTGGTTTTTTTTTAATTTCTTGAGAACGACATAAAATTTTTGCATCCGGTTTTCTTATTTAGACTTAAAATTAATAACAGCATTGAATTTTGAAATTAAAATTAGCACTTTATTACGTAAAATTTTGAAAAAAATGAATTTGAAATTTTTTTTTTTCAATTTTTTTTTTCAAAATTTTGACTTTGAAAATTAATATTTGAAATATTAATATTAAAATTAATATTTCAAAAACTATTTCTTAGAATAGATTTATTTAAACACAGAATGAAAGAAAAAGTTATTGGCTTTTCAAAAACGTATCGCACAGCATTGTGAATGAAGCCGTTGATTTTAAATAATTTTTTTTCCCATTTTAAGTCAGTTTTTTCGAAAATTGCCCCTCCCGGCTAAACGGGAGGAATAGACCCCCCCCTCCCATACGATTTTTTTCTTGTCTCAACGCAACCTACACGCCCTAGCATTTTGTCGCATTGCTCATGACTCACCCTGTATATCAAAAAGTTGTTTGAAAAAAATTGATTTTTTTTTTATCTGTGCGTACGATTTTGGTAAAAAAAAAATTGTAAAATGTATTATAATGTATCAAAATAATGGCATACATACTACGATTTTGTAGGAAACTTAAAAACTTAGAACTTAACTTAATTTCCAAAGTTATTTTTTGTATTTATGTATTTTTTTTAATTATTTCATATTAAATTAATTAAGGAATTCAAGAAATTTTTTCAAATAATAACCTTGAAAGGCTCTTTTAAGATCTTATAGGTATTTCGCCACAAGTGCAAGTTTGTGTGACCAATCGTGTCTTTTATTTGATTATGTTATTGAAATCGGGATCAGCTTTTAAATGTTCCAGAGTCTAGAACCGATTTATAGCGTTTTTCATGATTGATACTTTTAACGATTTATAAACAATTTGCTTAACGCTAGGTTATCATAAAAATATCTTATGATCTTAATATTATGTTGGCACAAAAGGGGTCCAAGCCGAACCTAATCAATTGCTGGTTCATTTTTTTACGTCAATATAACATTTCATTGAAATAACTAGAATAATTTATATTATATAATGATGAACTTCTCGGTGTTGTGTTGTTGGTTTAGATTTTTTAGCCACGGTTGTGGACTGACAACGGGTCAGTGGATTTAAATCCTCATCAAACAGTTCCATATAGCTTCTAAGTATCGCGGATTGATATGTCTTGGCTGGTTTGCTACTCTTCTTAGCAGTTGATTTGGATGGCGGGTCGCTTGAACTTGCCTACACTTTACTTGTCATAGTAAAATGTCTTTATTAACTATTATTATTATATATATAATTATGAAAACAACATGCCTGCCGTGAACTGTCTAAGTTTACTATCCCTCAGCAAAAATTTGTGAGATTAAAAATGATTGTAAATGTTATCACAACCACAGAACCATTCTGTTGGACACATGTAAATTGACTGCAAAATATTGTTTATTCAATTTATGTATATTTTTGTCAAAAATATTGAGTTTTATTTTCAGTGTAGATACATAAAGATATATGATAGTTTATAATGTATATGTACTCTCCAAGGATATGTAATTTCTTCTTTTGTGGAAAGTTTAATTGAAACTTTTCATTTAAAATATTGATTCACTCAAGTTTTAAGTATTTGTCTGCCCACTAATTTGTCATATTCCCTCTCTGTTCAGCAAAATTATACTACTGCTACTTTGCGAATAAATTATTCATGTTGTTTTATAAATAAAAAATGTAAATGTTGGTAAATTTTTTCCTTATTAAGCAAATGAAAGCAATATTGTTGGTAAATTAAAATCAATTTATCCGTCAGAAAACAAAATTATATTCAACTACAATTGATATATAGACAAACAAATATATACCTTACCTCTCTTTAACCCATGAGTGCACTCGACGATATTAATTCCATGTCAATGTTTGTGAAAGGATCTGAACTCTATACACAATGTATAGCCCCACAGGCATTAATTCAAACAAAAGCTCCAATGTGAAGAGTTCTGGAAACCCCATTGGGCAAACACATGTTACCAACTTTTTTTTATTATTATTTATTTTCATTGATTTTACGTTTACGAGCGACACATAATTCCTCGCTTTGGAACATTACAGAATCGGATGTATTCAAAAGATATACAGAAACAAACTTATAACTTGCAAAATAATAATAACGATAATAAAGTTAATGGTTTCCTTTTGTTAATTTACTAACAATTATTATATTACCACTGTGACTTTTAGGTGACAAATAACCTTAATTCTTAATGGCCAATTAAACATTATTGGTGGGCAATTAATGTTGTTTTATTGAATAAAATGCAGCTTAGTCGTAAAAATGGAATAAAACACAAACTTGTAGTATGGACATATCGTGTTTACAAAAAATAAAACCTTAAAATAGCAAAACTATCATAAAGCTAAATCCATAACAGATACAGTTATTTTCAGTTCAAGAGTAGAAGTGGGCAAACCAAAAAGGTAAATCCTTTGCTATGTTTCAATAAAAAGACATTGAACGAAATGATGTCGGGATGTTAATTGGAAAGGAACTCAAAATGAATGGTTTTGACTTTCGAAATAACAGCCAGTCATTCATTCATTTGAAAAAGCCTCAAGGCTACATTGACTTTATGTACACAAAAAGGGATATTGTTATTTAGTGTGCCACTAATTTGAATCATAAAAGGCACTTTAGGGTAGTTAAAACGTTGTTATTGCTATTATCTGCGATAGGCACACATATGAAGTGGAAACAAATTATTTCCGCTTTTTTTAATTCAGAGATGATGTTTCGCACCCATCATAAAGCCGAAACCGTTACAAACACTGGGGCTGCTCCTTTGGGTTTTTAAAATGTTTATTTTAATCTTTAAGTTTTTTTGTATCTTACGAACGGAAAGAGGTAGAAAAAAATTAAAGGTAGATTTGTAGAGATACAAAATAGGTATAATAAAAACATTTATAAATGTTTGTGTTTGCTGACTTGGCAAAGCATACATACTTGTATCTCAAGAACGAAAAAGTTACAAAAACACTAATTGCAAATTTGCAGAGGTACAAAATAGTTTAAAAAAAAAATTATCAAGAATTATGTTTGTTTTTTTTTTAATTTTAAAAATTTGTTTTTTTGTATCTCGAGAACGAAAAGAGGTACAAAAAAACTAATTTAAGATTTGCAGAGGTACAAAATAGTTAAAAAAAATTAACTAAGAATCTTTTTTTTTTTAATTTTGAAAATATGTTATTTGTATCTCGAGAACGGAAAGAGGTACTAAAAAACTAATTTAAGATTTTTAAGATTTAGAGGTACAAAATAGTTTAAAAAAAATTACGAAGTTCTTTTTTTTAATTTTGGAAATGTGTTTTTTGTGTATCTCAAGAACGGCAAGAAGTACAAAAAAACTTATTTCAGATTTGCAAAGGTACAAAATAGTTAAAAAAAAATTAACTAACAATCTTGTTGGCTTGACAGTCAAGCTACCAAATCTACCTATTTATCTCGAAACCTACAAGAGGTATAAAATTATGAATGGCATTTCTTAAGAGGTACAAAATAGGTTCAACAAAATTTTATAACAAATTTTGATTACGCTAGAGGGGCTTTGCCAGCTTGATAGAGCTATAAAGTTTAGTATCTATAAGTGCTATTGCTAAGGCAAATGTGTCTTTTCTATTCTGTTGTATATTATAATTATAATAGTTCTGACATTAGAGCCAAAAAGATTGACCTGATTTATCAAATGAAAAAGGGAGTTTGTGATGTTAGAACATCTTTTTTGAAAATCAAACGTTTGAAGTTGTGATTTGTTTTTGCTGGTATTGTGTCGTATTTTTTTTTCGAAACTATTGAAAAAAACGTATTTTTAGAGGTAAAAATCACCAGCTAAAAGTGTAAAGCTAGCACTCCGCCTATCCCATTTTTATCTGAACTTCAGTTTACTTTTTAAGGATTCGGAATTTGTTCTGATATTAGATCCAAAAAATTAAAGTACCTACGTATACCTTCTTTTGTATTTTCGATGGTAGATAGTTTTTATTTTTTTTTTTTATTTTAAGACTTCCCATTAGTTAATTACTGCTTGTTGAGAAAAAATTAAGTTTAAATTTTCCATTTTCTGAGTGCTCCAAACCTCCTTCACACTTTTTCAAAAATCTAATTTTTTAAAGTTGTGCCAAGCCAAAATCTCTAATATTTGAAAAATTCACCATAAAATATAAAAAAAAAACACTGTATAAATTGAAAAAGAAGCTGATGCTTACCAATTTGGCTCACAGCACGCTGTTGTATTGGCAAACAACATAAATTTGCTTTAACGGCACTAATATTATTGATCTTATTCATTGCTTTCAAGTGTCAATTTCAGCAATCCAACATATTCGCTCTCGTAACAATAATTGATTGAACAATTGCTTATAGAGAAGTCAATGTTTTTTTTATACAGATTGTTCCATAATTTAAGTGCCCTTATGATAAAGCTAACAGCTTTTATTTCAAAAATAACCCACCCGACAATACATATGTGGCAAAGTGTGGTCATAACTAATTTTGATTTAAATCCAAAATCATTTATCATAGCACCAACTTTTTTAATCCTTAACATCGATGTAATATGAAATAATGTACAATATATTTTGTCTCATTAATTAAATGTTTGATGATCATAATTAGGGCGTTATAATAATAGACTTCAAATCAACAAATGATTAATAATTCAGTGTGTTACATAATGCTCCCCTTCCCAAAATATAAATAATAATGTTTGGAAAAACCACTGAGTGTAAAATTATAAAATAAAACCACGAAGAGATTTATGGTGATTCAGTTTGATAACACATACTCCATCAGGGAATAAGCCATTGTGAATTTGTGCCTGTGCATAGCGTACAATGATTACTTATATTTTACAACAGAAGCTACATCCTGTGAGAATATAAAACAATACCTCGATAAAACTAGGCTTTATATTTTTTACGATTGTGCCATGAAAACACTAAAACCAAAAGGACACGACATAAATCACACACTATAAAATTGTACAAAAGTAAAAGAATGCATACCTTTAGGGGTGATTTCCAATTTTGCAGAGATTCCGTAAAATTTATTCGAAACATTGAATATTTAGTTCCTTAATCCTGTCTGAAGGTTTTCGTCCTTCAAAGCCATATCCATTACATAAAATGAAAACTCGTGAAGGTTTTCATTTATAAAATCATCACGTAGCCCTTGATGGTTTCACTAAACCCATCAGCCGAACCCGTATGCCTGCAAACATCTGTTATATGGATGACATTCCCCATGATAATGTGGAGGAAACTTTTTTAAAATTGAAATTCCCAAAGTGAATAGAATCGTAATGTAATGGTGTATGTATGCCATTAAAGTGTTATGTGAGTCCGCGTGGCAAAAATGAAGGCGGTTGCATAACCACAAACCCTTCCTTACACAACTCCAAAACATTTTTTGGTGATGATGTTTTTGAATGTCCTTGAATGTCTTGAATGTGCGAAATGTTGAAAATTTTAAAATAAAAGGCACTTCCCAACGTTGAAAGTTTAAATTATTTAATACACACAAATGAGTCATTTTGGAGTTCTACGTGCGGACATGATGCCTGAAGGTTTAAGGTTGAGAGGATTTAGATGGTTGAAATGTGAATGATGATGCAGGGATAAATTTTGGCAGGAGTAGAAGTATTTCTCCTCTTGCATTTCAAAACCCATACTCTTTCTAAATTATTTACTAGGAAGCCTTTCTGTCTTGGGAAAAGTTTTTAATTTATAAATGTATTAGTTGGTCTTTCTTGCAATTTCATGTTTCTTTGTTGAGCAATCTGTGTGAAAATTCCCCTTCTGATATTAATACCATTTCATTTTAAAATATTTTCCATAAATTTAAGTTCTAAGAATTTTGAGAAAATAAGCTTTATTTTATTATAGGTAAAGGTGTATACAAAAAAACATCTAGGATAATAATATATGGTTGTACCAGGTTACAAGATGATTTGCGTCATGCGTGTGACACATAACATATCCCTTATGATTTAAAAGGGATTACATTATATCGCTTGAGGTTATACATATATATACGATGAAGTTAAACAGTTTTATCTTTGACGAAAGGTGCGGTATAAATTTGAAAGCGGATTTATTTAAACAAAATCCTTTATAAATCAAAAAAAAAAATATATGGGAGAATTGCTTGAAGAATTTAAGCTTATATATGGATTCAGAGATTATTAGGAACGTTTGATTTCATAAAACATAAAATATAAAGCTTTTTATTTACTAAGCCGACTTATGATATTAAAGTCAAGTCACCATGGGTTAATCCTTGGTTGTCAACTTTTGTCAAAAAATACCTGCGTTTCTTTATAAAAGGAATTTGACAATATATCGTTAAAAATAAAATATGTAGAAAGTATTGGAATATGCTTAGCAAACCTTAATTTTAAAAGCACACCTTAATGATAAACTTTATAGAAGAAAAAAGATATATGAATGGAACAAAACCTTTAATAATGGAAAGGGACTGATTGATTTTTAAATAATTTTAAATAATTGAATTTTTGAAATATTTTTGGGAACTCTGTGGGAAACATTTGTCCCTCGGAATTTGTCTCCATAATTGCAAAAAGTTTTCATTGGCAATTTTTCGAATTTGGGAAAAAGGTTCTTGATAACCCCAATTGTACTAATACGATATTTCCCCATCTCAGAATTTACTTGGCGTTTTCGATGGAGACAGTTGAAAAACATTCTTGACTCTGGTCCTTCGAACTTTTCGATAAGAAAACATTGACTCCAAGGTGTTTCTTTCAAGTTTACCACCGAACAGCTACAATCAATTATTGTTAAAAAAAAAACTATTACAAAAACTGCGTAGAAAAACTGCCAGCTCGATGACGAATGCCGCGCGGTCTGTCGTCGTGTTAAATTTTCGGCCTTTTTCGGCTTTTTCCTCTATAATAGTTATAGAGGAAAAAGCCGAAAAAGGTCGATTTCTATTCTTACATTCTATTTCTTACATTTAACGGTAAAAACGTTCTATTTCTATTTTCTACAAAGTTGACTATAAAAACATGTTAGTATGTCACGTTATTGAGATATGGCGCTCAAAAAAAGTGTAATTTTTCAAATGCTTATGTGTACGTTTTTCCTTCTCATATACCTTTTTTATTTTACCTTCGACCTTTTTCCTAAAAAACCTTTTTTTCTTTTTCCTACCTGCCGACTGGACTAATGAAGGAGGTGTTGACTAGCTAAATGTGAATTATAAATTGTCAAAAAGTAAAATTTGAACTTAAATTCGAGCAAAAGCTTTTATCCGTCGATTTAATGAAAAGCGTCCCGATCGATTTGTAAAAGAAGTGCCATAACATTTGGCCAAGCGTCATATTGCGATATTTACAAATTTTGCGATATGACACTGTCGTATAATGCGTCATATGGCCATATTTGTTACATACGGCCATTTACCGCTTTACGCCTATAGTGTCATTTGGCCAATTTGGCATAATGTCACTTTCAAATATAGTTTTTGAAATAGTGCTCATCTAAAAGTTGATTAATATATAAATCTTCCTGGGGAAAGTGGTGGCAGATGTAGTTTTGTGGTAACGATAAGAAACGAAAAGTGTAGCTGAAGAAATTTTGATGAATGGGAGATCAATTTGGAGTGGGAAAATTAAAAATGTACCCGAATTTTTGACTTTCACAACCTAAATTGATCTTCCATTCATCTAAATTTTTTTCAGCTACTCTCTTCGTTTCCTATAACGTACCCAGCCTTGCACCTAGAACCTTGTAATTCGTGAACTTATAGACTTAAAAACATTTTAGTTATCGGAGTAATAAAATGTATTGGCATTTTAACTAATAATGGGCTGCCCCAACATTAGCAGGTGAATTTTTAAAAAATGAGGAAATTTGGTATATAAAAATATTGGTGCCAATAAATATTAAAAAGTGTTTGGAGAAACTGAAAATAAATGGTTCTATAAATCTATAAAAAATTCAAAAGTTTTTATGATAATTATTATAAAAAAATTAAGAAAAGAAAAGCGAATTACATAATCTAATACATCGTATGAACTTTGGTTATAGAGTTTAGAGCTACAAACCTCAATATATATACATACAAAATACATATTGACTTTTGTCTTTTTGTATGTCTATTTAAAAATTGTGTGAATTTAAAGTATACGATTCATTAAGTGTCCCAGAAATATTCTTTATTTTGACACCTCATTTGTTGATATTGATTCACTGGGAGTACCTCAAAAGACACACTGATCTACTTTACGGGCACAATAAAAAATATAATAATTCTAAAACAAAAATAAACATTTTAGACACATTGATAACATTTGCTTGAATAGCTTCATGTAATGCATTATGGATAAATCCTTTTTACATCTTTACTTGCCATTACAAAGAAAAAAGTTTTCAATCCTTAGTTAATTTTTACTGCGAATAATCCTTCTCTATTCATTGCATTTTTCTGCAGGAATTTCTAGGTATTATCTCTTTAGTTCTTTGTTTCTCTTTTATAAAAAGCATGTTCCTGTTAATCTTCTTTTCAATGAAAAGCTCTGTAGTTTTGTTAAATAAAACAAAGTGCATAATTATCAATGCAAAGAAATAAAATAAAAATGAGGAACGGAATTTGAATACCTTTTAGATTAATGATTCCGTATCTATATTGATCATATTTTATCAAGTGCAACCTAATTGGGTGAATTCAATTGAAAATTTTAATGACTCCCTTCGGGTTTGATGAGGTTTTGACTTTTGAATAATCTTGCAGTAGGAACATGTTGATTCCTCATATACTACATCAGCTCCCACTTAATGACTATTCGACATGATAATATTATAATAGAATAAGGAAACATAGAGAACCTTTGTAATTTTGTGGTTGATGAGAAACTATATGTGGAATATTCACATACAAAATTTATAAATTAAAAATAACCGCAAACTTAAAATTTAAAAGGAAAATCCTGATGGTTCAAGACAATGCCGACGTGGACATGAAGTTACAGAAGAAGAGTCTTCTTCAAAATTCTCCAAGAAGAAGAGATAAAACGACCAGGATGAAAATGTGAACGTGATAGTAATCGCAGTTGGTGCTGAGGATATGGAAATAGAATTGCTGCAGTAGTGATGAGGAACAAATAGTGAAAATTTTTAAATGGACGATACAAAATTGTAAGCGCTTTGATATCTTGTATTGCAGTAATAGATATAGTAATGCACATACAATTTCGCCTCTTGCAATCGAGGTTTCTATGTACGTCCATAGTGTTTTCAAGCTTGTCTCTCCGTCTTCTATAATTTAATGATTTAACTTTAAAGATCTCAAACCAAAACATTTAAGAAACTAAATAACATATTGCGACATAAATTTTGATATAGTAAAGTAAAAATTGTGAGATAAAATATGCGAACAGAAATTTTTGTGAAATAATCATAAAACTTGTAAGGTAAATAGAAATTTATTAAACAAACAAATTAATTTATTTATAATCGCGAAATGAATGATATATCCAATAAAAATCCCAGAGATACAATAATGAAATTTAGTCTTACACTGAAAGTGGGTAAATTAGATAAATATAACCTGTGGACACCAACACTATTTTGGGTAGGAATTATTTTGTTAATTCGTCGCCCTAGTATTGAAGTGCCGTAAACGCCAAATTGCGTTTTTTGAAATGGGTATGCAGACTTATGTTTTCGGGTGCGCTCTTTTCTAATCTGTTATCTGTTTGTTCCTATCGCTTCTAATTGGTGAGATATTTGACGTTAACGAAAAATGGTTGGCACATACGTCAAATTTCCCAAGGAGTTTATATTACGTTTTTAGTATTGAAATGCCGTATGTTTTCGATTTTTTGACTTACGTGTATGGACCAAAAAGAAACTGTTGATTTTGGTGGCGTATACGGCAAACTCATTTTGAACAAAAATGTAAATATTTTTAAAACTATAACATGCGGAAAGTTTCTGATAACAACTATTAAAAGAGGATTTACAAACAGATACTGTGTAAAAAAAATTTAAAAAAATCCTTCGGTCAGTTTTTCCACATTAGACTGCCAAACCTTTAAATGCGATTTCCCAAAAATGTAAAAATGGCGTTTACGGCACTTCAATACTAGGGCGACGAATTAGTGTCGCTCGTCTATTTACAATCTCATGTTTATTCGAAAAACAAGAAGTCATAATCGAGAATTCAACTAACCAGAATAAATATTATGGAGTTTTAAATGATTCCGAATTTATATCTCTGATGATTGGCTCATGAAAAACTCTTTAATTTGTTTAGCATTATAATTCTCCATGCGACATCTGAAATGTTAACTGTATATTTTAAGGTTCCAACATTAATGTCATGAGTATGCTTAAATAGAAGATTAACGGGACTAATTTTTGATTGGCAAAAGAGATGACACTATTTTTGAAGTACACACACCTTTTGGGAAGAAACGTCTCAGAAAATTCTTCAGAAACTCGTCGAATCAATATAGAGACCACTTCGGAAATTTATTAATGAATTTATGGTTAAGTCCTAAAAATTTTAAAATATGTCGAAACAATTATTTGCCACAACAAAATTAAAGTTTTTTTTATTATCTAATCCAATGATATTAAAATAACTGTAAAGGGTATTTACCATCAAATATTCTCATATTAATCTAGGCTCTCATTCTATTTTCTGTTTTGCTTGATAGGGTTTTGTTTTTAAAATATAAAGAAAGTGTCATTTTCCATTTTGGCATAATATCACTTCCAAATGAAGGTTTTTGAAATAGGAAAGTAGTGGCGGATGTATAGTTTTGATAACGTAGCTGAAAGCGTAGCTGAAAAAAAATTTGATTAATAGAAGATTAATTTGAGGTGTGAAAATTTAAAATTCGATCGAATTTACGGGGTACGGTAGAAACGAATAGCGTAGCCGAAAATTTTTTTGACGAATAGAGGATCATTTGGGGTGTGAAAATTTAAAATTCGAATGAAACACTTTTGTACACAAAATATGTTTTTATATTTGTGGTCCAGTGTCCCAGCTGGATATTTCTGAAAAAATACCGCTTTATGAAGCTAGTAAGCGGAAATGTTTTATATAGGTAACTATAAACTCTTATCTCGCGGTATATATTACGATGATGGAGAAGTTCAAAAACGTAGGTTTCGGATGTGCGGATGTTCGTATGTGCGGATGTTCGTTTGTATGTTCACCGTGCTACAGCCTAAACGGTTAGTCGGATTTTTTTCAAACTTCGTGTGTAGTACTTTTTGGTGATTCCCTAGAGGACAAATTTAAATTTTTTCTTAGCCCAGCTATTAAGGTATAACGATTTTTAAAAATTTTCAAAATTTTCTTAAAACGGCTCTAACGTTTTTGATAAAATTTTGTGAACGTTATATTTAAAGTGTTCTTAATATAACAGCATTTCAGGTTTTTGGCTAAAAATTCATTATTAACGGTTTTTAACAAATTTGAACATAACTTGATAAAGGCTCCCTTGAGTTCGGTAGAGATTTCTATTGACTTCTATTGACATTTAACACAAGATGGCATTCACAGTTTTTCGTATAGCTGCCATACAATTTGATCTCACGAAAAAAAAAACGAAAAAAGTGCGAAAATTCCGCGGTTTTTCGCGGATATCTCAAAAAGCACCAGGAAATTTAGTTGGACTTCTTAAGATTCGGTTTCAGCGACCCTCAAAACATAGAATTCGAAAAAAATCAATTTGTATATTTTTTGTAACGTGAAACTACCATTTGACTGATGGACTATTATGCCGACGTGAAATATCAAAATTTGAGGTAAAACTATGATTTTATATTCTACTCTATCATTAAAACCCTAATTGCGTTTAAAAAATTCGTTTTTTTATTTAACTCATGTTAAATGTGGAAAAGGTTAATCGGGTTGGCTGCACCAACAAATTTCCTAATTTCATACACATATGAATCTATGATTTTAAATATGACAATAAATACTAATTGAACGAAGGCAAGCTTTGTTTTGTCCTTAAACAAAAATTCTACATATATTAAGTGAAATAGAATAACTGGGGTTTTGACAAGAATAAGAAAAGCCTTCTAAATTCATCTTTTTTAACTCAAATCAAATGTAAGATGCTTTTCCAAGGATTCTTTTAAATCGAGCGGGTAGATATAATATTTCTATAGACTTTTCCGTACTCCATTAAAACAACTAGAACGAAAGCTTTATTGAATAAGTTTTTGCTGATAACAATGTAAGAACCTTCTTTGAGTACATTTTGAATCATTGTTTTTTGAACAGCCTTACAAAACGTATACAATTATCCCTCTTTTGTTTAAAGTTACAAGTAACATATTTCATTTTCAATCTTGCAAGAGAAACCAATTACTTTTTTTTATACCCTTGACGATGGAAGTATATTGTATTTTACTATTGTGTATTCCTTCTAAGTTATTTCTAAATTGCTGAATGCCATTTAAGCCCATCACACCTTTGAAAGTTATTTAAATTTTTTGTAAGAAAAAAAAAAAAAAAAAAGATACTTTCTGAATGAAAACTTTTCTTACCCAAATTACTGATTCTCCTTCATCCTTAAGGGTAAATCGACAAAACTTTTTCAAATTCTGACCTCGACTCATTAGAAATTCATTTCGATGACAGACCTATGAAGACATGACGCACGTCACAATCTGGATCAATATTAAATAGGTACTTCTTTTACTCAGACACTTACCTTTCAAAAATGTTATCACAATGGCCGTCAAATCTGTTACACCTATACACATCTTTCTATACATTTTCATAAAACCTTTTGGTATTCTAATTCTAATGAAGGGAAGTGTGAAATATACAGAATCTGGAATAACAAAGACAAAAACCATGATGTTGACACCTTACCTTACATTCTTATGAAAAATGCTGAAACCGGGAAGCACACCCATGGAAGTTGTGTAATTAGATTTTGTCATAATTCTTTTGGTAGATAACATCAGAGGGTGATGATGATGAAGCATGGAGGGAGACCGTACAGATTGTCATAGAATAACTTGTAGTCGTAAGGATTACGACCTATTTTAGTTAATTAGCTGTTCTTGTTGAGCGTAAACCTTGTTAAAGAGGTTTCCTGGGTGTCTAAGGTTGCGTTTTCTGACATCTACCAACCTAAAAGGATTCATTCCCATTTATCATAAACTAATTAAAGGTATAATCGAAATGCAACAACAAGTTTGTTGAATTATAATTATTTTTTTACGGCAAAACTCATACTTATTCATTTATAAATTCAAAGAAAATGTTGCTTTCAAATACATTTAACAGGTTAAGTGATTATTATATTATATTATATCAAAGGAATATAGTTCCTATAGTTCCTATTCAAGCAACGCATGAAATTTATGTGAAATAAGTAGCGTATGTACAGTATATATATAATTTTTTTTAAATTATAGGAAAGTGAGTTTGTGATCATAGAATAATAGAATTTTCGAACTCAGACTAGAAAAATTGTTTGTTTGTACATATAATTATAATAAATTTCGCTTTCATTAAGAAATTTCAATGTTGGAATTGTTGATTGACTTTTTATTTTTGATATTTTTACTAACTCAGATTTCAACAGGTTTGAAAATCGGTCTAACCTTTTAGTTTCTAGGTTTTGATATTCCAGACTGAAAGACGTATTTATGAGTTTTCGGAATTTTGGGTTTTTAGTGTTTAGGTTTTAAAAAATTGTGTCCGTCTGCCGAAAACTACGTGTTTCTTTTAACTCACGATATACTTATTTTATAAACTTTAACATTACAAATAAACAAATGAAAACAAAAACTATTATTTTTAAGGATATTAAATAAGTAAGCTTAATTTTTGTAAAAGATGTTTTTTTTATTTGAGTTACTTATTATTTCTCTTCACTGCCGCAAGCGCATAACTCGATTCTTGGGGACTTTTTGCGTTATTACGGCACCTCTGAGTAAAAGGTGCCAAGTTTCAAAACTGTTTGAAAATCTTTATTGATTGGACTATATTTAGCAGGACTATATGAATATCAAATTTCATCAAAATTGTTAAATAAATTAAAGAAATAGTCAGTAGGTATAAAAAAATAGAGTGCATGACTGGGTCGCACGAACTTGCTCTTGTAGCAAAATACCACTAAAATAAAATTAAATATAAGAAAAATAAATTTAATAATTACTTTTTTTTAATATATGTAAATGAAAAATATGAACAAAAAACATATTAATTGTTTTTAAAAGTTCTAAAACTACTTTTAAGGAAGGTCCAAACGAAAATCGAAGTATGCAGAAAATTTTCTTGCCTAAATGCAAGTTTACCAAAACAATAATTCTAAAATTGTTAGAGCGTATTTTAAGTAAATCGATGTTTACTTTAAAAAAAAACTTTGACAAATTTTTAAAAAACGCCAATTTAAAGCGAAAAATGATTTGCATTTTAAAATTTAAGTTTTATAGTCAAGCATTTTTCAAATATTGAATTTACAAAAAATTAAATTCAAAAATTAATTAAAACTAAAACTAAGCACTTTTGCAAAACTTTGGTATTGAAGTTTTATCAAATCATCTTTATATTTCTTAACAATTTTTTTTAAATTAAAATTGATTAACTCGTTCACGAGATAGTTCAAGAAAAAAATAACGGTTGACTGGCTGAACAAAATAGACTGCTGCAACTGGAGCTGGAGCTGGAATAGATGTCAAAATATGTCGTACGTCTCGTTTTTTGCGTGGCCACAAAATTTTGCTGTACAGCTTTCTTACATTTATATCGTTTGTATCAGCTGATTAAAATTTGTTTGCAAAATTATCAAAAGAAACCCAATTAAATTAACTTCTTTGCTTTTTAACACATTAAATAAAACATTTCTTCACAAAACACGCGGTCGCATCACGGTCAATTGTTTTTTATTTAATTTATTGTGAAACGTCAAAAGTGCTGTATGTCGAACGAAAGTTTAAAGTTGGTGAACTTGTGCAGCACCGACTGCAGCACCGAGTAGAGTTGCGTCGCGTTTTGTTCGTAATAGTGGATTTTCGTGCATTCAATATTTTGACAGCTATTCCAGTTGCAGCTCCAGTTCAGTTTCAGCACCGTCGCTATTGTGTTCAGGCAGTCAATGGGAGGTACCGTTAATAGGCTTTCTTTTTTTTTTTGCAAGTGAACAAAAGATAATCGGATAAAAACCATTTGTAATTTTTTTAAAGAAAATCGTTGCAACCGTTTTGGAGAAAATTAAGTTTTTTAAAAACCGTTATATGGCAGCTAACGGTATTTTTTGAACAAAACAAAAATTCGATTTCTCCTCTAAGGAATGTTCTACAAACCCTACGTACCAAATTTGTTAAGGCTGTAGGTGCTGATACACAGAACTGACATGCAGACAGAATTTCGAAACCCAATTGTTTCGTCTTCGCTATCATCGTAATGTCATGTTTGATTGTTATCTTAAAATTTGTTTCTTGCGCAAATGCATAACTTGCCTTTAAGTACCTATATTCGCAAGTAAAAAAACAGTTCTATGGGAGGTACCATTTAAAAGATTTTTTCGTTTTTTTTTTTTTTGATAAAAGCCTTTACCTCTTGCCATTGCTACAAATCACTCATGCCATTTTTTTTATCAAAATCTGTCGTATTTTTTTATTCGAAAAAATAGGACTTTTGCTTGTTATATTGCAGGTATATATAGCTTACGTTGCACTTTTAACATAGGATTTTTTCGTGTTTTTTTCTTTATATTTAAGTTAAAAAGTATTGAATTTATTGAACTAAATTCTATTTAAATTTTCATTTTTGTACCAACCAATTTTTTACAAGAGTAAGTTCGTGCGACCAAGTTGTGTACTTTACGAAAGTGCGAAAATGAAAGATTTGACTTAAGAAATCAACTACGGGAGCTAAACTTATATATATCCAAAAAATTAAACTAGATCTGAATCTAAAACAAACACAAAAATAAGCTTAAAATTCACAAAGAAATAAATAGATTTGCATATTTTGTAAAGTTATTCCCCCATTTAGAATGCATTTGAATTCAATAACATATTCATTCATAGCACTGAACCGTAAATTCAACTGTCATACTCAGAAATCTCTTTAATATTCAAATATTCATACGTTACGTACCTATTTACCTTTCTTTCTTTTTTTTTTTTTTTTTTGTTGATCAAAGAAATATATGTTTGTATACTCATGGATTACAAGCTCCTATATATACAATATATATACTACAAGAATTTAGTCCAATGAGCTCAATTACCCCCAAATAAAGGACACAAAATCCACTTAGCTTTTCACTTCACAGCACTTAAATCACATCCCAGTGTTGATTTTATTTATTTTTATTTCTGTATTTCAGCCCGAACTTGTTCACTCGTGCATAGAAGCTTTGAACAAAATCAAAGGATAAGGGTATAAAAAGTTCTCTAAACAAACATGTTTTATTTTGTCATGGGTTATGTTATAGATCGGCACAAAGATTTAAAGATTATTCATATAAGTTAAGTCAATTGACCACAAAGTAAAATTAAATGGCTTTGTAGATGCCGTATACGCATGATGGTTAGGGATGTCATAAGCCTTTTAAGAGCGACGAAATTATAAAGAGGGCAAAGATGTAACAGTTTAGTTCATTCGTTTTAAACTTCCTTATCGATTTTGATCGAATCATAATTTATTCAAAATTTAAATTAAGCTTGTTTTCCAGCAAAATACATTTTAGAAAACAAAATGTTTAGAAATATAAGGCTTTCCCGATTTTAAAAATATTACTGATTAATTGTTAGCCAATCATGGTTTGAGAAATTTTATTGCAAACTACCCTTTCGGCCATAGCATGTCAACAAACATGCTTTACACACATTGAAACTACAACAACCGACTATATAGTAGTCCAGCGATTCCTACTTGAATATTGTTTGACAAAAAGCACCGTATTTTTGGACACGAACTGAAGTGTGATTGGCACGTATTCAATTATCTCCATCACTTTCGTTTTCATATGTGTGCATATTCTATTTTCAGGTGTTAGGAAAATATGCGGTCGATAAAAGTTAAATTTAAATTTGAATTCAGATAGTGCATTCATAGCGTACAATATCTCATCTCATACTCATCCTTTTGCATTACTTATAGTTGTCGTCATGGGGAAGAATGCAACTTTGACTAGATATTAAGCCGCACTTTTATTAATATTATCAAATACCTGTGTTAGATAAACGAATTCTTGTTTATTTAATACTTTTATATAACGCTTACAATATTTCGAGTGAATTACTCTTATTTTTGATATCGGAATTATTGAAAACATGATACGGATCAGTCTAAGTGAATAGCATATCCGATTATTAACCATCCATTCATAATTTGATCCGAAAAAATAGTAAATAAAATTGAATACAATTTTTTATTGTTTTAGAAAAGTTTTCACACTTGCAACGAACAAGTTAAGAGATAAAAGATTATATTAGATTGGATTTCACATCTCTTGTGTTAACTAATATTGATTCCATTTATTAAACTATTTAGGTGGACACAAATTATTCGCAAGTTCATTGTTTCAATAAAGTTTTTTTATTGTACTTTTTTTATTGTATTTGGTTAAGTGTACAACGAAAATTATTTTTCCACGATATGGAATTAAAGTTTTGTGATTGATGGAATGTGCCAATGCCCTGTTGTCCTTTAACTCGCCTAAGTCTCTTTTAAACTAGATTTAGATTCTTTTGACGTAGGCAGGCAATGTCATTTCAATTCATTTTGATTTACCAACTTAAATGAAAAGCTGACGGAATATTCAATCAACACCAACACATTTCCTTTATCCGCTTTGACATGTCAACACGCTGCCTTTTTCCTTGTAGGAGGATGTCATTTTATCATCACTGAACGACATAATCTCAAGCATTATATCCATCATCCTTTGGGGATTTACAGAAGCTTAATCCAATCAAAAATTAATGTTCCGCTTGAAAGAAAGAAAGAATTATATCACTTCGCAAAATGTATCTTTAAATAACCGTGACTGACCTTTTCACTTTAGAAAACAAAGATCAATGTCGTGCTGTTTGAAAGTTTTTAAACAAATGAAAACAAAATTCTTACGTCAATTTATTTGAATTAAATAAAAAATCCTTCAGTATGAATCTATATGTATAAAGAAAAAGGACCAACAGATTTATAGACTTATTTTTATTTGAAATAAAAGCGAAAAGTATTTCAACCTCGAAATTTATGCTTTGACTTTTGAAACACAAATCCTATTACGTATCTATTACCAACGAAAACTGGGTCAAATCCCGTTTCTGAATTATTAAAAGGTTTTCGCATCACAGGACGAGATGAAGAAGCTACAATTTCACCCATGATAGCACTATCTCTCCTTTCTTGATAGAACGATTAATATTTGATTTGAAACTGCCATCGGATGAGTCCTGAGATTTTGGCCACAAAAACTTACTTTATGTGTGCATGTGTGTGTGTATCTTTCTGTCATACATACGACACACTATTTGTAACTGTAAATAAATAATGAAAGGATATAACAACATTCCAAGTATAAGTAAACACAAAGTTATTTTTAAAGGGAACTGCACAAAGAAAGTATACTTGAATTGTGCAATCCTTGAAAGATTATTATGAAACAAGTCTGGCAGGGAGAAACTGTTTATTCGTCCTTTCAGTTGTTGTTATAGTTGCATTTACTTAAAGGAAATAGTACCTTAGTTTTTAGAGGAATGAAAGGAAACTTTGTATATACATAGACATGTACAAAGTTTGTGAAGTGGCAAAGAATAACATTTACTCCTGTGAATTGTACGCTTTTCACGGTCCTAATTTTTTAAATCTATTTTAAATTGCATTTTTATTACCCCAGTAATTGTATGTTTTTTTTTGTCTGTGGGGAGATTTATCGGATGTAACTTATTCTATTAAATTATTTATTTGGTAAATTTAGTTTACATTTCAGAAAATCAATATTTGTTGCTTTCAAAATATTTTGATATTTGAAAAATTAAATAAAAACAATGGGAAATGATTTTTGTTCTGTTTTTGATGATAAATTGATTTGAATTTGCAAAGTCATTTGAATTGTTTTTTTTGCTTCCGATTTGTAAACAAAATTCATTAATTTAAAATAAAATAAAGTTCAATATAGTTGTAGGCAATACCGTGTATGTATATAGAATTTTCCAACCTTAAATTGATGTCAAAAGTAAAGAGATTAATGATATATTTTCACCGGATGTTGATCTTCTGGTTCAGGTGGAAATGTTTCTTTTCATCAATTTTTCCTCTGCGCCTCTTGCTCTTGTGGCAAGATACCTCTGAGAGTTTAAAGTGCAAACGGAGTAAACGAAAAAATCGTATGAAATTTCTTTAAAAGATCTAAATCCATATCTTACATAAAAGCTTACGAAAAAAAAAATCTTGAAAATCGAAAAAATCGATTTTTTAAAATATTTTTTCGAAAACTTTTTTCTAAAAAGAAGCGAGTATTCAGGTTTTTAAACTTAATTTATTACACCTTAAAACTAAATTTCATAAAAATCCATCAACTGGTTTTTGAAATATTGAATTCGCAAAAACAGTTTTTAAAAAATTATTCAAAACTTAACAAAAACATTTTTAAAAAAAATGTATGTCATGTTATTTAAAATAGCTAGGACAATTTCAGTATTGAATTTCATTTCAATCGGTTCAGCAGTTATTAAGATAGTCGAAATTTAAAAATACCGTTCTATATGGCAGGTACCGTTAAAAGAATTTTTTTAAGTTTCGTTTTCATTTTAGGGTAGACCTTTATTACCTTATTTCACGTGCGAAGTTTGGTTAAAATCGTTAGAGCCGTTTTTGAGAAAAATAAGTTTTTTGATAACCCTTATATGGCAGTTACCTATATTTTTAGTCTTACAATGAGCTACGATAAAAGCTCTGGACATATTACAATAAAAACAATACCTACCAAATTTTAAGTAAATCGGTCAACCTGTTTAGGCAGAAGGTTCCTATACAGATAGACAGACAGACAGACAGATAAATCGTAATGTCATATTTGATTGTTATCTCTAAACTTTTTTCTTTCACGAATCCAAGACTTGCCTTAATATGTAGTACCTATACCCAGAGCAAGTTAAAATATTTGCAATAACCTTGGTTTCACTAAACTGAGTTGGTTTCACTTTTTGGTGAAATATACCTATACAGATCACAGATTACAGTGAATTGATTCTCAAAAAAGTAAAATACGACAAATGCGTGATCTGATATTTGTGTGGAGCATTAAACCCTGAAGGAACACTACCGGGGAACCATTTGTTACCAAAATTTGATTCTCAATTCAAAGATCTTACTTTCAAGATTTGCTTGATCGGATAAGAACGATTACTGACAAGCAATCAAGACTCTATCGCTTTTTGGTGCCAGTTAGTCTTATAGCCTTTTAACACCGAATCAAAAACACGGTTTTCGACAAAAACTCGAAATTCGTTCACACCGCACATTTAGCCATTTTTGTTTGACATTTAATTTTGTTTTGTCAACAACATTGAAATTGTGCTTTTAAATAAACTTTTTTATTTTGTTAATTGTACCCCGCTTTTGTTTAAAATGAAAATAAAATTGAAAAGAATTATTTAAAACTGATTTTAGTGCATTTTTAATAATCTTTAATGAATATTTGGTAAATTTAGTTTTAAATGTTGACAATTTCAATTTATCGTAAAAGTTCTGTTCAACGAGACGCCCCGAATCATCGTCCACAAATATACACAAATATACAATAAATATACACAAATATACGAACAATTTTTCTTCAAATATATTCTCGCAAAATTAATTTTTCACAATCCAAAATTGTTTTTTTGATGTTGAATCGAATAAAATAACCGGCAACTGACAGATGATCCAAACAAATTAAGATTTTTTGGTTAAAGTGGTGTTGTGTATAGGTTTGTGTTTTCATTCTTTTATGGATGTGTGTTTGATTCAATCGGTCAAATTCGGGCGAAGGTGCGGGAGTGTACTTCGGCCGATGACAGGTTTGGTGATAGTGCACGCAAGCAAAATTTTTTTCCCAAAACGGTTGGGAACTGATCTGATAAGGACTATGAAGCAGCTTTCATAACATTTCAACACAGCCTTTTTCTCATTTCGCACTTATAACATTTCTATTCTATTCGATATCGATTCGTGGCAATCGCATTGAACACAGATTAAATAATTTCTATTGACAGTTCTCTTTTATTTCTCATTCTTCACAATAGGGAGTTTTACCATCTTGTCAAAGCTCACACTATGGAGAAGACAGATTGAAATATGTATCGCGCTTTTTTCAAACTGTCAAACTCAAGATCTTGGAGAAAACAATTTGGAAATAATTTTTAAATGCGGTATTCTTTTTTGTGTGAAATTTGTGATTTCCGTGGCTTAAAAATTTATTTTAATTTGCAAAACCAACAATTTTCACAATTTTCGCGCACAAATCTTTAAAATTCCCGCTTTTGTTTTCAATCAATTTTTCAACAATGATGAAAAAAAAATCAGCTGTTCACCATACTGCTGTTTTTGACAATTCTGTGAGAACGAGAAAGAGATATATCGTTGTTACCTAAAAAGCCCTATTGATTGAGTGCTGAATGTTTCACTATTTACGTTTGATTTGTTCATCTCGCAATTTCAACTGGTTTTTGAATTTTTGATAGGTTTCGAGTGGTTCTTGTAAACTTGTTATTTGCCAAAATCGTATGGGAAAACCTGTGTTTTTGATGCAGGTTTTTGTTTTTTTGGCAAAAATCGGGTTTTTGATTCGGTGTGAAAAGGCTATTAAACATAGGCTTGGTTTTTCATCTCGAAAATGATCCAAATTTTCGGGTGGAGTGTACCTAATCAGTATCCGCTATATATAATATGTATTGTCAGTTTGCAGTGCTCAAATAATTCAAAATTGCCGTTCAAGTATATTCTTTGATTTAAAAAGTTTTGCACGAAACATATTAAACCAGCACCACATCTTCTTTGAAAGCAATCAGCATATGATGGGGCTATGAAGTTTTCTTTTTTTATTGGGAAAGTTGTCAGCAGACGACACTGTAGATATTGGTGGGCTAATATGTGTTGAAGAATCAAAATACAAAGTAAAGTAGCTATATCTTGCCGCTGTCGTTGAAGTAAAAGATAGTCTTGTGGTTTTGCCAGATGGTGTGGCATGTTGGATTGTGTTATTCAGAAAACGTCTTTCAGAAAGATTTTTGTACTGAAGAGACGATAAAATACTTTTTGGAATGATTTTTCAGTGCCCTTATTAAATTAAATTTCAAAATAATGTTGGATACTATAAAACTAGTTTAATTCTGTATAACGCTCTTACCATTATATAAATATCTGCTTCCCAAAGATCCCAGTGTTTTTAATAATTTCATTCAAGATACCAAAATATGGATTTTTAAAATATCGTTTATTTTATCATCCATATATAGTTATCCTTCTCATTATAAATTCAACTTCTTACTTTAAAAAAAGAAAGCTATTTTCTTCGTTTCTTGAAAGAAAAATTATTTTGAGTCCACATTCCATCAAGAAGGTAATTTTATGTAACAAATTCTATAAAATTTAACGTTTAATTTTTGTTGGTTATTTTTTTTTTTTCCTTTTGTGAGTAATATTTGTTATTTTCACTTCTTCTATCGTGCAATTACTTTGAATTAACATTACTCAAATCCATTTACCTTTATGACCACCAGCAACATTCTCATACACTTATACACTTGAAGGCAGGAAGGAAAAATAAAACAACTTCACTTTATTCACCCGAAGAATTATTATGTAGGTTAGGTATGGTAGTTATACTATATCAAAGGAATTCCCGAAACAGGAGAAAAGCCACTTTGTGTGCACACAATATTTTCCTTCTATAGGGTAGAGTAGCCTAATCGCGGCCCCCTCCAGTGGCCGGCCACCTATCAGAAAATTCACTGTAACTAGTGAATTGATATAACTCTCTTTTATGTGTAGAGTTTTATATTGTCCTCTTAAATTTCTCTCTCATTCTGTCAAAATTCCTGTTGCATCTGCTCAGTCGCTTTCGAGAAATCAACACACTTGTTTCGCGTCGTAATTGGGGATGTTTTTTTTGTGTATATATAGATAAAATCCTTAGTGAATTCGGTGTCGAAATTAGTGTTTAAAGTGCAAATTTTGTGGGTAAGTGTTTCCGACTGTTGTTTTTCTTGATAAATAAGTTTTTTTTCATTAAAATCAGCTTTTAAATGTGAAAGATTGTGGTATTTATTGTTAATTTTAAGGGGGCCGGACATAGGACACAAAAATACACGTGGTTGCCTAATGGCGGCCGGCCCCGGCCGGAGATAGGCAACTTGATTTTTTTATTTTTTATTAAATGAGTACGCAAAAAGAGTAATAAACCTATTCTAATCATCATGCAGCAAAAACCATCGCTCGAATTCGAAGGTTTCCAGTGTCCGGCCCCCCCTTTTCAAACAGAACTCTTGGTGGCCGGATATAGGACACACGAGTCCTAACTCCGGCCCCTTGATTTATATTACGGTTTACACAAATATTTAAGTATAAGGTTACACCTTTTTGATCCTTAAATACCTAGATATTTCAAAAAAATCTTAAGCGATTGAAAATGACAAGAACAAGTGAGAAGGCGCAAGCAAAAAATGCCAAAAAGCGAGTTATACCGTACAAAGACACAGATTTGGAGCAGGCTTTATTTGAGATCCGCCAAAACAAACTGCCAATTCGAGCAGCAGCCAGAAAGTTTAAGATCCCAAGGACGACTCTGCAGGACAGAGTACATAATAGAACTGCGGATAACCTTGGGAAATTTGGTCCCTGCCCTGTGCTGTCTGCAGAGGAAGAACTAAAACTAAAAAACTGGCTTGTAAACTTAGCTAAATGTGGTTTTCCTCAAACCTCGGAAAATCTATTGAGAACGGTGCAAGCTATTCTTCAAGAAGATGGGCGTAAAACTCCTTTTAAAGACAACAAACCAGGGAAAAAATGGTATTACAGTTTCATGCGACGCCATCCCGATCTAAGCCTTCGAACAGCTGAAACTGTCTCTAAAGCCCGCGCCCAAGTTACCGAGGAAGGGATAAAGAAGTGGTTTGAAGAGCTAAAAGAGTACCTAGCCCAAGAAGACTCTTTAGACATTCTTGAGGACTCTTCCAGAATTTTCAACGCGGACGAAACGGGATTCAGTATGGCTCCAAAAACTGGGAATGTCATTGCCCCAAAAGGAATCAAAAACCTGTATGAAATCAAGGCAGCCAATGAAAAAGAAAACCTAACTGTGCTGATGACTTTCTCCGCAAATGGAAGAACACTACCACCTATGGTTGTTTTGCCTTACAAAAGGTCGCCCAGCTGGCTGAAATCTATCCAAAATAAGAAGCCTGACTGGGTTTTTGGCAAAACAGACAGTGGATGGATGCGGGGAGAAACTTTTCTTCAGTATGTGAAGGATGGCCTGAACAAATGGATTTCAAACAATAGTGTCAAACGTCCAGTTTTATTTTTTGTTGATGGACATGCTTCTCACATGTCTCTTGAACTCAGCGACTTCTGCAGCAACAACAACATAATATTGTATGCGCTTCCTCCAAACACCACTCATATCCTTCAGCCGGCTGATGTAGGTGCCTTTAAAGGACTGAAGTCAGACTATAGAAACATTTTGAACGAGTGGCGAAAACGTTCGGGTAACCACGGCAGCACGATGAATAAAGAGAATTTTTGTGACGTGCTAGAAGAGCTGCTGAATTACAAAGATAGGACAACCATCATACAAAATGCCTTCAAAAAATGTGGATTATTTCCATTTGATCCAAATGCCGTGGACTACTCGAAATGTGTCAAAAATACTCTTCAAAATTTGAATAACGTTTCTAATATCGGTGGTGATGCTTGCAGCAGCTGTAGTCTTGGAGATATTGGTCCGGACGTAAATTTTAGAGGCGATGTAGACTCTCAGGGAAACCTTGGAGCTGATTCTGGTGATATGTCTTCTCACTATCCTGATAACAATGGTGGTTTTCCGGATTTTGGTTTAGTCGAAGAACATAACGAAGACTTTGTGGTCAACTTCAACTGCGATGTGGATGGTGGGGGCAGTAATGCTAACGATATTACCCGCCCAAGTTTTATTGAAGCCGAAAAAGTTATACTTCTCCTAAAAGACAAACTTAAAATGAAAAACATCGACCATGAAGTTATTCTGGACCTCATTCGACACGCTAAGAAAAACATTGTTGATGTTTCTAAGAGCACTCAAGACATTGAAGGGATATATGAAGTCACCAGCGACGGCACCCTGATGAGATTACCCCAGCTCAGTGCAGGCAGTTTTGAGGCAGGGAATAGTCTACATGCATCAGAAGAAATCATGGGTATGTAGTTGTGTTTATCTTCACTGTGAACCTGCCTTTTCAAAATATGATTTTTTTTTTGTTTAAAGATACTATGGACATGGAACTCCGACATGAAACAAGTTTTTCATCGCATGGTAAAGAGAACATTTTGCAAGATATTTCTTGCCAAATTTTGCAGGAAACCACAAGTCCAACAACTCGTATGTTTAATTTTTAGGTCTTAAATAAGTTTAAAATATTATACCATTTTACAGAGCCGCACTCTTCAAAAAGTCCGTCAATCTTCAAAAAATTCCTTAAATACCCTGAACCAATAAGAAACTCGGTAAAACGGTATTTCAATTGTCCAAAACCACCTATGTCCATATCTTCACCGGCTTGGAAAGCTTTTCAACAAAACAAAGAAGCTGAGAAAAAACGTATAGCCGCTGAAGTGGAAGAAAGAAAGCAAGTTCGACAGAAAAAAAAAGAAGAGAAATCTTTAAAAGCCGCTGAAAACAAAAAAATAAAACAAAAACGAGGAGAAAACAACAAGCCCTCGACTAAACGAAAAAAAATTGTGCCAAAATGTCCTTCGTGCAATGAAGACGTCCTTACGGACGTAGAAGAAGATGGGCTCAAAAACTTAGGGTGTGACAATTGCGAAAAGTGGTTTCATCTAAAATGTACCAAATTGTCAGCCATGCCCTTTGCAGATGCTGAACTAAAAGATTTTATATGTAACAATTGTGATAATACACTTTCCAAAATGTGACTTTTTAATAAGGTTTAAAAAAACCTTACCTCTATAGGTACCTACGATATTTTCTATGACATTTAAAAAAAATGTTGAATGAACTGAAATTAGATTTAAGGACCTTTTTTGTTTTTTTTATTGCTTAGGTCAAAAAATGGAGAGACTGGTATATTTAATTTAATTTTTTTTGTAAATATGAATTATTATTATTACTTTGCTTTTTTTTGTTTTTTGTTGTTTGAGTAAAAAAATGGAGAATTTGATTTATTTGTTTTAACACTTTTGTGTATATGAATTATCATTATTATTTAAATTAAGCTACTATTAAAAAAAAAAGTTCCTACTTGAATTAAATTTAAAGAAGATTTTATTTTTTAGTGTTTGATTGAAAAAAAAATTTTTTTTTGTATTTTATGTTTTTTAAATATATAAAATATATATTTTTTTAACTTTTTAATAATATGGCTTTTCAATGAATATTATTATAAAATTTGTGCCCTTTATTTACTGGGTGGCCGGAGATAGGACACAAGCTGGCCGGTAATAGGAAACAAGGGGCCGGCAATTGGAAAAATTGACTTTTTTTACAAAAACGTTAATAAACAATTTCTTGATAAAACTAATCGACTTTTTTTTTCTTTCATTTATGAACAATTTAATAAATAACAATTTATTTCCAGAATCATTCGAAAATGTTGGTATTTGTGGTAACAGTGTTATATATGATGAGGAAAAATCCTTAGGGGGCCGGCCACTGGCGACTCTACCCTACCTACTTTCTGTGTTTTTTGTATGTGTTTGTATGTTAAGCACAATTGCACAAGGTTTCGCATCCTGTTCCTGATTCTGATGGAGGTGTTGCTTTGTAAAAAACAAAAAAAAAAAAACAAAAATTCAGAATTCCAAGGTCGGTATTAAAAGAAAAAAAATATGTATGTTATTCAAGACAATAAAAAAAAAAGAAAACTCGCAAACGTAATTTGGTCCTTTTTCTTAAAAAAAATAAAAACTGGTGTCCTCTGTTTCACTGAAAACAACTTTAGGTTACCTATACCTTCTTTAACAAATTCAGATTTCAAAATTAAAGCGTACTGTTGCAACGAGTTCCGTTTTGCCATATGCTACAATTTAAATACAAATGTATACTTAAAGCGAAAAATCGCAAACTCAAACCCTTCACAAAATATTATTATGCTTTCACATACAAAGATAGAACAAAGCGATTTAATTGAATATCCACAAAGGAAACATGGCATGGTTTTTTGTCAAAAATAAAGCTTAGACCAAGACCATTGTAATATTTTGAATAATATATGGCAGAAGAGAAAAATGAAATTTAAAATACACAAGGGCATAGGATGCTGCCACATATTATAATACTTGTTGCATATGCACGAATAGCTATTATGTGCAAGTAATATATGAAATTTGTTCAGTAAGGTTTTAAACTCATATCTTTTTTTCGAAGAATTTTAAATATGAAAAGGTCCTTTTCATATTTGTAAAATAATATTCTTTTAAGAATTAAACTTAATAAAAAAAAAAAAGAATAAATAAAGAAAAAATATATCTTTCCAATGTTATATTCTTATAGTATTTCATACGGCGTACGACCTGAATTTTATGAATTCTTTACCTTCCAATATATTGTTTGGAATTAATATTGTTTTTTTTTTTCAAAAAACAATTTTCTTAAATTATTGATTATGTCTATTACATTATATTTGTTTGGTTAGTATTTTGATTTGAAAATATAATATTAACTCATGTAAAATTTAATCTGAACAAATCATTTTTGGTTCAATTTTAGTTCACGATAGCACGCGTATACTTTTACTCGTTAAATATACGGTTAAAAACAATATATTTCACAATTTTAATATTTTTAATAATTTTTTTTAAAGTTTCCACTTTCCATACAAAATGCACTCAATAGGTATTAGTGGTATTTTTGGTTTTTTTTTTTTGAAAAATTTCCTTTTTGTGTTGGTTATATTATGAAAGTGGTTTCTTAACTTAGAAAAGTGTTTTATATTTTTAATTGTTGATTTACAGATTGGAAAAACATATTCCCACTCTGCCGCGTGGGTCCTTTAAGCTTGCGAATAAATAATAACTTTTCAAACTAACCATCGCATTGAATAAAGTGTTTAGGAGCCCATTTTTTATTACACCGACTGGCTTTTGAACTTCTGCACCGATTTCAACGACATTCAATTTTCTAAAAGCACTTCATTAAAAATTTTGATTTTTTTTTTCGATCGATCGATATATTTTTTTTTCGAGAAAAATATCGATTTTGATAAAATTATATATAAGTGATTTGTTGCCAGCGGTTTTTGTTAAGGATTTTTTTTCTGAAAAAGCTTATTAACGGTACCCATACCTGAATGTCATACAGGACCGTTTTTATACCTATACAACGAAGATATTTTGAACGACTGCACCTATTTCGACGAAATCAAATACCTACATATTGTGAAATTCCTGGTAAACCTGATTAATTACGCAAGTAGTTAAATTTGAAAACTAAGACATCTGGTAAAATCTACAATCAGATTCTGTATGCAAAAACGACCAAACATTTTCGTCTGCACATCAAACAAAAACGTTTGATCATTTTTTCATACAGAATCTTTTCACCTGATTTGACGAATTTGATTGTTCTTAGAATATTTGCTTGTTTTTGGTATACGGAAGTTTCTTAAATATTTATATATATAAACATTTTTCGAATTTCCGACAAAAATAGTTGATTGATTTTGGAAATCTGATTTTTAAAATAGATTTTGGAAATCTGGAAATGGTTTCGAAATAAAAGGCATTTGTTTCACTGTATTATCTAGAATTATATCATACAGACCTATTCTGCTAAACGGGGAATCGAACGTTTGATTCACCTCTTCGATTCCCGTTTACTCGTTGTCTATATTCTGTTCAACGCCGGGGGAACTACTTTATCAATTTTAATTTCGAATCTTTCGAATATCAATTTAAATTGAAATGTCATATTTAATATCAATTTTTTTTTTGAAATATGAAAACTAACTAAATAAACAATAATTTTTTTTCTAGGTTTCCAATAAATTTCGGGAACAATTGATGTGAGAAACGCAAATTAACAAAAGAAATTTTTTTCTAATGTGTGTAGTTTTTTTAAAAGTATGTGCTTTGAACTGAGTTACCGACGGGAAATGTTTCCCTTCGAACATTTATTTTCAACGAAACGTTCTCCCTGCCGTTTAACACAATAGGGCTGATAGTCTTCTAGTACAAAAAAAAATAAATAACTTAAATTCCATTCACAATAAATATCACGATTATTTAACAGTTATTTCAATGATAGTAAAAAAGTATTTCATACAAAAACATAATAATATCTTCAAAGCCATTAAGAGAAATGTCATTAAATACAGAGAACACAGCTTACCTATACATAAACAGCATTGATGTAGTAGGTATTGTTTTTATTATTCAATATTGTGTAGGTACCTCTATCGTGTATTTGTACGTGCAGCATAATAAATCTCTTACTGTATAAAATTTGTCCGAAAATCAATTTGGATGTTTATGTGCTTTGTTAAGCTTTGACACTGTATAGATGTTCAGAAGCATTAAATCGACAAGACATTTACAACAACAATACACGAATGAAACATTTTCCTGGATATCTTCCTTCTTCAATAAGGGACAGTATAGTATTGTTTTATGGATGAGATGTGGTACTATATTATTGACTTCTTTGCCAGACATTGCCATTTGGAAATCATAAGCCGTAAGCAAAAATGTAAAGATGTTTACCATCATAATCTATTTAAGAACAATAAAAAGGATAATTTCATAAGTCCAAGCTATAAAAACGTACCTACCTACACAAAAATACCAACATATTTTTATTGATTTCAATCATCATATTGAAGTAGTAGGTACAGATTAGTTTATTTGAAATTGAAGAAACAATTTAAAACATAATATAAAATGTAAGAATTACTACATGTACCGTAATTTGAATTTTATATATTCTGTAAATATTCGAAATTAGAAAATTTATTACGTCGCACGTGTCGGTCGTAAATTTTGTCGTTTTTATACAAAAACTGTTAAATATTTTCCTTTTTATAGCAAGCATTGTGAAAATATAAGAAATAATCCGAGAAAATAATTTAATTCAATTTTTTACATACAGTTCTTAAAATTGCAATAAAACAAAATAATATCGAAAACATTGAAATTAAATTATCTCAGGTAATTAATGAATAACAAACAAATCAGAACCCTGTCAGTAAAAAAGTACGGTGACCATCCACAATGTATTTTTCGAGATACTGCTTTTTATCAATATTTGAAATTAACAGTTTCATATTAACACTTCTTTACGTCATGGTCACTTGAACACTTATAACTTTTGTTTTGTTTTTGATTTGTTCGACTTAAAACTAAATAAACCTAAATAAACACTATTTGTTGGAGACTATTCGTTAATTTCAATTTCACTATACTGTTATGAAAAATGTTCACATTTAATGTACAGATTAGCTTATTATAATATTGAATAATATATAGATACAGAAGAATAGTAGATAATATGGAAGGGTAGGCACTTTTTTTTTTCTTAATTTATAAGCTCCACCTATGGTAGTTTTTATTAATTTTATCAAATATCCCCGCAGAAAGTTTTGGCGCTTTATTTATATGAAAGCAATAATTCTTAATACTTAATTTATTTCGGTAAGTTTTTTTTTGTTTGTTTTGTTTGGTGGTTTCGAATCCACTTCACTTTGCATTATATGTGCATATGGTCACCGTATCGAGTTGGAGTTTTTTAAATAGAGATTTAAAAATGGCAGGATAGCATCAGGAAAGATTTTTATATGTAGATTTAACGTGAGTGTTTGTTTTAAAAATCAATAAGTACATATCAATATGTAGTATACGTGTATGTTCGGTTTAAGTAATTTTACCGCAAACTGAAACAATAAAATACATATTTATATTAAGTACCTTTATCATGTAATTAATTACTTTTTCTTACGACTTCAGAACATAAAGGGCACGACTTAGTTGCTCAAACTTGGTCTTGTGTGTAAAGTTTACTAAGGGTTTAATACAATTTTTTTTTACCCATGTGCGAGACAACTTCTCTAAAAATGACAATATCCAAAAGTAACTCAAAGGTTGTGAATTTGCAGCTTTTTTTTCGTTAATTAGTTGTGAAAGAAAAAAAATGTCAGCTTTTTCTTTTATTAAAAAACAAAAACATTTTTTTTAAACCAAATATGTGTTTCGCTAACTAGGCTTCAATTTTATATGACATATTTTATCAAAATCAATCTTGTTTTTTTCGAGAAAAATTGGATTTTCTGTAGCGTTTTTTGAAAATAAACTTCATTATTGGAAAAAAATCAGTCACACTAAATTTTATCAAAATGGATCGTATATTTTACGAGATAAATTGGATTGCCCTTAAGGGTTATTTGCCAGGTACCGTTAATATGTAAACTTATTCTGAAAAAATGAAAAACACAACCTTTGGCTACAAATCCCTTGTACGAAATATTATAAAAATTGATCGTATTTTTTGCGAAAAAAATGGAATTGTCTAAAACGCTTGATGGCAGGTACCGTTAAAAATCTTGTTGTAAAAAAAAACTGTTGAAAAACATCACCGTTTTCAAAAAATCAGTCATGTTAAATTTTATCAAAATCGATCTTATTTTTTTCGAGAAAATTTGAATTATCTGTTACGTTTATATGTCAGGTACCGTTATTTTCAGATCTAGGATAAAAAATCAAAAATATGATTGGGCATATTACTCTAAAAATCGGCCCAACCGTTTAGGCTTTTAGGTGTCGATACACACAGACTGACAGACTGACAGACGGACAGACAGACAGACAGACAGACAGACAGACAGACAGACAGACAGACAGACAGACAGACAGACAGACAGACAGACAGACAGACAGAATTGTCGGACCTACTTTTTTCGTGTTCTTATTATCTTAATGTCATGTTTGATTGTTATCTCAACACTTTTTTTTTTACGAATACAAAACTTGCCTTATAGTACCTATAATCGCAATTAAAAAAAGAGCGGGTTTCGTTCACAACTATAATAAGTGGCAAAAAAGAGGAAAATTCACTACCTAATCATTTTTTGATAGTGTTCATTGTTCATGTCCTGTTATGTTTTTAACACTTTCGGAGTTATAACGTATAATTTTTTAGTTTTTATTAAAAATTTTAAATTTAATAATAAAAAAAATATTTCGTTCAATTTTAAAAAAATTAAATTAATTATGCCATAACTATTAAATTTTATATGCCATAACATAAAAACTACGGTTCTATATGACCGGTACTGTTAATAAGCTTTTTCTAAAAAAAAGCAACTTTTTCGATGGAAGACATCAAATTGATCGATTTTTTTTTTAGAAAAATAGAACTATCGCTTTTTCAAAACAAAACTTTTTCTAAAATTATTTGTTTCCATTTGTTTTTTTGTTTCAATATTTATTTAAGTTGAGTTATAGTTTTATGCCCATCAGTTGCACCAATTAGTTAATGGAGTAATAAAGTTTATTGGCATTTTAACTAAGTGTGCACCATCAACATTAGGAAGTGAATTTTTAAAAATGAAGAATCTTGATGCCAACACATGGGTCTCTTTCATTAGAGCAAGCGAGAGGGGAGCATATCAATCGAAACATTTTTACTTCGACCTGTCAACCAACGGGAAGACCTTTTGCAAAAACCCCCCCGATATAATGGAAAACATTTTTGCCTCCGAAGTTCATACATTTATCAATTGCATTGGAACAAAAATTCCCGATAGCCTCAAAAATTAAAAATCCATCGATCGAGAGTAGATTTCCCAATCTAGATCCGCATTATTAATTTTGTCAAAATAAGTTCAGTTGTTTTAACATTTACGGAACCCGCAGCGCTGCTATCTTTTCACCGTTTGGACGGCAGGATCATACTTTCTATTTTATCGTAGCCTCATCGTAGGGTTTGATTAAAACACCATACTTTTTTTTACATGCAATCAATTTTTTTTTCGGCGGTTTCTTCTTTCGTAAACTTTTAAAGAGTTGTAGGCAAACACTTTTTTTTTAATAATGTTGCGGTTCCTATCATGTGCAGAAATTCTCCCTTGAGGATCTTAAGGGTATTCTCCTGCACCGTTTTGTAATGTTTAACTTTTAAATTTTTGTAAAAATAATTTTGATTATTTTGAATATTTTATTACCGTCGCATCAGTGAAACAAGCAACAAGAGACCAAAACTCTTGAATAAATTTATCAACAAAAGGTGAATATCTGCCTTTATTCAATCAATATTCAAGATATGATAGGTAAACAAAATAAAGAATAAAAACTTGAGGTCCTCAAGCGGTCCTATTGTTTGCTTTTATTTTAAGAGTGGATAATTATTTATGTTGACACTTTTAAAGGAGTTGAAGGAAAAATTATTCATGAAGCACAGTCTTAAAAGGTTCTCTCAGAAGAATAAGTTTTTGCCTAAGTTTTTTTTCCTAGAAAAAAATAAATAAAAAATGACAATAGAGATGAGATTGATATCATGTTAATTTAAAAATGTTTTATCCGATGCTGGCTGGATGTTTGATTTTGTCGAGGACAAGCAAATTTGCTGTTATTGACATGGATGTCAATGTCCACAGAATCACATTGAATAAACAAGATTTTGTGGTGAGGATGTTTGTTAGGGATAAGATAACTATCTTACAGGAATCTTTTCTACCATCACTTAAATTGGATAGACTTTTCTTTTCTTACAGAGTTTTTCAATATACATATATATGTATGTATCTATTCGTTTATAAAAGAAAACACAATCCCAATGACTTTGATATGTTGATGTATATACGAAGAAGCTTTAAAATATCTGATGCCTATTTTTATTTTATTATGATAGCTTCGATTGTATGAAGATACTGCTTGTAGAGCTTGTTCGATTATGGGTAATGATATATTATTTTGCCATTTTGAAGTCGGTTGGTATTAGAATATTATATTAATTTAAAAGTGACATCCCCAAATAAATAAAAAAAGGCAAAGAATACAAATTGAATATATTTATACACAAAGAAGCTTTCATAGCTTTATGTGCCCTTTAATGAAATAATAATGTCTTCAAAAAAAAGTTTAATTGAAAAATACCCAATAATGACAACACAAATATTTAACAGAAGTTTGCAATGAAAAAACATTAAACTGATGATAAAAACAGGAAAGGAAAAGCCGAAAGCTTAATACTTATTCCATTATTCTTTTACAAACAGTTTGGCAAGGGTTTATGAAATGGATTTTGAATAAGTGTACGACAAAATGAACAAAAGTTCTTACATTTATACTTTTTATTATTAAAACGAATTTTTAAGTGGTTTCTGATCAGTTTGTTTCGTTTTCCAAACTTTTTGAGACTATCTAATCTATCTCCATATCAATTATTTCGTATATGTGTACATGTATACTATACATAATGCTGCAACAGTATTATTTAAAGCCGATTCCCGATGTACTTTTCAAAATCAATTTCTAAATAAAATTTTGACAATACAGCCATCTTTTGATAAAGACAACGGATTGCCAATTATAGTTTTCAAGCCGTCTCAACGATTGCAGCGTTGTACATAAATTTCTATAGTACAACCATGGAGCAGCGCCATCTAAAGAAAGTTGTGAACCGCACATTTGGAGGTTCTTACATTTACTAAGTGTCTATTCTGTTACCCTAACAATAGTCGTCAACAAAACAAATTAATAATATATAATAAGCCCTATTAGGGAATCCGATGAATGAGTTGCGGAGGGAGTCTTACTCACTTTAGGTAGATTTGCTATTAGCGAATCCGCAAGCCATACGCGGGAATAAATGTCTGTAACGTTGTTCGTAAAATTGGTATTACTGAAAACGAAAGGCATCCGCACCACATCCGCGCTCCATACAAATGTTGGAAAAGCAAATCCGCAGTAAAATTGATGCGGATGAAAGAGATTTTTATGCAAAAAAATTCAAGAAAAGCAGATAGTTAACATATCTGATTTTTTTAAAACAGAGATAAAAATGTTTGGATCGTTGAAACACAGAAATTTTTGTTTACAGTATGTCTAATAAATAATTGATAATAATGGCCGTTTTCGAAAACATCATATGCGTTTTTTATGGACGTGCAACTTTGGTGTCGTTTTTTAGCCAAACCGTGGACATCTGTTCAGAAATATAGTCCCCTCGACTTAGTTTGACATTTCCTCTATCCAAAAGCAAATGAACCTTGAAAATTGGTTAAGTGATTGCTGAAACACAGAAGGATTAAAATTGGTCGTTAAAATCATTAAAAAAGGCTTATTTTGCGGTAGAAACAATTATTTTACTCAAAATAATTATTTTTTGCTCTATTATTTCGAGTTCCGGAAGTACAATTTGGGTGTGGGTTTTTGGCCAAACCGTGGAGATCAGTACAGAAATATAGTCCGAATCACCAAGTTTGACATTTCCTCTATCCAACAGCATATTTACCTTTTTAAATCGGTTGGTCGTTAAAATCATTAAAAAAGGTTTAATTTTCGACATTAGGTATTTTACGATACTAAAGTATTTTAGATTGCTTTTCTCGTGTGCACTTAAACGCGCCCAATGTCAACTTTTGACATCCACGATAATGCAGTTTCAAAAATGGAAAAGTAGTTCGCGGATCGATAATGCAGCTCATTCATCGGATTCAGTAATAAAATTTTATGCGAGTGTGAATCCAACCGTCTCCCGGGAGTGAAATTTTGCGAATTCAGCAATAGGCATGAATGTATTTTATTGGCTCTAAAATCCATATTTCCTTGACAAGAATCGTAAACAAAACAAAAATCATATATGTTTACGACTGTTGTCAGGGTTACAGAATAGACAACTAGTGAATGCACGAACCTAAAAATGTGTTATTCACAAGTTTCTTAAGATGGCCAGGCAGTGATTATTCAGCATAAAAATACTATAGAAATGTATGTATATACAATGATTACAGGTTTAATTTTTAGCTATTCAAATATTTGTGAAATGATAACTGAAAAAAGCTAAAATCCAGAAAATGAGCGTGCAAATGAGCTCGCTAGACACGTATACAGCCATTACCGTTTCTCACGCTGAATAAATCGACATTCCCCTGGAAGTTGTCAAGGCCAGAATATAAATTTATCCTTAATCAGAATCAAGCAAAAAGTGACAAACTATACGCGGTTAAAAGTTTTGGGGTATATATTTTAATACTTTTACGCCCAATTCGATCATATTTAAAACATTGTATATACATTTCTATAGTATTTTCATGCTGAATAATCACCGCCTGGCCATCTTGAGAAACGTGTGATAAACACATTTTTAGGTTCGTGCATTTAATAGTTGTCTATTCTGTAACCCTGACAACAGTCGTAAACATATATTATTTTTGTTTTGTTTACGACTCTTGTCAAGGAAATATGGATTTTAGAGCCAATAAAATACATTATATATTATTAATTTGTTTCGTAGACGACTATTGTTAGGGTAACAGAATAGACACTTAGTAAATGTAAGAACCTCCAAATGTGCAGTTAAAAACTTTCTTTAGATGGCGCTGCTGTAAAGAATGGTTGTACTATAGAAATTTATATACAATGTTTAAAACTTCAACTGTAACCACGAATTTGAACAAATCGGGCATTAGGGCGAGTTAAGTGGTGCAATGATTGCAATATTGCAAATGACAAATGACAAGTTTAAAAATAAATATTTTTTCGATTGCATTTAAATTCAAGTAAATCAAATTATTTAAATTTTTTTTAGATAGATTTGGCAATATTGCAATCTCTAATGAAATTCATTTTTTAGCATATAAAATGAAATTCATCATCATGTATTTTTGATTGCAAAATTTGCAAAAAGCTTAAAGTTATTTAAAATATTTTTATTGGATGCAAGAAATCATTCTTAATCGATAAATAAAAAATATTATTTTCATATTTCATGATATTGCAAGTGATTGCATCATAATTCAACCAGATTTCAGATGATTGCAAACAAAAGTGTTCACATAATTTTATTTGTGACAAAGCCCTTCCGTTAGGGTTACATAATATATGACAAAACCAAAAATAGATATATGTATTAAAATTTAATATATTGGAAATATTTAGAATAATGAGTTTAACAAAATTAATATTAAAATTTAATAATACTCTAATATTGCATAGTAATGAAGTTCCATTAAATTTCAGTACGAATTGAATTGCAAATGCTGCAACTTTGTATTTAATAGGAATTTTGTGCAAAAGTTCTAAATAATTTTAACAAAAACTAAATTTTGCAGGGTTGAAGGGCAAGTTGAGGGGAGTATTTAAGCAAAAGTCCCAACATCTAAGTGTTGAGCAATCCATAAAATCAGTATTGCCAACTATAATTTTAGTAAAACGAAATAAATAAAAATAAATAATAATAAAACGGTACATTATTTAGACCTAGAAACTATTTTAAATTGCAACAAAATATATTTTGTAATGCATATATTTTTTATTTATGTGATAACCGATAAATTGGTAAAATTTTGGATCAAACTTTAATTTTTTTAATTTCTTTTGTTTACGTTTTTGTGCAACTTATAAAAAGGAAATGTCTAAAGGCACCAAAATTCGCGTACACGAAACAGTTCTGTCCGCTCTTGGACATACGGAATAACAAAGTTGCGTATAAGTAGCTGGACTGCAGAAAGGGAATTAAAATCCCTTGAACCCTCGAAGCGGGCCACTCAGGTACTGTAAAATAAGAAGACTGTTGACACAGGCGCCTGCCAGCCGACTGGATGTACACCAACTGAAGCAACAAAGTTGCGTGAGACTACAACTGGACTGTTGAAAAAGGCGCCTGCCAGACGACTGGTAGGTCCAGGAGTGGTAGAGAATTATTTCACGTACTCAAAATTATAGGTGCCTTAAAAAATACTTAAAAAAAAACTAGTTAAACAAATTGAATAAAAAACTGGTATGCATTTTGATACACAATTATATGTTGCGTCATTTGAGCCCTGTTTTCTTAGCTTGTGCTTTGAGCTGTTTAGGAAAATAAATAATTTTTATTAAAAACAAAACCTAAAAATTATGCTTGCTTCTAAAACATATTTATTTATATTTAATTAACGAAACATTGCACAAACTTCAAAAGTATTTTAAATGATAAAGAATCGAATTCTGCATTAACGAAAATAATTTTTTTCAATATCTAAAGTCGTTAAGTTAGAAACATTTAAAATCAAAATTAATTTAAAAAAAAAAATCTAATGGAACAATTATATAATTAAAAAAATTATTATATTATATTTTTACACCCAATTTAATTCTGAACAATTTGAGCATTTTTATAATCTTGAGCTGTAAACCCTTAAGTTTTTTATTATTTTACTAAAAACAAACCTTAAAAATATGCTTCTTAACATAAAAACAATATTTTTACATATAATTAACGGTACATTTCACAAGCTTAAAACGCAATTCTAACTAAGAAAATAAAATTTTGCTTATTATTTTAAAATATAATTTTATTTTATATAATGCCGATAAACTTTTATATAATTTTGGTTCAAAATTGAAAAAGTGTTACTATTTATTTTTTATTATAAAAAATATTTTTTTTTGCAATAATTAACGGAATTGAATTAATTTCTTTTTTCATTTAATGTCCATTTTATTTCTACGTGATTTAAGCCATTTACAAGCTTGTGCTGTTAGCTCTTTTTGAAAAATAAATTTTGTTTAAATAAACTTTTGAAATATGCACGTCCTACAAAAATCCTTTTTTTCGCATATTAAGGATAGATTATGTTCTGGAATATAAATAAAACAACTTTTAATCCCGAAAAAAGTTTCCCGCGCTTTTTTTTTTTTCGTTTTTCACAGAGCAAGACGATAGAGGTTGCATAGTAGCAGTTAAAAATCGATGTTTGTAATTTTAGTAAGCACTTGTGTACTATCTAACACTCTCCAGCTGTGAGATAATTATACGTACAAGGATGCCTTATCAGATATATCGCTCCTATGGTGGGATGGAGCTTAAAATTACCATATCATTAACGAATTATCAAAAACCTAATCAGTACTGTAAAGCATTTGGAAAGATTTTCTTGGATTCTAAACAATTTTTTGTATGAAGTTATCTCATGTTCAATGTGAATATATTTTTCATTATGGAATCCGAAAATGGTATACTGAGTTTAATTGTCCTTAAATAGAATCCTGTGATCAACAATACAGACATGAATAGAGTATGATGGTCAAGAAACTCCGGGCTATGGGTATAGCTATAGTTATTTTCTAAAAAATAATAAAGACTACTATATCATATTATTTTTCAATTAAGTTCAAATTTGATTTGTTCAATTGTGTACAAATTGATCTAAATAAGCGTATACTACAAGAATGTTCATCTTGAATGGATGTGTGTAAATAGGTATATTTGGGAAAACCATACAAAAATATGACGCGAAAACAACCATCAACAATGCTTGTGACAGAAAGTCTTATTTGATGACAATAAAATCCAAACTAAATTTGAACCCATGTGCAAGTGGGAATGAAAAAGTCTAAATAACTCCAACTGACAATTTGACGTTACATGCGAATTTCAAACCTGCGGCTGTTGCAGGAATTCATATACGAATAAACACAGAATTATATACCTAGTGCCCAGAAAAACCTGTATACATATAGCTGTAAGCACTTCCACTTCCTAAACTTAACACAAATATTATACCTATAGGCATATATGTAAAGTTAAGCATATATTTAGGTTCGTGCGAAATGTTTATAAATTTGTCCTTTGCTGTTAAAATATGAATGTACACACACGAAACAAATGTAAGGCAAAAATTGCATTAATTAACTGGACTTGTTCGTGTACCTAACTGTAAGACTAATCGTCTACGGAAGGGAATTTTGTGCAAGTTTAATATTTATAATTGCTGTATGCACCGTTTTAATAATATATGTCAAGGATATAAGGATCAAAAGTAGGTATATAGGTATGGTCGCCAAACCAAAAATAACCATTAAAGTAATTTGAGCTTACACGTGAAAATATAGTTACTGAGTTATTAGCGAAAAATTTACCACTAATAAAAGCTTATTATTAATATACAATGTCCTAGTGTAAGTCTACAAAGAGACAACATTTTGGACCATGGTATACTATTATGTTTCCATCATGCACTCAATCGTGAACTAAACCGATTTATCTGTAATTTTCTCTTATATGCTAATTTATTTCGTTAATCTACATAATTAAAAATTAATCACTTTTAACGCTTCTTGTGAATTCTGTTATCATGGAATTTTTGTGTGAACGATTTCAGTTAAAACATCAACAAAGATGACAAATATTGATTTGGAAGTTTTGAAACCTTTTGCCAAAATTAATCTTTTGAAAAGTTTGGAGGAAATGTATCTTTTGTTTAAAAATTAAAGGACACGACTGGGTAGCACGAACTTGCTATTGTGCAAAGTGGCAAAAAATGCAAATGTGCGTATAAGCGGGTGTGCGTATGTGCGGTTGTCTGTTCACCGAGCTACAGCCTAAACGGTTTGACGGATTTTCTCGAAACTTCGTGTCTAGCACTTTTTTTTGATTTTCTAGAGGAGGAATACGAATTTTAAAATTCGTAAAATGAGATGAAGAGGAAAAGGAAACAGTGACCCACTATCTCTGCTACTGCCCTGCCTTTGGTTAGTCCAAAATGACAATTTTTCGATCAGTACTTTATTGACAACCTTAACGAACTTTCAGTTGTGAGCTTAGAGAATCTTCTTGGCGTTTTTAATGCATCTTAATGGCTATAAAACATAATAAACCGTATCGATATCTCACCTTTTCCAAGGGCCGACAAAAACGATCAAAATGATTTCCGTTCGAACCATTTCTTTAGCCAATGTAGGTAGGTTATTTCAACTGCGGGTAACATGTTTTTCCTGAAATTAAATCTATCTGAAGGGGAAACTGGTTCTATATAAAGCCATCCAGCACCCTGTCTGAATGGTTTTTTTTTAGCGAAGCTAATAGCCTGGCATAAAGCCTAGTGGTGGGAATGGGCCACTTCCCTTGGGTGAGGTGTCTGAGGATCTCTTGTTTCCTTTGGTCCTTTGGAAGTTTGTAACAAAAGGATTAACTCCAAAGCGACACAATTTCGAACCTTAAAACCTTAAAATAATCAAAACGATATTCCAACCTCCACAAAGTTTATGGTATCAAAACATGGTATCAAAGCAGAATCAACCGCCATTCATACCTACCTTCTTATAAGGTCTGTGGTGCAAATACGAAATAAACAAAGTATAATAATGTAATGTTGATTACAACTCTGGTGGGGAAATTTACCAGATTCGTAACAACGTCAAAGATACCATTAGGATCAATTTTTTCGAAGACTGAATAACAAATATTAACCTATACTAACGCACACATAACTATCGCGGCGAATAGAAATTTTGATAGATGTACTCATCAAAAATGTTTACGTCGATTATTGGCTAATACAGTAATGGAAAACTGCTTACTAGCTCGAACAATAATTTTTGATATTCAATTTAATATATAAATACATCTTTAGATAGCAAAATAATTGTTAATCTCTAACATGTTTTAAATCATTCTCACAAAAACTTGTTCAAGTTCAACAAGTGTCCAATAACAAGTCCAAGACTTCAACGAAAATTAAAACTTTATACAAGGTGATTGGTATAAGGTGCGCCAAAAAGCTTGATCGTGTAGGTGGAGTTAAGACAAGAAAAAAATCGTATAGGAGGGGGGTCTATTTCCCCCCGTTTAGGCGGGTGGGGCAATTTTCTAAAAACTTGACTTAAATCAGAAAAAAAATTGATAAAAAACAACGGTGAATGATACAAAGCCTTGTTATATTTTTTTTGGAAATCAGAAATCAAAACCGGATTCCAAAATGTATCTTAGTTTTTGAGAAATTAAGAAAAGCTAGAAGAATTTTTTTTTCCAAGAAAAACACTTTTTTTTGGTTTTCCCAAATTTGACCTGCTCAGGCCAATTATTAATTAGGGAATTATCCCTTTTTTATTTTTTATTACATACCATCCGATTTTAATCAAATAATAAAAAAAAAGAATTAACTTTTTACTTTACTTACTAGTTTTACTTTTAATTTTTTTTAATTTCTCAAAAACTAAGATACATTTTGGCATCCGGTTTTCTGTTTTTGACTAAAAATTAGTCGAATTTTGAAAATAAAAATAATAGTTAATCACATAAAGTTTTGAAAAAATTTTGAGTTTGAAAATTTATTTTTTTAAAACTGTTCACTTTAACAACTTTATTTAAAAATTAAATAAAATAATTGTTTTCTGGCTTTCCAAAAAAATATAACAACGCTTTGTATCATTCACCGTGGTTTTTAAATATTTTTTTTCTGATTTAAGTCAAGTTTTTAGAAAATTGCCCCTCCCGCCTAAACGGGGGGGAAATAGACCCCCCCTCCCATACGATTTTTTTCTTGTCTTAACTTCACCTACACGCTCAAGCTTTTTGGTGCACCTTATACCAATCACCCTGTATACATCTTTTAATTAAATATTATATATTATATCAGCTTTTCAATATTGTGAAGAGAATATGTTTCACCATTTCACTGGTTGTTAATCCTTGTCATACCTGCTATCATACATATCTACACATTTCGCATGTAAGTTTTAAAATCAATATGACAACATCAAATCAACTGAATCTTCCATCAATGAAACATGGATAAAAGTGGCAAAACCACTTAACTGAATGAAAAAACAACAGCCATGACAAAGAAACAAAAACATTTGATTAAATCCTTATATTAAAATTTCATGACTTCGAAAAGTTTCATTTATTGTTTTTAGCTTTGAACTCTTGAATTGCAATCAATTAGTCCTGCCACAAACAAACAGGATCATTTCTAGTTATGCATTCCATTTGGTTTTGAATTCACTTCAAATTATGGTCATACCTAATTAATTTAAAAGATACAAACGTGCACCATCAATTCAACCTATTAATACTGACATTCTATAGATTAACATTGAGAAATAAAATTCAATCAAAAAATAAATAATTTAAATTTAATTATTTTCAATGTGTGTACACTGTACTGTACATGTGGATTGTAGGACTCTATCTCTCTTCACAATCGCCATCCATATCATCCTCATGATTTATTTCATTGAAAAAAGGTCCTTTCCAAAGAAAATTAGATCGTTGAAGTAGGATATCTAAAGGGACATTTTTGACAGATGGTTATTTATTTTTGTTTGGTTCATTGGTTGTGACAGGACATTTCAATTTTTGTGGCAGGATATTAGAGAAGGATATTTTAATTAACAGAAAAAAAATAACAAAAAATAAACTCATATACCGGAATAAAATTTGAAATGAAGTGTTTTTTTTTGTCTTTTGCCTTCGAGTTATGAATATACATAAATTAAATGCCGAACTCGGTGTTGCTTGTACTTGCTCAATGAGCTAAGCACTTTACAATATCAATTTTCTTGCAAATTAGAATAGTCTGGAGGATTCAAATATGATATTTAATAGAATTCATTACAAATTTTTTTTTGGTTTACATGTCATATACATATATACTCTGAAAATTCATCAAAAGCTTGCAGCATCATAACATCCTTTTTAAAAAGTGCACCACAAAGACTGCATTTGTTTTCATTCAACATCGACAGGCATGATAGTTCTAAAGTTTTTTTTTCACGTTAGTTGCACTCATGCTTTGGTGCAGGTCAAGATCATGGATGTTCTGTGATCGCAGCCCAGCGCTTATTCCGAAATCATTGTCTTCTCGTTGGGCCATTGAGAGCCATTCAGCGATAGTCACCAGTTTCGTTCGTTTGCGTTTGGGAATGTGACTTTATTATACTAACTTAAGGTGGCAATAAAGTGCGGGTCCGGTATGCGGACTTTATATTAAACCAACAAGTCTCAGGCAGCTAGCTTGGTCTCTAGCTACTTTCACACTCCAATTTGGTTGAGGTCCATCTGCATTTACATGTATCAGTTTGTCACTACAGCGACTTTCGGGGCACACATGACCAAGTCATTTTATTCATTTAACCTTTACTTCTTGGACTAGGTTCTTGTCAAAGTTCCGAAAAACGGCCGGAGAAATTTACTTTATAACATATCTAAGCGTTTTCATTAAACATTTGACACAGCCAATGCTTCTGCATCTGCACCATAAGTCAAGAATGGAATGAGAACTGTCTTTAAAAAGAACACTTTAGTTGCTTGAGAGAATTTCTTTTTGAGCCCAAAAAAGCAGTGATTGTCAGTAGTTATTCTTCGTGTGATCTCCATTACAATGGTATCATTGCCTGAGCTTACACGGGAGCCTAGGTTGGCAAACTCTTTAACAAACTCAAAGTTAATATAGCGTATGGTATTTAATGCGTATGCGATTGGAAGGCCTTTTTAAAAACTGTGCCTTGAATTTTGTACATTTTTTCAAGAATGATGTTAAAGAAGTCACAATGGCGTTGCGTCTCCTAGTACAAAACTTTTTTTTTACATAAAAGTTGTCGTTGAGATCTTTGCCGACAATGGAGCATCCGTATGTTTTTTATCGTTATGCTACTTAACCCAACGAATTTTGGAATATAGATGACTCTATATTACTGTCATAAGCATTGATCGATTGAAATCGACATCTGAGTTTTTTCCAAGATTTGGCGATAGTGCGGGGGCATGTTTGATCCCCAATTAAATGCTTTCTTTATTTAAATTTTTGACTGCTTCGCTCTTGGTATTTTATCTTTGCCATCAATGAGCTGCTTGCTTGATAAATTAAATCACTACTTTTGTTTTCCATATAGTTTATTGCCGAACGCGTTCGAACGCGATGCTCTTATCTCAATAATCTTTCACTTTCAAATAAAAATGGTCAATTTCCTATACAATAATGTTATCAGCTCAACGAAAATTAAATTCCTTTGTTGGAACAACAGTATTACAAACAGACAGAAGTATCAAAGATGGCCTTTTCAAAAAAAAAAAATTAATTGGTGTTTATTTCACTTAAGCAAAGTGAAATAAGATCAATTGTTGTAAATTGGCCTTATTAAACTTTTGCAAAGCGAAATTAAGTCAAATTTTAAAATTTAGCCTTATTTCGCTTGGCGTTATTTCACGGCACCCAATTCTAGCAACTACACTGAAAAATTTGTTTTTGACACCCCTATAGTGTTTTGAATTTTCTTTCGAAAAAAAGTAACTTTTCGTATACGGTGTATCATATTTGATACAGCACTTAATTTTAAAGTGAGAGACGTGTTAATACTTTGTATGAGTCTTGTATGTTTTGAAAACCAGCTACAAATTATGTTCTTTGTATATAATATGATACATTGGACAATTAGGTTCCTATATATAATTTATGAATATTTCGATGTTTTATTACACGAATGCAATACTTGCCCTTAAGAGAAAGTAAAAGCATTAAAGTAGGATTTTTATTTTGTTAGGGAATTATATTTATGGTAAGGACGAAATAGGGTTAATGTCATAGATTTTGTTTTCATTTTTTCCTCCTGAAAATTGAAATGTTTTTAATATGAAAATAAGACAAGTTGACATGTTTCTTTTTATTATAATCCATTTGTCATCGAGGATTTTGTGGTGACTGAAGGTTTTATTCAGTTTTCTAATAAATAAAATTTAATTGCGTGTGAGATAAGAGATTTATTGTGTGGAAAAATATCATATGTTATTTTTTTAAGAAAATATACGACTGAAAATTTATTACAAACAAATATGTCTTACTTTATTTTCAGGAAAAATAAATCCTAAGAACGATGACTGTTTTGAAAACTTTAAGAACTAACTTGCGAATAAATTAAGTGTGACAAACAAAAAATAAAAAAAGGATCACATTCATTATACAGCATCTGCGTAAATCAATAAGGCAAACAAATTCATAAAAAATGTCACTCACTGTAAAAATTGTGCAGTTCCATCTGCCGAAGTCTAAATCAAATTTAATTGCACGTGTTGAATTTCGAGGTGAGTAAAATATTTTTTTTTTTGACAAGCTTTAAATATTTTACTGAAAAATAAAACAACATAATTTAAGTAACGTAATTATTGTGAAAAAGAATTTTAGTACCTTATATAATTGTAAACGCATAATTGTATTTGTAAAAATAAAAAATCTCAAGGTTGTTGTTGAAAATTATCAGCCATTATCAGCTATTTAGTCTAGCTTACATAGGTGCTATAGGCCATGTGCCCATATGTCAAGTTAGCAGTTATACGAGTATGCTCCTAATAAATTGGTAACGAGATGCAAATCATGATCGTTTGGCCGCCATCTTAAAAAATCTTCGCGAAATTGATCGATTTGATCAATTTTGTGTTTGAGTATATCTCCGTTCTTATTGTGGTTCGATTTTAATTTTGTATATCTTTTTTTTCTGACTCTTTAAAGGCAGAGAACATTTCTGATACATTTATTGCTAAATTGATATAATATTAAATTTTTAATTTTAAAACATTTATTATCAAATTTTCATTTCATACCTTTATTTATAAAACCATCATTGAAATATTTACTGCTTTATAAAAAATAAAGAGTTATGATAGGATGGGGTGATTGGTATAAAGTGCACCAAAAAGCTTAAGCGTGTAGGTGGAGTTAAGACAAGAAAAAAAATCGTATAGGAGGGGGGGTCTATTTCCCCCCGTTTAGGCAGGAGTGGCAATTTTCTAAAACATTGACTTAAATCAGAAAAAAAAAATATTTAGAAACAAAGGTTTTTAGTTTTTTTTCAAAATTTTGAGTTTGAAAACTAATTTTTTTAAAACTGTTCACTTAAACAACTTAATTTAAAAAAATTTAATAAAAGAGTAGTTTTCTGGCTTTCCAAAAAAATATAACAAGGCTTTGTATCATTCACCGTTGTTTTTAAATAATTTTTTTTCTGATTTAAGTCAATGTTTTAGAAAATTGCACTCCTGAAAATTATCGGGATTTAGCTAAGTTCCCATAAAAACTGTATTAACGGCATATTTACATTTTATTTATAGGAAAGTCGAATTTCATCGGTAATGGTGTGGGCTAATCCCTAACGTCGTCTTTTTCGAAAACTCTTTATGGGGTTTAAAAATCTATAGGATTGTATAAACCCATATTAACTCGTCCTGATGTACTTTAAAGAATTCATATAAGAAAAATAAATAAAATTGTATTATGAAATATCAAATCTAAATTCTTGGTAAAAACCTTACATGCATCTGTTCATCCTTTTTATTGTGAGTTTATATTCTCGATGCTGTTCTACCAATATTCAGTTTTTTTGTCCGATATGCGTGCTAAGAAATAACCCAAATTTCTGTGGCCTAATGGCTAACAAAAGAATGTTTTTTTTTTTTTAGATTCAAACACCCCTGGGCATTTTTTCAACTCTAATAATGTTGGTCTTTTGCCCGAATTCCAATAAAACTTGACTGTTGTGTGTCAAAATGTGTGTTGAAGATATTTCAAAAGATTCCATTTCTTATATATTTACGAGTATTATGTATGAAATAATCTCATAGTTTTTCATTGGCATTTGAATGAATGCCTTTAAGGGGGACATTTGTATGTGAGTTACCTATATACATAAAGCTTAGAAAAGGAAAATCAGAAAAGATATAGATACCATTTTGTATTGAGTGTGAAAGCTGAGATTTTTTCAGATCATTTAGTGGCAAACTTGGGTCGAGATAACAGCTATAGATTTTAATTTGGAATTCATAAAGAATTTTAATATGCTTTAAGCCCATTGAAAGGAATATGAATAGAAGTTTGCTTTGAATGGACGTTACTAAGACTGAAAAAAGAGGGTCATGATGGAATATAAATTCTTTGTAAAGATTATATTAAGAAATGTGGTTAAGATATTATGTTGTTAATTTAAGATTTTTGCCTTGAAAAAAGAAAATAAACTAATCTTACCTGTTTTCTTTTATTCAAATTCAAAGTTAATCTATCATACCAATCAACATATACAGACAAAAAAACGCAATTAAAACATTTAGAACTTAGACTTAGAAGTAGTTTGTTGTTTATCGGTTTCAATACAAACAGCTAACAAACCATTCAACCTATGTTCTCCAAACTGTATTGGTACCTTAACTGTCTATCAGTCAAGTTCAACAATAATATTAAGTCCCTGAATTTAGATACATAGTTTATCCCAATCTTTTATATGATTTAACCACGAAATCACACGAAATTATGGAGATAACCTACATTCGAAGAAAAACAAACATTTTTTTTTTTTCAATAAACAACGAAGAAATTATAATATGAATTACTCGTATAACCATAGATTGTTGTGTTCAACATTATTAAGCTCTAAAGTTATTTATATTTAACCATGTTCAATGGTAAAAAGTAACAACTTAATCTGTTCTGTAAATACCTCGTTACTTATAGCTGTAATTAGCGTATTGATTTACTCATTTTTAACATGATATCGTAACATTAACAAATGACCATTTGAATTGAAAATTATTTTTGACATTTTGTACAAATTAGTTTGGTTATATGACTTATCCTAACCGATAAGATACAACATAAGAAATTTATTGATTTAATTTTTATTTCTTATATACAGGGTGATTGGTATAAGATGCACCAAAAAGCTTGAGCGTGTAGGTGGAGTTAAGACAAAAAAAATCGTATTGGAGGGGGGGTCTATTTCCCCCCGTTTAGACGGGAGGGGCAATTTTCTAAAACATTGACTTAAATCAGAAAAAAAATTATTTAAAAACAACGGTGAATGATACAAAGCCTTCATATGTTTTTTTGGAAAGCCAGAAAACTACTCTTTAAATTAATATTTAAATGAAGTTGTTTAAGTGAACAGTTTTAAAAAATTAATTTTCAAACTCAAAATTTTGAAAAAAAAAAATTTTAAACTAATTTTTTTCAAAATTTTATGTAATAACTATTATTTTTATTTTCCAAATTCAATGCTCTTATTTATTTTTTGTCAAAAACAGAAAACCGGATGCCAAAATGTATCTTAGTTTTTGAGGAATTAAAAGTAAAACTAGTAAAATAAGTAAAAAGTTAGCTCGTTTTTTTTTATTATTTGATTAAAATCGGATGGTATGTAATAAAAAATAAAAAAGGGATAATTCCCTAATTAATAATTGAGCAGGTCAAATTTGGGAAAACCAAAAGAAAAAGTGTAGGCACTTCTAGTTTTTCTTAATTTCTCAAAAACAAAGATACATTTTGGCATCCGGTTTTCTGTTTTTGACAAAAAATTAATAAGAGCATTGAATTTTGAAAATAAAAATAATAGCTAATTACATAAAATTTTGAAAAAAATTAGTTTAAATTTTTTTTTTTTAATTTTTTTTTCATAATTTTGAGTTTGAAAATAAATTTTTTTAAAACTGTTCACTTAAACAACTTAATTTAAAAATATGTAAAATAAAAGGATAGTTTTCTGGCTTTCCAAAAAGATATAACAAGGCTTTGTATCATTCACCGTTGTTTTTCAATATTTTTTTTTTTCTGATTTAATTCAATTTTTTAGAAAATTGCCCCTCCCATACGATTTTTTTCTTGTCTTAACCCCACCTACACGCTCAAGCTTTTTGGTGCACCTTAAACCAATCACCCTTTATACTGCTCTATTACACTTGTGGGGTTAATCGACTTGACCCCAGAAAACATCAGAATGCTTTGCATGATTTTATGGATTAATCCATGCCTGAAGCTATTTAAATTCTGGTATCAGCGTTTATTACATGACAGTACCATCTGAGTTTGTCGTGGCTGTATTTCATTAATTATGAATTTTAAAAGCAGAATTTTGACAAAAAAATTTTGACTCCGGCAGAATTTCGACCCAAACCCTATTTTTGACGTAATGGCTTCGTATCTTTTTACCACTGATTCGATCGAGCTTCGTTACTCCTATGATTTTATGCAAAGCATCTTCATCTCAGTTGCGGTCAATTTGCTCTCGTACTTCTTGTATGCGCTGATGGATGGAAAAACTCTGTGGTAAGATAGCTAAATGTTATGATTGAATTTTTAAAATTTTTTTAAACAACTTTTTAATTTTCCATAAAATGTTAAGCTTTAAAAACGCACGTTAAATCTTAAAAAATCACTTTATTTTTCCATCTAAACACAGAACTGCAGTGTTGAGCTTTCCTTTCAGCTTACAGGTATTTATTGGACACAGAAGATGGCTGAGTTCTCATGTAACTTCATTCTGCCGTGAAATAACGGAGCCTGAACTAAAGCCGAACGTTCAGCCTTATTAAACTTTCCGAAAGTAAAATGAACCCGAATTTCAACGTTCAGCTTTATTTTGGCATCGAGAAAGTAAAATACCACCGATTCGGCCTTGTTTCGGGAGCGGCTTGAAATTCTGGTTTCAAAATAAAGAAAATTCCTCTTTGTAAAACTTTTGTTTTGAAAATTATGCCTTTCAAAATTCAGGCTTTTAAAAAGAAAAAAATTCTGTCAGATAGATTGGAAAAACAATTTTTTTTCTTACTTAAAATTTTTTAATTTATTTTTTTGTAAATTCATTATTTGGAAAACGACTTGACTAATTTTTTTTTATTTTTTCATACATTAAATGCATGCTATTTAGCACTTCGAAGTGGCATAGGTACTTCGAATTAAAAAAAAAATTAAATTAAAAAAATTATTAAATAAACATCGTAATAAAACTGCGACCCAGTCAAGTGCACGACTGGGTTGCAAGACGTGCTTTTGTCGCAAATTGCCAGTTTAAGATGCAATTCTAACTTCAACCAATCCATTATTATACTATTTAAATGACTGACACAAACATATTTTTGTTTCTAAAAATATAAACTATGTACATATGTTTCTATAAACTTTATCAAAGAGTTCTCCCTTAAATTATTTACTGTGACAAAAGTCCAAGGACTTTCATCATTTGATGGAACCGTTTTATTTTGACTATTGCCATTCGCCGGTGTCACAAAGACCCAAGGAGCTGGAGTACACTTCTTCTGCTCAGTTGAGTCAACACTCTTAAAACAACAACAACAAAAAACCCCAGCTCTCGTTAAACACTCCATGCCTGACTGGGTGACACTTACATCCGGTTCAGCACACGGCACTTAAATATAAACCCACCCCCTTTCCCTTAGATACACGTGACGAACTTCTAGACTTTATTTGGTGTTGTTTTTCTTATTTTGTTTTCCATTATACCCTTGCGTTGGATAAACTTTCACGTTTATCCACTTACAGAATTGTCAATTGTGTGTAGGTACTTATATCATTGTGTGTTGTTATCCTTCGTCTTTTTAAACATGCATACAAATATAAATGTTCCAAGTACCCAGTACTCCAGTGACCTTCTCCTCATCCTTAAGTGACTTTAAAGCTATACCTTACTAGCATGTTTAAAGCAGTATAATATGTAAAAATATTGGTAGGTATATAGGTATTTGAAATGTATCCGTTCCGTAAGATTTATTAGTTTTTTGATTCTTATACTACTTCTTTAACTAGGTCACATCCTACCTGGTCTGCGTTCGAAAATCAATGAAAGTAGAACAGCTAACAGCATGGTTGCCTAACGATCTCACATTATTTATCAGGAAATGTTGCATGTAGTCATGCAAGGTGTTAGAATTTCTTTTTATGATTGAAGACGCGTCATATGTTTACCTTCGCATTTGTCGGTAAACTTTTAATTAATTTTACTTCTCTCGTTTCGTATTCGATTTAAGTCTGACGGAATGAGTGGTGGTGAAATGCATCCTGCTAAGATTCTTGTTTTTCAAAGTAATTTTCCGGTTTTAAAATGAAACCTGTACGTTACAAGCACATTTTTTGGAGGAGGTATGTATGTATAAGAAACTGAAACCTCATCAAAGATTTACGTGATATAAGACCTTCACAGTTTTTGATATTATACAAACCACAAAAACTCACATAAGAGGTTTTATAAGTAGTATTTTCAAGAATAGTATTCTCATTTTGAGGTGAGTTAACTTTTTCATGTAAGTACTCCTAAAGGAAACCCTTCGGATTTGTGTCACTTATCTCGAAACTGAATGGGATTTATTATGTTGTATGTAATAAAAGCTTTTCTCAAACAAGGAAAAACGAAAATATAATTTATGTGTTAATTCCACTATAAGACTCATATAAATATAAATACATATAGATTTGTAAAGTTTTTGGCCAAAAACCGTTTGTGTGACAAATATGAGGTCATTATGGCATCAATTTTGGTCATCTTAGGGTGTTGATTCTTAGGAAAAGTTTGAAATATGTTTCGCAACTTTTATATTATGATTTTCTTTATGATTTATGTCAGCTTTGTGCCTTAGTTATGAATTTTGTCACAGCGAAGGAAGTTTAAGATATTGCACTAAGTAAAGTTAACCTAGAAAGATCCCGCAGGATATGAATCCTTTTACTGTCAGAATGATGTTTCACATGAAATACTTAACGCCTATACTTAACTGATATATTTTCTCAATCCGCGGAAACCCCACTGACAGGTGCAGGTGCTTAGGGTGAAATTGTCAAGGGAAAGCCTTGTGTTCCCATTAGAGCGAGATTCTTAACATTATTCTTCTTTCCCAAAGAAAGTAAACTACAACTCATACAATTTCATTCTGAATAAACATAGCTCACTTCAAAATAAAAAAATCTGCATTCTAGCATATAAAGCATCTCAAGCTTGATCAAATGATCAATCAATATTGAAAAATAAATATTTTCATATTACTTCGGAAAATTTGTCTTCCTTGGAACAGTTGTTTGAAATATAAACATAAAATCGCATAATAAATCATTCGTCTATTGAACAGTGAATTGCAATGTAAACATTTCAAGAAAGTGGTTTGGAATTTTAAAATCGTCCTTATTCAAAGTTTGTTTCCTGCAGCCACAGTGCAGACATTAAATAATTCCCTATTCACTTTGATTCCGTTTTCATCACACATGCACGCACATATTGCTTTAAAAATGTATAAGCCACAGAAAAATCATGCATTTACAGACGGGAGCATAAATAACGATACCATTTCAGAATTGTATGTTTTCATTTTTAATTTTATTTTATTTTTGCTTTTTTTTATTTTTGAAACTACCTATAAGATTATATCTTTTAAGCCAATACTAATGTAATGTATATTTATATTCCAATTTTATCCACAATTTTTATGACTGCAACTAACGTATCGAAATGTTATATGTTATATTTAATGGCATTCTCAGAATCCAGCAATAGAAATGTGTTCAGCGAAAAACTTGGCCTTCTTAAGCGATTTTAACATCGCGTTGTCAAATTTTTTTCACTGCATTATTTATTTATTTATTTATAGCTAAATAATTTACAAAATTAATTTATAAACTATTTTTTAGACTGCATTATATTCGTCGTTATGACGAATGAATAAAGGAATACAAATTACGCCGTCGTTTTACAAGAAAAAAATCATTCTGCTTATGACGTATGCGGTGACACAAAATTTCATTTAGTTTATTGAATTTAGTTAATTAAATAATATAATTAAATATTTTTTGTGGGTCACATAATAACTCATCAAAAATGCTGGAAGGTGTAATCTTGTATTTCTTCATTCATGGTTATGACTTCAAAGACATCTGCAGAAGTGGGTAGGTACTGAAGCTACTACCATTAGAGGTTCCCTTTTTAACGTTCAACTTCCAAGAAACTGGGCAGCATATTTAAAGCCTATATTGCATAGTAAATGTGACAAAGCCCGTTATGGATATAATTTGTTTAATTTTTTTTTTTTCAAAACATGTGTAAGGATTGCAAAAAAAAAAATAAAGATAAGTTATCGTTACTTATGCGCCACACTGTACGTTTATAGAAATGAATCTATTTGCACTTGATTTTATTTCTTTTTTTTTTTTCTTCTTCTACTTCTTTAAAATATGTCCTTTACGAGTAAGGAAGTTATAAAAGTGTCACAATATTAGCATAATAAAAAAAAGATATAAAAAACGGGTAGATATGTTGGTAGAGATTGAGAATATTTGATTTGTATGATGATTTTTTACATCAGTATACAAGGACTTAAACGCATCTTTAAAATATTGACTTTGTCTTCCAATGGCATCTGTGGAAAATGTCACCTCGAATATTTAAAAACGAGTTTTGAAAAATGCCTTCCAAAATCATGGTGCATGCCCTTACCTTAATTTTATTGTATTGAAATAAGAGGTTTCGGTGATGTTGTTTCCGACCTAAAAGCAACTGTTGGTATCATCCAGTGTCATTCTGCATAGCTGAATGGATTTTAACCGGGATGCTAAGATTCTACATGAAAATGCTGCTAAAAGCAGCTTCGAACTTGAAAAAACACAATGATAATGACCGATCAGGTTGACTACGGAATTATAAGTTCTTGAACGCTATAATAATGATAAGTCACTATAGGTCTAAAAATAACGGTACCTGGCAAAATTTAAAAAAAATCACATATTATGTATGTATAATAACGTGTGAAAGATCTATCCAAAAATTTAAAGAAAATTCGTTTCGTACCTACGCCACAGCTAAAATGTTCACTTTTTTTTTTTTAGGCCAACGAGTGCAAAACTTGTGAAACGTAAGATCAATCGGTAGTGAAATTTGTTTTACCAAAATGATAAAAATTTGGACAACAGAAAATTACAGATTACTTTGTACCTCAATCATTAATAAATAAAAGCTTTACTTAAATGAAAAATCTTGCCTACCTTTTAATAGTGAACCAAATATGGAAAATCGGTTATACACGAAACCGGATATAACGAACAAATAATCGAGTCCCATCGAGTTCGTTATAAGTGATTTTGACTGTATCTTTATATAAATATCGAATTCCTCCTTTGATTTTGTTAAGGGTTTATCGGAAGAGTTGACTTTTTTTTATTATATGGATCAACGATGAAGTAGCTTTTTTTGTGGTACTGTAAGTTAGGTATATGTATACAGGGTGTCCCGCAACTCAACGTCAAGCGGGTACCGGGTGATAGGGTAGGTTATACCCGTACTGCAAAAAATAAAAATAAAAAAAAATATCTCGATGGGTTACATAATAATAGCAATTTTTAGAAAAATTATCAAAATCGATACCCAGAACCACATTTTTATGTACTGTGGTCACAAATTTTAATATTTTTTATTAATACTTTTTTCTACTTTATCCTTAATAACCATGCTACTGAATGCAATCTCGAAATAAAAAAAAATATTCTAAGTTTCGCAAGAAATATGAAGTTTGACTGAGTCATTTTTCAAACAAATTTTGTAAGCAAACTTTAACACATCATATTTAAAAAAAATTGTGGGACACTACCCACGGCAAGTTATTCAAAAAAATTGGCCCATTTTATCAAGTTTTCAAAATAGTTCAACATTTGCCACTAGCTACTTAAATAATCATGTTACCAACATTAAAACCATTTTGGAGCAAGTTAAATTTAATTTTTTGTTTAAATAGGAACGTATTATACCTTATTGATGAAGGACTCCAGTAAGCCATTTCCTTAAAATATTGTTTAAGCTGCTCAAGTAGTTAACATACTAAAAGTCCTGATCCCTGGGAGGTTATCCGGACGAGGGCGAGGAGTAAAGCCCTCCAACTTGCCGTGGGTAGTGTTCCACAATTTTTTTTAAATATGATGTGTTAAAGTTTGCTTACAAAATTTGTTTGAAAAATGACTCAGTCAAACTTCATTTTTCTTCCAAAACTTACAATATTTATTTTGGATTTCGAGATTGCATTCAGTAGCACGGTTGTTTAGGATAACGTAGAAAAAAAATCACTGAAAAATATTAAAATTTGTGACTACAGTAAATACAAATGTGGCCCTGGGTATCGATTTTCATAATTTTTCTAAATATTGCTATTATTACGTAACCCATGGAAATAATTTTTTTTTCTTACTATTTGCAGTACGGGTATAACCTACCCTATCACCCGGTACCCGCTTGACGTTGAGTTGCGGGACACCCTGTATACAGGGTGATTGGTTCAAGGTGCACCAAAAAGCTTGAGCGTGTAGGTGGAGTAAAGGCAAGAAAAAAATCGTATTGGTGGGGGGGTCTATTGCCCCCCGTTTAGGCGGAAGGGACAATTTTCTAAAACATTGACTTAAATCTGAAAAAAAATATTTAAAAGCAACGGTGAATGATACAAAGCCTTGTTATATTTTTTTTGGAAAGTCAGAAAACTACTCTTTTATTTAATTTTTAAATTAAGTTGTTTAAGTGAACAGTTTTAAAAAAATTAATTTTCAAACTTAAAATTTTGAAAAAAAAAATAAAAAAAAAAATTTGTAAACTAATTTTTTTCAAAATTTTATGTAGTTAACTATTATTTTTATTTTCAAAATTTAATGCTCTTATTAATTTTTAGTCAAAAACAGAATTCCGGATGCCAAAATGTATCTTAGTTTTTAATAAATTGCTAGTTGTTAATTTTTTTTTTATTTTTAATTTTAGTTATACTTTACTTTGTAAGTGCTTTGTAGCTCATGTATGGGTAAATCAGTAATATTTGAAGTAACTTTTCCATATAGAACGGCCATTATAAATAATAAAATTACTATCTATTTCTGTCAAGTTGTATACTTTTACGCCCCTATATCTATTATCGTTGATTACAACATATGTAGAACTCAATCTTGGTACCTAGGTATAAGTTGTCTTGAAATTATAATTACATTTATTGCTCCTCCAACATTGTTCGTTAAAAACTAAACTTATTTTCATATTAATACCAACGTAGATGTTCATTGTACAATGTATGTATGTATATATAGCTCATTAAATCAAAAAAAATCATGAATATAAATTATTATAATGTTAATGACGGTGAGTAGGACAATGAAGGTTATTTTGAATATTCCAAGGTCCTTTAGCCTATTATAACATTTTTATGATTTCTTCGAAATTGAATCAATATAAATGAAAATTATTTGTTTTATTGAACAAATTATTATCATTCATGATATAATATTTTATTGATATCATCATAAACCATACTGAACACTGATTTTCCTCGAAAGCAGCAAAAAAAAAAGAAGCATGCTTCTGTTTTGATTTAAATTGTAAAGAATTGCCCTTGACTATCAACTTAATGTTAATATCCATAAAATACATTTAAATAAAATGATTTTGTTTGCTGAATAATTTAATTTGAATTTTGATTTGTTTGCAGGTGTTGCTCATATAACATCAGAGCTGAATGCTAATTCACCAAGTATCGATGTTAATCAGGTAATATATACAAATATCATTTTTTTTTATTTAATATTAAAAAAAAAATTTACAGCATATATAATGAATGCATCAGTATTATTTAATTCATTCTGATTTTTTTTATAATTATAAATCTGATCGAAAGTAGTTTTGCTCTAAGAGTTCTTCAAAGTGACTAATTTTCACTCTCCTGGCATGTCAGAATCCCGTTGTTACATCAAAAAATCATTGCTGCTCTTCTATTTCAGTTCCCCCACAAAAAAAACCTATCGCTTTAATCTCAAATAATACAGATATGTTATGAAATAAATTAATATTAGTAAGCAGTTCGTGAAAAAAGTCACTTAACTTTTCCTCCGCATTTCTTATAAGTCCCCTGAAAGATTGAAGACTTCAAACATATCGGTAATTTTGAAAGCGATCGAATTTACATCTCAAGGACTGTCCAGGAATCGTGTTTGTATATATTGAATCTTTTTGTTATATCACTTGAGAAGTAGACATTTGTGAAGGAGGTCGTTAATTGTCCGTTCAGGTTATCAGTCCCTGGCCTTATTTTTCGTTCGCAAACAACATTTTCTTTTTATATTTATAAAAAAAAAGTTATTAATATTTTGTACAGCCAGATCCACTAAATTATTTCGTCGCAGAATGTTGGTCCTTTTACGAATATTAACACTCAATTATTCACCTTTATAAATAGCAAAAGGAACTCTTAAATAAATAAATCTCCATGATTAAATCTTCATCTGTTGCCTCAGACCAAACAAAAAATTCAAACAAGCTTTTTCTCCTTCTGCCAATACTGCCAAATTGAAAGAACCGTGTTGTCTTTTTTATCACGCCAATTATATTTCATCTTGTAAAGGAAAAAAATGATATTAACATTTTTTTATGATATTCCGGATTCACTTGAATAAAACCTTTTTCTAAGAACCTTTAATTTATAACAGATTGCATTCGAAATGACATTACATAATTAACTTTTCTGATAGAATGACATAAAAAACTCTCCGTTGTACTTAACTATCAATTATGCTATCTTAAGTACTTGGCTTATACTTTCTTAAAAAGAAAATATATTCTTCTTTAAGATTAAGATTCTTTCGTCCTACTTGAGACACCATTTTGTTAATAGATACCAACAAATTATTATGTCTGCATCACATTAGATGGCTAGAGTCAATTATGTATTTTACTGTTCGTAATAAAATTGTCCACATAATATAATGTTTCTCCATTGACATGCTTTTGCATGAATAAAAGAATCCTTGTTAACCCACTTACTTTGCCCGCCATTATATTTCCTGTTTCTTTTGGTGTAGTATTTCTATTTCCGGTACAAAACTTACAAAGTACATATATACAACAAAAAAAAAATGTAATAAAATCAACACGCGAACAAGTCCACAAAAATCCTAAGCAAACACAAATAATCTCACCTATAGCATCCTGGAAGACATTGGAATTCCTTTCGAAGAAAAAAAAATCCACAACTTCTTTTCACGTTGTGGTAAAAGACTTATTTATTTTATTTTATTCCCAACGAAATTATATACGAAGATATAGAAAATCTCTCGTACGGCACGAGTCATGAATCTCGCATAAAATTTGATCCGACCCTACCACCCTCAGATTTCTTTTGATATAGGATGGCAATACCCTTGTAGTTTAAGGTAAGTGTCACCTTGGCCAAACATCGTAGACCAAAATATCTGCACATTTTGTTTTGGCAAAGAATTTTTTTTTTCTTTTATTAAAGTAAAGAAAGAAAAAGGTTTGCTTGCGTGCCAAATACTTCGAATTGGGTTGTGTGTGCCAAAGTGTTCTTTGGAGCTTTAAGGATTCCAAAGAAATAATGCGATAGCTTCAGAATAATAATGACAAGGAGTTTTTACGTTGATACTTTCATTGAAAGAATTTCTCAAAAAATAATAAAATCAATAACCAACGTGAAAAGAAATAAAGAAAATTATATAAGAAGCATATTAAACAGTGGATGCTGAATTTTGGGTTTGGGTTTTATTTAGACTATAGACAGTGTTGCTTTAGGGGTTTTTGTGGTAGATTTTCTGTGGGCGGCAATTTTAAAATGTTCATCGTTATTTTAAACAGGATGTAGTATGCTTTTCATTCGAAGAGTAAAAGGGTATGATACCCAGTGACCGATAACCTTAAAAATAATTTTGAGCTTAAAAGTTCAGATTTTTTTTCAAATAGAATTGATTTTAATGGTTAATTTAAAGAAAACAAATTCAAATAAAGGCAAATGAGCGCAAAGAATGTATAAAATTGCAAGAAACACAAAATAATGGAAATACAAGAAAATAAAAATACAATGAAGGAAGTAAAAAAAAAAACAGCTAAAATTGCCAACAAATAACAAGATAAAAAAAAAGGAAGAATGCAACAATTAGAATAATATGTAAGAACCACAAGAAAAAACAAATTCAAAGAAAATACAAATAAACAGAAAAACGTATAAAAAGACGCACACATTAATGCAACCAAACACAAAATGAGTCAAACATTTCCAACAAAATTAGGAGACCAATATAAAACAAATTAAATGCAAACGACGCGACGGCAAAAAAATCGCGACAAAAACATGAAAGAAGCAAACAAAGCAAATAAATAGAACCAAAAGTGCAAAAAAATTGTAAACGCAAATTATTAAAAGGCACGATTGGGTCACACAAACTTAAAAACAAAAAATTATATAATAAATTCAATTAATAAACGAGAAATAAATAAGAAAAAATATGATAGAAACATTAATTAAAAGAGCTAAAATTGTACATATAACATTTTTCTTGTATAAAAATACATTTAAGAAAAAAAAATTCAAAATCGTCAGAGCGGTCTTTAAATAAATCGATGTTTACTTAAAAATTTGTACAAAAAGTTTTTTTATAATTTTGAAGAACGCCACTTTTTAGTGCTTAATTGTTTGCAATAATGGTATTTAAAATAAAATTCAATTTATGTATTCAAATAGTTTTCTAAACCTTGAATGTACAAAAAAGTTAATCAAAAAACTAATTAAAATTAAAACTAATCCTTTTTGCAAATTTGGTATTGAAATTTGACCAAATCATCTAGATCTTTCTAAAGGTAGAATTCGATTAACCCGCTCATGAGAAATTATATAATAAATTCAATTAATAAACGAGAAATAAATAAGAAAAAATATGATAGAAACATTAATTAAAAGAGCTAAAATTGTACATATAACATTTTTCTTGTATAAAAATACATTTAAGAAAAAAAAATTCAAAATCGTCAGAGCGGTCTTTAAATAAATCGATGTTTACTTAAAAATTTGTACAAAAAGTTTTTTTATAATTTTGAAGAACGCCACTTTTTAGTGCTTAATTGTTTGCAATAATGGTATTTAAAATAAAATTCAATTTATGTATTCAAATAGTTTTCTAAACCTTGAATGTACAAAAAAGTTAATCAAAAAACTAATTAAAATTAAAACTAATCCTTTTTGCAAATTTGGTATTGAAATTTGACCAAATCATCTAGATCTTTCTAAAGGTAGAATTCGATTAACCCGCTCATGAGCTTAACAAAAAAAAAAAAGCAACAAGAAACGAGACACATTTTTGCAATTAATTTATATTGAAAAATTCAGTTTTAAATTGCCTTTAACAAAAAAAAGTAGTAAGTCAGTCGGGATTTTGACAACCGGGATTTTGGCTGTCGGGATTTTGTCCAGTCGGGATTTTGGGAGTCGGGATTTCGTACCCAACCCTATGATATGATATGATAATAGGAAAAGTAGCAGTAAAGTTTCTTCTCTAAAATTAGTTGTTGGCAGTCAGTTTAAGCGTCACGAAGTTAAGTGTTTTTCGCAGTTTTATAGGAAACGTATTCTGAAAATACGACACTGCGGATTAACCATTTTTGGTCTGGTGTTTGAAGTTAATTTTGGAACATGTTTGATGTGAATAACAAAATAATGTATATATAGCTATAGCTTTGAAATAATTTTCTAAAACAAAGTGTATATATTTTGACCTTTGTCGAAAATGGTGCACAATTTGTGTTTTATCATATTTCGTGTTTTTCTGAAGAGCCGAAACATCAAATTCCCATAAAATCCAACGATGATTTACGCACAATAATTAAGAGTTGTTCTTTCTCTCTAAGAATGTAAACGATTTTTTTGTACGCAAATTATAAAATGTTGGCCCAAAGTAAAACACTGTTTGCCACTTATTTTTAGATCCTACTTATATGATAAAAGGCATTCAAATTTTTAATATTTGGAATACGGCAAATAAATGTCGCAGTATTGCCAAAATTAACCAAAAAAAAATATTCAAAAATCTTTAGAGCAGTTTTTAAATAAATCGATGTTTACTTAATAATTTTTATAAAAAAGTTTTTTTTACAAAATTGAAGAACGCTATTTTTAAGTGCTTAATTATTTGCATTTTATGCATAAAAAATACAAACGAATTTACAAAAAAAAATCAAAAATTAATTAAAACTAAAATTTTTTTTTTTGCAAAATGTTGGTATAGAAATTTGTTCAAGTCATTTTGATTTTTCTAAAAAAAATGTTTTGTTTGAAGTCGATTAACCCGTTCATAAGATAGACCAAGAAAAAAAATAACGGTTCTATAGGAGGTGCCGTTAGTAAACTTGCCAATTTTTTTCTTTTTTTTTTTTGCAATTTTGCAAAACGAAATCAGACAGAAACCGTCAGTAATTTTTTTCAATAAAATCGTTGGAGCAGTTTTCGATAAAATTAAGCTTTTATAAAACCGTTATATGTCAGGTAACGTTACCTGACGTCTACAAACCTTATATACCAAATTTGAAGTAAATTGGTTTAGCTGTTTAGGTTGTAGGTGCTGATACTGATACATACAGACTGACATACAGACAGACAGACAAACAGACAGACAGACACAATTTCCAGACCCACTTTTTTCGTCTTCGCTATCATCGTAATGACATGTTTGATTGTTATCTCAACCTTTTTTTTTTTTGCACGAATGCATAACTTATAACGATAATCGCAACTAAAAAGTCGCCAAATAATCAAGTTTAACCAAAAGTGCCATTTCTAGAAACTTGTTTCGATCTAAGAGCAAACTATTCGTTGAAATCGATGTTGATTTTTTCCCGATCGCAACACACGAAATACAAGTGTACACAAACTCTGATTTATTAAAGACTTTTTCCACAGTCTCCGATTAAGCTTCAAGTAAAATGCTCAGAAGTTAAATAGTGTTTGCGGCATATTGTTTTTGATGTTTTTTTCACCCTTCCCATACAAATGAAACCACTGTGAAACCTACTCTTTTAAACTTCTCTATCATCACTTAATTATGAGGTATCAAACCTCATAATTTTTTTCTACAGGAAACCAATAGGTAAATCACTTTTTTATATTACAAACTATTTCTTTTTTTTTTATTTTAGGAGCTACACTTGAAAGTAAAACAATTTTTTTTTAATGGCTATTCATTCGAATTTGCAACATCAAAACATTAAATTTACTTAAAACCAGTCCTCCACGCTTTAAGCTATGCCCAGTTTCACCAAAATACACCTAAAAGCATTTTAGTTAACGGAGTAATAAAATTTATTGGCATTTTAGCTTAAAATGGTTTGCACCAACATAAGGAGGTGAATTTTTAAAAGTGAGGAAACTTGATGCCTCTTTCATTAGAGCAAGCGAGAGGAGAGCATATCAATCGAAAAATTTTAACGTTCTCTTTGTCTTGCATTTTTAAGACGCCTTTAAAATTTATTTGGAAAAAAATGGAACTTAAGTTTATTGGCCCTTTTAAAAATGAAAACGGTTGGTGAAATTAAAAAATGCCATTTTAAGATTTAACAACCCAATAAATATTTAAAAGTGAAAGAGAAACTGGCCATTAATGTTTTATGTATTTTGTATTGTTAAATTACCTTTTACAGCTTAAAACATAATTGTACACACCGCGAGTTACACACACACAATGACTAATTGCCGATAAGATCTTTTCTTTTCAGTTCCTTTTCATGGGAGAACAAAATTCTTGAATTTTAATATTTCGCTCTTACGAATGTGTGAAAGAGAAAAATAAAAATTTAATTTGTTCTGTAAGACAACTAACTTTTTTATAGATCGCAAACTGTAATTATCCGTAAAGGAATTCAATCGTGAGAAGATCGAAAAAGATTCGTATTTTTCGATTTACGATCGGAATTTTACGTTCCATATGTAATTTAGTCAACAAACAAAATGTTTAATTTTAATCCAAACGAGCACAGCCATTAAGCTTTATATTTATAAGTTTGTTAATTTTAAACAGTTTGTATTGTGGTCGGTTTTGCAACCAAAGATTTTAAATTTCAGGTAAAAGAGATTAAAACAAATAATAATTGATTAAACAGTTTATATTTTGTTTTTATTTTTACATTAAATAATTCATTAATTATTAAATTAACTTTTGAATACATATAATAGTAAATAACTAGAATTTAATTAATTTTTGTTTCAGTCTTTTATATGGCCTCTGGCACGACCAGCTACCGACGAAGAAACCCTCACCGTTGAACTTCGAACACAAACGACAAAAATTTTACTCAAAACCGCATTGGGTTCTACAAGTTCAAGTCGACAAGGAAGCAGTGGAACAATAAGCAGTAGCAGCAAATGTATTGGTCAATATGTGATTTTGATGCAAGGTAAGAAAACTAAAAAAAAAAAATACAATACGAAAGATATAAATCATTTCAAAGGATCCAAATGTCCCAAAGGCATAAGAGTCCCCTTATATTACCGTTATATTAAAATAAACCCGCATTTCAAAGAAGCAAAACAAGAGCAAAATGGAAAACTTTATAACAAATGGTCCAAATGAACAGCTATTTGCTGTATGTCAATGCAGGTAAACAGTGGAGGCATGACAACCGACAAAGGTGTCTCCTGATCCTTTCTCCCATTTGAAAGGAAGCTTTTTAACCACATCCATTAGTTAAAATTAAATGTCCCGGAACATCTTCTTTTTGGAAGTAGAACAAAACTTAATCGTAATTCTAAATGTATAACTCAATTCCATACCCAACAAATGGTCCTTTGTAGGATGTACAACGTAATGTACTTTGAAGCAAAGAAACAAGGAAACATCTCCCCAAGGTGTAGGCACAATGAAATTCAGGATAAACATTAAAACACTCCCCCATTGGCATGCGCCCAAAAGCATACATACCTACCTTCATTTGGCTGGGTATAATTTTTTTTTCCTTTTTCGTTTTAAAGTGTAACAATGTAGGTCAAGTGCAAAATCGGGAAGTATATATACAACTCGACGAATGACGAAGGCGACGTTAAATTTTATATAAATACTGAAAAGTTTGACAACGAATTTCAAGGAAAAATAAAATGAAACAATATTTTAAACTTGATTAAAGTTTTGTTAGAAAATTTGCTGCGAAATTGAAAGAATGGTGAATATAATAATATTAAACAATATGCGCAACAAATTTAGTTAAGGACATCATTGAGTTATTTTCACAGATGAAAAACGAAAATTGAATAAAAGATTTTTAAATGCACCACTTTAGTAGGTATTTGGGTTTAATGTTTAATGTTGCATTGGTGAATTATTTTTAGAAAAACTGAAAATAACAAGTAATGGGTTTTGCAACAATAGGTATAACTTTTCATATCACTTAATCGAAATTACTTAATTTTCCATACATATATAAAATTTCGAATTCATCTCAAACACCTCAATTTCAACGCAATTTTAACGAAATTGCTTTAAAATCATGTTTCATTTCAGGTCATTCCAGTAAAAATGATAAATTAAACGAACAGAGCTAACAAAATGCGGCGATTCCTCTAAATGTCAAAAAATAATTAAATAAGCCAGAAAGAGAAAAACATATTTTTTCTCCTATTCTTTTGATTAAAATTGTCAAACAAAATCATCTCAAATTTTCGTAATATTGAAATTGAGGTTTGAAATTCCGCAATTTCGTGCTAGGTGGGATGGGATATACATATATGTGAACATAGTATAAGGTAAAACCTCAGATACAAATAGTATAAGGTAAAACCTCAGATACAAATTGTATATTGAGGTAAAACCTCAATATACAATTCCGGACATGTCGGCATCGGTTCTGTCTAAAAATAGTCATTCTTTTATTTAAATTTGTATCGTATTTTAACATAAGCCCGCTCAGAAAAATTTTAGGAAGCCCAAAGCTAGGATAAAAAAGTTAGCTATCAAAGTGAACATAAAAGTGAGTTCGTGGAACATTTGTTATTTGAAGGTTGAAAAGCTTTGATTATTTTTACGCATTGAATCAAAAACCAATAAGGCTTTTTTGGTAACAACGATATATCTCTTTCTCGTTCGCAGAGCAGTGTCAAAATCAGCAGTACTCGGATGACAGCTGAACATTTTTTTATCATTGTTGAAAAATTGATTTAAAACAAGAGCTGAAATATATATGTTATGCGCGCAATTGTTAATAGTGTATTAATAAACCTTTAAGTCACGTAAATCTCAAATTTCAGAGGAAAAAAAGATTTTTTACAAAATTCTTTTACAAGATTTTTAGTTTGACAGTTTGAAAAAAGCGCGATACATAATTTCAATCTGTCATCCGCGTAGTGTGAGCTGTGATTTGTTTTTTGACAATATGGTAAAATTCCCTATTGTGATTGCAAGATGAACAAGACAAACAAAACTTTTGAAACAATAATCATTCAATCATCTGGAAAAAATGACAAATGAAACAGTAATGTCAAAAAATATTATTTTATCTGTGTTATATATGACTGCCTCGAACTGTACCGAACAGAATAGTTCAATGTCTTAAATAAATGTAAAATGAGGAATTTTCTGTTCTGAAAGCTGCCTTTTCAGAGCAGTTTATAACCGTTTTGAGAAAGATTTTCTATTTTCTTTAAAAAATCAAAAAGAGTTAGAACAGATTTGTAAAAGTGTAAAAAATCTTTTCTCGTTGAAAAAAACTTTTATGATTTAATTTGAAGTTGTCAACTTTCAAAACTATAATGTTACCAAACATTCATTTAGGTTTATACAAAATTCATAATAACCAGAAACGCACTACAATTTTTTGTCAAGCGGCTTTATTACCAAGAAAAATTGTCTTTCGCCTGTGTGCTCGGTTGTGGCCTTGTGGGCCAGCAGATAAAAGCACCTTGTCTGAATTTCAAATTAATTTTCTTATTTCAGATGATTGCAAATTATTTCGAGAGACTTTGCAATATTACATTTTTTTATGAAATTAATATTTTTTTAAAGGCCGGTTAATCATCATCAGCCAAGAGCTACGAAAATAGAGGTTGTGTGTAATTAATGATTGCAATTTCGATTGCAAGATTGCAAATATTTTTAAGTTTATTTAAATTTTTTTGAATTACGCAAGACATCATTCTAAATTGATAAATGAAAAATATTTCAAAGAGATTTCAAATTAATACTCCTCATCGTGGCCAGGCTAAGATTATAACGAAAAAATTAAAAAATGATACAAACATTTATATATACTTATATAAAAATATAAAAATTCATTGAAAAACATTTTAACCAAGTATAAGACTAATATACAGTCCTTAAAATGCAGTAAATAATGAATATGGAATTTAAATTAAACAAGATTTTTCTTTAGAGAACCATCAAATAAAATAAAAGGCTCTTAATTTATTATTTTATTAAAGGGAACGTTTGGGTTGCACAAATTTTTCTCTTGTGATGACAAAAAAATATGTTCGACCTTTAAAAAATCAAAAAAAAAACGATTTTCTGTAGGTACCTACCTACATTTTCCATTTTTTTTTTTTTTTTTTTTGTGTTATTATTCAAGTTTGTCAGTGCTTTTAGAATATAAAATTTCACTAAAATCGGTGCAGCCGTTCAAAAGCAATCGGTTTGATAAAAAAAGGTTCTATGGCATTTACCGCGTTAATGCTGATTCAAACAAAAATTCCTATTGACAACAAATCAATCACATAAAATTTTATCAAAACTGATCATATTTTTTTCGACAAAAATAGAATAAGGTATTGAATAAATAAATATATATTAAGTAGGTACCGTTATTTGTATACTTGAATCAAAAATAAAAAGAGAATATAAGTTATATAGTATAGCAAGCTGGTAATCTCACTGTATAATTTGATGTTTGCTTATAGCCCAGTCAACAATTGCTCGAAAAGGGGTCTAGGTGGAAAAATCGAGGGCAGAAAAACTAAGTATGCAGCTTTATTTGGACTAGCGAGCAATTGAATATACTAAAAGATCCCGATCCTAGGTTGGTCGCAAAGGGGTGTGGGAGGCTTTAAATTTTCCCTTTTTTCAGTTTTTTGCTTATAACTCATTAAACCTTTGGACCTACAAGAAAAATATTTTGTAAAAACTTAAAGCTGACAAAATTTTCTAACAAAAATCATTTTTGTTGAATGTTTGCAAAAACCTGCAAAATAATACAAAAGATTAATTTTAAATGAATTCTAGAACAACTAGAAACAGAATTTAAATTAAACGAAATTATTCACGATCTTGAATGGGATCACATCGATTACATTTCACCGTATAATCTACCACAGGATCTGCCTATGGATTTAGCCAGGAGCCAGACTCTGTATGATAAAACGATCGAACGTTTTCGTCTGTGCGAAAACGTTTTCTGACCAGTTGCTATGGAAATCGTTGGCACAGACCAAAACGTTCTTTAAATACAGAATCTGACCCCAGGTTGACCTCATAAAATATTGATAAACTTGCCGGTTACTACTAAATTGAATAAATTGAATTGAATAAACCTTACTACGGCATTAGAGCATAATTAAGGACATCAGAAATTCTAATATATAAACAAAAATTCAACAAAAAATCGTTTTTGATTATTATTGCTGAATTTTTGTCCACATATTAGAGATTTTCTCAAGCTTATATTTCAAAACGATTAAAGATACGAAAAAACTATACATTTTTGTATGAAATTTTTGATTTTTACCAAAAAACTGAAAAAATTGAAATTTAAAGCTTTTCCTAGGATTGAGGACTTTTAGTATATTAACCTCCATGCTAATCCAAACAAACTTGCATACTTAGTTTTTCTGCCCTCAATTTTTTCACCTATTGTCATTCGTTCACTAGACTTTTATTTAAAGACCGTGTTTTTGGCTAAAAATTGAATTGGAAAATAAATTAAAAAACAATTTAGACGAAGCTAACTCAAATCAAACCAAACTAATGATGGTTTTGTGTTTCTGTTGTACGAGACCGAAAAATGAGTTGCTTTAACAACTTTAAAGAGTTGGACTATACTTGCACGCGTGCGCGGCGGGTATCTGTATTTTAATGGAGTGAAACTTTTCAAATTTATACGTTTCAAACAATGGTATTCAAATCTATTACCATACACGACAAGAAAAAAATACCAAAAGATTCTTTGGATGCAAATCCAATCTGGATGTTATCAGAAAGGAAACAGAGAAAGTATCTTCCTTACTTACAAAAAGTAAATCGTAAACAGATTATATCCTTGGTGTTTAATCGACTTGACTTGGTTTATGGAAGGTACTTTCTTTAACTGAGTCTGTAGGACACAATTGGTTCATACAAGGACAACGTACAGTTCTCTTTTTACACATAGACCATAGTGTGTACCTTCAGTTATAATAGGTACATGGATACTGTTGGTAAATTATTAACGCTTCACACTTGGCTGAAGCTTACTAGCTTAAACGAATGTTTGTGCTAATAAAGTTAGTTAAGAGTAAAAATAACTTTCTTGCGGAAGCATTTAATTAATCCCACACCAACGCCAGGCAATTACCATTTTAACCACTGCGCTGCAAATACACATGCAATGTTAGACACCTGGGTTGGATGGCTTGACATCGTATACCGGGGTGATGTTGATGGTGATATTAGTTGGGGACTGGGTAAGGATAGAATACAGAATGAAACGGTTAGTTAGTGGCTTTGTTAGTTGGTGTTGGAGTATATGACAATGATTGAACACAATGCAGGATGAGGATAGCAAGGCAATGATGGTGCAATTGGGTCAATGGCTGCAAGGATTGCTATAGTTATTTTATAAGGATAGGATGTTCAATGCACAAAATGCACATGAACAATTGACACTGACAGTCATGATGATTGTTATGTCAAGCTGTGAGTTCAGTTGAATTGTTCTGCCTTATTTTTTTAGAAGAGTGATTCATACAAAATGATAAAATGGAACAATTGTTAAGTAATTAAGGGTCTAATGGTAACGATTGAAATAAATGCAAATTATTTTTTGGCACCATATATTAGTTTTGTATTAAAAGTAAAAACTAGAATTTAAGTTTTTTTGTCAAACTGTTGCATCTAAAAGGGTTTTGTATCACAACATACGCGCAACTTAGGCTAAATCATACCCCATATTCAATTTATATCGAGAAGTGTTAGGAAAGAACAACCTGTGTAACATTTCACGACGGCCGATTTGATCTCCAGCCTCTTTCAGTGATGTTGGTCTTTTATAGCTTCATGTTAACCTCGCTTTCGACGTCAACTTCATTCACAAGCATTTAACTTCACGGTTCCTTAAGACATACGAATAATTCTTCGCTGGCTTCCCATAGCATTGATAAGTACACGGCTTCAGTGATGATGGTGATGGAAGGAGACGTCTTATTAATTGTCATTGAGTAGTGGGACTAGACTAGAACACCTTTTCCTTTGGCTTTTCAATTCCATTTGTACATTAATGGATGGATGCCATGGAAGGCAGAAACAAAACGTCAGATACATTTGTATTCAGACATAAATTTTTGTCTTGAGTAGATATTAACACGATATTGATAAAATACACGATACTGGAGAAATAGCAGTTTTTGAAGATGATTGCAGATAGTTGATGGTGCATATTCTTCCATTCATGTAGTTTAACTCATTGGAAGATTTCCATGCGGAGTGTTGACCACATAAAGATATTTTAAGAGGGTAAGTGTTGTGGTTGAGAATGTTGAATTTATTTGACAATGGAGTCAGAGGAAACATCAGAGGAGGTAGTCTTCTTCATCTTCTTCTTCTTCTTCTTCTTCTTCTTCTTTTTCATCTTCTTTTTTTTCTTCTTTTTCTTCTTCTTCTTCTTCTTCTACTTTTTCTTCTTCTTCTTCTTCTTCTACTTCTTTTTCTCTTCTTTTTCTTCTTCTTTTTCTTCTTCTTCTTCTTCTTCTTCTTCTTCTTCTTCTTCTTCTTCTTCTTCTTCTTCTTCTTCTTCTTCTTCTTCTTCTTCTTCTTCTTCTTCTTCTCTTCTTCTTCTTCTTCTTCTCTTCTTCTTCTTCTTCTTCTTCTTCTTCTTCTTCTTCTCTTCTTCTTCTTCTTCTTCTTCTTCTTCTTCTTCTTCTTCTTCTTCTTCTTCTTCTTCTTCTTCTTCTTCTTCTTCTTCTTCTTCTTCTTCTTCTTCTTCTTCTTCTTCTTCTTCTTCTTCTTCTTCTTCTTCTTCTTCTTCTTCTTCTTCTTCTTCTTCTTCTTCTTCTTCTTCTTCTTCTTCTTCTTCTTCTTCTTCTTCTTCTTCTTCTTCTTCTTCTTCTTCTTCTTCTTCTTCTTCTTCTTCTTCTTCTTCTTCTTCTTCTTCTTCTTCTTCTTCTTCTTCTTCTTCTTCTTCTTCTTCTTCTTCTTCTTCTTCTTCTTCTTCTTCTTCTTCTTCTTCTTTTTCTACTTATTCTTCTTCTTCTTCTCTTCTTCTTCTTCTTCTTCTTCTCTTCTTCTTCTTCTTCTTCTTCTTCTTCTTCTTCTTCTTCTTCTTCTTCTTCTTCTTCTTCTTCTTCTTCTTCTTCTTCTTCTTCTTCTTCTTCTTCTTCTTCTCTTCTTTCTTCTTCTTCTTCTTCTTCTTCTTCTTCTTCTTCTTCTTCTTCTTCTTCTTTTTCTTCTCCTTTTTTTCTTCTTCTTCTTCTTCTTCTTCTTCTTCTTCTTCTTCTTCTTCTTCTTCTTCTTCTTCTTCTTCTTCTTCTTCTTCTTCTTCTTCTTCTTCTTCTTCTTCTTCTTCTTCTTCTTCTTCTTCTTCTTCTCCTTCTCTCTTCTTCTTCTTCTTCTTCTTCTTCTTCTTCTTCTTCTTCTTCTTCTTCTTCTCTTCTTCTTCTTCTTCTTCTTCTTCTTCTTCTTCTTCTTCTTCTTCTTCTTCTTCTTCTTCTTCTTCTTCTTCTTCTTCTTCTTCTTCTTCTTCTTCTTCTTCTTCTTCTTCTTCATGATTCTGAAAATGAGCAGCATAAGTATTCTTTCCTTTTGGCACATTCAAAATCGTCCGACCAGACAGAAAGTGTTCGTTGCAAGAATGATTATGTTCATCGTTAGCAAAGAATAACTAATTTCCTTTTTCTTTGTTAAATTTTCTTATTTTACGTATCGTACCTTTGTTTCGACTTGGTCCTACATATTGTCGATAATAGGAACGTATAATTCTATGACTCTTTGTTGTCTTTATAAATAAAAATCTTTGGTTAAAATAATATCCCGTCTCTATAAATCAATTACAATATTCATTTTAATTTAACGATGTTTAAAATGTTATTGAATTCGTATATACTTACATATAAAGTTTCTAAGTTTTTTTCTAAATTTTACACGATAATTGTATATTTTAAGGTGACGTCTGAGTAAAATAAAAATATACATAATTTGAGAACAAAATAAGTAATTGTGGGTTAGAAAGGTTTTAAAGTTTAAAATAAATTGAGGTAAAGTAATATGATTATTATATTTATATCAATGTATTTTGTCCTTTGTAAAATATTCTTCATATATCAATTTCCAACAACATTTTATTCCGATGAACTACTTTATCAGTAATACCATCTGTGCTTGCTGCACCTGCACAATCCTCCATAAATTCCAACAAATAATTCAATTAAACTTACAACATACCTCTGTAAGGTATTCTATTCATCCTTTATTCCAACTACTTCCACGTCGCGTTTGTTTACCTTCATTTTTATAATAATAAAACTTTCAACATTTTCCAGATTCAAGCCTTCTAAGGTTAAACTTATTTCTGAAACTTGAGAGTTATACAAGGTGAAGGGTTTTTTTTATAAGAGAAAACTTGAAGAAGTAATTTCTTTTCATTTTGATTTCCCTCCTTCGACAATTATTACAGTTAGAGTAGATTTTTGAAATAAATATGAAATGTGGACAAAATTCCTACAAGAACTTTTCCACAAATAAATATTAAATGAAGTAAATTTCAGGCGCAATGAAATGAATTTTTACACAAGAATCACGTATAAACTTTTAATTTTGGTTACAATACATACATGTGGCCAGAAGCTGTAGGTATTGTTGCGTTGAGTTGTGCGTGCTTCAATTATACTTGTACATAACTGAAGTGGGGTACAATGAGACAATTTAGATTCAAGAATGGTTCCGCTTCAAATTTTTATTATCTCAAATTTTGCATAGTTTAAATGTTTGCTCTCAATCATCAGAATGAATGCCAAGAACATGTTTGAATTTTGTATTACATCACCAGCCTATGCATCATTCGGTCTGTCTTGGGTAAATTAATTTCGACACTCAAATTTAATTTACAACACTTGTTTTGTGGTTTTGTGAGTAATAAAAAACCTATAACCATTTATTTATTGTTTTTTTTTTTGCAATTTCAGGACTCATCGAATCAGGATTCATAAGTGTCGAAGACCAGCTGGTAGATTTGAGTACAAGCAGACCAATTGAGGTAAGTGATGGTGTTCTTATTTATGATGATACTTTGTTTGTTATTATGTTCGAGGAGTCAGTGGATGTGGTCTTAAGAATTCAAAATCATAATATAGTTACATTATAATTATTAACTGATGGTTGTCAAGTATTTATTTTTTAAAAATTTATTTTGCAATCATATATATTTTAAGTGAGACAAAATGCGAAAAATTGTACTCTGAACGAAAATGCAAAACATGTGAAAAACAAGATAAGAACCCAAGTGAACGAAAAAACAAGACAGGTTTCGCTAAGTGAATTGAAACAATTGTTACAAAAACAAAATAAAAAAAAGCAAAATGAAAAGACCGACACAAAAGACAGTCCTTTTTCAGATACCGCAACCATGTGATAGAAAAACCGAGAAGTCGAAAAAAAATTGATATTCTCGATAACGACTAAACTGATTTCAACGAAATTTAATATTTAAATTGCCTTAGATTTTTCAACATAATGTAAATAGTCCGGTCAATTTAGACATTCGAAGTTACCTAAATTCCCACCAAGCTGAAAATCGGTAAGATTGTTTAAAATATCATTAAAAAAAAAATTTGAAAGTTCCCCATCTTTCCCATGTAAGGAAAAAATTTTATTCAAGGTCAAATGTAAAAAAAATCAGTTTTTCGCGATTTTCAGCAAAACGGTAAGTTTTATCAAAAAATATTTCAAACAAAAATTGTAGATCATAAAATTATCTACAAAAAATTTAATTAATACTTTTTTTTCTACGAGCCACCGTTTTTGAGATATAACGATTCAAAAAGTTGTAAAAGTTGTAATCGTCATAATATGCACACGTTTCCTCGCCACCTATGAGGTAGTTTACTTAGCGCGTTTTTTTTTTGTGGTTTCCCCAGTAGGCCTATTCTACGGGTCAGTTTTGATCCTGTTTAATTTGAAACTATTGAAAAAATAACGAGAGTTAGTAGTGAAAACACGTGTTTATCTTAGCCTATATCGTGCTGTTTTGAGTTTTATAACAAAAATGTCAGATTATTGTTTTATTTTTTAGGGCATATTACCAAGTTCAAGTGTGGCTTGGTTATCAGCTAGACCCTACAGACTGGGGTTGGAAGTTAGTCAACAATTTATTAGAACCAGTGCACACTTTACTTCCACCTGCGACGGAAAAACTGCTGAACTCTATTTTTTGCAACTGCAAAAAGGGATGCAGTGCTAAATGTGGTTGCAAAAAAGTCGGACTGTTCTGTTCTCCGGCATGTACACATTGTCAAGGCCGGTTGTGCTCTAATATTGAATCACCAACAGTAGAGGATCCGTTTGATTCCAACGAGGCAACATGCGATACATCGCTATTATTAACGCAGTTTACATGCACTCAGGATGAAGAACAAGAACAAGACGAACAAGAACAAGAAGATCAAGAAGAAGAACAAGAAGAAGATTTTGAAAGCTACGACTCGGACGATTGAATTTCACTACTTTTTTTTTAACTTAAATTGCTTTTATCTTTTCAATCTCTGCTATAATATCCATTATTTTTCAATAGTTTCAAATTAAACAGGATCAAAACTGACCCGTGGAATAGGCCTACTGGGGAAACCACACAAAAAAAAACGCGCTAAGTACACTACCTCATAGGTGGCGAGGAAACGTGTGCATATTATGACGATTACAACTTTTACAACTTTTTGAATCGTTATATCTCAAAAACGGTGGCTCGTAGAAAAAAAAGTATTAATTAATTTTTTGTAGATAATTTTATGATCTACAATTTTTATTTGAAATATTTTTTGATAAAATTTACCGATTTGCTGAAAATCGCGAAAAACAGATTTTTTTACCTTTGATCTTGAATAAATTTTTTTCCTTACAGGGGAAAGATGGGGAACTTTCAAATTTTGTTTTTAATGATATTTCAAACAATCTTACCGATTTTCAGCTTGGTGAGAATTTATGTAACTTTACTCTTATTTTTTGGTCTAATTTGACCGGACTAAAACAGAATGTCGTGAAATTTAGTTTAAAATTTTAACGAATTTAGTTTTCAAAACTTGCATATTTACATACTTTTTTTGATAAAAACATTTTAAAACAATTATTTAAGAAAATAACCAAATGAGGAAATGGTCGACCATTTATACTTGAGGATTTCTTTAGTTATAATCAAAAACCAAAACTTAAGCAAATCAGAACTCATGTGTAGTAGCAGGAGCTCGCTAAACATATCCTTGACTTGAGTGATTACGACTATGAATTTAGCCCTTATAGTATGTTCCCACCAAGCTCGAAATTGCGCAATTTGAGACCTCAATTTCGTAATTACGAAAAGTGTTCACACCTAAATTCAGATGATTTCGTTTGACAATTTTAATTAAAAACATTAGAGAAAATATATGTTTTTCTCTTTCTGGCTTATGTAAGCTATCCATTTTTTGTTTTTCACAGCCATATTTTGTTTAGTTCTGTTTATTTTATTCATTGGTATACCAAAAACATATCTGTTATAAAACGTAATTTCAACACAATTTCGTTGATTTGAGACGATTTTGAAATTGCGTATTTGTATGGGAAATTGTGCAATTTCGGAAGTAATTTCTGATAATCTGTTGAAATCGCGCAATTTTGTTAGGTAGGAACATAGCATTAAGCATTTTTTTATAACGTTAATTTTATTTCGTTTGCATTACTCGTGTGCATCCTAATTTTTGTTTAATCTTCAAGAACAAATTCATGAAACCCCAGTTGTGCATTTATTTTTGATTTCTATATTTATTGTCTGATAAGCAACTTACTACAATCCTAGTAAGTTTGTGTGCCCTTTCGTGCTTTTGGCTATATTTGCGCAATTATCCTATTTTCATTAAGAAAAAAAAAACAATAATAATTGCCTCTTCACTCTGAATTCTCAGTCCAATGTAGAAGTTATTGTTTGACCATAAATTCACTTAAGTTAGTCTGTTAAGTCTCCGGTCCCTGAGTGGTTAGGCGGATTTAACATTTTATATGTATCGAACCCAATAAATTCAATCTCCCAGGACCAATTCCAACTTAATTAAGCACTCATACTATAATATTTCCTATCGAAATGTTGTTTATTTGTAAATTTTATTTTCACACTTTCCTCTCTAGTTATACAGAATTAAGTGTTTTTCAATTCATTTTTGAAACTTTGAATAACTATTTTGTTAAAGTGTGTTGCAACTTGAGAACGAAGAAAAATAATAAATATTTCACAAAACCTCATTTCATTTCAAATTGGTATTCAATTGCAAAAACGGAAATAGTTTCGGGACTTTGCACAAAAAGTTTAGTTAAGCAAAACTTGTTCGTACTTTAGAAACTAAAGTTTTCAATAACAATATATACTGTAATTTTGGTTATATGTATGCACTTTGTTGATGGTTGGAATAAATTATGAACTGGTTTTTGGGTGTGCATTTGAAATGTTGAAATTGAGATATGTATTTTGTTAGATGGGTTTACATCTGTATTTGAGGTGATAAAGGGTACTCAGAAATTATTTGCGTAATGGGAGTTTCAAAATATTGAAGATTTGAAATGTATTTTCATTGCCATAAAGAAGAAGACCGCAATCTATATCTTTCTGAAAGTTTGTAGCTAATCCGATTAAAAGTTCAACCCATAATATTGTTTGAACTATATTGTAATATTTATTATGTAATTATACTTGGAGAATTCTATACAGAAGATAATTTCTAACAAGCATTCCAAATCTAAAAACATGGGTAGGCTCGGCAGTTGGTATCTTCGTGATACTTTGTAAAACCATTTTTTTTTTACACTATCAGGTCTTATTCAAATGGAGCTTAAAGCAAGCATCAGCAGATGAAAGAAGATTTGCCAACACATATAATGTGTCCCACTGGCCCATCACTTAGTGCAGGTGTTAGTTGTTAGTAAGCACAATGCAACACAAACAAAAACACATGCACATAAAGACATGAAAACATATAAAGTCAAAATTAAACAAAATGACACAGAAAAATTTAGGATCGTGGAGCACTGGTTCTGAAGATAGTTTTAAAATTACTTTTATTTAAATTAAAATCCAACACACCATTGTTCAAGTTATATAATTTCCTCATCCGCGTGAGATGCTCATGGATGCCATAATTGGTTCTGTGATGTTCAATATTAAAAAGCTCAGAACTTCGAAGGTGAGACGATATCCTTTCAACTTGGTAAGTAGGTATATTTGGTTTTAAAGGTGAGCGTTAGGGTTTTTCTTCGAATTTTTATTCTAGGAATAAAATTAACGGTAGGTACCTGCCATACAACGGTTATCTAAGAACTTGATTTTCTCGAAAACGACTCTAACGATTTTAAAAATAAACATGAGTAATACGACACTAAAGGTCTTTTAGACTGTTAAAACCGTTATTCATAAAAACAGTTTAAACAAAATTTGCCATGTAACGGTTTTTTTTAAATTTTGACTTTCTCGTTAACGACTCAGCAGATCTTAGCTAAATTTTATTTCCGTATTTTTTTTTTCAAAACTTTTCTTAAAAATATTATATTAATTAAACAAATTTTATAATATTTTAATTTTTGTAATTGCTGAACTTGGAATGAATAATTGAAAATAGCATTTTTATTGAACTTCAGGAAGAAAAACAAGAATATATTAATAAATAAACAAATTTTATTTTTGAAAATGAAACATTTTAAAACCAATTGATGATTTTTTTTGATATTCGTAGGAACATTTTTAATTTGTTGAAATTGGAGTAGGTACTCAAAATTTTTCATAAAAATATTTAAACAATTTTTTTAACTGGACCTGGATTTTGGAAAAAAAGCATTATAACTACAATATATATTAATTTAAATATTAAAATTACTGACATAGGTTCCACGATTTCCTGGAAAAACTCTGATTTCAAAAATTATCTATTCATCTTCATTTTTTTTTAATTATTTCTTATTTAGTTATTTAAAAAAAATATAAGAAATAATATCACATAAAATAATTTCGTTAAATGTTCTTTAAGAAGCCATTTATAGCTATCGTTGAAACTAATCATTGAATTGAATTTCAAGGCAAATTATTCATCATTGTTGTTAATTCGTATATAAATGAAAATAATATATTGTAGAATTTTTCTATAAAAAAAAATAACTCAATTTGATCTTAATTCGCAAAATAATGTCTCTTTTGTGATTTCAATGATCATTGTTAAAGCAAAACTGTCAATATTTCGTTATTTTAGCCCAAATTGCGTTATTTTTTTTTAAAGAAAAATTCTGTAATTCATAACCTTCATTTTAATATAAATTAACACCAACAATAATAGATAATTAGACTTGAAATTGAATTCAATGATCAGTTTAAATGACAGCTATAACTGGCCCCTAAGGCTCTTATGTAACTTGCCACACGAACAAGTTTGTGCGACCCAATGTTGCCTTTTTTCGAATACATAACTTGCCTTATACTAGTACCTATGAATGAAGTTTGTATGTACCTAAGTCAAAACAGCAACAGATGCATATGAAAGCATAAACGCTGCATTTATCCGCATAACAAAACATTAATTTTCTGTCTGTTTGCCCGGCTAATCTCGGAAATGACTTTCCCTACTTTGACGGGACTGATAGCGTTTTTTTTTTCAAAAATTCTTGTTTATTGACTATGACCGAAAACGGCTGTACTTTTTTTTACGGCACTTTCACTGGTAAGTTACAATATATATTTTTTACCTTTACATTTGGAAGCGAGGTCAATTTTTCAAAAATTCTTATTCAACCGATTTGACTCAAAATCACACTTTATAATATTAAAAAAATTTAAAAAACGTTTTGGCAAAATGTTGGTATGTATGTAGTATTATAATAACTCTTTGAAAATCGATGTTCCCGCATATTTTTCTGAAAAAGCAACGCACCGGGTAACCAGCTACCTTTAGTTATACAAAAAATATGTGCCTAGTCAGAGCATGGCATGTCTTTCTTTATTTAGCTGTGTCTTTAAATCATTTTTCCTCTGTTCAACACTCTAGGCAAACCTTGCCATTTTCCCAACAAAAGCGCTTTCATCACACGTATTTTTTTTTAAGTTCTCAGACCGTAATCTTCTTAACTATAATCTTCTTATAAATATTTATGCCCTAACTGACATTAGTTTTCCCTATGATTCAACACAAAATGTAGGCACCTAGACCTAAAATCTCTTCTTACTTCTCGTACTGTAATATTGATTCGCCAATGAACAAATGGATATTAACACATAATACAGCACAAAAGACACAACACTATAATTATTATGACACAATCTACTTATATTATTTTGAATTGAACAAAAATCATGTCTACAACCAATTATCTAATCGCGTTCATGCAAAATATACCAATCACTACATTTCGAAAATAAAAATAAAAAAATAAAACATATCTTTACCCCAGATGGGACTCGAACCCACAATCCCCGGCTTAGGAGGCCGATGCCGTATCCATTGGGCCACTGGGGCGGTTGCCACTATGTGCTCAAAGTTAACATTACAACTTTTATCTACCAAAGCTCTCCACAATGTGGGTACATAAAAATGAACATTGGATGAATTTATATTTAGAAATTCATTTTCGAATCTACAGTTGGGATTCGATATTGAGATTTGAAATGAAATGATTTTATTTCCGTTACGTGTGTTAAGCGAAATATTTTGTAGGTACCTATTTTTTTGATTGAATTAAAATATATGAGTGTTTTTAAAGTGGAAAATAAAAAAAATCGTACCTATTTAGTTCCATCGAATAGACTTTAATTGGTTGAAAGCGAAAGGGGGGTGTTGATGGAATTCTTATCGTGAATATTGATTGATTATCGCGGCACTATCGCTCTTGAACTGAGATATTTGGCTATATTGACTAGATAGCCATATAAATTAATTTCAAAGATACATATCCATTTAAATTCTTATTTAATTAGATGCAAGTTATGAGTTTGTTTTTTTATAACTAAAATGTTAAGTTAACGCCCCAGTGGCCCAATGGATAAGGCATCGGCCTCCTAAGCCGGGGATTGTGGGTTCGAGTCCCATCTGGGGTAAAGTCTACTTTTTTCCATTTTAATTGAATTTGAATTGTTAAATGTAAAAATAATGCGTCTATATTTTCAATTGACTTTACATAAAAACCGTTATCCAATCAATTGGCCATCATGCAGCTTCCAATAACCTTCTATATATGTTTCATAGATTGTATGTAAATGTAAACTTATCTGTTGGTTAAAATTACTCAGCATATTTCTACGTTGTGATGTGGGAGAGAATGTTTTGTATCTTTTGGTTTAACATAAACAAATCTAAATATACACACGTGTAGAGTAAAGAATTTTTTTTTATTTTATGTCACACGTACAAAACGCACATTCGAGGTCTATTTTAAGGTTTTTTCGAAAAGACCGGAGATAAAAAAGAGAATCAGTTGTTGATTTGGATGATGATGCTTGTGACTATGAAGATTGAATGTATGATAATAGGAATACGTGATTCAAAGGTGAATGGATTTTTTTTGTGTGTAATAGACAAAGACTGAAAGTTATTGAAAGAGTAGGCCTTGGTGTGTTGTGTCTTTTTAAATGGCAGTTTTGATTTTTGTTTGACAATAAGAAAATAATTTTTTTGAAGAATTTTGTCTTGAAGCCAATAAACGTACTTATCTATCGATTTTTGTTTCTCTTTTATTTGATGTGAGGTAAATTTTAAATTACAAACTTTTATTTTTTTTTTTGTGTAAGGGTAATTGGTTTTGTTTGGGATATTTAGAGAACTTTTTTTGGTTTTGCGGTTTTTGTTATAAGAAGTGGTTGTTTTCAATTAAAAGTTATACAATAAATTATTGTTGACAGTTAAATTAAATTAAATGTTACTATACACATCAAATGTTATGTTATGTTATGTTATTTTATGTTATGACGTTGTGAGACTTCTGTCTCTATTAATATTTTAAGATTTCATAAACAGAACCGCAAGATTTAGTTTGAGGTTAATTAAATGCGGGATGTATAAAAGTTTTGACTGAGCATAAAAGTTAGGATGATTGTGATTGTATGCAGGCCCGTGCACAGGGGGGTGAGGGGTTTGGTGGTAAACCCCCTCCATGGGAATAACAAGCATACTGAAGTATATACCTTTCCTCAATAGAATGAAAATTTTCAATGAAAAGTGAACTATTTGCACCATGCTCTTCAATTATGCATGATGATTCTCGTGACTTCTGGATAACCGAAGTTCAACTTTAGCGTCGACGCCAAAAAAGCACTCCTAGCTGTCGACATTTGCAACGAAGATGGGTCACCATTTTTCAAATTTCAATCAAATACTTAACGTTCTGTCAATTTTGCCTGTGAAAAAAAAAACGAACGGTCTTTTTTCAATACATGTTCGTATAGAAACCACGCGATGTTTCAATGAATGTGAGCAAAATAGACAGAGAAATTTTTTAAATTGAAATTTATTCATTCCTAAACAAATTTTACAAAAACAGACAAAGTTCGACCATGAGAGCACCTCAAAAAATCCAATTAAAATAAAAAATATTATAATAGGCTGTAATTTTTACCTACTCTTTGGTGTTTTGTGTTTCTTATTAAAAATAATTTCTAACAAAAATTGCAAAAATTAACACTAACTACCTAGACGAAACCATAGGCACCCCTTAAAACTACTAAGACGGAAACCATAGGCACCCCTTAAAACCTTGTGATTAGGCCTTATTATAGCAGACATAATAATGCAAAGCGTTATTTTTTGTACTGGTGAAGCGAAAAACACATAAATCATTATTCGAACTATGATGCATTTCTTAAACATTAAAGGTAATAAAGGCAAATGCCTTCAAACAATACAGCATCTTCTCAACACTGTATGTCAATGTATAATGAAGTAAATCATCTTAAAAGGATAAATGCAACGTACGATTCGCTTATCATAATAGGGGCCTATGTATTTCTTTTCTGAGTTTCGCTTTTTTTCAATTTGCAGTTTCTACTTTCCAAACAAGTTTCTATATATGTGGATACTTTCTTATGACCCAGACGTTGATGGTAATGTCATTTTCCATTCATTTCACTCCGAAGAGGAAGGAAATATGATTTCCATGGAACGGTGAAAACCCTCCCTATTTCAATTGTGTATAGGTAGTGGCCGAAGATTGTTTAAATTAAGTGTTTGTAACCTCGAAGGGAGCAAAAACGAATCATAAAGTATTTTTTCCAATATTTGTTACTATTCGCGCACTTATAATTTAAGTTTCTGAATTGTAAAAAAGAAATGATAAAACACTGCGCGTATTGTTCCATAGGGCTTTGACCATATGATCGATGTAAGCAATACGTATGTGTAACACTCCCAATTCAATTCCGGAAGGCGAATTAGCACTCACACCTCACTCCGAACAACGACTGGAACGGTTTAGCGATGTTTTTTCAGTCGGAGGGCCTTCCGAACGTTGAATGGAAAATGACATAAGGGTTTGAAGACGTGACAACAATTTTCAAACGTCATTAATGACCGTAAGCTACAATAATAGTGTGACCTAAAGCCGCTGGAATCATTTTAAGTTGCATTTCTGGTCATAAAAGTCTTAATTATCCGACAAGCCTTATTGTCCGCACCTAATATCTATACCTTAATATTTAGAAAACTGACGTCATTAAGTAAAGAAGAAGGATAGTCAAAGTTTTTGAAATCAAAAATAAAGCCAAAACTGTCGGATGTATAGACTTTTGCGCTTATCATAAATTTTGGTTGAAATGAATATTTTTGTGTTTTATTTTAATTTTGGTCTTACTTACTCTTATAGCCAGAGTATCCTTCATTATTATCTTAAACTTTCGGAGCCGGCGCTTGGCTTTGACTCTTACCAATATGTTGGCATATTTCCTAGGGTATGCGAAAAGTTTTGTCTCATTCTCGAAAAAAATAAACATGCTAATTTTCTAAACATCTATCAAAATTATGATGAAATGATTATTATAACATTTTTCGTTTTTAAAGTAAGCAATATTTTCCCCGAGACTTTAAGTAGATGGGCAAAATGGACAGAGAAGGTTTTTAAATTGAAATTTATTCATTCCTAAACAAATTTTACGAAAGCAGACAAAGTTCGACCATGGGAGCACCTTAAAAAATCCAATTGAAAATGGCGGATTGAAGATTGAAGATTCTAAGCGTGTTATAATGGGCTGTAATTTTTACTTACTCTTTGGTGTTTTGTGTTCCTTATTAAAAATAATTTCTAATAAAAATTAATGCACATACTAACTACCTGTAAGTCCGCGTTAGTGCACCAACAAATCAACGTAGATGTCAAAAAAAGAAATAGAATTAATTGCCAGTGTGTAGGCATATACCTACCTACCTAAGACCCATCCGAAGGACATCATCCTGATTTTTGAGAGCCATTCGAACGATTAAAGCCAACGTGAGAAAAAGCGATCCACACCGAAACCAGGTTAATGTTTTTTCAGTCAATGAATAAAATCGGGGTTAAAGTCAGAATGTAGGCCTATTGAAGGCCTATTCGCTGAAACTTATTTCAGCCAAATCGCCGGACATCATTTGATTTTGGAAAACCATATTAACGATTATAGCCACAGTCCTACAAGCTGATACTAAACTCGATTTTTGTCCTTGATTAGGAAAACAGTTACAGGGTGTATTCGCATTACTTTTTTTGACATCGACTTTAATCGTTAAAGTGGCTCTCTAAAATAGATTGAATAGGCCTACACGCTGACACTAATTTCTATTTCTTTTGTCGACACTTACGTCGACTTTTTGTTTGACTATAACTTTTCATAGGCTGTAAATCGGTGTTAATCTTGATGTTAAAATCGATCAAAATAAAGATGTTTTCTTATTTTTTTCAAAAAGCAATTATCCATTTTTTTTGGGATACTGTACGTCTACCTATACTTATATATGCGTGCTTGATGTAAAATTAAACTTTTATTTATGAAAAATTAAAAATTTCTTGTCGTGTTTAATGAACTTTATAACCATGAACAAAATTCAAACCCCCCCCTCCATGAGCAATTCTTGCGCACGGGCCTGTCTTGGACAGTAGCAAGATGAAGGAATTCTTTAAAGTTTACTCAACAAATAAGGATCTATATTTTATTTCGGTTTTTATCTTTTTTTACCCTCAATCTAAAAAGGTAGGACAAAATCAAATGAATTTGAAATCCTGAAAGTCTAGAAGACGGATAATGGAAATTCCTATAGAAATTGTATTTAAGGAATATGGGTCCATTAGCGTATTACTTAATGAAACATAATCTGATTTTGAAGGCTACATGCCCTCAAGTTTTAACCAAACGTAAATCTGACATTATCTATCTAAACTCTTCTTTTAATTTATCTCTTATGGAATCCTCTAAATTAATTTTAAATACTTTTCAATCCAATATGTCAGTTATGATTGATTTATATTTTTTTTTTCTATTGAAAAACCCATCTGATGGTGTCATCTTTAAAATAAAATTTTTCTTGATTTTCCTTTAAGCGAAATATAAATCATTGAAGCATGAAAATGTGGCATCTTCCGAGTATCAGTATCGAATTTTCAAAACAATTCATGGCGTTCGTGACACTCATCAAGTCACATTTTAAAAGCCAACAAATGGTAAGATTCAATAATTTTAAAGGTTTACTCCGTAAAACCTTGAGGTTGATTGTTTACGGGGCTGTATACAAAATCCCATCACTTAACCATTGTCATGTTATTATGGTTTGTCAAAGGAAATTGCGGAAGGAAATGTCTACTTGGCTATGTGGTGGCAGCAAAATAACATTAACAAAACCGGGAGATCCTACTTTACCATCATGTAAATTTTGTTTCAAACTTAAATCGGCTCGCACCACCTCTGGGGATACTTTATACCCACACTACTATAAGACAACTGAAACGGAAGCCCAATTTCATACGAGATAATGTATTTTTTTTATGTGAAAGAAAATAAAACCCCGAACCAAAAACCACCCTTATAGTATTCCTTGAAGGAGAAATAAAATACCACCCAGGCAAACATTCACAGTTTCACCGACAAGGTAAACCTCAGCAGGCTCTTGACTTTTTATTTCCAGAAGCATGTTGTTGTATACCAAACCAAGTCTTCTTCCTTTTGACTGCCTTTTTTTTCTATTCTTCGACGACGACAATTTGGCTGCCAAGAGAATTGGATTGGTGGAAGGGTGTGGTAGTCTATAGGGTGGGAAGGCTTTTCCTTGAATATTGCTATAGACCCAGTAGACCATAAGATTAATGGTAATAGTTAAAAAGCACGAGGAGAAAGCAACTGGTGCTTGTTATCCTTGTTGGAGGGTATGAAAGGATTTGTTGTTGTTTCAGATGTTTAAATTTGTGTATCATGTCGTGCGTTGATTTGGTGTGTACTTAAATATTAAAATGCAGGAATTTAAAGCATCAGGTTGTTTCTATACAATCCTACAGGTTTTGGAGAGTTTTTTGCTCTCCCTTATTTTTGCAAATATTTTTTTTTTTTTGTATTGAAAATACTTGAATTGAAGCTCTTGTGATTTGTTGCTGGTATAAGACAGATTTTAGTGTGATCAAATAGAAAAACAATGTTTAGACTTTTTAGCAGTTTTAAGAGTGCAAAGGACTCTATTGCTCAAAATTATTTTATAAAGAGAATCTTGAAGTAAGACTGTAAGTGGTGTGAACTTGACTTTTAGTAAAAAAAAATTCGTTTGGCAAAGTTGAGTTCTTTTCGTTACGCGTTACGTCTAAGTTTAGATTAAAAACTTTGTAAATTAAATAACACACCCTAAACGCAAATTCAGTAGCTAAAAAACAGTGATTGCAATGTACCAAATAATTCTTGTATATTTACCTTTATTATTGTTGCATTAGTTTTCTTATAAAAATTGCTACTATAGGGTTTCCATATGATTTTTTTACATAAGAGATTTTAAAACTTTTTATTTTTTCAATTTTTAGAATTAAAAACATAGAAATTCTATCGATTATATTTTAGAACCAAAAGTGTAAATAAATTACCGAAAAAAAAAATTGTTTTGCCAATTTCAGTTAAATAATATAATTTTTATGCGAAAAATAAATTTTAAAAAATTGGTGTTCAAAATATTAAATTTATAAAAAAAATGTGTTTAATTAAAATAATTTATTTCAGAAATGCTGTTTAAATAAAGTGCAAGACTGAGTCGCACGAACTTGCTCATGTGGCAATTTGCCCTGGGGTTTAATAAAAAAAAATATTTTAAATAAAAAGAAAAAAAATTATAAACGAGAAATAAAGTTAGATACGAAAAAAAATTATTGAACTCTAAGTGTTAAAAGTGTGTTCAAACTGATATCATGAGTGTGAAGAAGATTTTGCTGCATAAATATAAATTTAAAAAAAAATTGGAGAAATTAAAAAAAAAATATTCAAACCAATGAATTTACAAAAAAATAAATTTAAATTAAAACTAAGCCTATTTTCAAAATGTTGGTATTAAAAATTGATCAATTCATCTAGATCTTTAAAAAAAATTAAACTACTAAAAAGCAATTAGACAAAAACCATCTGTTATTTTTTTTTTTTTTTTTTTTGTTTCAAGAAAATCGTTGGATCCGTTTTCGAGAAAAATAAACTCTTGCGAAACCGTTATTTTGAGCTTCAAACCTTACCTCATTTTGATGGTCTTCAAACGCTTGTTCTGATAAACATATTTTTCTAAAACAATAAAACTTATTTTTTTCATTTATATAATTTTTTGTATTTTTATTATTATTATTATTATTTTGTGTTAAAAACAAGACGGAAGAAGACGATTGTGCCACCTTCTAATGCACATTACTTTAATTTGCTTGCATGACAGGTAATTTGACAGTTCAACTTATCGCCTTCCAATGGAATTCCTAGTCGAAATGAGATCGAATATTGGCCATATCGCATTGAGTTACAGAAAGCCTATTTTTCCAGATGCAATTAGAAAGGAATGAATCCTTTCATTTTTAGCGAGTTGAAAAGATACGGCTGACTTCCAGAACATTGGTACAAAGACGCTTAAAACGGCCTTTTATGTCGTAAATAAGTATAACTCATTTCAAATTTAATCAAAATCGTAAAAGCAGTTTTCGGGAAAAACTATTTTTTTTTTCACAACCGTTATATGCGGCAGGTACTGTTATTTTTTGGCCTACATCGAAAAATCCTAAAACCCATCTGACGGTCACCAATAAAGTGGGCTGCATGCCTTTATGTAGTTTTCTTTTTTTTATGAACTGTTTAAGGTTTGAACTTTTATTTATTACTTATCATATCAAAATTTCCTCTATTCTCGTATAATTTTTAATATAATGGTATCAATTTTAAGTATCTATACTGTTAAAATAAGTCTCCACTCCACCCTTAAAAATATTTACCTTAAATGCGAACTGAAACTCTCCATTTATAAATCTCTCTCTTTCTCTTTTCATGCGTACAACAAACTCTTCCATAATAGGCGATTGTTGTATTCGAAGCAAAATACATATCGCCAGATGATGCTGCCGGGAATTTCGAACCAACCAACCTGGTTCGACCGATTCAGGAACAGCACAACATTAGCTGCAGCAGTAAAAGTCTCGAGGATGATCAACAGATGCTTCTCGACATTGAACAGAACATAGCGAATTTGGAGCGTAGTCTCCATCGAGGTGTGTAACTGTTTTACTTTCTCTTTGTTAAATATTTCAAATAGATAGATAGATATATATTTTATTGAAAAATAGATACTTTTGTATCTAATAGATAGAATAAAGTGTATGTGTAGTGAATAAATATAAAAGTGATGATGAAGAATATAATTAATAAATTGTGTGGTCTCTAATCTGTCTCGTTAGAGCACAGTGATTCATTTATCAGTCGAAAGCGTCACTTGTTGCGTCGCGTTATGTCCTCCAGCCAAGGCGTTGGCAATTCAAATTCGGCGGGCGTCTCAAGTAGTCATCACAAGTCCGAGTTAAAGTTCGACAAATTTGGTAAATCTCCGACCGCGACTCGAGGTCGAACTATAACATCAGGAACAGTTACTGCACCAGGAACTCCAATGGCAAAAGAAAAGAAAATGTCATTACGTGCCGTGAGGAATGTCCTACGTTTGGGTAAACATCGACCACCACCACAATCGAGGGATAGCAGCACTGAGGACGAAGGCAGGTGAGTTCGTCGTCTCTATGCTTTTTTTTGAATTAATGAATATTTTCTCATGTAATGAACACCTGTTGTGGGCATGTACCCTTAAGTAAGTTAGTCGTAGTAAGGTTAACAGAGAGACAAGGTGCTGGCATTGACCCAATTGTGGTCCACCCACATCCCCATTTACCTTTAAAATTGTTGTTTTTTTGTATGTCATAATGTACCTTCAAGGATGACTTGGCACAAAAGTTTGTTTTAACATTTTCGTTGGTGTAAATTGATTCAGAGAAATGTGAACTTTGTTGACTTTAAATTTTCTACCCCACGGCTAAACAGGGTTCGCAGGAAACTGGGATGGTTTGTGCTGCCAAAAAGTAAATTTCCCTTTTTGTACAAAATTCTCTATATGAATTGATTTGCTTTTTTGTGTATGAATATTCGAATTGAAATTTATGAGTGTGGTGTGTGAATACTGAAATGTGAAAAGTGCAGTCGAGAATTAATTAATTTGCATATTTGTTTTGTTTGGGAATGGATATCCAATCGCTGTGAACAGTATCAGGAGGAGGCTTTAATGTGATCCGTGGGTTATGTATATGCGGGTATAGGTAAGTTATTTATATTGAAACATTTATCCACATTCGCGGACAGATATACCCATTATTCGAAGTCTCAAATATGTTCAACTGTATCCTTTCAATGCTATTCGTTCATATGTGAAGTTTTACTGGAATGTTCATTTTGATGTGCCATTCGCATACCTTTAGATATATAGATACGAGTGGATAACATTACCAAAAGGAACAATTCTTCGACGACGACGTTATGTTTTTTTTTATTATTTAAGCTTGATCCTTGTCAGATATATGTCCTCCCCAAAAATGACAGTGCTTTTAGGATTGATTCCGTTCTCAATCCATACAATCATCTTGTCTTATGGCACCCATCCAAATGTTTGCTCCTTTTCGGCTTTGAACAGAAGAAATATTTTGTATTTCATGAGTTTAGGTATTTTTCTTCTTTTAATATTTAAGTCTTGAATCCTTATACATATTCTGATGTGGTTTAACATGTTTCTTCCATTTTCCGTTTCTTGGAATTTCAATTTATAAGGGTGTGCGGATGTTTACCTTTTACTGACTGCAGGGAATACTAATGTTATTAACTTTTGGTAGCTTTTGTTGAGGTGTTATTTTTTTGAAAAAAAAAAAAATCAATTTCAAAGGATTTTATATTGAAAAATGCTTGAATGAAACAGCAACCATTTGCATGCCAAAATTCCAAGCTTAGGCAGGAGTTAAAGGTATTTTATTACTGCCAAACTTTTAGTTTAAAAATTTTTTAATGGAAATTTTCTTCTTTCGATCCTACTATAGTATTACAAATAAACGGTTTTTCGTTATGAACGATGGATAATGGAATATAACGGTTTGTGAGTTGACAAATTTCTCTTTTTTATATAAAATGCCAAAAACTATAAAACATAACATTGTTCAATTGTTTTTCTTGGCTTTTCACGTTGGCAAGGATCAGATAGAATCAATTTTCAATGAATCTTCATCATAGATCAGTCTTAATTATGGCCTGAATATAGATGATTTTTAAGGCATTGGTCTATTGCAGATTGTTGACAGTTCTGCAACTTAAGAAAATCTCACATGATCTTCATGTCTAACTGAGTCAGAGATTTAAGTGCGGCCAGTTTCCGCTGCTCTCAAATTCTGTGTCAAATAACTCAAATCGATTATGCAGAATGTCCATTGAAATATTTGCTGTGTGATACATTCCGCGCTGTAACTAGAACCACATGTCAACCACGCTAATTATTAGGTTTTCATTGATCTGTACAACGCGCTCGCCGGTTTATGGTGATTTCCGAAACAACATCGTTTTCGATAAAGCAAGGATCACTTACACGCCACTGTAACTGATGAATAGCAATTTTAAGGTAGCTGTAACCCCACATATATGGAAGTTTCGATTGCCAATCATCGGTCCTATTCCGAACACTCCGAAACTCTATCAGCAAAAGACATGGTTTCCGCACATTATTTTTGAGCCCTTAGGTCACCTGTGCTAAGATACAGGTGAATACATTCCCAATTCACTTTAATTCAGAAGTTAAATTATTTTTTTTTTTTTTAATTGGAGAGATTATAGCTTCCTTCTAATAACTTGTAATTGAACACCGTGAATGGTCAGTGCCGGATTAGCCACGTAGCAAGAGAAGCAAATGTTACAAGCCGCGCACACCATCGAATTCTGATCATAAAAACTTTCTAAATACAGTGGCTTACAAGCACATATTAAGCAAATAAATAAATATGGACATTACATTTCGTGTCTTGCACACTCATTAAATTTCGGTGCTAAGTGTGCTGCAGACTGCTATACAGAAGCATCAATCTTCTTTGATTTCATTGAACATTTATATACATTATTTTCGCGTCTAACTATCGATGGGGTCGTCTTACGAATGCACCTACAGAAAATACGGATGGTACCAAAGGCGGTTTAATGTGCTTTTCGATGGGGTCGTCTTACGAATGCACCTACAGAAAATACGGATGGTACCAAAGGCGGTTTAATGTGCTTTTACTACTATTAAGAAAAGTGTCATGATCATGCTTACAGACTAATTTAAAATATGAAAAGGGAATAATAACAATATTGTGGAATAGGTTCCTAGAACGTTTGCAAGCGACTATATAATGCTGGGCTACAATCGGATGATCAAGACCTTAACACTGAATACGCCCTTTATGAATGAGTACATGAATAATCTACATTTTCAGATATTGAGGCAAAAACCAAAGATCTAAATGGCTGTGAGGCATATCAGCAAGAAACTTCTAGTCGTAAGAAGCGAAATACAAAATACGACAATATAGGGGCTCAATTACACCCAAGTTGTAAATCAAACACCTGGACAACGATATGACATTCAGGTCTGTTTGTAACAGTTTTGTTTTACTTGATAACTTAAAACAATCTAAGGGCCCCTTGATAGAATTTGCTACAGGTCCCGCACTGGCATAATTTGTGAATGGTAGTGGCTTGATTTCAAGCCTTTTTTTAAATTTTCAATAAAAGTAGAAGCGCTCATTTGTATAGAATGCTTGAACCAAACATTTAGACCCCAGAAATTTGGTGCATTGCACCTAAATTAATATACTTATTGAACATCCGCATCCAGATTTGCATTCTGATGAAAAGATATTATGTGTCTTCTAAAATATTCCGCTACGTCTTTCATTATAAAAGATGAAACTTGATTTTAATGTATAGTCTTGCTATAATTTCTCTATCCATTTCCCATTTTTCTGAATTTCTGCAATCCGTAAGGTTTCCAAGCATCGTTTGTTGTTTAAGTCTTACGTTTTTCTTTTATTCAAAATTTCTTACATTTTGATTGTTAAAACCGAAATGATGTTTTTTTTTACATTTTCTTTACCTTTACAATTTGTCTATACACCAAATCATAAACGTACCTATACACAGTGGAAAATAGCTTCATCTCCTTTCCTTTTTTTATATTTCTGTCTACAACTAACAAATAGGTGAAAAGAAAGTTTTTAAAAAACAATCAAACATGACAGAGAACACGCAGAAAAATGATCGGTTAAAAACTACGTAAAACTCGTGTAAAGTTAACTAAGTGAGACTGCTAATATAGCACCTGCAAACTAACCCGATTAACTTTACACGAGTCAACTCGATTAATAAAAATTATTTAATTATACCCACTGCCTCGGTTGAAGTGTACTAAAATTTATTAAACTACTATCTCGGTTAAATTTGTCTAAATTTTATTGTATGCAATACCCTAGTAAATTAGCAAAATAAACATATTAAACCGCTTAAAGTAACCCATTTACTCGATTACTTTTGCAAACTGAATTATTTGCGGCAACCCATCTTCTCAGTTATTGTTTTAAGTACTAAATCGAAATTTCTAGTCCACTCGGTTGACGTAGCTTATCAACTCGGTTGGAGTAGCCAATTTACTCAGTTAGAGTGCCTATCTACTCGGTTGAAATACCCAATCAACAATCCAAGCGGAAACACTCATTTCACGTGATCTACAAAATTGAAAGTTCCATTATCACAAAGTGTGTAGCATCACAAAAGTACTGAGTTCAGCAAGGTTGTTTAGGCTGACGTTAGATCTTCCTAGCAAAATATTAACTAAAGTGTATATAGTTGCACATCTTTTGATATCAGAAATAAGATATCTCTGAAGAAACAATATAATTTATTTTAAAGTTTAATTTTTATCTCTATTCCCACCCACAATATTGTTTTATACTGTAAACGTCCTTTGCTGCGAAATTAATTTCAAGAACTAATTATAATCCAATGCTGCTAGAAGCCATTTAAACTCTCTGCATTTGAATACAATAATCCCGTAGATTATTTCTTTATTCAAGTAACTTATTACTTTTTTAATAAAAAAAAATAAAAGAATCGTTTTTGGATTCAATTTATATATTTGGCCTTCAGCAAATAATGTTAATTTTGTCCTTCGTTCTAATAAAATTCTATTCAATTCCAGATATTATAATCCTTCTATTGCGATTGAATTTATTCAACAGAGGCAAAATAATGAAATAATACAATGTATTTTATTTTTAATAAGAGGAAAAAATAATGAGGTTGACAATGTCGAAAATTACATAAAAGAAATCTATCTTTTGAAATCCCAAATCTATGATTCCCTATATTGATTTACATTAACATCCAAGGGCACGTGAAAACCTCGAAAGAAAAATTATCAGTTTTTAATGAAAGAAAATAAGCATCGTCTTACATTACAATTATTGTAGATTCGGGCATATGACGGTACATATCGCACAAATTGCAAAATGATATAACGCTGAAAATACTTTCAAAGATTTAAATTTTATTCTTAGCATAAAATTAAATATTTTCGTTGGTCTATTTACTATTAAATTACCATTGCGACCAATAAACATTTAAAACTATTATGATGTATTTTATTTATCGGAGTATAGTTATAAAATGTATCGGTATTTCAATTTTAGATTATGTTGCTTGTTACTATAGATGTGAATTTTGGATGGTGGATGTGGATGGTGGAATTTTCCATTAGAGTAAATGAAAGGAGAACATATCAATCATACAATTTCAACGCTCTCTCAGTCTTACGTATTGAATTTTAAATGTCAACTGTGAAGGTGAACTGTCCTGTCAATTTAAAAAATTTTTGGACCAAAATCAGGCTAAGTTAGTTTGACCGTAAAAAAAAGAGGTTGGTGCAGTAGAAAAATGCATTCTAAGATTAAACAGCCGAATAAATGCTTGACAAAAATGTATTTTTCTATAAATAAAATTAAATAAAAACAAAACCAAATTTTTGTTAATTTTATTCTTTTTATTTTATATTTAAAACTCTTATGAACAGTTTCTCCAAACACTTTTAAATATTTATTTGTTTGTTAAATCTCAAAATGTCATTTTGCAAATTTCACCAACCACTTGCAGTTTTAAAAAAGCCAATAAACTTAAAGTCCCATTTTGTTCCAAATACATTTTAAAGGCATCTTAAAAATGCAAGACAAAGAGAACGTTGAAATTTTTCGATTAATATGCTCTCCTCTCGCTTGTTCTAATGAAGCCTATATGTGTGGTGAATAAAAATCCGGGGTTGGCATCCAGTTTCTTTATTTTTTAAAATTCACCTCCAAATGTTGCTGCACACTATTTTAAGTTAAAATGGCAATAAATCTTATAACTCCGTTAACTTAAATGCTTTTAGATGTATTTTGGGTGAAACTGGGCATTATATTTAAAAAATTTGTTTTAAAGTTATTGAATAATAAAGAAACCCATCTTTTTATTAAAACAAGAATTTCTCGTTTTTATGGGGATTTAAGATTTGTTATTTTAAAATATCTTGAAATATAAAAGTCGTCAAAGTGTAGGGTTTGCTTCCAGTGGTTGATTAAAAATTGAAGGAAGTGTTATAGTCCAGTAAAATTATACATACGTGCATGCGTGAAATCCGATGTTTCTGATTTTTTCCACACTTGTTTATAATGTTATATGGCCTTATGAACTCAACTTGGTCAAAATCAAAAAAACTGAGGATTCTTTCAGATTTTGGCTATTATAGCACTACATGACTAGTTTTTGACAGTACGTTTTTTTTTTGACGTTTTTCTAAATAGGTAAAGCATGACATTTTAGGTTTTATGGTTGTTTTTTTAATAATTTGTTTTGTTTTAAGTAATTTTTTTTAGAAAATTGCCCCTCTTGCTTAAATGGGAGGAGATAGACCCCCCCCCCTCTCCCATACAATTTTTTTCTTGTCTCGACCCAAGCTACTCGCTCTATCTTTTTGACGCATCTTATTTGAATCACCCTGTGTATAGAAATCGATGCGTATGGATTTCCGCTATGGATTCTAAAACGGTTGTGATGAAATTTGCAGGCAGTTTTCAGATAGACCCAGTAAGTAAATCTGTGAGGTTTGATAACGATAGGATAGGAGAGAAAGAGCAACGCTTGGCCAGGGGGAGGGAGTTTTTCATAAAAACTGTTCAGGTCGTATCTAGCGATTGATTTATGTATTTTGAAAACCGTTAATCTAACAAAAAAAATATTAACACATTTTTTTTATGAAATTGTCTAAACTGGAAGTTTTCCATTAACTTTTATTTTCTAGCAGTATAAGTTAGTGAGATATTGAGGAAAAATCAGTTTTAGGGTGCCTTTGACCCCCCGTAAAATCGTTACTGGCGCAAATATCGATTTATACTTTTCACAGTTTCCTAAGAACACAGCTATGTACCAAAATTCAGCTTTCCCCTATTTTTTTCCAAGTTTAGTTGTTTTTTCGCTTTATTGACTGTACTACAATTTGATAAAAACAAATTTAAATACAAATATTCGCCTGAGACCAGTTGTCAGAAAAAAAAATTGTGTTCCATAACGCAATAGAATACCCCATCATTCAATTTTATGATTGGATATGATTCGAAAATCTTTCAATAAATGGCGCGATGGTTATGGGTTTGCCTTAGCCTCCATGTAAAAAACGCGTTGCGTTGTGTTAAATAACATATGAATGTATCGGACAAAATATAAATTGAGCTCTTCCATAATGATATTCTTTCTTTATAGCCTTCAATGTGCTTAAGTAGATAGTTTAAAAACTTATTATTATTTATTTTTATTTTTTTTTTCTAAATTTGAATAATTTTTTAAGTATCTACATATTTTTTTTATTTAAAATAAATTGAAAACAAACTATTATTGCAAAAAAGGCAAGAAAGGAAGAATATCCGTTTCTGTATCGAAAAGTTCTTATGTTTTGTTTGCCCGATAAGCCATTCTTATGACAATTTGTTAGAGATACTTACTCCTGAAAGACTGGCAAACATATCCAATAAAACAATTGGATGGATATTCTGTTGCCCGAATCTCTATAAAACTTTTTTTTATTTAAAAATAATAAAAAATCTGTTTTCGTTTTAATTTTTATCCGACTAAGGTCACCTCTTATCATGGACACTGATCAAACCGCCTTAACAATGTCAGCGACAGAAGGTGAAGAAGATCATCAAATTGTTGGTTTAGAAAGTGGTCTTTCAAATGCATCCAGTGAAGCAGAAGATATTGCAAATTTCGATCAAGGAAAAATGTAAATTAAATTAAATTATTTCTCATTATATCAAATGTTTTTTATTTAATTATATTTTAGGATAAAAGCAATGACCCGCACAGCAGACCATCTTAAATCTCAAGACTTTCAAGTTTGTATAACAATCATCGAAGCACGTCAGCTGCCCGGTTTAAATATGGATCCTGTAGTTTGTATTCAAGTGGGCGACCAAAAAAAATACACAAGTGTAAAAGAAAGCACTAATTGTCCTTATTTCAATGAGGTTTGTTAAGCCCACACGTTCTAACTTGTCTCTATTATAATTGATGTGAATTCGAAAATCCTCCTTTATTATTTGCAGTACTTCGTTTTTGACTTTCACATGCCACCGGTAATGTTATTCGATAAGATTATAACCCTGTCGGTGAGTATAGTCCTTGAAATATAATATCTCATTGACATTTTTTGTTTTGTTTTTTTGTTTCTATTTAAGTGTGTGTGGGATGAAAATGTGAATGAGTTTGATTTCATCCTTAAAGGGAATCCTTTTCCTATTTTTAAGCTACCTTACAATTATTATTTTCATCCTCTTGATGTCCTTATTCCTTTATATACAAATAGAACGTTCTTTTAACGAACTAAAAAATTATGTTTACTGCGATACAATAATAACTCTAAAGACATAACCGTGGAATATACATATACGCTATATAAATAAACAGGAAAAGAGTGAAAAAAAAGAATAAGTTAAGTGTAACTGAGTAATTGACCGTTGGAGGGCGCCAAGATAAATCATCTTCACAGTAGGAGGAAATAGCTTCAAGCAAGAAATAGAGCTATGTGTGAGGAGGAGGGTTATTTTTGTCATCTTCTTTAGTCCTAGACCGGAAAAGGAAAGGGATCGGGTAAATTGCTTCCCTTTTTATATTCCTTGATGGAGTGCGCTTTTCTTCTCACATTTAAAACTACATTACTTAAAGTCCTATGCGATACGATGAAAAGTGTTTGTGAATTTTTAATAAGGTTTACTTTATATAAAGATGACTATATATCTACTTTGTGTATACCTAACGGAAATTATGTAAAATTCTTCGTGAAATAATAGTGAAATGAATATCAATCATTTGTCTCAGACTATTTTAAAGTATAAGTAACTACGTTTAGTTTATGTATATTGAAAATCGTTGAATGTTAATTTTAATAAAGGTATACATTGCTGTCCTAGACAGGGTTTTAATTTAAGAACTTCTAACATCATTTTTAGCTCTTTAATTCAATCCTTTTATTCATTTTGAATCAGAACTTTTTTCCTTAAAAACAGGAAGTGCTTTGGAGACGTTTGCATTATTAATGATTTCAAAAACTTGAAAATAATTTTATAAGCTTAGCCTCCGGACGTTGTATTTTCTTTAAGTTCTCCTATTTTCTATTCTGTTTGATATATAGGTAATTTAATAATAAAGTTATTTGTATTCATTTCAGAACATTGTTTCTTGAAAATTAATCCTTAAATTTTATAAAAAAAGGAAATCCAAATTTAGTATTTCTACCTTATACAATCTTGATTTTTAGAGTTCACCATCGGGAGAATAATTTTGTTTGTCACTGTCAAATAAATTGTTAATCCGCGACCCTATTTTTCCAACCATACTTTTCTTTTTGCAACTTTTCAATTTATCTTTGCAAATTCTTTTGTACAAAAATCAAATTTACAAACAGAGTTTTTTATTTTTTGTTTTTTTTTTCCTTGCAAATTTGTACAAATTTACAAAGTCAGTGAAATGTGTGTTTTTGTAAAGTACAAAATCTCATTAATTTTAAAAAGAATTTTTCCTTTTCATTTCAACAAACGTTGTTTTACACTTACGTTATACATTTTGCAAACCTTTTTAAAGTAATATGCAAAGAAACACTTTTATTTGAAGATAAGTATTTGTTGTTTAAATTTAGTTTATAATAAAACATGAAATGTACTGTTTCGAAGCAAGTTACGAAAACTGTTTTTTTCTTTTAATTTTTTAACAAAAATTATTTATAAAAAAAAAAATATGGTTTTACTATGTAAATGAATATATACGGTGGCAACGATATTTACTCGCCATAGTCATCTAGTTCAAGCGATTGGTGTCGATTGTCAATACATCCAGACAGACAGAATTGTGGGATCTACTTTGTTCGTCTTCTATATCATCGTAAGATCATGTTTGATTGTTATCTCAAAACTTTTTTTTACGAAAACTTGTGGGTACCGAAAATTCTGTCTGTCTGTCTGTCCAACACTATCTGATCCAATTACCCTAAAATTTGGTATGTAGGGTCCATAGACCATTCCTTAGTGAGGAAAAATTAAAATTTTTGTTCTTGCTTAAAAAAACAACGGTAATTGCCGAAAATGATGTCTTGCATCAGAAAAAAATTTCGAAAAAAACTTTTTAACGGTAATTCTCATAGAACCGTTTTTTTCTTTTATAGCGACTATATCGTATATTTATTCAACGATTTTGATGAAATTTGACATTTAGGTAGTCTGCAATTGCAATATGCCTAATAAATCTTGAACACAAATATTTGAAAAAAAATATTATTTTGGTAGGTAATTAAAAAAAACTGTTTTTTTTAAACTAGTTAAGTAGTCAAATTATTTTCCAAGACATATTAGCGGCTCATATACATTTGTGTACACTACACACTTGTGCCAGTGCCAGTGAAGTGTACGAATCGGTGTTCTGTGTGTTTCGAAAGTGCACGCACTTGTGTACTGTGTAGTCAGGGTTCCCATTCGCAAAAAAAAGGAAATGTTTATGATTTTTTCTTTGGTTTTTTACCATGGAGCTTAGAGGATTATTGCTTTTACAGCTTGCTCTCTTATTTAAAAGTGTTGCCACTTGATGTTTTTCTGTTCTCGTGTTTTCGTTTTTTAATTAGATATGACAAATCAGTTTAAAGCAGTTATGCAATTTTTGGCTATTTTCTCTTTGGAATAATTACCTTATACCTACTATTTGCGTGATTTTTTTAAGGAGTTATGTTCAGTTATCAAATGCAATTTGGAGTGAATAAAAATTGTTTATTATTGAGGAATACCATAGGTAATAATTAGCAAATGCTTATATAAATTAATTGAAATTGCTGTTTTTCTAATACAAACACTCTTATTTTGCTGAGACAAAAAAGTTGTAAAATATTATCGCAACAACTAAATGTGCCTACCCGTTATCAGGCCAGGCGTTGTTCTTATGAGTAAACTCGTCCTAGAGAAAAGCACCGAATGCATCAAATATATTTCGTTACTATAGGTATAAAGGGTGATTGGTATAAGATGCACCAAAAAGCTTGAGCGTGTAGGTGGAGTTAAGACAAGAAAAAAATCGTATAGAAGAGGGTCTATTTCCCCCCGTTTAGGCGGGAGGGGCAATTTTCTAAAACATTGACTTAAATCAAAAAAAAATTATTTAAAAACAACGGTAAATGATACAAAGCCTTGTTATATTTTTTTTTGGAAAGCCAAAAAACTACTCTTTTATTTAATTTTTAAATTAAGTTGTTTAAGTGAACATTTTTAAAAAAATTAATTTTCAAAATCAAAATTTTGAAAAAAAAACTAAAAAAAAAAAATTTTAAACTAATTTTTTTCAAAATTTTATGTAATAAACTATTATTTTTATTTTCAAAATTCTATGCTCTTATTAATTTTTAGTCAAAAACAGAAAACCAGATGCCAAAATGTATCTTAGTTTTTGATAAATTAAAAAAAATTAAAAGTAAAACTAGTAAGTAAAGTAAGAAGTTAATTCGTTTTTTTTTATTATTTGATTAAAATTTGATGGTATGTAATTAAAAATAAAAAAGGGATAATTCCCTAATTAATAATTTACCTGAGCAGGTCAAATTTAGGAAATCCAAAAAAAAAGTGTTTTTCTTGGAAAGAAATACTTGTAGTTTTTCTTAATTTCTCAAAAACTAAGATACATTTTGGCATCCGGTTTTCTGTTTTTGACTAAAAATTAATAAGAGCATTGAGTTTTGAAAATAAAAACAATAGTTAATTACATAAAATTTTGAAAAAAATTAGTTTAAAAATTTTTTTTTCAAAATTTTAAGTTTGAAAATTAATTTTTTTAAAACTGTTCACTTATGGCCAGTTTCTCCAAACACTTTTAAATATTTATTGGGTTGTTAAATCTTAAAATGGCATTTTTCGATTTCACCAAACATTTTCATTTTTAAAAGGGCCAATAAACTAAAGTCCCATTTTGTTCCAAATAAATTTTAAAGGCGTCTTAAAATGCAAGACAAAGATAACGTTGAAATTTTTCGAATGATATATGCTCTCCTCTCGCTTGCTCTAATGAAAAAGAGCCATGAGTGGTGAATAAAAATCCGGGGTTGGCATCAAGTTTCCTCATTTTTAAAAATTCACCTTCTTATATTGGTGCAAACCATTTTAAGCTAAAATGCCAATAAATTTTATTACTCCGTTAACTAAAATGCTTTTAGGTGTATTTTGGTGAAACTGGACATTAAACAACATAATTTAAAAATTAAATTAAAGAGTAGTTTTCTGGCTTTTCAAAAAAATATAACAAGGCTTTGTATCATTCACCGTTGTTTTTAAATATTTTTTTTTTATTTAAGTCTTTTTTAGAAAATCGCCCCTCCCGCCTAAACGGGGGGAAATAGACTCCCCTCCCATACGATTTTTTTCTTGTCTTAACTCCACCTACACGCTCAAGCTTTTTGGTGCACCTTATACCAATCACCCTGTATACAGTTTATCATTATGATTTTTTCTGGTTCACAAAGAAAACCATATCGATGGGATTAACTCCCCCTATAATTTTTGTATTATTCTAGTTTAAAAACCGAAGGTATTACTAACTTAAAATTAACTCACGAAATGTTGCCCTTGATTTTTTGACCTATTTTAGGTCATAGAAACTTAAACGCTTAGTTATAGATATCTAATATTGATAATATCCAATAAAATTTCACAAATACAATTTTATAACAAAAAATATTGACTTCACTATATCGCTAGAAAAGTACAATAATATTTTTTCCTGTAAAATGCTCAATAAAACTGACGTTAATCTATAAACGCAGAAAAGAATAACCCAGTAAATGTGTTTTCTCATAACCCAACTTGATGTTTACTGGGCAATAAGAACAACCTTTATGACAGTTTCATTTCAACCAAAGAAATAGGTATATTATCGAAAAAGAAAAAATATATACGTACAAACAAACAAACAACTGACTGTTCACAATTATTACAAATAAAGAAGAACAACTTCTTTCCCTTGCAGGCATCAACTATATAGCCGACTTAGCACATCCATCAAACCATTTATGTGGCTCTCCTTCATAATATCCCGTACCTTTTTATCTTCGTCCATCTCATCTGTGTAATACCGTTTTACTACCACCACCTAACATCACCATCCTGCTGAGGTAAAAAGTAAACTTCCTTTCTCGTTTTTTTTTTCGTTTGTCTTTCCATCCCTGCTCATCCATTTTCTTTTTTTTACCCATCAGACAAAGATGATAAAAAAGTCTGCAATAATATCATCTGTCTGCTTAAGTAACGGTACACCATGATATACTAGTATAGATATACGTATACTACGTATACAGGAAAGAATGAAGGGGGTAGTTGAAAATAAACATAGAGTTTAATGGGTAGAATAAGATGGTTTCGGGTAGGTACCGTATTTCAAGGGTCATTGTTATGTCACCTATGGCGAAACTTCCGTTTCTTAATTTAAATTTTGCTTCTGTTTTTTTTTTTTTTTTTGTTGTCCCTTCCGCGTTGTGTATGAAAACATGATGAAACATTTTATACAAAGTGAATATAGGTACATAGGTACATAGGACTTAAATACTTCTTCACTCTTACCTGGGATATTGATTTTTTATGTTGAAGTTTTATATTTGAAAAAAAAAAAAAATACTTTTATAAATAAAACATTTTATTTTAAATTTCTTTATGTACATTTTCCTGTGTGTAATGTAACAGGTAATCCATTCGAGGAAATTCTTACGTTCCGGAACAGTTGTTGGTAATTTTCGTATTGATCTGAAGACCGTATATGATGCAAATGGTATTTAAAATATTGTAATATTATTATTTTTTTCCTTAAAAAAAACGATGTTGTCTTGAATCAATTTGGATTAATTTTTCTTTGGTATTTTAAAGTCGTTGATTCTATATGTCTTCATCTTTAGTTTTCTATGTGGGTTGTGAAATTGATTTATTTTTAAATTTTAGAATGCTCATATGTCTGTTTGAACTTTGATAATTGTTCTTTTATATTTATTTTTAAATGAAAAGTTTTCTTTTTTTTTTAATTAATAACAACATTGAAAACACTGGAACATTAATATAACACACACTTTTTATAGGTGAGAAGTGAAAGCTGTATAAGGTTTATCTTTAAGAAACATTATTATTCTTTCTTTTCTCTTATTATTCTTTCTTATTGTGGTGTTTTTTAAGGGATAAGATTTTTTAATAACATTTTGATTTATAAAAGTTTCCTCTAAAAGTTTGAACTAAAGGTCTCCGCATACGACCCAATCCATTTAAAACTTGAGTTCCGAACCAGTAACACCAGTAAAAAACATTTTGAAGTCGTGCAAGTTAGTCTAGTGATATGACGCATCAGACGAAACAACGGATATACATCAAACGGGTTTGAAACGGTCACGCACGATTAAAGTATACCTATAAGCTCCTTTATATCTTAAGAGATTTGAACTTTTTTACTACCGTGTGTCCAAATTGACATTAAAATGTAGGATTTACTTGTGTTTCATTTGTGTATACTGTATATGTCTTTTAAACGGCAAAATACGGCGGCGTATGATTCAAAATCTCTTGAGTTCGTGGGCGGAGCATTAAAATCAACCTATTAAAAATCCGTTGGAAAATGTTGGATTAGATAACGGTTTGAAAAAAGTCGACTGATGTCTGAAATGCGAAATGTTTCATGTCGTATTTGAGTTTAGATGAGAAATAGAAAAACAAACATAGATAAATTCTTCTTCTTCTTGTCTTGAAAAAAACAACTCTTCCATTCCACCGCTTCACCCGATCTGCTTGTAGTTTGAACGGGTTGAACTCAGAAAACCTCGATAATCCTCCATGAGTTTTGAGGCCTGCCTCTCGTTCTTCGCTATTGTAAGAGAACACCGAATGATAATGCCGTTTGGATAGGGACTCGTAGAACTCTTCGTAAAACATGACAGTTCCAACTGTCCAGTCGTCTGGCAGGCGCCTGAGTCCAATTTTTCCATATTCCACAGCACCTGGGTGGCCCTCTTCGCTGGTTCAAAGTTTCCAAATTCAACAGTACCTGGGTGGCCTGTTTCGCTTCTTATTTTCTTCCTTTTCAATTCCTATTTCAAATAATTAATGTAAAAGCAAAAAATAAAGTACGAAAACGTGCTAAAAGTACTGAAAATCGTGATTTTTTATTCGTACCATTCGGATTTTGGCAGTCGGGATTTCGGCAGTCGGGGTTTTGGCAGTCGGGGTTTTGGCAGTCGGGGTTTTGGCAGTCGGGATTTTGGCAGTCGGGATTTTGTCCCTATCCCTTCAAATAAATAATGTAAACGGTATCAGACTGCTGACTAAGACTGCGTACATCAAAAACACCCACCCATAGGTACATCAGTTAGTGCTCGCTGTCGGGATGAAAGATCTACAATTATGATTGCTCCATCGTTTTAAAAGTTAACTCAAAGTTAACTCAGCTAAATTGGTGAGTTAATTGTGAGTAAATTCTGAGTCTGATACTGTCCAAAAAACGTGTTTCCGTCAGAGCTAACTCAAGGTCAATCTTACTTTGGAATAATCGCATACTAAAGAACTGAGCCTTAGTCTCGGAAATGTCCCAACATATAATGTCATCGATATTTCTTTAACATAGAATATGTTTCGTGATCTTGACCTTATATGAGACAATCAGATTAGTATTTAGTAATGTGATGAACATAACCCCTGGTTAGGTTAAGTTAGGTTAAATAAGTGGCTTGGCAGTTGATCCTATAGTTGTTGCAATTTTTCCTGATATCGTGGTATTAAAAGCACCATAAATTAAAATCTGTAATGATATTTAAGTCATCCCTAGGCATTTATAATTATCAGCCAGTTATTTCTTAGAATGTCAAAAAATTATTCCGAGTGCTGGAATAAATGCCCCACTATATAAAAGATGATAGCGAACTGGCAGTGGTGAAAGTTCATTAGAGTCTACTCATGATGTACATTACCACATTCTTTGCTGAAGCCGAGTTTAATTTTTAACAAATTATCACCGGCAGCAACGCTTATAAGAGGACAGAATATTTTTGTTCAATTATTCCCAAGAGCTTTTTTACTTTCAGGGTCCCTGCAGTTAGGTGCGCTTAGTTGCTATTTCCAAGTTATCAGCCTATATATAGTCCAAGTTAAATTGCGGTGTTAGCTTGTGACGATGACGTTTCCAGCAAAAAACAAATTGTCAGTATGCAATCTTTCAAATTTTTCAAGCTCAGCTTATATAATTTTTTTTTTTTGACACAAAGTTGAAATCATTTCTACTGGAGTTTTTGTTTTTCCGCGAAATAATATTGATAGCAGCTATTGCATTTTCTACCGCCTGCCTGTCAATGAAGAAGATGATATCAGATTGTGGTATTACCAACATTGGGGAGCAATGTTGGTAATAAAGTTCAAGGTTTATCAAAATTAAAACGTTCCCTATCCAATGTATCATTTTTGCACACATCGTAAAATTTGTATCTAGTTCTCCACGTCCAATGTATCATTGTTGATACAAAATTAAAGTGATTTTTCATTGTGGACTTTTTGTATGGGGACAGTGAAAGCGTCTTGTATAGATGTATCAAAAATGATACATATTGGACGTGGAGAACCAGGTACACATTTTATGAAGTGTGCTAAAATGAAAAATTGGACAGTGAAGCTATAGTCAATTTTTATTGTGGACGTGGGGTGTAAAAATTAAATTTTGTATGGGGACAGTGAACCTGTTATTGGCTAACAAAAAGGTTCATAGACGTCGACTTCTAAACAGTCAGTTAGGCAGTTAATCTACTAACAGAGTCATATATCACAAAGCTAAAAAGAGTTGATTTGATGTCTGTCAGATATGTTATAGTTACAGTTTCACATTGAAGGCCTTTTTTATGCAATCTATCTACGATTATTTCAGTTGAAAAATTCTTTGTCATTTAACAGTTTTTTTTTATATAAATTTCGAAAACCATTTATGTCTATCTAACCTTCCAAAACCATAACTTTTAACTTTCGAATGGCCTGCAGCTAGAGCTGTAAAATATGAAAAATAAACTTGGCCTTTATTTTTAAACCATCAAGCTGTATGACATTGCCGCAATCTCATGGTACAACAAAAAAAAAACATCATCAATTTCCTTTCGTGTCCCATCACAAAAAACCAACTATAGGACACGACCCAGGATTGCTGTGTGACTCCTACACCTACACACATCACTCGACTCATTGTTATGCATCATACAAATCTGAACCTACACATTCCCTCAGAATATTACACATATTCTCAAGCAAGACCTACAGAGACATGTTTTCATTCCTGTAATTAAATTTATGTTCTCATAACCTAAACTCAATGTCTTCAAATTGCCGATACCCACATAATAATTTATAATTCCATTGTCGATAATACAAGGATTCAATATTGTGTCAGTTGTAGTTATATACGTGTATAATATCACAGATGAAAAATTGATTTTAAATTATTTCGTGCAAATTATCTTATTACAAATGTCTATAACACGCTTAACCTTAAGCATTTCATGCAAAAATGTGTTCCATCTTGCGTATCCTTACTTATATCCTTATCCATTAAAAGATGTGTCTTCATTTGAAAAAGCAACAGGTGTTTAAGTATTCATTTATACAAAGGACCCCCATTACCCTCACTCATACATTCAGGATTCTCTCAAGCAATGTTCATTTACTTGAGTGTAAAAACATAATTGATTTTATGCAGAGTGCGTTGGGTAACAGTGCTGACACTTTTTTTTTATTTTTTTTTAAATTTTGTATTTGTACACCAAAATAAGTGGTGTTTTATTTTTAAATTTGTTTTTTATTTTGTACCATTTATTAAATACGTAAATTTAGTTTTTACATGGCAAGACTGATTAGGTTAAGGTAGACTCGAAAACGAAATACATATCTACATTTTGACTTTATTAATGTATTTTGTATTATTACATTTTTTTTTATTTTAATATTAAATAGAACATTTTAAATAATAAATTATTCTCTCGTTTGTTGCATTCAACATGTGTTTACATTTTTTGTCTTGTTCTGTTTTTTTTTTCTCTTTCTATCCTTTTTTCTTTTTGATGTCTCTAATCTTTGAAAACAAAACAAACATAAAAATTATGTATGGAAACAATTAGGTCTTACAAAGTCGAAGTGTTCTTCGACCCAATAAAATGATTGGAACATTCAAATTGGATGTTGCTACCATTTGGTCTAGCAGAGGTAAGTTAATAGTATTTTTTTATAAATGCAAATAATGTACAGTAGAACCCGGTTAATTAATCTATGTAAAAATCTCAATTTAATAGACTAGTCCTTATAGACCATTAGAAATCCTTTATTTTTTACATAAATCAATTGTAGGGTAAATTCGGAAGAAATGGCACCCAATGTTGTGTTTCGTTTCTATTCAATGTATAAATAAAATTAATTTAAATAAAATAATTCTAGAAAAAGAAGAAAATGAAGACAATTTATTAAAAAATACAAATAAATTTAAGAACACTTAATTGGACATACTTGCACAATGTTGCACCAACATGCGGCTTCCTGGAATTACGCCAAAAAGTGTACCAAAAAAATTGTAATTTTAACATTCACGGAAAAAAAAGCCTTTTCTGGCTTTGTTTTTATGGAATACAATTCATACAAGACATAGGTTTATTTGGTTTGAAAAATAAACATTTTACGGTTGGATTTACGGTTGGATTTAAAATTAAAAGAAAAATTTTTTTTTTCAAACATTTTTTTATGAAATACTAATTATAAAACTTCGCTGATCTGTTTTTATATATTAAAATAAATTTGCACTAATTAAAAAAAAATTGGTTACTTCCACCTCAAAATAACGAGAGCATACATGTACGGCACTTATAACAAAACGAAAATTTTTAAAATGTTAGTCTCTCTGTCTCTCTGTTTGTCCCGACTTATCTCGAGAACAGCTAGACCGATTTTGTCTTTCACTGACCGACCGACAGCTAATGTTCCAGCAAGTTACATAGGCTACTTTAATTACTCCCTAGTGGCGCTCGGGTCGCTTTTTTTGCATATTCGTATATATGAACCGATCAGAAACTACTTGACCGATTTTAACGAAACTTTCACTGACAGATAGCTGATGTTGTAGCTATTGTTGTAGTGGGTAACATAGGCTATTTTATTATTCCCTAGATGGGACTCGAGTCGCTTTTTTTGCATATTTGTATGAACCGATTAGAAACTACTGGGCCGATTTTAACGATACTTTCAATGACAGGTAGTTGATGTTGTAGGAAGTAACTTATGAAGAAAATTATCCCAAAGATGGCGCTGGGGTAGCTTTACCGACGCACGCGACGACGGAAAACAGATGCACCGATTTTGACGGGACGTTCACTGGTGGATAGCTGATTTTGTATGAAATGACTTCAACTATTTCAATAACCGAATAGATGGCGCTGCGGTCGATTTTTCGAAAACTTTTATATATGAACTTAAACGCTTTTGGCAAAATATTGGACCAATAGAATTATAACAACTCTTTCAAAATCAATGCTTCTCCCAAATTTTGTCTGTTGTTTTGCTAGTTAAGAATAAAAAAAATATATCTTCAGACAAAAAAAAAAAGCCCACTCCCAAAAATGTTCTCCTTTATTCCTTAAGTGTAGATTAAATGATTACCTAAATTAAATTATATGAAAAACACGATTGAACATAACTGCCTAAGTGCCTAAAAGTAAAGTGACATTGATGCCATTTCTTCCTTGCTGTCATTATTCCGACCATACCCTATTTCATTGTTTAAACGGTATTGTAAATTTAATTGCCCGTAAACAAAATTATATTTAAATTTCAACTGAAAATTAAATGGTTACTAAAAATTAATAACCATTTAAAATTGTTTGCTACATATGGCGAATATTTTTTTTAAACTCAAAAAGAAACCTGGTGTTCAACTGTACCCCATGCATGTTAAATTTCTTACAATAATTTATTTAAATTTGTTGTTGTTATATTATTTCTATGAATGTTTTTAACTGTCTCTTTCTAAAGTTCACTTTTTTTCTTCTTTTAGATTTGTCTCTTGATGTTGGCAATACCTTATATTGTTAAAATTGTAAAAACAAAATTATTTACCTCATTTCACTGAAAATAATTAAATAATTTATTACAATAAACTAACATTCTTATACGAGTATGCATCAGTTTTATTATTTTTTGTTGGCAACTTTGCTTTATTTTATTTATGCGACTATTTTTCTAAACACTTAATTTTAATAATTCTTTTTTTTTAGTAATATTCTCACATTATCAAAGTGTTAAAAAATGTAGAACTTCAAAATGTATGCATGTTCTATTTGTGTACTGAATATTATGTAAAATACTATACCAGCTTATATCATAAAAATAGAGTATGTATTTTATTCGTAGCTGTATTACGTGCGGTCATTTAAACCCAAATCATTTTAATTGCTACCTATACAGACCACAATAATTGGAGGTAATCGAAACCAATCAAGTTTAATGCAATTTATGGGCAATTAATTGGTAATTATGATGGTGTTCCCTTCTCAATTATAAGGGGATGAATTTATGAGGTTACAACAGAAGTGAGCAAACCATATTTTGTTGAAGAGCATGAGAATAGCATGTAGCTATTTAAGTTTATTTCTCAAAAGCGAAACGAAAAGAAGAAGAACGTCATACATAATTACTCAAAATTAAGAGTACTTTTATAATATTTTTCTCCAAAAGCAGAAATAATTAAAGTATTTCAATATGGTGTACCTGAAGTTCTTGGAGTTGATGTGTCTTTCTGAGAACTTCATCACAATTGGTACAAAGGAAAGTTATTAGAAGATTTTGAAATCGAAAATGAAAATGAAATTGAAATAAAACAAGGCTGCAAGAAGTGGCATTCTTTATGTTCAGCTTTTACGAAAGGAAACAAAAGACAAAACAGTTCACACATTTTGTCTGCACAGATAACGCATCCATGTTAAATACATAGTTAATTGGATAACGAATACCACCACATGTTTGAAATAGTGAAACTGGCCACATGTAATTCAGCTTTTGTAGATTAAGAGAAATTGAACCAATTCGTTCGACAAACAAGGCTCTAGGTTTAGGTTCCTTACGAACTATAACAGGGAAATTCGCCGCTTCGTTGAGTAGGCCCACGACATGATTCTAGATGATCGTAGATCTTAACTGCCCATAGTAACAGAGACCGCAGATTTGTCGTACTTGTATCCTTGTACGGCACGTAAAACAGTACATTACAATACAAGATAATTGGATGTTCTTTTGGTTGATGTAATTGCGAACCGCTATCGCCCGGCCAGATTCTATACGTGACTAGACTACTTTCACTTCCTTTACTTAAAAATTCGAGGAAACAAAAGCTTAAACGAAAAGGTTATCTAGGAGAAAGAAAGTGTTAAATACATGGAGAAAGAATTATGAAAAACTCTCCCCTTCATTCCGTACTTCTATTGATCGATTTCTTCTCTTAATAATCTCTATGTCTATAATGAAAAGCCGTAATATTGTTTCTTCAAGGGTTTTTGAGAGCTGCTTGTCCTTTTTCTCTATTGAACTGAGTTCCTTAGGACGTCTTCTTTGTTCATGACGAAACCAACTGAGTGAGACGTGCTGTATTTTTGTTCACGAGATGGTTTTAAATTTGTCCATGTCTCTCTAATGAGAATGAAAGTGTCGTTGCAATAAGTTACTTATAAAAATTCTTAGACAGATTCTTCTTTTCAGCTATTTATCGATCGTAGTGGAGTGGAGATATTTATTGATTGTTCAAAATCACTAAGGAACAATTGGGATTTTTATGGCTTGATTGTCTCAAAAAGCTTTAGTAGACAGTATATATTTTTTAAGGATCTTTCAGTGTTGCACGAATAAATTCTTCTTTAAAAATCGCTTATTCTTTTGATGTCATTGGGTGACACGAAAAATATTACCGAGTTTAAAATCTCCAGAAGGCCACGATCATACTGAAATTGTTTTTACTTAAAATTCTAAATATAATCTGCATAAAGGGTGATTGGTATAAGATGCACCAAAGAGCTTGAGCGTGTAGTTTAAGTTAAGACAAAAAAAAATCGTATGGGAGGAGGGGTCTATAAAATATTGACTTAAATCAGAAAAAAAATTATTTAAAAACAACGGTGAATGATACAAAGCCTTGTTATATCTGTTTGGAAAGCCAGAAAACTATTCTTTTATTTTATTTTTAAATTAAGTTGCTTAAGTGAACAGTTTTAAAATAAATTTATTTTCAAACTCAAAATTTTGAAAAACAAAATTTAAAAAAAAATGTTTAAACTAATTTTTTTTTAAATTTTATGTAATTAACTACCATTTTTTTTTTCAAAATTCAATGCTCTTATTAATTTTTAGTCGAAAACAGAAAACTGGATGCCAAAATGTATCTTAGTTTTGGAGAAATTAAAAAAATTAAAAGTAAAACTAGTAAAAAAAAAAGAAAAAATTAAATAACAACAACAACTATTGCTAGTTGTTAATTTTTATTTTAGTTTAGTGGAGTAAATGAATGAAATTCAAGAAAAAGGTTAAGTAGCCTAAATTAACAACTAGCAATAGTTGTTGTTGTTATTTAATTTTTTCTTTTTTTGTAAACAACCTAGCCACGGGTATAATTTTCATAAAGGTTGGATTTTAACCAAAGTTTTCCTTTAATATTATAAAATTCGCAACGCTTTTTTGCCTTGCATTTTATATAGTCACTTACATCGACTAAAATAAAATATGTGTCTTAGGAGAGTGTGGACGGCCTAACTGATGATGCCTACCGTTCACACTCAGGCGAAAAACTAGTAAGTAAAGTAAAAAGTTAATTCGTTTTTTTTTATTATTTAATTAAAATCGGATGGTATGTAATAAAAAATAAAAAAGGGATAATTCTCTAATTAATGATCTATTATGGTAATTAATTAATTAATGATCTATTAATTAATTAATGATCTATTAATCGTCTATTTCCCGCCTAAACGGGGGGAAATAGACCCCCCCTCCAATACGATTTTTGTCTTGTCTTAACCCCACCTACACGCTCAAGCTTTTTGGTGCACCTTATACCAATCACCCTGTATAAGCAGCAATATATTTATGTATGTATTTTGTCGGTATATATTTAAAGCCTTTGGAATTTTAAACTCGGGCGTATACCTTTTGACTCACCCTTACCCTGTCAGTACAAAATTCAAATTTAAAGGTAAATATGTGCTAAGATAAATTTGTTTTATTATGTATTTTTGATATGCACGATTAGTTTTATTTTTTATAATAAATTCAAAACCTATTGTTCCGATCTAACTTCAATGATATTACTTTAAGATCATCAATTCTACCACAAATGGGCATTGCTCTCCGATCCGGATGACTTTTACAGTGGACCAAAAGGTTATTTAAAATGTGATATTGGAATAATAGGAAAAGGTGATACAGTTAAGGTGCCTCAGAAATCCGAAAAGGATCCCGATGATATTGAAGCGTGAGTAAAATTTACCATTTTTTTTTTTGTTTTGATTTATTTTATGAAAATTTGTGTTTTAAGTAATTTTTGTATTTTGTTTTTTTTTTTTATGTTATAGTCCGAGAACTATTATTTTGGCGCACCTTAAATTTTGTCCAGTTATTGCTTCAGTGCAACTCATTAATGAATGACAATTTGGCTAACGGAAATGGACGGAAACCAAAGATACAGCCCTTCGAAGTGCAATAAAAATAACACAATTATAGTAAGAAATTTTGGAACGATTTTTTGTTTAATAAAATGAAGTTTGAAACGTTTAAAATAATAATGTATAACTGCCATACGCTACCAAGCCAGAAAAAGGTTGCCAGAGCACCTCAAAAAATAGTATAAAAACAACTAAAAAATAAGTTTATTGTTGCTATGACAAGCCTTTTCCGGCTTGATAATGTTATGGCAGTTATACATTATTATATTAAACGTTTCAAACTAGCTACATTGGCCAAAATTACTTACCACGACTGGGTCATTTTTTTCTGCACTATGAAGGGCTGTATCTTTGGTTTCCGGTCATTTCCGGTAGTCATAATTGTCATTCATTAATGAGTAGCTCTGAAATAATAGCTGGACAAAATTTCAGGCGCACCAAAGTAATGTCACAAAATTGGTTGCTTGCTCTCCTACTACTTTAGTTATTTAGATTTTTATTTTTTTTTTATTTATGGTATTTTTTGTATTTTATTTTATTTTTTCTTGTTTATTTTTTTTATTTAGGTATGTTATATTATTGTATTTTATCTTCTTTTTTTTATTTTTTATTTAATTCCTTTTTGTGTAATTTTATGTGAATTTATGTTACTTTAATATTTTTGTTTTTATTATTTTATATATTTTACATAATTATATGTTTTTTTAATTATTTTGAGTTTTTATTTTGTATTTGTTTTTTTATATAGTTTTGTGTAATTTTATGTTAATTTATTTTATTTTACGTTATTTAAATTTAGTTTTGAATTTTGTGCATCTTTTTTTTATTTTATTTTATTTAATTTATGTTAATTAAAATTTATTTTAGAAACCTCCTTCTACCCGATGGAGTACCTATCGAAAGACAACGAGCTAAATTTATAGTAAAAATCTATCGTGCCGACGGACTGCCGCGTATGAATTCTTCAATAATGGCAAATGTTAAGAAAGCCCTCACAGGTGAATCTAAAGACCTGGTTAGTCCGTATGTTCAAGTATCTTTTGCTGGATTGATGGTAAGTAAATTAATTGTTATTCAATATTTAGAAGTCTTATACATTCATCTAAATCAGGGTAAGACAACAGTCAAAAAGAACGCATACGCTCCCGTTTGGAACGAACAACTTGTTTTCACAGAAATGTTTCCACCCTTGTGTCAGAGAATAAAGGTATTTTCTAAGAACAAGTTTCATTCAATTACATCACTAAAGATTATCCCTCTTAGATTCAACTTCGAGATGCTGACCCTATGAAACCTTCGATCATTGGCACTCACTATATTGACCTTAAACAGATATCTAACGATGGAGAGAAGGGTTTTCTTCCCACATTTGGACCTTCCTTTATTCATCTCTATGGCTCAACAAGAGATTACACTCTTTTAGATCAACATTCAAATCTTAATACCGGCCTTGGTGAAGGTGTTAGTTATCGGGCTAGATTGCTTATCGCTATTCGAACAGAAATTACAGACAACATTGAGGCAACTACAGAGAAGAATGTTGAGCTAGAACCCAGTTATCCCATCTCAGAATCATCATATTCAAAATGTGAAGAATTTTTTTTATTTGGATCAATTTTAGAAGCTTCAATGATTGATAAAAAGGTTAGTGATAGAACCGTTTTCTTTGAACTGAGCATGGGAAATGCTGGAAATTCTTTGGATGGACACAACGAAAGTTTTACTACAGCCGAAGATGATGATGGAGCATTGGAGACGGTTGATAGTGCGTCCTATAGCAGTACAACAAATGCCTGTAAGCCCACAAGTCACAATAAGACACATTATTATCTGCCTTACTGGGATTACAAACCATGCATGGATGTGAGATGTGTTTTACCGGATTTACGGAGACGGATGTATAATAGTAATATGTTGTCCAAGATGGCTGATAAAATGGTAAGACTCATCGAATTTAAAGGTTATTTTGTATAATTGCATGATGCATCGTTTGCGCTCATAATAGCATTGAGAAGTGTTGAAATAAACCAACAGCAGCCTGTGTACACAAATATTATTGTTCTAAACACAAATTATAGCTTTTTCACGGCTGCCATGCGGATCATCGCCGTGTACCATCTTGAGGGTTATTGCACTACATACTGAGGGTTATTGCACTACATACTGCATCAGTGTTAAGGTCAACTCAATTTTATTGTATTCATCAATCCTCTGAGAAGACTGATGGTGAACATTTAAATGTTGAATTGAGCTTAACACATTCCCTTAGTGGTGGAGTTCATAATGCAAGTGACTCTGAACTGAAGTAGTTTCTTTTACGGTACGTACATGAGGAGCGTCGAGGCCCATTATTGGGAAATCCAATAAAGCACTTTTTGAATAAACATAAGATTATAATATACCAGATGTTTGATAATCGACTTAACAGTAAAACTGATATAATTCCCATCCAAAAAAGTAGTGTTTGTGTACACAGGTTGTTATTGGTTGATTCATATACACTTCTCATCCTTATTCAATTGCTCTGGTTAATTTTTTAGGAAGATGGGCTTAATGAAACACATCGGCTTATCGAAGATGAAGACCCTAAAAGTGATATTCGTCTTCGATCAACCTTAGAAGAATTGGCAGCATCATGTGTAAAATATCTGACAATAACAAAAACAAACCTAACTGGTCCCGGAAGTGGAAACACCAAACTCGACAAAGAACGAATGAAATTGTGCCAACGTGAAATTGTATGTAACTAGCATTTTCCAAACAATTTTCATAACTGTTAAATAAATAAAATAAATTTCCAAAGGAGTCCCTTGGAAATTCGGCACGTAACTTACGTGCGTTAGTGACTCGCAGCTCGCTTAAGGAACGCTACAAAACAGCACAAACTTATTTGCAAAAATTAAAGTTTTTGATCGATGATGTGAGTATAATGTTGTATATTATGGTCTGGGGGACATGTTTCACTGTTACACTTTCATTCTTATCTTCCTGCTAATTCCCAAAAGCCACAACATTCCCTCCCAGATATATTCGTGTGGATGATAGCGAATGGTAAAAGAATAGCGTATCATAGAATATCCGCAAGAGATTTAATCTATTCCGAGGCGGATGAGGAGTGCGGTGTACATTGTGGGAAAGTTCAAACTTTGTTTTTGAGGGTAGGTGCTTTTGTAGAAGAAATAAATATTTAAATTGAAATAATGCTCAATGTCTTTCTCTTGCATATAAAGCTTCCATGGAAACAGGCTGCCGGATCTGCCAGTTGGTACTTGCAAGCAAAATTATCGATTTTCCTTTGGTTAGGAGTAGTTAACCACAAAGAACACTTCTTTGAAGGACTCCCTCATGGATATGATTTATCTCATGAATTAAGAAATGCTGACCGACCAAGAGCAATGGCTCCCAATCATATTCACTATTTGGAAAAACATGTAAGTACAGAAATTTAATGTTTGGGTTCTTTGGTAACATAAACTTTGTAGACTTTTCAACTTCGTGCTCATATCTATCAAGCCCGGTCATTAATTGGCTCCGATGCTTCAGGCTTAAGTGATCCCTATGCAATAGTGTACATAACGGAATTTACAAAAACCACCCAAGTCATCGAAGAAACCTTAAGTCCAACTTGGGATGAACTTTTGGTGTTCGAGGAAGTTCTTGTTTATGGAGCACAAGACGAAATCAAAAAAGATCCTCCGACAATCATTATAGAGATTTATGATCAAGATAAAGTGGGTAAATCAGAATTTATCGGACGAGCTATATGCAAACCTCGAGTTAAGCTGAAAGAAACTGCCTATACTACACCAACATTAGAATGGTTTGATATTGTCCGAGGACCTGATGAAGCTGGTGAGCTACTGGCAGCCTTTGAAATGCTTGAAATCGGTTCTAGTGACATGCCACGGATGACCGAAGCAAAAATCAATCAAATCGAACCGAAGAAGGAAAGATTGTCAGCTCCATCGCCTGGAACAATATTCCCAGTGCCCAAAGAAGTTCGACCACATTTGGCAAAGTTCAAATTGGAAGTACTCTTCTGGGGTCTGCGAGATCTTAAGAGAGTGCATTTTATGTCAGTTGATAAACCTCGCATAGACGTTGAATGCTCTGGCAAGATTCTAAGTTCGAATATCATTCAAAATGCTAAGAAGAATCCGAATTTTCCCAGTATGCTCAAGTCCATTGAATTGGAATTACCGTTGGAAGAAACCTATGCCCCACCAATTACCATACGTTGTGTAGATTGTCGGTCTTTTGGCAGATATACACTCGTTGGAACCCACCAAATAACATCGATACACAGATATATGTATAAACCACCAATTAAAGAAGACTTCACTAAATACAAGACAATCGGTGGGCATATAATTTTGCCGGCACCAAGTCAAGAAAGAGATGATGAAATGCCGAGAATTACAGCGAATGGGCCGAAGGATTTGTACATGCCGAAGAACTCGTCGTGTGAAAATCTCACTCTTTATGGAACTGCATGTGTGAATAAAATGTGAGTATTTTCGAAAAGGGCGAGAATCTCTTTATTTATAATATTTATTTTTTTCGTTTTAACTTGAAATGGTTTAAATTATTTTCTTCTACCAGATTGATTCGATATTAGCCTTATTTTGTTTTAAATCGACCACGGCGAACCTAACTTAATTTGATTCTATGAGGATATGTGCTCTGAAAAGAGCTATACCATGTTGACACAATTACTACCAACTTCAGTAAAGCATTCGTTAAAAACAATACTGAGTTCGAAACCTTTCGTTTCGAACAAGAGGTCTACTTTAACAAACTCCAAATACATCACAAAAGAGTTAAGATAAATGCTTAGTATACACTCAGAAAAAAAAAATCAGCTCCATAAGTAATATACTGTTTGTCATAAACAATAAAGACCCAAGCATTAAAATAGTTTGCAGCAAATAAAAAGTGTCATACAATTATGAAATCAATGTTTTCATTTGTCAATGTTTTCCCTGCTCCAAAAGATTTAAACACTTTCCTTTTTTAAAAGTCAATTTATGACGTTAACTCATTGTATGTAATAAAGTCCCTAATTTTCATTCTCACATCCATCAATTTATTCACACCTATTGTGAGTTTCACGCGGAAAACCTTTCACGTGAAACATTTTTGATCCCCCGGAATTTTAAAAGTTATTGGGAGTTTCACGGGAATGAAATTCCACTTCAAATCAAAACTGACAGTTCGAAAAAAAGGTGTGTTCAGAAAACTGAGTTCTTTATAAATTTCCCTTTCTCTGTAATGGAAACAGGTACAACAAACAGGCAAAACCGAAATTTTCTCGTCGTCTAGCTAAGAAATTTTTCAAAAGTTATGACTCATCACAACATATTATTTTTGAGTTTACCTGTCTCCAATGGTCTTCAAATCTAAGAACCAACTGAAATAGAATAAAAGCCATTAAGCTTGACCAATACATTATTCAACTTCCCTACGAGGATCGATTGAAATTAATCGATCTCGACCTTCAGAACAACCTTGCTACACGTAGTGACTAGTGATGCAGTCCCTAAAATACTCTTTGTCCAACAACTAATCACTGAGGCCATCCATCTTCAGAATACCTTTAGTACTTTTTAATAAAGAACTTTATGATTTGGAATTTAAGTTCGTTCTTGTTAATTCTCACGATTTTATATATGTTCTATTTTGTTTATACTGATTTCTTTTTAATTGCAATTAAATTATATATTTATATATATAAAAATTCGCTAACAGGGTTAAAAAACAACACCCAAAACGAAAATCAACATCAATAGATCCAATTCAAGAATACGATACAGACGATGAAAACAACAAGGACTGGTGGACAAAATATTTTTGGTCTTACGAAAAGCTTATTGATTCAAATAAGGAAATAGTTAAACCAACAAGTCTACAATCCAAAGAAGAAAAACAACAAAAGTTAAATGTCAAAAGTTCTAAACTTGTAAATAAATTAAGTCCAAAACGTGGCAGAAAAGACCCAAAAGCAATACCAACACCAACTAATGAAACTGCAGTCTGTAAGGTAAGATTATTTATATTTTTTTAATATAATAAAATACAATTAAGATATGAATGTTAAAAAAATAGATTTTGTTTGAACATTTTCGATGTTGGACTCATATTCTTGTTAAATAAGCTCATCGTTGTTCATTGACACATAGAACCATATACATATACCCTGTAATTAAGTGTAAATTATAATTTTTTTAGCCGGCATTTAATAGCAATCACTCGTCTTCTGATAGCCATTTTGCGGTAATTATACATTCAACTGTACATAAATTTACAACATTCCTAAAACATAATTAATTTATTTTCTACAATTTTACTTAAAATTTTAAGGTTACGTTTTTTTAGAAGTTACACTACCAGTTGTTTTTTTTTTACTATCAAATTTCAATTACATTTTAAAAAATTGGATCTCCTTTGAAGGTTTTCTAACAGCACAACTTTTATAGTTTAATAGAAAAATTGCATTTTAATACTTTCTAAAAATTGGACTACACAATTTTTTTTAATTTCTAATTCACTTTCTTGTTTTAATAATATACATTTTAATCTGACCCTTATTCAACAATATGCACTTTATCAAGCCATAGACAAATAATATCTGCTCTTGAAGGATTTGAAACCAGAACTTACTCTTGCGTGAAAGTCCTGACAACTACCCCACCGGGTTAGCGCGGAAAAATCAGTTTTTACCAATTAAAATTTGTTGTGCGTTGTCAAATTACAGGCAGTGATGATTATTTGCTTCATATGTATAGTAGATCTACTTCGTTATTTGATAATTGGCGATCTGCTAAGTATAGCAACTTATTTCTACATCGTCTGGATTGATTGGATTGTTTATTTATTAAAGTAATATACATATGGAAAAATTATGGAGATTTTCCACTGTTTGATTTTTTCCTGGTCTCACACAAAAAATAATGTTTAAGTTCCGAATAATTCGGGCTCAAAACAAAAATGTTGGGTCATAATCTACCAAAGATCCTCCATGGCGAAACCTATTTTTATGAGCTTCTTAGTCATCCGCTCGGAAAAAAAGTTGTAATGCAATCAATTTTATACTTTGTGTAAACAATTTAAGTGGATTAAATACCAAAAATCTTATTTCTTAATTTAAGAATGCAGGTGTAAGCGTAAAGCAAGCATTATTTTTCTTTAATTAAAGATGCAAAATGTCAAAATTTAAAGAACATAAATTCGTATCTCAAAAACGATTTGTCAAAAAAAAAAAACTATTATAATTTCAAAAAAGAAAATAATTTTTAAAGTTAAATTGTGTCTTTGTTGTATTTTATTTCTATTCATTTATTTATGTGTTTTATAAGTATTTCTTTTACTTTTTATTTTTAATTTATATTTTATAACTAGGTACATATATATTTTTGGTTTTTCCTTTAATTACAATATTTAAAACTAATGTTTTTGTGTGCCTCCACCGGGTCTCGAACTCGAGTTCTATCGCATGAATTTCCTCTACGCTACCCATCACTGAACTAATCTGATATAATTATAAAAATACTTTTTTAAAAGACCTCAATAAACTATTTAATATTCATTCTTAAGAAATTACATTTTTTTGTTGATCTAAGAATCAATTTTTGAAATAAATTTATCGTGTTACCTAGTAATTAACATTTTTCATCTTATTATAACTATTTTCATTCTTGATAGGTAATAATTATTGTTATCTAAAGAATAAATTGTTGAAACAATTTGGTTTTTGAAATAATTAAGTATAAAAAAATAGTTTTAGCAAGAATTTTTCTTTAAAGTTGTTAATTTGATTTTTAATAAATTAAGAACGAGTTTTACTGCAAGAATTTTTTGTTGAGCCCATATTTTTTTTTTTTGGAATTACAATTTTACCATAATTGAAAATTTTTCGGACAATTTTTTTCCTGAGTGTCGTAATAAACGGACTAACTTACCGAATACCAACGTTTCGTTCGAATAGTCGATTTTTACATTGTATTACTAAACAACTACTCTCTCCGCATTATAACGTTTGTTCATTCTGCCTTCGAAAACTTACAGGCATTCTACCAAAGAAAATTATGCCACATGATGCGATAATTTTACCAAAGATTTGGTTGAAATCTCGACCATTTTTTCTTGTAACTAAACTTTTGCGATTATATTAATGTCAAAAAATTGAATTTATTTTAAAATGTTGTTCTCTACTACATTTTTTGCCAATCTGCTTCGTTTTTTTCGGGTCATTTACTACCTTTCATTGGTTCAGCATTATCATCCCTGTATACAGGGTGATTAGTATAATTTGCACCAAAAATCTAGAGAAAGTAGGTTGGGTTAAGACAATAAAAATATCGTATGGGAAGTGCATTCTTCTCCGTTTAGGCTGGAGGGGCAATTTAGTAAAAAAAAATAGACTTAAAACAAAACATTAACTCACAATGCCTTGCACATTTTTGGCAGAGCTGTTAAAGAATGCAATCATTTCGTTATTGCAGTTAATTGAATTTAAAGACTTTTTTGATTCTTGAGTAAAAAAAATCGGTTAGAGCAGTCAAAAGACCTGGTAAAGTTCTTTTCAAAATCTTTTACATTCTTTGCAGACTTTAAAAAGTCTTTTGATTGCATTTAATGTAATGCAGTCTTTTTTTATTTCTTTGAAATTGGGTTGTTATATGTCTCAGGCCAAAATCACCTTTTTTGTAAAATGAAAAGTCATAATTTTACAAGATAAAAATAATTTCACCCACTCATACAAGGTATATAAGAGATTGAGTGCGTGAGCTGAAACCTCAGCTATTTCTATAGAAACTTATTCAGTGTGATTCAAGAGTTATCACACTAAAATTTCTGACGTCTGGGAGGTGACCCGTAGGAGGTGGTGTACGAAATTCCCCTTTTTAGTATTAACGCTTATATATCTAGAAAAGGGTAAGTCTTAGAAAAAATTCTTTGTGGTAATATTAAAGGCCATCAAATTTTATAACTTTTATTTCTTGCACTTTCATTTAATTTTCCAACAGTTTCCGAGCTACATGCATTGCAAAAAAAAAAATTTTAAAAAAATATTTTTTCTTAAAGTGTTTATCTTGACAAAATATTTATTTGAAGTGGGTAACAGAGCATTGAATTCCCGTTAAGAAAATCAACTTTCGAAGTCGGGTTATTGAATGCATAATGACAAAAATTATCCTATATGAAAAAACTAAAAAATTTATATGTATATTTTTTATATTTTTCATAAAGGATGAATTTTGTCATTATGCGTTTAATAACCTGATTTCAAAAGTTGATTTTCTTAACGGGAATTTAATGCTCTGTAACCCACTTCAAAGGATATTTAGTTACTAACATTTGGCTAAGGATACTAAAAAAACTATATTAAGTAATCGCGAGTAAAACTGGAGTTTCTATAGCGTTTATATAGCAAGTATCGTTAATAAAAAAAAAAAAGTGATAACGAAAAACTCCTTCATTGGCAACAAATCCAGTCACTTAAAATTTTATCAAAATCGACCGTATTTTTTCAATAAAAATGGAATTTTCAGTAACGTTTATATAGGTATTCTTAATAAGGTAAAGTCTAACAGGAAGCTTCATCAATGGAAAAAATCAGTCACACAAAATTTTATCGAAATCGATCTTATGTATACTTTTCGAGAAAAAATAGATTAACTTTAAGGTTCATTTGGTAGGTACCGTTATTATGTAAACGAACTTATTCTAAACACTTGAAAGACATTATCGTTGTCTATATTGAGGTCGGATATCAATGGATCTACATTGATCAAAGTGTGGCAGGAACAAAACCAAACGCCAGCCTACTAAACTAACCTAACCTAACACCTAAGTTTAATTATAATTCCTTATCCACATCAACTAGATTCCAAATTTCAAAGTCAGTACCGCATGCAGCTTAGATTCTACCTGGCAACTTGCAATTCTCCTTCCTGGTCGGATCGGTACTTTATTCTTTTAACATTAGAGTTCTTTGTTTGTTATTAGTTTTCATCTTTCCTGCCGTCAACATTTTATACAGGAAAATTAGCATTCAAATATAAGTTTTCATTATTTAAAAATGTGTGTAAAGAATTTTTACGATACGACACTGTTACATTGTTGTATGATTCAAAATCTGTTGAGTTTGAGTTGAATATAAACATATTCAAATGTAAATGTCGGATTCGCAACTTGCGTTTCATAACAGTCGATTCATACATTTTTTGTATACTAAAGAAGGACCCACTAAAGATATCGAATAATAAAATTGTTGTTTCTGCCGACTAGGCTGATATTTATAGACTTTCAATTTTCTAATATTGCATATTCTTAGGTTTTATTGCTCACAATTTCATTGATATCTAATCAAAGACAAACTGCATTCATATCGAATGCAAACGTACGTTTAAAAATGCTCCGTAAAGTTACAAATTACCTTTTACAATCCTAAAAAAATTATTAAAAAATTTCTCAGTATCTCAGTACCGTTTAATAATACAGACCTTTCTTTAAATTTATAACATCGTTATCTTGATAATCTATCTTTCTGCACCCAAAATTTCAAGTTTTCTTAATCCCTCTTCAGGAGTCCAGTTCTTCAAGTTTTTTTTTTATATTCTATTAACTATCGAACTCCACTCATACACAATATTACCAGTTACCAAATTACTGTTCCTTTCAGATTTTCCCAAACGAATTGGAAGCTCAATCCGAATTTAATAACTTCCGTGAATGGCTTCATGCATTTCCATTGTTACGTGGCAAAAAGACAGGTGATTCAATGGAAGATGACAATAGAACTGTTGGCTTTTTTAAAGGTGCCATCAAAGTTTATAAGCTTCCATTACCAAAAGGCATGGAATTACCAACAATCACTTCTTTACCCGCCAATGATCCCATGCATGTGTTAGTTCGAGTTTATATAATCAAAGCAACCGATCTACATCCTATGGATTTAAATGGCAAAGCTGATCCATATGTAGTCCTTCATCTCGGTGGAAAGAGAGTATCGGATAAGGAAAATTATGTTAGCAAACAATTGAATCCGATTTTCGGAAAATGCTTTGAAGTGGAAGCGACATTCCCTCAAGATTCCATGTTGACGGTGCAAATCTTTGATTGGGATTTGGTTGGTTCTGATGATTTGATTGGCGAAACAAGAATTGATTTGGAGAATCGTTTCTACAGCAAACATCGGGCAACTTGTGGTCTTTCAATGAAATATGAAGAGTAAGTGAAGGTATAGATGATTCATGAATCACTCCATTGATGGCATTCAAATTCCTTTCAGTATTGGTTACAACAGATGGAGAGATCCTATGAAACCAACACAAATTCTTTCCAAACTCTGCAAGGAAAATAAACTAGATGTGCCGCATTATTTCCAAGATCGGGTAGCAATCGGTAAGTATTGCATGACATTCTCTGAAGAAGAAGTGATCGCATGGAATGGACCGACGACATGCAAGAATCGTGATGAACATTTAGCTCTTGCTGTTCTTCATCGATGGAGTGAAATTCCTAAAATTGGATGCAAAGTAAGTTAAATGTAACCCACAGAGTGTTTGATAAACTATCATTAACTTATACCTGAAGATTGTTCCGGAACACATTGAATCTCGGCCTCTGTTTAATGTCGACAAACCAGGAATAGAGCAGGGTAAACTTGAGATGTGGGTTGATATGTTCCCCATGGATATGCCACTTCCTGGACCATCTGTCGACATTTCACCGAGAAAACCCAAAGCCTACGAGCTAAGAGTTGTCATTTGGAACACTGATGATGTGGTTCTGGAAGATGATGCATTCTTTACTGGTGAAAAAATGTCTGATATTTATGTCAAAGGGTAAGCTACCAAATCTTGTAATGGGAGAAATGTTTTATAATTTGAGAATATTCTGCAGATGGCTTAAAGGCCCGCAAGATATTCAAGCTACAGATATACACTATCGTTCGCTTACCGGCGAGGGGAACTTCAATTGGAGATTCATCTATCCATTTGAATATTTGGCAGCAGAAGAGAGAATTGTATTGTCACGCAGGGAATCTCTTTTTAGCTGGGATGAGACCGAAGTTAAGATTCCAGCTAGACTTGAGCTGCAGGTATGGGATGCCGATCATTTTTCAGCAGATGATTTCTTGGGTAAGGCTTTTTATAGAATTCGGAATATCGGGGTATTGATTCTTGATTATTTTATAGGAGCCATTTCTTTTAATCTTACACGATTTCCTCGAGGAGCAAAGTCCTCTAAACTTTGTACTCTTGATATGCTTAAGACAGATAATGTACCCACAATCAACATATTTAAACAGAAGCGAGTGCGAGGCTGGTGGCCTTTCTTCATTAAGAAACAAAACGATGAAATAGAATTAACTGGGAAAGTCGAAGCTGAATTTCATCTTCTAAGCAAAGAAGAAGCTGAACAGAATCCTGCTGGATTTGGACGAAATGAACCCGACCCGCTGGAAAAACCAAAGTAAGATCACATAAGAATTCTCTAAAACTGTTTTTTTTCTATTTCTTAATAATTTTTTATAGCCGACCAGATGCTTCATTTATGTGGTTCGTTAATCCACTAAAATCAATTCGTTACATAGTTTGGCACAATTACAAATGGGCAATACTAAAAGCCCTTATCATTGCCGGCCTAGCATTAATGTTACTTTTATTCTTTTACTCCGTACCTGGATACACAGTCAAGCGATTGCTAGGCGCCTAAAAGATCACTGCATATAATCTTTAAAAAATTGTTATCACTACACAATCAATAATGTTGTTGTTAAATATTAATAAAAATACATACATATATACAAAATTTATTTGCTCTACCTCTCCTATATTTATTAGCATTATGTACAAACTATAGAAAATAAAAATAAATTTTCCTTTCACTTTAAAATAAATAAAGGAAAGAATAATAATTTATTTTTCGACTTGACAAATCTATCTTTACATTATATACAATTTATATATATATAAATGTGTCTGTGAATTGTTAAATATTAATTAGATTAATATAATTTTTAATTTAACAAAAAAAAGTGTAATAATTATTATAAAATATCATTCAACTTCGATAGGGAATTGTTATTTTTTTTTCTCTTTTAGATGTGAACATGTGTTATACTGTAGCTAAACTTTTAAAAAATTGCAAATCCTATTAAAAATGTTTACATAAATTTAAAATCTTAAATAATTTAAATATTATACACCAAATAAATGAAAATATCATATTTTTGTCTTGAAAGAATTTACTTGCTCAAAATGTAATTATAAATCAAAAAATAATTATTATAAATCATATAAAAATTAAAAGTACCTAAATAGAAAGAAACTTAAGCTGAAATTAAAAATAAAGTAACGAATTTAACGTGAAAATTTCTTGTTTGCTTGTTTTTTATTGTCTTTTTCAAGTTTTTTTTTATTTTGGAATTTTCCAGAGAAAAGAGACATCGCGACAACTAAGGAGGAATAGTTGAGGAGCATCCTAGTAAGAAGTAGCTAAAACTCTAGTCAGTCAGAATAATTAAACGACCAACAAGTTCCAGATGTATTATTACATATTAGAAGATCGGAGTTTAGTGGCAAATGCAGATAAACAAAGATTTTTCCAAGAAATGCTACAAAGTGACATTTATTTGTTAATATATTAATGCGGGTGACTCTTATGCAAAGGTAGTAAAGGACTTTGTTTAAAATGTTTTTTTCAAGACATAATGTTTATTTCAAATGACTAAAATCGAAGTTTTCCCGAACTTCGTTAGTCTAACTTCAAAATAGGGGGGTTACTACGGTAAAATATCAAATTTTTAGATCTCTTTGACTTAACATTTTTTCCAAAATTTTTCAAATCGGAGTGTTTCCGAATTTTGTTTGTTCTTCTGAAAAGGTCCTTTTTGTTCCCCTTTTGAAAACTTGTAAAAATCGTTATTTACGGCTAAATTTGTTTCCTTTCAAAATAGATAATTTTTTTCCAAATTTCGAAAATTGGAGTTTTTTCCAATTTCATTTGTCTCTCTCAAAAGAGAACCCTTATGTTCGAAGCCTCTTTGGAAAACCCGTAAGATAGCTAAAGGTACTTTCCTTTTGAGATTCAACTTTTTTTCTTTATTTCGAAAATCGGAGTTTTTAAGAATTTTGTTTGTCTCTGAATAGGTGCCTCGGTACTTGTATCCCTTATTGAAAACCTATACAAATAGTATTATTTTAAGCTTCACATGTGATAACAATGCAAATGCATCTTTATCCTATTTTTTAACGTCGAAAATCGGAGTTTTTCCGAGTTTTGTTTTTTTCGTAATACTTTACTTACATTCAGAATACATCAATTTTTCTAACTTTAGAAAATCGGAGTTTTTCCGAATTTTAATAGTCGCTTGAAAGTGTTATCCCTTTCCGGAAACTCATAAAAATCGGTATTTTTAGCTTAAAGTGTTTTGTTTCCTTTAGTTTAGGCGCTAGCCCATTTCACGTTTACCGTTATTTGTCCTCTCAGTTTTGACACTTCTATAGGGGTATATAAAAAATGGTCCAAATAAATATTCCCCAAATGGGAATAAATTAATAAAATTAATATAATTGAATACATTTTTTTAGTCGTTTATTTACATCTTGAATATCTGAGAAATTACGTGTTTTAGCGAAAAATGTTTCTTAGTAAAAATTGTTTGCATTTAAACAATTAACCCAAAATGCTTTGAATTCAAACCGCTTAGTACCTAGATACCGTCAAACAAAATCCGATCAATTTAGAGGACATTTTTCGAAATGGCGGCCAAACGACCATGATTTGGATCATGTGACCCATTTTTTATAGCCCCTGAACCTAAAGTGTTTAACAAAGTCCCATGTCAAAACTGAGGGGACATAAAACGGCACACGTCACATGGGTTAATGCTAGACTACTTCGAGATACAGCGTTTTTCCAGATAGAAAAATCAGAGTTTTCCGAGTTTCGTTTGTGTCTGAATATGTGCCTCGAAATGTGTATCCACCTTCGAAAACCGTAAAAAATAATCATTTTAAGCTTAAATTTCAATTGAAAATAAATCGGAGTTTTTTGGAATTTTATTTATTTATTTGAATATTCTCTTTTGGGATCTGAGAAGCAGCAGCTTTTTTTTTCAAAATATCAAAAATTGGAGTTTTTTCAAATTTTTATTGTCTGAATAGGTGCTTGAAAATGTAATTTTAAATAAAAAATGCTTTCTCTAAAACATACAGCGTTTTTTTTTTATACATTTCTGAAATGTAACTTTTCCGCACTTAATTTTTTCATTCGATTAGGTGCTCAAAAACGTATAGTTTGAAGCTCATAAACATCGTTATTTTTAGCAAAACAAATCGTTCCCTTCGACAAACATCGTCTTTTCTAAACTTCGAAAAACGAAATTTTTCGAATTTCGTTTGTTTTTTTTAAATTAAATTTCATGTTTTCTTTTCGAAATACAGCTTATTTTCAAAATTTAAAATATCGGAGTTTTTTCCAATTTTCGTTTGTATATGTATATGTATACAATTAAGCAAATCGATATACATTAATTCACAACTATGCTATGTTCATTTTGTTGATGTTGGTACCAATGGAAAGAGAGAAGCATCATATTTTCATAAACGCACATGTCCTATGTCCAACAGAAAACCCAAATTAATCATAAATTTGCTAATAAAGCGAAAGTCGAAATACTACTTTTGTGCACAATGTTCCAGTTCCATGTGTCCAACATTTTGTTGTGTCATGTCTAAATAAAATTAATTATATTAATAATAATTCATATTTGTTCTAAGTCTACTGTTTATTCTGTAATTAGTTGTGACCGGCCATGAAGGAGATCACAATTTTAACAATTTTTGTGACTCTCGTAAAGTGTGCCTAGAGGGCAGAATACCAAAAAGTCACAATATCGATTTGATTTTCATCTGTTAGAGTCTTTTGAGTTGTGAGGTATCACTTAGTTAGGGTAGAATCGGGTTTTAGGTTAAAACATCGTAATTTTAAAAAACTCAAGTTTTTTCTTAGGGGCCAGTTATTTTGAAACTGATCATTGAAAATTTTCTTTTTCATTGAAATAACAAAAGTATTTCGTGAATTTAGCTTAAGTTGTACTATTTTTTTTTTTTTTTTTTTTGTAATAGATAAATTCAATAACTCTTGTCATTACTTTCATTTTAATATCAATCAACGCCAACTTTAATTTTCTTTTTAATTTAATAAAACTATTAAACATTTTTGTAAAAATAAAAATACTTGATTTGTTTATTATCGTTCTGTCAATGTTGCTATTTACAATGAGGTACAAGAGGACATTTACTTAGAAAAATCTATCTAACTGGTACTTACACAATTATGAAAATATTTTCTTCTTTTACTTTTTTTTGTTCGGTAAAAATAAGCATAAAGCCTCATTAATATTTTTTTTTTTTACCTTAAAAACAATTTATTATTTTATTATTATATAAATATTTATCTTGACTTTAATTTTTGGCACTGTATTTATAATTAAATAACTATAATAATTGCGCACAGCGCAAAATTGTATTACTATATTTTTATTTTCTATTTACAAATATGTATTTTCTGCTGCTTTAGCCGCCCGCAGCTTTTTCATTCTTCGAGTTCCTGGATAGAAACTTCTCTTTGGCATTTTCAATGCATCTCTACAAATTCGAATTGTAAAGTCTGGCAATAAAGATGTGACAACGGTAAGAATGACCAGCAGCCATAAAGGTATGGAGCATAGTAATTTATTATATGACCAATAGATGTCAGAATCATAGCGACTGAAATGAAAAATATTTTATAAATAGTAAAGTACTTTCTTTTTTTTAAATAAATGGGCAACTTACAGATCAATGACATTATAGGCAACCGTAGTGACTATGAACAGCAAAATTGAGCCCCATATCGAAACCATATACCAATGACTATAATATTTCGACTGAAGCCACAATTTTAAATTTACAATTACAACTACAAGTTGGATAAGAAGTGTTCCAAAGATTGAAGACTCAGCTGGTTGGCCAACATTTAACAGAACGTCATTTGTTGTAAACAGGAAGAATGCAAAGTAGAAAATTATCATAGCGTGATAAATGGCGAAAATAACCCACTGAAGGAAGAATGGCCAATGAAGTTGTTTGTTATTTGTATTGCGGGTATATAGCTCTGGTTTGCTGGAATAAAAAAAAATAAATTTAATAAGCATTATTTGTAAGCAAAAATTCGAAAAATCCAACTCTAAATAATACTTTTTCAATTTTTTTTGTGATGCACTAACAAACTTTTAGTTTTAAAAAGACGTAGCAAAATAAAGTCCCATTTTGTTCCAAATCAATTTGAAAAGGGCTTTTTTAATTGAAATGGCAGTTGGCATTCAAAATTCAAAATATAAAACAGTAAACAGAGAGGACGTTGAAAGTGTTCTTCTTTTATTTACTCTAGTAAAAGATCCCACATGTGGTGAATATGAATCGAGGGTTGGTATACAGTTTTGTTATGAATTTTAAGATACATTTTATTACTCCGATAGCTAAATAAGTTTCAAATGTTTTTAGGAGGCGTAGCTAGACATTTGTATCTATTATCAAAAAAAAAATGGCAAAATAAAACTCAGTAACAAGATTGAAGTGCCAATGGCAACGATGACAAAAAGCTGGAATGGAAGTTTCGACGTTCGAAAGCTTTAGGAACCGGTTATAGCGACCAGGAAAAACTATCAGAAAAAGTAGAAACAAATGAGAACATGATTTTTTTCCTGATGTGCGTTTATAGCGATCAGGAAAAATGTGTCAGTGGACAGGCTGTTTTCCTGATTGAAAGGCACACGAAAAACTTTTCCTGACAGAAATCTGTCAGTGGAAGAAGTAAATTGATCTCAAATAATTGGAATGATTTGTTTCATTTTTTTGAAAATGGCAGTTAGCTGATACGAAAAATGAGATTCAATCAGGAAAATATATAAATTCATTTTTTACAACAAATATTTGTTAAATTGAACATTTTTTTGGCACAAAAAAATTCTCTGAGTTAGTTGTAATCGATAAGTGTAACATTTTTGTTTTAAATCAGATGAATTCATGGCTAATTATCGACTTGAACATTTTTCCTGATTCATTTTCCTGATCGGTATAACCGGCCCCTTTCCTAGATAATGTCGAAAATCTGATATTCCGCTGTGCGGTTGTGTTTGCACCAACCTGCAGCCTAAACGGTTGGACGGATTTTCTTCAAACTTGGTTTGTAGTACTTTTTGGTGAGGAAAAATTTAAATGTTTGTTTTAGCCCGGCTATAACGGGTACCTTCTATATAACGGTGTTAGTTTTTCTAAATATTCTAGAAAACGTCTCTGAAGATTTTGATAAGACGAAACGGGAGTTAGAATTAAAAGAAATAAGTTTTATTATAATGAACTCATTAGAGAAAATTTAATAGAAAGAACCTAATTTTCACCTCAGAAAGTTAAAAGAGAGTTAAGAAGGCTTAAAAAAAATCTGACTCTACGAAGCAAAAATGAAAAGAGATGAAGCACGTTGGTTTTAATTTTGTTTAATGTTTAAACATTATAATTGGATGGTAAAGCATTCCACATTCGTTTTGTGCGGCTAAATACGAATGTATTCTATACTTCACATTAAATAAAGTCATTTGTGTGTTTTATTTGCTCACTCATTATAAGTGTCTATTAAATAATGAGAGAAAGCACCATGTTTCCTCCATTATATTCCTAATCTTCTAACATATTCAGAGCCCTTTTCTATTTAAAAGACACAAGAGGACCTGTCCTGTTATGACAACACCTGTTCCTACGCTTTGGACAAATACATATGCACGCCTTGTAAATTATACCCAGGTCACAGGCAGAGGGGAACACAAATCTTGCGTCGTCTCACAGTGGCCTACATTATCTTTTTTGGTTGCAAAAATCACAACTCTCAAACGAATGAGTTTATATTCACAATTATTTTATCTTGACTTAATGTAAATATCCAAGGTTGTTAGAGTGATGACTTTTAAAAAAAAAATTGTAATTTAAGTGCGAAATGATGTCAGTGGCAAGTCAAACTGTGGGAAAACAATTAACGAGTTCGCCGAATTTTATCTACAGAAAATGGTCCAAGAATGGATCCCTTTAGTTTTCTTGATTACCGCTCTATTTTTTAACAGGGGCACTGCTATTCTATTCAAATTTTACTCTGAAAAGTCAAAGGAGGTCCTTCAATCAAATGAGAATCAACAAGAAAAACATTTAAACATAACACATATTATCTAATTTAATACAATCTAATATTTTTTTTTACATATTTTAATTAAACATAAACTCACCTCATTAATTCATCTTGTGTGAAAAGTTGTTCCGTCAGCGAAATAAAAAATATTGGCAATGATGTATAACCAACATTATAGAGCGTCATAAACCACGAATCAAAAACTGGTTGTGAAGAAAACATATTATGGAATTGGAAGAAGAACATTACACCCATGAATAAGATGTTTTTATAGAAGAAGTATAGCACCAATAGTGACAATCTTGTTGTGTGATAATGACCATGCATTAGCATCAGCCTTTTGAGCATATTAAATCGAGCAAGGGCGAAATCAGCGCATCGTGCTGCCTGTCGTCCCTCCTTGCCAATAATGCCGATACCAATGTGAGCTTCCTGAATCATTGAAACATCATTTGCTCCATCTCCAATAGCTGCAGTATTATAATTCTTACTAGAAGTCTTAACTAAAGAAACCACTTCACTTTTCTGAAGTGGACTTAAACGACAACAGAGCACCGCTTGACAACGTATGCTAACATCACGGAATTTTTCAGGAAGTTCTTTCAAAGCCACCGTCAAACTTTTTCCATCAATTAAAAGAGCACATGGTCTTCCAATGCCAAAGACAATCTCTCTTTCTAATGTTTGCAAATGTATCTCTAGATCCTCTTTGCGAGTGCACTCGACGATGAAGTACTTCATTGCATCGGCGGGAATATGGCCACAAGAGAGAGCTATGTTTAAAGCAGTTTCGACTTTATCTCCAGTTAGAACCCATATTTTGATACCGGCTTTTTGTAGAGATACTAATGTGTCAGCAACGTCATCTTGAAGAGCATCTTCTACCGCTGTGGCACCAAGAAGATCAAGATCTAGAAAAAAAAAATAAGATAAATATCTATGTTACTAAAGATTAAATTTGAACTTACTGCGTTCAATTCTAGCATAACATTCTTCACTCAATTGCTTGCGGTTTTCCAGTGATGTTTCGGCCTGACTAAGATCCTGTAAAAACTCTCTGTATTCCTCGTCTGTTATTCGTTTCCGTGCTACAGCCAATGTCCGAAGACCGTTTTTGGCAAAGTCATTTATATGAGTGTCCGTTAAGGCTATCAATCGAGCAGATGAAGCCGCACATAATGGGAAAATATAACTTTCAGCTCCTTTTGAATAAATCCACATTGTTCCATTTTCATCTTTAACAATAACACTCATTCGTTTTCGGTCTGATGTGAATTCTAAGACATGAAGTCTATCAAACACCATATATTTAGTTTTGGTTCCTGTTATCGATCTAGAATAATCCATGTGGGGAGGACAGAAACGCACCTTTAGAATTTCATCATCATTACCTAGATAGACTAGGCCAAGGTAAGCGCAGGCTTCTACCAGCGCCTTCTCATCAGGACTTGAAGCTTGATAGTCAAGAGTTCTGGATAAAAAAGAACACAAATTAAAACAGGGTATAATAGAATGATAAGAAACTTACTCAACAAAATTTTGAATTTCATTTTTCCTGCGAACAGACTCATTTCTCAGCAGCAACGATGGCGCTCGTGTCACAAAAGATGGCATTGCGTAAGATTCTCTCGACACCGAGCTTGGTGTTCGACTGATTCCCATAATATTCCCTAAATAAATAATTATTTAATATTTGAAAAGGAAACATTTTTCTTTCTTCTCAACAAACATATACCTGCCATTGTAATATACGCTCCTGGAGCTCCATAAGATTGTGTTCTTCGATGTGAATTAACTGATGCCGATGTTTGATCTGGAATATCAATTTCTGAAGTAGATCGTGTAAATGGCGTTGAATATGGACGGTTGGTAATAATATCATCGGAAATGTTTGAATAATTATTTAATGATGTTTCACGTGTTAAATTGACCATATTATTCATTGGATAAACTCTTGAAGATGGGCGAGCAAAACGTGGACTTCTTTTGACGATTTCTGGTCTTTTTCCTTTTTCAATTTTTAATGAGTTGTCTAATAATGGATTTACATCAGAAACTAGAATGTTGGTTATTCCTTTGCCGTCGGGATTTGAAGACAAGGAAATATCAATATCACTTCGTTGACTCATATTGTGACTTTCCTCGGTTATGTCTGGGATTGAATACTTTTTCACTTTATTTTCACTCTCGGTTTCAATATTTGGCATGTCTCCAGCAACTTGAACTGTATGACAAATGGCCAGACCTTGAAAGAAGTTCTTCTGTTCATTCTATATTGGAAGATTAAATAGTTTAAGAATTTCTGCAGCAAAGAGTTCTGTCGACAACAGATGGATAGGTATATGATTCCTATCCAAACGATAAAAATAGCTATACTCACATTGAATTTATTTAAATCCAATAGAACACCACTTGACTCCTCCTGCAGTTTTGATTTTTTGTAAAGAAATTTCTTTCCATTTATAGAACATTGCTGAAAAATCATCTCGTTCTTTGTCAAAGTTCCAGTTTTATCCGAAAACAGAATATTTATCTAAAGAAATGAAAATTATATCATGAGAACAAATTTTTACACAAAATGTTTCCACTTACCTGTCCAAGCTCCTCATTTAAATTCGAAGTGTTTACAATACACGGTTGATCGGTTTGTTCATCATACAATTCAATATCCCATTCCATAAAAAATGATCCAATAACACGATGCATTTCAATAGTCACATACAGCGATATCGGAATTAAATAGTTGAAGAGAATAAGAAATGATAGATAGTCTTGAAGAAATGCTCTCACGTTATAGGTATTAGTAGCTGGACCCAAATATGTTGCATTTGGAACTCGAAATAATTCATAGTACCTTCAAGAAATGACCGGATCAGTATTTATTTGAAATTAAAGAAATTTATTTCAACAAACTCACCTTTTCAAAAGATAAAAGAAAGTTACTATAAAAATCATTCCAATCAAAATAAATACAAGAAATCGATTTATGTAAGCCTCACTTGATGAAATCTTATTTCTTGTCAATCGACTATTTAAAGCCAATTTTGTTGTCATTCCTGTATAAATTGCGCAACCAATTACACATTCGGTATTTTTTATTCTTGATCCGCGTAGCAGAACATTATCTGCCGACAATGGCAATACTCTCGGTAGAGTATTTGGATTTTCCAATTGGGATAATCTCATTTGGTCCGGTATGTTTAGCTCAATTTTTCCATTAAAACTATAAAGATCAGTCTTGGGGGACTCACATTCAATAATGCCAAGTTTGTGCATTTTATTTATTTCAACATTAGGAAGTTCACGTGGAATGGTCAGGGTCTTTAAATTAGACTCACCATCTAAATTAGCTGTTGTTATGAAACATTTCCCATGAGGATCTGATGACTTAAGCAGCACCAAATCACAAGGCACATCACAGTCTCGACTTAAAACAACTAAATCACCAGGTTCGACGTGCTGACATTCGATATTAGTTTCATTGCCTTCACGAATTACCGTTACTGGTGAACAATTAACAATGTTGTCTGTTTTGAAACGTAGGACATCTTCATAGCCTTGTTTAGCAGCTGTTACAGATATCACAAATACTAGTGGCAGGAGTGATGTAAGTGGCGAGACGGGACTATCTAAATAAATAGATACAAACATAAATGAATAAGCAGTTATTTAACAGTAATTTTGATTGAAAACATAGGTTCTTAAAAAAATGTTAGTATTAATTAAATAATTGTATTAATAAATAAAGCATCACTAATGGAGTCTGATGATCGGCTTGGCAGCCGTAAAATATCAAAGTTCGTGCCGAAAAGTGGGCTTTGTGTACACAGATTGTTGTTGGTTTATTCAAACTTTTTTAAAAAGATTAACTCAATAACCACATGACCAGAAAGTTCAGTGACTTGGACTTCGTTTGTATTGTTAGGTTTGCAGAATTAGAATGCACCTACAATTAACCAACGACTTCGAACGCCTTAGTTCTTGGAGGATTTGTCTGTGTCGGTGTGTCCCTGATAGAAAACTGTATATCTTCGGCTGGAGAGTTTTCTGGACACTAAACACATCACCATGCATCAGTAAAAAAATAATGCGGATCAAAAAGTGAATAATAGGGTTATGTAGATCCCTATCTACGGTGTATTGGGGACGTGGACCCGATACTTTGTTGGCATATACACTCTTTAGTCGTTATTTTCCGCAACAGTTTTGCTATTATGTATGTTGTTGAATTTTGTCAAAAGAGTGCTCTTTATTTCTCTTATTACCTTGCGATTGTAATAACATCAGCACCACTTTAATAGTCTGATGATCGGCTTGCCCGCTATAGCTATAACTCATATCTTTAAAGAAATGGTATTGTTGTTGTTGCTTCAAATAGTTCTTAATCGCAATTGAATTAAGGACCGTAAGTTAAAACTCGTTGGAAGGGTTTTGAAATTGAATTGATTCAGTTCTTCACGATAGACATTTTGGTCACAACAACAACATGACCATTGACGTACTAGATATGGACCGCCAGTCGGTTGAAATGTTCATACAAACGCCCAAAAAAAATTAGTAACAGCTAAAAGCGGCTTAAAAGTGGCATCATCTCGTAGTGTATGTATATATGCCATGTGGAGTGGATTTGTTTTGTAAAATAATAGTAGTTTGATAACAATTTCCACCAAAATGTTTCAAAAGTAAATAAGAAATAAAAAAAAATCGCTAATACCCAGATTCTCCGCTAGGAGAAGATGCCGCTTTTATTTTTGTTGGAACATGCGTGAAGTCGGCTACTGGCGGTCCATATGTAGTACATAAATGACCATGACATTACTTCCCTCGAACTGATAAGCTACCGCAATAGGGCTTTTTAGGTAACAACGATATATCTCTTTCTCGTTCTCACAGAATTGTCAAAAACAGCAGTATGGTGAACAGCTGATTTTTTTTTTATTATTGTTGAAAAATTGATTGAAAACAAAAGCGGGAATTTTAAAGATTTGTGCGCGAAAATTGTGAAAATTGTTGGTTTTGCTAATTAAAATAAATTTTTAGCCACGGAAATCACAAATTTCACACAAAAAAGAATACCGCATTTAAAAATTATTTCCAAATTGTTTTCTTCAAGATCTTGAGTTTGACAGTTTGAAAAAAGCGCGATACATATTTCAATCTGTCTTCACCATAGTGTGAGCTTTGACAAGATGGTAAAACTCCCTATCCCTCTCTCAATATTTATGAACATTTAATAGTCACATTCGCCACCCAAATATGATGGGTAGATGATGCCTTAACGGCAAATTTCAACATGGTTGTTGTTACTGGGGTATAAAAGATGTATAGCGTGGTTCTGTGGCAGGTTTCGGCTTCCGAACTTTTCAAGCGTTTTTATGTGAAACTGATGACAATCAAGAAAGCATACAAAATACTTAAGCAAGATCCAAACCAAAACTAAAACACTGTTATTTATTATAAAAGATAGCATGGCTGCAATCAATTAATTTGATGTGGCCACTACATCCACTTATCTTGTTCAATAAAGTCTGTATCTATTAGTGGTGTAGCTAGCCCTTCGGAGGCCCCGTATCAAATATTTTTTGGGGGCCCCCCTAATTTCTATTTTTTTCCGACATCAACATAATCATGAATTTCTCACTTATGAGATAAATTTATGACCAAATTAATTATTACGCTATTGTAGCGTAGTGCAATTTAAACTTAATAGAGAACTTGTCAAGCTTGATAGGACTTTCCATTGGTAAATACAGATTCCATTAAATAAATTGATTTATTACATGGTAAATGGAAAGCGATTTAAAACTGATTTATTTTCGTCATTGTATTTAATTTAATTTCTTCTCTGTGAACCTATGAACAACATGTTTGTAATTTGATTTATTTTTGTAATTGTGTTAAATGTAATTTCTTCTCTTTGAATCTATGAACAACATGTTTGTCAAATATCAATTTTTCAAATGATCTTAAAGAATTAAACAATCTGCTACATTTATTTATAGCTATTATTTATTAAATATTTTACACAAAATTTATCAAAATTTAAATAAATAAAACACAAATAAACACCGTTCACCAAACCAACAGCTGATTATTGCATTGGTGGTAATTTTACTAGGGAGGGTAAAAACTGCCAAAAAATATAGATCAACTGATTTGCCCAATGGAACGCATTAACAAAAACTGATCGTCGATCAAAAATAAATTGATTTATTTTACCAATGGAAAGTACCTACCATAAGAGACCAATGTAATGGAAATTTTTCTTAGTTTTCAATACGAATTGACGTGCGGAAATAAAGACGCTCGTTTGTATTAACTTTTATGTGAGGTATCCAAATATGTTTTGTTTTATTAAGAAATATGGTAAGAAAATGAACTACCAAAACGAATCGAATAAATTTACACAAATCCGGTAGTTCTGATTTTTTGCAGACTTGATTATAAAGTTGGCCTTATGAGTAATTCAAGTTTGTGACCTCGAGCGCCGAACGCAAATTTATCAAAAATCGAAAAAACCGCGAAAAAAAACGGTTCGTCGTCAAATTTTGCCGATTATAACCGTAAAAGACTAGTTTTTGAAAAAACTTTTCCGAGACGTTAACTAAAGTTTCCTAAATTTGCTATAATATGAGACTTTAATTGTTTTCGTAGACCCAATAGTTTTCGAGATACAGCTTTTCAAAGTTTGTCATTTTTTCGAACTTCGCTATTTTTCACAATATTCTGTAGAGTAAACTCTGCAAACTTTGAAGAGCTTTATTTCGGTAACTATTGCGACTATAGGGACAATTATAGTCTCATATTGTAGCTAATATAGCCTGCCCTAAAACCGTCCTAAAAAAACTAATTAAGTCTTTTTGGGGAAAAATCGCTCAAATTTTCGCGTTTTTTCGATTTTTGACATAGTTACCTTCGGTGCTCGAGGTCAAAAACTTGAATTATTCATTAGGCCAACATCATAATCAAGTCTGCAAAAAATAGGAACTACCGGATTTGACGCATACTGCCACATACTCTCATCCGACAAATTTACTGGACTATTAGGGAGTGAAAAAAATTTATTCAAACGAAAAATTTAGAAGTTTGGTTAAGTGAAAACAGTTTCATCTCATTTTTCACTGAACCCCAGATTGAAATATTTGGTAAAAACAATTTTCGTTCTTGTTGATTCTCATTAAAGTTTAATTGTAGATGAGGACTTTCATAATATAAGTTTTAAAATCATGATAATATTATGTAAGATCTTTTGATATTGTGTTAAAGGATACGAAAGCACGGAAAAAATCAAAATTATCAAAACTTAGTTATAGTTAGTATGTTTGCCCTTTTATATGAAGCTTTCCTGTGGTGAAATGATTGAAAATAAAGTTTTCAAACTAAATAGTAAATAAGTAAACAATGTGTGTGCATGTGCTAATGTAACAAAATGTAATTATTTTTGTAATGTTATACCCACATTTCAAAACTAATAACTTCACTCATCAAATCAAACCAAATTCCAAATAGCTAAAGTGCTATTTCCGACCAATCGAACTGTCCTTGAACTTGCTCGTCACATTGATTTACAATCACATTTTCAAATGAATAAATCATAATGTTTTGTGGCACGTTATTTTTTTTTTATTGCCACGACTCTTCATTCAAGCGTCGCTATACACAATAAAACTATCACACTTGCTAATTGTGTGTTGCCGCATGCCATAGTTCGAAAAGATGCATAGATGTCATTGTATTGTCATAATGACGCAATTTTGTATTCTTGCACCCAAGTTACACAACGCCTCATATTGTTTGCCTGAGTGAATCAATGTTGCACTTGTTCCCAGAAATTAAATGCATTTTTTTTCTCAACAATTTTATAGCTGATGGGAAAGAACTATGACTGAAATTACATTGAAACAGAGTGTTTTATAGGAAAATATAACTTTGTTGACAACAAATAAAAAAACAACAAAAGTTATAACATTATAATTATTCTTCTATGTTTTAACGTTCGACACGGACGTTTGGTGGTTAAAAATTAATATGAAAAAAAAAATAATTTCAATTACCGCCAACTCAACCGAATCAATAAATCAACACACTCTATATAATAGTCACTCGTCAATTTATATCAATAGACGCGGGCGCACTTTGGTGCCTACCCCATTCTTATAGTTTGAATCAATTAATTTTTATGATTTTTTTTCTATTTCTTTAGTGTGTTCCCGAACATGGCACAAGGAAGCTTCAACCTATTCAATCAAGACGTAACGAATTGAACTCATCTTATAGTAAACGAAATGAAAATAGATTCATATATCCCAGCATGTGTATATATAAACGCTTTTTGCAATTTAATCAAATATTTACCCGTTTCGATAACAATTTTGACATTGAGAGCAAATGGCTAGTTCAACATTGACAGTTCAGTACTTTTGATGGTGTGATTTCGACTTAATGGATGAACGCACCAAAAATTATATTCTGTTTAAAATGTTTGTGTTGCTCTATTTGTTTTATAGTTCAACTTAAGATTTTTAAGATAATAATTTGTTCATAGTAAAGATTGCAATAATGTTTACCAATATATAACAATGTTCTATTAAAAAAGTTATTTACAAAAATAAAAAAAACAACGATGTAGTACTCACCGATAAGTAATGAAATGATTGTCATGATTAAAAAATAAAAATTAGCAACACGCCGAAATTGTTCTAAAAGATTTTGTGGCAGGAATGTTATGATTGTATATTTGGTGGATTTGATGCGATTTGTTTCTAGCTTTTTATTTTTCTTCTTTTTGAGGCTCTCATCTCCACCAATCTTTATCCGCAACCAATCGTTGATTGTGTTGACACGAGATCCCTATAAATTAAACATAAAACAAAAAAATTAAATTATTATTTTTATAGGAAAAGATCTTATTCAACATTATCATAAATGCATATTATAGGAAATTAAATGAAGATTATAGTGAAGATTTTTGACTCTATCATGGGAGTTTCATTTCATATTATTTATTGTTAAAAATTAAACCAGTTAGAACTCGTTATATTACTTTTTGATTCCAATGGGCATAAATATCATTTTGACAGCAACACATTATAGGAAGTCCAATCAGACATCTTGAAAAGGATATCTTGTGGTAATGGGTTTAAATATTTCTAATACAAAAATACAGAGTAGAATATATTTGCTTGAAAGAAAAAGGAATCAAAAGTGCAGATAAACTTCTAAATGAGTTAGGGGTACAGATTATACATTAAGATTAGAAAAAATGGGTGTTTATCTTTATTATGGGAACTTTGCTTGCATTTTTAAGTTGTTGTTCTTCTTCGTGATGCAAGAAGCCATTTCAAATAGTTTCTTAGATGTCGAATTTAAATCTTAAATATTTTCGTTGTATTAATCTCTATGTGTAAATAAACTGGTTTATCAACTGAAACTAAATATTTCAAACCACGATGAAGTGTATTACCACTCATATAATGAGAAAGAAATACCTTTTTTACCTTCTATTGCATTATTGTGACTACAACATTTTATAGGAAGTTCAAATCAATTGTTATCTGTTTATTTTTTTGAGTTTTTTTGCGTTTAAAATTATTGAACATTTATCACAATCTATCAACTTAAATTAGAATGGAAACAATATTAAATATGCAATTATTGTCAAATTAAATATGAAAATAAATATTTTAAATGGCTTCGTGCAACAACAAATAAGGAAATTATACAAGAAGATGATTCTTTCATATAAAAGATCATCTTTACCATAATTTCTTATACATAAAGAGTTTTTGAATACAGATTTTCGAGCTTTGACAGGTGAACCTTTGACAATCGTGACCTTCATTTTTGTCTTCCACTTTTTTCTGTTATTTGTCTATTGTGTATCTTTTTTCGTATAAAACGATCTGCAAAAACATGTAAATCGACATCAATTTCTCGATATTCTTTTTTTTTCATCTCAAACTTTAATGGAATATCTTATCTAATTTTGATAAAATTTAATACTAAGTATAAGTTATATGAATAGCGAAATATTGAATTACATACCAAAATTATCGTAAAAAACCAAACTATCAAATTTTTTAGTCTAACCATTGAAAACACCTCACAAAATAGTAAAAGTCTATTAAATAAATTAGAAAATAGAATCACCATCTGCAGTCTCTTTAGAACCTGAACAAGTTATGTTAATAATAATACTCGTACTCACTCGCGTGCGCTTCATTTTGTAAAACGTAAAATATCTACAACGCTTATTCGATAAACGCATAGTTTTCAACCATACCCAGTTAAGGGAAAAAATATTTTGTTATATATATATCTATGATCAGGTGCAAACAGCGGTTAGTGTACAAGTAGGAAATATTACCTGACCCAAGAATTCAAAAGCTACTTTAAAATTTCCCACGAGATTTATAAAAATAAAATAGATAGATAACCTTTAATTAGAAAACTCATTATTTAAATAATATACAATATTATACTGGATGTTAATAGGTATTGAAAATATTCGTGACAACCGCTCGTCTTACAACCACTTACAACTTAAAGATGCTGTAGGAGAGAGACGGGCAAGAAGTGCCCTTTGAGTTTCAGACATTCAATTAAAAATATAAAAATTATGCATACAAAAAATGATTTCCTATAGGATTGTATCTTATTTTGCTTAGCTTATTAGATGTAAAACAATACCACTACTGGCTAAAAATCGAAAAACATCTAACAAATCGTGGGTCCAGTTATTATATATTTTTACCATTTAAGAGCATTCTTCTTAATTCTTTTTGATTACTTTGAATGTTTCAAACATATATGTAGTTGTTTCTTATAAAAACAAACACTGTAATAAACTTAGAGATTTTATATATTACATTACATCAGTTTTTAACGATTTTTTCCACCGATCACTTACACTTTATCGTCAATTTAATTGATTCACTAGTATTTCCAGGTGATCGTTTTCTGAGGCGATTGTAAATTAAATTCATCGTAAATCAGACTTGACATGTAAAAGTGCATGTCTGTTGCGGAAAAATAAGTATTAATGTAATAACGTGCGGAACTGGACCCGGAAATTTACGAAGGAGGTCAAGAAGCAATGGTTCTGTCATTACATTCATTCTTTTTTTAGTCCAACTTTTTGTTCAAGTCGAATGAAAACATAAAATCATCGATCTGAAAATTTTGCCTGTTTCGTTTTCTTGATCGCTATAACCGGCTTCTTGGCAAAATTTCCTGTCAGCGTTGTCAAATCATAAAGATCGTTCCCAACCATGAATCGATTAAATATACATACATTTGAATGCGATCTCAAATTGGATATAAAGGTGACGTGAAAAAGCGCCAAACGAAACAACTCCAAATTGGCCTTATTGCGTTTTCGAAGTCGAAATAAGGTCAATTTGGCGTTATTTCGTTTCCAATCAACAAGAACAAAGTATATTCGCACCCACCCCCAATCCTATCGTAGGCCCGGCAGGGGTGTTGCACTTACCTTAATTTTTATTATAAAATGATTTGGCTCTATTTCCTAAATTAAACAAAAAATTTTTGGCATAATTTCGTTTACCACAACTTGAAGACGAAATAAGACCAAAACTTAAATTTAGTCTCATTTCGTTTGGCACTATTTCACGTCACCGGATATAAAATATGCTGATTTTTTGGCGGTGTTATTTTCATAAAGATATGTGGTGTGTAGAATATATAAACTGTATAAGAATTCAACCTGCTGTGAAGTAGAGTATATATTATATATAAATTTAAACGTAATGGAAAAATATAAAGGTTTCTGTTGAATGAAAAAACAGTTTGCGTACAAGATTCAATATATGAGAGAGAACGTTCAACTCTAAAGAAAATCACACAAGTGGTGAATATAAAACCAGTGGTATACATTTCTCTCTTTATTAATGGTGGTTATACCACGTATACAAAGTTTAAATGTTGATAAATTTTGACTAATTCGATAACTAAAATGGTAGTAAGTTTCAAAGACGATGATATAAATCGTAATATTAAAGTGCACATTATTTGCAAATAAAAATGTGTATCATTTATAAATTGACCTTAAAACAATTTGATTTAATATTTATCCTTAGAAAAGGAAAAAGAAATCAATTCTTATTAAAGAAATTAAATAAACGAACTTGCTCTTGTAGCAAACTATGGGACAACGAAAATTTTAATTTATTAAGAAAGTTCGAAAAATTACAGAAAATGGCCTAAACGTGATACCAAGTTGTATGGCAGCTATCATAAGACGGTTGTTTTGCAAGAAAATGTGAATGATATCTTGTGTTAAATGTTAAATTTGAAATCTGTACCAAATTTGTAAAAACCGTTAAGACCAAATCTCCGTTATGTGCATTTTTAGCCAAAAACAAGAAATGCAGTTATAAATATTAAGAGCACTCTAAATAGGTATAACGTTCACAAAGTTTTATCAAAATCGTTAGGAGGTACCCGTTATAACCGGGCTAAAACAAAAATTCAAATGTCTCCTCTAGGGAATCACCAAAAAGTATTACACACGAAGTTTGAAAAAAGTCTGTTCAACCGTTTAGACTGTAGCTCGGTGAACATACAACGGAGCATCCATGCATAAGCACATATCCGCACATCCGCACAGACAGACCGACAGACGGCATGACGAAACCTACTTTTTTGGGCTTCTCTATCATAGTAATGTAAATTTTGATTAAAACCCGGATTTTTTTTACACGAAACCTATTACCCTATGTGTTTTAAATGGGATTTCTTAACACATGTTTTTTTTTTTAAATTTCCCTACAAGAATTAAAAAAACTTTGATTTCTAATTACTTTGCTACGGTGAAATGTATAAGATTGTTTTAATGTAGGAAAAAAAAAATAAAAAAAAATTTAGAACTCAAATCGCTGTTAAAAGTTTTTATTTTCTCGATATCTTCATTATTGAAACTAGATAAACTTCTTTACAAAACCAAGTTTAAAAAACCAATTTATTGAAAAGTAGAATTACTCTGTATAATATGATTCAAATTGTTGGTCTTAGAGAACACTGGCTTGGCAGCTGGACTTCCAAAATAAAAATAACAAATTTGTTTCACAATGAAAAGGAATGTTAAAAAAAGCATTATCGGTTAATTTAATTAATTTTTCGTTAATATCAGAGTTAAACGCAATTCAAAAAAACAAACAATAAAAACAAATGAAAACAATCCAATTATCAAAACAAACACATTACTCCAACTTTCTCGCTCACTCCTTCATAAGCATGGCAAATTATCCACTGGCTAACATTTTGGCCTGCTCAACCCCAGGCTTAATTTTTTAAGTTTATATTCACCTCACTAGTGCCATAATTTAGCGATTGTATAAAATGTTTAGCCTTGTTGACACTCGGACACACGGCCTTAAAAATTTTAAATATTTATATTCACCTCAACTCAATCGTCAAAAATTACACACTAGAATATAATTTTTAGTGCAATAAATTGACACACGGCCGCCCAAAGAGTCAATAACCAAAAATTAAATTGTGTTTCAAATAAATTTTTAAAGTGTCTTGGAAATAAAAAGGCAATTAGTATTTGAATTTCAAAATAAATGTCACAAAGAAAAGAACGTAAGATTACTCAACGAAAATATTCTCATTTCATGCCAGTGGTAACTTAGGTATAAAGTTCTTCTTTCATTTAATATTCATCACTTGACGACTTAAAGTCCAACAGATATAAATTTACCACGCTAACAAATTGCATTGTTCGTTTCAGATAACTTAAATGGTGTATTTTGATAAAAACCGGATTCTAATTTTGGCAAGGTTAATCTGTTTCTATATAATGTACCACCTTCTCCCTTCAAGAAATCGGACTGTATACGCTCTTGGTTTGAGACTGAGAGGAATATTGTCTACTCAAGGCAAAAGAATATCCTGATATAATACCTACCTACCAACTTAAGTTGAGTTGAGTAAATAAGACTTCTGATCATGACGTCAATAAAAAAATATAAGAAAGATGGTAGACTTGAAATTGATTTCCATTAAAATTCAATTAAATCTTAAAGTTATTAAAAGAAATTTATTTAAATTCTTTGAAATAACCACATTTTATTCATAAAGTGACGGTTGATTCTTAAAATTGATATTAAAACAACTTTGAGGATGTTTGACCACATCTATTTTGGGGATTTTTTTTTAAACTTGTGCCAATAATATTATTATCCATATATACGAGTAACGAGTACCTACCTAAACTGACTTCAGTTTGTGGTGTAAGTATGGATTTTTTATTTTTTTTTAAACGCTAATCGAGTTTGTATGGTCATTTACATAACAAAAGTGATCACAAACCAGCAAAAAATATACATAGGTATAATAAATTATTATTTTTATAGAGGTGTTTATTCGTAAAGCGTTAGGATTGTTGGTTCATGAAACAAAAATTCCACCGATAAAACAATTTCTTACTACATTTCATGGTCTAAGAAAGAAAAAACTATCAAAACTAAAACAAATAACAACACAATACCTACAATATAATGTCATGCCAAAAATTTAGCTATATTTAAAAAATTATAGAAAGGTTAATCCGCCAAAGCAAGCATGTTTGCAACAGTAGTGGTAGATACCTTGATCATTCCGCAACACTATAATGAACTCTTGTAAAGCTTTAAAAGCTTCACCACTCTCCGATCCTCTCATACAGAAAGGTAAAAAAAAAACGATCTCAAGACCAACATAATTTTTACAAGAAAATGACTCACATCTTTCTGTCCATAAACTTTACATTTAAATTCAGCTGGATATTTCATGTGTAAGCTGAAAGTTTCGACTTGCAGTCGTTTGTTGTTTCTCTGGTGATCGTTTTTGTGCTACGTTGAATTTTTGTTCTCGTGACAGCAAACATTAAACGTAAAACTTGTTTACCACTGAACAAGTGGCAACTTACATGTATTGCAACATATTCGAAATCAAAACCGCACTTAATTTCACTAATTACAGATTCCAATTTGATGTATATTAAAAAAATATATCTAATAACACTTTAATTTTCTTTGATTCAAAATTAGGTTCACTTGCACTTGAAATAAAATGATAAAATGCCAACGTTAACCTTCGCATTGTGTAAATAAATACAGAAAAATCCAAACTTACTTATACAAACTCATGACGATGACTAAACTACGGTCAAAGAAATTCAACGGTGAAACTCCAACAAAACCTCTCAACAGCAAATAAGAGTAAAGTTAAACAAAAATAAAAACCAACACTTCATCCATTCCAGCTCAGCAGTAGATACCTATAAGATTATAAAATTGAGATCCGATCGTGAATATCAACATTCAACATGATCGTAAATGAATGTGGGTTTTAAATAAAAACTGAACAAAATAAATGTTTAAATGCCCGATATCATTATAATATAATTTTGATTTATTCAAAAACTGGCTCATTACATATTTTCACAATAATAATTAACAGAATTGTTTAGCCGGAACAAAATCCATGCAACGCGATCGTTGAAAAAAAACATGTGAAAGAATAGATTCCGGAATTTTCAACAAATATATTTGAGATGCGATATTTAAGTAATTTAAAACTTAGTGAAGAAAAGCTGAATATTTTATTTGAAAGAATCAACTTCTTTAAGGTGAACCTAAGTATTCTAAGCAAGTTGTCTTGTCATATTGGTATCAGAGCATAACGTAGCTACACACTGCTGTGCAATGTATTTTGATCAAATTTATTTATAAGGGAACAAATATATCGATACAAAATTCAAGGATCTGTATATCAAACTATTAAAGGCTATATTAAGATTTTAAAAATCTAAAATCACTTAAATATTACTTTGTTCTTTTAAATAAAAGTACACTTGGTATTCAAAATTCAAAATATAAGACAGAGAGAATGTTGAAATTATTCGATAGATATGTTCCCCTTTCATTTACTCTAATAAAAGATCCCACCATTCATGTCCATTATCCAGGATCCACATCCGGGAATGATATAAAAATTTTATTGTTAATAATGGCCAGTTTTTTCAAACACTTTTACATATTTATTAGTTTGTTAAATCTTAAAATGACATTTTTCAATTTCACCAACCACTTTCAGTTTAAAAAGAGCCAATAAACTTAAGTCCCATTTTGTTCCAAATACATTTTAAAGGCATCTTAAAAGTGCAAGACAAAGATAACGTTGAAATTTTTCGATTGATATGCTCTCCTCTCGCTTGTTCCAATGAACCCTATGTGTGGTGAATAAAAATCCGGGGTAGGCATCAAGTTTCCTCGTTTTTAAAAATTCACCTCCTAATGTTGGTGCACACTATTTTAAGTTAAAATGCCAATAAATTATATTACTCCGTTAACTTAAATGCTTTTAGGTGTATTTTGGTGAAACTGGGCATAATTAAAGTTAAAAAAAAATCTAAAAAAAATGGTTTCACTGAAAAATGTCCACCCCACTGTGTATCAAAATTACTTATTAGAACCAAGAACTAATTCGAGTTTGGCACAAAAGGTGTTACATGAAATTAAAAAAAAAACTAAGAAAGTGAAAGTTTCTATTTATTAAAGTCTCATTAAATTTTTGATTTTCAGACTATAAAAAGCTCTTTTCTGGTGAACATATTCAGTCATTCACCTTCTACTTTCGAACCGGTATTTTCCGACTTTTTTTTTGTATCGACACGGAAGGTAACTTTACAAGTTGATAGACGTCTACTTATTTTTGTGTTGTTAAATAGCTAACGAAAGAAGCAATGTTTTATGGTTGAGAATGCTTTTTTTAGGTCAGATGAAGTATGTACTGTCTTGGAAGAATACTCAAGGCTGTTTCAAATTAATTTGGCTGAATCACTACTAGTCCAGTCGACAGGTAGGAAAAAAGGGGTTTTTAGGAAAAAGGTCGGAGGTCCACGAAATGTTCAGATGTTGTTTTGAGATGGTTAATTAAGATTATCTCAAGTTTTGGACCTTGAGGACCCTATGCTCAAAGGGGGGGAAGGGAAAACAGCACAATTTTCGGCCTTTTTCCGGTTTCTCTACTATAACTTTTTTTCTTACGTTTTACGGCAAAAACGTTACAAGAGAAGAAAAAACGTAAAAATTGGTATTTGCAAAATTACCCTTTTTTTGGGAGCGCCATATCTCGGTTATGGAGTGACATACAAACAAACTTTCGTAGTAAATATTGTAGCAAATTTAACGCTGTACAAAACATACCTGAACATTTTTGCCGTAAAACGTAAGAAAAAAAATTATAGAGAAAAAACCGGAAAAAGACCAAAAATTGTGCAGTTTTCCCCTCCCCCTCTTTTATCACAGGGTCCTCAAGGAGCAAATCGTGAACAAATCTTATGGGACTTTCCATTAATAAAATAAATCAATTTATTTTTGATCGGCGGTCAATTTTTGACAGTTAACGCGTTCCAATGGGCAAATAAATTGATTTAAATTTTGATTTCCGATCAATTTTGCAGATCTGGATTTTTCGGCAGATTTAGCCCTCCTTGCAATTTTCCCCACCAATGCAATAATCAGTTGTCGATTTGGTGAATGGATTTTAATTGTGTTTTATTTATTTCAATTGTGAGAAATTGTGTGCGAAATATTTAAGAAATAATTGTTTTCAAAAAATGTAACAGTTTTAAATAGATTTTATTAATTCTTGAAGATCTTTTGAGAAATTCAAGTTTGACGGCCATGTTGTTTGTAGAAAGCCTTTTCGAAGGAGAGGGTTAAATCCCATTGATTTTATTAAATTGAGACTTTTCGAAGAAGAGGATTAAATCCCATTGCCATTATTAGTTTGCGCCTTTTAGGAGGAGAGGGTATAACCCAATTTTTCTTGTTAAATTGCGGCTCTTAGGAGGGTCGAATCCCATGTAATTTATTTGAGCCTCTACGGAGGAGAGAGCATAGCCAATTCTTGATCAATAATTTGCGCCTCGTAAGAGGAGAGGGTTAAATCCCATTGCTATTTAACTTGAGCCCTTTCGAAGAAGAGGGCAGGCGTCGGCGTCGCCCATTTCCCATTTGCTGTGTTAAAAACGTAGTAGACTTAAACAGGCGTTATTTAAATAAAATAAAGACTGATTTTATAGGAACGAGGTTCCTGAACCTAACCAACCTGAGTTTTTATTTGCTTTCTTAGGATAGACCCTGGGCTCACTGAACGCTACTCCAGCTGGAAAACAAAAAACATTACAGTTTTATAGTACTATTCATACTAGAATATCCAGTTTTATTACTTGACCATTCTTTATTCCATCAATTTCATTGAATTTTAGAACAACAACAATTTAAAGGTGCTACCACCAATTGTTTACGAATTTTATAATTCGTTTTTATTGGCTGGAGATATATCTATTTCAATGGGTTCCAAACTTTATCATCAGTCTCTTTATTAGTGGTGCTGAGCTTTAGTCCAATTTTGTTATGAAAAACTTTTTACATGCACACCATAGGAATCGAAAAATTTAGGCGGAACAAAACTACATACTTAAAGGCGCTTAGAAAAAAATGCTGATCCTCCAAACGCCTGTGATAAACAAACATTACATCTCGACCTGTGAAGTCAGTGGTAATAAGCGGTGGAATGCGTAGTGCACACGACTTCGAAGACTGAGCAAATCTGTTATGCGTGGGTTCGAATCCTATGGTGTGCATGTAGAGAGTTTTCATAATAAAATTGGATTAAAGCTCAGCACCACTAATAAGGAGACTGATGTTAGGGCTTGGAACCCCTTAAAATAGCTATATCTCCAGTCAATAAAACCGAATTATAAAATTCGTAAACAATTTAAGTTGTTGTTGTAGTTGTTGTTCAAAATCAGGTATTATGTAGTATATGTTCTTTTGTTGCTGCTGTCCGACTTAGAGTGTTTCGACTGTATTTTGTGACCATTGTTTTGATATTTAACAACTTCTACGAAAGTAGAAAACAAACACGCACTGTCAAGATAAAAACCTTGCTTATTTATATCGTCACACAGGCACAACGTTTGAAATTTCATGCAGAGGAGTTTGGCACGAAAATCAAATTATAGATATAAAGATAGACTTTGCTGTTATGGTGTGTTTGTAAAGGTGCACATTAATGCATAATTACGTATAATATTTTACAAATACAATATCAAAAAAAAAAGTCTTTTTCACTACATCTTGCCAAGCGATCTTAAAATTCTATTCAAATTTCTTGTATCACCGTACTACTAGATATTAATTAAAAACACTTAAGTGGCAAGAAATAATCTCAAGAGTCAATTTTTTGTTTAAAAATTGACCCCAATAATGGATAGTTTTTTTTTTATTATTATTATTTATGTCTAGGATACGGTATACCACACCACAATTTACTAGACTAGCGTTGGACTTGAAAGTGCATATACATTATGGGAGATATAATTTCTCAGTGCAGCATTCCATGATGGGATAGATTTATGTAAACAAATCTGAGCTGACGCTGTTTTTTTTTTATGATATAGAACGATTAGTAAGTATAGCGGTATAGTAATGGAACTTTTTAATCCACTTAAAGACCAATAGGTATCACCATTATTTCCACACTGTGGGTTTTTGAATGGGTGCAATTTTAACGATAATATTTATAAGAAATGGAGGAGTTTATCTGACTATGTATGAAAAAAATTGTATTTGTTAAACGCTTGACAAAGTATAAGTAAATATGCATATGTGTAAATCTAATCGAAAATAATATATTTGTTTGTTATTTTTATCTTACAGTTGGTGCAAGCGCACGCAAGCAATTATGAGGGGTTTCAACTTTAGAATTTGTGACTCACAAATTACGTACAACTATAAGGCATATTTATAATGACCGCTTCATCTTTTTTGTATATTTGTATACTATTTTTTAATTTCACTTTGGTATTCAAAATTACGTTGACATAGATTTTTCGAAAAAACGCTTGGAACGTAAATTTTGCCAATCTAAAACAAATTTATATGTATATTTCACTTTAAAAATCCTCAAGAATCACGTCAAGTCCTCCCCACATAGAGTCGACTGATTCGACAATTTGAGTTGCAAAGGAGTTTCTCATGCAATTATTTTGAAACCCTACATTGGTATTCTATAGTCTAGAATTCTAGATAGAGACGAATACACTGATCAACATATAAATATTAGTTAATAATTCGTTTTAAACTAGGTATTCATCTTCAATCCAATCGAACAGCAATCGCACACGATTTAAGTAGCGTGTAGAAAATTTTTATCTATAATTCACTTTGAAAAGCCTTAATTTAGTTTCATTCATCACCCGAGACCCTCCGGACTCGACAGTTAGAGTTGCAAACTCATAAACCAATGCAATTATTTTGCAACACTGCACGTTCATTCTTGTAGTTAATAATAGTTTTTGAAACTATTTTTCACTTTGATAACCTCTCAGTTTAATTTTATAATACTTTACAAGAAAGTAATTTTTGAAAACATGCAATCGTTTTGAAACATTTCCCGCATAAACTCCCCTATAGCTCAAAGGCAAGTCAAGGGATATCAAATGAGTTTAACACTTGTTTTGAACTGTTTACTTACAATCGTTCATTTCAGTTGCATATATGTAATTTGAGTTGCTTGTTGCAAATTCATATCTAAGTCATTTTGAAAAGTCTAACTTTAATTACATCTTATTTCACAAGGATCCTATGAGGTGAAAGACCTTACTTCGAGTTAACACAGTTCCTTATATAATTCGTTTACTCTTGTCGAGACTCGAGAGAACCGCATGAGTCGGCTGATAAGTTTTAAACTAGTTTTAAATTGGTCACTCAAAGGTTGAAAAACGTTCGTAAACAAGCGACTCATAAACTTCTTCTTCTTAACTGTGATTTTAATAATAAATTTCAGACAAGAACCAACAATGACCAAAGATAAAGAAAATATGATGACCAGTATCTTATGGTCATCAAATTTTCCACGGGATGCACAGCTGTATGCTTTAACCTACCTTCCGATTAATCCATGAACTCTTAATAATTTCGTGTTCAACTTTAGTGTTCAGTTCTTGAAGTGAAGCCCGGTCTGGCTGGAAGCTCCATAAAGGTATTCCATAGCCAACAGTATTTACTCGGCGATATCCACTCAAGTGATCATGTCGTCCTGCGAAATTCATTATTGTGCTCGATCGTCACTTTACATTGAATTGTACACTTAAACACTCTTTGTATTTAAAATTATTAACAAATTAAATTATAAGATTGCCGTAAAGTAATTTAATTTCCGCAAAGAATTTTAATTTATTAGTTTGCACTGTGTTGGGCATTTGTTAATAAGATCGATACTAAACGATGAAATACTGAGAGTGGTCCTCTCCTGAATTTGTTTATATTTTTGTTCACAAATGTGTGATCGCGTTTAGATACTCTGAATCACTAATAAACCATCTGATCGACAAAAATGATCGAGCCATGATCAATAACTGATAACAATATTATTTACATCTTTTTATAAGTTCAAAAACATTTACTTAAACAATTCGCACATTTTGGGAAGTAACATGCCCTGCTAGAGGTCATTTCCCACCTATGTTTAGTGTGATCAGTGATCATGTAAAATTTTGAATATCTCATCATCAACAAAATTGCTGTTAATAAGATGCGATTTCCATTTATGGTTTTCAATTAACACATCTATCATTGGCGTCATTCAAAGTGATCATGAATTATTATATTTTGAAATGAAAACAATGCATTGTTTTTTTTTTTAACCGGCACGCGGTGGCGGCAAGGCGCACAATCAATGACTGAAGTTTTATTCTGCTGATCTCAGAATTGTACTCGAGTGGGAGTTACGCTAACTTCCACTGAACTGAATCGCCACACTTCTTATTCCCGTTCACTATTTTCTGTCTAAGCACGAAGTGAAGCTATGCATCGCTGAATCTGAACTGTAGAAGCAAATAAAAATGTTTCTAAAGATTGGCATCGTGTGTTTTTATTTAGTGTGTTCTTTTCCAAGTGTATCTGAATAAAATGTACACGCTTGTTGTGTAGTTTGGCTGCCACATAGGGTGATATATAGGGAATGAATCAATCAACGCACATAGTATTTTAATTGGGCTGACTTAGTAAGTTTTGTATGGAATACGAAGAAGTAACAAGAACTTCAAAATAATTTATATCTCATTTACCATTCGGCAAAAAATTATAGGTCGCCTCAATAATTAATGACGATAAGATGCACACACAAAAATTGAAAACGAAATTTACTCTCACTACCTTACAATCATAATCAGACTTGTTCGTTTGATGTTGATCATAACACTATATATCTACACATAACTTTAATTCCTAATAGCACCAAGCACTTTAAAATATTTGTTGGGTTGTAAAATATTAAAAGGCATTTCTCTATTACACCAATCCAATCACTTTAAGTTTAAAAAGCCCAATAAACTAAAAATCTGATTTGTTTAAAATGAATTTCAAAAACTTGTTTTCATGAAAGTAGATATTTTAATTTTGAAGTAGATATATATAATATATTAAATATTCTATGTTTTATTTGTTATTTTACTTTTTTTATAATTGTACTCTGATTAATTTTACTTCTCCCATAAATAAAAAGACTTAAAATGCACTTTGGTGTAACTTGACTTAAGCCATAAGATGCTTAAATATTTTCTGTTTCTGATTTGATTAAAGATCTAGATTATCAAGTTTTAATCTATAAGATACGTCATAATAGGGTATAGTATGTACTCAAATACATTATGAAATAATATCGTGCATCGTCTCTGTATATGTTTTGTGTGTTACGCGTGCCGTTATGTCTCGAGTTTATCTTATAGCTATCCAACAATATTTTATGGGATTTTCAATTGACAAAAGGGGTTTACAAATATGTATGTAGATTGTAGATACATTTCCTAGGAGATGGACTGTCTTTTTTTCTACTTTTAGTTTCTATCTCTGTCTCGTCTCTCGTATGTATCGTTGTGGTAGATCACGAACCCAGCTTCAACTTACGAATATGTCAAGTCATTATTTTTGGTCTGTCAATATATTAAGGATTTTGATTTATATAGGTATATAGGTACTTATGTAAAAATGTGTTTATTTTTTTTTTTAAAGGAATGTTTAAAAAAAAAAGTTATTTAAACGTAATTTATTCAAAATCACAGTAAAAGCTCCCATAAGCGGAAATTATGAGAGTTACCTCTGAAGGTCACGACTGGGTCGCACTTTCTTGTGGCTGAGTTACATTCGTGTTTAAAATTGGAGGATCATAAAAGTCGTTTTTCTTTTTTCTTTAAAACAGAGATAAGAGATTTAAATTTTTGATTTTTTTTTTTTGAGTGCCCACTTCATTTAAAAATCTTTTTTCAAATGGCTACATAATTGTAAAAAAAAACATAAATGTAAAAATAAAAATTTTGTTTTAGTAATGCCCAGTTTCACCAAAATAAGTACACCTAAAATCATTTTAGCTAACGGAGTAATAACATTTCCTGACATTTTAACTTAAAATGGTATGCACCAACATTAGGAGGTGAATTTTTAAAAATTAGGAATCTTGATGCCAACCGGGGATTTTTATTCACCAGGCATGGGTCTCTTTCATTAGAGCATAGAGATACACATAAATAAAAATGCAGTGTCTGTTTGTAATGTTGAAATAATAATATTTTACTACAAGCATATGAAAGCATACACAGCCCTTTTAACAAAACACAAATTTTTAAAATTTTTGTCTGTCTGTCTGTCTGTCTGTTTGTCCTGGCTAATCTCGAGAACGGCTGGACTGATTTTGATGGTACTTTCACTGGCAGATAGATAATGCTGTAGCGCGGAACCTAGGCTATTTTAGTTACTCCCTAGATGGCGCTCAGGTCGCTTTTTTTTGCTGCTTGACATATTTTGACGGGAGATTTTGTAGGGAGTGACTAAGGTTATTTTAATTACCCTCAAAATGGCGCTGGGGCTCCTTAAGTGGCGCTCGGGTCGCTTTTTTCACATATTCTTATATATGAACCGATCAGAAACTCCTGAACCGATTTTGGCGGGACTTTCTCTGACAAAAAGCTGTTGTTGTAGGAAGAAACTTATGAAGTATACTATCCCAAATATGGAGCTCGGGTAGGTTTTTTGAAATCTCTTATATGAGCTAAAAAGCTTTTGTCAAAATGTTGGACCTATATGATTATAGTAACTTTTTCGAAATCAATGCTTTCTCCCTTATTTTGTCTATTTATTTATTTATTTTATTACAGTTAGTAATAAATAAATAGAACATCACCTCAGGAGGCTCCACCCACTTTTGCCTACAAACTTTCAAAACTGCAGAGATTTAACTCACGTATAGAAAAGCGCGTGTTTTAGAGCAAGCGAGAAGAGAGCATATCAATCGAAAAATTTCAATCGTTTTCTTTTTCTTACATTTGTAAGACGCCTTTAAAATTTATTTGGAACAAAATGGGACTTTAGTTCATTGGCCATTTTAAAACTGAAAATTGTTGGTGCAAATGAAAAATACCATTTTAAGATTTAACATGCCAATAAATATTTAAAAGTGCTTGGAGAAACTGGCCATAAGAGATGAGAATCTCTAAGTGTGTGTAGATAAACACCACTGAATTTTAAGGAAACACCAAAAACTCCCCCTATATACAAACCAATTTAAATTATAATATGAAATTTCATGACATGCATGATAAGAATTATTTAACTCTGATAAAAATAGAATATGTGTTAATTTTAATTCACAGAACTCCTCACCTATATTGTTATCGATTAGGCACTAAATCTTATCTGAAATATGATAAAACACCTTTTTGTACCTGTCTGTAAGCATGAATATTTTCTGTTTACACAAACTTAAACTTAAACATATATTTAATATATATATTTTCCTTTTCAATTATACAATGTCAATAATACAATCAATTTCCTTAAAAAAATATTCTAAGTATGAAAAATCGTTTTGGACTTATCTACATAATACACAATAACTTTGCTTTAACTTTAGTAACTTGCACCAAAATGTTCGTAATGTGTGGAGATTTTTATTTAAGCTGTTACTAAATTTGATTATTAGTACGGCCCAATCAATAAAATAGTTAAATAAAAAATGTATCCAGATTTCATTGCTTTTGGAACTATTGCACCATGCTCTTCAATTATGCATGATGATTCTAGTGACTTCTGGATAAACGAAGTTCAACTTAAGCGTCGACGCACTCCGAACACTCGACATTTGCAACAAAGATGGGTAAAAAATTTTCAAATTTCAATCAAATACTTAACGTTCTGTCAATTTTGCCTGTGAAACTAAAAAAAAAAAACGGTTTTTTTTCAATACATGTTCGTATAGAAACCAGACGATGTTTCAATGAATGTGAGCAAAATGGACAGCGAAGGTTTTTAAAACTTTAACAAAAGCGGACAAAGTTGGACCATGGGAGCACCTCAAAAAATCCTATTGAAAATGGCTGATTGAAGGTTCTAAGCGTGTTATAATAGGCTGTAATTTTTACTTACCATTTGTTGATTTGTGTTCCTTATTAAAAATTATTTCTAAATAAGGAATTTGCAAAAATTAATGCATATACTAACTACCGATTCAAATTAGCTTTTTATGGCCTTTAGTCTATGAAAAAATGGCGTTTCGTGCGGATGCTCACTTTGCACTCATCAGTTGACGACGAGTGAGCACCTTGTCAATACGCAAATTTCCGCTTGTTTCAGTTCAACTTACATAACTTTTTTGACAAAAAGCTAAAGTGAACTATATCCAACAAGATTGCAATCATTTAAATCTATATTTATTAATTTTTTCAATGTAGGTATATAGAATTTGTATTATAACAAAAACATTTTATACATACTAACTACCTGTAACTCCGCGTTAGTGCACCAACAAATCAACGTAGGTGTCAAAAAAAGAAATAGAAGTAATTGCCAGTGTGTAGGCATACCTATTTAAGACCCATCCGAGGGACATCACCCTGATTTTTGAGAGCCATTCGAACCATTAAAGCCAATATGAGAAAAAGCGATGCACACCGAAACCAGGTTATTTTTTTTCTAGTCAATCAATAAAATCGGGGTTAAAGTCAGAATGTAGGCCTATTGAAGGCCTATTCGCTGAAACTTATTTCAGCCAAATCGCCATATTGATACCAAACTCGATTTTTATCCTTGACTAGGAAAACAGTTACAGGGTGTATTTGCATTACTTTTTTTGACATCGACTATAATCGTTAAAATGGCTATCTAAAATGGATGACGTCCATTAGCGCTAAAAGGTATTGAATAGGCCTACCCGCTGACACTGATTTCTATTTCTTTCGTCGACACTTACGTCGACATTTTGTTTGACTGGGGAAAAGGCAAAAGGGTGTAAATTGGTGTTAATCGTGATGTTAAAATCGATCAAAGTAAAAATGTTGTCTTATTTTTTCAAATGGCAATTATCCATATTTTTTTTGGTACTGTACGCTTAACATGATTTCATATGTAAAAATAATTTGCCATTAAAATACCTTTACAATTATTTCGAATTCTTTTTGAAAGAACGTTGATTTATCATTCAAATTTACTTTAAATCAATTCATTTTCTTTTTTTTACTCACTCTACTTTTTTTTACAAATTATGTTATAAGAATTACTGTATGAAGAATTACACACCTGCACTATTATTGTATAAGGGTCAGCAGACCCCAATAATAAATCGGCTATTTCACCGTTAAAATTCAAAAAAGTCGGGGGTTTTTCACCCTTCCATAAGTTATCACAGGGTCCTTGAGGTCAAAAACTTAGGGGGTCTTACTATAGTATACACCCAAACAACCTGTAAAACTTTCTATAAGTTCCGAATATTTTAGAGTTAGTCCCAATTTTTTGACATATCGACTGTACTATATTACCAGTAAATGTAAAAAAAAAATTCTGTGAGTTTAAAATGTTTATTGTGTGTGGAAAACGTCCATTGGCCATATCAATCTAATTTGTTCAAAATCATTAACTCAATTTCAAAAAATCTTGGGCGGCTCAATCGTCACTTTTATATTTCAGTGGAAAAGGTACCTACTTGTCTGTACACACTAACCTACTGAAACCTTTAGGTTATATCTAATATGATTTACCAAAATAATTTTCATTTAAAATGTTTATGTATTATGAAAGTTATAGTCAAAACTCATTCAAGTTCAAAACATGAAATCACAATTGAACATTATGATACCCCATCAAATTATTATAAATTAAATTCTAGTCAATTAATTTTAAAGGTGTGTTATTGACTATCACATAGTCTTTCAAATAAGTTCGATTCATCAAACACTGCACGCCATTAAATTGAAAAACTTCAAAGAGTATTCGTGGTGGACTTGACACGAACTTGAACTGACATGTAATAAAAAGAAACAATATCTTATAAAATATTAATGATAAATGTGTCGGAATATAATTGTGTCTACTTTGTATTGGAATGAAGTGTCATTTTAAAAATTTATCGCACTAAGGATATACATACGTATCTATACTAGACTAGGTACATATATATTTATTGATATCTTTTTCATATAGTTATACATAATTTACAAATATTAATGTGTTTTTTAATACTTCGTAGTTTTCACAAGCCCAGCACATGCTAAGTTCTCATAAGCAAGTTCTAATATTGTACTTTTCCATTCACACATACAAAAAATATTGCCTACTTTGCAGCTCAAATGGATAGCGATTTTTCTTTTCACTATAACAAAGCGAGTAATTTAACAACACAAGAAAGTAATTAGCAAGAACTTGTCAAATGCGACCACATTAACGTGTAGAAACATCAAAGTCATAAAAACTGAACTAACGTGGAAATTATTATAAATTTTTTAAAGGAATTCGCAAGCAAGTTGCTTGTGCAGCCTATGTGCCATAGCAGAAACACAAATAGGAATTGGACAAATAATACATCTTAACTACTTACTTGACCTAAACTTTGACGTGAGGCCGCAGAGTAAATGAAAAAAAAAATAAAATAATAAATTAAATTTAGTGGCACTGACAGCTCCGAAGAACCACGGCCTAGTGACTTACAATTCTCAACCAATCCTTTTGTGTGCGTTGTTAGTTCTAAGGAATTGGAGGGGACCTACAATTTTACGTCGAATCCAAACGACTAAGGTGAGAAGCACTTTTCATGACAATGATACTCTTGGAGGATTTGTCACTTTCTTGCAAGAGGCAGTGCCCTGAAAAAAACATTAGATTTTATCGAAGTTGGAAGCTGGGCTTGAACCCAGACCTCCAGCGTGATGGTCTTTAGAAATGGCTTTAACGATTTTAATTAAATTTCGTCAAAAATTATTGATATATTTCTTAAAAATAATAAACAATTATTTTCTTGGGTCGTACTTTTTCCTAAATAAGTTGCCATAGCCCTAACTTACATACCTATAGGTTAATAATGATAACCTATTTGAAGTGGCGTAAATTGAAAGACATTTGTTGGTATGCGAAAAGCTTTATCTTAGTGTCAAATCTCTATTTTCTGAGCTAGTACGAAAAATAAAATTATTTTGCATTCGGGAACTAAAGGCATTAGATCCGAAAAATGAGACTTTTGAGACTAAGATAATGATTGCGCATACCACCATACGTCAGAGGATAAAATAATAACAAGTTCAATATGCGGTCGTGTGACATACATATAAAATAAAATTTGTAGAGTTATAAAAACTTTTTCAATTTTAATATAAAGTTCGAGTGCCCTTATTGGAAAACCTTTTATAAGATAAGCCATGAATTGATATAATAAAAATCAAATTCAAGGTAACGAAATAATCAAACATACATAACAATTCGATCGATATCAGTCAGTCTGGTTGTATATCATAGCTCAACCCACCAACATTAACCGATTTTTTTTTTTTTCAAATTTGAAGGGGTTTCTAAATCATCAGAAGAGAAGTTGAAATATATGTTAACTCCAAAAATAGTGATAACTGACATATAACCGTAATGCAAAATCCTTTTTTCATTGTCATGCGTTTGCTGTTTAGGCATTTATTTTGAACGGATGGTCTCTGATTGTAACCATAAGTCCACCTTCCGAAGTCGCCTCAATATGTAGACTTATTGAACCCTGTCGCGAACCGAAAATCAATTGCTTTATATATGGATCAATTCAATACGCTTACGAAAAAATTGAGTCTATCCGTAAATCTGCATTCTAGATCCTTAGAGTCCTCGCTCGCATATACTGTGGCGAATTCCAATTCCACGATGATAAGTATATACTCTTATATTATACATATAAATATTATGTATACGTAGAAGTTGCTGATTGTGCAGGAACTTTCAGAACGCGACTTCAATTCTCGGAAGGACGCTTCTGGAAATTGTCCAGGATCCAATGTTTTTTTTTTTTTTTTATGAAACTCATTTGCACCAGTGAATATGAGTTCACAGGCACTACTGGCCCCCTACTGATCAAATCAGATATATGAATTGAGCGCTTGCCTGAAGGCGTCCCGTGGCCGTCGGCTTTATGGCGGTACGTGAAGAAATAATTGTAATTGAAAACGAACATGCGAGTTAGGTATTTTTTGAAATAACCAGTCCATTTGCCAAGTAATTGTTTGCGATCGGCATTAATAAGATTCAAGTCGACTTAACGTAGAACTATAAAGCGCATGAGCTAAAATTAAACGAACTGTTTCGTCATTTTTATACAAACATGATGAATAACTATAATGAACGTGTGGAACATGTTAAAATCACTTGTTTTCAGTTACTTTTATTTGTTTTAAAAATGCATAATTTATCAATAAATTTATTAATTTATTGATAATTTAATGCAAAAACACTACTATACGTATACCTAATACGCATGAATGAAAGAATACAAGATTACGACACTTTCACTTTGTTGTTGTTTCACTTGTGACGTAATTTTCACTTGTGACGTAAGCACCTTGCACTCCTTTTCCCTTTGGTTGGGGTAAATGCATAACAAGATTTCACCATTTAATTGTTTTTCTGTTTGTGCTTACGTCACAAGTGAAAAAAACACAACAACAAAAAGCCAACAAAAATTCTATTCTTTCATTCATGCCTAATACACGTAAAGTAGTGTTTTTGAGTAAAATGCCATAGGGCTTTTTAGGTAACAACGATATATCTCTTTCTCGTTCGCAGAGCAGTGTCAAAATCAGCAGTACGCGGATGACAGCTCAACATTTTTTTATCATTGTTGAAAAATTGATTGAAAACAAGAGCGGAAATATTAATGTTGTGGGTAAAAATTGTGAATATAGTGTATTATTAAACCTTTTAGTCACGTAAATCTCAAATTTCACTAGAAGAAAAGAGACTGTGTGTAATTGCTCATTTACACATTTACACAAGCGATTTTATTGAATTTCCACATTTTTACTTGCGATTAGGTATCTAGGTTCTATAAGGCAAGTTTTGCATTCGTAAAAAAATTCAGATAGGTAACAATCAAACATGACATTACGATGATAGAGAACATGAAAAAAGTAAGTCCGAAAATTCTGTCTGTCTGGATGTATCGACACTTACAGTCTAAACGGTTGGGTCGATTTTCTTCAAACTTAGTACTCTGTATTTTTAGAGTAATATTTCCAGGCGTATTTTTGATTTGTATCCTAGGTCTGAAAATAACGGTACCTACCATATAAGCGTAATAGATAATTCAATTTTTTTTCGAAAAAAATACGATCGATTTTGATAAAATTTCGTATGACAGTTTTTTTGCCAACGGTGATATTTTTCGTCAAAAAAATTTTTTTTTAGAACTAGCTTTTTAACGGTAGCTCTCAAGCGTTTTAGAAAATTCCATTTTTCTCTTAAAACATACGATCTAGAAAATCTAGTTTTTCTCGAAAAAAATACGATCGATTTTGATTTTAAATTTTGTGTGATTAATTAGTTATTATTAGAATTTTTTTTCAAAATCACCTTATTAACGGTATACCTGCCATATAAACTCTATTAAAACTATTTTTACTTCCGATTATTTATTATAGTTTCTAACTTGGTATCAATATATTTACACTAAAAGAAAGAATTGAGGGACTTGCAGCAAAAAAAGAGCAAGTCTAAAAAAAAAAAAAATTATTGTATAAATGTTTTTGAAGTGATAGGTTTATGACATTAGAAAAAACGCATATATTTTGTACATTATTTTAATCAACATTAAAGGTCAATGAATCGAGTAATGTAATTTCTACGATTTTTATGACGTAAGGCTATGAATTTGGTTCTGAATTATTTATTTTTTCTCTCTTTAACTTTAAGTACAATGACAATACAAACACCTTGGTTAAACTTTACCGCAAAGTTAAGATAAGTTTCTTTGTTTCTTCACTTTAAAATTTAAGGCGAAATTATAGGCATTATTAGTATGGCTATAATTACATACAGCCAATTTTTATGTATTTAAGTATTTGATTATTGGTAAGGCTTTTTTAAAACTGGCTGGAAGTTTAATTGTGCCTTTTGAAAATGATCAAAGCTATGTTGAGGAATTGTTTTGCTTAGTAGTTGTTTTATGCTGGCCGTTATTCGCTTTGTAAGAAAATTTCTTGAAAAAGAAATTAGTTTGTCAGTATTTTTTTTCTTTCAAATAAGAAAAACATAATTAAAGGTTTTCAATTTCTCAGAAACATATAAATAAACCTAAGTCCAATCATATCTAGTTTCATAATAAATATGTGATTATGTAGGTACCTTACCTACGCTTAAAACAGTGCAAGTAAAAATTCTTTTTAACAAAGATAAGATACAAAATCTAATAACGATGAACTTCCACGAAAGAATGTTTGGTTTGGTTTTTATACGAATGCAATGTAAATTTATACATTTGTAGTTTTATTTAAATAAAAATAAATGTATCCTACCTTCCCGCCGAATCCTTCCCATCGATATTCCATTAATAAAATTCAAAGAATAAAATAAATAAAGTAGTTAATATTTTTTTTTTAGAAAATTGATTGTTTTTTTTTTTATTTTTAGCACAGAACTTTGACATACGAAGTAAGATTACTTTTTTCACAAAATTCACTCTTTACTTCTCCAAACACCTTTAACTTTCACAGAACAAAGAATCCATCGTGAACACAATTAAAATACATTTCAAACTAAAATCTGCAAACGGGTGAGCCGTTCCACTCTAGACTAAATACACTTTTTTTTTAGATTATTGTTTTTATCAACCCAGAATGGTTATGAAAAATATTATTGGTAAATCACTATATAGATATTATAGTTTATCAGGAGTAAAATATTAGGAAATAGGAACATTTCTAGCTTTTATGTACATATGTGGGTATATGAATTATACTCACTATATACCTCTATACCCATCGTTTAGAATAAACCTTTCGATTACAGAATTATAAAAAGATACGTGTTGGGGAAATAAAATTTGTCTGAGATAAGAATAAAAATATCTGCCGATAACGTTATTATACTTACAAATATATGCCGAAAAATACGCATTTCTTGCTATTACTACCGATTTTTAGTCATTAAATTGAAACACACAAAAAACTAAATGTCAATAATAGGGCTGGCTCCTTGGCGGCAAACTGAGATTTGATTCTTGATTGATGGGGCAACCACTGCGAAAATCACTAGCAGGAGTTTTTTTCTCTCACTTATAGTAAAGGTGAGATACAAATATTTCGTAGAGTTTCCAACTACTCAGTTTTAATTACAAACTTGTTAAATTCTTATAAATTAATATACATTTGTTGGTGTTTCTAATATAAGTTCTTTCATATTATAACGAATTATGTTTTTAAGATGTGTCATTAACATATATTTTCTGCCCAATAGAGTCCAAAAAGGTTCCGAAAACTTCACATTTTCTTAAAATTTGACGTAAATTATACCAAATTGATATTTAGTTACAAAGAAAATGTCGTATACAGTAATTGAGCAAGTATTTTTTTCAGATATTGCAGCTTGAAAAATGTGTTACTACTTTTTATTCTAACCATTTTGTGATACTAATAACCTCTAAAAATCGCCTGTTAATTAGTTTTTTTCACAGGGTACGTTGGCAACCCTCTAGATTTCGAAATAAGTTATTAATTCGTTGGAAAATTTCAATGAGTATATTTTTCTAGATATGGTGTGTTTTGACCCAAAACCGGAAAAAGTCATCAAAAACTAGTCTTTCAGATTACGGTTTTTTTTTTTTTAACTGGCAAGGTTTGTTTCAAATAAAACAATTTAACACCTTGCGCAGTACAGATTTGTTGTGCTCTGTTTTGGTTTGGCATTACTATAGGTACCGCGACCTCTAAAGCAAACATTTACCTAATGTTTCTAGAAAGTCTGAAACACTTATCGAGGTATTCATCTGAAAGAAATTCCCAAGTAGAAATCACATTCGCTTGGAACTTAGATTTAGCTAAAAACATATTTCGGAACAGGATACCGACATTAAATAAAATGCACGACTGGGTCGCACGAACTTGCTCTTGTAGCAAACCACGGGATTGGAAAAAAAAATCAATTTAATAAATAATGTTAAAAAAAAAAGAAAAATTAAGAAAATGGCCTAAACGTGAGACCAAGTTGTATGGTAGCTAATAAGCATGGAATTATTATAAAATATAAATACAATGGGTTAGATAATCTTGCGGTCGCCCTGGGAGCTCATCAGTTATAGCCATCAGGAACACCAAACAGGAAAGATTTTCAGATAAATAATTTATTAGGTATATTTTCATTCAATTTGAAACACAAGTTCTACACTTATCGATGTCAAATTACTTAGAGTTTTTCTGTATGAAAACTTTTTGAGTTGAAGAATTTTTTATTGTAAAAAATGCATTTTTATATTTTCCTGGTAAAATTTTATTTTTCGTACCGAAATCCTATCATGATAATAAATAAATGCATTTTTTACAAAAATAAATTTGAAAATTGTATCATCAAAAAAAATCTGTGAATCATTTATTAATTATTTTTTGCTCAAAAATAATAGACCCTCCGGCGCCCTGCTTTGTGGCACCCTGCGATGTTACTTAACCGCGTTCTACCCTAAAACAGGTATTGATTTCAATCAGTGTGTGGTTAACGTTAACAGTGACGTATACACACCTACCTAGCTATATTGAGAAAAATTCTATCAAAATTTGAATTTTTTAATTTTTTTTTAACTCGTAATAAACAGTGAGGACCGGACCGACCGATTGAGAACAACTAGTAACATTGCTAGCTAAATATTTGGTTGACATCTATATTTTTTAAAAAATGTTTATAAAGGGTGTTTTTTTTTCGAAGTATAGAACTTTAAAATGGCATTACTTTTCAAAACGGCGACCGATTTAACAGCTGTCAAGTGATTTATTCTCAGTTTGGTTTGGCAATTCATCATGAATAGACACACGCCTGAACAACGCTTGCAAATTGCGTCGAATGGGCCCAAAACGAGATGGCCGTTGTTCCCGATTTTCATCAGCGAATTTTGTTTAGCTGAGTTGGCGGAATCATTTCCCCGTACTTCTTCAAAAACGATGATGGGCCACAACGTAACAGTCAATGGTGATCATCATAGAGCCATGATTACTAACTTTTTAATTCCTGAATTGAACAATCATGATGTCCAGGAGCTGTGGTTCCTACAAGACGGCGCAACATGTCACACACCTCGTGCCACAATCGATTTATTGAAAGACACGTTTGGTAACTGCCTAATTTCACGTTTTGGACCTGTGAATTGGCCTTTAAGATCTTGTGATTTAACACCGCTAAACTATTTTCTGTGGGGTTATTTAAAGTCATTGGTCTATGCGGATAAGCCACAAACGCTTGACCATTTGGAAGACAACAATCGCCGTGTTATTGCCAATATACGGCCACAAATGTTGGAAAAATTCATCGAAAATTATACGTCCAGATTGGACTGCATCCGAGCCAGCCGAGGCAGTCATATGCCAGAAACCATATTTAAAATGTAATGCCACAAGATTATCTTTCGAATAAATAAAAAATCATGTCAATCGAATATTCCATCGTTGTTTTATTGCAATTTAAAGTTCTATACCTCTAAAAAAAACACCCTTTACATTTTCATCTCTATTTTAGGCCCTTAAATAGAAAGGAAGGGACAAGCTAATACTGTTTCTTAAGACTTACGCCCATATTATTGAGATTGTTTAAAACTAGTTTTGAGTCAAAACAAGTTTTATAAAATTAATATTTTCATATTTTTTCCAAAATCGGTATTATTCACAACCATTTTGACATCTAAAACTAGAAATTTCAAAACAAGTTTTTTTTTTTAAACAAAAAATTCATAAAACTGGAAAAGTGAGTTTTATGATTTCCAAAACTTTTTTTGTAAGTTTTTCTTATTTTTGATCAGCACAAGATTTGTTAATAAGAATTAAAATAATAATAGAAACTATATGACGCGAAATTGAGTATTCCCTGAATGAAGAAATGGACTTATCAGCTTGATGTTGATGTGAGATCCTCAATTTTAATAACGTTTTAAAGACTATACCATTTTTTTTAGAGCATAAAGAGAATAGGAGATGAAAACTTTTTATTTTAATGCATACATAGATTTGAAGAAATTGCTTTTATATGCAAATCGTGCTCTACTTTATGATAGCCCTGCATTTTTGACGAATTGCGATTAGGTACGTAGCATTCTGAAGTATTCATTAACGAAATGGATCGGTTAACTATACTAAAGGAAATTTTCTTCTCCCTGGATATGTTAACAAGCAAAATAGCAGCACTGTATTTTCAAAAAGGAACAGTGTGATGTCGATGTGCATTATGTATGGTCAAATGGCTTAGTTTGAGTTTGGCTTTGGACCTTTGGATGAAGGTCATGCGGTGAGCGAGACTCGGCTTGATTAAAAGTCGCGATCACAATCGTTTATTTTTGTTGCTGTTATGTTGCATAATATTTGCATAAGTAAACAGAAAAATTGATTTGGAGGCAGAGCTGATTTAACCAATAAATGAGGAAGAACACATAAAAGCATTTTGAAGAACAAAACAAATTAAGACACCTACACGTATCATAAAAATAGCTCGAGGTGATAAACTGCAACATTTCCGCAAGTAAGCGGTGCTTACTGAAGGCCAAACTTGCATACTGTTTTCAAAGATCATAGAAAGTGTTATCAATTTGCCGCTGTTAACATACATACATATATCATATTATTATGAAATGCCGTATTTTCGTATCCTCCATTAGATCTAAGATAAGTTTACTTTCCGAATAATTTATCTCTAGATTTTTGCTTTTATTTACTAAACCGAAAAAGTCTATTGAACCAAAGTTGTATTACTTACTGCAATCGATTCGAATATTGGTATTGAGTTATTCATGATGGCTATATCGAAATTTAGGAATTTATTTTTGTTCATTAATCCAACTAGTTTAATCCCTCTTTTTTATATTAACATTTAAAAAACACCGTAAAATAACAACATTCTGGGTAAACAACGTTACATTTTAATGGGTTACGTTGCGAAAAGAGCATGTGAGAAATTTTTGTTTCTAATGTAAACTTAAAAAGAAATATTTACATACCGCCATATTGTTATCTTTTTTTTATTTTTATAAATTTTAAAATTGTATCCTTTTCTTTAATTTTTTTTTTTAACTTAAACTTTGAATTCCTCCTGTTTATAAAAATCACAACTTAAAGATCACATCGAATTGTGAGTTGCTAATAAATTCACCACAGGAAATACTTTTATATAATTTGAACAAAATTCGAACGGTCCTTCAGATAAATCTTATAAAACTTCAAACTTTGACCAGACTTTTTTAAAATATTCTGCGAACCGTTTATGCATAAACCTATCGAAAAACTGTCGATTCTGTAAATTGTTTTTTTAGAAGGGTTTGCAATCATAAAATAAATACACCTCCTCCTCATTTTATTTTCGATAAGAAACTTATCTGAACCAAAAATGAAACCCAAAGTATAGGTGAGTGTTTATTGATAAATAGCTCAGACTTAAAATTACCTTTTCGACGATGAATAGGTATATGCATTGTTATCAGAACCATATCGATGGAAGTAGATAGTCTTTTTATTTCATGAACTATGTACAAAATTCAGACGTAATATTACACTTTTAGTCAACAAGTATTTAGGTAATCACAACATAATTTGTTTGAGTTATTTTACATATGTAGGTAAATAAGATTCGTGTATTCATCTATTCAGTAAATTTCAACTTCCGCACCTGATCGTTTTATATGAATCTTTTTACTGAATGCAATATTCTTTAAAGTGAGCCATTCACTCTTATATTGCGTCAGGTTTCTTGAACTTATATCTTATCTTTGATAATCCTATTCAAGTTAAATAAATTTAAAGAAATTTTGAATGACATTTATAAATATTATCTAAACTTTTTTTTCTGAGATACTGTTGATGAATTTGTGTAGGTATTTTGATAAAATAATAAAAAAAAAGTGTTGGTGTAAGAGCTCTGTAAATAAGTACTAAATTCTGCCACTACAACGAGGACCAAGGGAGGTCTCTTATACTTATTAGAAAATTTAATTAAATTAAATTCTGAGTTTTTAATTAAATAAATAATTTTTGATTTAATATTAAAATCATTTGCAATGACTTCCAGACAGTATTTTGGATGGATATTGTTGTGAAATAAATTCGAAAACAACAAGAATTCCTAGTAAGATCTGATTGGTCTATATCTATAATAGGCCAATATCTTATAAATACCATTATTATGGGAATTGTGAAATAGTGTTATTAAAATTTATTAAATTAGGAATGGACATACATAGGTATATAGCTACTTTAATGTTAAACCTATTTCTAAATTAGTGTATAATGACGAAATTCTATGAAATAGAATCGAACATCAGTTACGATAAGGAATAACTGTCATAACATGTGAGGCAAACAGATAACAAAACAAAATGTACTAACAGGTCGCATACGTACCTACCATAGAATTTAGAGTGGGTGCAAAGTAACTGATGAATTTTATAATAGTAAAATGGTTGATGTAGAATTAACCGGAAGAACAACAGGGGGGCACTTTAAAATTTTTGCACATGTTACCAACTTTTTTGTTAAAGTGTTCGACACTTTTTTAAATCCAAATTTTAAAAATTCGATATTTTTATGCCTGGTAAAAAAAATTTCGACGAAAAAATTGATATGAACCGACATTTTTAACAATCGATGTATTTTTTGTCGATCATTCGAATGCAACCTCGTCACCCTAGTATTGGAATCCCGTAAATGCCAAAATGCATTTTTTTTAATCTGTTATCTGTTTGTTCCTATCGCTTCTAATTGGCGAGATATTTGAAATTAAAAAAAATAATTTGGTCAGTTTTCCCGCACCAGACTGCCAAATTTCAAAATGCGATTTCCCAAAAACGTGTAAACGTCGCTTACGGCATTCCAATACTAGGGTGACGCTGTCAAAATGCCATAAATACCAGAGCTGAAAAAGAGTTAAGCCATATTTGGTGATTGCATTCATTTGAATGCTGACTGCAACCTATTTGAATTAATTGATTTAATATAATGTTATTTAAACACTTATTCTGAAATTATTTTGAATTCAAGGATTTAAATCAGTTAATAGAAAATGAATTAAATGATTTAAGTCAATGAATTCAAATTGAATTGAAAACGTGAAGTCTGAAGTCATTTTGAATTCAGTGATTTTAATTCATTGATATCAAATTGAATTCAGACTTCACGTCAATGTATTCACAATTGATTTAAATCTTTTAATGGTCTAACATATTATATGTATGAATTTAAATTTTTTAGTTAAAATTTTTAAAAGATGTTATTACCTTCAATTTGATAATAAATTTCTCCATTAACTCGATGAGTATAGTGGTGACTAAAAATTAACAAAGGATGTCAAAATGAAGTGTTTTGTTTTGTGTTGGGCCGGAAGAGTTGTCTTAGTATGTATTCACTTTTAAAAATCTGCATTCTTATGATGAACATTAAAGCATGGAAAACAGATCTGTTAAACCAAAAGCTGTGGGCTTAGATGATATTCACCCTGACTTTGTTAAAATGTTGCTACCTATTATCTTGAAACAAATAAATATATAATACAATAATTATGAATAGCAAATTCCCAGATCAGTGGAAGCATGCTAAAATAATACCTTTACCAAAGTCATCCTCGAATGTCGAGTACCGATACATAGCAATCCTGCCATTCCTCAGTAAAGTCTTAAAGGCACTGATGAGTAAACAAATTAAACAGCATTTAAACAGCAACAGTCTCCTTACAACCTATCAATCTGGCTTTCGAAGCAAACATAGCTGCATCACTGCTCTCACTAAAATATGTGAAGATATTCGGTCTGGTTTTGAAAATGATATGATGTCTTTGATTGTATTTTTAGATTTATCCAAGGCTTTCGACTCAGTTGACCACTCAATTCTCTCTAAAAAACTTAAAGGTTTTGAAAACACTATTTGCAGGCTAGTGGTTTCATACCTCAGTAATCGACAACAAACTGTTTATCTCAATAATGAAAAATCAACCAGCCTGAAAGTTGGGGGTCCCTCAAGGTTCAGTTTTGGGTCCACTGCTTTTTATGCTTTTCATCAAACCATATCTACGCAGATGATATGTGCAAATTTATACTTCTTTCTCAAAACCCAGTCTCTCATCTGCTGCAATTGAACTTAACAATGACCTTCAAGCTATCTTCCAGTGGTCTTTGGAAAATAAACTCGATCTCAATCCACTTAAAACTATGCCGTTATACCGGAAAAGCCGGAAAAGGTTAGATATAACAACCGTGCCACCAATTGTCGTCAACTTTTCAAACATAAAACAGTTAGTTTCGGTGTTTTTATAAACGACGTACTAACAAAGATCTGCAATCACACTTTGTATCATCTTTGTAGTGTTTGCCACTGAAAATAAAATTTATAGAACATTTTTCAATTTCTTTACCAAAAGTCTTTATTCTTTATTTCCATTCAAATCGTCATCATATATGTTTTATAATTCATCATTAAACTGTTGTATAATGCGCTTTGCAGTGCACTGAAAAAAAAAGAAAAATTTTAAAGAATCAATAAATAAATAATTTTTATGTCTGCATGTTTACCTATAAACTCTGATACCGGATCGTTATCTCCCTCGCCTCTCATCGTTCCAGTTATTTCCTCATTCTCTACCATTGGCAAAAATAACTGCACAAATTCCGATGAATATGGATGTGTTATTGTTTCAAGAACTTCTGTTACAAAATACCGAATCAATGATATATCTGTGTCTCCTTTTACACAGCATTGTTTTATATATTTGACCACAGGAACTACACAGCCACGGGTCAGCAAATTAACCATTCGATCTAACAACATTTTTTTCATTTCCAACTAAAAACACAAAGGGTATAAAAGACTAAAAGAAAAAAATATTCCTCATTCAAACCTGAACAAGAATCTCCAGCTCGTCCTGTTTTGATTCAAACAAACGAATCAACAGACGAAGTATCTGATAATGCAAGGTGGTGTGGACAGAAGCAACTTCATCTAGTATTGCCAAATGCGTCGGACAACTGTCCGTAGTGAGTTTAAAGTATGATGGTTCTGTGACGGTATTTTCTATCCATCGTATAACTCCTACACCAACGACAGGAAATCTGTAAAATTCATATTTAGAAAAAGAATATCGAGTACAACTACTTTATAATCAAAAAAAAAACTCACTTAATGCAATTGTAAAGCGTTTGCAACTCAGCTATAAGTTCCGTGGATCCTTTGGTGGTGTTGCAAATCGTATGCACTTTTTCTATTGCTTGTATGGTTGCCTTTAGTTCATCCTTATTGAGCACACGCTCAGTTTGTGGTCTTTTTTTTACTGGGGTATCTACCACACTTGACGCATATGCCAAAAGGAATATATACTTTGACTTATGTTCCGGATTTATTTTAACTCCAAGCTTGAAAAGAGAATCCACAAGAAGTTCAAGAAATTGCGGATCCCTGATTAGATCGATTGGAGGCGGGTCTTGTGCTGTGTAGTTTCGATAAAGGACTGTTATATCGGCTGGATTGAGGGTGTTTCTTGAGAGCATCGAAGACAGAGCTTGACAGGCTTGTGGGTAAGCTGCTGAACCATTCAACGCCATTGTAATGGGAGTTACATTTTGATTGCTGCTAAAAAGAAAACGGATTTTTTTAACTGCTCATGAGGACACATTTGTTTAAATTGTGCGTCAGATTTTACACTTGCTCTATCATTAAAATAACAATTAGATACAAATCGTATACATAAAGAAATACCGTTTACGAAGGAGCAACTGTGCACACTAGCAGACATTTAGGAAGCGTCAAATATTGGCATCGCCATTTTAGATCAAATATTGCCAGGGAATATCCCGGCTATTCAAACATTTTCTTCATTCAATACTTACTTGGTTAAGGCGTATTTAGTGATCTCTTGTGACAAACGTTTCATATTGAATCCACCTTTTGGTTCTTGTGACAAAACTTGCACCAGAACCTGACTGTATACGTATGTGTGCTGTCCATGACACACCATTCGAGCGCATTCTTGAATGGCATTTTGTATGTCTTCAGGATTATTCAAGAATTTTGTTATTGATGTCTTTAGAACTCTAGAGAATACTTCGATTTGCTGAGCAGCCGTTGAAATCGAAGTAATTTCACTTTGAAAACCAGCATCAGAAATCAATTTTATGGTAAAATTCAACATCAAACAATCTGGATACTCTTCAGCTAATCGATAAATTAACGATCGCCAAGTAGGATGGTCAATCATTTCGGTCAACCAATCGGGTGTTTCACCTTCTTCGGTGAAAATTGTATCAGCTTTCTTGGGATCGAATGTTTTTAAGATCATATCCTTTAAATGATTTTCAACCATTGCCTGGACATCGGTAACTTTTACACCCGCCAAAATCAACCATTCAGCAAGTAGATTAGCCATTTGAGCGACAGCTTTGTAATTCTCCGAAAGCATTGTGATAACTTCTTCGGGACTACCTCCCGATTGAAAATATCTCTTCAATTGGGTGAATATTCCCGGTTCCATTATATAATCGGGAGTAAAAAATTTCTCTAGACATTCTTGAATAGTTTCTTGGGGATTTTCTTCAAGCATTTCCTTTGAAAATTAATTGTAATTGAAAACACTACGTGTAACTTTTGTTTGTTATACTTACCTCATCTTCACCGGGCTTGCTACGTCCACGCCAGCCTTCTTCATCATAATCGACTTCCATTATTCAAAGCTTTATTATTATTTAATTAATTTTAAGTTCTTTTAAAATAAAATAACTTATAAATTGTTCACAAACACAATTATAAAGATATTTTGAGCGGTGTAAACAAAAATATGAAAGTAAAAAATTATTTTTACGTCAAATGAAATGTCAGATTGAAATTAATCGCCAGATGGCGCGGCAAAAGATAAGGGTAAGTAACAGGGTTGTTATAATTATAAATAATTTCCTTAAGTTACGTGCGCACCCTCAGAAAATAAAAATAAATCTAATTATGTTGTTTTTCATTGGTCGCAAAGTGTTTTTTTATAATATGGATACATTTTTTCTCATCTTTTTTAGATTTTGTGTTTCATTGGTCAAAAATTGGTCTACATCAAAATCTGGAAATCTCGATTTGAAGTAATATTTTTTCATTTGCTTTCACATACACAACAATGTGTGAGACTGCCAACTTGTCAAGTTAGTACGAACTCACTTTGTCTCCCTCTCGCCAATTTATAAATGAGCAAACATAAAATGATGCACACAAAAAAATATTTTTGCGTTTCATTCGGCATTAAAAATCTGAAGTTTCCAATGAAAAACCACATTAGTTTGCTATTAATCGACTTTTACACGGTCAGTCATTTGACATCAATCTGTTATTTAGTGTTTGTAAAAACAAGTCATTGTATACGTGCATTTGTTTGACGAAAAATCAAATCACTTTTGAATTTGCCTGTTGGCTAATTATATGTGTAAATGACTGACGTCCTCTGACTGACCGTGTTAATGTCGCTTTAAAGGGTTTGTAAAAATATGTCTGTATGCACATGTCATCAACTTGTAATCCACGCGCTTTTCTATACATGAATACGTGTGAACAGCAAAATGCAAAATTGTAAGAATGTATGGTCTATCCAAATTTGACAGTCCCATTTGAAATGCACGGGCACGCATACAGAGTTAAATCTCTGCAGTTTTGAAAGTTTGTAGGCAAAAGTGGGTGGAGCCTCCTGAGTTGATGTTCTATTTATTTATTATTCTATGTCTGTATGCGTGCATTTGTTTGACGAAAAATCAAAACCCTTTCGATTTTGCCTGATGACTGATTATATGTGTAGATGACTGACGTCCTCTGACTGACCGTGTAAGGGTCGCTAAAAGACCATCTGTTGCTCTTCAGAGCCAAAACACATTAGTGCGTTGAGAAGAAAAGAAAGAGATGAAAAGATATTAGACCAAAGATTACCTTCACGATTGGCCGGGACCTCTCTTGCTGACTTTACTTCGATATTTACTCCCGTAATCGCTTCAAAAGCTTTATTCACTTTTGATGCTTGCTGCTCATGTAAAAAGTAAAAGGGACTTAATTTTGATGCCGGTTGCAAATGCACATGCTTCAAGCCATGGGTTCATGCAACCGTATTACAAGATTACAACTTTTAGGGTAAAAGAAAGCGATCCTGCCCAACGCTATCTAGATTGCCTTTGATGTGTTGAATCATCACAGCTAGTCTCAACTCATATCTTTCTATTCGCACCCCAAAAATGTGTTTTCCTATCCGTGAATACGTGTAAATAAACGCTGTGGAACCAAAATTTCTTTTTTAATTTATTACTATGCAAAGATGTTCTTTTATTATTTTTTCTATAAAAAAAATAGATGAAGATGTGCAGATGGAAAACATGTGCATACTTTTTGACTTCTTGTTATAATTCTTTCATAATAATTGTTCTTATGTAGTGGAATTTTTTTCATTATTTTGTATGAATGATGTGATTTTTTATGAAAAACGTTCCAGAGATTGGAAGTGGTTTTTCTTGACCGCTTTTCCAAAACTTTTTTAGAGTACAATTTTCGAAAATAATAATAATTAAGCCAAATCGCTTAAAATTAAGGAATTTACATTTTGTATCGTGGTTGCAATGAAGCTCCGCAGTGAATTAAAAATTGAGACATCGTGCAGCGTGTATATTCGTATAAGTATCTGTGAATTTTCGCTGCGTGCAAAGCAAGTCAAATTTTATGCAGTGGCCTCACAAAAACAAAATTGGGATATAATCCGACACTAACTACTAACATCAAATTACAACGTGACTAAATGGGTAAACCTCCAACAAATTGGGAGCAATTTTGTTTATTGATAAAATAATATTTGAACTGAACGGCCTTCAACTTAAAAATATATAAAATTGTGTGCATGTGGCCAAACGAACATATTCATTTAAATCCGATATTAAAAATCGAGCGGTATCTCTTTCAACGGCAGATTTTTATTTTCCATTCTGGAACAGCAATGGACAAATTTGAAATAAGAATAAAAATCGAACCTGATCAAAATTGATATATCACTTTTAAAACTATCTGCTTCCCTGTTGTGAGTCTTCTTACATTCCTAGAAAGAAATGGCGTTTATTCTAAACAAGAATAAATCAATAAGCGCTTTTTGTCCTGAATTGACTATATGTTCCGTTTCCATAAAAATGAGTGTTTCATGTTGTATCTCAAAAATTGTGTCGTTTTATTTTATAAAAAAAATTACATTTAACAATTATTTTCAACCTAATCGAGTATAATTAAATAAATAAAATAATATTTAATAAAAAATATTTTTGTTCTTGGATTTGTTTCGATTTTCTTTCGAAAGAAAAACATGTCGAGCTTATTCATAAAATATCGTTTCGCTACTTAACATTAAATTCAAATTGAGACAATCTTAATTATCGTACAAAATTACAAAAAAATAAACGATTGAAAAATTAAATGAAGACATGTAATAATACAAATAAAAAATAATAACTGAACAGGTTTAAGACATTACTATGGTTTAAAACAAAACAAAAGTGTCACTATCGCTGCAAGGCATTTTACCCACTTAATATGCCCGGCCGCAAAAGCGACACTTTGACTAGATAAATGTGTGGGTTACTAACTTATTTTAAAGACAAGAAATCCAGTCGGCAAAGACTGTCGTACATTTAATTTTAATTATAAAATACATTGAAAGAAGAACTAATTTAAAGAGAAAAAATTGCACTTTGTTTATCAGATTATGTTGAATCATCGTTATTAAATCAGTTGGTCTTCTTTACGTCTTTAGAATCTCCCTCCTTAACTTGCCCACGACCCAAGATCTTAGCCAAACTATCCCAAATTCCACCAAAGAAGATGGCACACAGCAAATTTTCAAACGGCAGGAAAGGATCATGAATTCCTAGCAAAATCGATGACAACTTGAAATACACCAAGAAGATGACAATGCCGAAGTAAACAAGAGCGTGTGGAGCAGATATCCAATCAGTTTTTTTGTCCAAAACAAAGATTACTGATGCTACCACAGAGGCTTTGGTGTAGCTTTAAACATTTAAGAAAAAGAATTCAAATTATTAACCCGTCTTTTAACTAGAAACAAAAAAAAACTTACAATGTTGGCTGCATAAACTCCATAGCTGTTGGTGTCCAAGCACCACGAATGAGCCGCTCCAACAATTTTGTAAATCCAGCACCATTTCCTTTTAGTGTACCGATGATTATCATTATAACCCAAGCGTTTGGATATAATTTAGCCGCATGCGAAACACCATCGTATACCTTTTTAGCCCGATATATTTCTTTCATAGCACTAGCCACAAGTTTTATGGGAAGAAATTTTCCTACTTTGTAGCCAATATCAAATGGAGTATAAAAAACTAAGTACCTTCAAAATAAACAATATAATAATTTTTTAGAAAAAAGAAAAAAGTTATCGAATAAAATATGAAATAGTTACCACACAGCAGTTCCTACCAACAACTGTGGTGTATTTTTAAGTGGCGCCAAAATTGGTTCACCTAAGAGTCCGTTAGCAACCATACCACCAGAAAAAATTACCAACATGGTTGACAACCAACACGCAAGCGGATGTTTTCTTGAAAATACTTGTGAATTTGCACCCAAATCTTCACGTACAGCTAACGCCGCCAATAAACTGTGTGCTATGTCAAAATAGGGGAACATTTTTAATTTTATGACCTGATTGGCCATATCCAAAAATGCTTCGGGATCCATGATGGCGTTAATATATTAAGCTTTGTGCGTCGTTAAATCGTTTGTGCGTTAGAATTATGATTTCCTTGAAAACCCAAAATAATTTTAAATTATATCGTGACTTTAATTTTAAAAAATATTTTGAAATGAAATAGTAAATTTATATTTAAAGTGCCATACTCATATTAAGTGCTTACTTAGGTCCGCCTTAAAAATTATCAATTAACAGGAGTTTGTGTTATAGAATATCATTGCTTTGGTGAAAGTCTAAGAAAAAATATTTTTACACAATTGTTATGAAGGAAGCAAGATTTTCTACTCATCTCTAGAACTCATTTTGTCTTTAAAACTATACAATTTGGAGTCCCCCAAAGCAACAAGTTTGTTCTTCTTTTCTGACGATTTTGATAATTTTGACAAGCTGTCTGGTCTAAGACCGTTTTAAATTTTTTGATTCACGTGAATATTTCACTTGATTGTTCACTATTTATTTTCGAAAGTCTTGTACCTTTCAAAGCTTTATCAATGCTTTTAAGATTTTATACAGAGTCTAATGTTAAAATTTGTTTTTGTTAAAATTTTATATGCTTTTTGGAACTTTCCATTTTGCTGTCGAATAGCAGAATACAAATATTCACTTGAACTTTTAACAGAATAGGGTTGTGTGTATGAGGTCAACTGAACGCGCAGGTGTCGTTGCATTAAGTTTGTTCCAGGAGTTTTTAAGCCTGCCTCTCTTTCCAGTGTTTTTCTATGTCAGTGAGCTCTTAAAAAGAAGTAGTTTTTTAATGCAAGAAGTGTTTTACCTGTTCAGTATTTTTAATATTTGAAATTTTTCGAATTTTCAGCAAAAAAGGAATTTTAACCATAAAAAAAATCAAATCGATATAAGAATATGTATAGTAGTAAAAAGACTTCAAGAAGTAATATAAAACTTCAAGCTGTAAAAAGACTTCAAACTAATCAAAAGCGGTATCAAAATTGCAAGCAATGTAAACGAAATTTAAAATATATCAAATGCAAGTAGTTAAAAAATACTGCATTCTTTAACTTAAGTCATTTGACTAGTCTGAATGGTTGTATTAACACAGACTTCAAAGTTTCTTTTTTTATTAGAGTACACAATAAAGTCAAAATATTGCCCAGTTGTGTCGAAGGAGTTGGAATCAACTGGCTTATTTTTATTTGGCATTTTTCACTTCGAAATGACCATTTCGAAGTTTTTTGTCTGTCATTTTATCATTCAGCATTTGATAGTTTGGCAATTTATTGTTTTAGCAAGTTCTCATTTCGCAATGTGATCGTTTCGCAAAAATGCATTACGCAATTTCTTACGAAATTCTTATGTGGCTTTTTGTTATTTCGCAATTTATTATTTAGCTTTTAAATTGTTTTGCCTTTCGATCTTTTACATGTTAATTAATTTAATTTAAATTTAAAAGCTAAATAGTAAAATTCGGCATCATGTTATGTACGAGTTACCTTCTAATGACCTTGCTTGAAGTTAAACTATCAACAGCATTAGAACTCCTTATAGTATCTTGCATGATCTCAACGTCTTTATCTACCTACATTAAAACATTGAAGGCGAATCTTAATCCCTATCAAACAAATACGTCTTATCTGTTATGTTACGACTTATCTGTTATTAGGCAGACGGCGAAAGCCATGCAAAATGATTTCGTAATAAGAAATTATATATGTACATATTAGTTTTGAAATAAATCTTAATCTATCTACATATGTATCTATTATATCTTATAAGAAAAATATTATCTTCTCTATTATCTCCTATGATGATATTGACTATCAAACATAGTATTTCACAACTTTATTAGTTTTAAAGCTGGTGGAAAAAACCGTTAACATTAAATTCACATTTGTTTCACCTTTGAATACACATATTTTTTTCCGAACATTTTATATAGATATGTATTGTTATTTTAAATAAACGGCTATAGAAAATAAAAAATTGACGGTTGGCAAAACAATAAATTGCCATTTTATAATTTGCGATACAAAAAATGAGGGAAATTTTTTGCCAAATGATCAATTTGCGAGTTGATTCAAAACCAAAAGACATTTTACCAAATAACTATTGCGAGACAATTAAATTTTTTTTGATAATTGCGGGTTGAGTTCCGTCCAAATATGACCGCCACCCGTTTAACAGATATATGTACATAACTTAAGTGTTTTTTTATCATTTATTTGGCGCAACTACGAGTAGATAAGTCTTTTAATTTAATTAACTGCAATGCAAAGTTGATTGCATTCTCTTACAGTTCTGCAAATTTTATAAAATAAAACCAAAATAATATATGCCAAGCAATCTTTGTCACTTAAGCCTCCTCTATATTATATTTTAATAAGAGACAAATAAGATATTGTTGCACGAGAGTAGGTATCTTTCGACGTGTTAAGAAATTTTAAATAACAAACAAGACCAATTCAATAAATCTTTTTAAATTTATAATCACAATAAAGAAATACGTCAACAAATTCCTTTTATATACAATACGGTCATATAATTATTGGGTTACCTAAGCATTTGATCAACAATTTAATTATTAAAATTGCAAGACATTTTGAAGTGTAGGTGCCTAGAAATAAAAAAAACAGGTCATAAGGATTTTTTATATTGATTTGATAACAACCTATCAATGTTGTTTTCTATTTATTAACACAAATTTTATTGAAACAAAGATATAAAAATACACGCAAACACACATTAATTTAATTGATGTAAAATTAAAATAGAAATTAAAATCAATTAAAATTATCTTAGGATTGATATAATTTAATAGAAATTTAAAGTTACACGCAAAGTGAAATAAATAGTGTTTGTAAAAAATGCATTAGGTGCATCAAATAAAAAAATGTTAGGGATAAGTACAGAGCTATAAAACAAATTGACTGCATACCAACCTAAGAATAGAAAGATAAATGTTGGTTTGTATATGCCTTTTACTCGTGTTATTTTAATTTCAAAACAAAGAAAATGCACGACTTGGTCGCACATATACATAATGAACATTACTACCTACATGCTTTTTTTTTGTAATTGAATTTATATTTATTTATTATGCTATTTTGTTCTAATACACAATAAACATTTTGTTCCTTTTAAATTGTAGCATTTATATTTTCGGTTAGATTCATCCTTTTTAAAGCTTTCACGAGCAATGGCTCTTATATACAAAAAAAATAAAACCAAAACTAGGATTTTTAAGGCAAGCAAGTTAAAGTTATTGCTATTTTAAAACAGCTAAGGGAATTTTAACATAGCTTTGGTTTATGTTTTCTAGCAAAGCAACTTAAACTGTATTGGTTTTGTGTAAAAAAAAAATTCAATCAGAGAAGCCCCAAAAAGTAAGGTTTTGTTATGCCATCCCTCGGTCTCTCGATGCGGATGTGCATTATGTGCGGATATGCGGTTGTTTGTGCTTTGACCTCAAGGCTGAAAGGACCAATTTTCCTCAAACTTCGTGTGTAATACTTTTTGGTAGATTCTCTAGAGAAAGAGATCGAGTTTTGTTTGTAAAAAGTACGAACCTAACTGGGTTCTAGGTTCTTGACTAAAAATTTACATAACGCCGATTTGATGTTTTTAGGTGTTTTACAAATTTGGCAAAAAAATGATAACGGTTTGTATGGTATTTAAATTAAATATACATACATTTTTTAGACCACTTTTCGTCTTTTAACATAATTCAGCAAATTTAATTAAAAACGAACAACTTCGTGCAACACAGTCGTGCATTTTATTTTTTGTTGAAATATGAATTTATCCGACCAACATTTTACAGAAAACTGTGAGAGATTCACGAAGAAGACTATCATACTTTAAAATATCCGTAGCATTGGAAGTGGCCATACCACTAGGATGCATAGAAAACAAAATTCAGCAAATCTTGTAATTTACCTTCAGTCACTGGCGGTGGTTCAATCCTTCAAAACTAAGTACCTACTACTGAGACCATAGCAGACAAAACGAAATGCAACACTCAAACTTAATACCATAATTTTTGCAACCTTTCCCTTTCGTTTTGTATAGGTACCAACAAGGCAACAACCAACAACTGGGCCAACGTTTAATGAACATTTTAATTACTCTCACTCTCATAATTTTTTTCTTTTTTCTACCTCTCTCACTCTCACGACAATCTACCTCTAATCTCTATAGTCCGTCCAGTCGGGAACAGGATAGACTAATTGGAAAAAATTAAATTGTACACTATTCTTTTACAGTTCTTTAAAGGGAGTAGTTTTTCTGGATAATCAAGCTTGCTCGAGCCGCCATTTTGAAAACAGTTTAGCAGTAGCTGTAATTATCTAGAAACCGTTAGTCTGACAAAAATTTTATCAACAATAAATTTTTTAGGATATTAAATTGCTTATTTTTAGTATCGAAATCACTCTAATTATTTCGAAAACCGTTATTCTTACAAAAAATTAGTCTTGTTGTTTGGAGTTGAGAACATTTTTTGTTGGTTATATTATGAACACAGAACAAGTAAATTTTTAAAAACGTGTTTTAGATTAAATTTCTGTCACACTAGCGGTTTTCGGGATAATAATACTGTTTTCAAAATGGCCGCTCGAGCACAAGCTCGATTTTCCCGAAAAAGGACAAATATAATTTTTTTTTATATAAATTTTTTTTAATTTCAGTTGAATTTTTTGGATTGTAGTAAATTATTCAAAAGCAGTAAACAAAAATATTCTCATTCACGTCTAACTGGACCGTTGAGAAAATAATCGCTTTAATAAGCTAACAAAATTTTTAGTTTTGAAAAATCAGGAGGTAAAAATAAAATATAGTTTAAATGACCAAGTTTTCACATTGATTAACATTTGTTCTAGTGATTGAAAAGCGTTAAAGCAGTTGTTTTTTGTTGTTCTGTGCTCAAACAAAATATAAGAATTTAAAAGGCAAACGGAAGATGAAAGAATTAAAAAATATTACTTTTTAGCTCACTGTCTTAATCTTAAATCTAACAGGGAAAATATAGTTAACGATCACAAACACACTACGAACTTGGATAATTTTGCTACATTCAATGCAGTTTTCTGAAATGTTAGTAGTTGGTACTATTTATTTTGATTATATTGAGAAGAAACCCAACTGACTTCATTCGCATCGCAGTACCTATGTATGAGTAATCAGCGTTTTTCGTGGAAAACGCAAACGTGGTCTAAGCGAGGATTGTATGACTTTGCATATGATTAACCAACAAGAAGCAGATAAAATTAGCTTACCGAGTTTCGTTTTAAATCAAAAAAGGTATATAATTGAATGACAACATTTTTCCTGGCAACACTTTGTCAATTTGTATTTAAAGATCATTTCGTTTCATTACAGAAAAAGATGCTTGCTGGCGCTGGCTGAGCGCTGAGTTGAAGACGACGGATAGTGAGCGAAAAAAAAATCAAAATACGCGGAGAAGAGTGTGCACTGTGCACACTCCAAAAATAAATCTAAGCGACACCACCTAGACGACGACACGCCGGAAAATGTATCTTCCTAACATTATTTTCAAGAAAATTCATTAATTTAATTGATGTTATTGTAGTCCATATATAAAATTAATTTTCAATCCGAAACCATCCATCTAATAGTCCTGTGGAGAGGCTTTTTTTACACTTATTGAACCGTTAAGGCTTTTTTTATTCACCCTTTTTTGATTTAGTAATAGCACTTGTGCAATTTACGTCACTTATTATTCACAGTTTTGAGATCATAACATGAATATTCATTATTTATATGGTTGAATTAAATACTTATAGGTATTTGGATTAGGAATAATCACAAAAAAAATATTATGTAGGCACTTTAAAATAAGTCTATTTTTTCACAAATATGTAAGGTATTTTGCTTATCTATATAAATTTTATCTTTACTTTCTGGCCAGCTATGTACGAACAGCGGCAGGAGTTGTCTTGAGCACCCTCCAAGCAGCTGCGAAGGTTTGCCTCAAATGTTTAAATATAGACACTCGATTCGGCACTATAATAGAATATTCAGTCACCTCTCCGCAGAAGCAGTTCCTTTTCCACACTCAATCTTTAAAGCTTTTTGGTGGCGATGAAGAAACGTGCATTTAGGTGCTTTTATTTGAGTTGAATTTATTGAAATAGTTTTGCGAATTGAAATGGGGGTAAGACAAGAAGCGCGTAAACATAGTTGATAAGATTGCACTTTCGGTTTTGTTTATCTTTTTTTTTGTGAGAGGAATATGCGCTATGAACATTGCACCCAAATGCACCTGTGCTTTGTTTTGTTATCTTTAAAATGACGAGATGCGAGATACAACACTGTCATGAGATTTTAAACGATAACAAAAATGACATAACTAGCAGTGGCCAGTGGGGCATTGTTGGATTTTAGGCTTGTTCGATGGCTGTCAAAAAACTAGGCATGACCGTGTTTAGACTTGGAAATTTTAGTCTGACGTGATGAGTACTCTCGTACTTCAATTAAGGACGCCTCACTTCAAGCGGGTGGAATTTTTGTGAAGTGAGACAGTTGTACGACGCGATTTTTTTGCATTTTATAAAAGAATATAACATTCGTTAATTATTATTAATGTTTCTATTAGTTTCCTTTTCCAAGAATTCATTTTCTATCACTCTGCATTTTGCTTAATTATGAAAATACTACGATGTTAACACATCGACAGTCAAGCAGATAATGAACAAAATGGAAAAAAAACATGAATTTGGAATTGGAACAGTACTCACGCTTCCGATGTTTATAATTTGAAGAGTACTCACCCCTCACCCCTCTCACCTGTCGAGAGTCAAGTTTGGTCCCTTGAAGTGTACACACGGTGGTCCGGGAGCCACCGTCAATTTAAAGTAATAAATGTAACTAAGTTAAAGTCTTCATACATAAGGTGTTCAAGTAGCTTAAATTGTACTGATAGTTTTATTTTATCGTTTTAATATTTTAATGTAATAATATAATATTTTATTCGAAATTTCAGTTTCTCTTTCACACTACCTCTTCGTTGTTTTATTATTTTCCCTTGCACCAATTTTATCAGCCGTTATGGTATATCCTTTATTCGTACTGCAAGATTCCCGAAATCACGACATTATGTTTAGGGCATTATACATTTCCTATATACAAAACGAACAGAGCTACAAATAAGTTTGGTATTACTTTATTTGACAACCAAAAAGGCAACGAATAAAACAACTGTTTTGATTTTTGAGATACAAATTGGACTTCTTCAATTTATTTCTTCTCCATAGGAATTCTTTTATTTTTTATGAATTCAATAATCATGAGTGCCGAAGTATCTGCAAATAGTGAAGATTGGTCAATATCCTGCATTTCGGACGGTGAAGACTTTGCTCCATCCGCTGAAGAACTCGAAACATATTACCTTGCACTAGAAAACGGTAATATTCCTGAATTGCAATGGCAATGTCCTGGTAGGCGAGCTCCTTCACCCATTAATAATAAAGAAGAACCTAAAGTAAGCGAAGCTGTGGAAAAAGAAGCGTAAGTTATTTTTAAAGTTTATTGAAATTATTTGAATCATATTAATCGATTTTAGACCCGCGAAAAATGATTTTGACTTCATGGACGATGTTGCGTTACCACAAATGCGAGTTCGCAATCAAAATTCTACTCCAAAATCTGCAAAAAAGAAGACTGCTAATTTTGCAGGTGTAATAGAATCTCTGAAAAAGCAGATGTTATCACAAACAAAGGAAGGATCATGAGATTATTTGTTTTTTTTTTCTATTTATACAGATGAATGTTGGTGAGAGTGTTTAAAAATAAAACTAGTAATATTATAAAATGGTAATGTATTTTGTAGTAAAAATGTATGTCCCGGACTTGATATCTTTCACCCTCAAATAATTAAAACTATTCTTCGCAAAGTTATCATACGGGCTGGAAACCTGTAGCTTATACGTTTGATACCCAACTTCTCGACTTGATGAACGTCCTCGTACAGCTTGTAAAAATCGTTGTTCTGCAAATTTTGTTGGGTCCATCTACACAGACCGGAGCATAAATCCTACGTAGTAACTTTGGCTCGAATAGGTACCTCTAGAGAGCTTTATCCGATTTTAAAAATTATCAGTTGAACAATTTATAAAGAAGTAAGTCCAAAATTTCAATATTAATTGATAATAGGTATCAATTGACAACCGAAATAGGGGGCAATTTTTTGATTTCCGCCTTATGGTGATTCTGGAGCTTTTGTTCTCCTCGTAAGAACATATACTTCGTGCTCCTCGATAACAACAAAACCCGGTTTGGCTTTTGTCATTAAAAAAAAAAGAATAAATTTGAAAGTTTTAAATATTTTTATTGTAGTTATAAGTTTTTACATAATATATCTTTGTCTTCAAGTTTTCATGTATGAATTCAGTTTCCGGTATATATACCTATGAATTTTTGTTCGAATTGTTTTTTATTTTATTTTTTTTTTTAGTCCATATTTTTTTAGTTTACTTTTTAAGCAATAATTTGTTCTAGATATATATTTTAAAATTGTTTTTTTTTTCTTATATATTATAATAATGTTTTTATCCTTAAAAATAAATCTATTATTTTTTTTCGATCTCGCTTTAAACTTAACAACAAATAAATACACAAATAGGTATAGATTTCTTTTTTTTTTGTTCTTATATTTTTTTTCAAACAAAATAACATAAGGAGAGGATGGGAAGGAAACGTACATATATAGTAGACTAACATATTTATTTTGCTTTTCTTTTCACAGGTTATATACATATTTGTATGCATAAACATAGAAATATGCTATACATATGCATATAAATATATATAATGTATACATAATACTATATAATATGTTTTTCGATACGTGATCATTTGATTTTTATGTTTGATGTTGTTAATTTTGTTTTTCTTTATTTTGTCAATTCAAAAAATGTATATATAATCAATGTTTCTATGTTATTTGCAATTTTTTTTATTTTTAATTGGAAGCAGTTGTAGCTTTTAACAAGCCGCGATCATTCATAGACGGATTTACCGCGTGTTTGCATACTTCCATTGCTGCACTTGAGGTAACATTAATATTAAGATTATTGTTTAGAGGTGAGGGGGACGTTGTTGATGAGTTTAAATTGACTTCTAGTGGACAATTTGATGTACTTATGTTGTTACTGCTTTGATTAATATACTGATTATTACTCGGTAAGTTACTGACAGGCCGGTTCTGCAACTAAAACAAAACTATTTAGAAAAAATATCGATTCGGCGTCATTATCAATATATTACTTGCATTCGTGTTGTCACCGAATGGTAGCAGGGACCACACAATCTTACATCACTAAACAGTTTCTCATCGGGTAGGGGTGCCCAGAATTCTGAACAATCAGCACAAAAAATCTGTCCGCATGACCTAGAAACACAAGAAAAACATATTTTGAATTAATTAATATATTAAATTCACAAAATACAAAGACACAGGATATATGTAAAGGTTAATTAGGAATTTCATAAATATTACAAAGAAATCAAGTATCACACCGGCAATGATGTTTCCGTCGGCCCAGCCAAAACTCTGTTTGACAACTAGTGCAACGAGATACAGCATGATCAGGAACCCAAAGTACACTACTGATTGGCTGTATTGAACTGGCACACGAAGAGGCGCCACTACGGTCTTCGACAGCCTCCCACGAACACACAGACAGATTTTCCACGTTGTCTAACACAGAACACTAAAATTATACAAACAAAAAATACCAATATTGACAATTTCAAATATTTTCAAAGAAAATATTCCCACTAAAACAACTCTCTCGCGAACAAAAAAAAATATTAATAACAGAAAGTGAATTTTATTAATTTTGCATGCAGGTAAATTAATAAATTAATAAAAGCAATTTTTAGAACGACAGATTTGTTCGTTAGTTCAAATAAAAAAAAATTAATAATATTACATTTGTTATTGTTATTTGCAGCAACTTAATAGATTTTAATTAAAAGGTGAATGTTTTATAACATTCACGTAGTTTTTGTAAGTTCAAGTAAATCCAGACTACAAAATTACAACAGTCACTTTCTATCTTTTGCTTTTATGAGATCACAAACTTGAAGTTCAAAATGTCATAGACAGCCTTACATCATGTGAAGTTTCAGATCATTTCCATTCTCCATCCCCCACAGAGACTGAGAAATAAATCTGCAAAACTTTTGAATTCTTATTCCGCCACGTATAGGGTACGTCAAAATGAAGGATGTTTTATGAACGGCTAGTACTCGGGGTAGGGAAGTCCGTTTGTGCTAAGGTAAAGCGCATTTGCAAAAGGAGACAGAAGAGTTTCAGTATGCATCAGTGTTCAGTGTTCATCGTACGGCAATATTTCGAAAATGGTGAAAGTTGTATCCAAACTCTTAGAGATATCCAAAATATCAACAATTCCTTTACCGGATATCTATTATCGACCCTCTCGCGATATTTTTGAAGATTCGTATCATTCGATACACATTTCGTCTTTATTTTAACGTATTGCAGCTAGGAACGCGTCCTACCTCAGCACAATCGGACCTCTCCAACCCGAGTACTACCCGTTCATAAGACATCCATTCATTCTGACGGACCCTGTTCATCCACTCCCAAAAGTAGCTCTATATCATTATGCAAAAACTTGGTTGAGTTAGTTTTCAAGTCATCTGTGAGTACCCAAAACAGAAACACCCGCTTTTTAGTTCGTTGTTGCCATAACTGGACAAATTTAAGTGTTAAAAATGCAATGTTTGGTCGCCAGTGATATTAAGAACTAACACAAACATTTAGATTTTGGTAAAATGTAGTATCTTTTAAATAAAACTAGGTGTTATGGTTTGCAACGTTTCGAGCATGAATACGTTCTTCCTCAGGCCTTTATTGTAAAATAATATACATCGTCAATAATGTCATATATACAAATCATACATCAAAATTAAATTGTAAGTTAAATTTTCATGTATGATTTGTATAGATGACATTATTGACGATGTATATTATTTAAAGACTTGAGGAAGAGCGTATTCATGCTCGAAACGTTGAAAACAATTTAACACCTAATTTTATTGCTTAAACACAATATTATATGAAGAACCATTTTGTTATGACGACATTAAGCATCGCGTAACCGTAGAGTGAATGAAGTGGCTCGAGAACTCTCCAAATTTAAGTGACCAAAAATGCGATTTACCTTAAAACTCTACGTCTTAACTGTAGATGTCCAGCACTTATATACGGACTGTTCTCAATGTTAAATAATGTACAAGTATAAGAGTAAATTGACGGCAGCTGAGATGGAGATTCTTCGCATGTCAGCAGGAGTAACAAAACTTGATCGAATTAGAAGATTCCAGAAAATCTTAACGTCAAAAATATCATTGTGAACAGAATTCAGAACGCCAAACGTTAGTTTGTTTTGTCAATGACAAAGAAGGAAACACTGAGAATAACAATCTTGTATAAAACAAAAATAATAAATAAATCCATCTTTTTTTACAGAAAACGAAGCGACCTTATCAAATATTTTGCTTTATAAATTCTTGAGCAAGAAATGTTATTGAATAAAGATTAATAAATTATCTAAGCAAAAACAAATTAAATGTTTTAATTCTTTTTACAAAAAGTTAAGTGTTAATTTTTTACCATTTATAAAAATGACGAATGTGAATGTGAACATGAGACAATGACGACATGTAAAATATACACAAAAATATACAAAAAAAAAAAACAGGAACAAATTTAGTTTGATTCATGAAACCAAATAAAATAAAATAAAAAATAAACTAACCGGCGACATGGATCTACTTCCATAATACATAGCATCATCTTCACAACATCTTCTTTCATTTCTAGACGAATAACAGTAGCAAAGCCTGAACAAATTATTCTCTTGATTCATGATCACATCTACCTTTTCATAAAGAAATCAGTTTATAAAGAAAAAAAATAAATAAACACATAAGTTAAATGAATATGAAAGTGCATATTAAAAAAAAAACAAAGAACAATAAATTAAGAGGAGTAGGGTGTAGTTGGGACAATTTGCATTCATGTATATAGTGTACAAGTAGGTAAACCTTATTTAATGATGAAAATGATTCTTATTGATAATTTGTTTAGGACAATAAAATTCCATACTACACCACATAATTTATCATAATAATAAAATAAGTTACTAACACACATACCTGTTCGTCATTGACTACTGGAGCACTATTACAGCTAGGACAGATTTTCTTTAGGAGAGCCATTCGCATTCCATGTAGTTCTCGAAGAAGAGCATCTTCACGAACCTTAAATAAGTAAAATATGATTGAAATGCAAAATTTAAGTTATCAAAAACGTACCTTATGTTCGTGAACGATTTGTTGAAGTCTTATATTTTGTTCGCTTAGCGCATGAGCTAAGCCATCTGGGCAGGAAATTGCAATTTGTGGACGTTCTGACATACCGGGTGGAGTAAGTGGAAGAGAACGAACACCAGGAGTTGAAAACCTTGATACGGTAGAGCTATACAAAAAACAAATTTGTTTCAAAATTATCTATGCGATTTCGTTTTAACAAAGGTAAACAAAAACACTTTTATGATCAAGTAATACCTAATTCGAAATAGGAGTATCGAGCCAGGAGAAGGAAGGAAAAAATATCATACGAAGAAGGAAAAGGTTGTTCGCAGTCTCCCAGTTTAAATAGTCTCGTTCACACACATTCAGTTCGTATCAGGTTTGTATTAAAGTCTACGTATTTGCATTTGTAAAACACAGATATACGGAGTCCGTGTTTTTATTTGCTTATTACACGGGTATCCGGGTTATAAATACACGGATTCTTAACACACGGTTTCTTGATACACGGATTTGTAATATATTGATATAATATTTATTATATGGAAAATTTTACATTCGAATAATGGAAACAAGCTGAAAATAGGTTATTTCATCAATTTTCAATTAAATTTTACGTCTGGTTTATATTTTATCACGTTTTTCGTTCTGACCGAAGAAGTTTTACGTAGAATTTAATGAATTAATCCTTATTCTTAAATCAAAAGAATTCAAGTTAAAAGCACTTAAGCCCACAACTTACATCAATTTAACGAATGTATAATAATTAATTAACTAAATATAAAACCGGATACGTACAACACGGATATTTAAAAAGCATGGATAGACGGGTACACGGTACCCGTGTATCCGTGTTCTTAAATATCCGTGTAATAGTTTGTATTCGGTGATCCGAAGAAAGAAGTAGTCGCCCACTGCTCACCATTGAAAGAAATACAGCAAGCAAAAACACCAACTTTAAGTTCAGATGAAAAAATTGATTTGTCAAAGTAAAAACCGAAACTGATACGAAGGAAATCACCATGATTACAGAATGTGTGTGAAGATAAGCAGAAAGGGGGAGAAGATACTTGGTTCTTTTAAAAGAAATATTTTTTGATGGATATTTGTTCCTTTACAAAGATGTGAACGTAGTCCAGAAATTCAAAAAACCACGCAATTTGCTTCAGCCAAGAGATTATTCGATTTTAATTGAGTGCTTGGTCGGTATAACAGGATATCTGCTGTTGCCAGGGATCGAGGAGGTGAAAGGCCACCGTGTCTTATCTGTGATTGGAGATCGAATATGTATGTATGTATCAATTATTTTGTTGAACTAGTCATACATTCAGACGAAACTTAAATGTTATAAGAAGTCGAACTGGTATCCCTCGACCCATGTCCCAACTAAGCCAAATGATCCAATGGCCCAACAGAGGCCATTGAGGCAATATGTCTGTCGTTGAATTTTTCTATCGTTCAGTAAAGTGAATTATTCACAACAATAAGATGTCGGTTGTTTAGGAACTCCTGGAACGCATTTTCTTTTCACGGGAAAATGCATGTGAAGATCAAACATTTTAAAGATGACGCATTGGAAAATTATCCCCATTTTCGGTTGAGAAGACGCGTCAAATGGAATGTGTGCTACTAGAACTACACCAGTTGCATCAAAAGCATTAACCTTAAATCACATTGTGGTGAGCAGGGATTGAAAAAACTTAATAGGAGTCTCGTTTAGAGTTTTGAATACATGTCATAATTTGGCGTATCTTTTCTTTTAAATGTGTATGGTTTGTTTATAAAACAAGGTTGTAAAATTCGCAAAAAGAAACAGCTTACCTTCCATTTGTGTTTTTACCGTTGGTTGTGAATTCTTTTCTCGAGTTCGAGGACAGTGTCCTTCGTCGCCGATGTGATGTTGATGATGAGTTGTTAGCGACAGTTTCACATTTTCCACTAACAGATATCTCAAGTTTTGGATGTTCTGGCAATATGAGAATACTTTCTTCCATTGGGTTAACTGAATTGCTATTTAAACTACAACTACTTAACATAGTCAAGTTTGGCTTGCTATGAACTTTTGGCAAAATTGTTGCATTTGTTGTCGGTCTCTTCTACATAAAAATAATAAAACAATCAAATTTACAACTTTTTGAGAAAATACGATAAGCTTACCTCTTCTCTTTGTATAGATCGATCGGCATGCTCACCATGGCTACCATTGACATTAGTAAATGGACATTGTTGTGCCATTGAGTCTTTATCGATTGTAGTATTTGTATCAACATGTTGCAATAAACTATTGTTTGGTGAATGTTGCATTTCGGACATTGGAACAAGCGTATCAGTACTAGTATTAACAGATCCATGCCAAGCATTTTGTAACTCATTTGAATCTGTTGTATTTCCAGATGGTGTTAAAAGATTATAGTTTGTGTTGTCTGAAACTAAAATGTTTAATAAAATAGCTTAATTTCACTAAAGCAATAAAAAGCAACAAAACTCACCTCCCAAATCGACACTTTGCATTAGATCTGGATTTATGTCAAGGTTATTTTGAAAACCATCAACTGTATCGTGAATCTCGCTATGATCCTCATTTGTATCTTTTGTTCCATTAGTTCCATTCTCATTAGCATTTTCAATTCCATTAGAACCAATAAGGGGAGTGATAATGTCGCCATTTAATCCATTAAAGCTGTACTCTTTCGTGATGTTGTCAAACATTTTGTGCTCATTTAATAGTAATTGTTGTGTGTCTGTGCAAGGGTCTGAAGAATCAGTTTTCCGTCTAGCAGTTTCTAGTACTGTTGTTGTTGTGGTTGAAGTCTTAAAGTTATCATCGTCATCATTTTGATTAAGTTCATTTGTAAGATGTTGCAGCCTTTCAGTTGTGTCATGAATTAAAGTTGCGATAATATCCGGTGAATCTTCACGGTCGGATAGGACATCGCTGATTGAATTTGTTTGTGAATTGTTAACTATCATCAAACTGAAATCATTTAAATATTTTTATCAATTATGCTATGGAATTAAATTTGTCAATAATTAGTTAAGTAAATCACTAAATGACACAATAAGCTAATAGCAATGACAATTTTATGGGAGACAAGTGGTAGCAATAAAACTTGTTTGAAAATAAAAACATTCATATTTTGATTTTTCGTATGACAGATGAAATTTCTTCTTTACCTAACCCAAGAAAAGTCTAATGACTTGAACAAAGTAAAACAATGAATATTAATGGTAAGTGAAAAAAAAGAACAACACTCTAAAAAAAAGAAAAAAATATTTTGGTTGTAAGAATTTGAATGAAGCGTCTATAGACTGAAGAAAGAAATAATGGTTAAAAAAGCCATCTTCGTTTTGGAATAAAATGTTTAACGCCCACAACGACTAACGAATTTGAAAAAAATACTGGAGCAATTTGGCGAATGGCGTTTAATTAGCCTTCTCGCAGCCGGAAAGCAAGTTGGTAATGATAGCATGTACTTGAGTTCAATAAGATTACACAAACAATTTCAATGCAATGGTAATCCCATTAGTTGAATAGTATAAATGACAGTTTAAATATCTTACCTAGGTTCAACAGTCATGTTGGGATCACTTGATCTCCTTGAAATCCCATTTTGATTGATCCCAGCTGTAATAAGATCGCCATAAGATCTTGTCTTTGCCATTGGACCTACAAAATTAACATCTTGAAATAAATTTTGAACAAAAATTATACAATGCAATTATATACTAAATTAATTAAATTAATTATAAATTGATAAGATATCAATAACTTCAATTTAAGTGTTATATACAACAAAAGAAGTTTTCAATCTTTTAAAATTATATGCTTACTTGGTAGGCCTTGGACTCCATCCGAGTTGCAAGGCGGAAAATCAACTCCATTTTGATTACCCAAACTTCCTAGATAAACTTCAGTCCATAGTGATAAGTCTCTTACATTGTGTGCAGGCCATAAAACCTTTGAAATTATAGGAGACTACAGTAAACAACCAATAAACATCCATCAAAATAATATAAATACTTTCTCCTTATTTGCAACATATAACGGATTTCTATACATTGGGCCCGATAAAAATGGCCATACTGAAAAAGTCCTTTCAAACACCGAGTTTTCAATCCGTTCTTTAAGTGTGTTGCAAAAGAATGTACCAAAAAGGCATGAAAGTGAGTGCTGGGCAAGTTTAATCTAAAATAAAAATATATATATATATATACCCTTCTCATCAAAGTAAATTTCATTTTAAATACCAAATAACCCATGCTAAATTCGAAACAGCAAGGAAACTGTTTATGGATTTGATGGACCAAATCCAACCACTGCAAAAATACGGGACATCTTTCATTTAACTCATCCGAACCGGGTCCATGTCCGCAGCGATCGGCAAACTTATGACCAAAACTAAGCCATTCTCGTTCTACAAGTATTCGAAATCCCTGCAAGTATCGAAAAATAATTAAAAATCAATAAAAATTAACATGTTAATAAATTAAGCAAACACAATTATTATACCTCAACAGTTCTATAAAATGGATCGAGACACAATTGTGCTGTAGCCACTAACTGTGGCGTCCTATCCCAACCATCTGAACAGTGAACCAAAACTGGACGACCTTTCTTTTCGATCGCATGACAGATTGTAACTGAAGCAGCCAATAGACCGGAAAGATGTTGCAACCACATAGTTTTCTCCAGCAAACCAAGCCAACTGAAACCAATAAAAAGCGCACAACAACCGTTTAGACAAGGCAATCAACAATATACCGGATACATTTCAACTTACTTTGGGACGTCTGGTGGTGACGCACACAACAGTCGCAACGCCTGAAAGCTTTTCCTGATCACATGTATGTTGCCCAAGTTCATGAACTCAATTTCAGCGCATGGATAGTACTCGATGCATTCACAGCCACCGCCTCTCGCTCGATTGGTGACCGCAGAAGTATAACTTCTTGCGTCTACAATAAGAATTTTCTTTAACCAAAAGAGAAATAGTTTAATGTTTCGATTTCAAACGAGAATTTGCAATTTAATCGTTTTACCCTGACTTCGTCGAGTATAACTTCTTCATGACTACCATCTGGGCTAGACGGTGTACTGTCTCCAGATGGACATAAATTCTGTCGGCGACCTTGTTCTCCTCGATCGAAAGCACACGCTTCTGCCAATGCTTTTAATAATTGTTCATCCTTTGAATTTCGCCATCCAAGCCAACCGACTTCTGGTTGACTGCAACGTGCAATAACAGCTCCAGATTTTTTATGTCGCCAAACTACTGCTGGCAAACGACGGGATCCCCGGAAATTGGCTACGTTGTGCAATGTATCATCAGATATGCAACAAGGAACTAATATTTTCTGCGGATACGAAGGACAAAGTTTAAAATCTTCGTTCGCGTGACTGATTCGCCAAGAACCGTTTAGATCAAATTGTAAACGTTCGACTTCACGCCGAAAGTCTTCTTCATAGCGACCGGACCGTTGTAATCGTTCCGAAAAATCTGAATTCTCACCCGAGGACATGCCATCCCAGGTCCATGTACAAAATGGAAACGCAAACAAAGACTCAAGACTCTCAGGTACTCCAACAGACAAGCTAATGCGCCTTTGCCACTCCGAACATTGTTCGGCGGTCTCAAAGGAACATTTAACTGTGCTTGCATCTTTGCAATTTATGACCAAGTGAAACAAATCACGTGACTGTGCAGATTCAATCAGTCCCAATGGTACAGATGTTTCTGAATTAATTGAATTTTTTAACAAAAATATTCGATAGTTAGACAATGCCAAGACCCCATCATCTGTGCGTCCAAGATATTTAACCGATTCACCAGCAACTAGAAAACAAATCATAGTAAATTGTATTTTAGGTTAATATATAATTTTTGTACGTTCTGTGAAGGGAACGGTGAGTTGTACGTCTTCCTTCTCCATTGTTGGTTTAGGAAAGAGTTCGGCTGCTCGAATCATACACAGTGATTGAGGAGGTGATCCATCGGATCCATCCATTAGCTGTAAAGAAATTTTGGAAATTTAATAAAAAATTAAAAAAAAAATGTTTATCTTATATTAATACAAAAATCGATGTTTGTATGTAGGAGGGCTCACAGCTGTACCAAATCAAATCATAAAATAAGAAATTCCAGAAGAATTTTCTAAGTTGTGTCCAAAATTAAGCTCTATTCATGTCTGCAATGGAATAAGTCAGAAAGTGCTTCGTTTCTAAATTAACGGTAAAAGAATGAAGTCAGTGCCTGTATAATTAAATTTTTAATTCAAGAAATTTGTAATTCACTTTTTGTGACTTCGTTTGGGTTAGTTGCGAGCACAGAGATAGATTAGTTTGCAATAGCAAATTGGCTACTTTTTATTACGAAAAAAACGTAAGGTGAGATAATTTTTTTATTTTTTACAGATATGATAATATATATTTTTTGATATCATTTTTTGCACAATGGTTGTTGTATATGACATCATAACAACCGTATCCTACAGGAACAGTATATTTAAAAAAAATCTTTAAAGTTCGTAGACGTGACGCTGCTCGGGAACAATATTGGCTACTAGTACCGCCCAGTTGTCGAAATTCGACCATTTTTGAGAATACTTTTTAGATCGTGAATACCGATATTCTTCTCAAATGAACTTTTAAGTTAATTGCCTTTCAAGATTTTATTTTAAATACGGCTGTATAATTTTCGCGTCAATTTCACAGAAATCGGTCTGAGTATTAACAAAACAAGAACAACAATATTTTGGGACTACTCGTTTGATTTTGAATCTAACATACGTAACCATTAACGAAATATCAATTAAAAAATTGATAACTTAATCAATCGTCTTCGCGCCAAACAGGGAGATGTTTGATGTTTTATCGTATTATTTTAAAATTTAAAAAACTGTTCAATTCAGTTATCGCTCTAAATCTACTTATCCAATCAGGTGAGCTTCTTTTTTTTATATGAATGTGTCCCATAAATAATCGAAGATAAAAATGTAAACAAAAATCATATGGGCACTAATTTAATTCATATCATGGCAAAGAAAAATGAAAATAAAATTAAATTAAAAACCAATTTAGCTTTTATCTCTTTTTTTTACATTTTTGTGTACTTTCTTATCTTGAACCTTATCGAATTTATTATACGACAAAAATTCCTGATTAAATATACTTGGCTGGTAAACTGCAATAGTAATTCACAACATGAAAGACTACAAAAATTATATGTATATGTATATGTAGAGGTGCAGCAAAAACGATCGGTGGAGAAAATCTTTGAGATTTCCATATTCCACATGGCAGACAGAGCGAAGAATTTCGAGGGAAAACCTACGGCAAGGGAAATTTTCTTTGGAATAACTTGATTTTTGAGTTCGATTGCGTTGACATCGTTTAGCCAACACTTTATACATTCAGTCTACTTAGAAAGTAGTATCAAGTAGATACGTGCGGAAGGCTGCATAATCTATTGAATTCACCTCGAATCGTCGCGTCGTCGCTTGTCGGCATTGGTGACCTAAATTTTTCTCACATAACATGTTTGAAGAAAATAAAATAAAAAACCAACCAAATAGTAAAAAATAAAGAACAAAAAAAATATTACACGAATGTTGTTATAGGCAAAGAATTTCTATCTATTCCCTCACTTATGAATGAGAATGAAAAAGCAACAACATACGAAGACACTCTTGTTATCGTCTTGCAGCACGCAGATGTTAAGTGGCTTTATCAACATCCCAGAGCGGAAATTTATATGTTTCAGTTAAGAATTAATAGGAACCAAGAATTCTGACCTTCTGACTAGTAAAGATAATTTTGCAAGTAAATAATAATTAAATTGGAAAATATTCATAATGCATAGCAGGACGCAGGACTATACGAATTTCGAATTTGCCAAAATCGGTGACGCCGTTCACGAGGTAGTTGGTACAGAAAAAATAGTTCTACAAAAGATACCGTTAATAAGCTTTTTCTAAAAAAAAACATAAGTCGAAAAACAACAACGTTAACAAGAAACATTTTCAAACTAGACAAAAAAAATGCACTACCCAGACATTTGAAATAACAAGTTGAAAATTGGTGGAAATGAAGAGGATGACGAATTAAATGTCAAAGTATCTTGAGTCTTTTGACTCTCACCCTTAATACGGTTGTCAAAGAGCAATTCAATAAAACTAATCACAATAGATCTCGAATCTGAGTGGCACTCACAGTTTATCAAAACTTTTGATAATTGACAACGATAATACCGATGGATCAATTTGTTGATAAACTGCAATTATCGTATTTATATTTGACAACCGTAATAGGGTCCTCTAACTATTAAACCAACCGCCCGATTTAGTTTGTTTTTTTTTTCAAAATTTTTGTTAAATATTAACAATATTGATTAAGATTTTAAGAAAAACATGTAATTTAACAGTCAACAAATTATTAAAATTAGTGCATATTATACCTACTTATTACTATTAATATTACTTTTGTTTATCAATCATCCGTTGCTGTTAGCTCATCATCAAACCCTACCACTTTTAACACATGTCTCCTTTCTGCGCGAAAATGTCCGAACATAGAAAGCAGTCGGTATGACCAGTCATTGACCAGCCGCTCTACTCAAAAGCGCTAGAAATTGTTCTTTCCGCTAAAGAAGGCAGCGAGTTGTCACGCGTCGTTCTGTTTCTCTGTGGTGTTCACCTATTAATGTTATTGATGTGTACTGTAGGATCCATCATGACTGGAAGTGGTTTGGAAGAACTCTAGGAGACAGTGAATGCCAAAAATACGGTGGCCAAATTTTGAGCGGTAATGCTTACGCTTGAGCTTACCGCGCATATTTTCTGACGCAATTGGTCACTGGCGATTTTGATATTGTTAGAAATAGAGGTCTCCCACCTTAGCAATGAATTAAAGAAAACACATATGGTCTTCTTTTCTGGAAATTTCCGTGAAAGACATTTCATAGTCAAAGTGCCTTGCAAGGCTTAATTTATTTGGGGCAACACATACTACTACTACTACTACTACTACTACTACTACTACTACTACTGCTAAGAGTGCCAAGCTGTGAGCCCAAAACTTTGAAATGGTAGACATAATGCGCTTTTGTGTCCAAGCTGAACGGTCTGAAGACTAGAATCTTCATATATTTTGCATGCAAAATATGATACCGTAATTTTACTCCGCTGTGCTCAATAATGTCGATATCGCAGAATATCTAGTTTACGAGTAAGTAGCAAGAATCCTGCGATATTTTTAAAATGCACTTTCAAACGAAAAGGCGAGATGTTCGCATTGATTGAAATGATGCGATGGAAGAACACATTGCTATCGTGTTAAAAATTACCAACTTGCTACTTTTTTTCCAAATTCAATTTCGCAAATTCAATGTAGGTTTTGTCAGTTCTATAATCGTGTTTAAACGTTTTGAAATAAATTTTTTTTACGAATGCATAATTGCCCTTTATGTACAATTTATCAAAAATCTGTTCAGCTAATAAAAAAGGAGTCTGATGATTGGCTACGTTGCCTAGCAACTTGAGGTTCTTACATTTGTCTATTCTGTTACCCTAACAATATTCGTTAACAAAACAAATTAATAATGTTTAATGTATTTTATTAACTCTAAAATCCATATTGCCTTGACAAGAGTCGTAAAAAAAAACACAAATCATTGCCTGTATTAAGCTAACTAGTATTTTCATTCTTCTCGAAGTCATTTTGACTTAACTTGTCCGTTTTTTTTCTATAATGCTATCATCGTATTAGGCAAAACATCACGATAGATAGATACATCTTCGAGGTACCTAATCAAGTAACTTCTTGTGAACCTGGGATCCACTATTACTATACTGGATGACATCAGTACAGAGATCAAAAGAAGAATTATTCTTGCATTTATATATCAAGTCCTTTTCTCATAGAAGACCTTATACAAGACATCATACAACAATTTTTAGTTAGCAAAACATTATTGGGATGTTACATATTGTGTAACTAGTTTTTTGAAACAATAAAAGTTTGTTTCGCTTTTGATGGTAGTTGGCAGACTGTTAAATTAATCGCAATCTACGGTACATCACAGAGTTTTGTGTGCTGCTCAAGTTACATCTTCGTAGCCTGAAGTCAGCTGCAGATCGAAGGTTGTTGTAATCGATTATGTTTCACCTTAAAAATAAAAATTAAAACTTTAAAACATAAACGCTGTCTAACATTCAGCGATTGCAGTTTATGTGTAAATATTACACTTAAGTACTGATCGCATGGCACGGTTTTGTAAAACTTAAAGTCTCGGTTTTGTTTCTTCATTGCAAATATATAATATCGTAGCACAATAGTTAAAGTGAGGAAGGATTATTGTATTATATATCATAATCGCGTTTTGAAAATTCAAACTTTTTCTAATTCGCCCGAAGAAACCGACTTTTTTACTTATTTTGGAGCAAATATAATTTGCTTGCTCCTTAAAATCCAAACGATTATCAATAATTACTCCTAGATACTTTATTGAAGTCACTTCTTCGATATTTTCATTTCCTATTTTGAGTTTGTTATATTGTTTCGATTTTATCACAATTAATTTAGTTTTATCAACGTTTATTTTTAATTTATTCATACACAACCACTTAAATAAATTATCTAGATCTTCTTGTAAATAAGTTTTCATTTCCGTTAAACTAATGACTTTAATGTATAATAGAGTATCGTCTGCAAACAATCCGACTTTACACCAATTAAGAACTTTTATCAATGTCATTAATATAAATCTAAAAAAGATCTACACCTAAATTAGATCCTTGGGGAACTCCAAGATTAATATTTATAGCTGAAGATTCTTTTTCCATTATGTTCGTTTTCTGAAGTCTACCAGATAGATATGTTCTAAACCAATTCAGCTCTCTTGCAGTTATTCCATATTCTTCCAGTTTCGTAAGTAATATTTCCCGTCTCAAATGCTCTCTTAAAGTCCATAAATACAGCTTATTACGATGATGATGATGATGACAGAGTATTAAACACTCTTAATAAAGCTACAAAAACTACTGTGCTACAAAAAAAAAGACGAGAATAATTCGCTTAATTGCATTGAAATGGATAGGTAGGTACCTAGTTTTCGACATTTTTGAGAAGGTTTTCAAACATCTAAATTTCCTTTCAGTATTAAATCACTCTGTCAGTATTTACAACTTTTTAAGTTTCGGTTCCTTATTAAACTTTTGTCATCATTGCTCATAAACGGATGAATAACTAAAAGGGTGCTGGATACGTTTGTGTTCTTGTAATTTCATGTTAAGAAATAGCTGATGAACAAAATAACTGCCGCGAAAAACAAGTTTCAAGGTAACCTACAAATTTAAGGATTCAATTATTATTGGGGAAACTTAGTAAATCAATAGCAGACTACGAATTAATTCTTGTTTTCTTTTTTTTTGGCAGCGATTGTATGAAACTTGATTAGGTACCTATCTGGGTTATCTCAGATCTAAGCTACCCAAATGGGACTATGAAAAGGACGAAAACAGATCTCTTATGTTAATTTCATGTAACTAGGTAAGGTAAATACTACCTACCAGGTTATTCACGGCTTTAAAAAAAACATCAAGTTATTGGGTGGTAAGGTGATGCAATTTCGCTTTTTCTACTTAGAAAAAAGCAAATGCGCAGTTATTGTGCTTCTAAAAAAGAATGGATGAAGGGAATGTAGGTGTACATACAAGTATATTTATATTTAATTTCAGATTTTAAAAGCCAAATCATCTTTCCCGATGTAGGTTACCATCAGCAATGATGCCCACAAAGACAAAACCAAGATTTACCTGTACAATTTAATTATACCAAACAAACATATGTATTCTTGTTTATATATTTTAACTATAAATTAACAAACTACCGGTCAATTTAAATTAGTATCACCCTGTTTTTTATCGATATACACTGCCGTTGTGTGTCCAAACTGAAGGCGACCGTATCGTATCATCAAAGCATTATTTATGGCATATTGTGCGGTGTATACGTATAGACTATAGTAGACGACCTTTGGAAATATTTTCGATGTTTTTTTTTTTTTTTTTGTTTTCTTTCGTTTGTGGTGTTTGCTTCAAAAATAAACTTCTCACACAATATCTACCTCGCCGTGCTTCGCGTCGTCGTAATTATGGACACAACTATAAAACTTCCATTGATCTTTTCCTTGGATTCGAAGATGTAGTTGACTTTGAAAAGGGGGGCCCGATCTTTCAAGAAAAAAAATCTAACTACGAAAGTACGAAAGACCAATCTGCTGAAGATATTGAGTATGAATGAAAAAACGACGGCAAATGTGGTCTTTCTTGTGGGTGGGGGTCTTTTCTGATGATGGCAACGCATACAACTGCAATATTCACAAGCGCATATAACGATATATTCATACATAACAAAGCAAATTGCAAATGGAAGAGAATATATACAAAAAGCAATAAAAAAACTTTTAAACAAATTACATTATAAAAAACTCAAGAATTTAGAAAAATAAAACAAGGACAGTGACAATGCGTTTTTACTTCGAAAATCGTAGGAATTCAGTCTTTTTCACAATTTTTTTTTCACAAAATTATTTTTGTAAGCACCATTCTTACTTTTTTTTTGTAGCTCTGTTAAGATCTTCGAAAAAAATCTTTTGTTTTGTTGCCACTGCGAAAACAACAGGACTTTTGGAACAATTCAACTGCAATATGTAATTAATGACACAGTTTTTGTAATTTTTTTTTTTTCGAAAATTTTGGGTGGAAAATCTATACACATTACGGAAAGAAAAATCACTCACCCCTCTATTGTTTTGATATTGGATTGACTACACCGCACCGCACCACTACCTATAGTTGACACGTCGTCGTCTTGAGTTTGAGTTTTGAAAAAAAAATTAAATAATATTGGAACGACCAAAGAACAAAACGAAAAAAGTGCAATTTTTTCACGACGACTACAGATTCTTTGGGCGAGTTTTTGTCAACTTAACACTTTTTATGTTGTACATTGAACAATGTTCTTAAGAACAAACGGAATTACGGTGAACAAATAGTTTCTTGACATTATATTCTTTGTTGTTTTAGTTTTTCTTTTTGATTTGTTAAATTTTATCTAGTATTTTTTTTAACAAGAAAAAATAATACACAACGAACCGATGCACGCACAGTCACAAATTTTTTTAACTAGTCGAATAATCAGGTGCAACAACATTGAAAAATCGAATAAGAAAATTTTTTAAATGGAAAATTCGTATTGGAAAAATATGGGTTAACATCTGCAAGTATTGTGCTTGATTACCATGAATGAAAGAATATAAGATTAAGACACTTGGTTTTTTTCAGCTTTTTGTTGTTGTTTTTTCACTTGTGACGTTAGCACAAACAGAAAAACAATTAAATGGTGGAATCTTGTTATGCATTTTCCCCAACCAAAGGGAAAAAGAGTGCAAGGTGCTTACTTCACAAGTGAAAATTACGTCACAAGTGAAACCAGAACAAAGAGAAAATGCCAAAGTTTCGTAATCTTGTATTCTTTCATTCATGTTTGATTACAATCATTGATTATTTCAGCTGGTAACCATAGATTCTGTCTTTTCAACAAAATCTTAACCAGAGAATCCATGGTTACCATAGATTACGTTAAACAGCTGATTTTCCGTGGTTAGGGCCAGTCTTTTCAGCTCTGGTTAAATTTAACCATTAGCTGGTAACCATAGAAACACATACACAATCTATGGTTAACAAATGTAATAACCAACGGTTACACATAACCAGAGCTGAAAAGACTGTCCCGTGTCATTGTTCCAGTCGCTAAACAGAGATTTGGTCTTTTCAGCAAAATTTTAACCAGAGAATCTATGGTTAACTAGTCAATTTTGTTTGGTTAACCACAGAAATTCTATGGTTATCGATTATTTTGTCCACATTTGTGTTAAATGCTAAATAATATACTAGAGAATAATTGATTATCACTACTAATCGTAAAGAATAAAATTACAGAAAATGATGATTCTATCATCTTAATAAATTCCAACCCTATATTTAAATTTTTTTTGTTTTCCTTTGTTCGTAAATGAATCAATTCAGTTTATCCATGTGCATCGAAACGAGATAGGCTGTTATCAATTATTGACAAAATCTTCTATCTCTTTCTCTCGCATTTAAAAAATTATAAACAAACGTAACCAGAGATTCCGTTTCACAACTGGTCCACTGGAAAACTGGAACTATCTCTGGTTTGGTAACCAAAGTAGATAAAATTGTGAAAAGACGAACTGTGGTTAACCGAGTTTTAAAACAACTGGTTAAAAAAAGTCTATGTTGAACAAACCAGAGATTTAACCAGAGCTGAAAAGATTGGCCCTAAAAGTTACTCTCTATAAAGAATTTGTTGTTTTTTTAGTGCATGTAAATTTTACTCTACTCTAAAATATTTTTTAAATGAAACTGAAACTGACAGAAACTGTAAGAATAATATATTGCTTAGCTAAATTTGACAATCCCATTTGAAATGTACGGACATGCTGCTCTTGTCATGCCTGCAGTTGAATGTGAACCCCCTAAATATACGGCTATGGAAAATATGGCTCGTTTTTCCCGCAAGAATTCATAACTTGTGTGCTCAGTTAATTGACTATAATTATTTGCCAGTACTCTTGGCGGCTAGCTTTTCTTATAGGGTGAGGTGGCCCTCATTCCTTTGAACATGCGAAAATGCACACACCTATTTATGTCAATTTTTTGACAGCAAATAGTGTAAAAAGTTTTGCATATTAAATTTTCTTATCATTTTATCATTACAATTATTATCAATAATAAAAGATTAAATAGTCTTTTTCCTGTCTGTACTTGTATAGAAGTTTTCTTCAAGTCATCTTCACTATTTATACTGTAGTTTTGTTTTTATTTTTGCATCGTGATGTCTTTACCCATGTTGGAGTCATGTGTTAAATTTCCAATCGATGATGAAATCCTTTTGGAAGTTGTCCCGAAAGCTAAGGATTGGGCTATAATGCATGGAGCAGCAATGCGCTCTAAAAACAATTTTAGTTCTGATGCATTAAATGTAAATTTTATAAATAATATGTACTAATTATTTTTTACATGATTTCATAATTTGATTGTTGTTTTTATTTTCAGTTTGCTCCTTTTATCTTAACTCCATCATCATTCCCACGAAAAGAATACGAAAAAGCTATAGATTTACAATGTATTCTCAATGAACTTATGCATTTTGTAGCGCATGATGATGAATTCCTCACAACAACCTTGGCTGAAACAATTAAAGTTGATGAATTCACCAGAAATCTTTTTAATGTGTACAAAAAAGTATTAGCTAATGGTATAACTCAGGTAAATAATATGTTTTTGCTGGTATCATTTGGTGACTTTTGGTTCGTAAGTTATAACTAGTTCATTATTGTAAAGCCTTCAGGTCAAATGAAACGAAGTTTATTTTTTATATCTCGTAGTTTTAGTCGATTTCTGTGCACGTCATTATAAGTGAACAAATGATTTCTACATTTGTTTTTTGTTTTATATCAAAGCACTTAAAATTAAATGTGTTATTTTCACACAATAGAAGTCAAACAAACAAAAAAGTAGAAAAGACAAATATGTACATAATTAGTAAAAATGAGCAGGGGCATAAATGCGAAATACAAAATGCCGAAACAAAATGTTTAATACGTTTTATCAAGCAAATTAATGAAACTTTTTTTTGGTGAACGATGCATTTTCTGAAAACATTTCTTATTCAATTTGGGTAGGATTCATTTTAATTGAAGTTTAATAAATGTACAATAAATAATAATCTTACAAACGGTTAAGAGCAGCTGACTAACGATTGGAGACATAAGAAGCCAGTCAGTAAAACGTATGTGAATAACAGAATTTTTCTATTAATAAAAAAATAACGATTTTGGGCTAAAATCGCGAAATATTAACCCTTTTGTTTTTTCAATGATCATTGAAATAAAAAATTGATTATATTACGCGAATGAAGACCAAATTGAGTTATTATTTTTAATAGAAAAATTCTACTTTTCATTACCTTCATTTTAATACCTACCAATTAACACCAACATTGTTGGAAAATTTGAATTAACATTGATTTTACTGATACGTTTTACTGATAGCTATAACTGGGCCCTAAGTCTTAGCAGTTGTTTATTTAGCGGAAATGATAATAACAAAAAAGAAGATAACATTTGTTTCAACTTATTTGCTTGTCATTGACAAATTTCGTCTCCAACAATGAGAAAATATATAAAAACAAATATAGTCATAGTTAGGGAGCATTTAGCAGAGTATTTTATTTCCTTCATCTTTATCAGGTCTGTCTGATTTGGAAATTTTTTGTAATGAATCAGTAACATTTTTTTACATCTGATGATGTGCAACATGACAAAACTTCGTGATATGAAAATGAATTAGTTTCAATTTACCTGCAAACCAATACTAATGAGCTTTTGTTTTAAATCATAAATAAAATTAAATATTTGCTTTTGTTTTTAATCATCATTCGAGTATTATAATGTAGCAAGTATAAATCATTCTAATAATTCATCACCATAGTTTTGTTGGAAAGCCTTAGAATTTGATTACTTTGTCGTCATACAAAATCAATATTTAATCATAAAAATATTGTTATTCGAAAATTCGAATTTAACTGTTTTTTTATGAATTATTTTTTGGAAAGTGAATAGGTATCTAGATCTCATCTTTGTAATTGAATTTAATTTTAAGAATCAGTTTAAAACGAAAAAAAAGTATTTATAAAAAGAATTGATCTGTCTTAAGGGGTATACTTTTTTTTAATACATTTATATGTATGTATTTGTTTAAAGTTTGTTGAGCTGTTAGCCTTTAAAACTTTCTCTATAAATTATTTTCAAACTATGAAATTTTTCGTATGAAAAAGTTGTTTTTGTGTTGCAGCTCTAACAACTATTGTTTAAAAAAAATTTAAATATATCAACATTATTAACATTCCAATCTTTTTCTTTTATCTTTCTCTTTATAACATGAAAGCAATTGTTAACTCTAAAGTCTGCCTCTCACGACGTTTGCTTTCTGTTTTATTGCTTTTTGATTGGATTTGCTGCTGGATATTGTTGTCAATGTTTAATTAATTTTTTAAATATAATCTTAAACAAAATATTATTAAACATAATTTTTAAAACTTTGAACATAGCTAATTTCAACTATTTTAATCATAATAAAAAACATGACCCGTATTCAACAAATAATACATCATTCTTTTTTTTCTTTTGATCAACAGTCCAGTTTTATTTCGGGCTGACCAGTCCGACGTTATCGCAACACTAAGTTTAAGACATTCTTTGGCTTAATCTGCGAACTCACAATGGGTTGGCTTCGAAGATCCTATAGACTTGATCATTAGTGTTTATGCGCTCTATATGATCCAACTTTTGCTTAATCATTAAGTACGTACATTTCTGGCTAGACTGAAGAAGTAGCAGTACAACCCGCAGATTTCGTCGTGGAGTCTTCTTCGACACACATAAGCAATCATTTTTACTTATTTAAATTTTGTTTTAAGCATTACTCTGTCAAAATCTTAAGCCCTTAGGCTTATATATAACTGCCGCCATTTTAAGGATATTGATTGCGTTATAAATTATTGATTGTTCCATGTCTGAGACCAATGCTGGTTACATTTATTTGTTCCACGAGTTGTAAGACCTACCTTTCATTATTCGCTTATAATGGATATATAAGCGATAATGCCCTTTAGTCACACTATATCTCCTTTTTGCATGACCAGCTGAATTGAAGTTGTTGCATTTTATTCAAAACGGTATTTTTGACGTTAAGGCTTCCTCATATCTTTTTACTTAAAATTTACTCAAACTTTATCACTCCGATCTTACTATAAAAAAATCTTCATATCAGCTGCCGTCTACTTACTATTGTTGTAGATTGTCCGATATTGTGAATGCTATATGAACTAAATGCTGCACGACTACAACTGTACTGTATAGCTTTCTTTTCAGCTCAAGGTACATTTTTCGATCACAGAAAATGAAAAGAGTTCTCCAGCAACTTCATCCACTACGCTGACGCGATGGTTGAGCTTGTCATAATTGGGTGATGTTACTAAAAACTAAATGCAGGCTTCAAGTTTACTGTCATGAGTAAAGAACTTTACTTAAAACTTGAAGGGAACGCTACATTCGGTGTAATTAAAAATCAAAAATTTATAATTCGTCAAAAGGGCGCATAAATAGTGCTAGTTGGATCCTTTAGAAAAGGTGTTCGCAGAACCGTCATTTTACCTACCGTGTATACATTGGACTCACAAAAGTCACCAGTTACAAACCCGTTATGATGCTTATATTTGTTTGTCCTGTTTAAAAAAAGATAAAATATTTTGTTGTTGTCGTCACTAGATCTAAGGTAATCAAACTTTTCGCTATCTGATATTAATGTCCAGAAAAGGCCTGTGTAGACAAAAAAATGGGCAGCATAAGTATTATTTTCTTTAGCACTTGTGCGGTTCTTATTTCAGCGCACACATCAAGTGCTCGTTATATAGGATTAAGAGCTATTTTGTCAGCAAAGAATAACTGATATACTTTCCGGTTCTTCACATTATCTTCAAGTAGATAATAAAAAAACTGTAATAAAGAACAAATGACTCAGACGCTTCCTTGGTGTACACCAACTTTGATTAGGAATTTTTCAGTGACTCCTCGGAACATATTAATGGTAATGCGCACGTAGATCATTTCCAAAGCTCGTCGTTGACTTAGCGCCATATTACATCTCATGGTTGTAGTAAATCAAATAATTTTCTGAATATTTTTATACTTGCTACATTATACGAGAAAACATTCATTTAAAATAAAAAAGAAAAATAACTAAATCGTGTCAGACAAATAGATTTCATGTATAAGTCAAACCTCATTTACTTAAGCCATTATCTTTGGGACTTATTCGATCTGATTTGATGTTGGAGACGGACTGTCCTGAAACTAAAAGTAAACACTGTACCTACTGTTGCTGGAAACAAGTTGAAATTAACACAATAGCTTCTGGTTTCGGCCATTTAGGACCAGCTAGTAAAGCAATTCAAAGGTGCACATGAAAATAATAAAAAAAAAACAAACAAAAATAATATTTTATGTTAATTATTTGTTTTATTAATATAACAAATTGTATTTTAAATTTCTGTTCATTTATTTATTAAAACAGTGAATGCTTTTTTATTGCTTTTTTAGCGCTATGTTTTCTATCCAATAGCTTTTATCTCCTTTGCCTGAGCATGTTATGTGTTTTAAATTATTTAACAAAAATCTTTCTAATTACAAAAAAAAAAATAGATTTGTTTGTTTAATTTAAAAATAAAAAAAAAATATTAATAACTTAACATAATGTAAAGCAATTTGGATTGTTGTTCCATTTGTGTAGTAAAACTATTAATTTTTTTGAGACTATTGCTTACAATTCAAATAGCTGCTCATTAAATGGCAAAAAATGCTTTGTTTGCTTCTAAATCTATATGAATGCACCTGCGCTACCTTTGATTTCTTCCCAGACTGGCACTTGTTTTGTTTTTCTAAGAAATATTGAATTGTGAAACAAATTAAAATTAGTTTGTTCTTCCTATCAATATTAAAATTATCACAACAGATTAATGGGCAACTTTATATAAACGAAAGTTAACTATTTGTATTAACAAATAAATTATCATCATTAGCTTTTTTGATGCAAATAAGTCCAGGACAGTGTTTTTACTTTCATGTATTCATTCATTCGCCAAAACTTATTGGTAATAATAAGTCTTAATGTCTAGCCATACTTACATCGATCATCAAAAACTACATCAATCATTTTTATGTGAAACAAAGGCAGAATATAATAATATGTTTGTTTTTTTTTTTTTTTTGTGTTTTTTGTAAGTAATACCCCATGCAGAATAAAAGATCAAAATCAATGAAAATTTCATTTCCAGGCATCTTTATCCCTCGGTTTGTTTCGATCTGACTATTTGGCTCATTGCTTTGAAGGCAACGACATTAAACAAGTTGAATTCAACACTATTGCCTCTAGTTTTGGTGGTATATCCACACATATGACGCCTCTGCAGAGGTACTCAAAATTAAATATTTGTGGTTTCTCTTTATTTCTCTATTATACTCTCACTTTCTTTTCGTAGTAAATATTATTATTTTTTTTTAATTTTAAAATAACAAAAAGTATATTATTATTGTGCATATTATACTAAATAATTTTTAGTTTTTTTTATTGTTGTTTATGCAAAGTGAGTAATAAGCATGCAATTGTGTATTGTTTCTTTTAAAACTGTAAGAAATTTGTTCATTGTTTGTTGTGTTGAAAAACGTTGTACTTTTTTTTAATTTGTATTGACTAAGGTATATTTAGTGTTTTTTTTAAATATCAAAACGCATGATATGCCTACCGAATACACGTTGTAATTGTTAAATCCGATCTATCAAGGAACTTTATTTTATAAGCTTAAGTTTGGAAATATATACTATAGGAACTAATCAGCTGATACCAGAGTAAAATTAACGATTTCATTGTTAGACATTCTTTCAAGATGAATAGAGCGTGGCTTTATTTGAGATGTGAATCATAAAATCTATTGAATCTAAAAGATAAATGTAGTAAAATCGAAAGTGATGGTTGCTAAAAAAGGATCAGGACTCCGCTGGAATACCGAATGACGTTTTAATGTGCGAATTTATTGAAGTCGTTTAAATTGACATGTAATTTTAATATCGAATTTCATATAAAAGATAAACAAGTTTAAGCAAACAGTGCAACATAAAGTGCTACGATAAAGAGATGTTTTTCAAAAAAGCTTGTTGATCAAAAAGTTTTCGTTGCAGAATCAAACAAGTTGTTAGCGGATATCTCAATGTTATAATAAGGATGAATTTGTTGAACATTTATGAGATTTTAAATTAAAAGATGCTTTGGTTTATTACGTACAACAACCAGCTACATAAATAATAATAATCGAAACCGAATTGTCATCATTATTTGTAATAACTTTGAAACTACACACTCTTAAACGATAATAATTTATGTAAAAAGAACTATTTGATTAATAACAGTAATCAAATGCTTATATCTGTTTAAAAATGAGAGGAGAACTCATAAAGTTCAACTACATTTAAATTACTTTAAAAGCCAAAACAAATGAAAACTTCACAAGATCAACTCTACAATTTGACACAAAAGATCAATTTAATTTATATTAGTTATAGGGAAACATATGGAATAATTAGGCCAGAACCAAAAAACGGGTATTTTCATTTATCATATAAATTTGACATACAAAATTGTTTTTTTAAAAATTAAGAAATAATCGATCAAATTTTTCAATTAGAAAAATTGTTCAATTCGTATAAAATCGAAGAATGTTCCGTTCTGACGGATAATTAGCTAGTGCTGTATATATATATATATATATATACATATGTACAATTAAAAAGGTTATTTTAAGGATTCATTCAATTTTACATACATATTTAACAGGGAATACAACTAAACTTCTTTCTTGTCTATACGTTTTTATCTTCAAACTAGCTATAAAGATGAGAATCAGATGTCGTCTGAACATGAACTTAATAAAACTTTAATACATGATTGTGTTGTCTTTCAAGCTGCTTGGTTTTGTCAGCTTTAACAAATCAATGTTGAACAAAATAAGCAAGCATTTGTCTGTTAAAAATGGTACCATTGGAAGGAACGAATACCTTATTATTTGCTTGTTTAACTTGTTTTTGAAAATACAATTAAATAAATCTAAATCCGAACAAAATTTAATATTAAGGAAGTATTTTTTTTATTTGCTTATTGTTTTGTCTTAAGCTGATTGTGAAGGTTATTCCTTTCAATGTAGATATTTATAGAATTTTAATTTTTATCCACATATGTATATTTTTGTTCTCTATATAATCCGAAAATCCTGAAAAAATGTTTAAGGAAACTTTAGCACAGCCAAGGTGTTTAAACGGATGAATTCTTAAATGACAATATTTTTGAAAAAATATATTGAAACATTAATTATTACTGCTGACGCAGTAAGAAAAAATGTTGACAAAAGGATGTGATTGGAAAGAATTGAAAATCGTTCAATAAAAACAGATAACCTTAACAGACATATTGGTAAAGAGTGCTTTAATTTGAGCTTTCAAAATTTAACAAGCCAAATAAGAAAGTTAACGTTAGCCTAAGAAGAAACATTGTTAAACGAATACAAATATTGTCAGCTGCCTGCTAAAATTGGGGCAAGTTTTAGTTTTATGTTTAAAAGTTTGCAACAGTCAAAAAATACCATCAACCAAATTATAGAAAAGATTCATTTTCAAAATGTCATCGAAAATAAGCTATACAAATAAATTTGTGGATACAAAAAATTGGAAAAGAAACTCTAGAAAAAATACGAGATAGAGCAGGCATAAAATCGGTAAAAAAGCTACAAATCCTACATGAGTAGATGCCAACTGGTAACGTTAAAAGAACCAGATTGTAACCATCAACAAATAAAGTCAACTATTAGATGTATCTAATGAGAGACTCTAACATCGCATACAAGATGCTATCTCCTGTGATGTCTTGCTGGGAGATGTTTGATTATAAAAAAAGGATTTACACTGAACCAACTAGTAGAGTACGTTGTACAAAAAGGGAAAATGGGAACAGCCAAACAAACACATAATTGGATCAAATCACATTAACTACGTTTTGCCATTGATAGTTTTAATAATCTTCAAACTTATATGTTAATGAAGTATGCACATTTAAAAATTCACCAAAACTATAGCCTGTATTTACATAAAAATGCTCAGTTATTGAATCATATCTTCTTTTGTCGTTCAAAAACTTATCTTCACACAACATACATACATAATACTTGATTTGCCATTTCAAATCAAACTTTATACTTGGTTGCAGATTCAATAAGGATATAAACTGACAATTACTGTGACGTGTCGGGCATACAAAAGGGTTTCTTGAGTTAAATTTATATTTATTGAATACTTTGGTAACTCACAAAGACAGTACAGGAATAAAGTCGAAGTGACTCTTATTATATATTTAGAATAATAAATTAACGATAAAATAATAAGTATTCAAAATAAAGTAACATAACGATTGATGGCAGTTTAATATTATGACGATTGCACGATTTGTACACACTATATTAACTAAGCTTTTTTTCAAATACAATTTATTTTTTAATATAAAATATAGTTAATTTAATATTCAGTTAAAATTAAAATTCAAAATATATTTTTAAAGTTATTTAAAAACAACGTGTTTTCTTTTTACTTGTTTGTATTTTTTGAGTGAATTGTACCAAAATAGTAGAATAGTTAACAATATATTATTCAATTTTATCACAAATGTATTCTTTTTTTTCAATTTAATAAAATAAAAATTCAAAATATTTCACAGCTTCGTTCTGCAGGAATTAGATCATGGTGATAAGATCTCTAAGGTTTGATTTTATTATTGCCCAAAAAAATGTATATTAAAAATAAACTAAAGCTTCCAGAAAACAAGGCACTTTCTGGAATATGTGGAGGCATGATAAAAGCATGGGAGTTATATGGAAATCCAAATGCTGTCATCCTTTTTGTCATTGAAGATATTTCTTACAACATTTGTGATCAAGTATTTTTTTTTTTTTTTTTTTATTTCTAAACTTAAATTAACGGTATTTGTTTCTTAGAGATTCCATGAGTTTTACATTCGTGAAACAAATCCTAATATAAAGGTTATTCGCAGAACACTTACTCAAATACACCAACAGGGGAAACTTGGGAAACATAATGAACTTTTGCTGTGAGTAGCGAGTATAATAAATACATTATTCATAGATTAAAAATATATTTTCAAACAGTAACGGATTAGAAGTAAGTGTTGTCTATTTTCGCGCTGGATACGAACCAGGCCATTATCATTCCAAAAATGAATGGGACGCTCGATACTTGGTCGAGTGTTCGAAGGCCATAAAGTCACCTTCAATACATTATCACTTAGCTGGCACTAAAAAAGTTCAACAAGCTTTGGCAACTCCAGGAATGCTTGAGCGATTCATCACTGATCCAGAAAAGGTATTTACATTATCTGAAGCAATAATGCAATACATTCTTATGGATTTTTTTTTTTTTATTAATTTTAGGTAAAAGCAGTTGGTAAAATATTTACTGGACTTTATTCATTGGACAACAATGAAGCAGGTAATGCTTCTTATGAAATGGCATTAAAAGATCCCGAAAGGTTTGTAATTCCATTTAAAAGAAGCTCAAAAGAAGATTGTTATAATTTAACTAATTTTTAGATATGTTTTGAAGCCGCAAAGAGAAGGTGGTGGTAATAATGTCTATGGAGCTGACATTCCAGATGCATTAAAGGTTTTTTAAAACATTTGTTTCCCTCAAACTTAAAATAACCTATTTTTATTTAAATTTCAACAGAGTATGAGTCCTGTTGAACGCTCAGCTTGGATTTTAATGGAAAGAATTCATCCGCCGATCACCAAAGGATATATGATTCGTCCGGATGGACCAATGCCACCACCATTGGTCGACTTAGTTTCTGAACTTGGAATTTTTGGTGTTATCATAGGTGATAACAAGAATGTAATTACAAATTATCAAGCAGGACATATGTTAAGAACAAAACTTTCAACAGCAAACGAGGGCGGTGTCGCAGCCGGTCTGGGAGCACTTGATAGCCCGTATTTGTTAGAAAATTGTTGTTAGCCTCAAATTCAATTTGCCTTTTTTTACACAATTTATATTTTTGATAATACTGGTGGTATTTAATACAGATAATACATTTTGTTTAAAGATATATATGGACTTTGTTTGAAGCAGACATAATATATATAGGTATGACAGGAGGAAGTTTTAAAGAAGAATTACCACCGAATCTGAAAGACTAAGATGAGATGATCTTTAAAGGTCAAATGGATACTCTTGAAGAGTTTGTCTTAAAAAAGGCAGTGTCACTGAAAAAAAAAACTTCAGAGTGTCAGTGGTTTGACCTATGGCTTTAGAGTTCGCACATTTTTTTTTAGATATTTGCGTTGAAAAACTACCGTTTCAGGGACAAATTGGACTTTGTTTTTACTCCAAGACTAAATCCAGTGTTCGAGCTCTGCTGATGTCGTTAAAAAATAAAATGCATGACTTTGTCGCTCTAAGTTGCTCTTGTGGTATAAGTAGCCACAAAAAAAATAAACTAATTTAAAATTAATATAAAAAATGAAAAATACGAACAAAAAATCAAAGCATGCAGAAAATTTGATACATAAATATAATTTAAAAAAAAAATTCCAAAATTTAAAAATTCTGCATTTACTGCACAAAAAAAAAGTAGTAAAACAGTTTTCCAAATATTGAGTTTTAACATAATTTTTTTTTTTATTTATTAAAATAAGCACTTGTGCTATATTTCTATGGGAGGTAGGGTGCTTTCATAAACTTCACAATAACTAAAATCTGCAACCACAAAATTCATGAAAACACTTATTTTATTAAAGTTAAGATTTTGTATCTTTTTATTTTAATAAAAACAAATTTGGTGGCCAATCCCTTTTTTGGCGTTGTTAGTTCTACAGGATTGGGGTGGACCTACAATTTTATGTCGATTCATAAGAAACCGCGGTATATTGGTAAAAATGCGAAAAAGCGCTGTTTCTCGAAAAAGAAGCAAGATAAGTCAAAAATAAAAAAAAATATGTGTTTTGGCAACCTTAAAAAGTGTATTAAACCACCACGGTATATTGGTAAAAATGCAAAAGCGCTGTTTCTCGAAAAGAAAGAAAGATAGAAAAATAACTAATTTTGCGGGTTTCTAAAAATAATCACAAAATGAGTGAGTTGAAGAAACAGCAGTAATTGCAAATTTGTTTAATAAGGTCTCTTCCATCGACCAAAACAAATCATGCGTCTAAGAAAAATAGGTACACGGCATCTTATTGATAAGCCCACCGTGTATATATACCTATTTGGGCGAAACGCATCCAATGATGTAAAGGCCACTAACCTTTGTTTTCGTGAAAATCTTTCACTTATACATCACAAACCAAAAACAATAATTTATTATTGTTTTAATTTTTTTAATTTCTTGTAAAGCCTGGCCACGGGTAATCTTTCTTTTAAGTTGGTGCATAACCTTAAACAAGGTTCCCAACAATATAATTAACAGCAGTAATTGCAAATTTGTTTAATAAGGTCTCTTCCATCGACCAAAACAAATCATGCGTCTAAGAAAAATAGGTACACGGCATCTTATTGATAAGCCCACCGTGTATATATACCTATTTGGGCGAAACGCATCCAATGATGTAAAGGCCACTAACCTTTGTTTTCGTGAAAATCTTTCACTTATACATCACAAACCAAAAACAATAATTTATTAATAAGTTCCCACTTAGTGGGAACTAAATCCTATTTGTTGAAGTGGACTTGGATCCCATGCAAAGTGGGAACGAATCCACTTTCTTATGGGAACTTAGTACACTTCGAAACATGAAGTGAGAACTAATTTTCAACAACAACATATAAACGAAGAGTTTTAAATTACAGCTAGGTATCAGAACCTTTTGTCAATTTACTCTTAAGCTTACCTTGTTAACGTAAGTAACTTCTAAAAAACATATCCGTTTTTCTTTCATTATTTTCAGATTGTTGTAATTAAAAATTTAAAGTAGTTTTTTTTTTTAATTAAGTTGAAAATATTCTCAGAATCTTGTAATCAAAGATTAAAAGCAGTTCATTTTGAAATTAATTTTACAGCATTTTAAAAATAATAATAGAAAAACCGCGCGATTTGTTTTTATTATATTCAGGATCTTGTTAACTTAATTTCAAAATGAACTGCTATGAATCTTTGATTACAAAATCTGGTAAACTTTATTTATATATAACATAAATACCTTAACTTTAAAATTTTGACAACTATTCCATCCATAAAATAGGAAAATACTGAAGTTGTTGTTTAACTTGTTCTGGGTGGAAGTCAGGAAGTGGTAATGTTTTTCACATTCAAAGGGAACTAGCTCCACACAGTTTTCTTAGAAATAAATTCCAATCATGAATGGGAACCAAGGCCACTTCAAGAAAATGAACTTTTTTTTCCACTAAGTAGAAACTTAATCCCTCGGTGGACTTGATTTCCCTGCACCTATTAAGGCTAGACTTTATTTGTTCAGTGCTACATACATATGCTGTGTAAGCTGCCTGAGAAATGTTAAAGTAAGAGTGTTGAACTAACTTTCTTAAAAGTTCCTCTATACTGTTGCCACTTGGTTTTTCGATAGTTTCCGAATCCATGCTGTTTTTGTTTTTCTAGACTAAACTGGATGTACATAACTACAATGAGATTGTGAGAACGAATTTTTCTTTGAATAAATAAACGTGGTTATTTTAAGTTAAAAATGAAACACAGTTCTTATTTGGGTTCCAGAGATCTACTCAAACTGCTGGAATTGCTTCTTAACATTTTGTAATTTATAAATTAATTAATGATTAAAATTATTAATAATAATTGTCTTTTATTTGCTAATTAAAGTAAATATAAATTTGTTTAATTATTTTCCGAATTAGGCATTTTAGGATTATGTTAATTTTAATCTTTGCATAATTTATCACATTAGGTATTACTTCTATTTGTAGCATGGCAGTATGTGGCTTATTAATTTCTATTTAACATATTTGCGATAACTTTCATCCATTAAATAATCCACTAGTTTATCAATTGGTGTTATTATTAAAGGAATCGATGCAAGGCCAATTGCAGTTGGAATGTATTTAGCATTTGGTATTTTGAAACGTTTTATCACAAAACGAGTACCTTTTGTTAATCTGAAATTTTTATTAAATTAATTTAAATAAGACATGATTTGGAAAAAAATGGTTACCTATTGATTGTGTATCCAGGTATAATTACAGAGGCAAACATTTGCCACGTTAGTACGTCTCCAGCTTTGATTGCTACATCTTTGTTTGATGAACCTTCTTTCTCGTGTGCTTTGATGCCTTTGTCAGCCGTATCGGCAAGAACATATGCCACTGCTATGCCGTATGTTAAATTAACAATATGCTTCGGCCAAAGTTGGCGAAATGCTTCTCCGACTTCATTGCTGTAACCTGTAAAACAAAATAAATATTTCGTTGTTGTATTGAAAGATTTTATGTCGAATTCATTTGACAAACAGAGTGCTACATCTGGGTTTTATCCCACAATAAGCAATGGAATCATCCGCGGTCTCTATTCGACTTATTTTCAATTCAGGAAATACAATGCTGGTAGGTTATGAGTGTCACACCAAAACGACATTACTATAATTGCGAATTATAACAAACCTAAAAAGCGTAAATAACTATCACGGTATAAATCATAGACCAATTTATTGTTGCTATTATTGTCAGACATTATCAATTCCCTGAGGCTGAATTTACTTCTTGAGGGTACCTAGAAAAATCTTATATAAGAATTGAAATCATTAATGAAAATTAAAAAAAATTGTTAACCTTCGAGACCAAGTGATATTATGCTTGGTAAATTGACTTATACTACTTAACTGCATATATCATTAAATAGATTATTTTCAACAACACTTATTTTGATAGAATATTTTATTTGCAAAAACGAGAAGGTCAAACAAATAAAATACTTATTTTGTAATTTAAAGTGGAAGTAGAGTAGAAGAACTTGTTCAGATAAAAGGACGTCAACCGAAAGGAAAATGGAAACACCATTGACGTACTAGATATGGACCGCCAGTCGGTTGAAATTTTAATACAAGCAGCCAAGAAAAGTTGTTCCATCTTAAAACAGCTTAAAAACGCCATCATCTTTTAGTTTTAAATACGTGTTCTAATTTCGCCATTAGAATTTAAATGAAAACGATAATATATTCATCTGAAAGTAACTCATGGCATAAGGAGTGGATGTGTTTTGTAAAATACAAGTAGTTTGATAATAATTTCCACCAAAATATTTCAATAGTAAATAATTAATTAAAGAAATCATATCAATAGAAGTCGTGTTTTGTTGGTAAGTGTTTAGTCACTTTAGCAAAATTTTGTATGGGATACGAAAAGTGGCGATAAATTGGTCAGTAATTAAAGTGAACATAAAAGTGAAGATAAAACCTTGGAAAGCCTGGAAATTTTTGGCGCGAAATATAATGTCAATACATTTTTTGCCTAAAGGTTGGTGGCACCTACGACAGCTTAAGACATGGACTCCATATACAAAGATTATTAATGGTTGTGTTCATTGTGTTTTCCTTTAGGGCGGCGTGTTGCGGAAGGAGTAAGAAGCTTTCAACCTACGAAAGTTGCAAAAAAGGTTTGATGATTTTGAACTTTTCGCTTAAAAACAAATAAAAATTGGTTAAAGCAGATTTTTAAATAAAATTATATAATTTGGGATTTAATTTGGTAATATTCAAGCTAAATAATGATTATTTATCCGGTTTTTATTTGTTTGTAGTGGAAGGTGGGGTACAAGTTGACCAACTCGGCATATTCAAATAGCCATACTTTGCAGACACATCCATAAAATTATTTGAAACTTCGGCTTGGCATATAGTCAAGAATACCAACTTTGAAATAAAATAAGAAAGTGGATACAAAAGTGAATATAGCGTTTTGTTGGTTCCTTCCAGTGCTGACTAACTAAAAATTACCAACAAAACACGACTAGAATATAATTACCATAAACTTTTATTAAAGTTAATTTCTCATTCCATGAGTTCGTTTTCTATCTCTCTTCGTTTTGCTTAAGTCGAATTCCTTGGAAATAAAAAGTCGACTTTTTTCGGACTAAAGTTGCTTTTTCTCCGAAAATCATAGTCCATGGACAAGAAAAAGTTGATTTTTTCCCCTCAGATCAACTTTTCTTGAATATCGATTTGATAGCCAGATTTACACGTATTTGCACACATCCTTCACAAATCTGATTCCTTCTAACAGACGAGCCTTTAAGTTGTGTAGTTTGATTTATTTTAAAAGACATTTCCCAAATAAAACAATATATTGAAAGTGAATTTCGTTATTAATAGTAAAAATTGTGAATTCGACATTAATTATGAAAATACTGCGATGTTAATATATAGCCAGTTAAGCAGATAACGAACAAAATGGGAATTGGAACAGTACTTACGAAGCTATATGTTTATAATTTGAAACAGGCTATAATGTACATATTATAAGCTAACATCGTAGCCGTTTTTCTTTTTTAGCTGTGAGCAGAGCACGGATTAGAGCTTGTCGAGTGTATGCTATGCTCTGAACAGTGTAAGGTCCGAGTGCTCTGATTTATTTATAAATCACACTTCCTGAGCACTTCACTGTCTTTAAGTAGAAATCAACTTATATGACACCACTTGTCAAATAACATGAAAACAACATTTGAAGTTGTTCGCGCTGTACTTCGTTGTCGGTCTACTCCATAATTTTGTCCTGTACTCATGCTCTGATCAAAAAAAGAAACACAAGTTGAGCGCTCAGAGCTAAAAAAAGAAACACACTATTTTTTACAACTTCAAGGGCACTGCTCCGAGCTTAAAAAGAAGCCTCGTGTAAATCCGAACTGCGTATTTGTTCAACATCCTGAATAGTTCCTTAGTAAGAGAACTTAGAAATGTCATCGTGCGAAAAGGACGCTATCATTTTTTATATTTGAAAATTTTGATTAGTCAGTTATTGAAAGATAAAACTATTTTTAAGCATATTTTATTATTTATTTAACGTTAAGTTATTTCATTTTGGAACACTTACAAAGTGTTTTAATATAATGAACTTACCGGATGATGATTGTCCCGTTAAAATAGCTGTTCGAGAGCGTCCACTTCGTGAAATATTTAAAAACAATGGCGTTCCCAGTGCAATTAATTACCATTCATCAAATTCAAATGTATTTATTAAACAAAAACTTGTGCTAATTGTAATCACCCTCTCTTTAACATACATTAATTCTGTTATTTTTAATATAGATCCTAATTGTTGATGAACGTCCTTTTGCTTTTGATCATGTCCTCCCGCCAAGTGTATCACAAGAGGAACTCTTTGATTTCTTGGTTATGCCGCTGGTCGGTAAAGTCATCCGAGGTTTCCATTGCACAGCACTTGCTTATGGTCAAACTGGAACTGGCAAGTCGTTTACAATGGGACTTAATCCTGAGGTAAATTTATATTAATAACAAAGGTCGTATCAATCATTTTTCTAAATAAAATAAAAAAACATTTCAGAGTTTGGATGGTGTTAATGTTGGAATGATTCCTCGTTGTGTACAGGCAGTCCTGGATCACAAAACTCAAGATGGAATGATAACGCATGAAATATCGGCTTCTTTTATAGAAATTTACAGTGAAAAAGTGTTCGATTTGCTTAGCGAAACTCCTTCCGAGCCAATTATTGCTAGAGGTAAGTGGGTACATAAGAGTTGAATATTCGTTGCCTACATAACTTAATCCATACTATTATAAAAATCAAATGCTTGTTTCTAAATTTATTTGAGAAGCATGATTTTGAGCATGCATTACTTTAAAAGAGTACCTATTCTGGTAATTATTAATAGGGTTTTGCAGAAAAGAGCGCTCTTTGATTATAGGTACTATAAGGCAAGTAATGAACTCGTGAAAAAAAAAGTTTTCAAACATGATTACGATGATAGCGAAGTCGAAAAAAGTGGGTCTGAAAATTCTGTCTGTGTGTCTGTTTTGTCATTCTGTCTGTCAGTCTTTCTGTCAGTCTTTCTGTCAGTCTGTCTGTCAGTCTGTTTGTCAGTCTGTCTGTCTGTCTGTCTGTCATGCGCACCTGCAGCCTAACCGGTTGGGCTGATAACCTTTAAACTTGGTATGTAGGCTTTTTAAGGTAACGTCGGGGGGGGGGGGGGAGGGTGTTTCTAGGCCTAAAAATAACGTTACCCACCATGTAACGATAGTAAAAAAGCTTATTTTTCTCGAAAACGGCTCTAACGATTTTGATAAAATTTAACATAAGTGATACAGCATAGAAGGCCTTTTAGACGGTGGAAACCGTTGTTCTTAAAAACCAGTTTTAACGGTACCTGGGAAAACTCTGGTTTGTTATAAGTTATATATATTTTTCAAAGTATTTTTTTTAAATTATTGCGTTTTAAATTAATTGAAAGAATTTAAAAAATTATTTCATATACAAAAATTGAAAAACTACAACATCCAAGAGAAGTACGCGAGACCCATTTATGCCTTTTTACTGTTAAGTCTTAGCTTTCCTGCCACAAGAGCAAGTTTTTGCGACCCAGTCTTGCCTTTTATTTTATTTATAATAAAAAATATTTATTAATTATAAAAAAAAAAAAAATAAAAGAAAATCACCGCTGCGGACAGGATTCGAACCTGTGCGGGTAGAACCCAATGGATTTCAAGTCCATCTCCTTAACCACTCGGACACCGCAGCTCTGGCAGATGGCGTTGCCAAATTGTAGCTAGTTATTTTTTATCTGAATTACTTGAAACTAAACTTTATTTTTTATTTTTTTTTTTTTTAGAATGCGTTTTAATGTTAAGAAAATATTAGGGTTCACATTTATGAAACTTAAAACAGAGAGTTTTATTTTTAGGTTACAAATTTACTGGTGGAACTAAAAAAACAATCAATACCATCCAAGACGGTTATAATCTTCTACACCAAGGCACCAAAAATCGTCATGTTCGTCCAACGAAAATGAATGCCCAAAGTTCGCGATCTCATGCGATTTTTACAATTCACATACGAAATAAAGTAGCAAATAAAATTACACAATCATGTTTGAATTTAGTTGACTTAGCTGGATCCGAAGGTGTACGTCGTACTGGTCATCAAGGTGTGGCTTTATCAGAAGGAGTCCACATCAATCAAGGGTTGTTATCGATTGGAAAAGTTCTTCAAGCTATTACACATGGGTACAAAGTTATTCCTTACCGTGATAGTGTGTTGAGTTCCGTTCTTCAAGGTTTGTTTTAACGAGGAAAATAATTACAAAAACAATATAAATTTCTTTTCATTTATAGATTCATTAAACCCCAATTCATATTTCACTTTACTGGCATGTGTAAGTCCACATCGAGAGGATTTAAGTGAAACACTCTCTACATTAAGATTTGCCCAAAGTGCTAAAAATTTAAAGAACAACCCACAAATTAATTCTAAACTTTTGGAACTTAGAGTAAGTTTCTATCATGACTTTTTTATAAATTGATAAATATCAAATTTTTAACTTTTAGAAATCAAAAACACCATTTAAAGTAAATCCACTTCGACCAAAAAACACTTATCCTCAAAGAACAGTTTCCATGGCTAATCTTAAGATAAGTTGTAAGAAGAACTTGCCATCGTACCATAGTAATACTTTTAGCACGCCAAACAAAAAAAGAAAAACTGAAAATGCACTTTTCAATCGTACTGATGTTGGCCTTACTCCTAAAGAAAAACAAAAGTAAGCGTCAGATTGTATTTAAAAATGTATTTAAAATTTAATTTTATAGAATCGGAACGGTTAAAATGCCAGTTTCAAAAGTTGTTCCGTTCTCGTATGAACCACAAGTACGAGAATCTTTATTTAATGATATCGACCTTCTTGACTCTCGAGGATCGTTATTAAGTCTTAATATTTCATCTTCGACTACAATTGATCAACCAAATCAACAACCTAGGTAAACTTACTTGCGATGAATGCTCGTATAAAAAACTAACATATTCTTTGCAGTACTTATAGTCCCATTGTACGAAAATGCATGGCTGAAGTTCAGAGCACATTCAAATCTAGTATGTCGCAATTTTTGGAATCTATTAAAAACTGCCAATCTGTGCAGAAACCTACTCAATCGGGTCCATCACCATTGAGTTTCAATGAACAAAGAATACGCACAATTATACGTCAGGAATTGATAACTCTCGCTGCCGAAACAAAGAGTGTGGAAATTAGAAAAGTAGAAAATGGCATCAATCGAGAATTGGTAAGATATAAAGAAAGCTAGTTAAATTATCATTATTTTGGTAAAACAAACAAAATGTAATTACAGTTTTGTGATGAGAGCAGTCCAATTTTTAAAATTCCTCTTGTACCCGACCTAACAACAATTTCCAATTCTTCCTCGATTCAAACAATTGATTTGAACTCGACAGAAAATGAACATTTTTTAAGCATTGAACAAACTGTTATGCCAGTGAAACCTTTACGGCGATCTCGAAGGTTATCGACGCGGGAACAATCATTTAGTACAAATGATTCTGTTTTTGTTCCAAAACGTAGAAGTGCTAGACTTTCAATAAAAAGTTTCAATGATGCCAAACGTCAAAGTATTCGGTTAGCATCTCACAAAGAATTGCCAATTGAAGAAGAAAAAGAAGAAATAAAGCCCGAAATACAAACCTATAAACATATAACTACAAAAAAGACTAAATCTGTCAAACAACCATGTTCCTTGATTCAAAATCCTACCATAGCTGGGTACTTTGAAAAGAAAGATGAAAACATAAGTATAAATCTGAAAAGTAACCTAGCGAAGCATCAAAAAGCCATTTTAGAAATGTTGAATTCTGCTTCAATGAAAGAATTACAATATTTACCACAAATTGGTTTAAAGACAGCCTTCCAAATTGTTACGCAAAGGTACATTTTAATAATAGTTCATTTTGTCTATGTCTAATAAATAATTTACATTTTTAAAGAACGCTCCATGGAAAATTCAAAAATTTTGCACAAGTTGGTAAGTTGCCGATTTGGAGAGGAAAAGCCTGGGAACGTTTTAAAGAGGTAAACTATTAAATATGTTAAAAGAATATAAATAATAATAATTTTGCTTTGTTAGGCTAATAGTTTAAGCTAATGGAAACAACTACATACATACTTAATTTAAAAGGAATATCATTTTTCGCATATATATATTTTAAGGTAATTTAATAGCAATATCATTTTTCATGTAAAGTTTAAAATTACAATTATTGTCAAAAACCCAAATTTATTTTAAGAGATTTATGTATGTGTATTTTTTAGTTATAAAATAAGTAATAAAAATATATGAGACAATGTGAGTTAAAAAAAAAAAAATTGCAATGGGATGTCACTATTTTTGTTTTCAAAACCTGAGCTTCTGATGAAGAAAATTATCTCGGGCCTCTTATCACCGACCATGACCATGACTACCGAGCTTCTGATTGGTACCACAATTTTTCTTAACATCTAACTAGATCGCAATATGGATTTGCGGCTATTGCTATAAAATATTAATTGAAGCATAAACCATTGAAGAGTGAGCAAGCGTACAGATATTGAATTCGTTGAATTCATACGGTATTTTTTTTTAGAGTTAGAGTGGAAAGAAAATATATATGAAGAGAGGTAGCTCTTAAAATTCACGCAACAAGCAACGGCATACAGATCATAAAACAATTAAAAACCTCTTGATATCTCTTGACGCTTACCGTGAAGAACTCACAAACAGATCCTACCTAAGATGGAGCGGTGAAGTTGAGTTGTGGTTCCATTCGAGATCATTAACACCGTCGGAAATAAAGAAAAGAAGAAAAATACAAATTCGAATCAGTGAAATAAAGGAAGTGATGTACGATACGGTGAGTCTATTAAGAATCTTGTAACTCTATTAAGAACTATTTATGTGCATTATTATAAAACAATTTTAACCTATTTAATTTCGAGAAGTGTTAGAAAGTGAAAATTGGCATCTTAAAATTATAAGCGAAATCTGCTATTTAGAGAAAGAGTTGTAAGTTACTAGGCCGTGGTTCTTTGAAGCTGTCACTGCCACTAAATTTATTTATTTTATTTGCTATTCAAATGAAAAAAATTGAAATATAAAACAATAACAGTAAAAGAGTGAGCAACGGCCAGGATCATATCACTTTATCTTAAAAAACTGCTTACGAAATTAATGTTTAGGGTTGCAAAACTTTTGTAGGTAACTTAGAGCTCTAGTAACCCTGTAAAAGCGAAGGCTGATGTTATCAAGGCAATTTCTTCTGCACGTCCACTTCGAGTCAAAAGAGTCGAGTCAAAGTAAGCATTTCTACTTTACAAATGGACCCATAAAATATACTAACGAGCATTCCTTAGCATGGTTTATGTTGTGTCTGTCAAAATAAAAATAAAAAATTAGAATAAAAGTGGAGAAAAACGCCAAAATACGAAAAAAAAAATATAAATATAAGACCTAATTTCCCGAAATATATTATATAAAGGTCCTTCTTATTGGTGCTAGGCCCAAATAGCCCATACAAAAAATAACCTACCCATTCCCATGGTATTTTATTAAAAACTAAACTACACCTTAAATATTAACATATGAAATTTTTGTTATAAAAGAGATTCGAATTGCAAACAGCTTTCGAAAAGAATAAACGCTCGGATCGGATTACAAATTCCCTGAAATTTATCGCATCTTGACGCCTTGGCATTCCTGATTCCAAATTTATATGTAAGAGAAGTTTTAGATCAGTACAAACCCCTAATAGATACATTCATATACTTTGAAAGTGTTTTTAGGCATTATTAGGATTTCGTCCCGGATTTTGTTTGTTATTTATGTTATGTTCGTTATATGTATACATAATAATCGATAGAGCTTGGCTTCTCTAGCATGACGCTGACGTTAATTGAACTGATATGACATTACCTTTTGTAGAATTCTGAAAGTCAAAAGAACGGCAAAGCAACTGATAAAATAATTATTTTAACTTAAGAAAATAAAGTATTCTTTTGCAAAATTTCACGTAAAGCGCAATGCATATAATAACAATTTATTTTAAATAACCAAGCTTAATTAAATCAATAATTACGTCACGAATTCTAGAAGTTGTTTCAGGTACTTTGTTTTCAAATGCATGTTTTGCATATTCCACATCACCGGCTTCCATTCTTGCACTTAATTCATCCAAGTCAGGTACATTTTCTGGTTTAGTTGTAAGTGTTGGTATGAGCATAAGTCCCATGACCAATGAAAATGAAGCGAATTCGCTAAGTTGATCATCTAAAGCTGATCGCGGAAATAATACAGTTGGATCGGAACCAAGCCTGAAATAAATACATCTTGCTTTATTTTATTGAAATAAACATAAGAATTAATTCTACCGTCGTAATAGTTGGGACATTTCAGAGTAATACACATCTAATATCTCCTGATAATATTTATCTCTAAATGACTTTGTTGTACAAGGAAATATGTAATAACTTAAATCACAAACTGGAGAGGCAAATCTTGATATCTGCCAATCAATCAATTTGACATCTATTGCTATTTCATTCTAAAATGTGGAATTTAATAAAATTAGTTCACGGGATATTATTCTAAGTCAAAATGAGATCCACACTTGCCTCGAATTTGAATAATACATTATTGTTCCAACAATCACCATGACAAAGAACAGCATACGGTTCTGCTCTCGATCCATCGACGAGTTCTCCCAATCGATCGTAGAGTGGTTTATTTTTTATGAAAGATTTGACAATTTCAAGGTATTCCTCGTCACCTTCGTTTGATAATGCATCATAAGCCATTTCAGCAAGCTGGTTTATAAAGTCTACAAAGAGCTTGTCGTTCCTGTTAAAGATCTCTTCAACTACTCTAAATTTTGAAAACTTCTCAGGACATTGATCTTTCAAAGCAAATGACAATGCATGAAATCTCCCCAACGCCTGCATTATTAATTTTACCATGTCCAAAGAAGGATCGTTAAAACGATTATTCATTTGAAACCCTTTCACAGCAAGATCTTCCATAAAAATGGCCTCTCGAAGATCATCAGTAAGAGTCTTGTAGCACCTGGCGTACTTGTTGAATCCATCTTTATCGATATTGATGAGTTTGCTATGCTGGAATTCTTCAAGAAGTGGTAAATACTGAAATTAAATATATTAAGAATTTTGTTTGTATTAAATCTCAAACTGAACCAGACCTCACTATACATCAGGGATTCTCTCAAAAATGTTGGTCTGGCAAAAAATTGTAAGCGCCTCTCAAGATTATCTGGTGGGACTTTGACGAATATACTTAGATTTTTTGGGTGAGCGGAACTTTCATGTTCGTCTCCATACGATATAATTAACCGATGTACAATACCAACATAGTTGTCGCCTTTTGATGATCCTTTTTCTATCTTAAGTTTATAATGCATAGAAGGAATGTTGTTATGGATTATTTCAACAAGTGCCGCCCGTACATCATCGTTAGGGAGCTTTTCTAATACTTCTTCATTGCTAGACATTATCAAGCTAACTTTGGTTCTAAAAAGAAATATGTTGAAACAAATGGTAATTTTTGTAGTGTTGAAAGGTCACTAAATTATTATTATGTTTGTTGAATTTTACCCAGAGTCGACCCAGGTTTGCTTGATAGCCCCCAAGAGCTGTAAAAAAAACTAGGTTTTTCGGTTCTCAAAAAAATTGAAATTTGTTGCTGGTTGTACATTGCAAAAAATAAAACAATTAAATTTTGTTTTATTTGTATGTTTTCCATTTATTTTCATTAAAATAAATCTATAACTTCTTTGGCTTGCAAAAGTAAAATAAAATATTTAATCCAGCGCACGATTGTAAACATAGGCGTGCGCCAAAAAATGTTTCCTCATGCAGGAATCACTGTCAGTTTGACGCAGGCGGAGGAGTTTTTTGGCTCAAATTCCTCCGCTCCTCACACTGTGTCTCCACGTTCTAGATTTCATAGAATGCAAGAGAGCATTCTATTAAAATTGCCTATGGAGACCGCAAATAGAAGGTTTTCCAATAAGTTGTGTTATTTTGATATTCAAAGAAAAATGGCATTTTTTGAGATAAATGATCGGATTTTTATTTCATTATAAAGAGGAAGGCATGCCGTTAATAATGGAACACAACATCAGTCAAATGGCCGCCACGACCACGCTTACAGGACCATATCCTTTTCATGAAATTTTCCATAACCAAATCGCAAAATGGCTGCCCTATGTCCTCGATAGCCTCACGAATTCCATCTTTGAGGTCTTGAATCAACGCTGGGCTGTTGGCGTAGACCTTATCTTTCACGTGGCCCCAAAGGAAGAAGTCGCAAGGTGTTAAATCACAAGATCATGGTGGCCAATTGTAATCACCTCTTCGAGAGATAACACGGTCCGGAAACTTTTCCCGTAAAAGATCGATGGTTTCATTGCTTGTGTGGCACGTAGCGCCGTCTTGTTGAAAGTTTTAATAATTTCAATGCGTTGTTGAAGCGTGTATTGTTCCATTTTTATTAATGGCGTAGTTCTACTTGTCAAATGTCAAAAAATGACAGCTTCAAAAGTGAGAGATACCGATATAACGGGCTATTCAAAATAACACCTCTTATTGGAAAACCCTTTAGTATTCTATAAAAAATTTCTTGCAATATATTGCTCAGCTCATAGCATGCTAGAGATAGTATTCTATGAGCTGTCATTTTCATATTGACTTTTCTGTTTTCTTTGTAATTGGACTGACATAGTATGAAATAGTAAGCTATCAAATGCCCACTATACATTTTATAGCATTCTAGCAGATGGTAATCTATGAAATCTTGCTCCTGGGTACACGGTATCAAAAATTTGCAACCCGCAAAAACAGCCGTTATTATACTCAGCCTAATTTTTTTTGTTGTTGAATTTCAATTTCAAAGTAAATTATTTATTATATTCAGGCTTATTGTGAAGTCCGCTCGAATTACATTCCACCCGAAAAAAATTAAATTTCCATTTCCGCCTATTGTGAATTTCACCCGAAAAATGTTTAATGTTCGAAAAATATCATCAAGATTGTGTATAAGATTTAATGATGATTTTTTGTTAGAAATTAAAAACAAAACTGTCACACTTTGTTCCAGAGTAGCTTTTAAAATTCCGGGGGAACAGGTTTTAGCCAGGCGAAATGTATTCCGGGTGAATTTCACAACAAGGCTGATTGATATTTAATATTTGTACTAAACCAATTTTCTTCTTTTAAAATGTTGTTTTGTATTCATTGAATGCAAAATAATTACTTTTGAAAAGCAATTCGCGAAACCAAACAAATTAATTTTAACATGTCAAATGATCAGCTTTTAATGAGGAATAAGTCTATAAAAAATTTCTCCTCAACAATCTCAGAAAAAAGAGGAGGCAATGAGATTTATTGAACCAACGAAAACTCCTCCAGATCCTCCGATTCCTCCGTTTTTTGGTTCTGGGCCCCAGGGTAACTTCAGAGTTCAACGAACACAACTTATTAAAACTATATGGAACATTTTAAGCAATTAACTTTTTGTCAGTTAAGGTGTGAATTTTGGCAGCAGCGACACAAATTAAGCCGTGACCAACTTAAACCACTTCAACAATTTTAGACGAAGCGTCTGATCAAGAGCGTTACATTTAAAAATGTATTTACCCGAAGTCATTCGAATTTTGAAATAATTTACTCTAATGACAAAAAATTAATAGTTAAACAATCAAAACAATATTACAATGTACTATACATACATGATGTCATTTATTGTTTGATTTGTTCAATTAAATCCATTTGCATGAAATAATCTGTACTCACATAAAAAAGGTGATGCAACAAAACTTATAATTAACTGGTAGCCAGATTACGATCAATTTTTCTACAAACTTTGTTTTGTTTTTATTGTACTAACTTTGTTTCTAATAAGCGATGTTCATTAATTGTATTTATAGATTATTTTTGTTTATAACAGAAACGATCTTTATGTTAATTTTAATAGTTAATATTTTGAGGTCAGATGAACAACTAAAATAAAAGCTTTTCCCGAAAGATCATTTATTCAGTTTCGGTCAGCTAGATAACTATTCTTTTTAATCAAACTAAAAGTAAAAAGCTTGAAAAGATACTGAGTTGGTGATCATCTACTTAAAACAAAATTAAAGCTTTCATGAAAAAAAAATTCTGTGTATTTTCTACAGGTTAATGAATCGAGTAGAACTATATTTTTGTAGGTGTTTTTTTTTTATATCAAATAGTTTAATAGTATCATGAAAAAAAAACAATATGATTCTTTTTGAACATAAAATCATAGAGTCGATTATAGTCTTATCACAAATATTGTATTCATATTAAATTCTCGTACTTTGTTCTTATTTGAAAGACAGATACATTCGACAAATAGAATGCAGATTTGATGTCGTCGTATTTGTACAGTCGTTTACGATAACGGTAATAGGATTGTATCAAAATTAAACAAAATTACAAAATGACACAAAAACAATTACGATCGTGGAGCACTGGTTCTCAAGATAGTTTTTAAATTATTTTTATTTAAGTACATTAAAATCCATCGCACTCTCATTCGAGTTATATATACATAACTTATTACTAATTCGACATTAGTTCTAAGGGTTCTTAAAGAGCGGGTTTATCTCCACTCTTGGAGCTATTTTAGAGTCTGGTACTTCAGAATGGGGATTGTGCGTCGTCGTTCGGGTCAACTTACCTATCAAGGAAAAAGTATCTATACTTAAGTTCCAAAACAACAACAACAAAAAAAAAAAAAAAGCCTCAGGCATCGATGATTTTAACGATCTTCGGTTCTTTATACGTGGAATCTACCTACTGCAGTTATTCGATATCTAATTTTTGACACACCTAGAGTTGTTTAATTATTTATTTCAAAGCGATTCCTTTCAATCCTCCCCATTGACAACTGATTTTCACTAAAATACCAAACGAAAGATATGAAATCAAAAATAGTATGTCATACAAAACTTTATTTTCGCCTCCAAAAACGTAAACGCGTATTGTATTCCATAATCATGGACCAGACCACTAGCAGCTGACTAACTACGTAGTGCAATGGAAAGGAGCATAATCGAGAGTTCTTATTGTTCTTCACTATTATATTGACACGGCAGGATCGGTGCGCAATGTATGTAACTGTTTCAAATTTAAATTAAAACGTTCCGCAATGATCGTACAATCATGGTAATTGCATATTTCTAGGTACATATTTCCATTCAACAAGTTATAGTAGCATAAAAATAGGCGTGAAATCATTACCTCCTCCATATTTTGATAAATTTGTTTACCTTTACCCCGCCTTTTTGTACTTTGTACGATGTCCAATATTTGACTTCAAAAATAGGACTGCAGGTTGCTTGCTTGCAAAACAAAACGACAACTAAATCAACAACTACCGATAAGGTGATATACGAGTACGATTATTCGATAATATTTTGTACTCGTATACGATAACAGAGGCTGCTTTTGTACGTTACGTGGGGCAAGTTTTTGTCCATAAATACGTATTTTGTTTACTTCACTAAACTTTGTTTATCATTTTCCCTTGTTCTTCTTGTTTCTTGAATCATAATGTGCAGGGGCATGACCGCAGCTAGAAAAACACCTTGAAGTGAAGTATCGTCAATGTAGAAGTGTTAAAGCTGCGCGCTTTTTCATTTCTGTTAACAACCACAAATATAAGAAATAATAGACCTCTATAAACGAAAGTTCTTCAGGTTATAGCTGATGAGAAATGCAGGAGATATAGTCGGCATAATGACATCACAATAATGTGGGCTTGTTGAGCAGTTTAGTAGGTAAAGTATTGTTTTCTTATTCCTTGATATTAATAAGGAAATTTATAGGTTTGTTTTGAATCAATTTTGCTTTCTTTCCATTTTCGTTGAAAAAAAATTCTTTAACTCTGTGCTGCACACTGCACAGCGCTGGAATTTTGTTTGCTTTGGCATTGAAGGCGACGACGACGGCGATACGCGCGCCGCGCCCGCGCTTACCATGCCAAATGTTGCTGCACCAGTCTTGGTCGAACGAGGTTTTAAGCATTTGACAGTACTGATTACTTTTTAGTTTCAATTAAACTTTAGCCGGATTCAGATCGAGTTTATCGAACGTTATAAATATCACATAGTTTTGTTTTGTTATTTTAATTTTGGAGAAAATTTTGTAAATAAGTTGTTTATTAAAAATCTGTAAAAAATATGCAGCCAATTAAATTCTATTTTGACGTTTTATCACAACCATGTAGAGCTTTGTATATTCTCTTGGAAGCAGCAAAGATTCCATATGAAGCTGTTCCGGTGAATTTACTCAAAGGTATGTAAAGTGCAAAAACAGAAGGCAAATAGGTATTTTATGAATTATATGGCGTGATAGGTTTTTATTTTTTATAATAAACAATAAGCAGTAGTGTTATATAAATAATTACAGATAAATTGAAATAAATTCAGGTATTAATATGAATGCGTAATTTAAAATATCGAACTAAGATTGACTGGGTTTTGAATTTTTCCAGTGATCTTTAACGATTCGTAATTTTTATTCAAATGCAAATTTGACCCTTTTTTGATAATTTTCCAAAATTAAAGATTTTTGAACAATTAACCGGATCCGGCTTTCTCTCTTAACGAATCTAAAGAGATTTGTCAATTTGCAGCGGGATAATTCTCCGACCTTACTAAAGAAATGTTTTCTCAGTGTTTACCTTCTCAACTGCAGAGATTGCTTTTAGCTGTGCCTGCAGGCACAAAGCCATGGCTGTTAATGAAAAAATAATAACGTCTCACAGTATTTCCAATATCGAAGCCATTCTGGCCGATTTCCTTACTGGAGTTTTAGATCCTCTGAGACGAAGCTAGCTCCAGTACATACAAATACAGCATATGTGCATGCAATATGTCTATTTTTGACAATCCGTAATGATGGATTTGGTTGTAGTTGTAGGTTTCCGAATTTCATTCTTATTCCATGCGTATCTACTTGGAAAGATGCATGGGCACTAGTAGTTTTTCGAAATCGGTATAAGGAAGGATTTATTCAGGCTCTTTCAGAATTTCAGGATGTATTGTATGTATTTGTCGGACTAGATTACGATTGGCATATTCTAAGTGTATATACATTATACATATGTATAGAGCTCAAAAGCCATAAGAAGTTATTCGCAAAACACTGATTGATCCAATGCATGCGATTCTCAGGATTTTCTGGTTTTGTATATTTTTGTGCAGCTTCCAACCAAATCAAGCTTTCGTTTGTCAGTATAGATTATAGGTCTCACTATCGCAGTGTACCTATGTACACCTGTAAAATTACATTGGTATTCGAACCGCGATTTTTTCCAGAACTTCTGCTGCATGACTAGAATACGACGACTCTTTCTTGGACGCTCAATCAAGTCTATAATTTTGAGGTACTTTGCGATATCAGATACCTTAAGGGGTAGCTTGATTTCTGGAATGGCTTTTTTGCTCGTGAAGATAAGTAGTTCTATTTTTAGAAATTTGTTTTAAGTTAAACTAAAAGCCATATTCAAATATATGTAGAATCTAATCTCATCTTATAAAATATCTGAAAGAACTTTTATTCTAAATGTTTACTTAAAGCACACCTTCTTGGAAAACAAAATGTTGGACTTAGGCCAGCGTTACACATGTGAGTTTTACTCACGTAAGTTACTAATGTGAGTAAAATCTGGAAAAATAAGCAACTCTGTAAGTAGCTTACGGTAAATTTACCAAAATACGTAAGCTGTGAGCAGAACGAAACGGTATAAAAGGCCCCACACACGATCGGATATGTTGGGCAAGCATCTTCGAAAATGTATTTGGCGACTGGCTGGGCTAGCATGTTCGACCGTGTGTGGATGCTGCCAACATAGTTGGTGGTTGACATGCTGGGCTTGTGAATAAGCTTGGCAATACCCTCCAACACGAGCATTTAGCTGAGTATGTGAGAAAATGTCAAGAATGGGAGCAATGAACGTAAAGAAATGATTTATATTGCCATTTAATTGCCACAAAGTTTGTTTTTTGACTGATGTGGCCATGTGGTTGAAACGTGAATGGAGAATCGAGAGCATGTTCGGCTTACGGTTGGGATCGTAGTAAGCCAATCATATTCGATCGTGTATGGGTCCTTTAAGAATAAGCGAGACATCATAAAGTCACTTACATACATAAGTTGCTTACCAGCTTATTGATTAGGCTGCTGTAAGTTTTCAAACTTATGTAGGTAAGCATTTTTTTAATGTAAGTTCAGCTACAGGGTAAACGTTCTTGGAATTCGTGTTTGTAAGACTTGCTTAAGCTAAAAGTAAAACTTACGTGTGTAATTCTGGCCTTAGGCTCGCTAAAATAAAGTGGTCAACCATATTTTATCTATTTCTATAAATATGGACATAAGAAATATTATATCGCATGATTAGTTTACAAATGTGTTAATAACAAAATATTGAGATACATATAAATGCTAATTAATATGTATCTAGTATCTTATTTAACAATTCCTACAAAGAAATTAAAATATTTAAATAATTTATAACAAAATAATAATAACATTAATTAATGTTGCGCTTTCGTGTGTCCCAGAAAAATCGAAACTACAATCAAAACAAATTTTCTATTCGGAAATTTTCCATTAATTAATTCTTTGCTTTGACCAGTGTTATGTGTAGTCTATGGAACTTTTTATGTACATATGTAGGTAAACCAAAAGTCCGACACATAAGTGCAACTATTTTTATTGGGAATATATTTAATGCTTATCGTGTTTATACATATTATATAAAATTGTTAATAATTTTTTTTCTACGTCTATATGGAAATCTTGTTTTGTAATGAGAATTTATTTTTTTGTTTGCTTTAAGATCTAAATCTAATTCAATATATGTAATGTTCATAAATAGTAAGTGATTGTAAAAAAAAATACTATTTAGAATTTAATTTATTGGGTTCCTAAATTAAACTTGTTAGGTTTTACAAGTATTACAATTACAAAATTGGATTGTAGGGATATGTAGGGAAACCTAGTGTGGATTTGTATTGAACCATTTACAGTGGTCCGCATAATTATTTTGACACAAATATAATGTTGCTTTCAACTACGATACTTTTTAACTGACTTAAAAAAGGTGAATATGAAGAGGTTCTCAATTCAATTGTATATAATTTTTTTTTTTGCTTTTGTTCTGTCTGTGCAAGCATAACTTCTTTGTTAATGAACCGATTTGTGTGATTTTTGTTTTGTTGGAAACGGAATTCTTTAAGGGTGGTTCCATAAAAAATTGGTAAAGATTTGATGAAGATTTCGGACTTTTTTCGATTCTTAAGAAAATTAATTCATCAAATAATTAAATTATATAAAACGTATTTTAGATATGACGTATCCTGTGACCCGCAAAAAATATTTTATGTTTTTGTGCGATAAACTACTTTAAAAAACTATATAAAGTCTTCAATAACTAAAAAGAAACAAATTGCAACGGTAACTAAAAAATGCATTGAGATTTACGACTATAATTGTAAAATATTGGGCAAACCTTATATACGTCATACGCAGAATGTTTTTTTTTTTGTGAATCGAATCCGTAATCTTGTATTCCTTCTTTCATAAGGTCTACCCATCGGCCATCACTTAAAATTGTGAAATAAAATAATTTTTTATATAAAAAAACCTACTTTAAAATGTAACAAAATGAAACTAAAAAAAGGGAACAAATATATGTATGTTCTTATTACCAATAAATGCTTATTTTAGTTTAGTTAATCAGCAACTATTTATTAATTATTTTATAATTTTGAAGTCGGTGCAAATAAAACATTAAGATATTTTTATCTGTCAAAAATATTTGTGTAGTGAAGTCGTAGAAAATATTTTTCCTTACAAAACTAAAAAAAAGTAAATTATTATAGGTACGACCAATTAGAAGTCGAGAAAATCTCATTAACTGCTTTTTTAAAATGGCGGACGAAGCAGAGGGTTTCCTTGTTCAAACTTTGTGGTACTTTTTAAAATCGAACAATAATATTCTCCTCTCCAATTTTTACAGATATGTTTGTCTAATTTGGCTGACCTATTATTCAAATGATTGTAGTTGTTGTAAACATGATTTTAAATGAGATATCAATGCACTTTAAGTTTCAATCATAAAGCAGCGATAAAAGAAAATAGACAAACAATAAAATCGTTATCAACGAATACAAAGTTGTTTATTTTTGCAATTGACTTGTTTAATTTGTTATTATGTCTTATCGTTAGGTTGCAAATCAAAATTGACTTTATTTGTATTTACGTTCGTTGGTGATTATCTTTGACATTATTTTGATTCATTTGAAAATGTTCTTGTTTTTAGTTCAATTGCCACCTGAAATAAATTTAAAGTTTGTTTAAATTTTGATGTATTCTATATAGTAAGTAGTTCGCGAGATGATATAACAACTTTATTGACTTAACAGCAATAAAAGCAATTTTTGCTGTTGCAATGAAGTCAAAAGCTGTCCCGAATAGATTAAAGTTTCCGCCGCTACATAGCACAAGTCGAGTCTGCGGTTACACGCAGGAATCATGGGAAACAATAGCCGACGGAGTGGCAAGAAATCGTTTAACACTATAGCCTATAGAACACTCAGAAAGTATCGTTAAATCGCCGTTATGTGACCGTAAAGTTAAGGTAACGTGTAAAATAGTGTTTAAAATATCAAGATAGGCCATTCTAAATGCCTCTGAGTTTACTCAAAAACTATATCGCTGCAATACGCGAAAAATAGAACAAATGTAATTATGCTAAAAGACAAAGTTTCGATGCCAGCATGGTCTTTTATTTCCAACTGATGGGAATGAACTTGCGAACCTAACCAAATCCCACCATTGCCTTCGTCTTTGTCACCTATAAGAAATAAAAGGGTGGTTAGAAGTCTCATGCATGACGGAAAACGGAATTGATGGATATAGGGCGAGTACCTATACGTCTGTCTGATCACCTAGCTGCATACAACTTTCATGATTAATCACGCATAGGTTATGTGCATAATATGCCTGCGTTCTAAACGATCAGCATACAATCACAAAGATAGCTTTTTTTTTAATGCTTCAAGAATGGTTTGCCGCGCATAGTCGATACGCGGCTTAAGACGTATGAAAAATGTTATGAATTTGTATTTTCTTGAGTGCAATAAATATACCTATACCTATATAGTTTTAGGATAAAACAGAACGCGCAAGTAAAAATCCGCCATTAAAATATTTTCATGTGACAGTGTTTAGTTCAAATCTAACAAATTCGGAAGATCGCTTTTTTGTTCAGATTTGCTCTTTTTCCCCTAATTTTATTTAAATGAAACAAGATCAAATCTTTTGAAGGAAAGAACAAATCTTTTGAATAGTTTTCATCCAAAAATGCTCTCTTCTTGCATTTTTCATATAACTTCAAATGAAAATAATAAACATTATCGAGTCAAACCTGAAATTGAAGTTCTTTTTTGTGTTAAGGTTTTGCTCAGTGTGGCGTTCAATACTTACTATTTTCAGAGATTCTTTCGAATCAAATTCTGACATTTGCAGAATATTTTTTCTATGTATATATACAAATTAAATTTTGACATTTGTGGAATATTCAGTGCGAGCTAGTTGTCATCAGCAAGTACGTGTGTCACATACGAAAGTCAAAAAATCCTATTAATATAAAAAAGAATGTGCTTGGTGTTTTGGAATGTCTGTCTTATAAGCCTGTTTTTCTTATATGAGACTTTCTCATATCCGTCATCTACTTTAATAAATTTGACACTTATACCCTGTTTTTTGTTATTCTTGTAATGTTGAAAATGCACATATAAAACTGTTAAAATGTATTATTTAATAAAAAAAAAATCACAATGAATTATTATTAAGTCATTAAATTAATAACAAAAATTCCAGAAGTATTCGAAGGCAAACATTTAAAAACTCGATTAACTATAACCACGACCAACACCAATTTAATTTGGCGTGTAAAATTATCGACTTACAAAGTTATAAATAGATAATTATAATTTTTTTAATATCTTCAATTAAGTAACAACATTTCAATTCATGCTGTGAATGTATTTGTGTAAATAAAACGTGACAGAATCCACCAAACAGACATTTTGAATGGTATTTATGATTACTGCTAAAAAGATACAACCAAACTAAGGTCATTCATTGCCGAATTCAGACTTAAGATTGAAGTGGCTACAATTTAAAAAAAAACTGCATGAATAAAAACGAGAACATCTGCCCCCAATCGAGTTCGTCATATAAAAAATCAAAAACAGATGAAACCGGCAAAAACAAAATAATTAATTTTATATGATTTTTTTTTATGACAGAAGCCACATTAACTCCAAGTTCAAACACAAAAAAGATACAATTACGAATGAATGGATTTAGAGATACCTAAGCAATTATACCTAAGTATTTGGCGACTGGCTGGGCTAGCATGTTCGACCGTGTGTGGATGCTGCCAACATAGTTGGTGGTTGACATGCTGGGCTTGTGAATAAGCTTGGCAATACCCTCCAACACGAGCATTTAGCTGAGTATGTGAGAAAATGTCAAGAATGGGAGCAATGAACGTAAAGAAATGATTTATATTGCCATTTAATTGCCACAAAGTTTGTTTTTTGACTGATGTGGCCATGTGGTTGAAACGTGAATGGAGAATCGAGAGCATGTTCGGCTTACGGTTGGGATCGTAGTAAGCCAATCATATTCGATCGTGTATGGGTCCTTTAAGAATAAGCGAGACATCATAAAGTCACTTACATACATAAGTTGCTTACCAGCTTATTGATTAGGCTGCTGTAAGTTTTCAAACTTATGTAGGTAAGCATTTTTTTAATGTAAGTTCAGCTACAGGGTAAACGTTCTTGGAATTCGTGTTTGTAAGACTTGCTTAAGCTAAAAGTAAAACTTACGTGTGTAATTCTGGCCTTAGGCTCGCTAAAATAAAGTGGTCAACCATATTTTATCTATTTCTATAAATATGGACATAAGAAATATTATATCGCATGATTAGTTTACAAATGTGTTAATAACAAAATATTGAGATACATATAAATGCTAATTAATATGTATCTAGTATCTTATTTAACAATTCCTACAAAGAAATTAAAATATTTAAATAATTTATAACAAAATAATAATAACATTAATTAATGTTGCGCTTTCGTGTGTCCCAGAAAAATCGAAACTACAATCAAAACAAATTTTCTATTCGGAAATTTTCCATTAATTAATTCTTTGCTTTGACCAGTGTTATGTGTAGTCTATGGAACTTTTTATGTACATATGTAGGTAAACCAAAAGTCCGACACATAAGTGCAACTATTTTTATTGGGAATATATTTAATGCTTATCGTGTTTATACATATTATATAAAATTGTTAATAATTTTTTTTCTACGTCTATATGGAAATCTTGTTTTGTAATGAGAATTTATTTTTTTGTTTGCTTTAAGATCTAAATCTAATTCAATATATGTAATGTTCATAAATAGTAAGTGATTGTAAAAAAAAATACTATTTAGAATTTAATTTATTGGGTTCCTAAATTAAACTTGTTAGGTTTTACAAGTATTACAATTACAAAATTGGATTGTAGGGATATGTAGGGAAACCTAGTGTGGATTTGTATTGAACCATTTACAGTGGTCCGCATAATTATTTTGACACAAATATAATGTTGCTTTCAACTACGATACTTTTTAACTGACTTAAAAAAGGTGAATATGAAGAGGTTCTCAATTCAATTGTATATAATTTTTTTTTTTGCTTTTGTTCTGTCTGTGCAAGCATAACTTCTTTGTTAATGAACCGATTTGTGTGATTTTTGTTTTGTTGGAAACGGAATTCTTTAAGGGTGGTTCCATAAAAAATTGGTAAAGATTTGATGAAGATTTCGGACTTTTTTCGATTCTTAAGAAAATTAATTCATCAAATAATTAAATTATATAAAACGTATTTTAGATATGACGTATCCTGTGACCCGCAAAAAATATTTTATGTTTTTGTGCGATAAACTACTTTAAAAAACTATATAAAGTCTTCAATAACTAAAAAGAAACAAATTGCAACGGTAACTAAAAAATGCATTGAGATTTACGACTATAATTGTAAAATATTGGGCAAACCTTATATACGTCATACGCAGAATGTTTTTTTTTTTGTGAATCGAATCCGTAATCTTGTATTCCTTCTTTCATAAGTTCTACCCATCGGCCATCACTTAAAATTGTGAAATAAAATAATTTTTTATATAAAAAAACCTACTTTAAAATGTAACAAAATGAAACTAAAAAAAGGGAACAAATATATGTATGTTCTTATTACCAATAAATGCTTATTTTAGTTTAGTTAATCAGCAACTATTTATTAATTATTTTATAATTTTGAAGTCGGTGCAAATAAAACATTAAGATATTTTTATCTGTCAAAAATATTTGTGTAGTGAAGTCGTAGAAAATATTTTTCCTTACAAAACTAAAAAAAAGTAAATTATTATAGGTACGACCAATTAGAAGTCGAGAAAATCTCATTAACTGCTTTTTTAAAATGGCGGACGAAGCAGAGGGTTTCCTTGTTCAAACTTTGTGGTACTTTTTAAAATCGAACAATAATATTCTCCTCTCCAATTTTTACAGATATGTTTGTCTAATTTGGCTGACCTATTATTCAAATGATTGTAGTTGTTGTAAACATGATTTTAAATGAGATATCAATGCACTTTAAGTTTCAATCATAAAGCAGCGATAAAAGAAAATAGACAAACAATAAAATCGTTATCAACGAATACAAAGTTGTTTATTTTTGCAATTGACTTGTTTAATTTGTTATTATGTCTTATCGTTAGGTTGCAAATCAAAATTGACTTTATTTGTATTTACGTTCGTTGGTGATTATCTTTGACATTATTTTGATTCATTTGAAAATGTTCTTGTTTTTAGTTCAATTGCCACCTGAAATAAATTTAAAGTTTGTTTAAATTTTGATGTATTCTATATAGTAAGTAGTTCGCGAGATGATATAACAACTTTATTGACTTAACAGCAATAAAAGCAATTTTTGCTGTTGCAATGAAGTCAAAAGCTGTCCCGAATAGATTAAAGTTTCCGCCGCTACATAGCACAAGTCGAGTCTGCGGTTACACGCAGGAATCATGGGAAACAATAGCCGACGGAGTGGCAAGAAATCGTTTAACACTATAGCCTATAGAACACTCAGAAAGTATCGTTAAATCGCCGTTATGTGACCGTAAAGTTAAGGTAACGTGTAAAATAGTGTTTAAAATATCAAGATAGGCCATTCTAAATGCCTCTGAGTTTACTCAAAAACTATATCGCTGCAATACGCGAAAAATAGAACAAATGTAATTATGCTAAAAGACAAAGTTTCGATGCCAGCATGGTCTTTTATTTCCAACTGATGGGAATGAACTTGCGAACCTAACCAAATCCCACCATTGCCTTCGTCTTTGTCACCTATAAGAAATAAAAGGGTGGTTAGAAGTCTCATGCATGACGGAAAACGGAATTGATGGATATAGGGCGAGTACCTATACGTCTGTCTGATCACCTAGCTGCATACAACTTTCATGATTAATCACGCATAGGTTATGTGCATAATATGCCTGCGTTCTAAACGATCAGCATACAATCACAAAGATAGCTTTTTTTTTAATGCTTCAAGAATGGTTTGCCGCGCATAGTCGATACGCGGCTTAAGACGTATGAAAAATGTTATGAATTTGTATTTTCTTGAGTGCAATAAATATACCTATACCTATATAGTTTTAGGATAAAACAGAACGCGCAAGTAAAAATCCGCCATTAAAATATTTTCATGTGACAGTGTTTAGTTCAAATCTAACAAATTCGGAAGATCGCTTTTTTGTTCAGATTTGCTCTTTTTCCCCTAATTTTATTTAAATGAAACAAGATCAAATCTTTTGAAGGAAAGAACAAATCTTTTGAATAGTTTTCATCCAAAAATGCTCTCTTCTTGCATTTTTCATATAACTTCAAATGAAAATAATAAACATTATCGAGTCAAACCTGAAATTGAAGTTCTTTTTTGTGTTAAGGTTTTGCTCAGTGTGGCGTTCAATACTTACTATTTTCAGAGATTCTTTCGAATCAAATTCTGACATTTGCAGAATATTTTTTCTATGTATATATACAAATTAAATTTTGACATTTGTGGAATATTCAGTGCGAGCTAGTTGTCATCAGCAAGTACGTGTGTCACATACGAAAGTCAAAAAATCCTATTAATATAAAAAAGAATGTGCTTGGTGTTTTGGAATGTCTGTCTTATAAGCCTGTTTTTCTTATATGAGACTTTCTCATATCCGTCATCTACTTTAATAAATTTGACACTTATACCCTGTTTTTTGTTATTCTTGTAATGTTGAAAATGCACATATAAAACTGTTAAAATGTATTATTTAATAAAAAAAAATCACAATGAATTATTATTAAGTCATTAAATTAATAACAAAAATTCCAGAAGTATTCGAAGGCAAACATTTAAAAACTCGATTAACTATAACCACGACCAACACCAATTTAATTTGGCGTGTAAAATTATCGACTTACAAAGTTATAAATAGATAATTATAATTTTTTTAATATCTTCAATTAAGTAACAACATTTCAATTCATGCTGTGAATGTATTTGTGTAAATAAAACGTGACAGAATCCACCAAACAGACATTTTGAATGGTATTTATGATTACTGCTAAAAAGATACAACCAAACTAAGGTCATTCATTGCCGAATTCAGACTTAAGATTGAAGTGGCTACAATTTAAAAAAAAACTGCATGAATAAAAACGAGAACATCTGCCCCCAATCGAGTTCGTCATATAAAAAATCAAAAACAGATGAAACCGGCAAAAACAAAATAATTAATTTTATATGATTTTTTTTTATGACAGAAGCCACATTAACTCCAAGTTCAAACACAAAAAAGATACAATTACGAATGAATGGATTTAGAGATACCTAAGCAAAACAGAATAACTATATACCTAATTAAATAATTTGCATATCTACGACGACAGGCATTTAAAATTATTGTTTGTAGTGAGAACTAAAATAAAAAAAAATGATTATTTAACAACAACTACCAGTTGAATAAAATACATGCATGTATGTATGTATGTATATCTATCATGTGCTGGATTAATGCATTTATTTATTCAACAATTATTTATTTATTCCTAAATTCTGCATTTGCTCATTTGACATTTTATTTTTATTATAGTAATACCAATGGCAGTCAGGCACTTAAAATCATTTTATATTTGTTTTGTACCTGGTACTTCTCGAATTTGAATTAATAATGATATTAAAGTATAGGTAAAAAACAAAACAAACATATCCCATTTCAGTTTTTGATATAACGATTTAACGTCATAGATATCTAATATCATTTTGAAATTCGAGATCTATTCATTGTAGTTTTTGAGAAAATCAAAAATAACGTTAACCACCTCTTAAGTTAAGTGAGTACTATAAAAATAGTTTTTTTTTATATGAGGTGGTTCTCGTTATTTTTGATTTTCTCAAAAACTACAAAGAATTTTAGCATTTGATGGTCTGTTTTTGACTTGAAACTAATAAGAGCATTGAATTTTGGAAACAAAATTTATACTTAATTACATAAAACTTTTAAAAAAATTACTTTAAAATTTCTTTTTTCAAAATTTTGAGTTTGAAAATTAATTTTTCAAAAACTATTCACTAAAACAACTTTATTTAAAAAGAATATAAAAGAATAGATTTCTGCTTTTATAAAAAAGTATTTCATTGCATTGTAGCCTGTACCGCTGTTTTTCAATAATTTTTTTTCTACTTTAAGTATTTTTTTTATAAAATTGCCCCTCCCGCCTAAACGGGGGAGATAGACCCCCCTCCCATACGATTTTTTTTGTCTTAACCCAACCTACTTGCTTCATCTTTTTGGCACAGCTCAAATTTTCTTGTTTACACGGACCCAATGAACAATATATTAAAAGATAAGCCTTGCTGAACTCAGGTGAATGAGGTGATTTTTTACCACCTTTAAGACTAAAAATGAAGGACTCATTGAGGGCACCGGAGTGTAAGAAAGGCATTTTTGTGTTTGTCGGGCCTAAACCTTTCTATGGACTAAGTTTTAGCCATGCTGAAATGAGGTAGGTAAATCGGTCGCTAGCTCTCCGCCTAAAACCTTTCAATCGAACAATATAGATATCTTTCCGTTAAACATTTGTATAACATGATTTTAACCCTTAACACTTACCTACATAAGTATAGGTATTCAAATATAAAAGGTTGAAGGTATAAGCTTTACGTGGGTATTTAACAAAATTAAATAATTTCACGGGGGGAAAAACGATATAGAACTCCAGACCCGGAGGGAACAACCTATGAAATTTTAAGTAAAAATTGGAAAAATCAGCAATAAGTCAAAATTTTCCTATATTTAAACCTGATAAAATGTTAGTAGAAAAAAGTCATAGTACCATTGATGTTAGTCAATCAGAATTCATTTGGCACATCCAATTCCATTTTTATAATTACTTGTAAATTATTAAATGAATAATTTGATCGTGTAAGTCCTGCTTAAGTGAACGTTATTATTTAAAATCTCTAATTAATTGAAAAAATGATTGATAAATATGTATATTACATATATGGTTCATAATAACAATTCGCAAGGTCTTGCTTGGTTCATCCCTAGAAGTCATTAGTTGTAATTAAGGTTTTATTTTGTTATTCTAAGCTTCACAATAGTTGTGGTATTCTTTTATGGTATGAATTGAAAATTGCTAAAACTTGAGGCTTCATATAACCTGTATTTTGTTACCCACAATATCTGAAATCTGATGCACATTACATAGACAACTGTGTGAAGATCTTATTTTTCGCTGATATCTTAGATAAATAGTGCAACGTATTAGTCATTTTAAACAGATGATAAAAATTAGTCTCTATAGTATTTACTTTTAACACATTTTAATGTTTACATTTGCTAATGATGGCAAACAGAAATTAATTTATTAGGAATTGTATAGGTAAACAATCGATGATAGCTGTCAAATGTCCGCCATTTCTATATTGCATGAATGTTTGTTGTTTTTAAAACGTTTATATAAGAACAATTGGTTAGAATACTCGACTTTTCTATAGAAAACTGGAATTGTTTTTCAAAATTAGGAACCATTACGGTCAACTTCAAAACAAAAAAGATTGTCTTCTATTAACTTAGTGGATCTTATTGACCAATGAATGTAGTATCGTTGGTAAGCTGATGATAAGTGAGCACATAAAATATTTATTTTATTGATAAATTAAAGCTAGCTCAATAATCCGAATACCTATAAAACTTTATACTCTTGTACCTCAAAGTTGGTATCCTTGACATTTTGTGTCAAACTATTACACTTGTTGTTGACGACCTTAACTATTAGTTAAAATAAACTATATCGGACAATAATACTAATACAAATTAATGTGTTGAATAATTTTACGGATGTTTAAGCAAAAGTAAGGTCGACTGGAACCCTTGTGGCTCTCGAAACATTGTTTTGCTATGGTTAAATATTTGTGTTCCATATTTAGTTGTTAAATTTAATTTTAAGTGATTTTTATTTGAAAAAAAAATTATAAATTTCAAAAGAGCGGACGGCGCCTGCAAGGATAATTAACTCTTCGAGTTAAAGAAAATTTCGTCCTCCGCCGATTGCTCCAGGATGCGGCCGGGGAAAAGTTGTTTTTTTGTATACACTAATAGATATCTTTCGCACTTTCTTTACAAAACTGAAATTTTCTTTAAATGTTCTTTAACTCGATGAGTTGAGCATTTATGTAGCCACTGCGGCCGCCCGGACTATATAGTTCGTCTATGTATTTTCAGGTCTATGGAACACATCCTAAAATAATCAAAGCTTATCAACCTTTACATAACAAATGTTTTATAGGTTCCAGGTTTTCTGAAGCATTATATTATCGTTATTTTGATTGCTGACTAATATGTCCAATGTCCATTAAAAAACTCTTTTTATTTGCAGGAGAACATCTAACTAAGGAATTTACTGAAAAAGTGAATCGTTTTAAAAAAGTCCCAGTGATTAACGATCATGGTTTTAAACTAACAGAAAGTGTAGCTATATTGCGCCATCTCAATCGAGAGAAAATAGTTCCAGAACACTGGTACCCACGTCGTAATCTATCCCGAAGCCGTATTGATGAGTTTATGGAATGGCAGCACACAAATATGCGACCAGCTTGCAGTAACTATTTTCAAGTTAAATGGTTGTTGCCATATTTAAACAAAACTCATCCAAATGAAGAAGAAGTACTTAAATTCAAAATTATGATTCTTTTGTTTTAATTCAAATCATTTACTTTTAAATTTATTAATTTCCTAGATCAATATGGCAGAAAAACGACTTGATCACACAATAAGCGAATTTGAAAATGGTTTCTTAAATTCACAAAAATTTATGGTTGGCCGTAATGTATCATTTGCTGATCTATTGGCTATTTGTGAAATCGATCAACCAAGTAAGTGAATCATTGCATTTTGTTAATACAAATTTAATAATTTTTAAATATCTGTTAGCGACTGTCGGTTTTAATCCATTTAAAAATAGAACAAAGTTAACTCAGTGGTACGAAGTTGTTCGAGAAGAATTGGGTCCCATCTACAAGGAAGTTCAAGCTGATTTTGAGCATAAACTTAAAACAGCTGATATGAAAGGTGAAGCTATTTCAGTCAAGCAATGAAGAAAATATTATTAAGTTGAAAGAGCTTTAAGTTATGAACATAAATTATAATATATTATTATTTTGTATATAAAATAAGTCACGTTGAAGTCAATTTGTTTAAGTTTAGTTGTTATATGATACGAAATATATTATTTTCTTATTTTTAAAATGTGCTTTTCATTTGTGTAGTTGTAGTGAAAGTAATATAATAATGTGTTATGATGCATTACCTATTAAATTATGAAATGAATAGACTGCTAAAGTATAAAAGATGTTTTGTTTTAATTAAATTGTTTGTAATTGGATCTTTTTTTTATATTAAACCGATTTCCGAAGTTATGTATGTATATACATAGTAAAGAAAAGGGTTAATAGAAAAATAGAGAGAGCAAAATGTTGGAAACGATGTTAATTTTGACTGTCGCAGCCATGTTGTTTTAGTATTGTCTTTCAAATATGTTGTTTATTATTATTATTAACTGGTGACTGATGGTAAGAAGTATGAGAGTAGATTGACGGCAACTGAAATCTGAAATGAAGGTGCTTCGCATGACACAGAAGTGTCATCATATCCGAAGAAACTTCACTTAAAAAATACCATCTTGAATGAAGGGTTGGGTACGAAATCCCGATTCCCGAAATACCGACTGAAAAATCCCGACTGACAAAATCCCTCCTTCCATAATCCCGACTGCCAAATATCGACTGGCCTGTTACTTTTTTTGTACAGAAAATTAAAAATTGAATTTTTTAATACAAAACATTTTATTCATAATTTCGAGTGTAAAAAATTTGTAATTCTATAGATATTCACACCTATTGTGAAGGAAAACCTTTCACCCAAAAAATATTTTTGTTCGCTCGAAATTTTAAAAGTTATTGCGAGTTTCACGGGAATGAAATTCCACTTCGAATCAGAACTGACAGTTCGAAAAAAAGTGTGTTCAGAAAACTGAGTTCTTAATAAATTTCCCTTTCTATGTAGTGGAAACACGTACACAAAATCTACACCTTTTTTAATATTTAGTAAAAAATGCAATAAAATCAATGTGTATGTAATTTAGTAAAAAATGCAATTAAATTAATGTAGCGAAAATGAACAACGCTTCATGTGTTTCTGTAATTCTGTTTGGTAAGTGTCAAAGTTTGATAAATAGAGTCAAACAAATTGTTTTAGTTCTTTGAATCGAGAATCTTATAAATATTAAGCATTGCCACATATATTTTGGTAGAGGAAGAAGTTTTTATTTGTTTTTTGTTTTTTTTTTCATACATTTTGTATGCTGCCGCTTTCGGTTTTACGTTTTTTTATCCGTCCCACCTATTATGTACCTACATACATTATGCATAATTTTGTTTTGATTTTAATGTGCAGTTTTGTTTTTGAAACATTAAGATAAACTCTATTTTATTTTTGTTGGTAAAACACAAATAAAATCTTACGATTCCCACCTCGTTCTATCTCGTTCACCTCCGAAAACTAAATGGAAATATTATCTGTCAATGACGAGAAATTCCACGCGAAATAAGTTACTTACAACAAGGGAGTTTTTTCGAACATTTTTCACACGAAACTCACAATAAGAGAAAAGTAATATGGGATATTTTTCGTGTCGAATTTTGCTCCCGTGGAACTCACAATAGGTGTGATTAAAATTAAATCTGCTCAACTAGGTATGTTTAATGAAATATGATGTGGGCAAACCAAAAGGCATCAATTTCAATATTTTTCATATTCAAAAGTACATGGGACGCAGATTTGCAAAAGCTTAATTCAATTTTAGCTTAAGCTTGGCTTTCAAATCAATCGGTGAATTATGAATTAAAAAAAAATCAATTCATAAGCTATTTGGTGAATTGTGAATTAAAAAAAAATTATTTATAAACTAGTGAAGAGTCAATAATTGTTTACGTAAGTGCTGAAAGTCGGGAATTTTAGTTCGTACTATAAGGTATTTTTCAAAGTCGGGATTTTGGTAGTCGCAATTTCGGAAGTCGTGATTTTGTCAGTATGGTTTCTGGCAGTAGTGATTATTCTGAGGTCAATTCGGCAAACCCTACCAACAGATCTATAGAGTGTATGCTTCGAATTACCTCTTGTAGTTCTTTCTTGATCAAGAAATGTTGTCCATCAAAAGTAGGTGGATGCATCTCTTTCTTGCTGAAAGAGTTATCAGATCTTTTTCCCAAATTTAGTTTTTGTCCCTTGAGTTATTCCATATTGATAAATTACGGACTTTTTATCTTACTTGGGAAGAGTATAGGTAATTTGTTTTATAAAACTAATCGAGAAGATTCTTCTTTTGAAGATTGCTTTTTGTTCATTGCTTTGTTTTTCGAAAAGTTTCATTTGAGATTTCGTGCGTTCATTGTTTCATTCATTTCTTTGTTCTTGGAAACGTTCGAAAAGTTTCATTTATTCATTCTTTGGCTCTTTTTTAATTTTATATCTCTAAACGAAAAAAAAGAAGAGACATAATTTTGGGCAAGTTGGTGTGTTGAATCGTACCTACTTGCCATTTATGCCATTTCGATTTTAAAAACAAAAGTGTCTGGATTTTCACCTCTTGTCACAAATTAATATTGAGGTCTTTTTCGTTCGAGTAGTTCGAGGACCTCGTTTGCTTATATGTAGTTATGTTTGCAATTCAACAAAGTTTAAACCGTTTACAAAATTCGTTTCATTTTAAATCACTTTGCACTTATGCCTTAAACAAACGTGAGATCTTTTTCAGTGCTGTGCTTAAATAAATGATTTTCAATAACAACATCAACAATTAATAACTGCATGCAATCCACAGCAGCACTATGCCTCTTTTTCCATAAAGTCTTAATAATATCATATTCCTGTGGTTTCACTCCGTTGAGGAGGGAAGTATGAATCCCATGGATCATTAAAAACACTCCCTTTTTTAATTGTGCATGTGGTAGTTGTCCAAAGATTGTTTACATTTATTTTTTGTAACCTTAAACGAAGCAAAAACGAGTTAAAAGTGTTTTTTCAATGTTTGTTCCTTATTTACACTTATTATTTAAGTTCTTGAAATATAAAAAAGAAATGAAAACACACTGCGCGTTTTGTTTTATATGGCTTTGGCCATGTATATATATATACAAATTATGACAGCACTCCCAACCCAAAACTCCCAATCCAATTCAGGAAAGCAAATTAGCACTCCCAAACATCACTCCGAACAGCCAATCGACCAATTAAGGAACGTTTTTTCACTCGTCCACTCGAATATGACATTAATTTCACTTCTGGCACCAATGTTATATTTCTGGTTCACTCGAAATATCTAGTTTTCGATTTTTTTTAGCTCGAGTTTTTAACATTTCTCGAAAGTTCTATTCCAGTTTCTAAAAGCGACAGTATTTCATGAAAGTGATTTGCCAGCCGCGCAGCGTTGCTACATAAGTTTTTTTTTCTTTTCAATTATATAAAATTTTGTTAAGTATGTTTCAATCATTTCGAGAGACATTTTAACTCTATTAAAACATCGAGTGTCTTTAAGAAAACCGTGTCGTTTTATTCCTAAATCTTGTTAAAAAAGAAATGTAAAATAGCGGCTGTTCAGTTTACAATTTAGTTTTATCACATACAAAGTTTAATTACGTGGCTGTGGCTTTGAAGCACAGAATTTAAAATAAAGTTGAATGTGAATATTTAGGAAGACAACTGTTACGATTGACTAAGATTCAAAAAATTAAAAATTAAAATAAATATAATATAAAAATTAAATTAAATATATTTTTTTTTTTGCAAAATAATAATTTAATTTAATAACACCCAAAGCAATATTTATTTTCATTTAAAATTTATTTTTCTTGTTTATTTTGTTTGTATTTCCAAATATATAATTCTTTTTCAGTATCACTATTTGTTTTTTTTTTTTTAAGTTTAATTATATTACCAATTCATAAATGAATCACAATTTTCAGTTATAAAGATGAAGCAATTATTGGGCTTACAATTTTGTCTTTTTTAATTTATCAGTAAAGAATTTTTTTAAAAATTTATATTCCATATAGTGAAATTGAGTTTATCATCTAAATAATTATATTAAATTAAAAATATTCCACTTAAACCTTTTCTCAGTTAACAAACATATACATATACATACTAAGTAATACATACATATATAGCGAATTTTGTGCAGTTTTTTTTTGTTTTTATTTATTATTGCATTATAATATAATAAACAAAATATTAAATTAATATTTAAAAATTTTAATTTTAATATTATTTAAGATAAAATAAAATATTTAAAATTATTTAACATTGGCTTTCTAATTTATTTTGTAACTATTATTTTATTGAAAACTCAAATCTTAGCACTCCTGAGGTTCTTTTAGTCAATCGTTGTGTTGGAAACGTAGTTTTAGTTGTTAAAAACAAATTAAAAATATTATCTGTCATTGTCCTTATTATGCATTAGTGACAGTGTTGCCAGTGTGCATTGAATAAATAAATATTTGTATCTGCATCTGTAGTAACGATAATGTTTCTATTTGATTTTAGTTTTTTATTTATTTATTTAAATTTTAAATTAAATATTAAAACAAAAATAATATACATATAAGAAAAGAAATTGTTTTTTAAATTAAATATTACAAAATTGCCAAATTGCTTAGTTGCTTGCAAAAAGTGGTCAGAGAAGTTGTAGGTAGTAAATAATATCATACATCATCGTTTTAGACTAAATATTAGGACACCCACTCAATTTTTTTTTCAATCGCTTACACAAACCAAAGTAAATAAATAAAAATAAAAATATGTTTTAGCTCTTTAGTTTTGTATTATCAGTAAAAACGGATTTTAATATAAAATGAAGATGTAAGCCCGTATCAAAGCGTATTATTGCGCCATATCCTGGAAAAGACCTAACCATTCAATATGGATACCGACCACCTTTTAATCGATTTCAAAGCTTTCTATGATAGTGTAAATAAAGAAGAACTGTATACAGTGCCATTTGTAGTTTTGGTGTCCTTCCCATCCTGATACTACTTATTAAGATGACATTAGCAAAAGCTCGCTCGCTGCTCCATCAAAATTGGATGAGTTTCAATTAAAACCTTCAATAGGCGATGTTAGTTTACTTTTTACTTTTTTTTATTTCGTGTGGTTTCGTGAATTCTTTGTGTTCACCCTAATTTTTGTCTGAACACGTCGGATTGGACGTACGTCAAAATGCGTCCGATGAGTACGTCCAATGTGAACATCGTCTAAGATTCGCTTTATTTATTCGGTAAAAGGGACGTTAATATGGGTAGGGATGGTATGTGCAGTTCAATAAAGGTCTTTAACAAAATCTTTAATTTATTAATATTCAAAAATAAGCAGAGTATGAAAAAATGGCATTTAAGTGCATGCTGGGTGGGTGCACTTGAATATATCTTCAGTTCCTAGCTAAAACCGCTGATTTGATACCAAATTTTAAGGGAGTTTGCCCCACTGTGCGTCATATTCGTCTTTGATTTCATAATGCATTTTATTATGTTGTTACAAACCTCGACTCACCCTGGCGAACAAATTCTCTGTTTTTTTTTAGATGGGCTCACCTCAACTTGCCCTGAAGTAGCTCTAGGTTTTTGCTGGAGCGAGTTGAGGTAAACAAAATGACATGTGTTCTGTCAAACATATATGTTTACAATCGTTCGCTGAATTGAATATTTTATTTTACTTTTGCAGTGCAAAGAAAAGAAATTATAGATTTATTTTAATGAAAATAAATGGAAAACATTCAAATAAAACAAAAAATAATTGTTTTATGTTTTGAAATGTACAACAAGCAACAAATTTAAGTTTTAATTTTGTAAACAAATATTTTTTTGTTTCTTTTTCTTTGTCAACAAACACAACTATGCATAATCACTTTTAAAAACACACGTTTTAATGGGTATAATAAGTTCACGCAATTTGTTGTGTGGCAAAAGAAGGTAAAAAAGTAGTGGTATAGAGAGAGAGAGAGAGACAGAAATAGAAGAAGTAATAGATGAGGTAGAAGAGGCTGTGCAATGAAAAGTGGTGGAAAGTCTAAGTTTGGGGAACCAAATATTGCAAAAGGCAAACAAAAACGTTTTCTTTTTCTTTCAAATGTAGTTGTTCACACCCAATTAGGCAAATAAATTATTTTAAGCAATAAATCAAATTAGGCGCAATAAATCTTAAAAAGCATAGTTAGACGCAAAATACACGCAGTTAAGTGAGTGCGTTTACACCAAACTAATCAAACAGACAAAACAAAGCAAAAAAAAAATGTGATGTTGGCATTTAATGTTTCTTTCAAACATTTTCTTTAAAGGGGAGCAGCAACAGCATTTTATAATGTGTGGCGTTAAAAAATTATTATTTTTGTTTGAAAATTAGGATCCAATATACAATTTTAAATTAAAAAAAGAATTGTTCTATTGGTTAAACGGTAATATTTTTCCTTAAACCTAACTAGTATTCTTTGCTTTGCAGTAAGAAGAAACAAATAAAGTATGACTAATAATAAGTAATCCACACCAATTTAAGCAATCAAAAATAGCGGTTTGTTTTATTATGTTTGGTGTGAACTCATTATAGGCGTTTTTGATTTGTTTGTTTCTGTCTAATTTTGTATGAATCTAGCCTAGAATTTCAAAGAAAAAACAAATAAAATGATAATAGCATTCAGTTGGCCTCAGAAAAGAAACAATCCATAACAAGGAGGTTCGCTGATGTTTTCTGAGGGCAACCCGACGAATCCTACAAGCGGATCTGAAATAAAGTGATAAAATGGGAGGGTTGTGATCCAATTCGAGATCATAACATCGTCGGAAAGGCAGAAGAAGTTATAGGAAGTTGAAGTACAATGGTATCTGTGTCATATTTTTTTCTTAAGGTTTAAGATTTATACATTTTTGTTTTTAGTTTGCTGCAGCTTCGCAGATGCAGAGACGTTTGAAACCACCTTAACTCTGTCTAGAAACTTAAACATAGATTAAAAAAAAAAATAAAAAAATATTGAAAGGTACTAACACAATAAAATAAAAGTAATTGGGTTCTTAGCTTGCAAATAATTTTTACTTTAAGAAAATTAAGCCATCTTTAACAATTCAAAACAAACCCAATCACTCCCTAGCTAGATACTTTTTAGTTTGCAAGACCCCGAACAGTTATCAATGACGTAGCCCTGTTTTTCATACAAATTTGTTATAATTTATTTAAAATTTTGAAATAAACGAAACCGGAAGCCAATTTTTTTAACATTATTACGTTGAATAGTTTAAGTACATCTAAAAACTAACGCATTTGAAAATATTTATGTACATTTACTCTTTTTATTTATTTGAGTGTATTCGTTATTTGAATTAAAATATCGCGAGTGTTTTCACTAGCTGTAATTTTAGTTTTTGTTTTTTTTTTTTAAATATAATACAATAAATATAGTTATTATATTCTATATTCGCTTCGTCATGTTATGCTCTAAAAGCTCTACATCTATTACAAAACTATATTTTGCGCTTAAGTTTACAACGTTTTTTTTTTTATTTTATGTTTAGCAAAAATAAAATCCTACTCTTAAACGTTCTGTTCGGCTTCTTGGTCTTCATCGTGTTCATTAAGCAGTGGACTGTCGTCACCCATGCGATTTGGAGGCAGTCCTGTTCCAGGGGTAGTTGGAGCTGATCGGGATATCCATCCCTTTCGGCCACGACCTCGACTTAGGAAGCTGGTTCCACTTACTGGACTCTTGATGGAACATCGTGCGCTGGAGCCACTTGACATCATTGGGATGTACATTGCTTTATTGGGTTTTGAAGAAAAGAACTTTTTCTTGCTTTGTTGCAGCGTCGATGGACGTTTTGAGATTGGATAAGAAGTCACCTGTGCGGCGGAGGACGACAAAGACGAAGAGGCACCACAGTTGTAGTCGGCAACAAGCTGTTGTTGCTGTTGCTGTTGTTGTGGTGTATGTGGAATGTGAATTGTTAAGGCATTTTCATCTAAACTAGCACCCATCTGTAATTGAAGAATCTGATCAAGAATCTCTTTTACTTCATCGGTTGGACTCGTAGCTTGGGGTGGGGACGTTGGTGTACCAATATTTGCTAAACTACTCACAGCCGAGCACGTCGTGGACGTAACATAACTTCGCAGTCCATCCTCGAACTTCTTGGCCAATTCTATGGCCACTGGTGATTCGGCATTATTGAAGTTTGCCACCGATGGCATTTGCTGTTGTTGTTGCAGAATTTGACAGCATGTTTCAAGACTACGACGTAACATACTAAGATCACGATATTCACTATCGCCATCTCGAGCAACAGGAACTGTAATTGAGATTCCACCGATTGAACCACAGGAGTTGTAAATGGGACTGCTGTGTTCTACAAATTGGTTGGGGTTTGTGCTGGCCCTTTGTAATGGAGCTTGACTGGAACTTTGATTGATCGTCGTTGTTTGTGCTTGCGGCTGTTGCTGTGCAACCGCAGAAGGACTATTATTAATGGCAACGTCGGGTGTTCGGCCTCCGATGCCTGCACTACAGCTATTATTCACAAATATATCGCTTAAGCTACTGTTGCTATTCGTTATGTAATGGAAGTGTTGGTCACTTTGAGAAGTAATAAAACCTCCTCCGCCACCACCGGGGGAACCATCACCACCACCTGTACCACAACCGCCAATGCTATTTGGTCGATCTGCATGGGAGTTTATGTGCCGGAAGTTGACGCTTTCCGATGAGCGCATTTGATTTGATTGCTGTAGGTTGTGGACTGTAACACCATTGCCGTCGATAGCCGATTCCATTATTTGCTGACCTTGACAACTAGGTGTGCCACTTTGCTGATGCATACAACGTAGCTGATGGCTGGCATTTTCTGTGGAACACACAACCTGTGAAGCCGATCTGGGTATCATGAAGTGCTGCTGGAAGTGCGAGCTTATACCGATCTCAGGACTTGCAGCACGAGAATATGGCGGTGGTACTAGGGTATTGGCTTCGTTTGCATTGCAAATGAAACTGGAACTAAGTGAGTCTACGGTACTAGTGCCAGAAAGTGAACCAGCAGGTCTTACAATGTAGTTTCTAAAATATTGCACCATAAGATAGCTAGCACCATTTTTGCCATTATCACTATTGCACGTAAAGACTAAGGGGTAGAGATCCGGTTTTGATGTCACCTATGTCGTTATATAATTTTGAATTAAGAATGTATTAAAAATCTATGAAATTTGAGGAATAAAATAACTTACCTCTGTGTAAGGAGGTGGAGGATGGTGGAAAGAACTACATCGGCTGTACTGCGGTGGAGCATAGCAAGAACCAGCTGAATCACCTTCAGACTGTATGTGGTGTTCGGTGAAGCCCCATCCGCATAGTGTTCTTCTCTTTTTCCATAGCGAATAAGCACATAAAAGTGCTAAGAGTATCGCTACGACAACACACCTGAAATAAAAATATACTTTTTAGTAAAATCAGTTTAAATAATTTGGAAAACAAATATAAATTCATTCTATATAAATCTATATTGAAAGACTTAAATAAAATTGAAGGGTGTGAACAGTGAGACAGATGTATTGTATCTGATATTATATACATATTTGAAAACATTTTTGGACAGTCTAAATTTACTATTTGTGAAAAAAAACTGAAGTCTCACAGTTTTCCTTTCCCCTATACGATCTGTGAGACAGAGCAAAGTGAACAGTGAGACAAAAATTAAACAAATTAGCAATTAGTTTACGTAAGAAATGTAAGAATTTTCAAGAAAAAGAAAGTTAGTTAATTAATAAAAACATTAGATAATATAAACAGTAAAAGGAAAGTTAACATTTAAATAATGTTAGTTAAATTATAGCGCATTTGTAGAAAAAATAGCTTTTACCACCCTTTGATATGTTAAACCACTTAATGCAAACCCGTGCCGTTATGAATAGAATATTAAAATTTGAATGAATCGGGCTTTAGAATATAAAATAATCGACGCAGCCGTTCAAAAGGTAGTCGGTGTAAAAAAAAACGGTCCCAAGCAGGTACCGTTAGAAAGCTTTTTCTGAAAAAAATTTTGATGCACACTTATCTAATATTTTAACTAAATGTTCGGTAAAAATAGAACCATCGGTAATGCTAATATAGTATAAGTATAGCTACCGTGATTTTAAAACGGGTCCAAAAATTAAAAAAAATGTAGGTGTTGATTTGATATATCCAGACAAAAAGAAAACAGACAGAATTGTCAGACCTACTGTTTTCTTCATCTCTATCATCTAAATGTTATGTTGGATTTTTATCTCAAAACTTCAGTTTTCTTACGAATGCATCATAACTTATCATATAGTAAGGCAAGTGTAGGCAAAACTGCACGTGAGGGCAAAATCGTTTCCGTACTATGTTATATGAAAATACAAATTGAGTGACGCAACTTTTTCAATACAAAAACGTATGGGAAATTGAATGACGTTGACGTAACATGTCTATCTGATATCCGAATTCAATGAAATTTAATATTCAGATAGCTTTGCTATGCCAAACAAAAACTGCATTACATTTTCGAAAAAAGTAGGTTTTTTTTTTTTTTTTAACTGGTAAAAAAAAATTCCAATTTAATTAAAAATAAAATGTTTATAGTCCCATATAGTTTGCAACAAAAGCAAATTCGTACGACCCAGTCAAGCATTTTATTTTTTTTCTGTGGATTAAGGCTTGATGGAAAAACAACAAAAAAAACTAAAGCAAAAGAGCGAAATACTAGTGAAAAAGTCCAATGTTGTCAAAATACGGATATTTTTTTTTTAGAAAATCATATAAGCTAAAATTTTTAGCTAAAAGTTTTTGCAAAAAGTTCATAGTTTCCGAGAATTATACAAAAAACTGAATTTCGACCCCTTTCCTTCCCAAAAAAAAATGTTTGAAACAAATCTGTTTAGCCGTTTAGGCTATCGTCAGCTTGGAAACAGAAAATGTATTTGTGTCAATATTTCTTTTTATTTTCGATCCAATATACATTCAAATATACAAAATGTAACTTCAAATTAATTATCAAATCAAATCTTGATCAAGAATGAAGTCGTATAGTCAGAAAATAAACTTTGGTGTGCTCCAAGACTCCATTTCGTCTCTGACAATAACGGAAACACTTTGAGGGTGCTTCCCTATAACAAAATCCAAAGAATGCTTATCAATTAAGCTTAAGGAGGGCCCAACTTCTTAGTCTTCTTACACAGAGTTCTCTAGCCATACTATACTCGAATGTAGAATGCTTTATCTTATTTGTTCCTCTCCCTCCTGAAGTTGGTATTATATTATAGGCAAACAATGCAAAGTCAATGTGAATTACATCGGTATTTCATGTTCATATTTAGATTTTTTTTTGATAAGACCCTATCAATCTACCAAACAAAACGCAGGCTCATTGGTTTTTCAAGACGGTTTTGGTTTGACTCGACATATTATATGTACATATGTATCTTCGTTGGAACTCAAAAAGAATCAAGATCAATTAAACTTTTCAGTGAAAATTAATAATAGAAGTTCAACAAATTAATTAAAAATATCTAATTTAAAAAAAAAACTATATTCGAGGTTTAATCAAGGAATACATATTGTATATAAATCAAACAAAGTAGCTATTCTGACATAAGAAAACTGCATCAAGAGTATATAGGTTCCATTAGAAAAATGAAACACAATCATCTATTCTTGTTTGACAAGCTGAAACTGATTTATTTAAATGTACCTACGAGTAAGAATGAGAATATTGTAGTAATATTCACTCACATAATTGGTATTTTAATCTTTCGCAATTCTTTAGCCAGATACATAAATTTTAAAACCCATAGAAACTTAGAAACTTGATAACAAACATAAATGAAATTTGTCGGTGTGGTCCCCTCTGAATTACAAAGTTTGTCAGCACTTATTTCATTTAAAAGTTAATACTTTAATAGAAACGATTTCATAGAACTTTTTTGGTTAAATTTTATGACATTTTTAAAGTTTGTACTCCTGCTATTTCGTCATTTTACTTAAGATACAATCTACGCAGACACTTTTATTTAAATATAAGAAGCGTGTAAAATAAAATAGGTCAAACATAATAATTTGTATTCATAAGGCAAGGCGGGGAGTCATATAAACCATTTGACATTTTACAAAGGATATTTTAGACTATGTAAATAAAATTCTACCTAAATTTCTTTCTGAAAACACTGACGGCATAATCCTTTTGAAAATAATTCACAGCATAATCATTCTTTGGATACCTAAAAATAAATTTTTAATTTAAACTGATGTCATCCAACAAAAAAACACAGAATCTAAATAGGGTTTATTTTTAGCATGCCGGAAGTAATATATGTATGTTATCTACATATGTATATTGAAAGTCATTTATTTTATAACTTTTTTTTTTCAAAATAATTTGTCAATTTCATTAGTTTTTTCATTAGTTCTTTTTTATTTAAAGTTTGGACTCATAGTCAACATCAAAACTGCAAGATTTTAAATTTTCCTCTTTTGCACGAGTGTTGGCGGCAAATACTGGCAGCTGACAGTTTAGTGTTTTTAATGAAGCGCTATACAGGGTGATTCATATATAAGTTATGTCAAAAAGATAGAGAGAGTAGATTAAATCGAGACAAGAAAAAAAATGTATGAGAAAGGGGAATTCTTTCTCCATTCAGGTGACGGTGAGTACTAAGAAAATGTTTTTTTTTGTGGTTTTGGTTATTTTTGATTTACTCAAAAAGTACAAGACATTTTAGCATCCGGTTTTTTATTTTTTACTAAAAATTAATTGGAGCATTGAGTTTTGGAAACAAAAGTTATACTTATTAACATAAAATTATGAAAAAAACTATTTTTATTTTTTTTTTTTATTTTTTTTCAAAATTTTGATTTTGAAAATAATTTTTTCAACAACTTTTTACTAAATCAAGTTTATTAAAAAAAAAACGTAAGAGAATAAATTTGAGCTTTTCAAAAAGTTATAGCATGGCATTGTAAGTTGTACCTTTTTTAAATAATTTTTTGTCTGTTTTTAAAAAAAAAAATCTCTTTGTGCCTAAACGGGGGGAGATACATGGTTTCCCCGTCACATATACGACTTTTTTCTTGTCTCAACCCAACCCATACTCGCTCTATTTTTTTGTCACACCTTATGTGAATCACCCCGTATATGTATAAAATCAAAGTGTTTAGAATATTTTTAAATATTTTATTTGCCTATTTAAATATTTTTGTTGTCGCATTTGTTAGGAAGAGTTGTTTAAAATAAATCTCTTGGGAACGTATCCGTAACAACTAAGGTGTCTATACTGAGATTCGCTACTGACAACTTATTTTACGCCAAGACTAAAACGATCTTAGACGAGGAAGCCCTTTCAAACTATTAAGACAAGATAAAGATTTAGGAGTACACTGTTCTGTTGAAAATCGTAATATCCCAAAACGAATTTCATATAGGTACTTAGCATTTATCACAATCATGAATACACAATGCATTTAAGTAGCGTTCCTTACTTCGTTCTACTACCCTACCCGGAAGATACAATTCGAACATGTTTTTTTTTTAAGACTGAAACTTAAGCCAGTAAGCTCATATGGCCAGCGAATCTTTGAAGAATTCAGTTAAGACACCTTTAATATTATCAAAATTTGCAGCCACATTTAAACGAAACAATCATAGAAAAATAAGTCAAAAGTGTGCCAAGAAAATTGTGGTTTCATTTATCCGAAATGCTGTTCGATACACATACCCAACATTCTATACTTTATGAAAAAAATTAAAAATTTTTGTGGGCGGCAATGGTACAATAGACAGATTGCTTGGCTGTTATACCAGAGGTTGACAGTTCAATTCTCACACGGATACATAGTTCTTTTCAGCATATCTCCCAGCTTATGTTGGACGTCGCCCATGAGGTATGCAATGAAAAATAAAAATCAACCAACTCTCTATCAATTATGCTAAAACAATTCTTTCCTATCTTTCAACACAATGTGTTTTAAAAACACTTAGTTAAAATATTATTATTAGTATTATAAGTTAAAGCAAAAGTTTTCTATGAATTGTGAATTTTAAATAAATTTTGGAACACCCTTTAAAAGATAAGTTTTTTATATAGTAGGTATATGTAGTTGTAATAAAAATGAAAATAGCTACTAGCCGAAGAAAATTACTTCGAAAAAATTCGGACAAAGCTGAATTTTGCTGGAGACCTTCGTTTTTACGTCTTGAGCAACTGTGGCTTCATATTCTACTTCATCATTGAAACCTAAGAAATTTTATATTACATTTAACTTTGATAATATTCTTAAAAATATCGCGCTAAAATACCCAGCTATGAAAAATAGGAAGACATCACAACCAAAATTAAGTTTTATTTCTTATTTTGCTATATAGCAATTATATATAAAATATTGAATTAGTTTACATATATGCAATTTGAATAACCAAACTACACTACTTTTAAGACCTTTCAACACATTTCAGTACAAGACGAAGACATCCGTCTATTTGGTCTCTCTCGTGACATCTTTCGGGGTTAAGAGATTACATACAGTCTGGGAATTCAAATTGACCTTTAAAAAAATAATTGTTCGTAATATTTTAATCATCTTGCTCTCGTGGCAAATTTCCAAAGAGCTTAAGACACTTTAAATAAAGGGCACGACTGGGTTGCACGAAGTACCTTTTTTGGCAAGCTACCTAAGCGCTTATGGGAAATATCTTGGTTCTTAATGCTATCGTTGCCGAATACTTTTTCAAGATTATAAAAAAAGAAAATCAAAAACAATGCCAATGTTTTTAATTTTTCAAAGGTTTTTTTTTTAACTGAAACTATACATCCTAATTAAGAAACGTAAAGATATTTACAAGCAAAAATCAAAGCCGTTTTAACGAGATTCTTAAAAATTGAGAATTTTGTATTTTACTTTTCTAAAATTCCACGATGCAAATTTTTTATGTGATAATCAAGCATAGCTACCACAATAATAATAACAATAATAAATAACAAATAACAAAGGATCACCAAAAATCATCATTTCACTACAACTTTTATATAAAATTCAATTCAGAATTTGTATGCAATTTTTTTTAAATATAGATATCTAATTAAAACTACAGTTTAAACATTTTTTTGTTTATGTTACCACTTTTTTTTAATGTTAAATAAAACTAATATTCTTTAAAACAATTGATTTTATATTGATTCAATGTTCAAACACTTTATATAATATAAATTACTTTTAACAAAAATTGCACCACCAAAAAATAAATTTAAAACAACAAAATCATTATTACTTTTTCAAATAAACATCAATTAACGTCGTTTTTAGCGTGATGTATCTACTATCCTCCATAACAGCACGACAATTTACAACTAACAGAGATGGATTTTAAATTCACATGAACTTGCCCATAGTGCCATTTGTATAATGGAGTGTTTTCAAACATGTTCCTATCTCCTTCATTAGTCGCATTTAATACAAAAGAATAGAAAAATGAAAAAGGTCAGAAATCAATTTTGTCAATGAAAACATGCAGCAAGGTGCATGTTATTTTGACTCGCTTGATGGTAGCCTTGTGTAAAACCACTTTTAAGATCACTATCTGGACTATGATGGTTGAATGGGGGGATACCCGTAGTTGTTGTTAGGTTTTATAGGGGATGCTCGTCATGTTAAGAACACTGGAGTTTTTCTGCTGTTTCATCAATAAGGCCAAGTACACACACAGGATTTATCGACCCTAGGTTATAATGTCAGGCAGGACTAGAAATGTGAAACGGAGCACGTGTTCAGTATAGCTACAAGGAAATGTTCACCATATAACACTCCTTTACATTTTCAGTTACGACGACAACGGCGAATGTATAGCTCTATAGAAAAGAGAAATCAATAAGAATGTAATCCATTTTACTGTCGTCCTTTATTTTTTTTTAGTACCGGGAGACTAATAAACAGATTGACATAAAGATGGATGGAACTCTGCCATAGTCGAATTAAAATGATGGCTTCGGGGTTGAGTATCGTTTGCACAATACGAGGTCACAATGTACATCATCATCACCATCGACCGATATGGCACCGCATAACAAAAGAAAGTGTGGAAGCTGCGTGTGCGATCCGATTAGATAAGTTAAAATATAAATAGATTGAGTTAATTTGTTTAATGATAAATTCTTGTATCTTATGAGATACATAATTAAAAACAAATAAGATGGTATAGGTAGATTGAAGGTTAATACCCATTTTTCTATATTTAGGTAGGTATCTATGTAGAACCTAACTATAGTTAATTATCATGTTTGCCAATTTAACATGAATTCTCACTCATGGCTCATAACACTTTAACAACAGAATATATTCTACAACACGTATATAGTTTGAATAAAATGCGTGCTATCTTTAATTATTCTACTGTGAAATTAAACAGGAACATTTTCCGGAAATCGGTTCATTGCAAAAAAGGTAAGACATATTTGGCATGCAAATTTAAGTGGCAAAAATCATGTCGATTTATATAATGACGAAAAAGACTACTTAATTATATATAACTAGCTGTTATCCGGCACGTTGGTGCCTCAGAAAAAATATGGGAGAAAACATTGATTTTGAAAGAATTATACCTATTATAATAATACTATTGGTCCAACATTTTGCCAACAGCTTTTAAACTTGTGTCTTTGCATTTAGAAACTCCTATCCCTCAAAATGTCTTCCAACAACAAGCCACTCCTCCAAAAGTTTCCCAAGAGCAGGTTCTACCAACTTTGCCCAGATGGCGCTTCGAGCAATCGAGAAATTCGAATGTGTTTCACATACGATGGACGTACTATACAGGGTGATTGGTGTAAGGTGCACCAAAAGCTTGAGCGTGTAGGTGGAGTTAAGACAAGATAAAAATCGTACGGGAGGGGGGTCTATTTCCCCCCGTTTAGGCAGGAGGGGCAATTTTCTAAAACATTGACTTAAATCAGAAAAAAAATTATTTAAAAACAACGGTGAATGATACAAAGTCTTGTTATATCTTTTTGGAAAGCCAGAAAAATACTCTTTTATTTTATTTTTAAATTAAGTTGTTTAAGTGAACAGTTTTAAAAAAATTAATTTTCAAACTCAAAATTTTGAAAAAAAAACTAAAAAAAAAATTTTTAAACTAATTTTTTTCAAAATTTTATTTAATTAACTATTATTTTTATTTTCAAAATTCAATGCTCTTATTAATTTTTAGTCAAAAACACAAAACCGGAGGCCAAAATGTATCTTAGTTTTTGAGAAATTAAGAAAGTTGCCCCTCCCGTCTAAACGGAGGGAAATAGACCCCCTCCCATACGATTTTTTTATTGTCTTAGCCCCACCTACTCAAGCTTTTTGGTGCACCTTATACCAATCACCCTGTAGAAATATATATGCCATGCTCGCACCCTCCCCAAAAAAGTCCAAAAAAGTAGGTTTCGTTATGCCGTCCATTAGTTCGTGTGACCGAGTCGTGCATTTAATTTTTTTTACTAGTGCAGAACTTGCTTATATTTGCAAGTAAAATTGAGAAATGTTTCGGTATAGAACAAAATATTAAATATCTTATTATTTATCTGTACCGTCTTAAGCTATTAAGACTGTACAAATACAATTTTTATAATTCTGTCAACGAATCGTGCATAAGAAAAACATAACTTGGTTATTTTATTTTGTAGGTACTATAAGGCAAGTTTATGAATTCGAGAAAAAAAAAAGTTTTGACATCCTTTAAACTTGGTATCTAGGATATTTAGGATGACCGTCAGATGGTTTTTTGGAATTTTCGTTTTTGGCTCAAAACTAACGGTACCTGCCATATAAAGTATATGAAAAAGTTTGTTTTTCTCGAAAATGGCTCAAATGATTTTAATAAACTTGGCATGAGTGACACGGCCTAAAAGGCCTTTTAGATAGTTTAAATTGCAACCATTATTCTGCCATATATGTAAAGGTTTTTTTTAAATGTTGATTTTCTCGGTAACCACGCAGCGGATCTTCACCAAATTTAGTTTGTATAAAGACCTAGACAGCCAAACGATAATGGCATACTTGATTTTTAATAACTTTTTTGAAAAAAAATTATATTAATTGAAAAAAAAAATTAAAATTTAATATTTTGAAAACCAATAAATGAACTTTTTTAAAATTTTGTTTTCGCATTATTAATTTGCTGAAATCGGCATAATCAAAACATTTCATTAAAATATTTTTAAAAAATTGTTTAAAAAAATTCGATTTTTTTCAAAAAATATGGTTAAAAAAAAAATATATTGTAATATTTAATAATTACTGGCATACCAGTAATTCTTGGATATCTCTGGTTTGTTATACATTGGTTTTCGAAGTTATTTGTTTTTATTATTATTTTTTTTTTAATTATTTATTATTCAATTATTTGAAATAATTTCATATAAAATAATTTTGTGGCAGGTTCTTTTAAACTCTTGGTAACTTGCCACAAGAACAAATTTGTGAGACCAAGTCGTGCCTTTTATTTTTTTTTTTTTTTTTTTTCAATTCTTTTAATTTCTCACCTAATTTTCTGCAGGAACACCCTTAACTTATATATTTGTTTTTTTTTTTTGTTTCAAAGTAGGATTATGCAAATTATAAACAGACTCTTATTTTTAATTTTAACCTTCTAATAGATTTTTCTTTGTAATACAATTTAGCCAAGCTCAAAATGAGGAATATGGTCTTCTGTTTTTTTTTGTGTATTAAAAATCTAATTAAATTCTTCGTGGTTTTCTTTGCATTCCACTAACCTATTTGAATAAAAATATCTTAGATTATCGCACCTAAATAACTTTATTAGTAGGCACAAAAAAACACCTGCAATTAAATTATTTTTAAATATTAATTAAAAAATATTCACTGTGGCGTATACGTACTTTTTTTGAATGAACACAAAATGTGGAAAAGTTATTTTTTTCGAAGGGTGATACGAGTCACTTTTGTAATTAAATATCATTTGCATTACTATGAAGTTATGTAATGCAATGTTAGCGATTCTAAGAATACTGTTTTCTTCTTACAAGAAAATGCAATATCTCAAATCATTTCAATTTAATCATGAGGAAAAAAAGAAGTCCTAAAAGTCAAGATCAAATTATTGTCAAAAAAAAAAAAATAAAGTGGAAACTAGTTTATGCAATACCAATCGAATTATCATTTTATTTTAAGATTTCCATAACTAAAACTCGTTCAAAATTATTTACCCTCAAGTAAGTACATACTTGTCAAAGAAGCAAGTACATATACGACTTCAGTCCCACATTTTTATTCAAATAGGTAAGAAATATTTTCTGAAGCCTATAGAAAAAGGCTACATCAACTATTAATAGAAGCAGCTTTGACACCGTTTCCATAGAATAAATTTTGTTTGCTTTGAACTACTTGTGATAAAACAGATTTAAAATATCCTTTTCCCCTAACACCGTTTCCTATATAGGTACAGAGGCACACTTTATACACACACTTTTTACTTTAAAAGAAGATATAGAATTTCAGACAATGTTGGTGGGTGGATGTTTTTCAAATGAATCATTAAATCCCATTTAGATTTTTCAACCCTCCCGCATTATTTATTTATAAAATTCTTTTGATCTTTTTTTTATAAAAGTTGAGTAACTTCAGAATTATTATATGGATTGTCAGGATTTATTATTGTCTTCAGATCCAATTAGTGTCATCACAAATAAAACAAGGCACACACGTACTTTTTTACCACCAAAAACTTTAAAACTAAAGTTTAAAGTTTGATTTATCATTCCACAATGAAATTGGATAAACCTACCCTTTTACAAAAATTATTAACTGCTATGGTTTTCAACTTTTCTTGCCACAAAAACACCAGAATCAATAAAAATTAATTGATGCAACCCACATTCGGGGTATTCTCCAACCTCACCATCAAAGATAAAAATACATACATACATATGTATTTTCATCTTCTCTCAAGTCTCAACCATCATAGGTATAAACTTTGAACACAAAAACAAAACACTTAAACACGTTCCTTTATAACTAAAGATATATCGTTAAAGGCTATAAAACTTAGAATTGGGTTAAGTTAGGTTACATTTTACTTACCAAAAATACCAATGACTTATGAAAAATAAATTAAGGACATGATCTGTGGCCGGGGGCAATTGTCTAGGTCCACTTTGATAGGGGGGACAACATCCTTGAGTACAACATTCCCTTGGCAATGAGCATATATGTCCGCCTTCGCAGAAGCGTGCAGCTACCTGTAATTGATTTTTAAATTGCATATACAAATTTAAGTATGTTTTTGGCCCAAAGCACAAAGTCCTTAGAAATATTTTGATATATATAAGCACAATCAAAAATAAGATTTAAAAATTAGTAACAACCTATAATTTTGTATAGTAGAAACGTGATCACATGCAAACAAGGTGCAAATTATAGATAAAAAAAGAGAACGTTGTATGTTTCTCTCTTTGGACCTTTCGTAATGCACACATCCCAGAAAATCGTCATTGTTCTGGAATTATTTTTTTGTATAATTTTATAGGTTTTTTTTTTTTTGCTCGAAAAACTTATACCCCACACTTTCTTTCACACACGTCTATATAAGGATATAATATTATAAAAAGCCAAAAAGCAGCAACATAAGAAAGTATCTTAAGGCAAACAGTAGTGGTAGTGATAGTGATAGTTGAAAACTGCAAACACTCATAATTGGATTATAATTCAAGTTTATTTATTTTTTTAAGTTTTTGTTATTCCAAAATCGATTGGTGGCGCACCCTTAAAAAGTACTGAATACTCTTGTTTGAGAATTTATTTATAATCGTGGTGGCACTCATCTACGCACTACTTCCTTTTCAGATGATAAAAACACATATTATCGAATATATTCAAAGATGACAGCACCGCGATGCTGTGTCGTGGTCGTCGTCGTCAACGGCCAGCATCCTTTCGCACGGACATACGAGGGAACATAAACCGAAACAAAATTTATTTCGAATTGGAATGGTCAAGCGGAAGCATATAATCGTGCAAAACGAGAACACACAGAGCACCAGAAAACACAAACCGAACAGAACACAGTACACACATTACATTGACGCGGAAGAACAAGGACACAACAATAACAAGGATATTGCATGCTTTTTAAACATCACACATGCAAAGAAACAAAAAAAAATATAAAGTGCTATGGCGCTGGTGCAGTGTATCTTCTATTTTATATATGTATGTATAAAAAGTATGCACTTATATATGTGTATTTTGTTAGTCACTCACGCTAGTCGGTGAAGAGAGGAGAACGGATCCAACAAATAGCAAGGTTGCAATCAAGTACCTAGTATGAAACATTTTTTGCTATTATTTTGTAGAATGTCCTTGGAAAGACAATGCAATTTTTGCATTGTTGTCTCTCAAATTCTGATGTGGTACACTGCTCCTTCTGCTCCTTTTGCTGCTCCTCCTGCTTTTAGTATGGTAATGCTGCTATTGCTAATTAATTGCTTTGAGTCTCCTTTGGGGTATGAACTATGTGCTTGGTTCTAAATAATTTATCTATCTATCTACACTCTTCCTCTTCTTGGGTGTTTTTTTTTTCGTTTTTTTCTTGTATTTGTTTTGCTCTTCATGAGAGCAACATTTTTGTACCTACACTGTACATGTAAGAAATTGTTTTTTGTGTTGTACAAAGGACTTCATTTGATCGAATTTTTTTTTTTTATTGCCGTTTTTTTTTTCTTTGTCAAAGAACTAAAATATCACATCACAGCACAAGATTTTCATATAACAAATAACAAAAGACAGGTGTATTTGAGGAATTCACTTAAATTATGTATGGACATGGTAAAGGAATCATCTTTTGTTTTATATGTTTAAAAAACGGAACTTCGGAAAGGCAAACACTTAAAATCTCATGAAAACATAGAAAAGCAGAAAAGCACTGGTAACTTCTCTCAATGGCGATGAAAGAACTGGTGAAAAACCACCCCCACATATAAATTCAGGAAAAAAGTTTTGTGTTATGGCTCCTCTCCGAATAAGGTTGAGTATCGTCAAATATTTGTTAAGGGGAGTTTTTTGAGTCAGCATTGCCATTTGGGAGATTTGGAAGTATTTTTCCAGTTAACTTAAGAGATTTTTGATCAAATGAATTTGTGATGGCAAATTCAAATGTCAAGGAAGCACAAAATATGGTTGTGCTTGGAAATGGGTTTACAAAATTTTGCAGCATTTAATTAAAGAGAAATTTAAATACAAACGAGAATTTTCATTAAAAGTGCAAAAACTATTTTGTATACCTAAAGATTGAAGTCAAAATCAAACTCAAAGTATAAAGAAAATTTCGTTGGATTAATATATATAATATAGGGGTGGCCCAAAAATTTATCATCTAATTTTGATTTAATAAATTAACAAAAATTATTTTAAGTGTTAGAAATCTTTACAAGTTTGTCTGCTAAAAGAATAGGAAAATGATATTCGTCAAGTAGCTTTTGCCAGTGGTAAAATATATACACATTTGTGCCAGTTTTATCGCATTTTCCATGACTCCGCAAGATTTCCGTTGCGTTATAACTACGTTTTGCATTACTGTCTAATATTGTGATTGTCTTAGGCTTGTTGGCATGAAGCTGCAACTTCAAGTAGCCACAAGGAACTGGGGATAGTTGAATCGGGCGATCTTGCTGGCCATACCAAATTGCAAAACACTTGAAATTACGTAACTTTAAGTTAGTGCATAACCTTAAACAAGGTTCTCAACAATATAAATTAACAGCAGTAATTGCAAATTAGTTTAATAAAGTCACTTCCATCGACCAAAACAAATCATGCGTCTAAGAAAAATAGGTACACGGCATCTTATTGATAAACCCACCGTTTATATATGCCTATTTGGGCGAAACGCATTCAATGATGTAAAGGCCACTAACCTTTGTTTTCGTAATTACCTACGTTAAATTTTGGAAAAAAAACAGTTTGATTTTTTTTTCAAAAGTAATAGTGTGAAAATTAATTTTTCAAAAACTGTTTGACAAAAAAAACTTTACTAAACATTAAAACAAAAGATGAGATTTCTGGCTTTGAAAAAAGGTATAACATGGAATTTTTTTCGAAGTAAACATCTTTGTGCTTACAGAACACAATATTAATATTATTTTTTGAAAATATTTAATACCCGGCAATACTGCGGTATGTTTTCACATTCGAAATTAACTTTCTAGTTCAATAGTTTTCTTTCGTCCGTTTTCTCTCACCATTTTGACTTAAGTCATGCGCATTTTAACATTTGAATGTGTCATCCTTCAATTATGTAGTAATTTGAAAATAACAACAAAGACTGTCAATTTTTTAAAAAAAAAAAAAAAAGGATATGGGTATGCTTCGTTGAGTTCTTTCCTGTGCCACTCAGATTACTAGACGCATGCTCAACTTTATTGGAGCGTATTTACCATTTCCCGTCCGCCTGTCAACTTATTTTATTGTTTTAAATTAATCTGTATTGTAAAGGACTGACTGACGCAAGCATTGTCCTAGACGTCTAGTTTGATATATGCTTTATAGGGGTGTATTCCTTCTTTAAAAATGTGAATTATCAAAAGGGACTCAAGGCCGGTTATCTAGGTTGTGTACTCGGACCCACATGGCAAGAAATAAGTCCTTGTAATGAAGATAATGGCTTTAATTGGTTCAATGGAAATATTGTTGCATTTGTATATTACTGCTAAAACGATGCATCAACATGAAATTATATAAACTTTATGGTGATATGTTTTTAACATTGAACTAGAAATATTATTGAGTTCTTGTACTTTGTGTAGGGTAGGTATAACGATGCATCAGAATTGTTTGGCCATATTTTATACAGATGGAGAGCAAACAAACTAGTTTTTATAATTCCATTCTACCAATCTGGCAAAAACTTGAGTATTAAACATTCGAACGTTTTATGAGGTTAATTTTGGTAAATCAATAAAAATAAAAATTAACGAGCAGATTGTTTATCTCACTTATGATTTAAAACACGTACCTACCTAGAATTCTTAAGACTAAATTTGAAAATTAGTTCGTGATGAGTGAGTTCATCAGGCGTTTTTTTTTTCGTTTTTTTTAATGAAAATTTAAACAAGTCCAACTTAAGAAAAGATGGCGTTTTTTCTTCTATTTGGCAATTTTATTTATATTTGCTTTTTGTTTTCATTTGAAGACAAGATTCGAAAAATTAACATAATATTGATCACCATCATGAAACAAAAATTACTAGGTATATAGTTTATTTTTTGCAAATTACCGCTTACGATATTATAATTATATCTTTGAATTTTGTGAGTAATAACTTTTCAATTTAAGCGCTTATAAATTCCTGAATGATAAAATAGAAAGGGGGAGGGTGTTTCCAAACGTCAGACTAACTAAGATCTGCAATAACTAAAATTAATAAAAACAAAAATTAAAAATAAAAATAAAAATTTAGATACAATAAAAACACAATTTTTAAGCAAAAACACTTTTGACAAAATATTTGATTATTTAAAATAAGTTTCAATACTATGCGTATACATATTAAATTACGTATATAATAATATGCACTAGTTAAGATTTAATAAATAAATACCTACAATTTTTACAACAATCTTCTACCATTTTGCGGCACTGCCCCTTTTCTTAAAGTATCAATAAAGAGAGTCAATTCTTGTTTTTGTATTTTCATTACTAATACAAAATTGACTATAATGTGAAACAATTTGTTGAGAAAATAACACATTATCCAACATGATAAATTTATACCAAGGTCCCACCGACATGATTTAGCTAAATCCACTTGATTTAGCTAAATCATGTATTTAATTATGTGATTTACCATACATTTTCATGAATTACATTTACGTGATTTAGACTTGTTTTATTTTAAATTACGTATCTGTCATCGTAAAGCTTTATAAAAACAAACTTAACACATCTGCTTTTTACTCAGCACTTTATTCAGCAACAAAAAAATACAAAACTTTGAAACTGTCAAAACAAATTCAATTTTAATGTTCCCCAAAGAAAAAAAAATATTGTTCTCGGTAAGTTTTCTTGTGTTTTTATTAATTATTTATAATTAAAAGCTATTTTCCAGGAATGTCTCTAGACAAAACAAAAAAAAACTACGATTTGAAAGGAGTCAAGATTGACATAAATGTCAGACTAAAACAGGAAATAGTTCGGTGGGAACGCCTTTCTTGATTTATAAATCATTTAGTTAAAACAGGTCGGTGGGAACATGGTATTACCTACCACCCTTATTAATAAACGCGATTTATCGATGAGTTATCGTTAACTCCGGAGCTAATGTCACAACGTTATTCATTAACACGGAATAGCGCTATCTGACGTTTGTCAACTGTGAATTAATTTAAACCACCAAAGTAGGTGGTCAGTTTATCCATGTACACCGAAATGAGACAGGCTGTTATCAATTATTGACAAAATCTTCGATCTCTTTCTATCGCATTCAAAAAAGTATAAACAAACTTAACCGCAGAGATTCCGTTTCACAAATGGACCACTGAAAAACTGGAACTATCTCTGGTTTGGTAACCAAAGTAGATAAAATGGTGAAAAGACGAACTGTGGTGTACCGAGTTTCGAAACAACTGGTTAAGAAAATTCTATGGTGAACAAACCAGAGATTTAACCAGAGCTGAAAAGAATAATGAAACAAACCAGAAAATTAGCTAGTTAACGTAATCTATGGTAACCATAGATTCTCTGGTTAAGATTTTGTTGAAAAGACAGAATCTATGGTTACCAGCTGAAATAATCATTGATTAAACTTAACCAGAGCTGAAAAGACTGGCCCTAGCTACACTTTTGTCTAAAACGACATCTCTGCAGAACATCCGCTGTACACAAAAAAAAACATGTGACAGAAGTCACTTTTATTTGAAGTCTGCTGAAGTCGGTTGAAGTGACGTTGACAGATTGTCGTTTGCCATATCGTCAGACGGATTTCTATTGAAATATATATTTTCATGTTTATTTAATGAAAAACTTTATTAAATAATTTAAACTATGAAATCATATATAATAGGCATTGTTCTAATAAGTCTTGTTTACGGAGTTCAATCATGGGACAAAGACGAACTAGAAATCTTCGACTTGGTCGAAGAAATCAACAAGAACTTCTACGATGTTATGGGCATTTCACAGGTAATTCAATTCATTCTTTGTTTAATTATTAAAAAATATAAACTATTCAAAATTACCTACCTGCAGGATGCTACTGGCCAAGAAATTAAACGTGCTTTTCGCAATTTATCAATTGTCCTACATCCTGACAAAAATAGTGCCGAAGATGCTAACATTCAATTCAGGAATCTAGTATCAATCTATGAAGTGCTTAAAGATCCTTCAAAAAGAGAGAAATACAATAAAGTCTTGAAAGAAGGGCTACCCAATTGGAAGTCTGCTCTGTATTATTACCGGCGAATGCGCAAAGTAGGATTGTATGAAGGGGCACTTATTATTTTTGTTATCATAACCGTGGGGCAATACATGTTCTCATGGGCAGCTTATTTGGAGAAGAAATACACTGCAGAACAAGTATTCGGTTCAAGACTGAAGAAGCTGCAAAAGAAAAATAAGAATATTGATCTTGATGCCATACTTAACGAAATACCTCCTCCTTCTATCCTGGTAAGTGGGTGTCGTTTAAGTTTATGTTGATTTCGTTTGACAATATTTATTTATTTTATTTCAGAATACATTACCCTTTCAAATACCTTTATTCTTCTGGAATCTGCCAACCACAATTAAATCTGGAGTTTTAAAAGCAAACGAGATAAAAGAAGCTGCCCTTGAAAAACGTAGACTGTGAGTATCTGTATTTTCCTGATTTATTGACTTGATTGGATTTTTTGTTTATTGTAGGGAAGCTGAAGAAATCAAACGACAACAAGAACTGGAAGAAGAATTCGAAGAAATGGCACGAGCAAGGAAAGAGAAAAAAGAAAATATTCGTAAGCGACGACAAGCCACTAAAGCTCCTGAAAAAACTGATGCTGATCTAGCTGGTTATTCACGAATCGAAGCTAAGCAACTTACCGAAAAAGACGCTATGAAAGCTGTAACACAAAAGGTAATTTAATTAATTAAACCTCGTTTGTTTGTCGTAAATGTTTGGGACATTTTTTTAGACAACACCACTTAGCGGTGGTTTCTGGACAGATGAAGACCTAACCGAGTTAATACGTTTGGTAAAAAAATATCCCGGAGGTGCTGGCAGCCGATGGGAAACAATCGCTGAAACTATGAATCGTTCTGTACAAGAGGTTACCTTTATGGCAGCTAAAATGAAAGAAAACGGCTATCGAATACCTGGACAAACCGATAGTGTAGCTGAGAACATAATCCAAGATGTGGCATTGAAAAAAGAAAAAATTAAAAAAGTGGACCCAACAATTCTTATTCCCGAAAAAAATTGGTCCCAAGAACAACAGCGAGCCTTAGAGAACGCCATTGTCAAATATCGGAAGGCAGTAGGATCAGACCGTTGGCAAAAAATTGCCAATTGTGTACCTGAAAAGACAAAAGAAGAATGCTTACTGCGTTACAAGCATCTGTGTGACTTGGTGAAGTCTCAAAAAAACAAAGCAGCAGCAGGCAGTGATGAAGAAGATAAGGCAGTTTCAACAACTGGCCAGTGTGTCGAGGAGCTTCAAGAAGATAATGACGCACAAGCTGATGTTGAAGAAGACGAACAAGATGAATTTAAACAAACAGATGAAGAACCAACAAAATCAAAAGGAAAGAAAAGAAACAAACGAAAAGAAAGGAAACGAATGAGAGAATTCTCCAGCGATGAAGATACAGAAGATGAGGGTATCTAAGCAATCGCACAATAGATAGGTAGTATTTATCGAACTCTTGTTGATAATGAGATAAATAAAAGAAAGAAAGCCAACAGAGAATTGTTCAGCGATTTAAGAAATAGACGATTTTTTCTAAGCAGTCACACACATAATTAGGTAATATTTATCAAACCTCTTGTTGTATAGTTTAGGAATATCAAACGCTATTGATTTTTTTTATATTAATGTAATGTGTAGCTAATAATAAAATCAGCCAATAAAATTAGGAACTTTTGTCGTTTATCTGAAGAAAAACTAATTTAGTTTCGTTTATCAATTTTTGAAATGCAAATCGTCTTGTTATGTGTGGTACTATGTTCAACTATAAGACCTGCAATAACATCACTTGGGTGTCTCCTGATAGTCGAATACGAAAACCTAATTGATTTCATTATGATAGAGCAGCGATGGAAGAAGTTTATGTGTGGTGTTCAAAGCTGAAGTAGTTATCTACGTAATCTACGAGCCGCAGCTATTTTACTGTTAAACTTCCTAAAAAGACGACCTCAAAACTGGTAAATTTGTTCAAACATTTTCTTAAAGGGAAAAAATTAGATTCACTGAACAGGCATCAACCTGCCTTTCGTAGTGGTCGATCATCCGTCGAACATAACCTGCGCATCGTTCTTGAGTTACCAGTCACCATTTTTCCTCACGTTCATTAATTTTAAAATTGCTTTGATCGAGAATGTATAAATATAAGAGTCTTATAACAATGCAAGGCGTTTTGTATTGTATTGACAACTCGCTATCCAACTCGTTTGATGTGCAATAGGGAGTTAGACAATAGGATGTTTTATAATCAACTGACTATCACCGTAAGTACATCAGAGAGACATCCAATACAAAAGATTAGAAAGCTCATTAGGACTTCGCCGGTGCTTATTAATGTTTCTTGGCAGGCCGCTTCACACATCAGTATATATTATTTTGCAACAGGCACCACTTCAAAAGGTCGAACAGTTGAACTTCCTCGGAAGTTCTGTATCAGCTAACGGTGATACTGATCTGACTGTGAAAAGCTGAATAATTAAAGATCCTTCAGTATACTGTTTCCAATTTAGAAGTCAATAAACTGTCCCAAGAGAAGCGGAATGCCAGAGGAAAATGTGACCACAGTATCTATCGTGGTCAAATTTGTTCTATTTGTTTGGGCCCTAAACTTCATCCCATGTCGAAAGACATGATAATGAAATTGTTAAATCAAAAGTCCATGTACCCTTCTAAGCTCTCAGGTCGTAAGTTAAAAAAAACTACCTATTACCTACATACATTATGTTCAAGCCAGAGAAAACTGTGGATTTAAAGATGAGTTCATTTAGTTTTTATTTTGGTCAATCCAGAATATCATTTCAAAAAACAAAGTTCGGTTTCGATAGACGAAAATGGAGGTTCCACCACACTTGCTTTCCACTAATCTTTATATACATGTAGGGATCTGCGAAACGCCTCACAACATCTGACACTTGGGAAAATGTTATTGCTTTTCAAATAAAAATTGTTTATTAACTAATCTGAGAGCAGCACTAAAAAAAAACGATATTTTTTATCAAGCAATTTAATGAAAATAGAGATATATCAGGTCCTTCGGATTTCTTTAAATATAAAAACACCAAATGTCTTTATATTTAAATGAGGAAGACCTTACAAGACACAATTAAATCGGGAGCAAATTAAAACATTCAGATGATCTTAAGCATGCATTATAGTGATCTATGAGAGGATCAGTCCAGATCAATTACAAAATATCATGTGAACATAATCTTACCATTATTTTCAAATTTAGTTCATGTTTATTCTATACTCGTACATAAATACAATTCTTATCACTTCTTTTTTATTCAGTCGATACAGCTGACTCTTTACTAGTGTCCAAAAATGAATTATGAGACATCTCAACATCATCTTCATCGTCTTCAACTTCCATTTCGTATATACCTATCTTTTTAGCATTCTCCGATAAAACAGCTGCAACCTGAAAAAACGAAACAACTTGAATAAAAAAAAAAAACTAAAAATAGCTGACAAAAATAAAACAAACCTTTCGACTTCCTGAAACAGCCATACCAGTACAAGTGCCATCAACTGCTTTCAAAAAACTATGATCAACTATATCCAGCATACTATGCCACATAGAAAGATCAGCCATATACATAATTTCAGAAATATGATGTTGTGAATGTTTTCCACTTATCGCTTCAAGTCCCAATTGAACAAAGTAGTTCTGGGTCTTACCATCTATTTCATTTGTATTCTGAATTAACAATGACAAAGTAGATTCGTTGTAAAACTGCAAATCAACTACAGTTAAATTTCGGTATGTTTGTGCCAAATAAACTGGTGTAAATGGACTTGATTTGAGATTCAAACGGGTACATTTGACAAAAGGCATTGTCAGTTGAAATTCTATTACCATAAATTCAGCAGGACCCACTGAAAGTGCCAGTAGATCAGCTCGTGCTGTTTCACTCACAATGAATGTACTTTTTATTTGAAAGTCAGATGGTGTTTCAGGTGCACAAATAAGTGTTGAAATGTGTTTAAAGTCAGTCGAAACACTTGAATTTGGTTTGGTAAAGACTTTTCCGATTGCTTCTAGCATTTTGTCACGCTGTTGAATGAGGGAGAATTTTTGGTCGTGTGGAAATATTAGAGAACAATTTTTTAAACATTCATTTTCTTCAAGAAGCTTATTCCATCGATGGTGGGTATCACATTTGGCTTGTTGTTGAAGGTTTTCATTTTCCAAATACTGACCCACTTTTTCTAAATTAAATTTTCGTTTTGTCACAGAACCATCATCTAATCAAAGTAATAAATTATTATTTTCAAATTAATTAATTCGAATTGAATTTCAATCACCATTCTGAAGAAGACAATCATCAAAGTTATTCAAATACTCTGCCAGATAAATGATATCTTCTTGTGAAACCTGTGACATCTCTTCGGGAACAGTTTCATTCATAAGTCTAACAATTGCCACGCTAAGCCAACAGAAGAATATTTTCATATCATTTACACATTGATCAATGATCTGTTGGAGTTCAAGGATTTTCATTAGAAATGCACCACAAGCTTGGACAGCTTCATCGGCTGCTTCTGGAGTAACTAGGTGCTTTAAAATAAAAAAAATTATGTAAAGATGTAGTTTAATAAAATTTAAAACTTACTTTATAGAAAAAAGTATTTCGACTCATGCCTTTAAAGTTGTTTAGGAAAAAGCACATATTTATTGTTGCACTTAAAAGAGGTTTAGTAACTAAATTTTGAATTGTTGAATAACTTAATTCAATTGAGTTGCCAAGCTTTTTTATTCCTTTTTCTGTTAATTCACTGAAATAATAATTAAACTAATTAGAAAAGTAGATACTTATTTTTTTTTGAGTTTCGCTATAGAATACCTACAGAATATTATGAGTTTTAGTTTTTTTGAATTAAAGTGTAAATTTGTATTTGCGGACATTCAGAAATGAGTGATGTCTCGGTTGGCAATGTATCAATAATAGGTGTGTGTATATGTGACATCTTTTACGTTGAGAAATGTTTGAATGAACTAACAACAACATTTCTAAACGAACATTTCATTTGGGCATAAATAATAGCTATTTCAGCGCTGCCATCGAAACCGATCAGGCACGTATCGTGTAGGTACCATCTTAATCGTTAATAGGACTACGTATTCGCCACGGAAGTCATATGTTAGGCAAAGAAAAATAAAATCGTGTTTCATTTGCTGTTTGTTTTGCAAGAACACAGAAAGCGGCTCTTTGGTTATGGTCTGGTGATAAGAGGAAAGCTTAGGCAAGAACTTGATGATAATGAAGAAAAGATATTGAAAACAAAGAAGAATTCTATAAAGAATTCTACGATCTTTTGAAGAGTACGACGTATAAAAAAAGAGGAATTAGTTCGCACTAGTTGTGAAGTTAGTTTCCTGCACCGCTAGTGCACATGGCCAGTCGAGCTAATCAAAGTAGCTGGAGATGTCTTTGTAAGAGGCATATAAATCTAATCAATTATACCTTGTTTGATTGCAATAGAAAATATAATGCTGTCAGCTCTAAAATGTTGACTCAGGAAAAACGTGATGATTTGGTTGGATATAAATTCAAAGTAGGCAAGGACTGACTTGACAGACATTTATGTAGTTATGCTCTCAGAGATTCAATGAGAGTTAAAGACTTTAATAATTCAAGTACCGCCATATGGGTTGGAAGGATTTTATACAGAACGGATGAAAATTCGCTTTGCTGCTTTGAGTGGAACTATTCTTTCCTATCTTTCTATTCCTTCTAACTAGTGTCGTGCAACACCTGTTGCATTTAAAAGGCAATGTGCCTTACAGACACATAGTTAAAATATTATTATTATTATTATTAAACTAAAACGGCTGATGTAGTTAGATTAGATGATTTTTTGAATTTTTCCCTGATGATATACGCGGCAGTTGAAGACCCTACCTAAGGTGGCACGCAAATGTGAAGGACAACCTCAACCAACTTAATAAGCGTAACTGGAGGTAACTAGCTACGGACTGAGCGGACTGGAATGACTTGTTGCTTGACAGGGTAATCTATCTTGGACTATGAGCACCTAAAAGAAGAAAGAAGATCCAAATGGTATTGGTAGGTTACAGAGAAGACACAATCTTTAGCATTTTGGGAGAAACACTACCAAAGATCGCGTTGCACACAGAAGTTAAGCCAAATAAAATATAGTTGCTTTGAAATCGAGAGAAGTACACCGTGATAAATTTTCTTAAAGACGCCGTTTGATTATCTATAGATAAAATTGGCTAGTTCTATTAAGGCGATGTTTTTTGCATTACTTAGATTTTTTGGATATAAAGAGATTTGCTATAGAAGCATATTAAACAAGATATACATTATGTACGCTAAGACCTTAAAACATAACGAATCTTTTATGTTTCTATTAATAAGACGATTCGTATGCAGTGCAAATCATCAACATGAAGGTGTTTCCATATCATATAAAGCCTCTATTATTATAAAAAAAAACAGAATATTATTTTCATCCTTACTTTGTCAAAAATTGGTCCAACTCAAATGAAGCATAACCAAACATCATGAGTTCCAAAAAATCAGCTGAAAGTGATCCTTCTGGCTGTGAATTGGCATACTTTGTTAATTTATTATCCATTTCCAAAAGTACTGTTTCCCAAGCTTCCACCATACACTGAATGGTATCATTAATATAACTAAAACGTATAAAGAAAAAAATATTCACACAAAAAGAATTAAACATTAATCTTATCTACATACTTTTGAGTTTCTAAAACATGAGCATAATTTGCGGCCAGAGCAAGCATTGGTGAAGTGGACGTATGTAGAATTCCATTAAGAAAAGTTAACACTTTAATACAACCACCATCGTTAACAATAACATTGACACCATCAAAAGTGGCATTCATTCGAATGTTAACAATTTTAAAATTATCTACTTTTTCAATGTGATCTGATATATCAATGGTTCCACATGGTAATACACCAAGTATTTGAAGATAAATTTTTCCAGAACATAAGCAAACAATAAGATAGCAAGGAGATCCTTTAGCAAATGATTTATGATCTTCATTTCGTTTTGCGGTCGATGATAATGCATTTAAATTAGGCAAAGCTGGTAGGAAAAATGCATGACAAAGCTATTGGGAAATAGATTATTTTTTTGATGTCTTGCTTCGATTATTCAAAAGAATTTACCTCAGAACGGTTTCGATAGATTTGACGATATTCTATAGCACTAATGGACTTGGTCCAGTAGATTGTTTGAATTTCATCGCAGAAATATAGTGAAAAGACTTCTTCTTCTTTTTCAACATCCAAAAGTGAAACTTTTCCGTTGCTATATCCTTATTATCGAATATAAAATTAGAGTTACATGTACAAAACATATTTAGCATTTATCAATTAAATTTAGCTTACCAACTGCAATCATTGTTTCATCGGGTTGCCAGCTCAAGGCTCTTACTTTTGAGTTGTCTGCTGGTGGTGGGAATGTAACGATTTTTTGCCAATTGAGTCGCTGTATGACCACTTCACCTGGATGAAATATTAAATTATTCTACAATTATTTCAAGAGTAAAGTTATCATACCTTTATCGTTTCCTATTGCAATCAAATCCATTTTGTTGCTCCATTCCATGATTTCGACACGAAACCCCATGTTTCGGGAACCAATTTGTTTCATTGCATGGACTTGAGCCATTCTTTTTTATTAAAACTTTATAAAATTCAATAATAGGTCAAGTCGGGAAACAAAATCTAGAGTTGTAAAATTTCAAAAATCAACAAATATTTGAAATGTCAAATAAAAAAGGGGGTATGATGTGTTCAAGGATACAATTCTTATTTTGAATGCTGCCAATTTATTTAATCGTATTGTCTAAGCTTAAAGCGACCTTTACACGGTCAGTCAGAGGACGTCAGTCATCTACACATATAGTCGGTCATCAGGCAAAATCAAAAGGGTTTTGATTTTTCGTCAAATAAAAGGCGTTTTTCTTTTTGAACTCTGAGCAGAGCACAGAGCAGAGCCTGAACCCACAGATCACGCTCTGAGCTGCTCTGAGCAGAGTACTCTGAGTTAAAAAAATAAACACATTTGAGCAATTTCTGTCATTTAGGACCAGTCTTTTCAGCTCTGGTTAAGTTTAATCATTGATTATTTCAGCTGGTAAACATAGATTCTGTCTTTTCAACAAAATCTTAACCAGAGAATCTATGGTTACCATATATTACGTTAACCAGCTGATATTCCGTGGTTAGTGTCATTATTCCACTCGGTTAACAGAGATTTGGTCTTTTCAGAGAATCTCGTTAACCAGTCAATTTTGCTTGGTTAACCAAAGAAATTCTATGGTTACCTATTGTTTTTTTTCACATTTTTATTGAATTATAAATAATATACTGGATAATAATTGATTATCACTACTAATCGTAAAGAATAAATTTAAAGAAAATGATGATCTACCATCTTAATAAATTCCACCCCTATATTTTATGTATATTGTTTTGTTTTCCTTTGTTCGTAAACGAATCAATTCTTGTTTATAAATGTGCATCGAAACGAGACAGGCTGTTATCAATTATTGAAAATCTTCTGTCTCTTTCTCTCGAATTCAAAAAAGTATAAACAAACTATTCCCTCATCCTTCTCGAAAACGAACTCTCGTCATTCCGGTCTAAAATTTCCCAGTCGGTCTTACAGATTGGTGCCAATTGACTGACCGTATAACAGGCCGACTCCACAAGATATCTGAATTGCTACCTAAATATTAGATATTCTTATAGCAGCATTTCCATATATCTTTGCTGGGCAATTCATGTCTTGACATTTTATTTTTGCAAGTGAAGTTGAAGTGTGTGTATCTCTCTCAGACAAACGAGAAATTAGTCCGTGTTTTGTGGTGCAGTCATCGAATTTTAATTTTTATAATTTTTGTTATTATTATTGTTATTATTTTGTTAGCTTTTATTATTTTTGTTTGTAGGTAAGTTATTATATTAAACTAATATATGTATATTACATTTTATTCAATGTTTTGTTAGTATGTAATGTGTATGTTATTTTAAAACTGGAAATAAGGAAAAAATTATTAGAAGATTTGTTTACGTTTGTTTTAGAATTTAGTTCCACAGGCAATCCTTTTCCCGATATAAATTTATAAGCATTTTTGTTTCAGTTTGGGACAATCTCCACTCACTCATTTTTTGTTTGAATTAAATAATTATACCAAATAAAATGCAAAACACGAATAAAAAATAAAATTAAAACAACTGAACAACGGCAAACAAAGAACAACGACCGGTATTAAAATACAACAACAAAAATCAAACTGATCAACGGAAAATAAAGAACGAAGACCACCACGCACCACGAGAGACAAAAAATAATGAGAAAAAATGACATTTACCCACAAAAAGCAAAAAAAAAACTCAAACGTCAAATTCATCTTAGACATCTATATCAAGACGAAATCTTGGAGAGAGATATCTGATATCCCAACATAACGAGAAATAACGCGACTCCATTGAATATTGCATAGCAGGATACACATTCTGAGAGAAATTATAGCTCGTGGAGTCGGCCTGTAAAGGTCGCTTTACCACAAAGCCATTGGATCATACTGTTCCGATTCCAAATTCAAGTTTTTTTTTCCATTTTGTTCATTATATGCTTGACTGCCGATGTGTTAACACCACAGTATTTTTTAATTAAGCTAAATGCAGAGCGATAGAAAATGAATTCTTGTAAAGGAAACAAACAGAAGCATTAATAATAATTTATGGATGTTATACCTTGGACACACTGCTGGTATAGATAACATATATGGTATTGATACCATGGACCGTGTTTAGACTGGGAAATTTGAGACCCGACTGACTAGAGTTCGTAGGCGAGAGGGATGAGGGGTGAGTACTCTCCTGAGGCAGCTTCAAATCATAAACATCGGAAGCTTGGAGTACTGCTCCAATTCCAAATTCAAGTATTTTCCCATTTTGTTCATTATTTGCTTGACTGCCGATGTGTTAACATCACAGTATTTTCATAATTAAGCTAAATGCATAGAATAATAAATAAATAGAACATCAACTCAGGAGGATCCACCCACTTTAGCCTACAAACTTTCAAAACTGCAGAGATTTAACTCTGTATGAGTGACCGTGCATTTCAAATGGACTGTCAAAATCGGCTTGACTATACATTCTTACAATTTTGCATTTTGCTGTTCACAGAACAGAAAAGCGCGTATAATTTTTTTTTCTACGGGAGGAGACGGAGGATTACAAGTTGATGACCTGTGGCTAAATGCAGATTGATAGAAAATGAATTCTTGGAAAAGGTATCCAACAGAGCATTAAAAACAATTAATGGATGTTATTTTCTGTTATAAAGTGCAAAAAATTCGAGTCGTACAATTGTCTTACTTCACAAAAATTCCACACGCTTGAAGTGAGGCTTTTTACCAGAGTGAGGATTGAACTTTCACCCTCTGGGTTAACAAGGAAGCACTCCATCCATTGTACCATTGCCGCCCACAACATATATTTACGAAAAAAGAATGGGTAATAATAGAGCTGCGTAAAAAAAGTTGTATATACTACGGTGTATACTACGATAAAAACCCCTTGTTAAACATATATATATATATATATATGCGTGTATTTTAAGAATATCTTTACTAAGATTACTTTAGATTTAAAAAAACCTTAAATAAAAAAATTGAAAGCCAGCAAAATGTCTGCGACGATTGTAAAGTAGCAATCGTTCAATCGAATCGCTCAGTCGACCGTATTTGACAGTTCTAAAAGTTACGCGAAGCAAAAGTTAAATCATCGAAACGACGTGGTCCAGACGATTGATGTATTTATGAGTTACGCGAAGCAAAACGATCGTTCAGACGACGTCGTTGGACGAGAGCCCTATCTTACTTCACAAAAATTCCACCCGCTTCAAGTGAGGCGTCCTCACTTTAGGACCTGTGTAACCATGAGACCACGCCAGACTCAAGTTTCCCAGTCTAAACACGGTCTAACCTCCTTTGCCATCACACGACACGTACATGCTTTTGTGAAAAATCGGTCAATGTAAATATAGAAATAGCCTTGCAAGCATTCTATCGTCCAACTCCTAAGACACACCCGTAATTGCCTTGAACATGAGACGTGACTAGCGAATGGCGAATTGTGAATGCTAGCGGATTTTGACATTATATTCACATGAGAGGTCGCTGGCAGCTGTGAATCGTTAATACGCAAACAGATAAATTTGAGGTTAGACTCGTGTGAATTTTTCATTCGCTGGTGTGTGGAACAATTCCTGATTTTGTGGATTGTAAATTTTCGTTCGACAGTTCGCTGAATGATGTTGTTGGTTGCAGAGAAAATATTAAAACAAACGATTTTCTAATTTATAACTGGTTTATGTGATGTTTTGTGGTAATATTTGTAAATATTGAATCATTTTTTAAATTCATCCATAAGTGAAAATAAAAATAAATCGATATTTGCTTCTGAAATTGCCTTTAACCATTTATTTGAGTTCGCTTGAAGCAGATCATGTGCAAAGCACTTTAAAATTGCTAAAATGTGCTCATTTTAACAAAGTGTAGTCACACCCTAATGTCATTCCTCCACGTTTCTCACATCAAATTGTTCCAACTGGAATGTTCCCTTTCAAATTATTGGAATACAACAAAAAAATATACGCGCATTTCAATTCTCAAACCGGCGCAATTTTCTTCTTCGTGAGTTCGTGCCGAGAGCCGAAGAAAAAAATATATCCACTTTTTCAATCGTTCAATTTCAATTCTTCATACTTGAGTTGACTTTTGTAGTCTACGCCATTCCTGTTAATAAAAGTGAAAAATTATCATGGCAAAGGTAAGTTTATATTTATTTAATAATATTCATTATATAAAAACAATAAGTTTCGAGAATTTGGTAAATTTCGTGCACATTTTCAACAAAAATCGAATTCTCTAGATGTGATGTGAAAAAAATTCCACTACCTATCGTGTGTGTGTGTCGTGCTTTTTCCTTTTTTTACATTTTCAGTTTGCATAGCAAGCTATTCAGTGATTTAAAAAATAAAAGTTTTCGAAAATTTGCAGAAAATTGTTAATCAATTATAATTCTTCTTGGGATATAAATTTTATTGAAAAATCCTTGGTATTGAGTAGTTTTTTCTTATTTTTTCAAGGACACGAACAGAATTCGATTACGCGCAACTCTTCCCTCTCTCCCTTCTTTCCCATCGTTTTCCTATTTCTACCTACGGTCCGTGAAAATAGTGAAAAGAAAAAAAAAAAAAAAAAAATTGCGATTGCGATGCTTCAGTTTCGCTATTGCTGGTTGCCCTGTTCAGATCACAGCTGCTGTTGCTCTCATTTCCATTATTTACTACCCTTCGCTTCGCAATCACCATCACCTCACGACCAATTGTCGCTGTCGTTTGCGCTCCCGTGTGGTATTTCTCTTCCAATTGTAATTGATTTGTTGTTGTCTCGGGCTACGTCAACATAGAAAATCTGTGAAGCAAGGAGCATAGTGTGCTTATTGTGGAGCTTGGTTAAGCGTGTTTTTTTTTTCATATTTGAGTTGTCGATCTAGTGAGACAAACATCAGTACATCACTGCACAACCAAATGTAAAAGGGTATGCTAAAAACCTAAATTGTTCTGCCATTTCAATTTATTGAAGAGGAAACTCTTGGCACTATGTAATGCTGGCTAGTGGGTTGGGTATCCCCCGGATGAGTGAATAGTAGGATAGGGTAGAAGGGCGGCCTTCCTCATCTGCATTGCGCACATTTGCTGCTGCTATGTAGGTAGTAAGAGAATCACACCAGAAATTTTGCAAATTATTAAGTACACATCTGATCCAGAGGAGACAACTCGTGTGTGTGTTCTATAGTTCGATTCCACGAGCTGCTGATTTGCCCTTGTGTCGTAGTTGTAATATTTGTTCGCAGAAAACGCGCCCCTAAATAATATACCTACTACATAAAAATCCGTGGATAAAATTTCCATTGTAAAAAAAAAGAAAAGAAAATTTAATGTGCAACCAAAATTATTATATAATCGTTTTACTTTAGGTAAGTACATTATGGCTAAATTAAAAACAAGACATTTTCGTGTTCGTGACGAATGTTAAAAATGCAATCTAAATCGAATTATGAATGAAAGATGAATATACAAACGTTCTACTAAAAAAACTAGTGTTCAAGTCGGGGTTGTTTGCTGGATGGACACACGTTTGGGGTGTCAGGAGAAACCTACCTCCCCTAAAAATTGATTCTATATTCTTTCGTTGTTTTGTCTGTGCAGCAAAAGCACATTTCGATTTCATATCTTGATTATTGAGTCGTAATATTGTAGGTATACCTACTCACCTCTGCTTAATATGCATTTTTATTCTTATAACAAGTGCATTATTTAACTTTGACTGCTCTTAATGCCTGTCGTTGTCGCACTGTGAAACAAAATAGGTAGTTTTTTTTCTGTTTGGTTAGAATTATTTTATTGGAGAGTATAGTTACCTATTTTATTTTATTAAATGTTCATTTACATTTACAATTTTTATGTATGTCATTACGTAATTGTTGGCAGTTTTTTTTGTATCTATATTTTGCTTTTATGGCCTTATGACGTTCTTTGTTTTTTTTTTGTTCCTTCTTTCCTATTTTTTTCTTGTTATTATTATTTTGATGAAAGGGAAGTAACACTTGGAAACTTGTGTCACCCCATCTCAACATCATAATATTCAATTAAGTCGAACTGACATTCGTTTGATAATTGAGTTCATAATTCATAAACGTACAAGACAATATGTTATAAATCTGTAGAATGGACAATTATGACACGAATGAAGGGGATACCCATAGTCTTTTTTGTATATTGGAACATCCTGTGTTGTGTTTTATGAAATGTTATTATCTTTAATATTATTTATTTACTTTTGTTGAACAAATGTTTATTAAATGTATTAAATTATTTTACACATACGAGCATTTTTTATGTTTTTTCATTGTAAAGAGGAAGGTTTGTCATCAGCAATGGAAAACGATATCAGCAAATGGCCTCTATGGCTACGGTTGCACCACCATATCCTTTTCATAGCAGTTTACATCGCTAATTTCGCATATTTTCGGTCCTCGATAACTTCACGAATTCCATCTGTAAGGTCTTGTATAGATTGTCTTATCTTTCACGTGTCCCCAAAGACAATTGTCTTTCAAGATATCAATGGCCAAATGTGATTACCTCTTTGAGAAACAACATTGTCAGGAAACTTTTCTTGCAAAATTGCGATGCTTTCGTTGCTTGCTGTTCTCTTTAGGTGTTTTCCTGGAAAAAGATCAGTTGTCAAAGCGTGGTTATTTAGGGAATTTTATTTATAGGCGACATTTTCCCTCGACAGATAATTAAAACAGAATTCCTAAATTGATGTTTAATCAAGCTTAATTTTCTTTGTTAGTGGCTGAGTATACTTTTTTTTACTATTCTACAACAACATAAGTCTTGCAATCCAGAACTCCTAAAGTTCATTATGCAGTGATTAGAAAAGACAAAAGACTCATTCGCAAAAATATTTTGCTGCAAAAAAACATGTTTTTTTATGAAATACAAATATTGAAATATTCAAAATAACAGTAAGCAATGAAAACTCTAAATGAAAAAAATAAAGATCGAAAAACTACGCCGAAAGTCGAGTCACTAAAGTTAGGAAACATACTTTGAAGCGATGAATTTTAATTTTACTTGTTTGGCTCAACGGTAAAGCTTACGTCAGACGTCCTCAGAACAAGGAATTGGATATAAAATACGCTCTAAAGCCTGTAAATCTGGGAGGACAATTTTAAATGTTGGCAGACGTTAAAAAATGATTAAGGTCCAAGGAATCTGAAAAAAAAAAATCAAAAATATAAAATAGGTCTGGATAGGTATACCACGTATAACATAAAAATAGTTATACAAGGTGGTGCGTGGCAGACTGATGGATTATTATTTGAAATACAACACAAACTAATGAATGTGACCAAATTTGATATTTTCCTTGTTTCTGTAACTTGGGAAATTACAATTTACATGGACTTAAATATCGTACTGCCCATATCTTATTATCGATATTTTTCCACTGATCGCAATGCATCAACTCAGGAAAAATATTTCGATTTCAATTGCGAACTCGACCGTGCGGTTGCACATTAAACGATAAACGAACACAAAAAACGCGCTGTGCAACACTTTACTTCATTTTGGCGAAAATCAATGAGTTCATTAGGAGAATGCTGTACCATTAAAATGATATCCAACTTTGTAATAAAATAAAAATCATTGTGGATCAGTCTTACACTTACGAGTGACAAGTTTATTAGAAAATGAAATTCTCCTTTTCTTTGTAGAATCGTACAAAGTTAAGCAGTGTTCTTTTTGCAGTATTAAAAACTTTTCATATGATAAATATCTTATCAGTATCACAGTATGTCTGCATAAATAAAAGTGGTTTTGTTTTGATTTTACGTTGTTTTTTCTCTGGGTGTATCATTTAGTACTTTTTAGTACATACTTTGACTGCCATTTATCATAATTTATTCGAAAATCGCATTAGGCGAGTTCATAAAATGATAAAATGAAAAGTCTATGTAAAAAATTGCAGTTTCACAGATCGAAAATTGATCCCCAGATGTCGTGGGAAATATCTTATCTCAGCTGCAGTTTATTTACTAATTTTAAATTAATATCTATTCATCTGAATATCAAACTATTATGATCTAAATTATTGTTTTTTCTTACTTAAATAATGTTAAATATTCACTAATTAAGCCCATATTGTCTGGTTTAAGCTCACTAAACTAAAAATAATAAAAAAATAATTTAATAGTTAGTAATAATAGCATGCGCTTTATAATTAAATGAACTTTGAGAAGTGGGTGAATTAACCAAAAGCAACAAGTGCACACCAACACTATTTGACAGGAATTATAGATATTTAATGGCTGAAATATAGATACGGTGCTTGGCTATTTATAATCTCATATTTACTAGAAAAACACGTTATTTGAATTGTCTATTTTGGGATAGATAGAATCCAGACTTGAACCAATGTTCACTTATGGTTAATCGCACTACGCAACTCTACTAATGAGCCCTATGTTATGTTCATACCAATTAAGATTTTCACTCCTTGGCTTGGCAGCCACCACTAAGGCTGGCTTGGCAGCCATGAAATACAAACCTATAATTGCTGTGGTTACTACTCAAAACTCAACAAGATCCGGCAAAATATTTTGAATTTGAGAGTGCTGAGTAAATTTTTGTTCGTTGCCAAGTTCAATTTATTTTGAGAACTGTTCTTTGTTTATTTTTGTTAGTTTTAGCTATAGAACAATTCTAAATATTGATTGTTGACTCACAACAAAATGTCATCAACTTCGTTCATTATTTATTTATTTTTGATAGTTAAAAAGTCAGGCGAAAAAGTATAGCTCGATGCGTCGATTATAAAGTCATTTAATGTGATGCTCTCTCTTTTATTTCTATTTTTCATTTGCTTTTTGCAGTATTATCAATTTTGTTATTTATAACGGATTCGAATTCAGTCATTAGAACAACAAGACTAACCCAACACCAAATAAACAAAAATTAAACAAATAAAGTCAAAAATGTTATAGGTACGCATTTAGCTATGCAGATTTTTTGTTCTATTTATTTTTGTTTTATTTGTTGTGGATTGGCCCTAGGGCTAGCCAAGTTATTTAATTTCGTCCTCGTCAACTTCTTCTTCGTCGTCATTTTCCGTTTTTTATTTAGACCCGTGTAGTTAGTACTGTCGATTTAACACATTTTCCTGCTTAGTATTTGTTTCACAACAATACGATCTTGCATCATTGTTTAGCCAGTTTTTGCATTTAGGGAAGTTGTCATTTCACTTAGTTGAACAATAGATTTTGCTAGGTTTACTTTTCCTGCTCCTTCACAGAATTTCTAAGATGTATTTCTAAGACATATGTAAAAGTACTTTCATGTTTGTTAAATTCAAGTGTTAGTTAAGAAAATCAATAATAAAATTACTTTTTGTAAATGCAAATAAACTCAAACTTATCCGAATTCCGGTATCGACTTCATCATTTATCTTAAGTCCAATAATTTCACTGGTTGTTGTCCAGAACGAGGTATGAATTCAAATACATAAATTATGATTTTCCTTTCAAATATCACACACAACTTTGGGGACCGCATTTTAAGGTTGTGAAAAGTATGTAACCCTAAAACCTTTTGCTTTAACTTTGTGTTTAATTAAAATCGTTATATCGTAGTAATTGGAGCTTTACTTACTTTATCAATCCCCAATAGAACATGTAGATTAGTTCTCAGTATCGGGACTTATTACTTTAGCAGAAAACTTCAAGTAGTCCGAACAAATCATGACAACAACGCTCCCTACTTTTGTAAAGAACTTATGTGGCAAATTATTATTCTTTTTACAACGAGCCGTTTTATTTCTTGTAGAGGTATTTGCAAATGCAATATACCTAGGTAGTTGAATAAATTAATTGAAAACGTTTATCCGATTACTTAATAAGCTAAAGCTTTATAAACTTGCTGTGGAGAATGTCTCTAGAGAATATTTCAACTTAATTTTGCTTCTTATAATAATTTCAACAAAGAAAACACTGTACTAATAAAGTTCCTCTAGAAGAAAAAAAAAAACAGAAACCACTCCATAAAAATTGATCATAATTGCAAACTAAAATGTCATGACAACCTGCGTTATTTTTCGCTAAAAAAAATATATACATACGTTTAATTTATTTAATTTATTCTTTTTTAGACTTTGGGTGAGACTGTTGAATAAATACAAATAAAACAACAAAAAACACATCGTTCAACCAAGCAAAAGGGGAAACCGCTGCAATCTTGACAACAAAATATTCAAACAAAAACAATAATCTTATTATTGAAAAGAAAAAGAGTTCCATCAAAAAACAAAGAATTCAAACGTGATCACTTAAAAAAAACTAAAATAATAAATAAACCAAAAACAAAATATTTAACTAAAAACGAATAACTACAATAATTTGGAAACAACAATAATAAATAATTAATAAACTAACGAAGAAGCAAAACATAAAAAAAAATCTCATTTATATAAAAAAACAAAAACGAGTTTATTCGATACAAAAACTTGTGTTCGTTAAATCAACAAATCCAGTATAATTGACTTTATTTTATTTATATAATTTTTCTTAGTGTTAATATATTTCACTTTTATTGTTCTTTTTTTTTAATTTTAATTTTACATAATTGTGTAATTTGTGTTTTTTTGAATTATTTGTGTCGTGTGTTTAAAAAACTCTTGACAAAAAATAAAAATCTGCCATTTTTTGCGGTCTATTCAAGTTTTATGAGATTCTTAACACAAAATATAAGTAAATTTCCCTCCACATGAGTGTCTAAGTGTTGATATTAAATAAAAACAAACAAAAAAAAAAACAGTGATAATTGCGATAAATCGAATTCTAAGACAAATCCTAATCTAAGGCTGTTCCTCTGTGTACGAAGAAAAGCCACTTGGTACGGGAAAATTAAAAAACTTCAATTTTATTATTATTATTTGAATATTACCGTAAAGTTGTATTCAACTTATGGCATCAACCGACGAAATTTCCAACGGTATTTTTGGTACATTTGACAATAACAAGGCAATAGAAACGGAAGCACCTTCTCAACTATTGGAAGAGGCTGTCGATAATTTGACTCTGCAAACGGCAACGGCCATGTTTAGCGAGGTGTTTGAAAGCAATAGCAAGGGGGACGAACTGGAATCGTCCCCATTGGAAGATGCTTGTGCGTTTCCTGATGGAATGGAGAAGAATTGCAAGATTTGTTCGTTAGTATTTTGAATTAATCAATAAAAAATAAAAGTGATTGAAATATAATATTTTTGTCTTAGGCTACGCTTGGCTTCGCCGAAAGTCCTTTCATGCTTACATGTGTTTTGTGAGGGTTGCTTGGGTAAGATGTTGTTAGACGAAAATGGTTCAGGTGATCAACAGCTCAAGAATTCTATTGAATGTCCAACTTGCAAGCAAGTGACTCCGGTAAGTTTATTTCTTTATAATTGAAATTGTTTTTTGTTTTACAATTTGTTTTATCTTCAGGTTGGTCCGAAAGGAGTAGAATCCTTAACATGCGATTACATCTTGACCAATATCTTGGACCTTTCCTCTATCGAGTCTGAGATGTTGTCCTGTACGTCTTGCAAAAGCAAGGAGAAGGCAATTTCTCGTTGTAATGATTGCGCAAATTTCCTGTGCGGCGGCTGTGATAACGCCCACAAATACATGCGTTGTTTCGAGAATCACGAGGTAGTCAAGTTGGAGGATTTGCAAAAGACCACCGAAAAGTTGACAATCCATAAGCCCCTATTCTGCAATGTCCACACCAGTGAGAATCTTAAATACTATTGCTTCAACTGCCAAATACCTGTGTGCAATGATTGTTTGATTGCCGATCATAAGGGCTCCGAACATCATTACGAAGTGATTGGGATTGCCGAGAAATGTGTCCGTGTTGATATAGAAGATTTAATGAAAGAGGCTAAGTCCAAGGTTCAGTATTGCGATTCGGCAGCATCTAAGCTGTCAAGCGATCTTACTGAGTTACAATCGCAGCATGACACCGCTCGCGATTTGATTGAAGAATCTTTTCAAAGTTTTAAAGCTGTACTTGAAAAGTGTCGTGATCAATCGCTGAAAGAGTTGGGTAAGCTGCATTCTGAGCGCGAATTAAAGATCATGGATTTGTTGCAGAACATTGAAAATACAATGGGTAAGATTGATGGAGTGTGCAGTTTTACAAAGCGTGTACTCGAACAGGCCAACGCCGCTGAGTTCCTTAGCATGAAGAAGCTAATAAATAAACAATTTATTAGTTTGATCAATAATACGCCAAAGTGTGACGTCAATTATTCACTTGAATTTGATACAAAGTTTGATAAGTTTGAACAGTTGGCACATGATACATTTGGCAAATTTCGCACTGAATCGACTCCACCCAGCCCAAAGGAGAGCACACCTCCGCCAACTCTTCCCGGTATGCCACCATCATTGATGACTCGTAATATTATGGCAAGCAGTTCACAGAATGCTTTAGCTAGCTCGGTCACAGCTAGTAGTCCAATTTCTATGCCAACATCGATGCAGTCGTCCTTCGATGGAGATTTATCGGTTCTTGGAAATGGTTTTATGATGCCGAGTGTTTTGTCGCCTGACTCGCCACCACAACATTCAATGGGCGGTGGCGGTCCTCATTCTTCTGGTGGTAGTGTAGGAGCTCCACCAGTTGGTGGGGTGGGTAATGGTGGACCACCACCTGCTTCTATTAGTATGCTTGAATATAACTTGCAGCGATTGGCCAATTTGGCTGAAAATACACCTGATGGATTGTCTGATGCTATGGTGGCTGCTGGCAATCCATCTCAGGGACAGGGACAGCCTCAGTCAATTACATTAGCTGATATTCTTTCTGGGGATCAAAGAGCATTCAACAATCTTCAGGCACTTGCTAAACTTGGATTAAATGGCAACGGTAAGTAATTTTTTGTGTTTAAATTGATTGAAACAAAAAATAGATATGTATATACATACATTTTTTTTTTTTTTCAAATATACAAATAATCGATAGAAAACTTAATGAGATCGTATATATATCTATGTAAAGTATTTTTTTTTATTGTTTTACCTTAAAATTTTCAATACAGATAGTTTAGTTTCCCGCATCTTATGTTTTAACTTCATTTTTTGTTTGCATCACTTTCCCGTCAATGTTGTTAGTTTTCTTAGTTTTGGAACAGTTGCACAAACATTTTTGACATTTACTTCTTTTAACAATTAAAAAAAAACCAAGCAGTTTGAAGCAAGTGTTTACCATGAATGTGTTGAGATTCGACTTGACATCAACATTTGATCTTTTGTTGCTGTTAGATTACCATTATAGGAAACAAAATATACGATGACAAACTTTACAACTTCGAGATGTGAAGATTAACTTAAGATCAGGGCTTATTCTGATTGAATACATAAAATATTCATTGAATATGTCTTCTACCTACCTACCATCCTACAAATTGCCTGAATACTTGATTGACATTAAAGGTGTCATGAGTTCATTGTTAACCAACAAGGTTTTCAATGAGACGCATATCATTTTTAACTTTCTGCAGTAAATTATTAGGTTTATACAGCAATAAGAAAATTATGACATAGAATAATTTAATAGTGTGAATATTGCACGCACAGTAACTGTTAACAACACAAACTAATACAAATACTTTTTCTCTTTTTATTTTAACTTTGTGCTTTAACAACATACATAATTTTATTTTTGGTAATGTTCTGTTAAATGAACTTTTGCAAATAAAAACAAAACGTAAACACTTTGTTTGTTGTTGGCGCTTAATAGTAGATTTTCACACAGACATGACATCTAATCAACTTTTACCGAGTGGACCCTCACCAGGCATTGATTGTTTATTGCCAGATTTTTGCCTGCCACCAGCTACATCCCCAAGTCTATCTACATTGGCTCCACTTTCCGATGACATGAATATCACTAATTTCCATGCAGGCATTAATGTGACCGGTCGCAATAAGGCAACTCCCATGCAGATTCGTTCCAAATTCGGATCTTTGGGTACTGCAAAGGGACAATTTAATTCACCTCATGGCTTTTGCTTGGGTGTGGATGAGGAAATAATTGTTGCCGATACAAATAATCATCGAATTGAAGTTTTCGAAAAGAATGGTCAACTTAAGTTCCATTTTGGTGTACCTGGTAAAGATGAAGGACAGTTGTGGTATCCACGAAAGGTTGCTGTTATGCATACCAATGGAAAGTTTGTGGTTTGTGATCGGGGAAATGAACGATCTCGTATGCAGATATTCTCGAAGTGTGGACATTTTATGAGAAAAATTGCCATAAGGTGAGATAGATTAATGTTTAATTAATTTGCAATTAAATGATTTTTTTATAATTTTTTTATTGATTTCAGATACATCGATATCGTTGCTGGACTGGCTGTGACTTCAAAGGGACATATTGTTGCTGTGGATAGTGTTTCACCTACTGTTTTTGTTATATCTGAAGAAGGTGAATTGGTGCGCTGGTTTGACTGTAGTGATTATATGAGGGAGCCATCCGACATAGCAATAAGAGGTAAGAGAGATTCATTTTATTTTTAATAACATTTACATATGTAGCTTATTAAAATAGTGAAGTAAATTTTTGATTTTTTAAATCAAAATGTATGTATGTAGTTTCTAATTATCTGCATTGGCTGTTAACCCAGGGCTTAGTCTGGCTCCATGTCTCTGTAAGACATTTACAATGCTGTAATAATAGCAAGTTCTTATTGCATACATTTTGATGAATATGGCATGGCAGCAATAAATTCGTAGGACATTAATTTGTATATGTATTTTAAATGCTCATACACGTGCGTTTCTTAAAACATGTAGCTTTCGTGAGGGAAGTTCAGATGTGAAGTGTCATCATTCCTTGTAAAATCAACAAATTTGAAATTAAAGTGTTAATAAATAGTTTAGTTAGTGGATACATATATTCACTGCCATTTTTAATTCATTTGTATCCCCTTCATCATCTTTATCAATTTCAAGTGATGATAATTTATTTGCAATTACAATATTGACGCAATCATCGAGTAATTTCAAGAGAAAGAGATAGGTTTCCGTATCGTCCCGGGGCATGTTGTTCTTCTTGTTCGACGTTAACCGCTTTACCAAAGGATCTGCTTACGGGACTCGTTAGGTTGACATTACCAGCGACGGCAAGCCACCTGGGTTGAAATTGTTATATGTATGAGTTTTAACTGAAAGCTGGTGTCGTAGCATTTGTATTTTCCAGAAGTTCGTAGGCCTGCCTCTTCCTGTTCGCGATTGAACGGAATGTATAGCTTTTCTTTCAGCTTTGTGGGCATTTTTTCGTCACAGAAAATTGCAGAGTTCTCATGCCACTTACTCGAACCAACGTTTATACGGGATTGATGTTATTACAAGATGGTTCACTATTGATTATAACAAATTCAAGGTATTTAAACTTTTTGCACTTGGGAACGACTGTTCGCTTCAAATGGATTCCCAGAATTGTAACCATTTACCTCCAAACATCCACCTATGAATTAAGTGCTCGCTGCAAATATAAAGGGGAAGAATAACTAATTTGCCTTATCTTCAAGTAAATAATGAAGACCTGTTATATCACCAACTTCATATGACGCACACGATGTTTTTCCATTTTGATTCACTCACTCTGGCCTCCGATTAAGGAATACGAAGCGAGTCGTTTTGAATTTAATATTTTTATTGAATTCGAAGCGAATCCTTCGAATTCGTCGAATTGACAGCCTTTCCACGAAAATACAAAACGAAAGATATGAAATCAAAAAAAGTATGTAATACAAAACTTAATTTTCATAGATTGCATCTATGGTTGATTTACCGAAACAATCCTGTACTGGTTATCAGATAGCCCTATTACTTTTCGATATCGGAAATCCAATACTTGCTCCACATTCTTCATGGTATGTGGCATAAGCTTGAATCAGTCTTCCCCTTGTAAATTGAGAGATGGTAATTTTTCCTCCGATCTATTATTCGTATCTATTCGTATTATTTTAGTTGTTTTTCGTTTACACAATTAATTTATTCAACACTCTTTTATTTTCATTTCAGACAACGATTTTTATGTTTGCGATTTCAAAGGACACTGCGTCGCTGTTTTTAAGGAAGATGGAGTCTTCCAATATCGCATTGGAAATGAAAAAGTAACCTGTTTCCCTAATGGAATTGATATATCCAATGCAGGAGATATTTTGATTGGTGATTCTCATGGAAATCGTTTCCATGTCGCTTGCTATTCTCGTGATGGCATTTTACAATCAGAATTCGAGTGCCCACATGTAAAGGTAAGAAATTTTTATATAACCTACAAAACCATCATATATCAGAAGAAAAAAAAAATCAAAAAACGAAACAAATCCAAACGACGCACTTTATTTCATCTAGGTTTCTCGCTGCTGTGGCCTAAAAATAACATCCGAGGGCTATGTTGTTACGCTAGCCAAAAATAATCATCATGTTTTAGTGCTTAATACTCTTTATGTTCACTGATTGAAAAAGTCAATCAGCCAACCTAAACTTCAAGCCAAATCGATAAATTTATCAAATTAAACTATAAAAAAAATCACATCAACAACAACAAACAAAAAAATAAATAAACGCTTTAAAGAAAATAATAAAAAAATGATACTAAAAAGAAAAAAAGCAACCTAACTTCGTACAGCAACGTCGTGTGAATCCTGATGAAAGAATATAAACAAGACAGCAACAAATAAAAAAAAAACAAACACTCAGTAAACGTATCAAGAAATACAAAAGAAACAAATATTTTTTTGATCTCCTTATTTTTTTTTTATATTTACAATGAACACAATTATATATGGAAGCATAGAAAATATGATTTTTCCTTTTCTCTCTTTAAATGAAAACAAGAAAAAATAACTGAAGCTAAACGAACTTGATATATTTATACATTAAAAAAAAACATACCATTTATAAAATGTTAAATATTTTATTATATTCCTTTTCCGTTTTAATAAGGCTGGTAATCCAAGACATTATTTACGCGTTACTATTTTAATTATTTTAACTATTTTTTTTTAAATAATTAACCGTACGCATATTTTTCCAATACATTTATTTTTTTAGTCAGATTCTGTGTATTTAATTTTTTTTATATATTACAAAATGTACAAATGTTTTTTTTTTACTTATATAAAAAAATCATATAACTAAAAAAACAATTTCTGTTGAAGAGCATTTCTGATAAAACAGGAAAATTGAGAGAAACAAAGCAAAAAAAAGCATACCTTCAAGTCATTTTTTTTTTCAATTTATTTTAACAGACAATGTAACATTTCTAGTTATTTAATTTTTTTTTTCATTATAATGTTTAAGTATTTTTTTTTGTTCATTGTTCACTAACATTTCTTTTTTGTTATTAACTTAGTAATAATGTATTTTAATTGTACCAATTCCACGCGCTTTTATTCTATAAGTTGTGTTTTGTCAAACAAAACTAATTTTAGTCGATATTTTACTTTTTTTTTTAATTTTAAACTTAACAAAAAAATTTATATACAAAAAAACAATAAGATATTATAAAAAACAAATGGAATACAAAACACAATGAAGATAACTATATATGAAATTTAATATTTTTTCTTATAACATTGTGTATTTACAAAACATTTTTTTTCCTTCGTAAATATTATAAAAAAGTATTTTTTGTTTTTTTTATAATTTTTTTTTATTTTAAATAATTCTTTTTACTTGTTGTTTTTTTTTTAATTTTATTTACTATTTATGCGTTAGAATCTTCATATTATATATGTATACAATTTATAATTGTTAACTGTTCCACCTTTTTTTATAATTATTAATGTATTTACAAAAATGAAAAATTAAAAAAAAAAATCAAAAAAAAAATATATTATTTTTATTGTAATTAATTTTTCTTATTTGATTTTGATCAAAAAGTAATAAACCTAGTGATAGATTTTTATTAATAATAGTTTTTTTTTTAAACTGTTTTATCTTTTTTTTTTATTTTAGTTTTATTTTTTTTTAGCTAAGTTCTTTATCAAACAACAAATGGGCGTGTTAAAAGCAGACTGATTTTTTCATATAAAACAAATTAAACGAAACAAAAAAGATATTGAAGTGAATTGAATTAAAATAAAGTGTGTGCGGATAAGGTGGCCCAAAATGACATCATGTATTTTAATTGTGATTTGTGTTTATAAGTTGATTAGAAATTAAAATTATTTTTACCACCAAAGAAAATATAAAAAAAAATTAAAACAGCAAAAAAATGTTTCCTTTTATTAAATTGAAATATATGTTTGTGCAAAGTATTTTTATGTGGGCTACCTTCAAATTATGAGATAAGTAACTAAACAATAATACAAATTGTTTTAAACTTAATAACAAAATGTACAGGGATTTTGAATATGTAATATTTTTTTTTTGTTTGTTCTTTCCATAAATTAATGTTTTTTTTTTTGGGTTAGTTCGATTTCCAAGGGAACAGGTTTGAAATGTGTTAAATGTTCGTTAATGTTTTTGTTTAAGTGTTTCGACTCCCTTGTCATTCTTAAATCATAATTATACTCTAAAAATAATATATAACTGTAAAACACGCCCAATCATTAAATAAGATTTATAAAATACCAAATTTATGATTTCTCGTGTTGCTTAAATTGTTATATTATTGCATTTAGAAGAAAAAGAAGTTTTTTTGTTGTAATGTTTCATCATTGTTTGTATAATTAAATTATACAAAACTTTCATGTTGGCATAACGAGAAGTTTTTATTGTTTTAAAATCAATTTCATGTTGTTTAGAAAGAATACAAAATAATACATGGGTAATTATGTTTTTTTTTTAAACATCGAAGCTTCCAATTTGTTACTTCCTAAATTTTGGTTGTTCTATTTTTTTTTTTATTTTAAAAAGCAGATGATTTCTCAGCTTATTTTATTCTATCCTCACGTGCCATCATCATTTATTAATGAAGAGAGAAACGTTCTAAATTCACATAGACGATACATTAAAAGAAAACAAATTAAATACAAACATTTTAATTATTATACTCAAATAAAGAAACAAACAAAAATCATAATAATAGCCCTTTTCCAAGTTACGAGCAAAACCAAACGAGAAACTGCTTTTTTATATTTAAGTTTTTTGTTGTCACCTTACGAGAACTTGTTGAAATCACTTCTAATAAATAAATAAGTTATTTTTTTTTTTATTTACGCTTAATTTGTGTATTTTTTTTTATACACGTTTTCATTTACATGTATGTATCTTAAAAGCAATCAAACAGGAATAACAAACAACATTTATATATGTGGAATAGTATATAAATCAAAATTTAATATGTAAACTAATAATAAACTTAAAAACATATATACTTCTGGATCTAATCCTATGCTTAAAGAAAATTTAAATGTCAATAAAACACAATATATAACAACAAAACAAAATAAGTAGAAATTTATAATAAAAAATATAAAATTTATATAGGTATCTATTTAATTAAAACAAACAAATTGCTAATATTACACACAGTATCTACAAAAAAAAAAATATCTATATTTCTCTTTAAATTTTACAAGTTTTTTTTTTAAACATTGTAATAAAAAAAAAAACAACAAAAACAAATGAATTGCTTTACCTGTGGTGTATAAGTTCCTCAAATTCTTAAATATGTATATCATTTTTTATTTATATTTTTATTATTTCATGTTGTTTGTCATTTTTTACGTTATATAAAGACAACAAACTATATAATCCATATAATGAAAAAAGAAAATGTATAAATAAATTATTTTTTATTTCAAACTTTTACAAAATCAACGGATATTTTTTTTATTAATTATTGTTTTCTTGATTTACGTTGGTATCATTTTTTTACTTTTTATTTTTTACAATAATTAGTTTAGTCGAATCAGTTAGCCGATTTCGATTGCAGAAAGCGATCCGCCGCGCTTTTGGTGGCGAATTTGAATTTTGTTATTAAGAATAGCATAGGAATATTCCGCAAATAAAAGCGCGGAAGATCGCTTTCTGGAATCCGCTAACAGGGTTTTTATTTCGGAACCCAGTTATAGGACATGGATGAAACTTCTTATTTTTAAGGACCTTTTCTCCAATTGACGTCATCTACACAATTATGTTTATAGACAGAAACAGAAATTTCTTAAAAAATCTAAGTGGAATTTGTTGTTTAATAAAACAATTTAGGAACTAAACATTTTGCTGTTAGTTTTAAAAGGCTACTAAAATAAAAACTGACCAGAATTCATGTATTTCCGAGGCATTGCAATTTTAATAGTTAATTTGACGTAACCAATTACACAAAATTCATAATATACATTTTTATTGAGTGCTTTTTTGCTGATAGTTTTATAACATTAACATGAAACTAATAGAAATCAAAGAAATTTATTTTAAATAAAATTTAAATATTTTGTTCTGCTCATACAATCGTACATACAGCTCTATTCTATTAAAAGTTCACGTGAATATTTTTATTCTGCTATAGTGCTATCCCACGGAAAAACGGATTGTTCCAAAAAGCATACACATTTCGATGAAAAATACATTTTTACAATTAGATTCTCTTAAGAATCTTAAAAATAAATATTGATAAAGCGTTGAACTAAAAAGATAGAAGGGTTGATAGTTACAAGAAGGTTTCAAAGGCAGTGTGTTTAATAAAATAACTAGGGTGATCTAAATAATCAATACCTTTTAACTACCTTTAAACACAATTCTTACCTATTTACCTGACTATCGATTTATGAATCTGCCTGAGATACAGCTGTGTTCGAGGGGTGGAATCGACTAATGTAATAAGGGACCGTTGAGAGGTAAAATCATAAATCTCTCTCCACAAGTACATTTGTATAACATAACATCTTCGGAAAAGAGGAGAAGAAGATAAAGTTGAACTAATTGGATGCGATCACCTTAAATAACAATCACAAATAAGTACGCGATTTCCACCTAAACCCACACATAGTATTCGTGATGGCTTATAGTTTAAACCGCATTTGGAACTTTTTTGTTCGGTGCCTTGGATTCGAAGACCCTTCGCTGGTGCCAAAAAGTCCATCCTCTTGATGTGGACGACACGTTTTGATTTTCTTAACTACTTCCACATAAAACTGTAAAAAGCAAATAGGGCCAAAAATCCGTAGAAGAGTTTTTCTTTCAAAAGAACTCGGTATCAGATCCCCCTCTATGCTTATCGTTCACTATTCGGGGCCCTAAAGCAGGGGTGGAATCGCGTAAGGTGATAGTCTACATTCAAAACCATAACTTTTGTAAGTTGATTATCAAAACGACAATCGCTTTTATAAAATTTAACCAAAAGCTATAGGGATAACAATTTTTAGCGATTGCTTAACACAGAGCCATGAATAGTTGACAATCCAAAACGACAATCAACAAAATGACAGTCAACATCATTAGCCGATTCCACCCCAGGATTATCCAGTGTAAGGGTTTTATGATGGGTTCACTTTACGTGTGAGGAGTTTTAAACCCATTTATTTCCTCAAGACGAAATTGGGGGCGCCCAATGTGATGAGGATATCGTCCCCAAAAACTAAGCACTTACGAGCATCTTCATATATATCAATAACTATTGTTTATAGAAATGGTGAAGACGAAAGCTCTTAGATTGCAAGACAGACGATAAGATTTAAATGCCCAGCAGGTTCACGATTTGCAAAATGACTGCAGTTATTAAAAAAAATTGAACATTCCTTCCTGTAAAAATTCTATTAGACATATCAATGTATGTTATTGAGTGAGATTAGATTAAATCAGCGTACAGGGTCTGGTGAAAACTAACGATCGCAGCTCGATATTTCCTTTAGCCCGATTTCAAGAAGCGTTGCTGATTGTACTGAAATTGTCCTTTCAAAAATAAAAAAAAAAAACATTCACTGCCTTATTAATGAAAAATAAACTGTAATTTTGTCTTATTTTCAAGAAAACTAATCCATGTATTACGAATGTTTTCGAACCAACTGAAACACTAAATAATTGCCTTTACGTTGAGTGTGAAAATTGTGTATTCCATGTATTAATTAACTCGGAAATAAAACTTAAATTACAGTTTATGTTTTATTAATAAGGCGTAACCAAGTTGCGGATGCCTCGATCACAATTATTTATAGTTGTCGTTGAACATTATCCGAAGTGCAACGCAAACTAATGAACAAAAATGAAAAGTATATATTGGAACAGAAATTGAAAGAACAATCATTGCTATTAAGAAGGACGCAGCAAATTAACTGCCGATGCCATCTATGCAGTTTTGTGTTGTTCGTTCATCGTTAATTTAAACTATTTCAATTATTCCAAACTAAATCAACATTCTTTCCCATCAGAATAAATGAAGAAAAACTGTCAATTCTCTAACAAAATAAGAGGGTCTTTTTAAAATAATGACCATATCTCCATGTGTAATTCTGATAACCAAGATCAAAGTATGATAGTTTTATTTTGCAAGGATGTTCGGCCATATAATGATATGGTTGATTTTAATTTGTTATTATTCCTGCTTGTAGTAGAAGAGTCATCACAATATCTAACACACGTTAGTATCTATTATTATGTTATGGCTAAAAGCATAACTCTGTTTTTTATATGATGAAAATGCATACTAGTTTTTTTTATAATTTACATCCATAAAACAATAACAATAACAAAACAAAAAAATAATATTATTATATGTTTCAACCTACTTACAACAACTACCGTAATTTTTCAAGACATTCAACATATCAAAAATGATTTTTATTTGCCAAATAGATGCGCATCTCTCGCCACGTTAGTTATTACCACTTCATGTGCAAACATTATTATACTTAATTATATTTTAATATAATTATTTTGTAGTTTTTATTTTATTAACAAACAAACAAACAAAAAAAAACTGAAGAAAAGAAAACTAATTTAACCCAAAGGTATAAACAAAACATAGAAAATATTTATTATCAAATAATTGAATAGTGCCATAAATTTTAATAATTAAAAACAAAAATAAAAATCAAACATAAAAACATTATATAACTAATAATAATAATACAAAAAAAAAAAACAACTAATACATACATGAAGCAATTATAATGTTTATTTTTCTAGCAATTTAATGCAACATAAACATAACATAATAACAAATTATTTTCTTTCTTAAGTACATAATTATGAAAAAATGTCAATATACATGAATGAATATATTATGTAGATAACTACACATACTTCATGTTTATTATAATACATAACTAATAACGTACATATGAAAATATATATATGATACATTATTTTTAACAAAACGAATTATTATTTATAATTTATTGAAAAGTGAATATTGAAATCATCCTCTTCCTATATTTTCTCAGTGTAAAACATTTGCAAAAAAAAACATACTTACAACTTATACATGTATACATATATAAATGTATAAATATTTTATTTTTATCATAAACAAAAAAGAAAATTATACAAAATGAAAACATTTAACTATAATATGAACATTTTCTCTGGGTTGTTATATTATATTACATTATAGATAAAATATTTCTCTTAGTGAACTAGGATAATAAATTATACACATTAAAATGTAAAACAAAATCGTACATTGGTAGACTAAAAGATATTACAAAGAATATAAGAAAAAAACATGCAATTAAAAAAAACAAATTAAAAAGAAATAAATAACATCTGACCAATATTATTCTAAAACGAATAAAATATCCAAACATTGCGTAAAAATGTAATTTTAACTCACACATTTATAATGTATGTTTGTATACACTAAAAACAACATAATATAAATGGATGATGAGCAAAAATTAACTAATCTAATAAGCAATATTGAACAACTTTACGTTTTAACAAGTAGAAATGTATATATTCATAAATTTTAAAACAAACATAATAAAATAATATTTTTTAAATGCATTTTATACATCATTATTATATAAACAAAAACATTAATAATTTAATAAATATATACACACAAATATTTGTTTGTATATATTTATTGAACATGACAAATGTAGAAACATCTCTTAAATACGAAATGTTTCATTTACCATTTATATTATCCTTTCTTTTACATAAATAAAATATTTTAAATAAACTTTAACCAAGTCATATTCTTAAAACAAAAATAATAATATTAATAATGTGGCAATCTTTTACCGTCATCATTAATCATTCATTAAAAAATAAAAATTAATGAGACCACAGTTGAAAAATACACGAGACACATTTTTTCTGAATGTAATTTACAAAATAATTTGTGTAACAAAAATAAAAATGAAATACTTGTGTATTTTTACAAAAAAAAAAATATATATAGGTATGTAATTAGGAATTATTCAATATTTGGGCAGTAGTTACTTAAGTGTTATCAGTGATGTTTACCGTTTTTGTGATTAAAAAGTGTTTTTAATGTAAAAAATAAAAATTAAAAAAAAAAAAAAAAATTAAAAAAAATAACAGCAAACAAAAAAAATTATATATATCTTTGGAAAGTATACTTCCCCCTGCTTTATTGTAAAAAAAATGTTTTTTGTTTTTAAATTTACATTTACAATTGAATTTGTACTGCACATAAAACGAATTTGTATTAAATTGTTTACCTTAAATTCTGTAAAACGGTTCAGAAAGTTTTTATTTTATTTATTTCAAATGCCGGTTGAGTGGTTGATATTGGGATGGTATTCGAAAAATAGTTTCACATCTCATTTTTGTTTTGTAAGACCATTTTTTTGTATTGGTAATTTCACACAAATTATATATGAGACTGAGTTAAGGCTTTTGCATGCTACCGAGCATGCTAACGTATGTGCAGCGCGGATTGAGATTGTTAATAGTTGCAAGTGTGGTTTCAAATTGAATTTTAAATGCTCGTTTTGCTTTACTTATAGACTGCATCTTGTCCTCTTTATCCGGCAAGATAAATTTTCTTCACCCCTAATCGCGCTATTAGCCATATTCTGTTAAAAATTCAAGTGAATATTTGTATTCAGCTTTCCGATGGAAATACCGATTGTTCCAAAAAGCATATAAAATTCGATCGAAAATAAATGTTTACAATTAGATTCTCTTAAAAATCTTAAAAACAAATATTGGTAAAGCTTTGAACTCAAAAGATATAAGACTTTTTGAAAATAAATAGTGAACAACTGAGTGAAAAATTCAAATGAATCGAATGATTCGATCGGATCGGATAGCAGAATAGGGTTGTAAGTTTTTCATCCCTTTGGTCAGTCGTCGAAAATGTCACGATGCAAAAAGTATTCCACAGCAACACCTTTTTGATCCGTTGGTAAAGATGGCATTCGTCGATGTTTGTTTGTCCCGCCAATCTTCCCTACTGGGACGTTGGTCTGAAAATCTAAGCGAGGGCTTAACCGAACAGCACCATTTGCTGCCTATTCTTGTACAAACATATCAAAGGGACAATAGCTTTCAATCGTTGTTTGGGTTAACTAAGCACAAGTGAATTTTCTTTATTGATAAAGTGGAAGCGGACCAGCTGTCTTTTCGCGGGTTGATTGCCACCACTATGGCTTCTTTGTTGCTGTGGGTATCTGCATTCAGTATGAAACTTTTTTAACTATATTGTCAGGCTACGAAACGTTAAGTGAAGCAAGTGGAGTTTTTTTCAATCGATACCTACTCTACAATACTTGTTCTGAACTTAAAGCTGCTCATATTTCTTTTTCTTTGTCCTAGTCAAACGTTTATCATATAGTTATGGAGGTTTGTTCAAAGTAAATTATAAGAAAATATCAATTAATCTGAAAACAAAATTGTATACAAATCAATTAAATCATTTGAAGCCCAACTTTGGGAAACTATTTAAAAAAGTATGAATGCTTACATACAACAAAACCGCCTAAATGATTACGTAAATTAGAGGGGTTTATTTGGATAGTGGTCCCGTTAGCCCTTTATATATTTGTTTAAATTTTAGTACATATTACATGTTTTGAAAAGCGTAGAATGAATAGTATTTTCTCTAGAAGTTTATTTTTGCCGAGACATAGACAAGATTGTATAAAATAAAAAAAAAAAAATGATCTAGGATACAAAACATTTTTTTTGTTCCAATTAAAATTATTTTAGTGCAATGTACATAGGTACAAACAATCTGAACTGTTTTTATAATTATTTATATTTAACAATAGCAAGCACAGAAATAATAAAACAAAAAATCATAAACTTAGGTTATTTATTAGTCTTTTGACTATTTACAAAACAAAACAAAAAACTAAACTATAAACCTATCCCAGTTTAGATACATATTTGCAAATTTTTCTCTCTTTTATAAAAAAAAATAAAAATATAGTATGTATAAACATACGAGAAGAAAACGTAGTATTATTTTGTATCTTAAAGTATGACACACAAACATACTTCCAAATATTCTTACAAAATATAGTGCTTTTTTTAGCCTAGTTGGTAGGCATGTCCTACATACATATATATATAGCACTAAAGCGGTTTGTGTAAAAAAAAATGAATTGAATCGCCAGTCTCCACCCACTTAACGACAACTAAAAATATATACCTACATTATACATTATGTATTTCAAAAGAAATCTACTAATTATAAAAATGCTGCCTCATATAAACAAATATAAAAAAAAATATGTTTAGACGAAGTTTGTCATTTGGAATATTTTATTATTTTAAATTAAATAAAAAAATAATTAAGACGAAAAATTTTATTATAAAATAATAAAAAGACAAAACCAATTTTAAACACCAAATTTTTACAAAAAAAAAACTAAATAATACGCTATTTACAACTATAATTACACATCAATATTTTTTTCGTATATACGTATATCTACATGGATTCTTTTCAAATATATTATTATAACTATATATAATATAATATTTACGCATCATACTATTTTTATACAATTAAATTTTTAACTTTTTTTAAAGTTACCTACATTTTTGGTTGTTTTTTATGTTTTATTTGATTTTTTATTTGTTATTGGCCCCGCCTGTGATAATTCTTCATTTCCAATTTTTTTAAAACTTATCAAACGTTTTCTTCAGTTGTTTCAGGCTGCTACTTTTTTAAGTTTAATTAACAACAATTGAGGCTCAAAATGTATGATTTTTATTTTAATATTTAATACAAAAAATCAATGAACCTGGCAGTGAATTAAAAAAATATAAATATTAAAAACCAACCAATGAATATATTATACAGATTGCTATTATTTTTTTTCATTAAAAAAATAAAATAATTTGGAACTTTAAATTTTAATTTTTTATTATTATTATTTTTATATCCTCGGGTAAATAAAAAAAAGCTGATTTTTTGCTGATCGAATTTATTATAATTATTTATGCATCATTTTAAAAACAAAATGTAAAATATGGATATACTAACATACATATATTTTCATTACATTATTATTTTGCAGTTATACAATATAAATCAATAATGTAAAAACGCTTAATTAAGGCTGCGGCTGCACCTTATAATCATCATTATTGCTCATTTAGCTTGTGATCAGAGCGTTTCATTCATTTTGTGTAGGTTAATATTAAAGTATATGAATTTACATATATATATATATATATATGTTTAAAACGTACACATAGATAAGATATGGTTTACCTACATATTAATATTCTGGTATTTTGTTTTTAATATTTTTTGATTTAAGTTTATATAATGATTGTGCCCTCGAAGAGTTATTTTGTAACATGTTGTGTCGTTGTGAGTCATTTCAAGAAAAAAAAGAAGTTATTTTACTATACAACAATAAGTAATACATATGTATATGATAATAATTTCAACTATTTTATAAAAAAAAATATCTACATACATTTTATTGCTCATTAAAGCAGCACACTTTTTTTAGTGATACGATCTTGATTTTTTGCGTCATTTTTTTTTTTTTTTAAAAAAAAACAATTATTTTGAATTTATACACATATACATTATATTATATACATTAATATACATATATATTTTGTATTTAGAAGTACACAAATTATATTGATAATTTATTTGATTGAAATATATATTTTTATTAAACAAAAAATAAAAAAAAATATTTTGTTTTATTTATTATTTATTTATTAATTCGTAATGATTTTACTATAAATATTTGTTTTAATTGAGTTTGTTTAAAAATTATTTATATCATTTTGTTGGTTGTTATTTCATAGAACTGATATTCGAAGTTGAAATTTGTTTGTCATGTTGATTCATAAAAAAAAATGACTAATCATTTTATTTTTCAAAGAAATTAATTAAATTATAGACAAACTAAATTAAAATAAAAAATTGTTGCTATGTTCCGCGGATGTTTTTCCTGACGAAGATTATTTTGGAAGTCTAGTTTGATATCGGTTAATCACAAATGGCAGGAACAATGTGTTTGGTTAATCGAGTCAGAGAAATCAAATAGCGCCACTTATTCCTTCATAACTGCGTGTTTGGTTGCATTTTCTGAAAAAAGCTTCATTTCAAAAAATTACTTATTGACAACAAAACAAAAATGTTAATCTGCTACAATGAAAAACATTTTATAGATTACGTTTTATTAGCTTACCAAATGTGTTCAATCGATTGACGAGTGACGTTATCTTCATTAGCTCGAACGCCAATTCGTTCACGTAGGACGCCCCAGGAGTGTTTGAAGGCTTTCATTGAGTGACTGAAATATACAAGTAAATTTTAACACAAGGAAAACAAAATTTTATAGGGATTATTCATAGGAATTATAGGTACAAATGAGGAAAGGGTCTGCATAAGTCCAGATACAGCACTGAAAAATCAGAGAACGGTCTAGTGGCCGATATACTCGTATATATGTATGCTGCTTAAAGAAAGCTTACGGATTTGCATTTTTAAAACACTATGCTTGATACCTATAGTTTTGATTTGCTTAACACAAAATATTTTGGTTCGAGTGATTTTCACACATTTTGTGATTACAATACTGATTCGATGTTCGTGATCGCTGGCAACTCGAATTCGCAATATTTTTGATTAAAATAAAAAATTTAAACAACGATCGTTGTTTTTAGGTTTCTCTCTTTCTCTCTTTATATATATTTCTATAAAGGTGACAGAGACAGCATCTGCAAAACGACGATCTTTCGATAATTTTTATTTTACGCCGTTAGGTCCCTGAGGAATTACTGGAGTTTTCCGTCGAATTCGCAAGCACAAAGTAGGCGACGAATACAAATTGAGATTATATGTAGGATAAAATAAAAGTAATTTGAAATGTTTTTCGGTTTAGTTTTAATCATTTGTATGTTCTTTGTTTTTCTTTTCATTTTTATTTCAATTCTTTATACCTAATTAAAAAATGTTAACCTCTTAACCAAGAAAAATATGTGAACGTTTACGTACATAATAATTATTTTTATTATTACACATACAACGGGACGTATTAATGATTATTTTGACCTTTACTGGTTGCGTAATTGAAAATTATTTTTTATTGTTCGTAACGTACTTATAACAAGTATTGGAAAAAATAATTCAGCCAACGAGCAAACACAAGTTTTGTTATTAAATTGATTTTTATTAATTTGTTATATGCTTAGAACTAAAACATTGGTTGATTGATATCATCTGACTGCAAACACTAGTTGTGGCAATTTTTGCAATTATTTTAAAAATTTGAAAACTAAATAGGTGCTTTTATTGTTTTAAATACAAAAAAAAATTATTCCATCCACTTAAAACATAAAATCCTAATATTTTACGAAAACCTTTAGTGAACAATAATAATATAAAAAAATTTTAAAAATATAAAAAAAAAATTAAGGAAATGTAGTAGATTTGAAAAAAAAAAATACAATACTAATAACGTTTTTAAATGTAAAATTATTATAAAATTACAAAACAAAAATCATAAAATTTTAACATTTTCAAAGTGTAACAATTTCTTCTTGTATGATAGAACTTAAGAAAATATGTATGTATGTAATAATAAAATAACTTATCTTATGTGCTATTGCACAAAATATTTATTTTGGAGTTTTATAAAACAAAAGACCTATAACCAAACTTAATTATGTATGTATATTACTAATTGAACATATACAAGTGCACATTTATTTGCGAATGTATTTATATTTAAATTTATTAAAAAATTTAATAAAAAAACAGTTTGTAAACAAATAATTATAGAATTTGTAATATTAGAAAACAAAGGGGAAAATATCTACTAATAGAAAAACAAATATGTATAAAACCATACAAAAATAATAAGCTCACTGATGTTTTATGTCTTCCTAGTGTTTATTCTTCATGTCATATTGGAACAACCAAAACTAATTCAACTTTTCAAAACCATTCAAAGTTTTTTATTTTTTCATTCTCCTCCAAAAAAGTTCATTCCAACACTTGAAAAAAAAAGAACAATTTTATTGAATATTATTATTTTTTTTAAGTGGGTAACATTTAAAAATAAACCCAAAATTTCCTATTAATAAAATTATAGTCGCTTTTATGAAACACCATAAAAAACTGTATTTTATTAAATAATATGTATCACAGTGTTAATACAAAAATAATATTGTTCTTTTTTTGTAAATTCTTGCGAATATCCAAAAAACTTTGTGTATTTCTTAACACATTAAACCTAAAACAAAGAAAGAAACTTTAACAAACCGCTGTAAACTTAAATGAAACAATATTTTAAATGAAATGAAGAAAAAAAAATAGAAAATAATCTCATTTACACCATAATTTTTAAAGTGCGTGACTTATTTTATTAGTTAATTTTGAACCTTTTACAAAATCCCTATTTACATACAAAAAAGAATATATATATATACATATACATATATTTATCGTGTAAGTCCATTTTACTAAATTAAATTTTGACAAAACAAAATTAAAATTAAACCAAAATAAAAAAAAAAAATGCAGATACTTATATGTACTTATATAAAAAAAACATTTATATTATAAACAAATAAATGTGTATATATACAAAATTTGCGTGTTATACAAACCTGTTCAACTTTGGATGATTGTTTAAAATTATTTAATATAAAAAAATGTAGCAATTTTAAATCACAAGCTAAGGGGAGACAATACAAATGCATAATACACACACTAATAGAAATCAATTATGAAATCAGTTAATTTAACAATTTAAATCTTCATTATCATAAATAAACAAAGTTAATTCAAGTCTTTGCAGTTCTAGGTGAGTTTGTTAAATGAATAACTTATTTTATTACAAATACTAATAGATATTTTCATGTTGTTTCAGATGTTTTTAATTAAGTTCAGACTTGATACACAGATACAAAATAAAATTTGGGACAAACTGAAATATATAAAATGGATGTGGAACAAGATAGATACTTTTAAAAAAAATGAGGTAAGCTGTTTATAACTATACATTTACATTAAATTCAACTAAAATTAATAAAATAATTAACATAACTTCTCTCATAACTCAAAACACTTTTGCTTTAATGTAGCTTTCCTTATTAATATTTAATAACTTAACGTTAATCAGTTTTTTTTTTCAAATTATCAACTGTAAACCACGCATTGACCCCGGACCCAGATACATTGGAGCAAGTGCACCAGCAACTTTAGTCAAAACGAAATGATTTAACATAAGAAGTAAAGAGATGTTTTTTTTTTTTTCATTTTCCAACCCATCTCTTTCCTTCTTTTATAAAATCATTCCCACTCTTTCACGTTTTGACTCAAGTTGCTGGTGCACTTGCTCCAATGTATCCGGGGTCGTTTGAAATGTGACTCTCTGGCTGGCGTGTGGTGAATTGTCGTATTTATACAAGTACATGTTTCCACGTGTAAAAAATCATGATATTTGTATGAGTACCTATAGTAACTTGAAAAGAAGTATGTACGGGAAAAAAAATCAAATATTTTATAAAGATTGAGTGAAGAACGCTTGACGTTCTCTTTTATATGTTTCTTTCTTTTTGTAGTGTGTGTGTCATAATATTCTACAAACAAAATATTTCATTATTGCCACCATTTTGAACAAAATTAAAAGCAGAAAGGGAAGAACGAAATATACAGAGTAAGTTCTTTGTGCGGAAACGCTTTGTGGTGGAAATATGCTCCAACTCATTATCGACTCTTAAATCATCCGTTTCAGTATTATTCCAGAAGATCGGTTTCCATGAATTGTCTCATTTTGGCCAGAATTGCCAATATATATACATATATTAATTACTTTATTTTTTGGTTTCTGCTTCTTTTCCTATTTTGAGGAAACACTATTTACATACATATCAAAAATTACCTTTAAAACCTCTCCCTGACGATTTGCCGGTAGGGTGTTTGTTTTTTTTTTTTTTTTTTTGATTTTTTGTTAGTTAGTTTATATATTGGTATTCCATAATCGGAATGTTCAATTATTGCAGGGAAAAAATGCAACTTTCTGCTTTATTAAAGTAATCTTTATAATCTTTTACATTAGCTACACAATGTATAAGCAGCCTAGACGGTTAAGTCGATTTCCTTTAAACTTGGTATCTGGAAGTCTGTACCTGTACGCAGGCCCGTGCGCAGGAGTTATTCACAGGGGTTTTGCATATTTTTTATTGTTATTAAGTTCATTAAAAACGAATCGAAAATATTGGCTTTTCAGGCGTACAGGGTATCCCAATTTTGATACATTAAAATATTTTTTACAATTTTTTTTACCAAAATCGTTTAATATTCAAAAAAAAAAAAAAATAACATCTTTTTTAAAATATTTTTTAAGTAAAATTTTGAATACCTATAGTTGTTTTTATGCGAAAATTAGATTTCAAAAAATCATCAACTGGTTTTCAAAATATTGAATTTTCAAAAAAAAAAAATTGTTCAATCTATAAATTTTTTTTTTTGAAAAGTTATGAAAAAATTATTTAGCCATTATTATTATTAATAAATAATAAAAAAAAATTTAAAATAGACATAATAAATTTTATTAAGTGGAGATATATACTCCACTGAAATGAAAAACTATTCCTCAGGCCATACCACTATCATGTCAATTTTTTTCAAAATCGTTAGAGTCGTTTTCGAAAAAAACAATCCTTTTCATTAAATTACGTGAGTGGGTACGGTCAATCAGGTAGTTTAAGTTGTATATCCCAAAAAATAGTTTTAACCAGACTTGGCAATTTTTATTTTGTTTTATTTTGTCTTTCTCGTAAATGGAAATAAATCAAATTGTATTCCTAAAAAGGCATAACAATTCAAATGAGTATACCCTAAAACCTAACTTCAGACATGCTGTTAATTATACAGAAAATCTTTCTCAAGTCAAACTGTACAAATGTGGAACTTGTTAACCACCTCATTTCGCCCTGATATAATTCGCGAATGAGTGTAAAAACAATTTTAGGGTAGTAATTATCCCTTGTATGTGCTAAATATTTGTATAAAAAAAAATTAATGAACACAAAAATAAAAAGTAATATTTTGTTTTCAGATTTGTCACCATTATATCCAGCTTTTGGCACTGATTCCAACTATAGTATTAACAATGTTCTAATACCTAGATTTTGCTTCCATAATTGCATAAGAAACATATTGAAGCTTTATTTGACAACAACATCAGATCATAAATGTATGAACAATTATTTTTTATAAACACAATACTTACTATGCGTGTAGTTATTTTTTTTTTATAAAAACCTAAAAACCAGGTAAAATATAATTGTTTTTTAAACACAATACTTGACTTTATTGAAAGTAACATCTTTTATTAGTCCATGAACCAAATATACCTACTACAATAGATATAATATATATTCACAACTAAAAGATATATATATATATATAAATAAAAGATACATACTTAAAATTAATACTCAATGAAATACTTCACCACTGAAATTTGTAGTTGTGTATCTACACACTTTACACGCGCATGAGTTTTTTGAAAACAATTAAAATAATATTATAAATTTTATTATACAGTTACAAAACAAAAAATGGTGTACATAAAAGAAAAAAAGTATTTTGGAGATGAACTTACAATTTTATCAAAGAAGCCGAAGTTTGAATTTCTATTTAATTATGATAATAAAAGGTGTAGAGAATGTACTCGGAATAATTAACAAATTTAATAATTGCAACATTTATTATTGAATGTAAATGTAAAACTGTATCCATATACATATACGCTAAGCAAACTTATATGTAAAACTTAAATATTACGAACTTCATGAGTACATTTTAAGTGTTTAGAATTAAAACAAAAAATACAGCAACTAATTGAAAGCAATGGTCCTCTACCTAAAATGAAAATATTAAATTAAATTCAATTGTTTATATATAGTGAATAAAAAACAACAAAAAATAAATTTAAATATGTATTTAATATTGATTAAATGAATTATTATACAACTATGACCTAGACTTCAATTAAAAAAAATAAAAAACTTTTTTTTTTGTATTAACTGTATGAACTAACTTTATAAATATATATACAAAGCATATATACATCTGTATATGTTTTTTGACATATATACATATTATGTTTAATAACAATGTACTATCATATTATTTTTTTAAATAAACAAAACAAAAATTAATTAATACAATACAAATCCCTGTTTCAACGAAAGCGCAATGAAAACTACAAACAACATATATACCTACTAATTAAATTATATACTGTATACATATATATATTTATATATATATATATACATATATATATAGCCATCAAGTAAGTTTTAAAATGTTCAAGACAAAAAGTAAAAAAAAAGTTAAAGACAAAAAAAAAATAATATTATAATTACTAAATTAGATAACAACAAAAAAACACACCTTTTAAAAACTGGTAAGAAATAAGTTTCTTTAGCTTATGAAAAGCTAACTTAATTAACACATATTTATCTACATATACTAACAATTATATTATACACACTTAAATAAAATTTAATAAGACAACAAATGAAAGCTTTGAATTTTAGAACAGAGGTCACTTATATTTTATATAAAATTTTTAAAATTTAATTTATTTTTTTTTTATTAATTTTAGTTTTTTTATCGGTTTTAATATATTAAAAGATGATAATTTTTTATAAAAATCAGAAATTATTAGTTGTATATAAAACAACTTTGGATAAAACACAACTGTTTCAATTATTAGAAAACAAAAGAAAGGTGGTTCGACATGAAAACAAAAGAAAAAGAAAGCAGACAAATGTGTTGATGACAAAAGCAATAATATATACCTACATACACAAAATTTTTTCTATTAATTTAAATAAAATATCAGTTGGTTAATAAATTTTTTTTATAATATGAAATTTACCACAAATTGTTGTAAACATTTATATAGAAAAAGAAAAAGAAAATTTAAAATTTAAATAATTAATAATAATACAATCATTGTAGATGAAATTATTTTTAATTAAATGGTTGTGAGATATTTTCTTAACTTTATTTTTTCTAACTTGGTTAATTTTTTTTTATAGATTTTTGACATTTTATATATAAAAATTATTTTTTTTTTAATTTGTGTGATGTGTTAAACATGTTAACCAAATTTAAGATAATAGATGTTTTGTTTTTGCATGTGTGAAAAAAAAAAAAAAATGTCGCGTTATTTTTATGAGATATTTGTAGTTTTTTTTTAAATGTTATGTTAGATTGTAACTTTTGTCGTTAAACTAATGAAATGAGAATTAGAATGGAAAGGATTCTTTAAAATAAACTCTCACTCTAGAGAGTAATTCCTATTTTTACTTCTTAACTGCATTAAGAAATTCGTTTTATAATTATTCAACAAATCGTGTTGTTACTAGTTTATGAAACAATTTGAAAGAATAGCTATTTATGAGTTAAAATATTAGAACGAAAACTTGTCGTACCCAAAAAATGCGTTTTAAGTACAAATAAAAGGTCTTGGAAACAATGACGGTGTTTGATATCAATCAATCAATATGGCGAGTTTTGATTCAAGTATGCAGATCGGCAAAAGACATATTTTATCTTTACAATTTTTATCTCTACAAAACAAACTTCAACAGCCGAGCAAAATTTTGAAGTTGGAGAGATAAATAGAAGTGTCAAGTGTCTGTCAAATAACAACCCAGGAAAATTGAATATGGGAGACAACATTTTTCCCGATCTGCTTCCCGTGCTTTAGCTTTGACTATGTAAATACAAATAATACTCATTCGAGTATTATAAGCTCCTGCACGGGTACAACATGTATTTCTTTCGTGTATCCGATTTTTCAGTTTGAAATCGAAGCGCAGTGGTGATGCCACTAAGCAGTAGGAACTTATTTTTGAAAGTGTGAGAATTTGTGACATCGAAAATGATTTGATCTCCACTCCAAAGTGTCAAATATATAATCATGAAAGCAACGCATTAAAAAATTCATGAAAAATCCGAAATCTGTCATTTAAATATTTTTAGCCAAAATTGGGGTTTTCTTCCATTCGCTCCAAAGAGCAACAAATGACTTTGTGTATGATCTCTTATGTCAGTTCGGGCCCAAGTTCATCAGGTTCTCCTGCACATTTTCACGGACAGCGTCCTTATTATCGTTTGACATGGATTTCTTCTGATGTGCAAAATGGGGTATGGGTGTTGACTGACTGTTTACCGAACCGATGCATGATCTCGTATTACAAATGTTAGAAAGTCAACTTGGCATGAGGAACTTATTTATAACTCAACTCAAAGATTTACAGTTGATAATATGGAAAAGTGATTGTTTCCATATTATCAATAATTGTAACTTATTTTGAATTCAAATTCAAAACTAAGGGGTCAACCATAATAGTAGAAACAGTTCGTATGGGATCGTACGAAAATGCAATACGAATACAAGCAAATTATATAGTGCTCCCATAATGTCGGATTGCTCAGGTTCGTTCAATTTTCGTTCACTTTCTCCTCCGTACGTGAAGAGCGCTCCATATCGCAGTTTACGTACGTAAATTTGACAGCCAGCTAAATACATGTGAAATTTGCTTGCGTTTGCATCCGACCATTATGGTCGACTCTAGGAATTGACGGTACTCAAGGAAACTTGACGTAGAATTATGACATTTGCTTTCGACTACTATGGTTGGGCCTTGACTCTCTGGCGTTTGGTGTATGCAGTATGGTGTATGGTCCCACTGCAACAAACAATGCTATATTTGCGCCAGGGTTGTCATATAACTGTTTTAATACCGTTTGCCGGGAGTTTGCGTCCTTGAGTTTACTGAGCAATTTTGAGAATGTATTCGTTAACAAAACTATTGCCAACCAAATGGAATGTATCACTATTCACTTGTCATAATTAGATACTTTATTGCCACAAATGAAATAATTAAATTTGCTATTCGTAAATAAGTCCATGAGCTTTCTATATTTCTAAAATTTAAAGCTATGTATCAAAGTAACAACACGATTTCTGACTTAACACATTCAAGCTTTTTTAGAAATAAATATTTTTTGAAAAACGTAACACTTCTTTATGAAAAAAAAAATATATATAAAATATGCATGTAGGTACCTATGATTTTTGTAGGTATTAAAAAAAATGACAAATTATAAAACAAAATATATAAATATATTTAATATTTGCATTTATTGAATATTGAATATTTATGTATATTCATTCATGCGTGTGCCCTCCTATATATTTTGCTCATATATTTGTATACCTTTAATAAATATATATATATATACATATATATAAAAATAAAACATTTCTAAACGTTGCCTATAATATTTAATCGTAGAATATTTTTGTTCTAATTTTGAATCAATTGAATTGAGAAGGGAATGAAATTAACCAAACACAAATAATAATATTTATATATACAATCAGGTATAAGTAAATCAAAATTTTAATATTGTTTTTTTATTCAAAAATTAAAAAAAAATGAATTTAAAAACTTTACAATATCGTGTATTAATGTGTTTTTTTTTTATTTGAAACAAGACAACATTAAGTACATAATAAAATAGCTTTTAGTAAAAATTGCTTTATGCATCATTTTTCGTATGTTTAATATTTAAAGTTATATATATGTGTATATCGCTTCTGACAATAAGCTTTGCCACTTTATTTTTCGTTTATGTTGTTTTTTAAATTGTAATAAATTTAAATTTTTAAAATTTAAGCAAAACAGTGTTATTGTGTGAAAAATAATAATAATACCTAATTTAAATATTTGATTTATTTTCAAACATTTTAGGCTGTATACAAAATGAACCAATAATATAAAAAGAAAGAAATAACAACACAAGCAACTATCTTACCGCCACATATAGCAACTATTTGTTTATATACATATATATATTTTTTAATTGTATGAACAAAAATTACTTATTAAAGTATTAGATACTTTTTCCAATGCTGCAACCAAACTTGTTTCATTTTATATAAATAAGAAAACAACAAATATTATATTATATACTTTTACAAGTTATATGAAGCATTTTTTTGGTAAGCGTTGAATATAAAAATCTAAAACATAAAAAATTGTTTATTTGTCTTTAGTTTACAAATAACAGGATTAACGCGTTTTTAACATATCAATACTAATAGTAGTATTCTGAATATTTTTAGCCCCTGATCAAAACTAAAAATATTAAAAAAACAAAAAAAAAATTAGGTATTTTATTCTATATTTTTAAGAAAATTTTAATGCTTGACGTTTTCGAGGCATTAACAAAGTTTTAACTGAACAAGAAAACCAACTGATAAATAAAAAAAATGATTGATATATAATATACAATAAACAAAATTGCATATATATATACTTACATTAAGAAAGACATATGTATATTTACATGTACATGTATATTTAAGTATTGATCAATATTATATACATATAAAACTATACAAAAAGACGTTCTTGAGCTGTTATATATAAATGTAGTTGTTTATTATTGTATGTAAAAAAATTACACAAAACACTTAAAACTTAACAACATCCAAACTATATATATTTAAAAAAAAAAAAAAAACACTTGCTAGAATTAACAATTAGAAACAAGTAAAATTTATAATTGTCTTAATGAATTAAAAAATAAACAAATCGAAATAAAAATTTTACTGTGTCTTAGTCCATGTTGTAACGAATTTAATAAGAAAAAAAAAAATAAATTAAAAAAAAAAGTTACTTAAGTATAACATTTATTTTCAATGCTTTTTTATTTTAAAATTAAACAAAAAAAAATATTTAAATATTTTACAAAAGAAACAATATCCTATGGTTTCCAACTTAAGAAATGAATTTACAGAAGAAAATGTAAACATGTAAAGCAATTCAAAAATTATTTATTTATATATTATCATTTAATAGGTACCACAAAATAAAAGTTTAAAAAGAGCTGTTCAAGATTTTGAAAGCACCAAATTAAATATCAATTTTTAAAGTTATTTTTGTTTTTAATTTTAATTAACTAATATTTATTCTTTTGGTTAGCAATAGAATTAATGTTGGTATAAAATAAAATGTATAAGTAATGTATAATGTATTGTTCCATATGATGATAATAAAAGGCATTAATCAAATAAAAATACGGTTGGTGTTCTAATAATTTATTTGACAGCATTATTTAGAATTTTTAAATAACCATACAAAATGAAATTTGGAATGGAACAAATAGTCAAACATCACTTTACGAACGGATATCATGATACAAGTTTATTTTATTTTCGCTGGAATTTTCGAAAAACACTTATTAGAAATTGGGAAATATTTTAGCGTCAAGGCTTTGGGCTTCACGATCTCAACCTTCAATTAAACCAAATCAGAAGTGCATTAGATCGTGAAGCTCAAAGACTACGGTGAAATATATCCCATTTTAGTTAACGGAGTAACACAATTTATAGGCATTTTAACTTAAAATGGGGGGTTGCACCAACATTGGGAGGTGAATTTTTAAAAATGAGGATACTATTGGTGCCAACTGCCAATCCCGGATTTTTATTAACCACACTTAGGTCGATTTCATTAGAGTAAGGTAAGAATGGCTGTTTATTCTAGAACTAGAATAAACTCATTTAGAGCTAGATGCGCCGTCAAAGAGTAAACGAAAGAAGAATTTTATTTTGAACTGATTTTAGTTCAGTTTCATTGACCCTTTTAAAACTGAAAGTGATTGGTGCAATTGAAAAATGCCATTTTAAGATTTAGGAACCCAACCCAATAAATATTTAAAAGTGTTTGGAGACACTTGACATTTTGTTACGTAATATTTTTAGAAATATTGTTAAAATTTTTTTTTATTAATTTATTGATAAATTAGATAATTTAATGCAAATTCGTAGTAATTTTTAGGTAAAATGCTATTAATTTTTTTTTCGGATTGTCAAATGCCCACAGCTGTCAAATTTACATATGTTTGTAAAAGTCATACTATAATGCGTAATGTAAGCATGAGCTACTGTCGAAATCTCATGTGTTAATGAGCGACAGTGCTACCATATTCTTGTGAACGAGTAATCATACAATTTGCTCGTTTCTATCATACCAGAGAGAAAATTATCATACGCAACCAATATTCTTGTTTTGAAGGTAAGGCTGCACCTAGCGGCACTTAACTACATCAACAAAACTACACTACACTGCGCGACAACAAAATATTTTTTGAATGCAATCGTAGGATGTAAACAGCACTGGCGGCAGTGGAAGCGACAAAGTTGATAATCTGAATAATCTGACAACTTTACCGCGTATAGTGCCGCTTAAGTGCAGTTTCACTGCTGCTAGAAAAGTTTGAATCGGCACGGCACTGCGCGTCATTTCATGACATCTAATTTGTTTTATTTTTTAGTGTTCACTTTTTGTTAATTTTTACTATTTGGTTACTTGGTAAAAAGAAAACAAAACGTTATAACTAATTTTTCTGATATTTGTTGTTCAATTTTCTTTTTACTCTATGAATTCTTAATAATTTTATGTTTGACGCGTACTGCATCGTACTTAGGTTTCACAAATAAGAAGAAATACAAAATTTTTGCAAGTTTTTTTTTAATTTTATTTTTTTATGTTTATGTATTAGATACATATTATTTTTAATACTATTATGTAACGCGTGATTTTTTAGCTGGTTTGGTTTTGGCAACACTGGTTTTGACAGCTGACGTGTGTTTAGTACCTTGTGTCACTGTCAAACAGCTTCAGTTTGGTTTGCAATTTAACCATGGATCGTCTTACAAATGAACAACGCTTGCAAATTATTGAATTTTACTATCAAAATTCGTGCTCGGTTCGAAATGTTCGAAATGCTTTTTTATCGAAAAATTGTGTTCAGCGATGAGGCTCATTTTTGGTTGAATGGGTACGTAAATAAGCAAAATTGCCGCATTTGGAGTGAAGATCAGCCAGAAGCATTGCAACAGCTACCAATGCATCCCGAAAAAGCCACTGTTTGGTGCGGTTTATGGGCCGGCGGCATTATTGGGCCATATTTCTTCAAAGATGATGCGAATCGCAGCGTTACTGTCAATGGTGAACGCTACTGAGCGATGATAACAAACTTTTTTTTGCCCGAAATGGAAGTTCTTGACTTGCATGATATGTGGTTTCAACAAGACGGTGCCACATGCCACACAGCACGCGAAACAATGGCGCAATTGCGAGGCGAGTTTGGTGAACAGTTAATTTCACGTTTCGGGCCGGTCAATTGGCCGCCTAGATCGTGCGATTTGACACCATTAGACTATTTTTTGTGGGGGTATGTCAAGGCTAATGTCTATAGGGACAAGCCCGCTTCGATTGACGCACTGGAAGCCAACATCCATGCATTCATTCGTGAGATACCGGCCGATATGTGTAAAAGAGTATGGACTCAGCGGATGGGCTACCTGAGACGCAGCCGCGGTCAACATTTGCATGAAATTATCTTTAAACATTAAATTGCAAGGTTCAAACTATCGATTAAAATAAATATTTCATTAATTTTTTCGAATTTTTTGTGTTTTTTTTAAAAATCACCCGTTATTTGACACATATTAGATATTTAATAGGAATACAATATTTCTTAAACTATGTGTACATTAAAAAGTTTATACATTTGAGTTATTTTTAAACACACAAAATTATAAAAATAATAAGTGCATTTGAATGCTTTTTAAAATAATATAGTAGAATGAACAATGTCATCATTTTGAAAATCTTTTCCCTGATCGTACATAGTAATGTTTAGCTTTCGAATCATTGAGGAACTAGGAGTAAATTGTGTGCAACAGCCACAAGATTTCATATGTTCTTTTGCGAGAAGAATATGAGTGACTGAATTATTAGTTAAAGCATTTCTGAGCTTGGTTTTTATTAAGCCCACATGACTAAAAATTCACTCACAATCAGCATTAGCATGGGGCAAGCACAGTATGTTAAGCACGAATTTGGATAAATTTTGAAAAGGGTTTTCGTCGTTTTCGTTTTTGTACTCCCGAAGGTTACTCCAAAACACATCTGCTTCAGTTTCTATTAATATATACGGTAAAATACGCCATTCGTCGTCTAAAACTTGGTTGCTTATTCTAATTTCTGCGCATCGAGGCAGTAGTTTTATATAAAACAGTAATGATGGATAATTGGTTCTCTTTGAACAATCAATGGCGTTTTTTGGGGTAAAAATGTGCAAGCTTTACAAGACTTTGTCTGAAAAATCGTACCTTTGCCGAAGTTGACAACAAGCAACTTGTAAAATTTTGCGGCAGCGGTCTTTAAAATCAGAAATCATTTGTAGGTCTCTTCTTTTTAGTTCTGATTGAGGACTTATGTGCTTACTTAAAATTGTCTGTATTTCCTCTAAGACTAATGAACCTAAATAAATCTGGCTGTCAGATAGTTGATACGAGGACAAATTCGGATCAATGTCGCTCAAGTTGCAACTGTTGATGTAACGGCTTTCCAGAAAGGAGGAAAGAAGTTGTTTATATACTGAACACATATTTTCATGAGCAGTGGTTATAATGCATTTTTCCGACTGCAAAAAAGCATTAAGCGCATTGAATTTGGGTAGAACCCAGTCTTAAAATAGAAAAAAAAGTTTTACTTGTGGATCCTGCAATTTTTGTAAGACTCTATCAGCACTTAAAAGATTTTCCTTTGTGATTTCATTAAAAAAAAAGTACAAGTGCTTCCCACTGCTCCAAAATCCTGTGAACAACTTGGTGCAATGACAGCCAGCGCGTTTGTGCGGGTCTTAGTATGGAATGTGGATCTAAGTCCAGAAACTTTTGAAATTTAATAAAAATTGCTTTCCTCTTAGCACTATTTTTAAAAAAGCTATATATATCACGAGGAAGATCCTCGCATCTACGCGGCAACATTTTGGCAGCTTCACTTGCGCAAATCGCACATGAATGGCATATACACTTAGCTACATAAATTCCTTTACAACTTATTTCAAATCTTGATTTAACAAAATTATTATCACCCATCATACTATTGCAACCATCCGAACCGAACCCAACTATATTTTCCATGGGAATATTACATTTTTGTGTTGCATTCTCAACTGCTTCGTAAATTATTTTTTATTGTATCAGAATGTTAATTGTAATTGAAATAACTATCAATGATCCTAGGCATCCACATATGATGTGAGGTTTTTTTTTGTGATATACCTATACATTTTCACTATTAATGTATTTAAATTTTGATTTTTTTCACAAGAATTTAAATAAAAATATGTGAGGCATAATTTTACTGAATAAAACACATATATTCTGTTTTTCATGTAAGGCATGATTTCGTCCTGTATTTGGCAACGCTATGGAGTTTATGCAAAGAGTTGAAATAGATGTAGATGTAGAACGTCTGAGCAAAAAGTGAAGTATTTGTTTGGTACACTACAACTACTCATTTAATTTCATAGTGCTGTGAGTATGGGTGCAGTTTCAGTTTTAAAGAAGTTTGCTGAAGTGCTGAAATGCTGACATTATCGAACTGTTTTAAGTACTAGATTGATAAGTGATGACAAGTTTCAGTATTTTAACAAAATTAATACTTTTTTCGTTTCATAATAGATTTTTTATAGGAGATTGGAAATTTAAGTGCTTTTTGCCAAATACGAAAATTATCATACATTTTGCGTATGATAATGGTTTACAATCATACATCATACCAGCCCTATGATTATCATACATGTAGCATAATTATCATACGGTTGGTAGCCCTGATGAGCGAATATACACAGTCATATTGAGTTGACTATAATTTATTATGGACATATGCGAATTTAGTTGAGTTTTGTTAAACATGAGCAACGCACACAGGTCATCTATTTGTAATCCTCCGTCTCCTCCCGTAGAAAAAAATTTTTACACACGCTTTTTTATACATGAACACGTGTGAACAGCAAAATGCAAAATTGGAAGAATGTATGGTCTAGCCAAATTTGACAGTCCCATTTGAAATGCACGGGCACGCATACAGAGTTAAATCCTGCAGTTTTGAAAGTTTGTAGGCAAAAGTAGGTGGAGCCTCCTGAGTTGATGTTCTATTTATTTATTATTCTATGGCAACGCATGTGCTGTGCGATCTGAACCGCTCTTACATATGTAAATTTGATATCTGTGGACATTTGACAGTTCATAGGTCATCAACTCGTACTCCTCCTCCTCCGTCCTGTAGAAAAAAAATGCTATACGTGAATACGTGTGAACAGCTAAATGCAAATTTGTAAGAATGGATTGTTTAGCCAGATTTGACAGTCCCATTTAAAATGCATGGACGCGCATATAGAGTTAAAACTTTGCAGTTTTGAAAGTTTGTAGGTGGTGCTTCCTGAGATGATGTTCTATTTATTTATTATTTTATGGTCTGAAGACAGTTTGTAGACAAAAATGGACGGAGTCTTCTAAGATGATGTTCTGTTTATTTATTATTTTATGACATGGCAACGATAGTTAAGGTAGAACTATATGTCTATAATGTACATGGACTAGCATGATCTACTGTCAAAATTAAACGAACTGTTTCCTCATGTTTGCACATACATGATGAATAACTATTATGACATGACTATCTGTCATAATACATAAAACTTACTGCCTACAAATTCCGTAGTAGAAGAAGCTATATGAAATTCATAATCACGTCTACTATTCAAATCTGTGTGTATTATATCAATATATTTTGGCTTACTTCCTCTCAAATTATAACATAGCCGAAGCTGGCTTATATGTGTATTGCATTAAAAGTTCGGAACGCACCGCAGTGCTAGATCGCGTTTTTTGTCTTTGCAATATAGTACCAATTTTGACTACATACCCGTCTCACATTGCTTCCATATACAATCAACAGAGAACGAACACCTCATTATATGGGATTGGAGGCTATACGTGTGGCGCTGCAGTAGTCAAGTTTTTACTAAAGAGCAAAAATAACTTAGTGCAAGTTTTGACAACCCGTAGCGCATTGAAACTTTTCCATATACGTTTGGCTCTGTAGTAGTCAAATATATACTAAAGAGCAAAGATAACTTAGTTCTAATTTTGACTGCCAGTCGCGCATTTCAACTTTATCAATCCTCAATTAATAAAAGTTTGCGAAACTACATGTTGGTCACACTAGTTACCCGCCAAAGAAAAACATCAATCAATAATTTGTACCCCGAATCTGAAGTGCCGATGGAAATCAAATATTAGAACGGAACATATGAAACGGGTCTTTTTTGATTTTCTGATCGTTGGTGTAATTTTTTGAAAGTGTTTTGTCTTTTGTGAATTATGTCCCTTTTTTAATCGTTTATTATTTTTTTTAATACTTTCATACCTAGTATAATATTTAATTTATGTGATAAAAGATAGCTTTGTGAAAAAAAAAAAATAGAAAAAAGCGCAACAAATGAAGCAAATAAATGAAGAGACTTTATTAAACAAAAATGGAATTCAAGTAAGTCTGTATTAATAATTCCTTCCTATCCTTTTATTATTGATTATGATTTGGAAGAATAGACATGATCCTTCCCAGCTCAATTATCCTTTACATATGTATATATATTATTTTTGTAAAACATACATATCACCCGAGTCATTTTGAATGCACCCCATAAAGTTAAAGGTGCTCCGTGGCTGAAGCAGTTTTGACAACATGAATTTGAAAAATATTTTTTTTTATTTGATATCGAATATTATAATGAAGGTAACCACCTACCTATTTCTACACAAAATAATAACAACTCGTGGAAATATCGGACTCGCACGCTTAACTCTAATGCCAGTTAAAAGTATTCAACAAACAATAAATGATTAAGATTTGGTTAAACGGTTCATTGAACTCGAAAATGAAAGTTCATACCTGAAAAATAAAAACCGTTATTTAAAAAAAAACTTGTAATACAAAAACAAAAATAGACACGTACCAACTTTGAAGCTAGCTACCTACCTACTGAACCATACATTATGACCTACATCATTCTAATTATCGACCGATTGTACTAGCGTCCCTTCTTTCTAAGGTCATGGAAACGCTGGTTAACTATCAGCTTAAGAAATATCTTGAAGAACGGAAGCTTCTTAATGACCTACAGTACGGCTTTCGTAGCAATAGGTCCACTGATGATTTGATAGCTTATCTCACCGAAAAGTGGAACCAATCTTTACACCGCTTTGGTGAATGTAAGATTATTGCGCTTGATATTTCAAAAGCATTTGATAGAGTTTAGCATCAGGCTCTTTTATCGCAAATGCATGATTTCGGTTTTGATGAATCTCTTCTTCGTTGGATTAGAAATTACCTTTCTGACCGTTCAATACAAGTAGTATTGGATGGTTTCAAGTCTGAAATTTTCAAAATAAATGCTGGTTTCCAATAAATTGTTTCGCTGATGACAGCACTCTCAGCTTTTCATATTCGTTTCCAGATTCGCAACCCTGTCCTTCGGATGTGAAACTGGAGCGGCGCCCTTGTCCAATGGGGAATCAAAAACCTCGTGGAATTTAATGCTTCGAAAGCTCAATGCTGCCTTCTGTCCTTAAAGCGCAATATTGGGGGTACATGCCACTATCCATGAGTGACGCTTGCATTGAAGAAACTAAACATCTTTCCATTCTTGGTATGTGCGTCACTGACCACCTTCAGTGGAATGACCACATATTTGACGTCGCCAAAAACGCTGCGGAATGTTTAAGTTTCTTACGACGAAATTTTTTACCCCCCATGATCTGGCTGTTATCTATAAAGCATACATCCGTTCAAAACTTGAGTATAATTCTCATGTCTGGGCAGGTGCTCCTAAAACCTATCTGAAGCTCCTGGATAGAATTCAGAAAAGAGCTTTGAAATTGATTGGTGATAGGACTATAACGGAAACGTTCACATCCCTTGAACATCGTCGTAACGTTTCTTGTCTTTCCTTATTTTATCCGTATTTTTATAAAGAGTGTTCCGAAGAAATATCCTGTTGCGTTCTCCCCTGAAACAATTCAACCGTAATACTCGCGCTGCAATGAATGCTCATCATTTTATCCTAGAGCCCAACTTGGGACGTACAGTGAAGTACAGAGATTTTTTCTTTAACGGCACAATAAGAATGTGGAATGCTTTACCAGGCTCAATTTTTCACTCCCATTGTGCAGCTCAGACATTTAAAACTTAATGTGCATCAGTATCTCCTTTCATCTAACCTTCAATTTTCCTAATCGCTCGCACTGTGTTAAATCATCATAAGGGTATATTCACAACCCCTTTAGTGCGCGTATATTATAAAAAAAAAATAAGATATTTTTAGCAGTTTAGACTTTTGTTTCCAACTTTGACTAGATTATGAGTTGATTTGATACTAAGCTGGCGACCAACCCGTTGTATTCTTTCAATTTTCTTAAGTCGTTTTGCGTCCGGTTTTTTCCTTCAATTTTGCACTGAATCCTAAAGTTTCGTAAATTTACTGTTAAATGTCCGATGTTTAATAAAAAAAACATATAATTTTCAAAAGGAAATTAGGGATTATCTCTCTTGAAGCAGCAACAAAATATATTCTTTTAATATTTTATTTATAATTTCCATTAATGGCCAGCCAATGCTAAAATAGAACAAAACAAGATATGTGTGAGGTTTTATGTATTAACGACGTTTTATTTTATTTGAAAGACCTATATGAATGTACATAATGTTTAAAATATGAGATTTTTGATTTTTCAAATGCATGTCGCGTCTTCGTATGGTGGCACAGATCCGATAGGTTCAATTTTGAATGAGTGCCGCGTTGTTCCGGCCCAATTTGAGCGATGACTTGAGTTATGTTGACTTTGAGAGCATCGGTTGCGGATTATAGGTACACCTGCGAAACCATCATCACAAAAACCTAAAAGAAAAAGACTATCGGCGAGGCGTTAAAAAGCGCGTTGTGAACATGCCACGAGGATAACACGTTCTTTATGCCCTCAAATCGTTTATGTAGAATGTGCATTATGAACCATATTATTGTATATATATTTTAATAGTAAAGCCATAACTAAATTTCCCTAGCCATCTAGTGTCGACATTAGTGAACTGGTTTCGGGACTTTTTAGAATGTGAAAACAAAACAGACCAAGCAATTGGTTTTTGTGAATGTATTGTTATATATTTCTTGTTTTATCGCATTATTGTTGTCAGAACCTCTACGTCTATTTCCAAACAATTATCTTCAATTCTTTCATTATACACATGAAAATACCCACGTCAACCAAATTCGATGCTAGCTCCGCATCGGCGACACGAAACCCTAAAGTTTTCTAGTTACAACTGTACTATAGTTTCTATATACAAAGATCGTATGTAATCGCTGGTCAATCAGAGTAGAGCTTTCTTGCCACTGGGTTGGTTCACACTATAGTCTAAGAGCCAAAAGCAAATTTTGGGCGTAGAGGTATAACCGAAACTCATTTACTCTTATATTGAAGTATGAGCGTCGAGATATCGAATCCAGTCGTTTGGAAAGATTTTTTGGGTGCCGGAGCACTTACAAATAATAAATAAAACAGTGGGTCATTTGGGGGCATCTGGTTGGTAACGTGGGGCACCATTTAAATGGTCTGTCACCTACATATTTGTAATGAGGGTTTTTTCCTGTGGCCCGATTAGGGAATACGAAGCGAGTCGTTTTTAATTCGATATCTTATTTACGACTCGCTTCACTTTGTTTGATTATTAGTTGTGTTCGTTGAGCCCTGGGGTCGCCCTGAAGTCGCCCCAAACCGTTTTTTTGAAAAACTTCAACTCGCCCTGGGTAACAAAATCTCCGTTTTTTGAGAACTGGGGTCGCCTTCAGCTCTCCCTGAAGTAGATCTAGGTCATTGACTTACTAGATATGGACCGCCAGTCGGTTAACATTTTCATATAAACAGCCAAACAATGTTGTTCCAGCTAAAAGCGACCAAAATACGCCATCATCTTTTAGTGTTTTAAGTGGTTATACCTCCGACATCCAAAAACGATTTTTCATCCATTTTGGAAGGCGTATGGCAAGGGGAAGACACCACTTAAAACGTTTGTGACCCTGGAATTCTTAATCAGAGACCGATTTTCTACAGTTTGCATGTGCATTAGTAAGTGGTTACAATCGGCAAAGTCACAGCCAAGCACTCCATCCATTGTATAATTAAACAAATCTAGTTGAATCAAAAAGAAGACATCGAAATGGAAACGACTCTTTGTATTCCCTAATCGTGCAACAAAGGGTATCCGATCTGACTCAACAGCGTTACCTCTTTTGGAGTCTATTTTACCGCCCCACTGGCTTCTTAAACTGTCGGACACTTTTTTGTAGTTTGGTGCGAATATTGGAAAGTATAGCCTGAAAACAGTTGTTTTCCTTTTTTGAACGGATGTTTTAAAGATAGTTGCGCCTCTTAATGTTGACATTTGAAAAACATTTTATTAGTGGGAAATCTTAAATATACAGTGCATTTGAAAAACTTAATCATCTTTCATTTTAATATTAAAATAAAGTTAAAACATGTTTGTATTTATAATGCTTTTTAAAATGCACTCTGACTTTACTATATTTAATTTTTGTTTACAAAAAAGCTTATAAAATCACAAATTTATAATATTTTGCTAAAAAAAACTAAGCTTTGTACACACATTTTCCGCCAATCCACGTAGATAGAACATTTAATTGGTCATTCAATATAATAAAATCTGCATCAGACTCAAAGTCTAAAGTGCCTTTTGATTTTTCAATTCCAAGACATTTGGCTGGATGCAATGTCGCCGCTTCCAATGCATAAACAGTAGAACATTCTAAAAGATACAAAAATTCTATGATTTTTTAAAACAATGATTATGATTATGTCATACCAGTAGATTTTTTAAAAACTCGAACACACTCGTCTAGCGGTGCTATGCTCCCACAGAGTGTATTTGTGCCGGCCACAAATGCCTTTCCGTCCTTCACTTGCAGATCTAATTGCCCAATGTGATGTAGACCTTCTTCCTGGCCCAAAGCAGATATAGCATCTGAGACTAAAATCAAACCTTTTGGATGAGTTCTGTGGGCAATACGTAAGGCAGCTGGAAGTGTATGTACTCCATCAGATATTATTCCAAAGTACATTGTACGATTTTGTGGTAAATTGTCTGAAGCTAAAAGACCTACAAGACCTGGATCTCTGTGATGGAACTGGAAACAGACAAATTAAACATTTTAGAATAATTTAAAATGAAAATTCATACCGGTAGCATAGCATTGAATAGATGTGTTATTAGAGAGGCTCCATTTTGTGCTGCATTTTCACCCTCGGTAAGCCCGGCCATGGAATGTCCTAGAGCTACTGTAATTCCCATAGATGTCAGTTTTTTCGTAACCTCACCTGTGATATCATTCTCGGGAGCTAACGTTACTATTTTGACATTGTCAAGAGTTCCATATGTTGAAAGTAATGTTTCGAATTTCTGCAAAGAAGAATGCAAGTAAAAAAATAAAGTTAGTTGAAACAATTACCAACCTTATCCAATTTTTTCAAACATTCTTCTGGATGAGCGCCTTTTTTCTGAGGATTAATAAATGGCCCTTCAAGGTGAACCCCTAAAATTCCAGCACCATTTGGTACATGTTTTGGTATCTGGGGCAGAACTTTTTGATAAATATGATCCGGAGAACTTACTAAAGTAGGACAAAAGGAAGTAACTCCACTTGTTATCAGCCCCCTTGCCACTGTGGCGACCCCTTGTGCAACAGTATCTACATCAAATGAAAAGTCAACACCATATCCACCTGAAAGTACAATCTTTATTGATAAAACGGAACACTTTTTAACAAAATGTTATCAACCTGACCATTTATTTGTAAATCTATAAACCCTGGTGCGATAATTGCGTTTTCACAATCAATTTTATGTTCCGTTTGCTTTTTCTCTTCTAAGAACACTGGTTCAGGATTTATAATCTTCCCATTACGCACCAAGAGGTCCTCTTTAATTAAGGAATGTCCTCTAAGGAGGCGACAATTCGTGAATTGGATTATTTCGCAATCTTTTGGCATTTTACACAAGATAAAATAATTATGCCAACAGCCACACTCTTGTTAATAGGAATTGAATGAATTACGAAATGAAGGTAAAACTATACTAACATTTTGTGGGAGCTTTTTTGATTTATAAACAGCTTTAATCATATCACAGATTCATATTAATTTTTAATTTATTTTTGTAGTGTTGTTATTTGATAAGATAGAAGAAAGAAACGGAAACGACCTTTGATTCGATATCGAGTCTATCAAAAACAAAACTGGAGCAAAATTCTCAAAAGTGACATCAAATCAAACAAACTCAAAAATAGAACTCAGCGTTTGACACTTGAGTGCGTTTTAAGCTGTGTTCGTCGAGTATGGAAAAAGAAATTGTCAATGGGCGCAATCAAGAAAGTGTTATTCGTTTATTGAATAGGTACTAAAGTATTGAACTATATTTTCCGAATGCAAAAGCGAATTGAAACTTTTTTCTAATGCCTAGTACGCAGCTAATGTGAAACGAAAAGTCCCATTAAAAAATGACGAAATTTTCCGTTCTACTTTCCGTTCTGTAGTACGCTGCTGCGACGAAATATATGGTGAAACGGTAGTTACCTGTTCAAGTCTCCACATGGTCAACACTTAAAGCCTAGTATTGCCTAGTATGCAGCTGAAGTGAAACGAAAATAAAAATAACAGAAATCCTTTTTATAATAATAATAGAGCTTTCTTAGGCTATAGTTGGTTCACACTATAGTCTAAGAGCCAAAAGCAAATTTTGGGCGTGGAGGTATCCGAAATTCATTTACCCTTATATTGAGGTATGAGCTTCGAGATATCGAATCCAGTCATTTGGAAAGATTTTTTGGGTGCCGGAGCACTTACAAATAATAAATAAAACAGTGGTTGCCCTATGGGTCATTTGGGGGCATGTGGTTGGTAACGTGGGGCACCATTTAAATGGTCTGTCACCTACATATTTGTAATGTGGGATTTTTCCTGTGGCCAGATTAGGGACTCGCTTCACTTTGTTTAATTATTAGTTGTGTTCGTTGATCCCTGGGGTCGCCCTGAAGTCGCCTCAAAGGTTTTTTTGAAAAAACTCAACTCGTCCTGGGTAACAAATTCTCAGTTTTTTGAGACCTAGGCTCAACTCGCCCTGAAGTAGATCTAGGTCATTGACGTACTAGATATGAACCGCCAGTCGGTAGAAATTTTCATACAAACAGCCAAAAAATGTTGTTCCAGCTAAAAGCGACCAAAATACACCATCATCTTTTAGTGTCTTATGTGGTTATATCTCCGACATCCAAAAACGATTTTTCGTCAATTTTGGAAGGCGTAAGGCAAGGGGAAGACACCACCTAAAACGTCCCATTTTCTACAGTTTCATGTGCATATAGTAAGTGGTTACATCCCCGACCCTAAATCGGCAAAGTCACAGCCAAGCACTCCATCCATTGTATAATTAAACAAATCTAGTTGAATCAAAAAGAAGACATCGAAATGGAAACGACTCTTTGTATTCCCTAATCGTGCAACAAAGTGTATCCGATCTGACTCAACAGCGTTACCTCTTTTGGAGTCTATTTTACCGCCCCACTGGCTTCTTAAACTGTCGGGCACTTTTTTGTAGTTTGGTGCGAATATTGGAAAGTATAGCCTGAAAACAGTTGTTTTCCCTTTTTTGAACGGATGTTTTAAAGATAGTTGCGCCTCTTAATGTTGACATTTGAAAAACATTTTATTAGTGGGAACTCTTAAATATACAGTAGGTACTTTATGCATTTGAAAAACTTAATCATCTTTCATTTTAAAATAAAAATAAAGATAAAACATGTTTGTATTTATAATGCTTTTTAAAATGCTTTCTGATTTTACTATATTTAATTTTTGTTTATAAAAAAGCTTATAAAATCACAAATTTATAATATTTTTCTAAAAAAAACTAAGCTTTGTACACACATTTTCCGCCAATCCACGTAGATAGAACATTTAATTGGTCATTCAACATAATAAAATCTGCATCAGATTCAAAGGCTAAAGTGCCTTTTAATTTTTCAATTCCAAGACATTTGGCTGGATGCAATGTCGCCGCTTCCAATGCATAAACAGTAGAACATTCTAAAAGATACAAAAATTCTATGATTTTTTAAAACAATGATTATGATTATGTCATACCAGTAGATTTTTTAAAAACTCGAACACACTCGTCTAGCGGTGCTATGCTCCCACAGAGTGTATTTGTGCCGGCCACAAATGCCTTTCCGTCCTTCACTTGCAGATCTAATTGCCCAATGTGATGTAAACCTTCTTCCAGGCCCAAAGCAGATATAGCATCTGTGACTAGAATCAAACCTTTTGGATGAGTTCTGTGGGCAATACGTAAGGCAGCTGGATGTGTATGTACTCCATCAGATATTATTCCAAAGTACATTGTACGATTTTGTGGTAAATTGTCTGAAGCTAAAAGACCAACAAGACCTGGATCTCTGTGATGGAACTGAAAACAGACAAATTAAACATTTTGGAATAATATTAAAATGAAAATTCATACCGGTAGCATAGCATTGAATAGATGTGTTATTAGAGAGGCTCCATTTTGTGCTGCATTTTCACCCTCGGTAAGCCCGGCCATGGAATGTCCTAGAGCTACTGTAATTCCCATAGATGTCAGTTTTTTCGTAACCTCACCTGTGATATCATTCTCGGGAGCTAACGTTACTATTTTGACATTGTCAAGAGTTCCATATGTTGAAAGTAACGTTTTGAATTTCTGCAAAGAAGAATACAAGTAAATAAAATAAAGTTAGTTGAAACAATTAACAACCTTATCCAATTTTTTCAAACATTCTTCTGGATGAGCGCCTTTTTTCTGAGGATTAATAAATGGCCCTTCAAGGTGAACTCCTAAGATTCCAGCACCATTTTGTACATGTTTTGGTATCTGGGGCAGAACTTTTTGATAAATATGATCCGGAGAACTTACTAAGGTAGGACAAAACGAAGTAACTCCATTTGTTATCAGCCCCCTTGCCACTATGGCGACCCCTTGTGCAACAGTATCTACATCAAATGAAAAGTCAACACCATATCCACCTGAAAGTACAATCTTTTTTGATAAAACGGAACACTTTTTAACAAAATTTTATCAATCTGACCATTTATTTGTAAATCTATAAACCCTGGTGCGATAATTGCGTTTCCACAATCAATTTTATGTTCTGGTTGCTTTTTTTCTTCGAAAAACACTGGTTCAGGATTTATAATCTTCCCATTACGCACCAAGAGGTCCTCTTTGATTAAGGAATGTCCTTTAAGGAGGCGACAATTCGTGAATTGGATTAATTCGCAATCTTTTGTCATTTTACACAAGATAAAATAATTATGCCAACAGCCACACTCTTGTTAATAGAAATTGAATTAATTACGAAATGAAGGTAAAACTATACTAACATTTTGTGGGAGCTTTTTTGATTTATGAACAGCTTTAATCATATCACAGATTCATATTAGTTTTTAATTTATTTTTGTTGAAGTGTTGTTTTTTGATAAGAAAGAAGAAAGAAACGAAAACGACCTTCGTTATCAAGTCTATCAAAAACAAAACTGGGGCGGCAAGCAAAATTGTCAAAAGTGACATCAAAACAAACACAAAAATAGAACTCAGCGTTTGACATTTGAGTGAGTTTTAAGCTGTGTTCATCGAGTATGGAAAAAGTTATTGTCATTGGGCGCAATCATTGCATATTTATTTCTATAGTAAGCTCATGAGAGCCACTCAATTGAGTGATTTATGCAATGCAAGAATCGCCATCTGGGAAAGTTGTGAGCTCTAGCTCTTGGGAGACTTTTGGAGGAGTGTCTTGTTGTTGGGAGAGATTTTGAGGGATACAAACTGGGGAATATTATAACGAGAAGGCATATAGAAAATTTCAAAGAGTTAGAAGGAGATGAAAATTATAATTGTTGACTGTTTCTCTTTGAGCTTATTCGTTTTTATTTTGATAACGAATGTTATGGGGTTTCGTTAACTTCGTTGTGGCTGTTACTTTAAGTTGGACTCACAATGGTCAGTTTACGCATTGTAAACAAAAAATAAATAAAATGAAGAACATCTTATAGAACACGTTACAATATTTTAAGTTTGAAAATAAATTATTTGATAACTTTTCGCTAAAATAACCTTATTTAAAAATTAAATAAAAGAAGAGATTTTTGGCTTTCCAAAAAGATATAACAAGGCATTGTAAGTAAGTATTACCTTAATTTTTAATATTTTTTTTCTGTTTTAAGACAATTTTTGGAAAATTGCCCTTTCCAGATAAACGGGGGAAGATAGAACCCCCTCCCATACAGTTTTTTTTTGTCTTAAGCCAACCTACCCGTTCCAGCAATTTCCTTTGTGAGTCACTTTGTATAGGTGATTTTAAGGTGGATTTAAGATATACTTTGAGGCTGAATATCTCCTCAGCCAATCGACGAAGAATTTTGGTGTTATTACCACAATTAAATTGTTCATTTTAATACGGTCTATAAAAATATCAATATAAATAAAAAGGGCCCAAATTGGCGGATGCCCTTTGTATGGAGAGTGGCGATGTTCTTTCGTTTCACTTTTGTTTTTTTTAAATAGTATTATCAATAAATGCCGATAATACAAACAGAAATATTAATGGTTCATATTTAGAAATTGCGCAAAACCATAATTTTAAAATAAATAAATAAGAACATTTTTGTTATTATTAATCCAATATTAACTTATTCAGTTGAAAATTTGTAATTTGTTATAAAAATGAATCTCCCCTCCTGGCCGTAGATATTTCCCATGGCAAGATAACTACTGATCAAGGGAGCACGAAAAAAGTTAACACTTGGATAACGAAAAGTTATGAATCGTCAACGAGAGAGATTACACTATCAAAAAGAAGGATACGGAAACATATTAAAAAAAAAAAATGAAAATGGAATATAGGCGATATAGCTCATGCCACGTGTGCCCTTATGTGTCCCCTCAGCTTGTCATGGGGCTTTGTCATAGAGATATAAAAAAAATGGTTCTCATGGTCTTTTGGCCGCCATTTTGAAAAATGGCCGCTAAACTGATCGCATTTTGTTCGACGGTATCTCCGTACTTAGCTGTCTGATTTATTTGTAAAGTTTTTTGTGCTAATTGCTTAAAGGCAAACAATTTTTATTAAGACACATTTTTCGATAAAACACGTACATTTCTAAGATATTCAAGATACAAGTACGAGTTAAATACAATTCAAATATTCATGTACCATCTCATAGGTATATCACGTATGCCGTTATATGTTCCCTGAGTTTTGGCTTGGGTCTTTGTTAAATACCCATAGGGGCTTCAAAAAAAAGTTGGTCACGTGATCCAAGTCATTGTAGTTTAGCCGTCATTTTAAAAATAAGAATTTAGTCAATTCTTTCAATAGAATAACCCATGTAATATATACATATCGATATATATTATATAGGTACTCTAAATTCGTATTGTGTAAAATATTGAAATTGATTTCTACTACATTTAGAGCAAATATAAAAGCTGTATTGTACCTATACAAACCTTTGTTATTCGATTTATATCACTTTTATATCCTCTCGTTGCATCAAAAGCAATAACAAATTAGAATAAAGACAACCAAATGACTGCCCCCTCTTTTCCTTTAAACGTTGTCAATGTCATTTACTGGCATTAGATTACTTATACATAGTCTCTTGACATAGTACAAACTGGTGCCATCATTTAGCCACTAGCCGTCGCGCCATTTCTTTTTTACTTCTATGTGTTTACATACATACATCTGCATCCTTTGCCTATCCTCACCCTTTTTGACACGTGACATCCATTAACGAGCACTAGTCCTTAAAATCGTTTTTTGCCACTCTCGCTTTTAAGCCATGCAGTTTTGCTTGTGTGGCATAGGTATATCCATCCAAGTGCACTCGTTTGCAAATTTCACTTAAATTTTGTTCAAGTTTTTTTTTTATGTTTTTGTGTATCTACAATAAATTGCAATAGTGCTTTAGAATGCCGGACTTAAAGTAAACGCTTTACATGTTTTTTTTTTCATATGAAAACAACTTTTCTAAAAGAAAACAAAAGTAGACTTTATCTGACTAAGTATAAAGTAAAAAATATCTCGAAACTAAAAGTCATTGCAAAAATCGTACTTTATAGTGTAACTATTAGCTCTAAGAACTTGCTTACTTAATTAGCGCTACGAGAAATGGGGTGCTCTGGGACTTTATGCTTTTCCAGCTCACCTAATCCCTTATAGCTTGGTGTGTGCAATTTTGTACCTCAAGTTGGCAGAAATATTCTTAAACCTGATCACTCCATCGGAGATAAGAACAGCTTATTTTCTACGGGCTCATTCGCTCTTCATGTCCCAGCCATTTTAAACGTTAGACGCACGTAACTTCTCGACAAGATGAACGGTTCCGTCTTTCGAAAAATTTAGTTTTGCATTGTACGCGTTACCCTCGAAAACCTCAGAACAGCTTATTTTTGTCCCCGCCTTTTTAGGGTATCTACCCTGGCGAATTTGATTCCGTCAATACGGATAGATATATTAGGTGGTCATATTTAAAACAGATCCCAAAGACGCGTATAATCGTTAAGTTTGTAATACTTTACAAACGATCTGTTATATCGGTTTCATTTGTTAGTTGGTGCGACGTGAAAGTGCAGTTGTGTGTTTTGGTAAGGTGATTGTGTCTCCCCAACACCCCCCTATGGAAGGTCAACACATTTTAAATTCATTGGGGCATATTCATAAACACTGCTTAAGCTGTTTTTAGTAAAACTCGAGTTTATCCTGTTTAAATTCAATTGCCTTAACTCAGGCTAGGCAAAACTGTAATTTAAAAACAACTAACAATATGCCCCATTAAATTTTATTGCATTTACTAAATAATTTTAACAATCCTGTAGGTATGTATGAAGTGTGATATAATTTTTGGCAAAATATTAACTTATTTAGTTAAAATTTATCAATTTGTCACAAAAACGTCTCTCCCCTGCCGTATTTCCCCTGGCAAGATAACTACTAAAAACTAAATAAAACTAACTATAAAGTTAACACATGAAAAGCGATAAGTTCATCAAAAATTAAAAAATTATATAAAAAAAAAAATTATACAAAATATAAAAATAATAGGATACGGAAAAATATTAAAAAAAAAGGAAAAGGGAAAAAGAAATAATAAGAACTGTTGAATCTTTTCATGTCACAGAAAAATAAGCCTTTTTATATCGTTTATATGGCAAAAGTATCTCTGTTGGTAAGAAAAAAATATCTAAACCGTGGGTTGATGTCTCAACTCTGCCATGATGTATTTACCCTGGGAAAAATATTGCTTGAAAATGGTTTAGCCTCACACAATGATTTATTATTGCCAGTAATATACTGTGTTCAATATTATTAGTTTTTGTTTACTGCTTTCTGACTGTGTTCAATATTATTTTTTTGTTAATGTTTTTATTTAATTGCTGTTAGAAAACATGTGTGATTACATTTTTAGTTAAAAGGCTATTTCTAGTTTACTATCTAAATTCTATGCTAATACGCCGTGTATAAACAAATCGGTATGGAGAAAGTCGCCTTACACGACACAATAAATTGCGCGCAATATATTGCATACGATTCAATAAATTTAACCTGACTGATTTTTTGAAAAAAGGTGATGTTTTTCGAATTTTTTTTTTACAACTAGATTTTTAACGGTACCCTGCCATACAAGCGTTTTAAACAATTCCATTTTTCTCGTAAAAAATACGATCGATTGTTATAAAATTTCGTTCAATGGATTTGTAGCCAAAGTTTGTGTTTTTATTTTTGTTTTAGAATAAGTTTACATATTAACGGTACCTGGCAAAAAAGCATTAAAGACAATCCAGTTTTTCTCGTAAAATATACGATCGATTTTGATAAAATTTAGTGTAACTGATTTTTTTCCAATAATAAAGTTTTTCGTTAGAAATTTATTTTCAAAATCTTATTAACGGTACCTGCTACAGAAAATCCAATTTTTCTCGAAAAAAATACGATCGATTTTGATAAAATTTTGTGTGACTGATTTGATGCCAATGGCGGAGTTTTTCGTTACAATTTTTTTTTCGAAATCACCATATTAACGGTACCTGCCATATAAATTCTTTAGAAAATCCGATTTTTCTCGAAAAAATACTATAGATTTTGATAAAATTTTGTGTGATTGATTTGATGCCAATGGCGGAATTTTTCGTTACAATTTTTTTTTTCAAAATCACCTTATTAACGGTACCTGCCATAAAAACGTTATAGAAACTATTTTTACTTCCGATTATTTATTATAGTTTCTTGCTTAGTATCCTAAGCCAAAGGTTAGTAATTTTACACAAGAGCAAGTTTGTCCGACCCAGTCGTGCCTTTTATTTTTATTGATCATAGATCCAAGATATTTAATTTTTTTGCACTTGTGAAGCACTATTTCATTCAAATATATTTCCGGAAAAGGCCTGGGTTGATCAGAAAATGGCCAGCATAATATGTTTTCTGTTTTATTGGCGCTTATGCGGTACCAATTTCACTCCAAAACATCAATAAGTGGAACTTGATGCAACGAATGGACATGTGGCCAACATAACTATAAGGGAACATAACTATATCCCGCGAATAGATCCATAGATACATAACAATCCATTGTCAGCAAAGAAAAACTGAGTCACTTTCGAGTCCCTCACATTATCTTCAAGTACATCTTCATTAGTAAAGTGCGTAAGAAAGTATCGCCTGAGAAACTGTTAATTCAAAAGTCATTCGAAATGTCTCCTTCTTTGAGCAGCAATTTTAAAGATAGTTGCACCTACACAATTCCTGAAGAGCCTGGTTTGCATCAGCAGCCTGTCCAGATATTACTTCCAATTCCTGATAAATATGCTCTTTGGAATTAATTTTTATTTGTTTTTTGTGCGTTTTGAAAAATATTTTTTTTTACAAATTGTGGAACTCTATATGAAAATTTGTCTGGTAGCATTTCGTTAAAAATTTATTTCAAAACACAAAAAAAAAAGACAAGTAAAAAGAACAGAAATCTATTTTGTAATAATATAATAACCACAAAAAAAACACAAACAAAATAGAAACGTCAAAATTTCGCTCGCAATTAATGTGCCTATAGTTGGTCAATGAAATTTTGTGCGAAAAGAGAGTGGGCAGTTGTAGTGACGACTTGAACCGGCTATCAACCGTTTTACCTATATTCCTTCGTAGAGCGTACCACAAAATGGAAAGGAGAACGGAACATTTCGTTTATGATTTCGCTGTGTCATTTTGTTATCGGATTTTTCATTTAACATTAGCTATACGTACTAAGCGTATTAAGTTGGAAATTAGGTATACTTCTTCTTCGCTTCCTTTTGCATTATAATGTAGGCGACTTCAAAACATGCTTTTTCATCTATGTTCTGAGAGGAGCACATTATGGACAAGCTGCTTCGGCTTTATCACTCCAATACCATGTTTTTCTGACTTGTTTAAGTTTTATTTTCTCCACTGCTGTAGGTGATCAACATGTCCGTTCAAAACTCCGCCCACAATGAAAAGCTCAGTCCAGCTGGGTCCGCCAGCGGTTTCGGTGGTAAGGACTTGAGTCTCTATTGCGGTACTAAATTTTACATCTAATTATTACTTTTTCGAAAATTCAAAATGGCAAACCCATCTTGCTCAAACCCGATTTGATTTGACAATATCCCACAGCCTTTCTTGCATCATTAGTCGTAATATATTTTATTTTATTTTAGTTTTTCTAATGTGGTATTGTTTTTGACGTTAAGATTTTTACGAGTTTTAAAAATTTTTCCATCCTACTTTCTTGCGAAACATCATTAATTCAGCTGTTGGAAAAACGTTAAAACGAAAGTTTACTTTATTCGTATCCATGTTTTGTGAGCTACATTTCTTTGAGTTGACCACAAAAACCGCTTTCAATACCCACCAATGCTATGGAAACAACTTCAAATAACTTATCCACAATTTAATAGATATCTAAGCCGAATCTTTGAGATTCTTTCCACATTCCAATCATGTTTGTAAAAACACAACATTATTTAAGTATATAAATAAAAACATAAAAAAAAAGAACACAAAAACAAGTAAAACTCATTTATTTTCAAAATACAAATAACATTATTCCCTGTGATATCAAAATCAAGGCTCTGACAGCTCCTACATCGCCTCAAGGCATTCTACCATTTCTATTCCAATCTCTTGACTGTATCCCCAGAGGCAAGGGGTAGCACTTAAAAGCATTATACACCCTATGATTGTATGCAAATAAAATAACAGATTTCTGGTCCAGGCGGGGACGAGAATGGTTTTTTTTATTTTTGATTCTTCGATGCTCGTTATATTGCGAGGAATATAAGAAGAGCATAAGTATCCCGAAAATAGAATGGCAGCAAGTTGATTAAATGCTTGTCTTGTATGGATGTTAGTCTCGTTCTCGTTCTCGTTGCTCTTTGTGCTCTTCCTCATCTGTCCTATTTGACTATGAAGAAACGGAAATGCTCCTGTTAGTTCAGCGACACACGTGTCCCTAAAATGTTCAACTTTAAACTTCTACAAACGAACGAGTGTCGTTGTCGTCGTCGTATTGCAGCTGAGCTAGCATGGGATGCTGCTTCGCCTTTTTGTTGTATATTCCTTTTTTTGTGTGCCCTGTTGCTAGATTTTTTCCTAGCTCTCCAACACTACCAACGCTTGACATAGCTGACTTAGACAAAAAAAAAAAAAAAAAAAGATGTAGATAAAGCTGCCAAAGGAAGCAGCCAAGAAGCGAAAGCTTATTTTTTGCTCCACATAACTCAGTCATCTCTTATTGTTCATGACAGATGATCAGGAAAATAGAATTTAGGAGATGAGCATGCATCCGAAGTGCTTGTATAGGTGACGCCCAGATTCAGGAGCGAGTAGGTACATTTCACATAAATGGATATTTGATTTTTTTGTATCTGCTGTATATCCCTTCAAAGCGAGAGAAACAATTCAAAATCACTTAATTTTCTGTCAGACAGGACTACTTGCCATTTTAAACAAATGGAAATGTTTGTTTGAAGAACTTTTTTTTTTTTGTGAAGGAGCAACTATCTTAAAAAGGGTTTCCCATATAAGAGCGAGGATAGGATCAGATATGTAGAAAAGAACTCACATCATTAACAAAACAAAAAAAAAAATATTGGAAGGTGGGTAAGATGAAAATGATTACGCGAAAGCATTTATCTCATACATTCAAGTGAATATAGGATTCACAGCTCGGGGGCCAAAGCAATGGCACAATGTTCATGAGATCTTGAAAGTCGACCAAGCATAATGTGAGAAAAGTTTTTCCCTTAATTAGGATTTAACTTCAGTTCGTTGTGTTATCTAGTAGATGGATTTATTTTGTTATTTTAAATTCTGTATAGGCAAAAGTTTTGAGAGGCTTAGCAGAAGCTTAAGTTGAAGTTGAAATGTTTGTATAGAAAATAATCGGAATATAACAAATATAATAAATAGCATTTTTTTTTTTATTTTATTTGTTTGTACATCGAAAAAATATCTTCTCATAAAATTGTGAGAATTTATAATGAAGGCAGCTAAAGCTTTCCACAGTCGGTGTAGTGCAGCTAAATGGTAGAACGTCTGATGTTCACAGTAGGTACACGTCGAAAGTTAAACTGACTGATTTTATTCTTAAAAGTGTTCTTGTGTTACGGTTAGATTGCTTCAAAGGAGGAATATAAAAGGCAGCCCTGGACTATCCATATTGGCAATGTAGGCAGCTGCCTAGGGCGGCAGATTTAGGGGGGCGCCAAATTTTCAACGCTTACGCTAGATATAATGCTACTTTAAGAGGCGGCAATTTACGATCTGCCTAGAGCGGCGAAATGTCTTATTCCGGCCCTGATAAAGGGATAGATTATCTCTGAACACTCTAAATAAAAGTACAGTTTAGGTGTATATATCACAAACAAAAAACATTATGACGATGTGCCATATAATTTTTTCTTGAGATTATAATTACTACTAAGCTGAAAACCCATCGAAAACGACGGTGTAAATAAATTATTTTTCATGAAGATTCTTGAATCTTTAAAGTTAGTGTTCTTGTTAAAATTGTAAAAATAAAATTGGATCGTAACCAGATTTTTTTATGAAGGTGAAAATCTCAAAAGGCAATCAATTTGTAGCTCTCTGGTACCACTTTATAATGTGGGACTTTAATACCAATAAAAGCACCTTAAACTAAAATAAATGAAAATGCAACTTAGGTGTTGTTTGCCAGCTAAACGGTAGACATCTGACCTGACCAGAAATAAGGTTCACACGACCCAGTTTGACATTTTTGTCCATCCAACAACGTGTGAGCCATGTAAAACGTCCCAGTGATTGTTAAAATACATAAGTATTAAGATTTGTCTTCTGAATCTAAAAAAAAAATGCTTAGCTTGATGTTAAAATAAAATAATAAGAATAAAAAAATAAAGTTTTAAATATCCTGTTTGGATTTTCAAAAAGATTAATTTTAGCAACTGATTGTGGTATTTTAGCTAAGCATTTCCTCATAAACGAAAACGCCATTTTTCTTTTTTATATATTGGTTCGGATATTGAATATAAGGGAAAAAAGTGCTAAAGCTCATTCTAGTGCCTTTCCCTGCTTAGTCAGTTTTTCTCAATAATTTTAATGGCTTTAATTGTTTTTTAAAGGAAATATGCAATTTTGGGTTTGTTTGCCAGTCGAACCATTCACATTTGACGGGAAATATAGTTCCCACGGCCTAGTTCAACATTTTTTCCTTTCAACAACATGCAAGATATGTAATTCGTTCTAATGATTGCTCAAATACAGACGGATTAAAATGTGTCTACCGAAACGTTTAGCTTCCGGTAAAAATTTAAAACTAAACTTATCTTCCGGTCAAAGTTTGAAATTAAAATTATTTGTTTCTGGTGCGGATTTCATATAAGATAAATTTGAACAACTTATTGGGGTATCTATATAAATAATAATACTCATCGCCTTAAACATAGACCCTAAAACATCCCATAGACTGGCTTTTATTATAGAGAAGATAAGGCAAATTAAGGATTCGTACAATAATAGACCCACCAACTTGAAACGAAACTATAAGATTATAATTTTTAAAATAGAAAATATCAAACATTTGAGTTCGCGTTGTATAATAAATTGATAAGTAAATCAAGCAACTTTGTTTTAAAAATGACATACGAAATTTGAACAAAATTGTTGAAGCCATATTCAGTTATTTATAAATAAATTTGTAGAAAACCGTTAGCCCCAAATCTTTATGCCATCACTTGATAAAGTCTGAACGGATTTCATTTAAGTTTGGTATGGCAATGAAATTAAACATTCAACAAGAAATGGCATTTAAAGTTTTTAGCTAAGCAACATAAAAGTAAAATGCGAAGATACATAATTTCATGAATAAAAAATTAAGTAGTCCCATAGTTTGCAAAAAGACCAAGTTCGTGCGACTTAGTCGTGCATTTTATTTATAAGCTTAATGGCAAAACCACAAAAAAGAAGACAATAATCGCCAAAGTGTTGTCAAAAAACAGGGTTTGTAACAATTTAACACTTATATCTCGAAAATATGATAGCTTCCGAGATAAAAGCAAAAAAATTAAATTTCGACACCTTTCTCCCCTCGAAAAATATTAGCTCCGGTCCAAATTATGGGTACATTTTAGGATTTGCTTAGACATCAAAACAAAGGTCTCCAGTATGGATTTTGCTTTGTGGGAATTTTTTTCGTAATTTTGCCGTTATTTTGTCTAATTTTCCTGGGCTGCATTGGTCAAAAAGTAATACACATGAAGTTTGGAGTCAAAATGTTTAGGCAGAAATGACGAAACCTAGTTTTGTATGCTTCTTTATCATCAAGCTCAATAAAGGGAAGGACTGGATCGCACAAATTTGGTCTTGCGGCAAGCTACCTTCATGTTAACGACTAAGACATTCCTTTGACTAAGTAGTTTTTTTGAAGAAAAAAAAAAAAAAAAAAACCTTTTAAAATATTTTTTTTTTTTAATTTTTTTTTTATTTTTTTTGTTTCAATGTATGCAATAAAAATTTTGTTTGCAAAAAATACATCACCGTGTGGGCAGTAAATCTCTTATGTAAAATTTTGTCAAAATTTATCTTATTTTATGCCAAAAAAAAATCTAATTTTCAATTTTTAATGATTTTTTTTTTCAAAAAAATTTATGAAGTAGTTATTAAAAAAATTTAGCAGGAATTTAAAAAAAAAAACTGTACAGGTGCATTAATAAGCTTTTTGAAAAATAATTAAATTAACAACATCAAAACGGGCGACAATTCACTCATATAAAATTAAACCAAAACTTTTCACACTTTTGAACAACTTTTTAGAAATACCTACTTTAAAAAAAAACCTTACTTTTAATTGCTTGCAATTTTTCTTAATCAATTTTAGCTTATCTTTTATAATATAAAATTTCTTTAAAATCGTTTAAAAGATGATAGGTATAATAAAGTACCGTTATATGGCAGGTAACGTTAATAAAAATCAAATCGTATTAAATTTTATCAAAATTGATTTAATTTTTTTGTTGAGAAAAATACAATTATTTGTAAATCTTATATGTTAGGTACCTTTATTTTAAACCTAGCATAAAAATAATGATACAAAAATGCCGGGGATATTTTTCTAAGTATTGTACTTCGTACTATGTTTTAAGAAATTCGAGCATTTGTAAAACGAAATTTTCCAAATATATAGGTCAAAAAATTCTAAGCGTTTACATTTGTGTTGCACATTGCGTGGTGGCTTCTTTTGAAGTTTTGTTCGTTTTAAATGTTTGGCACAGTTGGTTACTCTTAGGACTGTTGAACCTCGTCCAACAACACCGAATCAGAAGAAAATCTTAAAATTGCATTTCGATAAACTGTTATTGTTGGCGTTTTTTTACCCCCTCTCAGTTTTATTTTTACAAATCTTCGTTTCTTAAGGAGAAATAGATGGCACTAAAATTGCATTCCATTTTGTTAACCATGGATCTGTTAGTAAGAAGATGTTAGCTCTTTCAACACTAATTAGCGATTTTGAGCAAGCCATTTTACTTTTTATTACGATTAACAACTAAATTTTACTTAAAACTCTTCAACTGATGATAAAATGTGTCAAACTCTATTAAAAATGCTTGTAAATAATAAAGATAATGAAGACAATAGACCTTGTGTCTATTCAATTGACGCAAAAAAAAAAAAAAACTGTATTTTTCATATGAATAGCTTATGCCCAGTTTCACCAAAACACACCTAAGATCATTTTAGTTAACGAAGTAATAAAATTTATTGGCATTTTAACTTAAAATGGTTTGCACCAATTCAGGAAGGTGAATTTTTTAAAATGAGGAAACTTGATGCCAACTTCGGATTTTTATTTACCTCTTTTATTAGAGCAAGCGAGAGGAGAGCATATCAATCGAAAAATGTCAACGTTCTCTTTGTCTTGCATTTTTAAGATGCCTTTAAAATTTATTTGGAACAAAATGGAACTTTAGTTTATTGGCCCTTTTAAAAATGAAAATGGTTGGTGAAATTGAAAAATGTCATTTCAAAATTTAACAACCCAATAAATATTTAAAAGTGTTTGGAGAAACTGGCCATTAGAAAGCTAACCAGAGACAAAAAAAATGGTCCTTTTTGAATATGTCTTTCTGATTTCTGTTCCCAACATTATTATAAAGAAACACTAAACATCATATCAAATGATAAAAACACACAAGGTTTATAGAAAATGGACACCGCACATAAAAAAAATGTTGTGCTTATTCAGTTGAAGCGCGGTGTATCTCTCTACTTCTCAAAGTTTTCATACTTTTCCATAAATTATAAATTTTTTCGCTGTTCGGCATTTTAAAATGCTTTATACTCACCTTAAAAAAAATTTTCTATTTCAGCTATGGTACATTTTTTTTCGAAGAACAGATTTCATCCGCACATAACAGATACCGTTAATAATCTTCTAAAGGAAAAAAAATTTCAAATGCAAGTCATCACCCTTAGCAAAAAATGACTCATATAAAATTTTATCAAAATTGATCGGATTTTTTCGAAAAAAATTGAAATCAAAATAACACCTTTTTAGAAAGAACTTTTTTTCTAAACCTTATTTGATTGGATTATTAATTTAGCAGAACTCTTTAATATACAACGTTATCGAAATTGGTGCTAACGTTTAAAAGATAATCGGTATCAAAAAAGTGCCGTTCTTATATAATTAAAAAGCTTTTTCTAAAAGAATTCAGATTTAAGCCATCACCTTTATTAAAAAATCACTCACATAAAATTTTATCAAAATCGATCCTATTTTTTCGAAAAAATGTAAATATCAGTAAAGTTTATATGCGGTAGGCAATAAATGGCATATTACTCAAAAAATACTTTTTACGTTGTTTGAAGAAAATCGACCAAAACGTTAAGACTGAAGTTGTCGATACAGACAGACAGTCAGAATTGTCTGACCTCCTTTTTTCGTCTTTTCTATAAAAGTTATGTAATGTTTGACTGTTATCTAAAACAAAAGTCTAGGCGTCCATATACATATATGTATGTATAACGGCTCACGTGTCCCCTAAGTTTTGCCTTGGGCTTTGTTATAAACATCTATAGCTGCATAACAAAAAATTATTTACATGGTCAACATGGTGTCGTTCAGTGGGCCGATTTTCATTTTTAAAAACACATTTTATTTGTTTTTCTAAAGACGTACATATGGTATGTTTTTTCTCGTGTTAATCTTATAATGGTATCATCATGTGTAGTTTGTTTCATTGTGTTATACACTTAAATATACTAAAAATCAAAACCTATATAAATATACAGATTTTAAGTTTTTCATTTCATTCATTATTTTCTGTTTTCAAATTAAATCAATAAATATTTCTTACCTATTTTCTAAGTCATAAAACATCGATTTATGGGACAAAAATATCTAAATTAAAAACGATGTCAAATTAATTAATAACAGTGCAAGACATTCCTCAGATATTTCTCAGAAAAAATTCCTATATAAAACAGAGATAAGAATAATGACTTATATCATTGATAGGTACGCTGAATAAAGATTTATGGCAGCCACATCTATATTCTGAAGAAAAAAAAAACCTTTATTCCCATTCACATTCATATACAATTTCTGCACAGACTCCCCAAAACATACACAAAAATACACCTGACCTCTCTCCTACTTTCTTACATAGATTAATGAACGCTTATTTGTCTTGGCTAACAATTGTTTTGTACCTTGCTAACTTTTACGAGCCAACTCTGTTTATACCACACCGGTAGCCATATTTTTATTTAAGTGTTAAAGGCAAACCAGAAGTGAACAACAAACCGAGGACTAACCGAACATAACGAGTGTCAGAATGGTGTTTTGACGTCATTGTAAATCTTGCACTGTGGTTAGGTCTGTTCTGCTGCAGAAAAGAGCATTTCAACAGTATTACAGTAATTTATTAACAAACCGGCCACCACTGACGTTTATACACATTTGAACGGAGATGTTACTTTACCCTTGAGCAGGTCTTGAGTCCTTTGGAAAAGGAGTTGCTCTTCGTTTGTTTCATTTTGGTGCGAGATCTATAAAGAGCTGGAGCATAAAGTCAATAAGAAACCGACAAAAGCAAGAAAGCCAAACAGCATGGAGCAATACCGAACGTCAACATCGTTTAAACAGAGTGAACATGCTGCGGAGTTATAATGATTATTACCGTTATTATAGCCCAATGATGGGGGAAGCCTAGCGTCCGTCGTCGGTCGTCGTATAGTTGTGTCTTCTCTTGGAATATTTGAGTGCATTATGGCATTCTGCTATTCTGTTTTTAACCAAAATGCATGTGCGTTCTGGTTCCAGGATATGTATATTTGCATATAATTCGGCTGCGAGTGGACGAATTGCTGCTTGAAGGCAAACAGTTGAAGCAGTTCTATGATGGTCTTTGTAAGCCATACGGTCATTGAATTGAATGTCTACCATTAATAATTTACACACGGTCATTTGGTTTGCAGAGCTGAATGAACAGACACAGAAATACACACATAAATGACATAAAGTATTGTATATGTGTGACCGGATGAGTAATTATTTTTGACATATGTATACCAACGTAATATATTGGCTACTGTGAAGAGTCCTTGTGGACTGGGGTCATATTAGTTTTGGGTCAAGAAAGTGAGTATACCTAATTTATACTATTTTAGAGTAGGTACGTGTTATTGCATGGTGATGCTTGTGGTACTCAGTGGACCTTTGTTACAGAGTATGTGCTTAATGTCCAAGACAACTTGGGAAATATTACGTTAAGTCAAACTTTAATATAGGATTTTGTTAACAAGGGGGTAGTTCCTGCTCATTATTGTTTAGGGGCAGAAATGTTTTTTTTTTGTAGGAATTCATGTAGTTATGTCATAATGGAATGGAGAAATTTCTCCATTCCATTATCATTCAACTTCCTGCAAATGAATCTTCACCGTTGGTGACAGTAAATTGTGAAGGACTTTAAAATAAACACACTATGCCCAGACTTTCCAACAGCAGCATCAAACTACGAGAAGTGCCCGACTTGACAGTCGAAGAAGTCAGTGTGGCCGGGCGGTGAAAAACTCCAAAATGGGAAAAGCGTTTCGGCCAAACGGGATACAGTCCGAGTTCTGGAAGAAGATAGAAGACGGAAGACATTGGGCTAAGATGACTCAAGGTTCTCATCGCCAAACTTATCATAGCCAAACAAATGCCTAATCATTGGAGCAATAGTTACCTCACCCAATTTACAAGCGGAAGAATGATACTTCGAAAGTAACCGTGTAATGAAGCTGATGCCACACATTTGAAGATAATTGAGCGGGTATATTCGATGGCTTTTTCCGAAAAATATCTGATAAGCAGTGCTACATTGTTTCGAGTAAACTAACTGTAGATGCAAGCATTTAGTAAAGAAGGCCTCAGACATGAGACAACCCACAACCGGGAGTATATGAGTGATTCTACAGACCATACAATTTTCGATGTCCGCGTCAATAATTTGAAACTATTCAATCTGATGGTTTTATCGAAAATCGTGCTTGCATCTGTTTGCTATATCACTTCAGAAGAAGACATTTATGCGGGAGTTCGTTTATTGTCCGTTCAGTTTATCAGCCACCTGATGAGAGCTTACATAAAAAAAATCTATATATGTAAGTAGGCGTATTTTTTAGCATTTATTTAATAGGCTTAGTAAAACCATAATAAATTTTCTTTCATTTGTTTTTTTCAAATGATACTGAAGAATGCAAAAATTCTATCCAGAGTTCTGAGAAATTTTCAGAAGATGATGCATTTTAACCGGGTTTTGCCGAGGATTTTGCTATGCAATTTCAAAATCATCTGAAACACCTCAATATTAACGCAATATCAACGACATTGCATTCAAATCACACTTTATTTCAGGTCATTTCAGTTAAACTAATGAATTAAACGAACAGAGCTAACAAAATGCGGCAGTTCCTCGAAATGTCAAAAACAATATTCATGGTTTTACATAAGCCAGAAAGAGAAAAACATATTTTTTCGCTATTTTAATTAAATTTGTCAAAAAATCATTTTATTTTGGTGTGAGTGAAAACTTTCGTAATTTCGAAATTGAGGTCTCAAATTGTCCAATTTCGAGCTATAAGATGAGAACATAGTATAAGTGATAAGTGAGCATTTTATTACACTTTTTGTACTACAGGAATTCCACCTATATACTGTACTGAGATGAGGATGCTTCCCATCACATGGCAGCAGGAGTGATAAAGTGTTATCGAATTAGAAGTAAAATTAACTCAGCTGTCACTGTTGTTTACAAGAGAGAAACCAGGGTAGGCATCTTTCCAATTCAAAAAAAATTTTGGGGCAGTTATACGGTGCGGCAATATAGTCAGAGTAAATTTCGCAGTCTGTTTGAGAAATGTAAAGAGAAATTGTTAAGAAATGTTAAGTTTTCAACGGGTTCTATGTGATGATAGCCAACCTTCGATTATAAGTCGATTTGCCTTTCATTAGAATAATCTTTCTTATATACATAATCGTCTTTAACTTTTGGGGATATCGGTGGTGTAGACTATAGACGTTATATTAATTTCTTAGTTTTTGCCGAAAACTTGAAAATACAGACATATCCGCCTCCCGGATGTTTGATATGACACCTCTAATTTTGTTAAAATTGTAACGAAGAATTCAAATTCAACATTTGAATTTCAACGGCCGGATGCCAATGCAAATTACCCGATACAGCAACCATATCGACAATATATAGCCAGCCATGATACGGTGAATGTATGGAAACTCCGTCAGGCTCTCACTTCACAATGACTTATTCCAGGAAACATGACAAGTAGATGTGGAAAACGTCATCAAATCACGCGTGTCTTCGTCTACTTTCTTACGTAGTCAGTTAAGTTAAGGCAAGAGGTAGAACTTGACCAACAAACTTCTGAGTTGCAATTCTTCAAAGTAGAGCTCAGGTTAAATAATTTCGTAAGCCTTCTTCAAATAAAACCCACCGTATGTTTAGTATTTCAGCACTTAACTTTAATGAAATATTTTTAATTTTGGTGAAAGAATCTTCCGCTTGAGCGGAAAGTATCTGTATTCTCAGACCGACGAGACCTCTCTATTCTCAAAAATACAAATAACCACGACTAAATTTTTAAAACTTTTACACTCAGTCATTTTTGTTGGAATGAAATAAATCTTTTTAAAATAAATTAGGAAGTTTTTCGAGTTATCTGAAATATAAACTGCTTAATATCTCAGAGTTATCGGACAATATCATGACGTCTGGTAAATATTTCCATTGTAACTAATTGAATATCCAATTGAATGCCCTATCATCCTCTTAAAAATCCATGTCCTAAATATTAACATACCTACGTTATCTAACATTTATTTTCTTTTTTGTCAAGTGAATTAATAATTCTTGAATAATAATGAACGTCCAGTCTGCAATTTCCGTCATTTAAATTTTATATCCTTCAAATCCTCATACAACAAAATATATTAAACCACACACACACACACATACATTTTGTTCTTAGATATTATATCTCAAGAAACCTTTTAAGCTTCTTCGGTGTTGTCAGCTCTATGCTCTTATTTTACATAATTATTTAACATTTCATAATACTGGTTCGTTTTATTATTTTAAATACATAAATATATACATTTATAGAGAAGAGAATGCAATGACGCAAGCAAGAAAAATCTTCCTTTTAGGGTTCTTAATAATGTAAATACTTAATTTTACAAACACATATACAAACATAAAAGGGCAAAGCTAAAACAAAACAATTGGCCAAATCAGATAGAATATTGCACCCGACATCTTGTCCTCTGCAGAGAAAATGCAGGCACATTAAATATCTATACTTTCATATGTATTTATACACATGACTAGCGATTTCTTCGTCTTATCTTTCGTTGTCGTTGGTCGTTGTTTTATCTTGGATTTGGCTACAATGTGCATCTATTTCGGACTGGACCAGTGCTACCACTGTTATACGAGGTTCGCTTAGGTGAAAACCCCCTGTTAATAGAAACTTAAAATCAGTTTTTTTTTCTTTTCGTTTAAGCGGGTTTGACTGTATTAAAATAAGTCTTTTTAAGTCTAATTTAATTAACTGCAATATCATTGATTTCTCACAAACGGCCCGCTTTTATACCCACTCAACTATTTTTATCAGAATGATTGAACGGTAATAACCGCAGTTTTGTGTTACCCTTTAAAAAAATCGCAATTTTGGTCTTTTTCAACTCTGAGCAGAGTACTGAGCAGTCTGAGCAACTCAATGTCAGTTAATATAATAGTACTTCTTTTTGATTTTTACCCATACAAGTTTCTGCAACTGCAAAACTTAAACTCTATTAAAAACAAATGGTCAAAGGGTCATATGCAAAAATATGAGTACAAGTTTTTACTCACTTTTTCAGATAATATTCTTATCAGAAAAGTGAGTAAAAGCTTAAACTCATCTTTTTGCATATAGCCCAAAATTTAATACAGTAGAAGAGAAACAAAAATATTTCAGCATACGATATCGGCTATAATAAGTAACACGTGATTTAACGCCCGCAGATAAAATAAGTTATTCCATGAATTAAAATTGTATTTCTAGTAGAAGAAATGTTTTGCAAAATTGAAGTATTTATTTTGTTGTCATAATCTGAAAATGTCAATTCAATGGAAAAATGGAAAAACATTTTGAAAGAAGCTATTCAGAAACATTTCGAAAATGTTTCTACGAGCATTCACACCAAAAGAAACATTTATGAAACGTTTTTTTTTAAATAAAGTGAAAAAAATATTCCAAAACATTAAACGTTTTTTAAACAGTATTTCAAAAATGATTCTTCCTTGTAGGCACACCTTAATTACCAACAACTAACCTTGCGGTTGATTCAGGACAATGAGGTACATGTCGATTTTCTATTGTCTTTTTTTTAACGTGTTCATCTCTTCATAGGAAAATGTATAATATTTTACATAAACTTAATTATCCACATGCGGGAGTTCCACCTTTAGTTGACTTTGTCATTTTTTACTTTAATTTGTTTTTTGTTTCACAGCTTGTATATTACCTCTAACCACTATGTTTCCTTGTGTTGTTGCTTTGATATAGTGGTTTCTCTTATCGTAGTTTATTGAAATAAAATTAAAAAATCGAGTAAAAAGTTCTTTAATTATGCACATAGATATTATGTAGAAAAATGGAATATTCATACTCCCCTTACCATTTATTTCATGTCTTGATTTGACCTTTATCTTAATAATGTCCTTTGGGTAAAACTGGAATAAACCATTACAAAATGTAAAATTTTTAATTTTCATTTTTTTTTCTATAAACAGTTTTAGAAGTTGTCGAGATATTTAAATCACCTATATTTTTTATAGTCCTAAACAAAGTTAAAACCTTTTACATGAGACACTGAATTTTAAAATAATGTTAATAATTAAAATAAATGTGTCTACTTTTTAAGGACATCAAAGGTCATAAATTAATTATGCCAATCAATTCCATACCCATTTTAAAACCTTTCTTAATACTCTTGCTTAAAAGTGTCAACCCTAATCAGAGAAATAACGCATATACATTTACAGTTTACTTGAACATAGGCGAAGGCTGAGCATTAGGAGCTCCAAGGAGGCGGGGGTGAACATGGAAGGAGCGATTATTGAATAAGTCTTTTAAACATTTTGTAAATTTACAGAATATAATATTGTTTTATTGTGAAAACGTGCAGGACGAGGCCATGATGTTCTTGAACCGAATATATAGATATGTAATTGCAGTTCCTATACTGCCCGCAACCTGAACAAGAATCCATTCATCTGGCTTCGTCTATATTATAGGTACCTAACCTACTGTTATGAAAGAAAGCAAAATGGAAGACGAGAAGGCAGACGAGCTCAAGGAAGAAAATTGTATGTTGAACTATTATGGCATTATCACAACTCAATTTAAAGGTTGTGTATAGGTAAAATTGCTTCAGCATTGTATTCAAGTAGAACATAACTACCTAACCTACCATAGGTACAATAGGATTTTCGCAAAATGCTTTTGGAACATCATTATTTCAGCCTGAGGTTGCCTTTGATGTTATTAAGCTCACACAAGTGGTTTTCCAGGTCGTAGGAGTGTGAACATATAGATGATTTGATCTAGGGGGCATGATATTGAATTTTTGTTCTTTTGTCTACACTTGATTGGGATTAGCATTATTAGACAAAGTGTTTATGGGAGCATGTTGCAATTGCAACAAAAGCTTTTTGAGGCATAAATATAATGTTCATTGAGGTGGCGACGACGACGGGGGCTGTTGAAGTTCAAGTGGAATAATGCAATCATTTTATTTTGCTTTTTGGAAAATGCCAGTCAGAACAGGATATATTTAGAAGTTAATTTTTAGAATGAAGTCTCTAGTAAATTGATTTAACTGCTACGGAGAATCGAAATTTGATATTGCAATTTCAGGAACTAGGAAATTGAACAAAATATCAAAAGGCAGGTTTATTATGATCGTTTCTTAACAATTAATTGGAGATAAAATTAAATTTAGAAATAAGTGACCAAGTGCCAAGTGGTCAAAAAATAACAACTATCATTTCTATCATGCTATATAATCTATACAGTTACAAACAGATTTGAATGGGGAGGGTGCAGAAGACAAAACCTTTGAGATTCGATTATAGTGGTTTAGATTTTGATAGTAAATATGGTAGAATAAAGTCGCAATATTGTTCACTCAATTCAACGCTATAAAGGAAAAGTTTAATATTTTTTATTGAATAATAAATAACAAGTAACGTTTATATCAATTACAATTCTTGACAAATTTCTAGTCTTCAAAACTCATTTTATGCTATATTTCCACCAAAAATAAAACCCTGTTTTGAGAGAAAAAGATTTAGCAGCGTTTTCACCGGTCAAATTGATTTATAAAACGATTAACTCGACAAGAGGTTTTACAACTTTGAAATAATGTAAAAATAATGTAATTTAAGTATTTTATTTTGATAAAAATTAACAAAAAGTTAAAATATTGACAAATTCACTGTTGACATCTACAATGACATTTGAAATGAAAGCGTTCAGTCCTAATAGGGTATGTGTTAAGTAATTTGTCAGAGATTTATAAGAGATTAATTTTTAATCATGATGATTTGGGATTTAAATTTGTATGGTAAATCTAGTGATTTGTAAGGAGATTATGGATAAATCTGTTCAAATCAAGATTATAAGTGCTTGGTGGAAATGATTTCGAAAACAGTTGTTTTTTATTCTAACTCATTTTTTAACGAAGTGACAACGCCTTAGAACTTGGATTTAGAACTTTGTTTAAGATCGAACTTCGATATAGTTAGACCTTCAATTTAGGGGTTCTAACCCGTTAGATTATTTTTTAATTATTGTTAAAAATTACGTTAAGATTCGGTTAGATTAGATTAAATTTACATATTTAATTTTGTAAGAAAAGTTTACAATTGGCTTATGATTAACTTAAATTTTTTAAGACATGGCCAAAATGGCCGTCAGCCATCTAGATATAGCTTAATCTAATTAAATTTACATATCTTAATAATTTTTGTTTTAAAAATCTTCACAAACACAGCCAAAAGTTCAGCTTGGTCCAAATAATTTTTCCGCCAAAACGTTCTCTTTTTCGTCGGTTTTTTTTTTCTGTGTAGTGTGCTCTGTGCCTGATCTACACAATCTTCTCTGAGCTTTAACTTTACGATTCAAGTTTTTCAGCTGGTTATCCAAGTATGTTCTCCAAGTTTTCAAGTTTTCCAAAGACAAATTGAATGGCAGTTCCCATCTGTCAGCTATATTTTTTCATTGCTTGAACCAACATTTTGCGATTTTTCAATTGAGAAAGCAACTATGCTTGCAATTTTTCCAGCGAAGTTTAAGGAATGTAAGATAGAGAGGTGGTAGGCCTGTTTCGTAGAGAAGCATGTAGTTAGGTGTTGTATCTGGTAAGTGAAATTGACGTTTTAGATAGAATTGCAAGAGCTTCTCTGTGGTTTTAAATTGAAGCCATCCTCAAGATTGAAGTGCATAAAGCATAATTGATTCAGATGTTGCAGTGATTACTTTGTATTTGGAGCTGAAAGGAGGGTCCTTGTTTCCGTATACGTTTCGCCAGATTGTTCGATCGCATTTTTAAATGCCGATATTTGTTTGCTTAGTCTATGTCCCTGACAGGTATCCGGTCTGGCTAAATCGTTTTCCCAAAAGGGGTTTCACCACCACGCTTACTTCTTCGACTGTGATGTAGTAGTTTAGTGCGGCTGTTGGAAAGTATATATACTGGGAAATTGTTAATTTAAAAGTCCTTTCAAATATCCTTTGGCAACTGTGAAGAATTTTGTCGTCATCCACAAGAAGTTGGCCTTGAGAAAGGTTGTTTATGAACCTTGATAAAATAATCTCTTGAGCAATTTTCCTTCTTCAAGAGGGAGTTCTAAGGACGCTACTTATATACGACAAGCGGGATTTAGTGCACGAATATTAAGGCCTGTTCTCGCTGGGGGATGTTCAAAGAAATCTGATACCAATAGCACTGCCGTTATGTTTTCATCCGGTTTCATCTTTTGTATTTATCCATCTTATATCCGGATTATTCAGGGTTCGATTGTTCGTGTTAAATACTATTGTATCATTTACTTTTTGATTTTCCTTCATCTTTCTTACTCTTGGTTACTTTTATAACTTGTTGTACGTTTTATACGTCAAAACAAAAGTTTCTTAGACCAGGCGAGCACTAGGCGACCAGGCCGCGTGGCCAGGTCGCAGCGGCCACGAGTTCTTCTACGATACATACCGCATATAACATTTGGCTGCTGCGGCACGGCCGCGTGACCTATATCCGCCTAGTGCGCGCTTGGCCTTACGATTACACGGTCTAATCCCATTGTATCACATTTGATGCACAACATTTATAATGTACATACTTGCATTTCAGCATCTATGAATCAGATATGATCAAATCATAAAAGAAATTTTACTGTCCTTATGCTAAATTGCTTTTGTACACCCTTCTCCGTCCAAATTTGCATTCGAATAGTCTTAGTATAATCTTAAATCTATTTCGTTTAATATTTAAGTTAAATGTATAGGTACTCTTAAGAAGTTTTGTTGTCAATATTTCAATTACCATTAAGAAAAGTACAAGTTTTTTTTCATATAGAAATACGAAAAGGTTCTTAAATGTTATAGTTAAGTTTCCGCAAACATAAAACAGTTGTTACAAATGTTTCTTATTCCCGTTAAAATGTGAAACGAAAAAAAAAAAAAAAACAACTAAATCCACTCAATTCGTAGTCAATAATAACAAAAGAAAATACATTTCCAAGGGTTTTCCATCCTCTATCATGTCAGACACAAAAATAATTTTTTATTATAACTTTTTTTTCTCTTTTCCTTTTGGCCAACAGAACCATTAAGAGTACCTTACATCTATATAGCTACTATTATAGCTACTCGAAATACCAAAAACACCATCGAAACCTTAAACAAGTGAAGCCCTTTTACGACTCCAAGCTAATTATGGGTGAGCCATTCGACCTACCTTTTTGTGCTTTATCCCTGTCAAAGAGAGAGAGAGAGAAAGAGACACCCTTAACCCCATTTCCTTACTTAACTAAACTTGAAAATAAACAACCATAACAACACTGTATTCTGCTAGTTACTGGGATAATTCGGGTTATGCCCTTTTCCCCGTACTGACATTTCATTCGTTACATAATTAAAACGGGAAACACGAGAAGGGACAAGAGTATACATATACATAATAGGTATGGGTACCCAATACCCATAAGCTCTATTCCAACATCATCCAGCAAAGTTGTTGTTAGATTAATAATGGTAGAAGGCCAAAAAGAACGAGAATATAAAAACGTACGCATCTCGGTTACGACCACGTTACAGTGATTCGAATTAATTTGTACTTACTTATTCACCCAAGTCATGCGTCTAGGCCTGTCATTGAAGCACACCAAAATGGAGTATCTTTTTGCTGCCGGCAACTGGGATAAATGAATACAAGTGTCTAACTAACGGCGTGTGCCATTGCACTTTGGTCTTCATCTTCACATAAAATTAGTCCCATAATAATGCCCTGAGACTGCAGAGCTACCTATACACAAAATACGTTCGCCATCCGATCCGACCGCAATTTCAATGCAAAGTGGTGGTACTCGTATAAAGGCTACAAGGACATAGATATATTTTTGGCAGCTAAAAGAGATGTTTCTTGTCCTGGGTGGGATTAAGGGTTGCCATCGTTTTATATTTGACTTGATTTCAGCTTAATATTTTCATTAAGTATCTGAAGGGCAATAAATATTATATATTTAATTGGGGCTTATTCTGGTTAGACTTACATAAATCAGTAGTTGAACCCATATACCTCTTGATCACAACAACGTCAACAAATTCATCAAGATAACAATGTAAATTTCCTTCTAGATCATATCTCCAGCCGAGCAGAAATTACCCCAATGTAAACCACATCTCTTTCTAAGATTCGATGATCTTATGGGCAGAACGGCCTACCCTTAGGCATCCACCGAGGACCCTTATAGTTGGGTAGATCATGGGAACCATCAGCACCTACTTTTGTATTGAACGTGCTAAGAGCCAAATCTTGTGTTTCATCGGGATCAATTTTCGTAATCCAAAATGTCATTTAATTTTTCACCGGCATGCCAGAGCGTTGAAATCAACCATTTTAATTTTTCAATGTTTCTACTTCTGTCTGATGACTTTATATCACAGCGTTGCCACATTTGTAAATTATACAGAACTAATTAATTTGAACATTATAACATGTTTTTCTTCAGATATCTATTTTCTCAGCTTAAAGCAGATGTCATTGTCAATTATGCAATTCAACCGAAAATAAATTGACAAGTTCTTTTAGAATTTAGTATGTGTTGAATAAGCGATGGAACATTAATTAATTCAGGTGATATTTATGTGAGGTCTAAAATATCTATAATTGGTTTCCCAACTGTCCAGTCTCTAAGTTTCAAATCTCGAAAAAAATGAACAGTGCTTTGTGGTGACAGATTAATCTAAATATACTCCATACGTTCCAATATAGGTTATTTTTTTATCTGTCAAGCTTAAAAGTACCGAAACTTATGAAAGGATGGCTAGTAGTGAACTGATTATCAAATAAAGCAATTGAGAAGAATATAATTATACATTTCCCGGGCGGTGACAGGTCAAGAAGTATCAGAAAAAGCCAAAGCTATCTACAAAGATATGCTGAGGACAAACGACCCTACGGTAATCACTGATATCCGCTCATTGCGGTCTTATAATACGAAAGTATAAATAACCTTTTGGTAAAAAATGAAAGACCATGTGCATACCATTGTCAGTACAGCCTATATGCTTCCACGAACAAATTCCAATAGATAAATATCATTTTCGTATGGATGTCAAATAAAATCTTACCTGCGATGATGATGACAGGATGACATTTCTACAGCAGATAGTTGGTGACAGTGACAACTTTTCACTGTCAGTAGGGTCCAGAGATTCTCAAACTGCGAATAGCGTTCAGAAAACCAGTTTTTAGCATAAAAACCGCCAGCCACTCAATAATTTTAAAATAAAATAAAAATAGTACTTTAAAAATTAATGTTAATTGATTTTTGTCCTATAAAAAATAGTTTCATATAATATCGCAGGGCTAGATAACAAATTGGAGTTTAGGGAATTTTTCGATTTAATCACGCAGTATGATATGTTTTTTTTATACGTAACTTTCAGCGAATCAAATGAAGACTTCTACCTCTATACCGCTTTCTTCGAAGATTATGATTTGCACTTGAGTTTAGCTTCCAGAACCGCAATCTGCGGAAGGGCTATCGGCGAGGATGCCTTTGTAGATTAAAGAATAATATCATGGAAACTTTTCAAGGTTGTTCGTTCCAGCTCATGAACGAACAACCTTGAAAACCTTGATAATTTTTTAAGACTTATAAATAACGGAACAACTTTCTTTTAATTCTGGTTATATCAATATCTGGTTATTCAGATGCAAGATGCCACTGATTTGTATAACTTCTTGCTTCAATTTCTGTAACGCTAGGGTGGGAAACGACGTGGTTTGTGATTGTTCCATAAAAAATTTCGCGAGCGATACTGCTTATATACCCAGAAAAGCTTCAGACAAAACAAAAGACACAAATAGTAGGAAGTTAATCGAGATGTGTTAGTCAGCTAGTATGCTATGCTCAATGACCGAACGAAAAACTACTTTAATTTTTTTTTGCATTTAATTCTGTCTCACAGTTCAGAAATACCATATTTTAAATACAAAAGCGCGGCTGCCAATGTTTTTTTTTTTTTTAATTTCTTACTTCACTATGTGCAGTTTATTCCCAAAAACAAAAAACACATCAGGTATTGACGTTCACTTATATATATGGTAAACCAGTTCAAAATAATAAAGATTTAAAGCCTTTATTAATGATAACTTTAGCATCAACAACGAATAAATCACTTAACTTCAAGCAAATATTCAAGAAATAATAAAAAAAAAAAACAGAGTAATCAATACGTTTCCTTTGTCACCATCAACTTTGATTGAAATTTCTTTGGTGATTTCGGATGGGCATGTTGTACGCGGCATTGAAAGAGTTTTTCTTTTTTTTTATAAATTTTTAATAATTTTTCCACACTTTCAGATTTAATCTAAAAAAAAATTCAAACGGCAACCCTAAAATGTCCTAATTTTTCCCTGTCTCTCTGACTAAAGGATTATTCCCTCGAATATTTCAAATTGAAGAGGATTTCGTCATGCTATATTGCTGCATCACTAGATTTGTGCTTTGTTTCTCTTTGGGTGGTAGTTATCCTTGAAATAGGTAATAGTTGGCGAGAATTTTGTTGACGCGTTTTGTGGATTTGCTATACTTTGTGCTTTGTGCATAGGTATGTTTAGATATAATTTTACCAGGCAGGAGGGTTGCAAATAAACCTATAAAATTTGATGTATCTATGGATTTGTATTGGCCTGTACTTTAGCGGTCGACAGTACCAAGAGTGTCAAGAGTGTAGCAGGAATAAGGCCAATGGGTATGTACCTATACACTTATTGGGATTAGTGCCGTTTTCTAACGATAAGCTTGTCGTTGTTGATTTATTGTTTGAGACCAAGTTTGTAGTTGAAACAAGACAAAGACAATTCAAGTGCCTCTTGAGTTGGTATATACATTTCTATTTTAAAAGAAGAAATACAAAGTTTTAAAAAGAACAATTTTGTGTTTATCGAAACAAAGAAGCAATGAAAATCTTGTCATTCTATTGGTTTTCATTGAAATTGAACGCCATAAGTGGCTGCAATTATATTAAAAAGAAAATTTAAGTTTAAAGTTTATTTTTTTTATAAAACACGACAGATTTTTTATTTATTTCATTTTATGTTTTTTTTTAAAGTGAAAATGAGTGAATGAACAAGTTCATATGAACATCAAGTATGTATTTTTAGTTTTATATATTTTTCAAATTAGCAAATTGATATGATATTACATATTACAATACCTAAATTAAAATTCCTTGTCAACGATATGGGCAATCATTTAGCTTAGAAACATTCCCAATATGAAACGTCAATATATATTACATTTCATCTATGAATTCCATTCCATGATTTATTGTTAGAGCCGCGATATTGAAATTCAGTAAGCTCCTTTCTATTCAACACATATCCGTATTGACGTTAGACATGATTTAATTAAAATTCATTTGACACATGGGGATACTCATATAAATATGTATTTGTGTGGGTCTAGAAGGTATATTGGGGAGCAAAAAATGTCCTTCAAGCTTTTAATAGACATCAGTACATGTGTAAAATGCCTTTTGAAATGAATTTAATTAATCCATTGATTTATATTTATTTCTTTGTTCATCGAAATTTCAGTTTGAATTTAGCAATTTTGGTAAACTTATACATGTCGTTAATACTCCCATATTATATTTTTTAGGGAGAAAACATTAATATTGAAAGAGTAATTTTAATCATATTGGTCCAACATTTTTCCAAAAGCTTTTAAGTTAATAAATAAGAGTTTTCGATAAAGCTACCCCAGCGCCATCTTTGGGATAATTTACTTCATAAGTCATACTTCCATCAACATCAGCTATTTGTCAGTGAAAGTTCCGTTAAAATCGGTCCAGTAGTTTCTGATGGGCTCATATATACTAATATGCAAATAAAAAGCGACCTATTTTACCCGCTACAACATTAGGCGTGTTTTATTGGTAAGTGTTTAGTCACTTTAGCAAAATTTTGTATGGGATACGAAAAGTGGCAATAAATTGGTCAGTATTTAAAGTGAACATAAAAGTGAAGATAAAATCTTGGAATGCCTGGAAATGTTTGGCGCGAAATATAATGTTAATACATTTTTTGCTTAAAGGTTGGTGGCACCTAATGACAGCTTAAGACATGGACTCCATATACAATGAATATTAATGATTGTGTTCATGTGGGCCGCGTTTTGCGGAAGAAGTAAGAAGCTTTTAACCTACGAGAGTTGCAAAAAAGTTTTGATGATTTTGAAATTTTCGCTTAAAAACAAATAAAAGATGGTCAAAGCAGATCTTTAAGTAAAATTATGTATATAATTTAGAATTTAATTTGGTAATATTCAAGCATAATAATGATTATTTATCCGGTTTTTATTTGTTTGTAGTGGAAGGTGGGGTACAAGTTGACCAACTCGGCATATACAAATAGCCGTACTTTGCAGACACATCCATAAAATTATTTGAAACTTCGGCTTGGCATAAAATCAAGAATACCAACTTTGAAATAAAATAAATAAGTGGATACAAAAGTGAATACAGCTTTTTATTGGTTCTTTCCAGTGCTGACTAACTAAAAATTACCAACAAAACACGACTATTATAGTTCTCGAGATCAGCCAGAACAAACTGACAAATAGACAGAAAAAATTTTTAAAAATGTATGTTTTGTTATAAGTGCCTTATATGCCGTTATTTTGACATTACAAACAGACACTTCATTTTTATTTATGTGTACAGATTTATTTAGACATTTTCCATATAATACAGCAGTTATTTACAAATTTTCTATAACATAATTTCTCAATAAATTTTTAAACTTTTAAACAGAGTCTTGATTTTTAATGTTAGGCAAAGAATTAAAAACTTTGATGCCTTTATAAATAAAATTCACGACTGGGTCGCACGAACTTGCTCTTGCAAACCACGGCATTCAATTTAATAAATTATGTTCAAAAAGTAGAAAAATATCAGAAAATGGTCTAAATGTGAGACCAAGTTGTATGGTAGTTATTATAAAACGTTTGTTTAGCCAAAAACTGTAATTGTGTTAAATAATCAAATGAATTTCCATACTAAATTTAAATGAAATCGGTTAAGCCGTTAACAATGACAAAACCTACTTTTTGGGGCTTCTTTAATATCGTAATGTCAGGTTTGATTAAAACTTCGAATTTTGTTTTACACGAAACCATATTGCACAAGTAAAAAGTGAGTTTAGTTGAGTTAGTCAAACATATGTCATTTGATTTGAATTTCTTAATTGTCTAATTTGATTTACATTTTTTGTTTAATTCTCTCTGTCAAGTATGTTGGCGCTTTACCATTAATAATATTGTAAATAATTATCAAAGTTCTGAAACTAATTACCGCCATTTTTAATTGTTAATCAAACGTCAAAAAAAGTACAATTTAAATTTTTTTTTGGCTCTGCTGGTGTATTGTCATAAAATTAACTGTTTTTTGTGATTCATTTTTTCGGCGATGTAAAATTTTTAATTTCTGTTTTAAAAAAAAATCAGATTTGTTAACTATCTGCCTTTTTTTGAATTTTTTTTTGCATATAAATCACTTTCATCCGCACCAATTTTACTGCGAATTTGCTTTTCCAACATTTGTAAGGAGTGCGAATGTGGTGCGGATGCCTTTCGTTTTTAGTAATACCAATTTCACAAACAACGTTACCGACATTTATTCCCGCGTATGGCTTGCGGATTCGCTAATGGCAAATGTACCAATAGTGAGTAAAACTCCCTCCGCAACTCATTCGTCGGATTCCATAATAGGGCGGATTATCTGAAAGTTAGGCGTTCATGAACGAAATGAACAATATGACGCCTCGCCACTATAGGTAATCGCAAGTAAAAAGTCGAGAACATAACATCGTTGGAAAATAGGAATTAAAACCCTGTTTTATAACATTGATTGATTGATTTCAATAATAAGGTAGTCAAGAATTTTACGGAAAAACAGAAAATATACTTAATTTTTTTTATATCTATTATTTTATGGTAAACAAATTCAATTAATATTATATTTGATTTGACCTCCACCTATCATCTTCCCCCTTCACAGATTAGCTGGTGACGTTCTTGTACCTTCCTAACACTAAAACGTGTTAGGGCATAACGCAAACAACGAAAACCATCCGTTGTCGCGTAGTTGGTCGTCATCGGTCTCCCGTCATAACTTGCACCCAACAATAACAATAATGGTAAAGGTAACATCAACTTCTTCGAAGTTATTAAGTGCATGAACAAAACATGAACATAACATGGGAAGAAGCAAAACTTTATTTTTTTTTCCTTCGAATTTAATGTTTCTTTCATGTTGCTGAGTTTTTGTTATGATGGTCCTGCCTGGATGCTTGTGAAGTCGAAGACGTCGTGTACTTAGTTGGCTTTGGCCCGAAGTTATGTTTGTGTACTTTTAAACTCGGGGTAGGTTTATTGTATGTGCGTATTCTTATATAGTTATAACGCACTGTTGCAGTTAGTATACATATTTGGTTTCGTTATGTTCGAGAAAATATAAGTAAATAAAACTTGAAGTGCAGCCTAGTAACTGCCTTTTGTAATGCGTCGTTGTCGTTGCTATAGATTTTTTTTTTAAATTTATGCAAGTTTTTTTTCAACGTTTTATATAAGAATTTAAATTTAACAAGAATTAAATGTTGAATTTTTACTATGGAAGAAAAAAAATTAGGGGTTCTATTTACGATGTTAACCTGTGGGCGACGTTGCAGTTGCGCCAAACAAAATAATGCCAAATTGGTGAATTAAAAACAAGTAACAAGTAAAAGCAAACGTGGAATCACGCAAAGAAAACAATCCACTTTCTTTCATGGAGAAAGCTGGAGTAACGTTCCACCAAACTATGGTCAACTGTGCGATAAGTCCAAGTCCGTGGCACTATAGTAGGACCTTCATCTTTCATTTATACATTTGGAAAAACTCCACAAACTGACGTTTAACTTTAATTTGTTAAATCAGACTGGAAGAAAAAACCAGCACATCGCTTTCATGAGTAAGACCAACGTCTATGGGTGCAACAACATGCAGACATCATTGACTTTAAAACTCTTCGAAAAGACAAAAATGAGGACCGAAAATGAACGGCCATCTCAACACAGCCACTGGAAATCGCAATAAAGTTAGGGTATGACGAAACTCTCATATTAATCAATGTAATATTTGAATCTACTCTATCATAGAAGAAAGATCCAATGATACCTTCAAACTCTCAACGATCTCGTTTGACGATTTCAACACAAGGTATAACCTGTATCAAGATATTAGCATCAACAACAAAGGCACAACGATAGATTACTGGCTGACGAGCACCAACGAGCTTTCATTGGTGGTTACTTCTCATCCGAAACCAACCTTCCCAAGAACGTCATCAATGTCGAACGTCTTCCGGTCCACATCTCAGTTTTTTTATATTCTTTCAGAAATCAGGAAATGTACGTGCCCAATAATTTTCATAAAACATTGAAGCACAAAATATTGAACACATTTATATGTATCTACAACAATTGAAGCACAAATTAACAATATCCGAAACAGCTGTCACCAATTGTGGAGAAGCAGCAACTGCAACAAAAAGGCGAATCTTCTTCATATCTTGCACTAACTTTCCTTCTTTCTAAGGACATGGAAAAGCTGAGAAACTATCAGCTCAAGAAATATCTTGAAAAACGAAATCTTCTTAATGATCGACAGTACGGATTTCGTAGCAATAGGTCCACTGGTGATTTGATAGCTTATCTCACCGAAAAGTAGAACCCGTCTTTACACCGTTTTGGAGAAAGTAATATTATTGCGCTCGATATTTCAAAAGAATTTGATAGAGTTTGGCATCAAGCTCTTTTATCGAAAATACATGCATTCGGTATTGATGAATCTCTTGTTCGTTGGATTAGAAATTATACCTTTCTGACCGCTCAATACGAGTAATATTGGATGGTTTTAAGTGTAAAATTTTCAAAATAAATGCTGGTGTGGGTCAGGGCTCCGTTTTGTCTCCGACTCTCTTCCTTATCTTTATTAACGATCTCTTGTCTGATAATTCTAATCCAAAAAATTGTTTCCAGATTCACAACCATGTTCTTGGGATGTGGAACTTGAGCGGCTGCTTATGATAAGCTCATAAAATTCTGATATTGACAACATTGTCCAATGGGTAATCAAAAACCGCGTGGAATTTAATGCTTCGAAAACTCAATGCTGTCTTCTGTCGTTAAAGCGGAACATACCACCAATGCCACCATAAGTGGCACTTACATCGAAGAAAGTGAACAGCTTTCCATTCTGCAGTGAAATTACCACATATTTAGTGTCGCCCAAAACGCAGTGCTCCTATAACTTATCTTAAATTCCTAGATAGAATCCAGAAAAAGGCCTTGAAATTGATAGATGATAGGACTATACCGGAAACGTTTACATCGCTCGAACATCGTCGTAATGTTTTTTGTCTTTCTTTATTTTACCAGTATTTTTATAAAGAATGTTCCGAAGAAATAGCCAGCTGCTTTCCCCCTGAAACAATTCAACCGTAATACTCGCGCAGCAAGGAATGCTCATTGATTAACCTTCGAACCAAACTTCGGATGTACCGTGAAGTATAGAGATTCTTTCTTTAGTCGCACTACACGAATGTGGAATGCTTTGCCCGGCTTGATTTTTCTCTCCCATTGTGATGTTCAGACATTCATGTGCATTGGTATCTCCTTTCATCTACCCTTCAATTTTCCTAACCGCTCGCACTGTGTAAAT